>CM060928.1:874527939-877027939 GCA_030765085.1 Allium cepa
GTTGGCTTTGGCACCGTGGATTTTTGAGTTGATTGTGTTCTAGCTTGTTTGATCGTCGATCGAAATTTTGTTGAATCCTGATGTCGAACTGGAGCAGACGTCTTGTGTTTTGGGGGAGAAGGGGAGAAAGGATAGTTCATTTGGGTTGGGCTTCGGTCCATTGCTCTGTGATTGATTTAAAATAGGTTTTAAATTGTTCGGTCTTGGGTTTATTTGGGGTTTCGGCCCAATAGCTTTGCTGAAAAATAAAATGAAATGCAGGTTTAAATTTTAAAGAAACTAGTTAAAAGGGTAAATGCTTGTGTAAGTCTTTTTAAAATAAATTTGTCTTTCCACGTTACAACAAGCATGTGATTTTAAATAAACTTTTTAACCAATTTCCATAAATACAAAGATTTATTTGGAGTTATATTGACAAAGTAATTTTAAGTTGTTTTACTATAAGTCTAATTAATTTGGGTTATTTTAAATAAATTATTTTATCATCAAGAAATCAAGCTTTTAAAAAAATAGTTTGTTTATAAACCCTTGAGTTTTGAATAAAGTATAATTGAAATAATTAAAGTAAATTAAATGTTTATACTTTGAAATGAATTTACGTTTTTAAGTGATATTTTATTTAATTTCACATATGATAATATGTTATAAAGGAGATGGTCCGTAACAACGGATGATATGTCGTCGTACGACCCGTTTTGAAGTTAAATAAGATAATTTTATAAGCTTGCGTAGATCGGATCCAATTACCAATTGGAAATGAATGTCATTGAATAATTTTATGACCAAACTGTTGAAATGTTCCCAACTGAATAGTTGTGCTAGTTAGATTGTTTAAACTGGTTGACATCTGGACAACGGAAACAGACACCATTCCGCTGTATAGTTAATCTAAATTGCTGTAAATAGTGCAAGCCATTGATCTGATAATATCTGTATAATTGTTTCTGGCAATGATAATCTCTGATATTTTGTTCCTGCATATATCTGTTATGTGCCTGCTAATTATATTTGAGAATATAACATGATTCGATCTATGGAAGTTGATTGATTCGAAGACTATGAATTGTGAAATGTGAGTAAGTACCATTGGGAATGATAAGTCTTGTTCTGTTTGGATTGATTTGTGAAATTAGTTTTGCTTAAAAAATAAAATAAATATATATTATTTTTAGAAATATTTTAAAGATTTATAAATATTTTGGAAATATCAAAAGTAGTTATTTATTTCTATTTTTTTTAAAAAAATCTTTTTAAGGTATAATTTTTATAAGTAAGTATTATTTAAATTATTTCAATTATTAAAATATTTTGTTAATGATACTTTAAAGGATAATTTTTATTAAATTAATATTTAAGTGTATTTTCTTCTATATAAATCTGTTTAATGTGAATGTTGTTTGAATAATATTTTATAATAACTTTTAAAAAGAATATTTTATTTATTTAAACTCGAAAATAATATTTGGAAATTTAAAAGTATGATTTCGAAAGAAATGGTTTTTTTTATATATATATATATATATATTTCAAATGAAATAAGATTTCTTACAAATCTTTAATCCATTTGGATTTTAAATATAAAAAAGGCTCAATGCAATGGGAAATAAGTTTGTTGTATTGATTGATTGTTTGATAGTTAAACAATCGACTATCAAAATTGGACAAAACCTAACTTTGGAAATATCTAGAGGAGTCTCGAGAATTATATGGTACGGTCATCGATCGAGGTGCTATACCGTACGTATAAACTCGTTTGTTTTCTAGGACAAACTATAAGGTGAACCGTCCACTAACGGTTAGGAGGTGAACTCCGATCTTGTATTTCGTCGGTGTATTTCCTAAAGAACCGAGGTTGAGTTTACTGTAAAATAGCGAACGTTGTTTCGAAGAGACCGGGATCGGATTTGTAATCCGAAAACCACTTCGAACCAACGAGAATGTTTTCGTGATGAAGACAAGAGCTTGGAGTCGAAGATGGAGTAGTGAAATGCAAGGGCTACTCGCTACTAATCCTGAGGGTGATTCCAAAATGGATGTAGTAGGAATAGTGCCTTCGGTTCCGTTTGAACCCTGAACGGACTTGTATGGATGAATGCTTTTAGAACATCGTCAGGCGGACGGTGAGCATTTTAAGCGATATGTTCTAAAAAGGTAACGCTTAGCCTCGAGACTCATCAACCGGGAATGACTGAAAATCAGGGGTTATGCAACAAGGCTAAGTGGGTAGCACCCAAGTAGGGTGAGGTCATCCCTGTCTAGATGTCCCTTTTATTTCGGCTATGTGGCGTTTGCTGATCCCAACCGTGGAGTGATCTTGCTCGGGCTATCCAGTAAGGGGTAGTCCGGTCTTGTGTTACAGAGGATCGGGAGGGATCCTCGGTACTGTGATCTTGTCCACGTACTGTGATAGGTGGTACCCCAGTGCCTAGTCATTCGTTGGAAATCCATTCTTCCTACGTGCCTTTTACGGTTTTGATTGTATAACCCACTTTGTGGCAAGTATGCTGGAATTTAATCATGTTCAGCTATTTGAATAAGTATTTGTATGTAGACCCTATTATAATATCAGAATATTTTATAAGAAATGTTTTAGCTATCGTAAGGTAAAAACCCGACATGTTTATTTGTGATGTGGTCTTACGAGATGCTTTTGTTTTCAAAAGGATTTTCAAACTTTTATAATCAAGTTGATTGTGTTTTTCATGCTGGTATATAATAATGACCTGGGCTTGGTGTTTTTCGTATATTATCGGATCAGACCGAGCATGTCTGCAGGTTTAACTGGAAGAGTAGAATCTGTTCAGGGGAAGGAGCTGGATCTGGAGACGTATTCTCGTAGATGTTTATATTCAATCTGTAATTGGACTATGTGGTCATTTATTGTAAGGACAAGATTGATATGAACTTTCCAAGTTGTGTGTTGTAACTCTAATGCAAAGTATGTATATTATTAAAGAAACAGTTTTGGATTTGTGTAACGATTTGTTTATATTATAATTTGTTCGTTCCGTTGTGAGATTCTGATTTATTCTCTTTTCTTCTATCTTCTTTCTATTTCTACCATCTTTCTTTCTTTTACTATCGATTTTCCCGTGCGATTTGGCTGACAAGTGTGGTTTAAAGTCGGTTTAAATCGGTACGGAAAAATGGGTCGTGACATTGTGGTATCAGAGCCAAGGTTGAGTGAATACCTAGGTTCGAGTGGGTTGCTCATTAGGAATAGAGTCTATGGCAACCTATTTAGTCTGAGTATATATGTGTGTGTGTACATATATACATACATATGCATATATATATATACGAGAGTGTGTATTTGTTAGTTGTATAAAAATGGTTTTATATTGTGTTAATTGATCGGTTAAGTGGCATAGGATTCTGGTCAATACGAGCAGCTAACGTTATTGATAGGGATCTCTAAACACTTGAACCAGGCCAACAGACAATATTGTTTAAAAGGGGTAAATGAAATAATTTTACCCAAATATATTTTCTACATAAAAAGTATGATTTTTTAAAAAATAATAATAAAAATATATTGGTATTTAAAATGAGTGGTTGTGATGATAATAATTTATCATATGGATTTTGAGTGGTCTTAGCCACAACCTTAAGTATATTCATTTGTTGCCTTTTGACTTGAGTATACCCTTAGAAACCGAACCCTTTAGAATTTGAATCTTTGGATAAATGTATTCTTATTAAGTTTTATTTACTAGAGGAATTTGGAAAACTCTTAAACTGATATTTGGAAAACTTTTAAACTAGTAAATTTTCGAAAAATTCTCCACTTTTTAAAAGATAAATTAATTAATCAAGAAATTAAAGATTAATTAAGTTGCAGTTAACTTAATTAATTTAGTAATTAGAGATGAATTAAATGGTAATCAAAAATTAATTTATTTGAAATTAAAATGGTTAATTAAAGCATAATTACTTAGAGAAGTAATTAAAAGAATTGTTAATAGTTAATGTGAAGGTCATTAACTAGGGATTATGTAATGATTAATTAATGTGATTAATTTTAATTATTAAATGGATTAATTAATTGGGGATGTTTGAAATTTTTAAAACCCTTATAACAATTTATTTGTTATATACATATATATGGATTTATAAATTGAAGAAATAAGTTGTTTATAAAAACTTACTATATAAATATATATGTGTGTATTTTCACTACTTATAATTACTTTTCAAATATATATACTTGAATTATTTTGAAAAATGGTTTTATAAAATCATGGTAATGAGAATTTTAAGTGGTGGAATAAATTTGAAGTGTAAACCTTGATGAACTCCTTAGCTTATATAATTCTAAACCTTAGGATCTTATCTTTGGGATTTGGTTTTGATTATAGAGAACCTGTATCATCCATCGTTGTAACGACCCGTAGATTTCGTGAGTTTAATTGGATTAAATTAATAAGTTTTGTAACTAAATTTAGTAGAAAAAAAACTTATAAATTAATATTGAAATGAAGGCAAAAATAACATATATGAATGGTAATTTAAGTCTTTGTTTGTAATATGAATAAATTTTTCAATAAATAAAACGGTGTAAGGATTGTACCTGAATATAATGTGAAGATAGAAATTATAGGGTAGGCATTAAATTTGTTAAGTGTAAATTTATGGGTATGATAACAAATTCGTATGCATTATCTAAATAAATTGGTCAGTTAATTTGTTAGATATCAAAACCTTTTTAATTGGTAAATAATTTGATGTGTATTGATATAAACGTTACTTTAACGATTATATAAAGTAACGGAAGTGTAAATGGAAAAATGAAGTTATGCAGTAATGAGTGAATAAATAAAAATATTGCAACAAAATAGGAAACTGACATAACATCTATAAATGATAACGGACATTGGTAAGGAATAAATGAGAACAATTGAAACAAAACTTAAGGGTGATTAAAAGTTGAATAGTTACCATTGTAAGATACCTATTTGGTTAGTTGATAAATTTTAATGTGAAATGGATTGAAAACTTTTGGCCAAATTTGGGTAGTTAGTGTAGTTTTGATTTGTCATTGTAGTTTCTTAATTCTATAAGATGCAATAAATGTTAACTTTATTTTAATATGACGTTTGGGTGATTTAAGAAGTGAAAAATCAAGATTTATTTATTTATTTGAAATTGAAATCCAATTTGGGGATTTATTGCAAATAAGTGAAATTAATGTTTAACTATTACGTTAAGAGGGTCTAATAAATTAAAAGGGGAAATCAATTGGGATTAATCTAATTTAGGTTATATTAATATAAATTTGGGTAAAAAGGTGTTGGACCAAGGAAATAATATTAATTGGTTTTTTAGAAACCTTAATTTAAAATGTGAAGTAGACAAGATTTCACGTTATAACCATTTATACAAATCCAGGATGTATGTAGAAGTATTAAAGGAATAAAACGTAAACAAATGTTGAATAAATGAATAGGAATCAACATTTATTTATTTAATTGGATTTAACTACGATAGTATGATTTATTGCAATTAAATGAATCTATATAGACTGTTAAGTTATATTAAATAATAAGAAATTGGATGTCTTGTACGAAGTTAATATTGTGTGAATTATTAATAAAGAATAACTAGAATGGGATTCAAATTGGTATAATAATGGAAAGTGTTTATTTGTTGGTCTTGAGCAATAAAAATTTACAACATGCAATTTAAAGCAACCGTTTAATTAACCAAATTCAATCCAATACAATTTATTAAAACGACAGTTAGGCTATAATTGGATATAGGTTTAAGTTAAAAACGTACACTTAATGCAAGATTGTAATTTGGGAAATAAGAAGAATGAAACCAAGAAAGAAGTTATAGAGGATAGTTAAATGCAATCAGTGTATCTATTTGGCAAATATAATAAGTGTAGTACAATCCAAATTAAGGTAAGCAAGGTGTGAAGTTCTAATTTATTGAAATTGGTAGAATTTGGAATGGATTAAAGGTTACATAAATTGGTGGTATGATACGTAATGAATTTTTGAATTTGAATTTTTTTAAATAGTAAGTTAATTGATTTAATTTATAATAATTGGATGTAGTGCAAAGGAATGAAATCAAGTATTTAACCATTATTGAATATAAAAATTAAGTTGAAAACTGGAAAATTATGTGATAATTTTTAAATCCAATGGTAAACCCTTATATTGGAAATTTGTGAATGGAATAAATATAGGTTAATTCAATAAAAAGGAAATTTTGGAAATTTATCTACAATTTTGAATTTTACGAAATTGAAGATTTATATTGATTTAATCTTTGATAAATTGACATATAAAATTTGTTAAATCATTTTAAATATTGAGAAAATAGTACTAAATCGATTGCAATAGATATAAATAAATTTTTATGTTAATGTTAATATAAAGTACTTTTTGAAGATAATGTCAAATTCATTTATGGAGATTTAGTTAAATGGGAACTTTGATTTTGAGAAATAAAAGCGTATTAATGTGACTAAAGGTTAGAGTATGATTATTGTATGTTGCCTATTTTGGTAGCTTGTTAATTTACAATTTTGAAATCAGTTACAATAATTTTTAATTGAGTATTGCGTTAATGTTAATTAAAGTAGTATTTGTAACAATGTTAAGACTTTCGTATTGGATAGTTTGTTGTAATATAAGACTTGGAAATAAAGTTATTAACGTATTGGAAAACAATTACATTTGATGAAATTAAATGTTGAAATATTACATAGATAAGAATTTAGATGAAATGGATTAATTTATGAAATAAAATGGTAAGTAATTATAATATTGTTATTAATAATAGACGTTACTTTAAGGATAATTAATGTAGTAACGTAAGGTGAAAATGTAAACTAAAAGGGAAACGTAAAATTTAGTTAAGGTAGTAATTTATGAATTAGGAATAAAATTCAAATGTTATATTAGGCTGTAAACCAATTTGGGAATAAAATTTTATTTAATTGGGGTAAATTGATATATACTAATGTTAAATATATACATAAGATGATGATTGATTTAATAAAGAGAATTGAATACGAATGGTATAAAATTTCATTTGAAATAAGATTTTATAATTTATTGAATTTACTTTAATTAAAGGTAAACACTAAATTTTTTGCAATAAATCTTTATTTGATATGGAGGTTTGGTTAATAAATTTGAAGCTAATTGCAATCAGAAATGATAGGAATGGTAAGTTGACCATTTATTCATAATAAGATCTAATAATCAAATAAATGGATTATTGGAATTTAAATTTGACAAATTGTGAATTCATTTAAATTTAGATCCATCTGTCTATTCCAACTTCATCTATAAATACCCGGCTAAACCCTAGCCTCCGCCTATTCTCATTTGTCTGCGCGTAAAATTTCATCAGCTCCTTCTCCTCCTCAATGGCAGACAAACAAATCTTAAATCCAAATAAAAATTCCAAACCAAATCAAAAGCTAAAATTCAAACTTCTCAGAAAAATCTGGAAGCAAAACGCATAAGGGAGAGAGGGAAAGAAAGGGGGATGACGTAGCGCTTGAAGTTGTTCTTCTATTTCTATTCTTTTTCTTTTCTTTTTTTTTGAAATTTCAATCACCATTAATGCGTATAATTTTCTCCTACGAACTCCGTTTCATGCGAGATTTTTTTTTAGGATCGTAATAAAATTCCAGATCTTTTGACACTGGTTTGGACAGATTTGGAGACCGTCGAATTTTTGGGTTTAAATCGGATTTAAATTCGATTTAAATTCAAAAGGTGAGTGTTTTAACCCACTCACAACTTCTAAAATTTCTTATGTTTGTTAATTTGACTTTAGATATGAGTAGAGATTTATTTATGACTGTTTGGCATGTTTTATTCATTATCTCTGTTAAATCGCATTTGTTTAATATAACTGTTAATTAATTTATTGCATATAAATTTGACAGTTAGAATTTATTTATTTGCATATTAACTGCCAGTCATAGTTATGCTAAATTTTTATTTCATATTAACTGCCAGTTAAATTTACGTTTATTTTTGCATATAAACTGCCAATTAACAGTTATTAAATATATTTTGAGTATAAACTGGTAATTGATACCATTATTTATCACCTGTAATATATTGATGATTATTTGAAATTGGATGATGACTGTGATAAATGGATGAATGGATGATTAATTTTATTAATTGCAAGTTGCTATGCATTTCATTTCATTCGGGATTGCGGTTTGAAATGATATACAACCGCATTTTTATTTTAAATTGCGGATTGAAATGATATACATCCGCATCACTTGACCATAGGGTAGAAAATTTTATACAGGCACCGCGGTATATATACAAAATATATTTTGAAATATTTTTGGTTTTGTAAAGCTATATATATATATGGTTTATGGATATTGATTTGGTCATTTATATATATAGTAATTTTCAGGTTTTAAGCTTTGTATAAATTTGATTTGAAGTATAAAATAAAGTTTGATTTTCGATATCAAATACGATTAAGAATTTATTTAAAATTTAATTTCTGAAGTTTTAATGACTTAAAAGAGAATAAGATTGGAAGATGAATAATAAGTTAAATTGAATTTAATGAAAAGTTAGAATTTTAAAAGAATATGATTTTTATAACTTGATTTTTGTGTAGAGTGATTTAAATGAATATCAGGTTGATTTAAATGAATATATAATAAATTAAAAGATTTTCCAGTCATGTGAAGTTAAAGGTTTCTTATATTATATTGAATTCATTAAGTAAAGATTTCAAGTTTAAAAAAAAATAAGTAATTGAATTTAATATATATGGATTTGTCAAATGAGTTGTTTTTGAAATGGTGAAAGTATTTAAAGCTCTGAAACATAAAAATTGAAATGGTATTTGGTAGTTTAAATCGATATTTGAAATTGATTTGTGAAATCTAAAGAAGCTATTTTGTTTTATAATCGTAATTTAATATTTAACCATTTAAGAAATGGAAACTTGTTTCAAAGTTATCATTTTCAAGGTAGTATAATTTGAAAATATTATATTCAAGAGTTTTGATTTCTAAATATTTTTCTTTGAAAACCCTATGATTTTGGAAAAGAATATATTGGAAAATAAAGATGATATCATATTGTTTTGGGTTTTAAAAGAAAATGATATCATATTTATATGGTTTTGAAATGGATATTTTATTCGGGTTTTAAAAGCATAAATTATTTTAAATGACCACGGTTTATAATAACGTTTGGTTGTTGAAGAGACAGGGATCGGAAGTTGTCATACTCTCTGCCAACTCCGAAAAACACTTTAACAACCGTGTACGCGGTGGAGATTCCAGAATGAAGTAGGTTTGTGGCGGCGTTTCCTTTGAGGTAAATACGTGGACCCAACTCCCGTGAGTTGGCATAAGGTGGCTAAAACAAGAGTGATTCTCGGGCCAATGAGGTCATTGCTCTAATCGGACACTCCTCTTCGATACTATACTTTGACTTTGGATTGATTCGGTGGCCACCTCTATTTTTGATTTTGGGGGAGTTTGTTCGAGGTGGGCGGCAGCTGCGCGCTGCGCGTTTCCACCAGCCCGGATAGCAATTGGTATATCTACCCTGGCATTGCCTAGTTGTGCCGTGTCACCTACCCTATCGTGCCTTGTACGAGTTTGGATTTCTCCCGTAGCCTGTGTGGTATCCTCTGGTGGCTTCCCGATCAGGAGGGACTATGATATTGGATGGACTACTGGGACTATTACGTGTTAAGGTGGAAAATGTAAAGCCTTAATGCTATTTAAAAGTAAGTTTATTTTACAATTAGACACTATTATAATAGCGCAATATACTACATAGTAAATAGTTTAACGGATCCTTAGGAGATGTAAATCCCGAGCATATCTTGAGTTACTGCACTCATATTTATCTCTGCTAATTTAACTTACATAAGATCTTTTAGTTCCGACTCGAGTGTTTTTGTCTTTTCAAATTCGCTCGGGTCAGTCCGGGCGTTTCAGGATTTGAAGACTTTATTTCTGGAGGACGAAGACAAAGATTTCATTATTATTATTATTATTATTATTATTATTATTATTATATGGTTCCATTACACACTGTGTTCCGCTGGATTGATATTTATTGGTATGTGAACTTTGATATTTATTGTGTAAAGAAGAATCAAATGTCTTGTAAACAGTTTTTGTGAACTGTATATTTATTATTATATTTTATCCTTCCGCTGGGAGATTCTGTTTAGTTTTTTCCCTTCTCTGTTTTTCTTATTTACCCCATAACAATCCGCCATTCCGTATGGTTTGAATTGGCACGTGTGTCGATTTATATCGTGTGGAAAGGTGGGATGTTACAGTTGGTATCAGAGCTTTGGTTTAGCGATAAACCTTAGCTTTGTGGGGTTTGACTCTTTACTAATAGGGTAGTAATACCCTATGGGAGTCGCTGAGTGTATATATATGAGAGAGCGTATTTGTTAGTGTTATAAAAGGTTTTAATATTGTGTTAATTTGTTCCGTTTGGTATTTATAAATTCTGGTTGGTGCATGGGACGCTGTGACATCAATAGGAATTTCTAAACACTTAATAGGACAGACTGACATAATATTTGTTTTTAATACAGGTGAATGAAATAATTTTGCCTATTATATTTTCTATATATAAAATAAGCTTTTCAAATGATATCTATATTTGGTTGCAATATATTGGTTGTTAGGAATAAAATTTATAAATAATAGGTAAATAAGATTAAAAATAAATAAATGTAATTTGGGAATTTAGAACTTAAGTTCCGGGGTTTTTGAAAACTTCTTTCAGATGATTTGGAATATAATAATATTGTTATAAGTATTTTCTGATATAAATATTTAATATAATTTAAAAGAAATTGTTTTAAAGAAGATTTTTGGAGAAAATAAGTTTTGTACTTTCCTCTCTGTCGTTGGAAAATAATTTCGGTGATGAGTGCACACATCATCGACATTCATTTTCGAGTTTCGAAGTGGGAAGACCACTGTAGTAATTTACTGCAGAATCGTTAAGAAATTTTATCGTTTTAATTATAATTGGATATATATGTTAAGTGTAGATATCTATCTATTATTTTAAATGTTTTAAAATTAAACCCGGTATTTGGTTCTTAGGTTCCAGTTAATTAATAGGACAATTAAGTGTAGCAAATTTGAACCTTTAAGTAATGTAAAAATGGTATTAAATGAAATTGGAAATTTGTAACCTATGAAATAAAGATTACTATTATTGAACTTTAATTTAATTTAAGGAAATAGAACAAACTTGTATAACTTTCAATTGTACTCTTAAATAACATATATAACTTACCGAATATTGAAAGTTGAAATGTTTAATAGGAAATGTAATGAAAATTGTACAAGTAAAGGTAGGTAATGAAGTATTCAATGAAATTGCTGTTAAATGAGAATTTAATGTTATAAACTTAAGTTACAATTGAAATTTTACCAGGTAAATATAATTAAAGGTAAGTATGGTAAATAAACGATTATAAACTTAAGTAATTAAAGTGAAAATAAATGAATGTAATATAATAAAGAGAAATTGTAAATTTAAGAAATAGGGTAGAGTTATTTCTGAAGATAATTGAAAGAAATAAAATGGAAATAAAATTGAATGAAATAAATGAAAAGAATCAAACAACTAATGTATGAAATAAAATTTATAATAAGTTAATTTGATTTGTTGATTGAAATTGTTGTTTGTCGTGGTTTGGAGTTGTTGGGTAAGGGAACTTTAATATTGTTGGGATGGATGAATAATCCATTGTGTTTAATCTAAGGCTGTTGAGTAAATGATGCACTTGATGGTTTATTCTTCATTCCGTATAACTTAAAAGTTTTGAACCTGAACAACTATTTGTTTGTTTGATTTGAATGGTTGTTTTGTATTTGTTGTGTATGCTGTTTGTTGAAATTGTTGGTTGTTGTATTGATTTCTTGATAGTGTTTGAAACCACTTAAATATTTCACTTTATATAAATTGTTAACCCTTTGTATTTTATAAGTGAAATACATGTTATGGAAGCAATTGTTACTGCTTTTGGTTCCAAAAATTAAGCGTAAATTGCCCGACAAATAGGTACATTTCGGATTAAGGTTTATAGCGCTATTTTATATATTTTCCTGTGTAGGGATATTTAATTTGAAAAATATATGTTGTATATTGTTATATTTAATATTATATTTTCTCTCGAGCCTCTCCGTATAAAGGAGACTCTGCCAAAATTTTCCGTAAATTTTGGACTTAGAAATTTTTGAAATGTTTTTCCAAACTTTATTTATTTAAGTATAAAAAGATATAATGATTATAAAATGGGTATATTTTGTTTAAAGTAATAAATTTAGTAAATTATTGTTTATAAGTTAAATATTTTGGATAAGATGTATTGTTATTAAATTCTTCTTTTCCCTTCTTTTCCTTTTCGGGGATGAAAAGTTTTGAGTGGGGGAGAGTGTAACGAACCGTAGATTTCGTGAGTTTAATTGGATTAAATTAATAAGTTTTGTAACTAAATTTAGTAGAAAAAAAACTTATAAATTAATATTGAAATGAAGGCTAAAATAACATATATGAACGGTAATTTAAGTCTTTGTTTGTAATATGAATAAATTTTTCAATAAATAAAACGGTGTAAGGATTGTACCTAAATATAATGTGAAGATAGAAATTATAGGGTAGGCATTAAATTTGTTAAGTGTAAATTTATGGGTATGATAACAAATTCGTATGCATTATCTAAATAAATTGGTCAATTAATTTGTTAGATATCAAAACCTTTTTAATTGGTAAATAATTTGATGTATATTGATATAAACGTTACTTTAACGATTATTTATAAAGTAACAGAAGTGTAAATGGAATAAATGAAGTTATGCAGTAATGAGTGAATAAATAAAAATATTGCAACAAAATAGTAAACTGACATAACATCTATAAATGATAACAGACATTGGTAAGGAATAAATGAGAACAATTGAAATAAAACTTAAGGGTGATTAAAAGATGAATAGTTACCATTGTAAGATACCTATTTGGTTAGTTGATAAACTTTAATGTGAAATGGATTGAAAACTTTTGGCCAAATTTGGGTAGTTAGTGTAGTTTTGATTTGTCATTGTAGTTTCTTAATTCTGTAAGATGCAATCAATGTTAACTTTATTTTAATATGACGTTTGGGTGATTTAAGAAGTGAAAAATCAAGATTTATTTATTTATTTGAAATTGAAATCCAATTTGGGGATTTATTGCAAATAAGTGAAATTAATGTTTAACTATTACGTTAAGAGGGTCTAATAAATTAAAAGGGGAAATCAATAGGGATTAATCTAATTTAGGTTATATTAATATAAATTTGGGTAAAATGGTGTTGGACCAAGGAAATAATATTAATTGGTTTTTTAGAAACCTTAATTTAAAATGTGAAGTAGACAAGATTTCACGTTATAACCATTTATACAAATCCAGGATGTATGTAGAAAAGGAATAAAACGTAAACAAATGTTGAATAAACGAATAGGAATCAACATTTATTTATTTAATTGGATTTAACTACGATAGTATGATTTATTGCAATTAAATGAATCTATATAGACTGTTAAGTTATATTAAATAATAAGAAATTGGATGTCTTGTACGAAGTTAATATTGTGTGAATTATTAATAAAGAATAACTAGAATGGGATTCAAATTGGTATAATAATGGAAAGTGTTTATTTGTTGCTCTTGAGCAATAAAAATTTACAACAAGCAATTTAAAGCAACCGTTTAATTAACCAAATTCAATCCAATACAATTTATTAAAACGATAGTTAGGCTATAATTGGATATAGGTTTAAGTTAGAAACGTACACTTAATGCAAGATTGTAATTTGGGAAATAAGAAGAATGAAACCAAGAAAGAAGTTATAGAGGATAGTTAATTGAAATTAGTGTATCTATTTGGCAAATATAATAAGTGTAGTACAATCCAAATTAAGGTAAGCAAGGTGTGAAGTTCTAATTTATTGAAATTGGTAGAATTTGGAATGGATTAAAGGTTACATAAATTGGTGGTATGATACGTAATGAATTTTTGAATTTGAATTTTTTTAAATAGTAAGTTAATGATTTAATTTATAATAATTGGATGTAGTGCAAAGGAATGAAATCAAGTATTTAACCATTATTGAATATAAAAATTAAGTTGAAAACTGGAAAATTATGTGATAATTTTTAAATCCAATGGTAAACCCTTATATTGGAAATTTGTGAATGAAATAAATATAGGTTAATTCAATAAAAAGGAAATTTTGGAAATTTATCTACAATTTTGAATTTTACGAAACTGAAGATTTATATTGATTTAATCTTTGATAAATTGACATATAAAATTTGTTAAATCATTTTAAATATTGAGAAAATAGTACTAAATCGATTGCAATTGATATAAATAAAATTTTATGTTAATGTTAATATAAAGTACTTTTTGAAGATAACGTCAAATTCATTTATGGAGATTTAGTTAAATGGGAACTTTGATTTTGAGAAATAAAAGCGTATTAATGTGACTAAAGGTTAGAGTACGATTATTGTATGTTGCCTATTTTGGTAGCTTGTTAATTTACAATTTTGAAATCAGTTACAATAATTTTTAATTGAATATTGCGTTAATGTTAATTAAAGTAGTATTTGTAACAATGTTAAGACTTTCGTATTGGATAGTTTGTTGTAATATAAGACTTGGAAATAAAATTATTAACGTATTGGAAAACAATTACATTTGATGAAATTAAATGTTGAAATATTACATAGATAAGATTTAGATGAAATGGATTAATTTATGAAATAAAATGGTAAGTAATTATAATATTGTTATTAATAATAGACGTTACTTTAAGGATAATTAATGTAGTAACGTAAGGTGAAAATGTAAACTAAAAGGGAAACGTAAAATTTAGTTAAGGTAGTAATTTATGAATTGGGAATAAAATTCAAATGTTATATTAGGCTGTAAATCAATTTGGGAATAAAATTTTATTTAATTGGGGTAAATTGATATATACTAATGTTAAATATATACATAAGATGATGATTGATTTAATAAAGAGAATTGAATACGAATGGTATAAAATTTCATTTGAAATAAGATTTTATTATTTATTGAATTTACTTTAATTAAAGGTAAACACTAATTTTTTTGCAATAAATCTTTATTTGATATGGAGGTTTGGTTAATAAATTTGAAGCTATTTGCAATCAGAAATGATAGGAATGGTAAGTTGACCATTTATTCATAATAAGATCTAATAATCAAATAAATGGATTATTGGAATTTAAATTTGACAAAATGTGAATTCATTTAAATTCAGATCCATCTGTCTATTCCAACTTCATCTATAAATACCCCGCTAAACCCTAGCCTCCGCCTATTCTCATTTGTCTGCGCGTAAAATTTCATCAGCTCCTTCTCCTCCTCAATGGCAGACAAACAAATCTTAGATCCAAATAAAAATTCCAAACCAAATCAAAAGCTAAAATTCAAACTTCTCAGAAAAATCTGGAAGCAAAACGCATAAGGGAGAGAGGGAAAGAAAGGGGGATGATGTAGCGCTTGAAGTTGTTCTTTTATTTCTATTCTTTTTTCTTTTCTTTTTTTTGAAATTTCAATCACCATTAATGCGTATAATTTTCTCTTACGAACTCCGTTTCATGCGAGATTTTTTTTGTTAGGATCGTAATAAAATTCCAGATCTTTTGACATTGGTTTGGACAGATTTGGAGACCGTCGAATTTTTGGGTTTAAATCGGATTTAAATTCGATTTAAATTCAAAAGGTGAGTGTTTTAACCCACTCACAACTTTTAAAATTTCTTATGTTTGTTAATTTGACTTTAGATATGAGTAGAGATTTATTTATGACTGTTTGGCATGTTTTATTCATTATCTCTGTTAAATCGCATTTATTTAATATAACTGTTAATTAATTTATTGCATATAAATTTGACAGTTAGAATTTATTTATTTGCATATTAACTGCCCGTCATAGTTATGCTAAATTTTTATTTGATATTAACTGCCAGTAAAATTTACGTTTATTTTTGCATATAAACTGCCAATTAACAGTTATTAAATTTATTTTGAGTATAAACTGGTAATTGATACCATTATTTATCACCTGTTATATATTGATGATTATTTGAAATTGGATGATGACTGTGATAAATGGATGAATGGATGATTAATTTTATTAATTGCAAGTTGCTATGCATTTCATTTCATTCGGGATTGCGGTTTGAAATGATATACAACCGCATTTTTATTTTAAATTGCGGATTGAAATGATATACATCCGCATCACTTGACCATAGGGTAGAAAATTTAATACAGGCACCGCGGTATATATATAAAATATATTTTGAAATACTTTTGGCTTTGTAAAGCTATATATATATATGGTTTATGGATATTGATTTGGTCATTTATATATATAGTAATTTTCAGGTTTTAAGCTTTGTATAAATTTGATTTGAAGTATAAAATAAAGTTTGATTTTCGATATCAAATACGATTAAGAATTTATTTAAAATTTAATTTCTGGAGTTTTAATGACTTAAAAGAGAATAAGATTGGAAGATGAATATTAAGTTAAATTGAAATTTAATGAAAAGTTAGAATTTTAAAAGAATATGATTTTTATAACTTGATTTTTGTGTAGAGTGATTTAAATGAATATCAGGTTGATTTAAATGAATATATAATAAATTAAAAGATTTTCCAGTCATGTGAAGTTAAAGGTTTCTTAGATTATATTGAATTCATTAAGTAAAGATTTCAAGTTTAAAAAAAAATAAGTAATTGAATTTAATAGATATGGATTTGTCAAATGAGTTGTTTTTGAAATGGTGAAAATATTTAAAGCTCTAAAACATAAAAATTGAAATGGTATTTGGTAGTTTAAATCGATATTTGAAATTGATTTGTGAAATCTAAAGAAGCTATTTTGTTTTATAAAGGTAATTTAATATTTAACCATTTAAGAAATGGAAACTTGTTTCAAAGTTATCATTTTCAAGGTAGTATAATTTGAAAATATTATATTCAAGAGTTTTGATTTCTAAATATTTTTCTTTGAAAACCCTATGATTTTGGAAAAGAATATATTGGAAAATAAAGATGATATCATATTGTTTTGGGTTTTAAAAGGAAATGATATCATATTTATATGGTTTTGAAATGGATATTTTATTCGGGTTTTAAAAGAATAAATTATTTTAAATGGCCGCGGTGTTATAATAACGTTTGGTTGTTGAAGAGACAGGGATCGGAAGTTGTCATACTCTCTGCCAACTCCGAAAACCACTTTAACAACCGTGTACGCGGTGGAGATTCCAGAATGAAGTAGGTTTGTGGCGGCGTTTCCTTTGAGGTAAATACGTGGACCCAACTCCCGTGAGTTGGCATAAGGTGGCTAAAACAGAAGTGATTCTCGGGCTAATGAGGTCATTCCTCTGATCGGACACTCCTCTTCGATAATATACTTTGACTTTGGATTGATTCGGTGGTCACCTCTATTTTTGATTTTGGGGGAGTTTGTTCGAGGTGGGCGGCAGCTGCGCGCTGCGCGTTTCCACCAGCCCGGATAGCAATTGGTATATCTACCCTGGCATTGCCTAGTTGTGCCGTGTCACCTACCCTATCGTGCCTTGTACGAGTTTGGATTTCTCCCGTAGCCCGTGTGGTATCCTCTGGTGGCTTCCCGATCAGGAGGGACTACGATATTGGATGGACTACTGGGACTATTACGTGTTAAGGTGGAAAATGTAAAGCCTTAATGCTATTTAAAAGTAAGTTTATTTTACAATTAGACACTATTATAATAGCGCAATATACTACATAGTAAATAGTTTAACGAATCCTTAGGAGATGTAAATCCCGAGCATCTCTTGAGTTACTGCACTCATATTTATCTCTACTAATTTAACTTACATTAGATCTTTTAGTTCTGACTCGAGTGTTTTTGTCTTTTCAAATTCGCTCGGGTCAGTCCGGGAGTTTCAGGATTTGAAGACTTTATTTCTGGAGGACGAAGACAAAGATTTCATTATTATTATTATTATTATATGGTTCCACTACACACTGTGTTCCGCTGCATTGATATTTATTGGTATGTGAACTCTGATATTTATTGTGTAAAGAAGAATCAAATGTCTTGTAAACAATTTTTGTGAACTGTATATTTATTATTATATTTTATCCTTCTGCTGAGAGATTCTGTTTAGTTTTTTCCCTTCTCTGTTTTTCTTATTTACCCCATAACTATCCGCCATTCCGTATGGTTTGAATTGGCACATGTGTCGATTTAAATCGTGTGGAAAGGTGGGATGTTACAATCGTGGTGGAGCTTTGGCCCGTGCTAGAAGAGAGGGTGACTTTGACCGAGTCAGAAGGATCGGGGCGGATCTTAACAAGCCGTCCTTGTATGAAGAAGAGCCGGGGGTACCAGTAGAGCCGGTTGAGCAGCTCCAGCCTCGGCCTCAGCATCAACAAGGAGATCCAGTCGAGGATTTCGATAGCGAAGAGGAATTTATGGTCGAAGAAGAAGAGGAGTTCGACGACGAGGAAAAATTCGAGGTGGAGGAGGATTCCGAATATGAGAACAACAATGCTGTCCAATTCCTGGAGTAGATTTCCTTCCTAGAGAACCTAGTCCAGAGGCAATTTGGGTCCCGGACAGTGATGTTGAGTCCAGGGAACTGTCAGGACCAGAAAGGGAGGACTCTGATAGTAAGAGTCCATAGTTGGTTTGAGTTGCTTCTTTAGGTGGAGTGTCCCTTTCTGTATGTGTTTTGACCCATGGACGTCGTGGATGTTAAGTTTCTGGTAGGGTAATTACATATCTGTGTATATATGTATGGTTGATGGACGATGATAACATCTGTAGGAATATTTTGAATGGTGTTTAATGTAATGTATATTTTGATATATGATGAGAATCTATATGTTTACTGGTGTGGTTGAATTATTATTGAATGTTATAATTTGTGTGTGGATAATTTATAAATAAGCTATGGAATTTCGGGGACGAAATTCTTTTTAAGGGGAGAGCGATGTGACGATCTGGGATTTTGGACATCGCGAGTTGTGAATATTATTTATAATATTCAATAATATTATATTTTAATATACAATATTTCCATTAATCAATGATTAATAATTATATACAATTTTCCAAATCAGTATAACTTGAGTTTTGATTTAAAATCACTGATTTGATTTAAATAGAATTTCTTAAACATATTTTGTTTTAAAAGCAAAATGTATATATTGCTTTAGATTTAAAATATGTATTTTTGTTTTTAAAGATAAATATGAATATTTTTATTCTAAGCTTGAAATTATAATAGAATCAATTATTTTTACATATAGGATGATAAACTTATATGTAATAAAATTGGATGGAAATTCTTAATGAAGTGAAAGTGTTATACTTTGATCTGGTATATATAAACAATATTGTTTATATCAAACAAAGTAGTTTTAAGTTTCTTAAAAATGTATATACTTTGAATAAGGAAAATTTTATATATATGTTATGATAAGTTAAAAGGAAAATTTATAATTAATTGGGAAAAATGTTATAAATTGATGAGTATAAAAATCACTTAAATAAATAGGAGAAACTATGTACATATAAATATCAATGAAACTTTGTTGTTTTGAAGTAATATATTTTTATACTATAAATTAATAAAGAAGGAAGTGATTTGATTTATTTTGAAATAATATATTTCTATATTTTTAATTAAAGATTGCACATATGGTTACATATGTACATAAAGACTTAAAATGATTTTAATCACTTTGTTGATTTTGTTCTGTAACCCATGTATAGGAAAATATGTTGACTAGAGAATGTTTCATGATGTATTATCTTCTATTCTTAAATTTAAAATGACAAGTTGATTTCTAAAAATTTTATAAAGTGCAAATGTTCATTCTATAAGGCAATAAGTAACTACGGGCTATCTAACATCATCAAAATAGTGTTTATTTCATTTTGTTTATATATAGGTAGTGTTAATCTTTTTGTTTGTTTCTCACCTTTATTTTAAAAATGTAAAACCTTTAAATTTAATTGAAGGTCTTGAGTGAATTTAGATAATAATTATTAAATTCAAATGTTAAGTTAAATAAAGTATTATTTCAATATAGTTTCTCATTTGCATTTTTGGTTTTAAATGCACAACACAACACTACTTTGACAAGTGATATAAATAGGCTGTTTAACTTCTTGAATTACACTTGCCTATGTTTTATTTTTGTATGGTTTATATTAATACACATCAAAAGAGAAAGTTGTAAACTATTTACTGTTAAATAAAAACAGATTAACAAAACCAAAAAATAGTTTTAACAAGTGTAAACAAAGGGAATTAAGTGATAAAATTTTAATCAAGGAACAAACTAACATTTGGCACATAAAATTTGAGAAATCAAACATAATTATATTCTTTCTTTTTAGATTTCTCTCTTCAAAAAAAGGGGATATATCATTTCAGCCTTCAAAATATTTTTCCTAGCCACCAGAATTATCATCCTATTTCTTTCTTGTATTTCAAAACAAGCATATATATGAATATATATCAAATCTGAGTGGTTTTTTTAGCAATTAAAAACCTCTGTTCAAATTTTTTTTAAGCTACTCGAACAAAATAAACAAAAGAAAAGAAAATAAGTACACTGTAACTTGTTTAAAGCTCAAGAAAAAACGGTCTCTGTTTAATAAGGAAAGCAAATTTGAAGTTTCAATTTTAAGGATTTCAACTTTTAAATTAAAGACTTCAACTTCAATTTTAAAGGCTGCTGGAATCAATGTGGAAGGTGAGAAACCTTATTTCAAAACCTGGACATTTGCTGCTCTGTTAAACAGTGAGCATTTATGTTCATTTCTGTTTCAAAAATTTATATCTTTAATTCTAGTTTAAATACGATGATGTTGTGAACCAGGGAAATGGTTATTTATGTTTGGAGTATAAGTTAAAAATAGTTTGAAAACAAATTATGTTATGTAGTGGTCTTAGGCTTGTTTTTACAGTTGGTAACCTTGTTTTTGTGAAAATTCAATTTAATTAAAACAAACATTCAAGCATGCAATTCGATTTCTTTTATAAAATTAAGATTTTTAGAAGTTGAGTTGTAATTTTTTTAAGAGGATATAGTGTAAGAAATTTCAAATAATGGATTTTCGATAAAAAATTATTTTTCTGTCGATCTCATCGTCGAGAGGAGCTGCCGTCGGGTCTGGAAGAAGCAGTGGGTCGAGGGGTAAGGTTCGACCGTGGCGGAATGTTGAATTTAGGTTTGGGATTCTTAATTGAGTGCGTAATAGGGTTTTGGATGTTTACTGGTGGTCGACGAACGCGGGCGTACTGGATGATTATGGAGCGGCCAGGGTTCCAAAAATTTGGCATGGAGATGTCTGCATGTATGGGGGTTCGAACGAAGTATGCGGCGTGTGAAGTAAATGTCGGTCGTGAGTGCAGTTTGTCAATCAGTGGTGAGAGGTTGGTTTGTGGTTGTGTTTGGGGTTGTGCTGTAGGGTGATTTTCGATAGGAGGTGGCTTTTGTTTCGGTGCAGTGGCAAGTTTGGGTCGGAGAGTGGTAAGCGAATGAGAGGCGGTGTTGTGGTGGAAAGATGGCCCGAGGTGAAGGCGTGCACGTGCACGTGTGGCATCGTGCACGATTGGGTTCTAGGCGAGAGAATTGATCATTTTGGTGGATGTGCATGCGTGCGTTTGGGGTTGGTTTTGGCACCGTGGATTTTTGAGTTGTTCGTGTTCTGGCTTGATTGATCGTCGATCGAAATTGTGTTGAAATCCTGATGTGGAACTGGAGTAGATGTCTCGTGTTTTGGGGGAGAAGGGGAGAAAGGATAGTTCGTTTGGGTTGGGCTTCGGTCCATTGCTCTGTGATTGATTTAAAATAGGATTTAATTGTTTGGTCTTAGGTTTATTTGGGGTTTCGGCCCAATAGCTTTGCTGAAAAATAAAATGAAATGCATGTTTAAATTTTAACAGAAACTAGTTAAAAGGGTAAATGCTTGTGTAAGTCTTTCTAAAATAAATTTGTCTTTCCACATTACAACAAGCATATGATTTTAAATAATTTTTTTAACCAATTTCCATAAATACAAAGATTTATTTGGAGTTATATTGACAAAGAAATTTTAATTTGTTTTACTGTAAGTCTAATTAATTTGAGTTATTTTAAATAAATTATTTTATCATTAAGAAATCAAACTTTTAAAAAAATAGTTTGTTTATAAACCCTTGAGTTTTGAATAAAGTATAATTGAAATAATTGAAGGAAATTAAATGTTTATACTTTGAAATGAATTTACGTTTTTAAGTGATATTTTATTTAATTTCACATATGATAATATGTTATAAAGGAGATGGTCCGTAACAATGGATGATATGTCGTCGTACGACCCGTTTTGAAGTTAAATAAGATAATTTTATAAGCTTGCATAGATCGGATCCAATTACCAATTGGAAATGAATGTCATTGAATAATTTTATGACCAAACTGTTGCAATGTTCCCAACTGAATAGTTGTGGTATTTAGATTGTTTAAACTGGTTGACATATGGACAGTGGAAACAGACACCATTCCGTTGTATGGTTAATCTAAATTGCTGTAAATAGTGCAAGCCATTGATCTGGTAATATCTTATAATTGTTTCTAGCAATGATAATATCTGATCTGTTGTTCCTGCATATATCTGTGACTGTGAATTGTGAAATGTGAATTGATAAGTCCCATTGGGACTGATAAGCCTTGTTTTGTTTAGATTGATTTGTGAAATTAGTTTTGTTTAAAAAATAAAATAAATATATATTATTTTTAGAAATGTTTTAAAGATTTATAAATATTTTTGAAATATCAAAAGTAGTTATATATTTCTATTTTTTTATAAAAATCTTTTTAAGGTATAATTTGTATAAGTAAGTATTATTTAAATTGTTTCAAGTATTAAATATTTTTTAAATGATACTTTAAAGGATAATTTTTATTAAATTAATATTTAAGTGTATTTTCTTATATACAAATCTATTTAATGTGAAAGTTGTTTGAATAATATTTTATAATAGCTTTTAAAAAGAATATTTTATTTATTTAAACTTGAAAATAATATATGGAAATTTATAAGTATGATTTGGAAAGAAATGGTTTTATATATATTTAAAATGAAATAAGATTTCTTACAAATCTTTAATCCATTTGGATTTTAAATATAAATAGGGCTTAATGGTTGCAATGGAAAATAACTTTGTTGTATTGATTGATTGTTTGATAGTTAAACAACCGACTATCAAAATTGGACAAAACCCAACTTTGGAAATATCTAGAGGAGACTCGAAAATTATATGGTACGGTTACCGATCGAGGTGTTATACCGTACATATAAACTCGTTTGTTCTCTAGGACAAATTATAAGGAGACCTGTCCACTAACAGTTAGGAGGTGAACTCCGATCTTGTATTTCGTCAGTGTATTTCCTAAAGAACCGAGGTTGAGTTTACCGAGAAATAGCGAACGTTGTTTCTATAACAACCCAGTATTTGCATCAATTAATAATCAACATTTAGACGATTAATATTGTTGCAAATTGCCATTTGTAGTTTTTAAATTTGAATTAAAATTCTTCTACAAATTTTTAGTAAGATTGATGGGTTTTAAAAATTTAATAGTGGTCCATGGTTTTTTTAATTGGGTCGTGAAAATTTACAATGGGTAAAAACCCGTTCCCCTTTTTTTTTATTTTTTTTCGTTCATTCGAAACCTAATTCACGAACAACATCGATCGAGAGGAGCGAAAATGGCGGCTTCGTCCTCCTTCCTCTTCGTTCAATAATTAGGGCTTTTCAAAATGAGGGGTGTCGACTTCAACGCTCGTTCAATCTTCAGCAGCTAGAGCTTTGCTGCCGATTTCTGGTGCTCGCTCGATCTCCAAAAATTAGGGCTTCGGCAATCGGCTTCTTCAATTCGTTCGTGTTCGACTTCGATGGTCTCTGCTTCGATTTGGCAACAAGGTGAGTAATTTATAATGCTCACATCTAATTCGAATTTGTTCGACCTTGTTTGCTTTTACTGTTTTCGTTGATTGACTTCGTCTTGATTTTATTGATGATTTCCTTTGACTTCTCCTGTTTCTTTGATTTCGTGAATTTCTAATTGACTTCGACTTTCACGTAATTATGTTCACTGACCTATCCATGTGATGCTTGATTTTGGTCTCTGACTTTGGTTGATACATGATTGTGTCTTCGTTTACTTTTGTCATACTATTTTTATAACTGCTGTTGACAACAGTTTCTTGGTAAAACTTGTTACCACAAGTCTCGAGCTTGTTTTACTGATGCATTGAGCTCGTGTAGTCTTCATTTATGAGTAGTCTGCAGTTACCTTGCCTCTGACTTTTTAGGCACCCAGACTTCACTTTGTTGTTGTCGCGTATCACTGTATTGGGTTTACTGTGATGCTTGTACATTTGTTACTGGTTCACCTTCCCACACATTTTCTACTTGGGTTGCATTGTCCTGTATCATGTAGTTGTTACTGGTGACGTCGGCATGTCTTATTTTACTCTGCAGTTATCTTGGTACAAAACTTGTAATTGCTTCTGGGCATTGCATTTTTCTTGTTACTGAGTTCTTTTGGTTTGGGTACATATGGCTAGTTCACTTTTAGTTGCTGTAGTGATGCATGTTCTTTATGTATCACTGCATATGCTATTTTCCATGTTATCGAGTGGCTTGGCAGTTGTGTTGGATCATGATAGTTGTGATTTGACCTTTGCCTTTTGTAATTGCTGATAGCGTGCATATGTATACATGTTTATGCAACTTGCATTTGAGTTATAATTTTGAGTTTACTTGCCTGTTGTGTTTCATTCCTTTGAGTTATGTGTTCATGCACTTGAACTACGCCTAGACTTCTGTTTGCCGCATTTTGTAATTACTGATAGCATGTATATGCATATATGTGTTGCCAGTTGCCTCTGTTGGGTACTGACTCTCTATGTTCTTTAATGTTGTGTGTTGTGGTGCCATGTTTTTGGTGCTCCCACCTTCATTTTGATGACTTCATGTACTTCATACCTCTGCACACACCTGTGCCATTTCTCTGCATACATCTGCACATCATTGTCATGTTTGTTGATGTCTTGTGTTGGCTATTTGGATTAAGCCATACCTCTGTTTACTTATACCTTCATTTGGCTGGGTCATCACATGTACCCCTGCCATGTGCAGTTCCTTGTTGCACCTCTGGTTCATTTTGACCATGTGCAGCCTTCTCTTGTGCACTTGCTCATTTGAGTTGTACTGTTGCTACTTTTCATTTTGCCATGTGCAATTTGTTATGTACATTCTTTTGTGTACATATTTTACAATTTATTTGGTGGAAGTTTTAAACTGCTGCTACTTTTCATTTTGCCATGTGCAGTTTGTTATGTACATTCTTTTGTGTACATATTTTACAATTTATTTGGTGGAAGTTTTAAACTGCTGCTACTTGCTTAATGTATTAGTTTGCACTATGAATTCTTGTGTATTGGCCTTTGTGCCTTGTTGTTATTTCTGTATATGCTGTTGTGGCGAGGCAGTGTACGCGTGCGTGCACTGCAGCCACACAGTATCGACATTTTGAATTGATATTTGAACCTTCATTGATTTTGGTTCATTGATATTTTGTTAACATCATCACTATAGTGGCAAGGCAGTGCACGCAAGCGTGAATTGTAGCCACACGGTATCGATTTTATTGGTATTTCTTTTACTCTTGATGCATTGATCTTTTGTGTAATGCATGTGTAGTGGCGAGGCAGTACATGCGTGCGTGTACTGCAGCCCTACCAGATTGATGTTCAATTGATGTTTTCAATTGTTGGATTTGTTTCGTGTTGCCAATTCAATATTTTGAATCGTATTTTGATTTGGTTTAATCTGCTGATTTGCTGTTTAACACTGATACGTGTTGTATTTATCGTTATCCAATTCCCTACTAAAGGGATTGGATATGCGAGATTTCTATGACTGTCGTCTATTTGATATTTGATTATTATTGCTTCCGTGCATTAATAACTGAGTTTGAATTAGACTGACCCGTGTATTATTTTCTTTTGAATTTATTACTCGGGTCAGACCGAGTTATTACAGGTTTTAGATATTCTACTTTGGGTTGCTGCTAGAGCTATGAAGTCCTTTCATATCTTTTGGAGTAGTCGTCGTCATTTATAGTAGTCAGTGTAATTGTATAGGAAGATATGTATTCATGTATATTATATACGTTAATGTACTTGTATATATAACTTCCTGTGTCGACTGTTGCAGTTGTATCATATGTACCATGTCAAATGTATTGTAACTGACATCAATTATTATATATATGAGACTTTCTGTTTTTATCTGTGTTCCACATTTATATTATCTGTGTTATTATTATATATTTTGTCTTAAACTATTATGAACCATCGTAGTTCGTTTTATTCTGGAATTGGGGTATGTCGATGGGAGTAAATAAATCAGAGATGAAAAATGAAAGAATATATATATATATATATATATATATATATACACACCACTCTTATCGAGATAACCATTACTAGTGTAAGGCCTAACTACGGATGGCCGCTCCTCAACAGCCTTATTCTCCACGCTAGTTGACAGCATTACACCGTAGTGTTCTTGGCTAGCGTGGGTATAGAGGTGGGGCGTTACAGCTTGGTATCAGAGCCTGGGGTTTAGGACAAATATAAAACATAACTTAGATAGTACATGTGTTACAACTATTTGTCGATGTTTTATCTCTCATCTTTGTATATGATTATCTTTGATTGTTAGGTATGAATTCCTAACGCTTATTCATGTGCATTTGATTTTGATTTCGTGAAAGTATTTTGGCTTCGGCCTCCGTTTGCTTTGCGAACTCAAGTTGAGTTTTTGATGATGAGGATTTTGTTCTTGTGTTTTCGGTTTGAAATGATTTAGTCGATGTTGATTTTTTTCGAATCGCAGCGGTTTTGAACTTGATATTTTGTGTTTTCCTCGGCTTGATTTCCATTCGACTTCAGTCACTTTGTTTCCGTGAAATTGCTAGTTTCTTGATTTCCAAGACTCTGACTTTGTTTGCCGTTGAATTCTTTGATGAGGATGTTGATTCGTTTTGTACTCGATTGTGGCCAATAATCGTTGACTTCGGCATTGACTTGATTTTTTTATTCTTGTTGAAGTCATTTATGCGTTTATGCTCGTTTTGCTCTGTTTTTCCAATTGTTAATCGATTCTCCTTTTTCGATTAGTTGTTATCACTTATGTCGACTTTGATAACTTCTATTTCTGGAATTTTTGGGTATTTCTACTTTGATGGATTTGGAATCGAATTCTTTGGATTTTATTCACGTCTTCGAATGTGAATTTTAGTGAATTGATTTGGTTTCCAAATTTAATCGATTTTTTGATTATTTCCCTGACTTGTTGCTATCATTTATTAGCAACTTTGATGACATTTTCTTCGGGATTTTTGTGAACATACTTTTTGAAGGATTCAGTATCGATTACTTTGGATTGTATTCACGTCTTCGTACGTGAATTCTTGTGATTGATTGTTTCTACAATCATTTTTGAGATTGTCACTTTAAAAATATAAAGGTTTTCTGTACTAGTAGTAAATATCAAAACCCTTTTCTCCAAACGATTTCAAAACTATTTTACTACAAAGCTCTTTTCCTAAACCGTTTTCCAATCTACTAGTATATACAAACCTTTACCTCACTCGTATGAGAAATCTAATTAAACGACTTAGTAAAACGAGTGGTATGAAACGCTTGAGTTTACTTCGCCGGTTAATTCTTGGACTTATTTGATTGAATCTTTTGTGACAATTTTCTAGTGAAGATCTACAGTTTGTTCGTAAGTATTTGAGTTAAGCAAGTGGTCATGGGACATGAGGCTAAACTTTTGTATTTACTAGCTTAGTGTAATTGACACTTTCCGTTCATCATGACGATCATTTTATAATTTAGACTAGTAATTGTGCGATGTCTCTTTGTTTGCTTTCTGGTTAGGCTCGACACCACTTGTGTGATTCCATTCACACATACTATTTTGCTTTTTGGTTAGCCTAGACACCACTTGTGTGATTCCACTCACACATATCTTTTTGCTTTCTGGTTAGGTTAGACACCACTTGTGTGATTCCACTCACACATACCTTTTTGCTTTTTGGTTAGCCTAGACACCACTTGTGTGATTCCACTCACACATATCTTTTTGCTTTCTGGTTAGGCTAGACACCATTTGTGTGATTCCATTCACACATACCTTTTTGCTTTTTGGTTAGCCTAGACACCACTTGTGTGATTCCACTCACACATATCTTTTTGCTTTCTGGTTAGGCTAGACACCATTTGTGTGATTCCATTCACACATACCTTTTTGCTTTTTGGTTAGCCTAGACACCATTTCTGTGATTCCACTCACACATATCTTTATGCTTTCTGGTTAGGCTAGACACCATTTGTGTGATTCCATTCACACATACCTTTTTGCTTTTTGGTTAGCCTAGACACCATTTGTGTGATTCCGCTCACACATATCTTTTTTGCTTTCTGGTTAGGCTAGACACCATTTGTGTGGTTCCATTCACACATACTTTTTTGCTTTTTGGTTAGCCTAGACACCACTTGTGTGATTCCACTCACACATATCTTTTTGCTTTCTGGTTAGGCTAGACACCACTTGTGTGATTCCACTCACACATACCTTTTTGCTTTTTGGTTAGCCTAGACACCACTTGTGTAATTCCACTCACACATACTTTTTGTTGCGAGGTTAGGCTAGACACCATTTGTGTGATTCCATTCACACATACCTTTTTACTTTTTGGTTAGCCTAGACTTCATCTGGGTGATTCCGACTCATCCATATGGGGTAGCTCCCCACAGTCTTCGGACCATTCGTGTGTCAAAATTTAATGGTTAGTCACTATGAGATAGCGTCTTGCTTTGCGCTACACGTGTTGGTGAGTTTTCATGCTCACGTGTAGGTGAGTTTCCATGCTCCCGTTCTCGCTTTACGTTGCACGTGTTGGTGAGTTTTCATGCTCACGTATAGGTGAGTTTTCATACTCCCATTTGAGTTTTCTACTCCCATTTGAGTTTTCATACTCCCATTTGAGTTTTCATACTCTCATTTTGTGATTTCTGGATTTCTTGTGTAGTCTTCCGGAACTTGTGCTTCACCAATTTTCGTGATTTCTATTGATAAGTTTTATCAATTTTTGTGCATTGGTGAATTCGTGTGTCATTGACTTGTTATGAATACAAGTTTAGGGTAAGATACCCCTTTCTATCTTTGAGAAGATTCTTGTGACATTTTTGATGAATGAAAATCCACGGGTATTAGTTTTAATGCCAATTATTTTGATGAGATTTTGACGTATAAAAATTACTGTCGCTTTGACTTCAGTAACCGTCAATTTTAAAATGGATTTTCAAGCGGTTATCCCGCGATGCTTATTTTGTTGTCCGTTTTTACAGTATTTTGGAAAGTGCAATTTCCTTGTCGAAGTTGCTTCTGATGTTGCTGTTTTAATCACGTGTTTTAAAAATTGTTTCAAAATAAAAATTAAAGTTGTTTTCAAAAATTTTACAGTTTACACTTTCAAAAGAATGAGGAAGCGATTTAAACGTTTAAGAAAAATCGAGGACTATGACCCCTTTCTTTTACTGATTCGTTTAATTCCGGACTTGTCCGTTTGAGAACGTAAAATGTTATTTATTTAAAATACACAATTTTGCACTTTCAAGGAAATGATGAAGTAAATTAAACGATTTAGTAAAACTCATGGTTATGGGACATGTGCGTTTGCTATTTCGGTTAATTCCGGACTCGTTAATTGAAATATGTGTGATTTCTGATTATCGTTTTTGATCATCAGATATTTGTTGTTTTTGATTATCGCTTGTGATAATTAGATATTTGAGATTTAATTATCGTTTGTGATAATTAAATATTTGTGATTTAAGATTTGATTATCGTTTTGATAATTGAATATTTGTTGATTTGAAATTTGATTACCGTTGTGGTAATTCCTGATTATCGTTTTTGATAGTTAGATATTGTGACTTGTGTTTTCTAATTATCTTTGTTGATAATTAGATTTGCTGATTTTGCTGTCTTCTAATTATCGTATCGATAATTAGATATTGCTGTTTTGTGATTTCTGTATTCTGATTATCTAATTGATAATTAAATTTTGTAGATAATTTGTGAATTTCTTTTATGAAATTAAAAGATTTCTTTGGTGTTTATATTGTACTACGCCGTTGTACCGGCTCGATTTTCTGCTATTCATGACGTTTTCCACGTCTTCCAATTACGGAAAATGCCTTTGGGATTTCCGATTTTCATTCTTGAGCAACCTTCTTTTCACATCATTGCTTCGGGGGTGTAGCACCTTCGAAATAAAGATGTTTTCTTGCGGCAGTTCAATGGTTCTCAAATCATAAGGATTGCACTTAGGAATCCTGAGAATTCATCGAGCAAACACGTTCAGGCTTAATCTCTCATGCTCTATATGGCGAACTTCCTATTTTCAAATTTCATCATTTTGTGATCATATGCTTTTATGGTTGTTACCTTTTGTCCATTTATTCCTTACGATTGCGAGGATGCAATTTCTTTAAGGAGGGGAGTCTGTAACAACCCGGTATTTGCATCAATTAATAATCGACATTTAGACGATTAATATTGTTGCAAATTGCCATTTGAAGTTTTTACATTTGAATTAAAATTCTTTTACAATTTTTTAGTAAGATTAATGGGTTTTAAAAATTTAATAGTGGTCCATGTTTTTTTTAATTGGGCCGTGAAAATTTACAAAGGGTAAAAACCCGTTCCCCTTTTTTTATTTTTTTTCATTCATTCGAAACCTAATTCACGAACAACATCGATCGAGAGGAACGAAAATGGCGGCTTCGTCATCCTTCCTCTTCGTTCAATAATTAGGGCTTTTCAAAATGAGGGGCGTCGACTTCAACGCTCGTTCAATCTTCAGCAGCTAGAGCTTTGCTGCCGATTTCTGGTGCTCGCTCGATCTCCAAAAATTAGGGCTTCAGCAATCGGCTTCTTCAATTCGTTCGTGTTCGACTTCGATGGTCTCTGCTTCGATTTGGCAACAAGGTGAGTAATTTATATTGCTCACATCTAATTCGAATTTGTTCGACCTTGTTTGATTTTACTGTTTTCGTTGATTGACTTCGTCTTGATTTTATTGATGATTTCCTTTAACTTCACATGTTTCTTTGATTTCGTGAATTTCTGATTGACTTCGACTTTCACTTAATTGTGTTCACTGACCTATCCATGTGATGCTTGATTTTGGTCTCTGACTTTGGTTGATACATGATTGTGTCTTCGTTTACCTTTGTCACACTATTTTTATAACTGCTGTTGACAACAGTTTCTTGGTCAAACTTGTTACCACCAGTCTCGAGCTTGTTTTACTGATGCATTGAGCTCGTGTAGTCTTCATTTATGAGTAGTCTGCAGTTACCTTGCCTCTGACTTTTTAGGCACCCAGACTTCACTTTGTTGCTGTCGCGTATCACTGTATTGGGTTTATTGTGATGCTTGTACATTTGTTACTGGTTCACGTTCCCACACATTTTCTAATTGGGTTGCATTGTCCTGTATCATGTAGTTGTTACTGGTGACGTCGGCATGTCTTATTTTACTCTGCAGTTATCTTGGTACAAAACTGGTAATTGCTTCTGGGCATTGCATTTTGCTTGTTACTGAGTTCTTTTGGTTTGGGTACGTATGCCTAGTTCACTTTTAGTTGCTGTAGTGATACATGTTCTTTATGTATCACTGCATATGCTATTTTCCATGTTATCGAGTGGCTTGGCAGTTGTGTTGAATCATGATAGTTGTGATTTGACCTTTGCCTTTTGTAATTGCTGATAGCATGCATATGTATACATGTTTATGCAGCTTGCATTTGAGTTATAATTTTGATTTTATTTGCCTGTAGTGGTTCATTCCTTTGAGTTATGTGTTCATGCACCTGAACTACTCCTAGACTTCTGTTTGCCGCATTTTGTAATTACTGATAGCATGTATATGCATATATGTGTTGCCAGTTGCCTCTGTTGGGTACTGACTCTCTATGTTCTTTAATGTTGTGTGTTGTGGTGCCATGTTTTTGGTGCTCCCACCTTCATTTTGATGACTTCATGTACTTCATACCTCTGCACACACCTGTGCCATTTCTCTGCATACATCTCCACATCATTGTCATGTTTGTTGATGTATTGTGTAGGCTATTTGGATTAAGCCATATCTCTGTTTACTTATACCTTCATTTGGCTGGGTCATCACATGTACCCCTGCCATGTGCAGTTCCTTGTTGCACCTCTGGTTCATTTTGACCATGTGCAGCCTTCTCTTGTGCACTTGCTCATTTGAGTTGTACTGCTGCTACTTTTCATTTTGCCATGTGCAGTTTGTTATGTACATTCTTTTTTGTACATATTTTACAATTTATTTGGTGGAAGTTTTAAACTGCTACTACTTTTCATTTTTCCATGTGCAGTCTGTTATGTACATTCTTTTGTGTACATATTTTACAATTTATTTGGTGGAAGTTTTAAACTGCTGCTACTTGCTTAGTGTATTAATTTGCACTATGAATTCTTGTGTATTGGCCTTTGTGCCTTGTTGTTATTTCTGTATATGCTGTTGTGGCGAGGCAGTGTATGCGTGCGTGCACTACAGCAACACAATATCGACATTTTCAATTGATATTTGAACCTTCATTGATTTTGGTTCGTTGATATTTTGTGTACAGCATCACTATAGTGGCAAGGCAGTGCAGGCAAGCGTGAACTGCAGCCACACGGTATCGATTTTATTGGTATTTCTTTTACTCTTGATGCGTTGATCTTTTGTGTAATGCATATGTAGTGGCGAGGCAGTACACGCGTGCGTGTACTACAGCCCTACCAGATTGATGTTTGATTAATGTTTTCAATTGCTGGATTTGTTTCGTGTTGCCAATTCAATATTTTGAATCGTATTTTGATTTGGTTTAATCTGCTGATTTGCTGTTTAACACTGATACGTGTTATATTTATCATTATCCAATTCCCTATTAAAGGGATTGGATATGCGAGATTTCTGTGACTGTCGTCTATTTGATATTTGATTATTATTGCTTCCGTGCATTAATAACTGAGTTTGAATTAGACTGACCCGTGTATTATTTTCTTTTAAATTTAATACTCAGGTCAGACCGAGTTATTACAGTTTGTAGATATTCTGCTTTGGGTTCTGCTAGAGCTATGAAGTCCTTTCATATCTTTTGGAGTAGTCGTCGTCATTTATAGTAGTCAGTGTAATTGTATAGGAAGATATGTATTCATGTATATTATATACGTTAATGTACTTGTATATATAACTTCCTGTGTCGACTGTTGTAGTTGTATCATATGTACCATGTCAAATGTATTGTAACTGACATCAGTTATTATATATATGAGACTTTCTGTTTTTATCTGTGTTCCGCATTTAAATTATCTGTGTTATTATTATATATTTTGTCCTAAACTATTATGAACCATCGTAGTTCGTTTTATTCTGGAATTGTGGTATGTCGATGGGAGTAAATAAATCAGAGATGAAAAATGAAAGAATATATATATACCACTCCTATCGAGATAACCGTTACTAGTGTAAGGCCTAACTACGGATGGCCGCTCCTCAACAGCCTTATTCTCCGCGCTAGTTAACAGCATTACACCGCAGTATTCTTGGCTAGTGTGGGTATAAAGGTGAGGCGTTACATTTTCGAAGCGACCGGGATCGGATTTATAATCCGAAAACCACTTCGATCCAATGAGAATGTTTTCGTGATGAAGACAAGAGCTTGGAGTCGAAGATGGAGCAGTGAAGTGCAAGGGCTACTCGCTACTAATCCTGAGGGTGATTCCAAAATGGATGTAGTAGGAATAGTGCCTTCGGTTTCGTTCGAACCCAGAACGGACTTGTATGGATGAATGCTTTCAGAACATCGTCAAGTGGACGGTGAGCATTCTAAGTGATATGTTCTAAAAAGGTAACGCTTAGCCTCAGGCCTCATCAACCGGAAATGACTGAAAATCAGGGGTTATGCAGCAAAGCTAAGTGGATAGCACCCAAGTTGGGTGAGGTCATCCCTGTCTAGATGTCCCTTTTATTTCGGCTGCATGGCGGTTGCTGATCCCAACCGCGGAGTGATCTTGCTTGGGCTATCGAGTAAGGGGTAGTCCGGTCTTGTGTTGCAATGGATCAGGAGGGATCCTGAGTACTGTGATCTAGGCCACGTACTGTGATAAGTGGTACCCCAGTGCCTAGTCATTCGTTGGAAATCCATTCTTCCAACGTGCCTTTTACGGTTTTGATTGTATAACCCACTTTGTGGCTAGTATGCTGGAATTTAATCATGTAACAATTTCAACATTTTTATCTAGACCCTATTATAATATCAGAGGATTATATAAGAAATGTTTTAGCTATCGTAAGGTAAAAACCCGACATGTTTATTTGTGGCATGGTCTTACGAGATGCTTTTGTTTACAAAAGGATTTTCAAACTTTTATAATCAAGTTGATTGTGTTTCTCACGCTGGTATACCAGACTGACCCGGGCTAGGTGTTTTTCCTATTTGCTCAGGTCAGACCGAGCATATCTCTAGGTTTAACTGGAAGAGTAGAAGTTGTTCAGGGGAAGGAGCTGGATCTGGAGACGTATTCTCGTAGATGTTTATATTCAGTCTGTAATTGGATTATGTGGTCATTTGTTGTAAGGATAGGATTGATATAAACTATCCAAGTTATGTGTTGTAACTCTGATGCAAAGTCTGCATATATTATTAAAGAAATAGTTTTGGATTTGTGTAAATATTTGTTTATATTATAATTTATTCGTTCCGAAGTGAGATTCTGATTTATTCTCTTTTCTTCTATCTTCTTTCTATTTCTACCTTCTTTCTTTCTTTCACTATCCGTCTTCCCGTGCGATTTGGCTGACAAGTGTGGTTTAAAGTCGGTTTAAATCGGTGCGGAAAAATAGATCGTGACATGATAATTGAAAATTTTGGAATTGGGTACGAGAGCTGGAAAACCATCATGTATAGAATAATGATTATACATGTTCAGTCCAGTTTTATGTTCATGATATTATCATTATGCGATAACACATGTGTTGTAGTTAAATTTCAGGCATGACATACACTTATATTTAAGGAAACAATAGTGAGGAGGAACCTTTGCAACGTGGACTACCTATGTGTTAATATGATCGAATAATGATGTGTTATATTATTCACACTAGTCTTTATATCCGATCCATAATTTTTTGTTCTTCCCCTTAAACACTCGATTACTCATATGCGTAGGATGAGAGCATTGGTTCAATAGAATTCATTTTATCAACTAAAGATTTTGGGGAAATTGTCGAAGGCAAGTAACTTATATATATTATTAATATAATTCTATGGTGCAACCATGTTGCTTTTGTAAGCAACAACGATGAGGTTTATAACCATATAGTATTTATGAATATGGTCAATCATGGTGGTATCATCATATATTGATCATGAATAAATATTTACGTAACTCAGTATTATATTTCACTTATGCAAATGGTTACATTGACCAAATGCGATTATCCTGAAATGAAATTTGAATGAACATTTTTATTACTATTGCATATGATATCAGATGTTGAATAACTAATCTTATTTTCTCACTAGAATATAACGCTAATGATGATTTATGCTATCATGAAACGATGGGTCATGATTGTCTAATTTTTTATTATTATCGAGCTTCCCTCAAGGTTACAAAGTTAATTGGGAGAACATACTAACTTTATGGGTTCTATATGAGATATAGCCAATAATATGTTATTCATTGTTTATGGGGACCATGATTTGGGACCTTTCCTTAAGGTTGTTGTAGCATGATAAACAGGTCCTAACACCACTAGAGGAATTGTTTGTTACTACCATGTTTTCCTTAGGATTTGAGAAGATATGTAAAATGTTGTAAGAGCCATATCATAAAATAGTGTTTAACCATTCTAACTAATATAATAGCATAGGAAATATTATTCAAATCTATTTAGTTAAATTTTGAGGGAATTATGTTATTTATAATAAATTACTAAATGAATCAGACTCTAAAGATTGCATAAGCAATGAAAATATAATGCTTACTAATAAATAACTTTAGCATGTAGTATTTTCAAAGCCTATGCAAGAGTAAAGTAATACAACCACCATTAATAGGATTAAAATAATTCAAATCATGGTCATACGATTACAAACTTGAAAATTCTCCATGTTGACTATTGTAAGACAACATAAGAATAATGATACTTATTCCATGTTCGATCATCTATAAAAGTTTTATGTTGAAATGTATCATTTTTCAAAGTACGACAGTTTGAAGAAATCGTTTCATTCAAATATAGGCGTGGAACTATAGTGCAAGATCATGTCCGCAATATGATTGAGTACATTAAAACATGTAGAGTTAGAAGCAACACTAGGCTAAGATCTATAGAAGACCATATTTTTGGATAGTTATTATCAAAGTTTTTCTATTCGTATTGAATAAACTCACTCAAGAATAATATAATCATCTCCTTAATATGTTAATGGTGACCAAGGGGACATTTGTGAAAGAATCCGATTGAGTAATCATAATAGTGGTTCCTCTTTTCTAAAGGATATACCTCTAAGAAGAGGAGATAAAGTCGGTTGGTAGTAACAAGGAAATAGTTGGGGAACAAAAGAAAAGGGATTGTCACCATTGCTCGAAAAAGGGATACGGGAAATAGTATTGTCCAGATTATTTAAAGATACTTAGGGAGAAGAAAAATCATCTTTTGAAACTAATTTCTAATAGAAGGTTGTCTATCTATGAAATCTACTTCTTAAGTTTTAGATAGTAGATCATAAACTCAATTCTTTCATTATTATAGAAATTTACAAGTAGAAAATATTTTACAAGAGGTTAATTGGAACATCACATTGTAAACTGTATCATTATAGAAATTGAAGTAGTGGAAAAGTACATTAAATGATAGCTAATGAACATATTTTGACTTTGGACGATTGCTATTATGTGTCAAATTTGTGAAATAATATCCATTTCGTATTTCACCAAAAGTAGGAATAGGGTTTTTTAGGAAACTTATTACTTAAGAGAGTGTGGTAACCTACTGATACCACACTCTTGGGTAGTATATGCATACTACATATCTAAATATGTCCAAGATTTGAATTTTCTATGCAAGATTCGAACTTGTGATGTTAAAACTTTCTAAGCGACTGACCATGGAGACGTATTCCTGGACAATTGTGTATAGGTTTATTTTAATAAGAATATTATGAATATCGATTTTGGAAATAAAAATATTTTTTACTTTTAAATAATGGCATTTGTGGCCTAAATAATGATAACGTGTTAACTAAAGAAAAAAATAAAATTATCTAAAATAAATGAAAACTACTTTTGGCATTGTGAACCAATCCATTTTAAAGAGAAACGATTGCACAAGGTGTGAAATGAAAGCTATGTCCTATTATTTGATTTTGGCGATAACTTCCATTGGCACCATAAACCAATCCATAAGACCATTTAAGCAATTGTGTATATTTAAAACTAATTTGAATAGTTGTGTGTATTTAAAACTAATTTAAATATATATTGATATCGTATATCGATACACGCATATATAACTTTTATACGTACATACAAATAATTTCTAACAATATCTAAAACGTCAAATAAATTATTAACTAATATTTCTTAAATACTAATTAATTTACAACATTTTATAACTAATTAAATCATAAGATTTTTTAAAGAATTCACAAATGTGTTTGTGAGACTCAAAGGACGGAATTCATTCAGTAATTGATATTTAACAATCCAGTCATCGACGTTCACACATCACCTTCTCTAGTGGTGTGACCATTTGTTCGAATTCATCGCTTTTAGTTCTTTTTGGTAAAATTCAGTTTCATATTTTATTAAGTGGTACCGTTTAGTAATGATAATGTTTATGCTTTCTTTTCATCGAAACCATATCACTTTAGGGTGTGTGGAATTTGATATTTTCAAAATTTCAATATTACCCATATTCAACAAGTTAGTCCATAACAAAGTGCTTGGTTTAATAATATTCTCTATTGAATTGCACTACACTTCTAATGCTTCAACCAAGGCTCAATTATAGTCGCTTAATGGATCTTCATTCCTAAATTTAACTATATTCAAGTGGAGTATTTAAATTAAAGTTCCATAATATTCTCAAGTCGAGGGATTTGTGTAACATCGCCACTCTAAGGTTTCCTCTTTGACCTAGTTGTTATTAACTAATGGAAAACTTTTAGACCAGTCATTCCATGGTTATCCAAAATCAACTAGTATGCAACCCATTGGCGCCCCCATCAACCATGAGTAATACACTACCTAGTATCTGGAGAGTGTTTACACACTCTGGTATCAATAAATGTATCGATATCCTTTCTCAAAACATCTTAACCAGGAATGTTTAAATTAAAATATTATTTCAATTAATGATTATACTCATGATTATGACTATTTGCAGCTACAATCACATGATATTTTATTTAACGATTTTCTTAGTTATATCATTAGTACTTAATTCTTTATACCACAATATAAAAAAAATATATAAAGAAAACGAACACTATTACAACAAACAAGATTGATTTAGAGTTATATATACGTATATAATTGCCCCTAGGGAATACCTCTATCTTTTTCAATTTCATAGGATGAAATTATTTATATATGGTGTGGAATTATTATGTGATGCATATGCACTTGGTTTTCAGGGTATGGACTGAATTTGGGAATAGAATAGATGTTACATTATGAGGCAGTGTTGTATTGTGATAGAAGGGTAGTTTAGATAAAGAGCGGTGGATGATGTGATGTGCATTGTATGGCTAATAGCTCTTTGATATTGAGTTACTTGTATTTGCTTAATTTATTGCATGCCGTGTTATCTTTTGTAACTATTTTTTAGGAAATTTCAGATGTTTTTACAGAGTTCTCTGGTTTACCCCTAAATAGAAATTGAATACAGGATTGATCTCAAGAAAGGTGATAGGTTCGTTGTTATGCTACTTAGATAAATGGCTTCTAAGGAGCGAAGGAAACCAAATAAGCAAGTTTTTAAGTAGCCGTAGAATGGTTTTAATCGTAGAAGTATCATAAGGGTAGGAGCACTGATAATTTTTGCCCCTAAGGTAGATGGTTGTTTGCGGTTATGCATCGATTAACGAGAGTTGAATAAGGTGAAAATTAGGAATCACTATCCATTACCTTACATTGATAATTTATTTGATTTGCTGGTTGGAGTAAAGAGAGTTTTTCAGTTTGACTTGATCTCTAGTTTTCATCAAGTGGGAGTGGCAAGTGACAGTATTGTAAAAACTACTTTTCGAACACCGGACAGACCACTCAAGTTGTTGGTTATGTCAATTGGACATATGAATTCTCCACTTATTTTGTTGGTATGATGAGTTGAGTATTTTGGAGGCAATTGGATAGGTTGTGGTAGTATATACAGATGATATTCCTATTTATTCGAGATGCAAGGATGAACATAAGCATTATGTGAGAAAAGTTTTAATGTACCGAGGGGACATCAATCGAAAGAAAAGTTCTCCCATTGTCATTTATGGAGAAGAAAGGTTCACTTTCTTAGTCATGTTGTTTCTGAATATAGCTATACGTTGATCTGACCAAAATGGGATCGGTACATATTTGCATGTACCAATGATTGCTACAGAGGTTAGAAGTTTCTTGTTTTGACTGGTTATTATAGGAAGTCCACGAAGGACTTGGATAAGGTATCTGCACCATTAACAATTCTTACCAAGAAAAAATTGGTTTTCTTGTGGAATGCGGAATGTTGGCTAATGCACTAGATTTAACGACTCCATATGATAAGAAGCCATTTTACCTTTTATAATGATGCTTTTGGTATTGGAATCAAAGTTGTATTGATTTAGGATAGTAGAACACCAGCGTATGCTAGTAGATGGCTGAAGAATCACAAGAAGAATTATCCAATTCATGATCTTGAGTGGGATGCTATTGTAATAACACTTAAGTTATAGAGACATTATCTATCATGTGAGAGACCGAAGCTATATGTAGATCTTAAATATCTCAAATGTTTATTTTCTTATAAGGAATTGAATTTTGAGGTAGCAAAGATGGATAGAGTTTCAAACTTCATATGATTTTGGTATTGAATACACCTAAAGGAAAGTGAACATACTGGTTGATGCATTAAATAAGAAACATGCGACATTTAGTTCTATGTTTATGGAATGGAAGCAGCTAGGGTTTATCTTTGGTTTTGGTTTTAACCATCATTGGAGATGTACCTGGATTATTGGCATCTTCAGTGGTCAGACCAACAATATGGATCATATTGACTTGAGTTAGAGAAGTGATGAGACGTTAGTGGGTATTGTGGAAAAGTTAGAGAAGGGTGATAGGACTTCTCACTTGGACAAGTTTTCTGTTGATTATAGAAGATATTTATGACATGACGATAAATTACATGTATTATAAGTTAAGGAGTTAATTGATAAGGTTTTATCTGAGTCTCACTATTCAAGGATGACTATCCATCCAAGTGGAAATAAGAAGCACAAAAATACGAAGAGGGTTTTCTATTAGTTGAAGATGAAGCGATAAGTTTCAATGTATATTGCTTGAAGTTTGATTTTTCAACGAGATAAGGCTGAGAAGAAGAAGCCAAGTGTATTTCTACTTCCATTAGATGTCCTATCGTGGAAATGGGAGCATATATCAATGGAATTCGTAGATGGCTTACCTTGGATTCAAAGAGGAGACAAGAGCATTTAGATCTTGGTTGACAATTTGATAATGCATTTATTTTGTTCTAGTATGAAGTACCAAACAATATAATCATTAGATACTTTATATGTGAGGAAGCTGATTTGGTTACACTAATTTCCAACAAGCTTAGTTAGGATGGAGACTCACTTTTTACTAATCAGTTCCGAAGGAGCCTTCTGGCTGCCTTAAGTACAAAATTGAATCTTAGCACCGCTTGTCGCCGACAGATAGATGGAAAAACAAAGAGAATTAACATAATGTTGGAAGACTCATTAAGGGCAATCATTCTTGATTTTGTAGGAGTTTGGGAAGATCATCTACTATTAGTCGAGTTTACCTATAATAATAGCTATCAAGCAAGCATACGCTTGGCACCATCAAAGATTTGTATGGACAACCTTACAAAATCACGTCTTGCTGGTGGGAGGCGACTGATAGAATTATACATGGACCAAATATGATTAGAGATACTTCTAGGAAGATGGAGTTGATATGAAGAAGGATGAAAGCTTCATATGATAGACAATAATCATAGGTTGATAGGAGACGTATGTAACTAGAGTTCATAGTTGGTGATATGGTAGTTGTGAAAGTCTTGCCATCGAAGCATGTTATGTATTTGGTAGTTTGGTAAAGTTGGCACCACATTTTATTTGTCCTTTTCCAATGTTAGAGAGAATAAGGATGCTAACCTATAGATTTTACCTTCCTGAAAAGCTGACAGGAGTTGATAATGTATTTCACATATTGCATTTGTGAAAGTTTGTTCATGATCCAGCTACTATTATTCAGTCGAATTAACTAGAAAATATGGAAGAGGACTCGGTGTCTATAGCAACCCTTGGCTATATTTGTGTTGTTGAATATGATGTAAAGTGACTTCAAATAAAGAAGTAAAGTTGGTTCGAGTACAATGGGAAAACGATCCAATGAAGAGCACTAAGGAGATATAGGAGAAGATTTGTGCTTCTCATCCCGAACTCTTTACTAGTACATTTACCATTTACTTATTCTAGATTACATAGGTTACGTTGGTCACTTTGTGTGAATGGTTAATAGGACTATACGCTATTCTAGACTATGATTGCTTACCTAATAAATTGTATGTTACATTGATTTTTCGATGAGGTGCGTTACTTGTATTATATAGAAATTATTTGATTTATATAGGATGTTTGCATTATTATTTATATGTCATGGCACTTGCATACATGTAGGATGCCAATAGTCGCATTTTGATACCATCGGTATACATCCTTCATGTTCACATATGTATGTTGAATTTACTTGTATGTGTGCTTGATTGGATCCATATGGTTGTATGTATGTATGTCATGTATATATCTAAATATCATGCGTTAGTACGATAGAGAGTGAGTCACATTTCCACATCTTTGGAATATCAGGAATGAAATTTCTTTAATAAGGAATAATTTAACACCCCATAAATTTAAATAATTCAATAAACATATAATGTAGGGCAAACTAGTAATTTTACTAACAAGGGTTAAAATTGGAATTTTTAAAAACAAATGGATTAAGTGGTGAAGATTGGATCTTCTTATCAAGTTTCATTATAAGAACACTTTAACTAAATAAAGGAACAAGGAGTCATAATCAAATTTATAATTGGCATTGAATTGGTCTAAGTTGGCTCTTATGGCCAATTAGCATTAAATTTGGTACAGTTTGATTCCTTAGCGTAGGAAAAGTACGTTACAAATATAAAAATGACATGATTACACACACTTGAAAAGAAGATATGTTAACAACTGTGTATCAATAAATATTATAAAAGATAATAAAGGGAGACGAAGTAGAAATATGAACTAGAGTAAATGTGATTATAATTTTAATTCGTGTGAATTTGATGTGGAAATAATATGAAAAATTTGGTGAAATTATCATATAAAAGTTTCATTATGCTCAGATAACATAGTAAGATATGCATATAGTTTGAATGAAAACTTAATGGAAAATTCGATAAAACAGAAAACCAAAATTAATTGCCAAACAGGCATCTAAAAAAAATGTACATACATCTTAAATTTCACAGTAAAAACCCACATGTTTCTTGTTTATTTTCAAGGATTTAGACATTTGAAATATAGGATCAGATGTTTGAAATATAGCCAAATGTTAGAAGTTTGAGACCAGGTGACCGAAGTGCTGAAGGAAATAATCCTTCAAAGTATTCAAATGTCTAAATTTACATGTTTGAATGTTGGTTCAAACATTTGAATTATTTTGTTGTGTTCGATATGAATCTTGATCCCAAAAAGCTTATAAGGAGATCGAAGGCACTTTATATCGATAGAGTGGCAACTTTAGGGAGTTAAATGTTGTCTTGTATGGAATAAAACTTAATGTTGATGTGTTTTTTGAACATGTACGTTGATAAAAGCAAGATTTATATTAATAAAATGTTGATATGTGGCTAGGCCTTCTCATATATGGTGTAGGGACAGGGGGAGAAGCAGATGTTTATCTAATTCACTACAGTAACCATAATCTGAACATTAGTTTCAGTTGGTTGGCTGTAGTGGGGAAGAGATTTGAGTATGGTCAATCTTTGTACGAGAGCATGTGGTATAAAAACCAAAGTAAAGTATGATAAGCTATATTATAGTAAATGCATATTTTTTGCGAGATGTTGTGGCTTTGTCATCGTCTCTATGTTCTGTATAGCTGGCAGTTTATGTGACATTGGACTTGAAATGATTGTCGCCATAATGCTATGGAATGTATGATACAGTGAACTTGTTAAATACCGATAACTTCGAAATAGTTAGTGTGGTATTAGTCTATAATGATGTTTTATTAGCATGTTTGATATTATATACTTAGTGATATTTTCTCTCTCACATAAGTATATGTTTGATCCTCTCTATTTCTTTTTGGTATCTATCTCTAATAGGTTGACATGATATTAGGGATATGCTTAGTTCGACAATGGTGTTGACTTGATGAATTGATATTGTTTTATCAGGATATCAACTATTTTGGTATTATGCATTTATGTTGGACCGCTTGGTATGGAAGTATTATCCTTAGTTTGATGTAATAACACTTATGATTATTACATGGTTTGATTAAGTTATTTCCTTTATATGTGGTATTGTATTTTATTCTTTCTATTTTGAGTTTTGAAAGTTGTATTTAGAGTTGATAGCTTTGTTTACTTTTATATTATCTCAATCTAACGATCCATCATTTACGTTTTTTAGGATATGTGCATCTATCATGACATATAATCAGAAGGTTTTAAGTGTTGGGTTGCTGCAAACTAAAGGCTGCATATATACATGCATCCCATTTTTTGGAAATTTAGACCCATAAACAATAACAATTAAGAGCATGAATGAATTCTTCATACAAATCCACAAAGGCAAATTATAAGTTGTTAAAATAACTAGCTTCATTCACCAAAGTGTACCGAATGAATAAAATGGCACAAAACCATCCATATACAAATCATGCCTGATATAATGAGATTCTTCAGCAAAATTAGGATATATATTAGCAAAATAGTTTAATTCTTCATCCTTTGATGGACGACATGGAACTCTTTCATCTCGCTATCATTCACCGTGTCATCGCATGTGTTTCATGGTTACACAATATGCATATAACTTTTATAATCTAGGTGTAAGAGTGAAAATGGATGAACGATATGTCTTTACCACTACTTCATTCAAGTTATATCCTTGTTCATTACAAATTTACACCTCAAAAAGATTTTTACCTTATATCATGCATTCATCAAAAGACGTATCAGTCTTTTCAAATGGAAAACTTGACGCAAACACTTCTTTTTTAAGTGAATACTAGTTTTCTACCAACACATTATCATGTGGAAGCATTTCAAAATTTCATTCGATTTTCTAACACGTTATTCTCGGATATTATAACAATAAACCAAGATGTGACTGATAAGTATGTCATTGTACAACACCTGTAAAGCAGTCGTTTTAAAGCTTCTAACAAGTTGATTTTTTTAGCTTCTAAAATCCAATGGTCCCTTCATATTGGTTCAGTGGTCCACACATTCTAACAATCGACATCTTGAATGATTTTGTAACAACACTATATTTTGGGATTATTTTATTGCATATTTTATTTCTTTTAAATTGAATTTTCTAATTTAAAAACTTTATTTTATTTATTAAAAAGAATAAATTTTGTTATTTAAATATGAATTTTGATTATTATGTGAATTATATTTTCCAAACCTGAATAAATTGAATATTTTCTAGAAATTGAATTTCTGGTCAATATGGTCAAACTTTGACTTTTAAATTTAAAATTTAAATTTTTGAATTTTTGAATTTTATCTTTTATTATGAAAATAGATTAAATTTTAAGAATACTGCTTTTTTTTCCGTTGAAATCGGAGTTATATTGTGAAAGTTATGTTTTTTTCAATATTGGGTGTAAATTATTTTATTTAACAATATTGTTTATTTTAAATTATATAAATAATATTTTTATTTGTCATGTCTTATTCAAATTCTTATTATATGTTATGTTACATATATTTTTGTCTTTTAAATATTTTTAAAGTGATGTTTAAATTTTTCCAAAGTTCATTGAATTTGTTTTAAATTTTTAAAGACTGGTTTGCCTTTTCAAGCTATTTTCTTAATTAAATTATATTTAATTAAAATTTATTTATTTATTTTATATATTTATTCTTATTTCTGAGTTTTTATCTTTATTTATCAGCAATTTTCATGTAATTAAAATTGCAAAAGTACTATTGGAAATTTGAAGAGTTATTGAAACCTTTTATATGCCTTGACTTTTCACCTCCTTACCTTTTCATTTTCAAACCAACACTTGCCATCAATTTGAACCGACCTTATCCTATCTTCAGCCGATCACATTTTTCATTTTCACGCAAGAGAAAAAGTTTCTCACCTCCAAAAAATTTCGGCCATTACCTGAAGTAGAAGAGTTGGGTAAATTTTTTCTTCTTTCTACTCATTTCCTTCTTGTTTTCCTATTTCTTTGCACAGGCCTTCAACTTTATAGGCTCGGCCTTAGCTCCTCCATCACCATAGCCGCCTACACTACCACCACATCAAACTGCCACCACTTCTAGCCCTCTGCCCAAGCCTGGACGTGCACCAATAGTTGATCAAACTCCACCAAAACTTGAACAAATTCCACTTGAAACCCATAGCCGAGCCACCTATGCCTTCATCACCTCCAACATCACCTTGGCCGCCACTTGCACCACCATCTCCTGCCCCTACCTGATCTGACACCACTGCCACACCTGTACCTGACCCACTACAGAGATGGTCGTGCCCTTGTGGCCTTGGCCGTGGCCTGGATTTGCATTGAAGCCATGTGGTGTTCCTTAGCTTGTTTTGTTCATGCACCATACTTTGCACCATCATCAAACCCAAAACCAAATCAAAAACCATACCTTAGCCATGTATTCTAACCTATGGCCGAGCCTAAGGAAGGTTGAAAGCAAGTGCAAAGTTTTAGCGTTGTTTTATGCATTTATTCCTAACATTGTTAATCGTATTTTGGGTTGAAACTTATGTTGTTTGTATTGTCTTGTTTGAATGTGTTCAAGGAAATTAATCTATGTCTCTCTCAAACTCAAATCTTTGTCGTGCTATCGTTCTTTTGTGGATCTCATTTGTGCATTCGTTTGTTGTCATCTCCAGCTTATACCAGTGAGTTATTTTCACCAGACAGTTTATACTTATATAGCTAGTAAATCGACCACATTTGAATCTATAAAATGCATCACCATATTATATTTGTTATGTTATGATTATATGATGTTCACCTATGCTTAAACACATGTTATATCATCTGTTACTATATTATGCTGTTCTGTTAATTTTATCAGTTTATCACACTGCAAGTTCCCTTTAGATTAGAATCACTATGGGTTGAAATGATACATACCCGAATGGACTTTAGAATATGGAAAAATCGTTATAGGCTGAAATGATGGGCCTAAATGATTTTCAATTATTTTCATTTACTTGGGACTACGGGTTTGAAATGATAAAACCCGGGTTCTCTTTGTAAATTACGGGTTGAAATGATATATTACCGGTATCACTTTACTTAGGCTAGAAAATTATATACAGACCCGTGGTTAAAATATATTTTTCTAAAAATTTTAAAATATGTTTGAAATGTAAATTTTATAATATTTTTATTTAAAATTTAATTAAAATGATTTTGTAGAGTATTATTGATCTTCTAAGAATTTATAAGTGAAATAAATTAATGGTAAAGTTAGAAAATTTGAAATGTAAGTTATTTTGGAAATTATAATTTGGTGATAAATGGAATTTAAATTAAATATGAAAATATGGTAAATTTATGATATTTTGAATTAAAATGAATTTAAAATGATTTTTTTATAATATATTAATGATTTTTGAATAAAGTTAAAATGTTAAATGAATGAATATTGAGTTGAATTTTGAAATGTAACTTAAATAGGAAATTTGTGAATTTTGTTTAAAAGTGAAATTTTAAGTTAAGTAAATAAAATGAAGATGAGTTATATTTGAAAATGTAAGCTTAAATGTTAAGTTAAAATTTAATTATAAAGAATTGAAATTGAATGTGTGAATTTAATATGTGAATTATTATTAAAAATTGATTTTTGAATGGAATTTAACCTTATAAAATCATGAATATAAGTATAGTTAAAGATTGTTTTAAAAGTAAAATTATATGATTTTATAAGTTTAAAATGATTAAAATAATGAAAAAAAAGATTAATTGTTTGTGAAATTATATTGAATATTGGAAATGTAATTTACAGCATTTTGAAATGCTATTATTTCTAACGTAAATGATATTACAGCGCTTTGTAAGTGCCGTGGTTGATACAAATGAACTATGTATAAATTATAACTAAGTGGTATTACAGCACTTGGTATGTGCTACGATAGCAGAAGATAATTAAAATCTAAAACTAAATAAAGGGCTACAGTAGCACTTGATAAGTGTTGCGGTAGGCTGAAATGAATGTTTGAGGTTTTGATTTAAATAAATGAGCTCAGAATTTGTCTAAAATTTTGGGAACTGAATATTTGATTGTAAATATAATGCACTTTTAAATGGTTTAAATGAATTGTTTTGATTTAAACATAAACTATTTAAAAGGTGATTTGAAATAATAATAAATGAATGATATCTTTGAATTAAAAAGGATAATAAATGAATGATATCTTTGAATTAAAAAGGATATTTAAATGTGTATATTTGGATTTGAATTCAAATAATGATTTGAAATGAATTTTGAAAGATAGGATATTTTGATATATTGAAATGGTTTGGAAATGATTAGATCTTTATTTTGATAAAGATTTGAATTTGAAATGATACTTTGTTTTGAAGTATGAACTATGATTTTTAAATTATAACTACGGGTTATAATAACGATTGGTTGTTATTGAGACCGGGATCAGATATGGACATGCTCTCTATCGATACCGAAAACCACTTTAACAACTGTGTATGCAGTGAAGTTTCCAGAATGAAGTAGAATGGTGGCGACGTTCTTGAGGTATATTACGTGGACCCGACTCCCGTGAGTTGGCTTAAGGTGGCTAAAACAGGAGCGATCTTGGGCCAAAAGGGGTAGCTCCTCTGGTCGGACACATTCCTTCGATACTATACTCTTACTTGTGATTGATTAGATGGCCATCCTTCGATTTTGATATGGAAGTGTGTTCCGAGGTGGGCGTATGTGGTTGCTGCGTTACCACCAGCCCGTGTGCGTAATTGATATATCTACCCTGGCATTGCCTTGTGTGCCGTGTCACCTACCATACTGAGCCTTTACTACGAGTTTGTTTTTCTCCCGTAGCCCATGGAGTATTTAGGGTAGTCTCCCGATCTGGAGATACGTTGATACTGGATGGAGTACTGGGACTATTATGTGTGAAGGGTGATATGGGTAGCCCGGAATGCTATTTAAAAGTAAGTTTATTTTACTATAAACATTATTATAATAGCGAAATATTACTATACAGTAAATAGTTTAACGGATCCTTAGAGGATGGGCAGTCCCAGGCATCCTTTAAGTTACTTGTACCTTATTACAGTTCACTTGAGTTAGTTTACATTATATTTGTATATATTGTCCTGACTCGTGTGTTTTGTGTTTTGCTTTACGCTCGGGTGAGCCTGACTATTTACAGCTTTGGATTCTCTTTCTGGAGCTGGTCTTTGCTGGAGATTCTGCCTATCTATCTATATATCTATTTCTGTTTCAACTATTCTAGTTTATCTCATGTATTAGTGAACTTCTATGTATTTGGGATTTCTATTATGTGTTTCATACTGATATTATGTGTTTGTTTTGAGACTCTGTTATAGTGGCTTCATGAACTACTATGGTATTTTATATTCCGCTGCGAGTTATTCTGATTGTTCTGTGTCTGTGATGTTGTGTATTTGATTTCATTTGCTCTAAATTTATTTACAATCTGTTATTTTGCATCATTCAAGTCCGACATGTGTGAATTATTATCGATTTGAATGGTACGAAATGGCAGGTCGTTATATTTGGTATCAGAGCTTTGGTTTTGAAAAACCATTGCCTGAGGAGCAAAAACTCATAAAAGATAGGGTATAAATACCCTAGAATGAGTGAAATCAATCTCAGAATCACTTTCTTTGTGAGAGACGTATTTTCAAAGTATAAAATGATTTTTCAAAATGTTTTTAAAAGATTTTCAAAGATTATTTTGATATATAAAATTTTCTTGTTTAAAGGATTTTTCCAATGTTTTCCAACTCCTTCCTTTCGTATCTACCTTGTTAGATTTTTCTTTTCTTTAGTACATTCATCCAAGTGAATATATCTTATCTTATCTTTGTCATCTCTATATCTTGTACTAAATTCATTCTTGATTTTTTCAGGGTGAATCGAGGAAATGCCAGAGGTAGTGGTCGTGGTATTGCCCCAGCTCCTCATCTAGTTGCTCCTGTTAGATTCACTTTTCTCTGTAAGGAATTCACTCAACTTGGTGGAACCCCATGACCTATTCGGAGAGCATCATTGAGGATCAGTAATGGTTGCGGAGTCTTGAGAGGATATCTACTGGTCTTAAGATTGCTGATGCCCAGAAGCGTCAGTTAGCAGCTTGGCAGTTGCATGAGTCTACTCTAGATTGGTGGGAGTCTGTCACGGCTAACACCGTCGAAGCTGATATTACTTGGGAACAGTTTAGGTATCTTCTCATGTTTCTTTGAATTATGTTTTTCTATCTTTTTGTGCTTTTCTTAGTTTATCTATCATCTTTCCAGAGAGGCTTTTGTGGCAAAATGGATGCCCGAAGCCGGGAAATCTCAGCTTTATCGTGAATGTATGGATCTCAAGCAGGGTACCATGTCTTTTGCTGAGTATGAGAGGAAGTTCAACGAACTTTCTAAGTTTGGTCCTAGCCTGATTGACACTCCTCTCAAGAAGAATGAGAAGTTCATATCTAGTTCTCGTCTCGAGTATTATGATCGTCTCATTTCTCATGTCCATGGCACTTTCACCCAGCTTATGGATATGGCTATCCGTTATGAGAACCCTACTTCTAAGGGTCCTGCTCCTGCTGGTACTCCTTCATCTCAGACTTCCTCTGCCAATTCTAGGAAAAAAAGCCTAATTTCCAGCAGCAGAAGCAGATTTGGCTCAAGAATTCGGGTTTGGGATCTTCTTCATCTCCTCCTTCTCATAGGCAACCTGTTGACCTTTCTGCCATCACTTGCTTTAGATGTGATCAGAAGGGACACTATGCCAATAGCTATGCTACCTTAGCTGGTGCAGTTGTTCCTCCTCCTGCTGATATTATGCCTTCTGGTATATTTGTTGTCTCATCTGCATCTTCTCCAGTTCCTCCACCTGCTCCTACTTCTAGTGATGATCAAGGCACTCTTCAGTGCAACCTTTCTTTGTTTCTGTATCATATTCGTGTTTTACTTGATACTAGATTTTTCCATAGTCTTATTTCTGATGATTTGTGTGATAAGTTTGAGTATCTCCTTTCTCCTGAGTTTGCTTCTGTTCTTCTATGTGTTTCAAATCCAATTGGGGCTCCGCAAACCTTAATAGGATTTGTAAGCATGTGCAACTTTTCTATTCTGTTCATTGCTTTAGTGGTTATCTTCATTTGACTCCTGTAGTCAGATTCTATCTCGATATATTGGTAAAGTCGCTACTTTACCTCCTAAGCGGGAAATTTCTTTTCGTATAGATCTTATTCCTGGAGCTCTGGGAATGGGTTCTATAATGGTTAGTCATGCCTTTTGGTTTGACTAATGCTCTTGCTTTCTTTGTTGATATGATGAATCTTGTTTTCGGGTTGTGCTAAATAAATTTTCTAAATGCCATTGCTAGAAAGATGAAGTCCGATTCCTTGGACATATTGTTTCTAGTAATGGAATTTCCGTTGATTCAGACATGATCGCTGCGATCAATGGGAATCTTTCTTTCTTTTTCTTTTTCTTTTCCTTGTCATTAAATTATTCTATTTTTATGTGCTTTCCCGCACTTCATTCCTATTCGGGGACGAAAAGTTTTGAGTGGGGGAGTGTGTAACAACCCTATATTTTGGGATTATTTTATTGTATATTTTATTTCTTTTAAATTGAATTTCCTGATTTAAAAACTTTATTTTATTTACTAAAAAGAATAAATTTTGTTATTTAAATATAAATTTTGATTATTACGTGAATTATATTTTCCAAACCTGGATAAATTGAATATTTTCTAGAAATTGAATTTCTGGTCAATATGGTCAAACTTTGACTTTTAAATTTAAAATTTAAATTTTTGAATTTTTGAATTTTATCTTTTATTATGAAAATAAATTAAATTTTAAGAATATTGCTTTTTGTTTCGTTGAAATCGGAGTTATATAGTGAAAGTTATGTTTTTTTCAATATTGGGTGTAAATTGTTTTATTTAACAATATTGTTTATTTTAAATTATATAAATAATATTTTTATTTGTCATATCTTATTCAAATTTGTATTATATGTTATGTTACATATATTTTTGTCTTTTAAATATTTTTAAAGTGATGTTTAAATTTTTTCCAAAGTTCATTGAATTTGTTTTAAATTTTTAAAGACTAGTTTGCCTTTTTAAGCTATTTTCTTAATTAAATTATATTTAATTAAAATTTATTTATTTATTTTATATATTTATTCTTATTTCTGAGTTTTTATCTTTATTTATCAGCATTTTTCATGTAATTAAAATTGCAAAAGTAATATTGGAAATTCGAAGAGTTATTGAAACCTTTTATATGCCTTGACTTTTCACCTCCTTACCTTTTCATTATCAAACCAACACTTGCCATCAATTTGAACAGACCTTATCCTATCTTCAGCCGATCACATTTTTCATTTTCATTCAAGAGAAAAGTTTCTCATCTCCAAAATATTTCGCCCATTATCTGAAGTAGAAGAGTTGGGTAAAATTTTTCTTCTTTCTACACATTTCCTTCTTGTTTTCCTATTTCTTTGCACATGCCTTCAACTTTATAGGCTCAGCCTTAGCTCCTCCATCACCATAGACGCCTCCACCACCACCACATCAGGCTGCCACCGCTTCCAGCCCTCTGCCCAATCCTGGCCATGCACCAATAGTTGATCAAACTCCACCAAAACTTGAACAAACTCCGCTTGAAACCCATAGCCGAGCCACCTATGCCTTCATCCCTCCAACATCACCTTGGCCTCCACTTGCACCACCATCTCCAGCCCCTACCTGATCTAACACCACTTCCACACCTGTACCTGACCAACTACAGAGATGGTCGTGCCCTTGTGGCCTTGGCCGTGGCCTAGATTTGCATTGAAGCCATGTGGTGTTCCTTAGCTTGTTTTGTCCATGCACCATACTTTGCACCATCATCAAACCCATGTAGGCCGACCCCATTGGACCCAAAACCAGATCAAAAACAATGTCTTAGCCATGTATTCTAACCTATGGCCGAGCCTAAGGAAGGTTGAAAGCAAGTGCAAAGCTTTTAGCTTTGTTTTATGCATTTATTTCTAACATTGTTAATCGTATTTTGGGTTGAAACTTATGTTGTTTGTATTTTCTTGTTTGAATGTGTTCAAGGCAATTAATCTTTGGCTCTCTCAAACTCAAATCTTTGTCGTGCTATCATGCTTTTGTGGATCTCAGTTGTGCGTTCGTTTGTAGTCATCTCCAGCTTATACCAGTGAGTTATTCTCACCAGATAGTTTATACTTATATAACTGGTAAATCGATCACATTTGAATCTATAAAATGCATCACCATATTATATTTGCTATGTTATGATTATTTGATGTTCACCCATGCTTAAACACCTGTTATATCATCTGTTACTGTTATATTATGCTGTTCCGCTAATTTTATCAGTTTATCACACTGCAAGTTCCCTTTAGATTAGAATCACTATGGGTTGAAATGATACATACCCAAACAGATTGTAGAATAGAGGAAAATCGTTATGGGCTGAAATGATAGGCCTGAATGATTTTCAATTATTTTCATTTACTTGAGACTGCGGGTTTGAATGATAAAACCCGGATTTTCTTTGTAAATTACGGGTTGAAATGATATATTACCCGTATCACTTTACGTAGGCTAGAAAATTATATAAAGACCCGTGGTTAAAATATATTTTTCTAAAAATTTTAAAATATGTTTGAAATGTAAATATTATAATATTTTGATTTAAAATTAATTAAAATGATTTTGTAGAGTATTATTGATTTTCTAAGAATTTATAAGTGAAATAAATTAATGGTAAAGTTAGAAAATTTAAAATGTATGTTATTTTGGAAATTATAATTTGGTGATAAATGGAATTTAAATATGTAAATATGATAAATTTATGATATTTTGAATTAAAATGAATTTAAAATTATTTTTTCATAATATATTTATGATTTTTGAATAAAATTAAAATGTTAAATTAATGAATAGTGAGTTGAATTTTGAAATGTAAATTAAATATGAAAATGAGTTATATTTGAAAATGTAAGCTTAAATGTTAAGTTAAAATTTAATTATAAAGAATTGAAATTGAATGTGTGAATTTAATATGTGAACTATTATTAAATATTGATTTTTGAATGGAATTTAACCTTATAAAATCATGAATATAAGTATAGTTAAATGATTGTTTTAAAAGTGAAATTATATGATTTTATAAATTTAAAATGATTAAAATAATGAAAAAAAGATTAATTGTTTGTGAAATTATATTGAATATTGAAAATGTAATTAACAGTATTTTGAAATGCTATTATTTCTAACGTAAACGATATTACAGCGCTATATAAGTGTTGTGGTTGATACAAATGAACTATATATAAATTATAACTAAGTGGTATTACAACACTTGGTAAGTGCTGCGATAGCAGAAGGTAATTATAATCTGAAACTAAATAAAGGGCTACAATAGCACTTGATAAGTGTTGCGGTAGGCTGAAATGAATGTTTGAGGTTTTGATTTATATAAATTAGCTTATAATTTGTCTAAAATTTTGGGACTAAATATTTGATTGCAAATATAATGACTTCACTTTTAAATGGTTTAAATGAATTGTTTTGATTTAAATATAAACTATTTAAAAGGTGATTTGAACTGATAATAAATGAATGATATCTTTGAATTAAAAAGATAATAAATGAATGATATCGTTGAATTAAAAAGGATAATAAATGAATGGTATCGTTGAATTAAAAAGGATAATAAATGAATGATATCTTTGAATTGAAAAGGATATTTAAATGTGTATATTTGGATTTGAATTCAGATAATGATTTGAAATGAATTTTGAACGATAGGATATTTTGATATATTAAAATGGTTTGGAAATGATTAGATCTTTATTTTGATAAAGATTTGAATTTGAAATGATACTTTGTTTCAAGTATAAACTATGATTTTTAAATTATAACTACGGGTTATAATATGGTTGTTAAAGAGACCGAGATCGGATATGGATATACTCTCTGTCGATACCGAAAACCACTTTAACAACTATGTATGCGGAGGAGTTTCTAGAATGAAGTAGGATGGTGGCGACGTTCTTGAGGTATATTACGTGGACCCGACTCCCGTGATTTGGCTTAAGGTGGCTAAAACAGGAGCGATCTAGGGCCAAAAGGGGTAGCTCCTCTGGTCGGACACATTCCTTCGATATTATACTCTTACTTGTGATTGACTAGATGGCCATCCTCCGATTTTGCTATGGGAGTGTGTTCCGTGGTGGGCGTAGGTGGCTACTGCGTTACCACCAGCCCGTGTGCGTAATTGGTATATCTACTCTGGCATTGCCTTGTGTGCCGTGTCACCTACCATGCCGAGCCTTTACTACGAGTTTGTTGTTCTCACGTAGCCCATGGAGTATTTAGGGTAGTCTACCGATCTGGAGATACGCTGATACTGGATGGACTACTGGAACTATTATGTGTGAAGGGTGATATGGGTAGCCCGGAACTCTATTTAAAAGTAAGTTTATTTTAATGTAGACATTATTATAATAGCAAAATATTACTATATAGTAAATAGTTTGACGGATCCTTAGAGGATGGGCGGTCCCAGGCATCCTTTAAGTTACTTGTACCTTATTACAGTTCACTTGAGTTGGTTTACATTATATAAGTATATATTGTCCTAACTCAAGTGTTTTATGTTTTGCTTTACGCTCGGGTCAGCCTGAGTATTTAAAGCTTTGGATTCTCTTTCTGGAGCTGGTCTTTGCTGGAGATTCTGCCTATCTATCTATATATCTATTTCTGTTTTAGCTGTTCTAGTTTATCTCATGTATTACTGAACTTCTGTGTATTTGAGATTTCTATTATATGTTTCAGACTGATATTATGTATTTGTTTTGAGACTCTGTTATAGTAGCTTCATGAACTACTATGGTATTTTATATTCCGCTGCGAGTTAGTCTGATTGAATAGTGTCTGTGATGCTGTGTATTTGATTTCATTTGCTCCAAATTTATTTACAATCTATTATTTTGCATCATTCAAGTCTGACGTGTGTGAATTATTGTCGATTTGAATGTTTCGAAATGGCAGGTCGTTACAGATTTCTATCATTCTTTTTTTCAAACTAAATTCATCGACGTAAACATTTTATGTCTTGTTTATAATATGACTATTAAATCGTGTCGTGTCTCCACTAAAATATGCGACTAGCCTACACCACCAGCGTCGAATAATACTTGCATAGTGTGCTACAACAATGCTCGGTTGATGTAATACGATAGTCAAGGTCATAAAGCAAAACAGTTGTTGAACCTATTGTATATTTCACAGCGCTTCGAGTAAAATACAATAACAAACATCTTAGATATAAGATAGGGGAGACAGTAATAACAAAACGAATAATATAAATTAGAATACTCAAGTCACTACAACAATACAACATAAGTAGTAGAGTTTATACAATTGACTATAAACTCGGAATAGATAAATGTCTCTAAATAGGTAATAGCACTAATAAGCTCCACAATGCAGCACAATAGAATGATAAGCAATAAAAGCTAAATATAGTAATATGAGAGTATAGCCTCCTGATCGTCTCTTATCCAACTCTACACGCTCACCAGATCTAATACCCCTAATCTACTCATTCAAGAGTGCCTCGAATAATAAGAAGAAAAGCATAAAATTCCGAGTCCGATAATAGTTTGGTGTGAGCGGTAGAAAATATAAAATACAATAAAATAATATATTAGGATAAAGGGTATGGAAAACCATACCTGACATATTCCTACATCCAAAGGTAGCACATACACAAGATATATGATACTCCGAATCAGTCATTATGGGTGTACCATACATCAAAGTACTATGGGGTGTCTAAGTATCTACATAGATAACATTTGCATCATATGGCATCCCTAGGTTGATAAGTACCAATGCAAACATAACATCCATCATCCATCTTCACATTCACTCACTTGATGTATTAATTATTTAATAATTCGCCTAAGCCATAAGGATTTGACTACCAATCATGGTAGTCAATGTCCTGGTTTCACGGTGCTTTAATCCATGCCACTCAATAGGCCAAGAACTAGATTAACGAATCACATTAGTCCGGGGTAAACATAGCCCTCATCTAAAAACATGGGGCCACCATGCTCTAGGAGCCATCACTCCTTAAGTACGTACCAAATTTTACGAGTACTCCAAAACCCTCAAGTATGAACAATACCTTTGCACACGTCATTTGTGATAGAGTTAAGGGTATTCCCTAGGTTACATATATCTAACTTATTGACCAATCTTGTTCGAAATAAAGGTATTTTATTTCTATTATATACTTGATATAATGTGGTTATATTAATTAATCAATTTAATTAAAATTATATTTAATAGAAAATCAATAAATGGCGTATTTTGTGATAGTAGTTACAAAGTGTTGTAACTGTAACAATTTATCGCAATAAAACAAATATACCATTTTAAATGTTCCTAGTCAAGGTGCATCGAGACTGGATATAGGTGTATCCATTGAGACTAAAGTATGTAACGCTCTCCAAATATTGGACAGTGTATAACTCATGATCGCTGGGGGCACCTAGAGGTTATGTACTGATATTTTTTGGGTAAATATGGAATGACTCAATTGACAGTTTTCTGTTGGTTAATATAACTAAGATCAAACAAAAAATATCGATGTGACTGATTTACACAGTTCTCTCGACTTGAGAATATTGTGGATCTTTAATGTGAAAGCTCCACTTTGATTATAGTTAAATCATGACATGGCGTTCCATCGAGTGACTATATTTGGGTTGAGTGGAAGTATTGGAAGTGAAGCACTATTCAAGAGATTCATCTCCTCGGTTATGAGGTTAGTATCATGGTCAACTCAAGTCAACTCAAAGTCAAAGTCTTTGGCCAAAGCATTTTGGTTAGTAATAATTATTATTATTTAACCAAGGAGTTTCTGTTTGGACTACTAAGTTGAATGTGGATGATATTAGAATTTTGACCATTACCAAATTCCATAAATCCAAATTGATATGGTTTTGACGAAGAGAATTGGTGTAAATAATTGTCACTGTTAGGTACCACTTATAAAAAGTAAAATTGGATTTTACCAAAAGAAGTGCAAGCGAGGAATTCAACCAAAATGTCACACCACTTACTAAGTGACATGTAAACGTTAATATTTGAATTGTTCCATATTAATCGTTGACTGAAATTACACCTTTGAGTCATACAACCGTAGTGATGAATTCTTCGAAAAACCACATGATTTGATTAATCTATAAACAATTATAAATTAATTAAATAATTAGTATTTGAGAAATATTAATTATTATTTATTTTATTTTATGTTTGGGAGTTATTTGTAATTATTTGAATGAATTTATAAACGTTATATTTCCACCCATTGATATATGATATCATAGTAATTAAATAAAAGATAATTACATGCGTTAATTTATGGAATCTTATGTCATTTGATGGCATGTAATTTTCAGCCATACCATGTAAAGAAATAGGAGTGAAAAGAGAAATTTAATCAAGAGATTAATTAGAGAAGTTTAAATTAAAGAATGGGAAAGGTTTCCTTCTTTCAAATAAAACATATTCTCTAACAATTGAGTTTCTCATTTTTCGTTTTTCTTTTTGTAGCTTTTTTGGTTCTCTCCTTCTCTAACAGCTGAAAATATGAGATGTTCCATGGCTTCAATTGTTCCTAAAATCAAATACGAATAAAATCAATTTTGAAAAATGGTTTATTCCTCTTGATCCTTGCAACATCTGGAGGATAATTTCTGAATCTATAAGATTTGATTCATCATTAAAAGTGCAAATAATTGGCTTCATTTTTGGTAATTCTATTTTCATTTATTTATATACTCATCATGTTGAAATGGTCCAAATTTATTCATATTATATATCATCTATCTCATCATGTTTAAAATGTTTAGATTTATTCATATTATATCCCTTCTATCTTGTGTATTCATCTTTTAATATAACTTAGATCCCCTTTTGTTCATCTCATTTAACTATATGATCATTATGTAGATTTAATTTGAATCTCTTCTTATTTACATGTCCATTGACTATACGTTTATTATGGTTTACTTCAAATCCTTTATCTCTTTTATTATGTGTCACTTTTGTATAGTTAGATCTAATTTATCATATTACAAATTTGTATATGCCCAAGTTGTCCGATATTTTTTTGGTCATTGTTTTGGAATTGAAAAAAAGGAATGTGAAAATATTTTAATATGTTGTAGTGTTGTATATAAAATTTTGTGACATCTATATACATAAACATTAATAAACTATATTTGCTGGTGGTTTAATACAGTAAGATTAACTTTCAATGTTGCATAGTTAATTTCCAAAATGATTTAACTTTATTTTTTAATCATAAAGTAAATTTTTACTTTTGTTTCAGAATTCATAAGTGGTTATTTATGTAAAGTTATAGACTTTTATTTCATACCTAAGATTAAAAGATTGAATCGTTTTTTTAGCATTAAATTTAATCATATATGTTACTTAAATTGCAATCTTCATAAATCTATATAAATATATGTGTTATTTTAAAATGAGTACATACCTTGCAATTATTTATACATATAGATATACATATGCTTATGTTATTTTGATCTAAATCAAAACGGACCTTTTGTGAAACTGTAGAATTTAATTTTAAGCTCTTTATTAATTAAAACCTTTGTTACATTTGTTAATTCTTGTTTTAACAAACTCACATATATAGGAAGACTTATTTTAGTATGTGTAAACTTATAAATTATTATACATGTATATTTTATTACTTGAAAAAACTTGGACAACAAAGGCATATGAAAATTCTATTGTAAATGCCATTTAATATGTCATTCAATGTAATTAAAAAGAGAGAGAGACATAAGGGTTTCTCTCTCTACATTTATAGCCTAATCTTTCCTCAATTTATTATACATGTCAAGAGGAAAAAAACCAAAGGTATTCCTTCTTAAAAATTTGCCATGCTTAGTTACACAAATATACACTTCTTATATGTTACACTTATATTTCACAATATGAATGTATTTGATACATTCATTCCATTACACATAAATATGTACGTAAGAGTATATTTGATATACTCTAATTTACACACACATTAAATTAAATTAAATATTTATTTATATGTAAAATAAAATACTAATTTTATTTAAAATAAACTTAGAAAATTTTTAAATGATTTTAGACGTCATAGGCCCATTAATGATCCAAAATGGTAAAATTATTGAAATTTACCAATTTCTTCCGCTATGGGCCGGCCTAGTTCCTTCAATGTTATTGGATCCCAAGAGCCTTTGCGGTCTAAATTAGTCATGTTACGGCTAACTAATTAAGTTGGTGCACTTAGTACAGTGTCCAGAAAGGTGATGTCTAGATTGGAATTGGGTAATCAAGTACCCTGTCCTACCCGGTTGCCTGCCTGGCCTGAAAGGTGATGTGAGTCCAAAGGTTGCCCATGATAGAAAAGGCCCAATTTGAATTGGGCATTGGGATAAGTTTCAAAATAGTTTTGAAAATTAAGACATGGTTTTAAATTTAAATGTTAAATTTAAAATAAAAACATGTTTATTATCAAAGTTTCTAATATAACATAAATTTTATAAATGTTTGAAAATGTAATAAAAAGTTAAAAATGTTTAAAACTATGTAAATTTTAATTTCAAAATTTAAAATTATTAATAAGATTAATAGTATAAATTAATTAAATGAATTAACTAGTTAACACTATATGCATGTATTGTATATGTTGATTTATGTTATGTTATTTTGAAGTGTTTAAGATAACATAAGCATATATATATATATGCATATAAGACAAAAACTAGAAATTAATATAATATAATTAAAATTGTTTAATTAATAAATTAATTAAAGGTTAATTAATTAAATAAAAATACACATATATAAGATATATGTGTTGCAGTATAAAGGTTATAATATACACTACAAAGTTTATAATAGTCATGTCCAATATAAAAGCTGTATGGAATACTAATATAAAATTAATTAAAGAGTTAATTAATTAAAATTAATTAAATAAGGTTTAATTAATGAAATATTATACATTAGACTATTATATAAGTAGTAAGGAAAAAAAGTTATTTAACAACAAAACTTATATGATATGACTGTATAAACTAAAAGTGGAATAATAAAGAAACCCAAATAGACTTAATGAATAAATATATATTCAAATGTATGTATACTGTGATTTCTGATGCGTCTGACACTTGAATCATGAAGGTATTTCATAAGAAATACGTTATTACATAATTCAATATCACTCAATACAATATAATGAAGATTATGAATCTTTAATATAATGTTTTCCTCTACCAAATATATATTAGTAAATTACTTGCATACTCCTTAGTTGTTGAGCAAACTCAAGCCGGGAATGTTATGTGTAGTATTATTAATATATTGAATAGATGAGGTAAGATAACTATATGTATTTATTGAGCAAACTCAAGGTACATATACTATACTTAGGCGATCATGATAGGGTAGGTAAGAGTGAATAATCTCCTTCGATTTGTTGAGTAAACTCAAGGTCGAAATGAGATCAGGACATGGAAAAGTGGCCAGGAGTCGTATGTGATACAACTGATAAGGAGTTGTCTATCATTCGTGGGGCTATGATTTGTTGAGCAAACTCAAGGTTAGAATACCAAGATAGATAAGTCCTAACACCCATAGTGAAGTCGAAAGACTTCTATGTTTCATTTTAAGGTTTGGAGAATCATAAAAGACTAGTGGGAACCTTATTAGAAAAATGAGATGATAACATTTTAACTTTCTAATATTGTAAGAACATGTGCTAATTAATGTTATAATTATCTATAATGATAAATTTGTGCATTTAAAATGATTGATAAAATGTTTATCAATTAACATATACAAATAAATTAAATTGAAAGTTGACAAATGGAAATATAATGCCTACTACTATATTCCTATTGCATGTTAACATATCAATACCCATGCAAGTGCCTGATTTCACAACAACTGAATACATTCATAGTTTGGTCACTTATGCATTTATCTGGTAAAAACCATGCATTGCATTTTATGAGTTTCGAACTCTAAAAGCAATACAGGACTATGAATATTTGATCCATATACAATTGCATATAAATGTTATATGGTGAATGGTCAAAGCCTGTAATGTACAATATTTCAATGAAATTAGTTCATCCAAAACACTAAATAAACCGTAGTGCGAGATCGAGTATTCAATCTGATTAATTACAAAAGGGATCATATTGTGTTAATGTAACATAAGACCAAAAACTACAAGATAGATATAAGAACTCGATTGCTGAAATGTTATTTTGATTGGTTTACATGAAGTGCAACATATTTGAGGTCCTTAAATGTTAAGGATAATCGAATGCGCTTTTGTAAAGAATTTGTTATGATATTGCAGTATAGTTTTCTTTTGAATAGTTTGGCAATTTGAAAGGAAAACGGATGTAAAAGAATAAATGTAATTTAAGGTATAGTTGGGATGAAGAGAATGAATAGTCACTTCTGCTTCATAGAGAAACATTGGAAATGAGAATGTAATCATAATTGATAATTAATATTGGAATAAGAAATATGATTTCTATTTCGAATGTGTTTTCATATAGAAAATTGTTTTCTATGAGATTTATTTCATTGAGCTCAAGATTTTTGACCAATGAACTCTCCACTATAAATAGTTGCAGTGCACGAAATAAACAAATTATATTAAGTGAGTGATGGAGCTTCGATTCAGTACGCTATTATAGTAATGGTGGAAATAGTAGGAGCATGCCACATAGCACTTATTAATTGCATCATAGTACGAAAATTATTTCCGCAAAACTTACCATACATTATTTATGAAATAATGCTTATTTTTCGGTATCGTTTGAAAAAAATACATAGCTACATTTCAATGTGAATAGTATGAATATTTTTAAAGAAATAAAACTGTAATGTGGTAATTTTATTTATAACAAAAGTGATGCATTGGAAAATACAAAACGTATCTAATAGTATTTACGGTTGTTTTGGAATGATAAACCAAGCCGTAGTTTTGAGAAATAATTTTATCGTATGATATTGAATCATATGATACTTCTTAATTATATCTCAAACAATAACTATGCACCCATTTAGTGGGAGTATCATAAGAGTTGATAGTTTCTTCGGATGGATACACATAGATATATGCAATATTAATTTTATAAAAACCAAAACTGTTCGACGTACTTTGTCATATTCATCGATGAGTTATCTTCATCATGGACATGTGTATTTGATACACATGTAATATGTCTATGGTAAATTTATAGAATATAAAACAGAAGTAAATAAAATAACATGCGATAGAATGATATGATTTGATCAAATGATTGAGTATATTGGAAAATGTTCCGAACATTCCTAAAATGAATAAAGATTCAATCTCAAAATTACTCCTCCATGTGATTCATAATGATGCATCGATATGGAGTAATCGAACATCATTGGACAATGTACGATTAATTGTGAGTAGAGTTGAGTTAGTTTCTTTCTATAAGGTAATGTACTTAAAGGTAGTAGACAAGGTTGATGTTATTTCACCTGAATAACAGTTTGCAAAATTTTACAAGATAAGGGTATATAAGAAATTCCAACATATTTTATAACAAGGAGTTAGCAGGTTATGCATATCGAAAGATTGCATGTAATGATTGTTCATAAGGGATCTTATATGAATCTCTCCACAAGGATTTTGAAAAGACTAACATTGCATGAGATACATATGTTTTGAATATAATTTTTGTAAACTAAAACCAAATCGGTTTTATAAATAAAGAAATTCACTAAATTGAAAGTTGACAAATGGAAATATAATGCCCACTATTAAAATCCTATTGCATGTAAACGTTTCAATACCAATGCAAGCGCCTGATTTCACAACTACTGAATACATTCATAGTTTGGTCACTTATGCCTTTATCTGGTAAATACCATGCATTGCATTCTATGAGTTTAGAACTCTAAAAGCATTACGGGACTATGGATATTTGATTCATATACAATTGTATATAAATGTTATATGATGAACGGTCAAAGTTTGTAATGTACAATATTTCGATGAAACTAGTTCATCCGAAAAACTAAATAAACCTTAGTACGAGATCAAGTATTCAATCAGATTGATTACAAAAGGGATCTTACTGTGTTAGTGTAACATAAGACCAAAAACTACAAGATAGATATAAGAAGTCGATTGCTGAAATGTCATTTTGATCGGTTTACGTAAAGTGCAACATATTTCAGGTCCTTTAATGTTAAGGAAAATCGAATGCACTTTTGTAAAGAGTTTATTATGATATTGTAGTATGGTTTTATTTTCAATAGTTTGGCCATTTGAAAGGAAAACGAATGTAAAAGAATAAATGTTATTTAAGGTATAGTTGGGATGGAGAGAATGAATAGTCACTTCTTCTTCATAAAGAAACATTGGAAACACGAATTGTAATAATAATTGATACTTAATATTGGAATAAGAAATATGATTTCTGTTTCGAACGTGTTTTCATATAGAAAATTGTTTTCTATGAGATTTATTTCTTTGAGCTCAAGATTTTTGACCAACGAACTCTCCACTATAAATACTTGTAGTGCATGAAATAAACAAATTGTATTAAGTGAGTGATGGACCTCCGATTCAGTACACTATTATAGTAATGGTGGAAATAGTGGGAGCATGCCACACAGCACTTATTAATTGCATCATAGTACGAAAATTATTTCCGCAAAACTTTCCATACGTTATTTATGAAATAATGCTTATTTTTGGGTATCGATTGAAAAAAATACCTAGCTATATTTCATTATGAATAGTATGAATATTCTTTAAGAAATAAAACTGTAATGTGGTAATATTATTTATAACAAAAGTGATGCATTGGAAAATACAAAACGTATCTAATATTATTTACGGTTGTTTTGGAATGATAGACCAAGTCGTAGTTTTGAGAAATAATTTTATCATATGGTTTTGAATCATATGATGCTTGTTAATTATATCTCAAACAATAGTTATGCACCCATTTAGTGGGAGTATCATAAATGTTGATGATTTCTTCGGATGGATACATATAGATGCATGCAATATTAATTTTATAAATACCAAAATAGTTCCACGTACTTCGTTATATTCACGGATGAGTTATCGTCATCATGGACATGCATATTTGATACACATGTAATATGTCTATGGTAAATTTATAGAATATAAAACAGAAGTAAATAAAATAACATGCGATAGATGATTTGATTTGATCAAATGATTGAGTATATTGGAAAATGTTCCGAACGTTCCTAAAATGAATAAAGATTCAATCTCAAAATTACTCCTCCATGTGATTAATATTGATGCATCGATATGGAGTAATCGAACTACATTGGACAATGTACGATTAATTATGAGTAGAGTTGAGTTAGTTTCTTTCGTAGTACACAAGGTTGATGTTATTTCATCTGAATAACTGTTTACAATATTTTACAAGATAAGGGTACATAAGAAACTCCAACTTATTTTATGACAAGGAGTTGGCAAGTTGTGCATGTCGAAAGATTGCATGTAATGATTGTTCATAAGGGATCTTAAGGTTATTTATGGCATGTGTGGATGCGAATGGTTGGAAAGAGATAGTCACAGAATCACAGACACAGAGTGCAGAGTAGTATAATGCAGTAGAATAGATAAACAGTAGTTCATGAAGCTACTAAATAAACATCAGAGTTAGAAATAAAATACAACAGAATATCTCAAATACAGTGAGTCTCCAGTTTGAATAGATGACTTCTCTGAACCAATCAACTGAAAAAAACTGAAGCTGAATCAATAATTGGATCTCCAAACGAAGCTCCAAACTCCAAATGCAAGTCTTAAATGTTGTATCACTCAGTCTGACCCGAGCGTAAAGGAAAACACAAAACACTCGAGTCAGGATTAACATTCTTATATCAATAAATCCAACTCAAGTGAAATATCAGCTGAAATACTAGTGACTCAAAGGATGTTTGGGATAACCCTCCGCTAAGGATCCATGGAACTATCTACAATGTAGAAGTGTACTTTATTAACCACCAAATGTCATTATAACATCGTGGTCCTTTCAAAATAATTTATACTTCAAAACCGAAATATCATTTCCATTAAATATATATATATATATATATTCTCAATTACACAGATTGATTCAAATCAACTCGATTTCCAAATTCAAATTTTACTCAATCTAGATTTATCCATTTTAATTCAATCCAGCTTCTAAATAACAAATTCAATTTTTATTGATTTCAAATACAGATTTGAATCACAAAATAAATCATTTAAATTCCAATATATTTCAAAGCTTTGATATTCAACATTTCAAAGTTAATTTTATCAGTTTCATATAGATCTTGATTTAACTTCATTTTTATTTAGTAAGGGAATATTCACCTACTAATAAATTTAATATCATTTAACCATCCTTAAATTACATTTTACTGAATATTTCCTTAAATTTATTTAAACGAGAAATATTCATTAAATTATTTAAATCAAGACCAAGTTATAAATCATATCTTAAATCTCAAGTTCAATGAGTTTCAAATCGGTTTAATTATATAAAATTCTTTATTGAATACAATTTCAAATAAATTCAAATTACCTTCCCTACCTCGACTTATTCGAGTTATTAACAAAAATCTATTTTGAGATATAAATTTAAATACTCGAACATATTATATGTATTAAATCAATCTTAATTAAACCAAATATTATTATTATTACATCAATATATATCATTACCATTTTTATATATAAATAACCTTAAGAATCAACATTTATAAACCCATATATCTCTTTCCAAAATCATAGAAATTATTTTCAAAATATTTATATACGGACCAACAGTGTCTGTATAAAATTTCCTATCCTATGGTCAAGTGATACAAATATTATCATTTCAATCTGTAATTTAAATATATACAGGTAGATATCGTTTCGACCCACAATCCCAAATTTACTTCAAACGAAGATCGCTTGGGTCTATCATTTCAACCCATAGCGATTTTCTTCTATTCTAAAGTTAGTTCGAGTATGTATCATTTCAACCCATAGTGAATTCTATACTAACAGGGAACTTGCAGTGTGATAATAGATAATATAATATATCATCAATAACAATATAATATAAACAACATGATATGGTGTCATACTCCACAGGTGAACGGTTACAGATAATAGCATATATAACAATTTAAATAACTAACAATAGCATATTTCAATTGTCGTTTCAATTGAAATCAAATTTAATAAATATAAGAACATTAATCATGAGTGATTGATCACCTTTCGAGGCTAGAGAGGATAGATAATGAAGTTGAGTTACGAAACACAAGCACGAATCCCAAGGCAAAGCTAGATTGGCACGAATTGATGATAAAGCTGATAGATAAGAATCGGTGAGGACAAGGTAATTAGTTTTGATATAAATCGAAAATATACACATTATTATTATTATATTTTTATATATATTTTTAGTTTTTAATTTAAGACAAATACACAAAAATGCTATAAATTTCAAAATTATATTATATATAATAGTACCACTCCTTAAAATGTAATATGAAAACCAAGGCTCGCAAACAGAGTTGATATACATAAAACTAGCTATATGCTTATATAAAAATATATAAAATGACACATAATCAGACTATACGCCTAAGCTAATATATAAACAATTTACATATTATTTTTAGAACTGTAGAATATATAGATATATTTCTTTATACATATATAGATGATTAAGCTAATCAGACTAAACTTTATACAATCTATGCAGACAACCTAGTTTATAACTTATATATATATATATATATATATATATATATTAAACTTAACCGTATATAGAAACTTACGTTTAAAATATATAACAACTAAAGCCAATATACAAACAAATCAGTTATATATATATATATATATATATTTTTGAAGAGTGGTAAATTTTATTGATGCCTCAAAGATACCAATACATGAACTCATAAAGTCTCATACAGTTAATGAATACGACAAAAGGACACGAGAACCAAACTGGAATATTAAACATATATTCCTCAGCAAAGCACATAATTATTGTCTCCTACTTTCTATTCTCAAAGCTTAAACGCTGAAGCTAAAAGTCATGGCGGATCCACTTTCCATTCTCGAAGGATTTTGTTCTCCAGTTCTGACACACAGGTAAAGATCTTGCTTTTAATTCTTTTCATTAGGATCCTGACATCTTGTTCAATTGCGATTTGAACTTGGTGATGATTCTTTGCAGTATTCTTGAAAACTCTTCGATTCCTCTCTTTCCAGAGATGGAAAACTGTTGTGGTGAGGCAAATAAGCTGCAGTTGTGTCAGCAAATCTTCTTTCTTGCGGGAATTCAGGTACAGTAATTCATCTTCTAGGGTAGAAATTGCTTGCATGTCTTGATTTTTACTCTTAACATGACTTAACACACGAGTAGAGTATTCACATTCAAAAAATAGACGATTGTGTGATTCTGGGTGGGAATTACATAATTTGCAGTTTAGATTGACCTCCATACCCCATCTAGCTAGTCTGTCAGATGTAGGAAGTCTTAAATTAATGGCTTTGAAAGTCGTGAATGCCATCTTAGGGTTGTTTGATCTGGACCAGATAGGAGCTGCCCAAAATTTATTATTATGTTTAGTTCGTATAGCTTCCCAAGCACTATTGGTAGTAAAGATACCATCTTTAGTATAGTTCCAAGTCCAAGTATCATTAGGTTCAGAGGAGTAGATAGGAACATATTTGACATCCTCAGCAATAACATGAAGCCCTTTCTGGTCAGGTATCCAATCACCATGTTGGATAATGGAAGCAACTAGATCATCATAATCTCCAATATATGAAATCATACCCCAGCCATATTTGTCTGCAAGTGAGTGTCCATTAATCCATGGGTCCCTCCAAAGATAAGTATCCCTACCATTAGCAATTCTCCTTGAGATACATGTTTTCAAAACATCCCTGCTCCTTAAAATGCATTTCCAGACCCCAGAAGAGTTAATATCCTCATGCATAGTCCAGAAATTCCCTTTTAGATATCTGCTTCTCATCCACCTAGCCCAGAGAGTGTTAGAAGTTAGAATTTTCCATCCATGTTTTATTTGATAAGTCCTTCTAAGGTCTTTCGGGTTGACTAGCCCAACACCACCTTCAGATTTAGGTCTGGAAAGAATATCATAACTAACTTTATGTAATCCCCCCCTCCAGATGAAGTTAGCACACGCTGAATTAATTTTCTCAATTGAACTGTCAGGAATGTGAAATGTTTGAAGCCAAAATCTAACTTTAGCAGTAATAACTGTATGCACCAATTCAATTCGACCAGCAAAAGAGAGTAATTTAGAACTCCGACCATTAAGTTTGTCTCTAATCTTTCTAACTAGTTCACCACATTCACGGTCAGTAATGACATTAGTTGAGAGAGGAACCCCAAGATACTTGACAGGAAGCATACCTTCCTTAATTTGCAAAATGTCCAAAATGGCTGTTTTAGATGTGCAATATTTGCTAAAATAGCATTTGGACTTAGTAGTATTTAGCTCAAGACCCACAACTAGATGCAATTGATTAAAAATATGAAGTAAACCCTGAGCAGCCGATGGGGTAGCTCTAACAGCAATAATCAAATCATCAGCATATAATAAATGATTGACATTAGGATCATGTTTAAATAGAGGCTGAAACAAAGAATTATAACAAGCTAGTTCCATTTGAAGTGAGAAAAATTCCATGGCAACTGCAAATAAGTAGGGGGATAGGGGATCACCTTGTCTCAAGCCCCTATTACTAGTAATGTAGCCTTTAGGAGTACCATTAATGATAATGGAAAATGTGGGGGTGGAGATGCATTCCTCAATGAGATTAATCAAGGAAGTAGGAAAGTCCATGCAGTGTAAAACATGAATGATAAACTGTCTGTTGATTTTATCATAAGCCTTATGTAAATCAATCTTTAGACACATCTTGTCAGCTCCAGGTTTATTGAATTTTCTAATCAGTTCATGAGCTAGTAAAGAATTCTCAGATATGTGTCTTCCTTTTATGAAAGCAGATTGACATTCAGAAATTAGATCAGGAAGAACTTTTGTAAGTCTATTACATATCACCTTACTGAGAATCTTATATAACACATTACAACATGCAATGGGTCTAAATTCTTCAATTCTAGTAGGACTTTCCACCTTTGGAATAAGAGTGATAAATGTGTGGTTTAATTCATGAAGAATTTTACCAGTGTTGAAAGATTCCTGTATAGCTTCTAACAGTTGATTTTTCAGGTGTTGCCAATGGAGTTGATAGAACTTGGAGTTCCACCCATCAGGTCCTGGGGAAGAATCAGTGTGAATAGAGAAAACGGCAGCTCTTACTTCCTCCTCAGTAACAGTGTCTTGCAGCATCTGCCTGCCCAAATCTGTTATAAGAGCCCTGCAAGTGATATGAGGTAATGTTATCTTATTTTCACTATTATATAAATTAGTGAAATAAGAAATGTCTCCCTGTTCAAATTGAGAAATATCAGTAGCTAAATCCCCATGATCGTTCATAGAATTAATAAGAGCATTGTAGTTCCTCCTGAAAGACATCTTAGCATAGAAGAATTTGGTACAGTCATCCCCTTGAGTGAGCCATTTCTCTTTAGCCATTTGTTTTGCTTGTATAGCTTGTAAATGAATGGCTTCTTTAAGTTGCTCCCGAGTAGAGAAATAATTAGAAAGTAAAATATCATTAAGTGGGTTTGCATCAAGAAGAGTCTGCGGCTATTCACATTCCTGTTGTAATTGATTTATAGTGTCCTGAGTTTTTGATCTTTCTCTGTTCCAATTTTTCAATCTATGTTTTAGCTCTTTTAACATCATGACCATGGAAAACCATCCATTTCCATCTGTTTTATGGATAGATTTGAAATCTATAGCATCAGCATAACCTTCAATTAAATGCCAGTGGTTACCATATCTGAAAGGCCTTCCTTTAGTAATGTTAATATGTTGATTAAATTGAATATGTAATGGACAGTGGTCACTGGTTGAACTAGGAAGTACAGAAATTTTCAAATTAGGGATATTGGACAGGATTTTGTCATTAATAAGTACTCTATCAAGTCTGCAAGCAATTTTTTTTACTACACCACTAAACCAAGTAAATTTCAGGCCAGAGTGGGTTGCTTCAGAGAGGCCAGCTGCTACAATACATTTGTTGAATTCCTCTGTTTGTGATAATCTAAGGGTACTTCCACCTCTTTTCTCATTTGTTTTAAGAACAGCATTAAAGTCCCCCATGACCATCCAGTTATGATTAATAAGCTTAGATGTATGAATTAAGTAGGACCATAACTGTCTACGTAGAGATGCCCAATTATGAGCATAAACAAAAGTGCATATGAAGCTCAAGCCAACCACATTAGTACAAGTAACAGTGATAAATTGTTCAGATTTATCTTTAATAGAAAGGTCCCATATGGATTTATGCCAAGTAATAAGTATACGACCTTTAGAAGATGCTGAATTATTGTCTATCCATCCCCAATCATCACCAAACATGGTAGCAAATAGCTTAATATTATGATCTCCCATCTTATTCTCAAGAAAAGCAATTATAGTAGGATTAAATTTATTCCTAAGTTTAAAGAGGTCTAATCTTCTAGCATCTCCATTTAGACCCCTAACATTCCAGCAAATAATAGACATTAAGAGTGTCGAGATTGGCTCCTTGTTACCCGAGCCAAAGTGTTTCTTCCTTTCACTTTTTTCCTATTTTTGGTAATAAATTGCTCCTCATATATTGGGTTATCTTTAGTATATTGGTCAGAAAAATAAAGCTCCTCTTCTGAATTTATGGACTCAATTTCCAATTCAATTCCCAACTGATTAATTTCCTGAATGTTATTAGGTGTATCATCATTATCCACCTGTGATGAGGCCTTTGTGTGATCATCAGTTTGAACAGCAGCAGACTTCGATGGGGACTGATCAGATTGTCCAGCTGGAGGCTCAATATCAACAGCTGATGAACGCTCAGTGGAATCAACAAGAACTTCAGCCGAGCAAGAATTTCTCTGCTCAGCAGTATTCTGAAGGGTATGCTTATCCAGTGGTGAAGACTCATTCATTTGTGCAAGATTTTGAAGTGGAGAACAATTATTCTGCTTTGGCAAACAATTCTGTTCTTCCAGAATGGACTGATTTCCCTCAGGGGTGGGACTACCAGTACTAAAGCAAGCTTCAAAATTATGTCGTTGTAAATCTTTGTAATTATTATGATCTAGGGTATTTTTTGGCACTGAGCTGCTGGGGTCAGTATGCTCAGGCGGTTTAGTTGTAGAAGTATTATGATCTGGTGCTGATGCTTTGGGGATCCACTTTTGTGTAGTTGTGTTTGGGCATTGTGTATCACTATGTCCAAAACAGCTGCATATCTTACACATCGGTGGAATAAACTCATATTCCACCTCTTGCTCATAAATTCTACCTTTGTTATCTTTTGCTCTAATTATTTTGGGAAAAGTGGCATCAGCTGTCACCTCTATTAATACTCTTGCAAATTTAAGCCTTTTAACTTTTCTAGTGAACTCATCAATGTCCAGAGGTTTACCAATTAGGCTAGCAAGTTTACTAATGCCCCTAGCATTCCACAAAGATAGGTGTAGGTTATTTAATCTCAACCAAATAGGGTATGAGTCTAACATATCTCTTTCGAATTGAAAGTTAGCATCCCATTTTTTCATAAATATAAGCCTGCTATCCATAAACCAGGGACCCCCATTTAAAACTTTATCAAAATCTGCTTGGTTTTCAAATTTTACCAAGTAGAAACCATTATCCCTAGAATAGATTTCCCATGAACCTTCTGGCTTCCAAACTCTTTTAATATAAGCATTAAAATGCACATAATAAGGTCGTTTACCCGTAAGATAAATGAAAATAGAATTATTCCACATCTCATTAGATAACTGATAATTTGAGTCATCTATACTAGCGAAATTACCTGTATCATCACTTGCTGGTTGATGGAAGATAACATCTTCTTTGATAGAAACGTGTTTATCAAACAGATCTGACCAGGATCTTATACCCTGAGTCTTGTTAAATTTAAAAAGAGAGGCAGTAGTTTTAGGGTTAGACAATGGATTAGAGGTTGCAGTTTTCTGCTTCCCGCGACGGCGAACTTCCTGCCAGCCCTCCCGATCTTCGTCATCGGCGGCTGGAGATGTGGCTGCGGCGGCTGGAGATGTGGCTGCCATTTTTCAATATATATATATATATGTAACAACTTTGTAGGCCAGCAGGACTATTTATATATATACGTAATATAACTGCAGTAAACTATTATATATATTTAATTGATAAATATATATACAACATATCTAGTTTTACAAAACTACCAATCCAAAACCAAACAAAATGAACCATATTTATATATAACGAAACGAGCAGACTTTGAATAAGAAATATGTAAACAATATGTCTGACATGAATACTAGCAATATATAATACTATATATAATAAAATTTATACACACAACGAATAATAATATAAGCCTTTTATATGAAAACAAAGAAATTTACTTATATAAAATCGTACGTACACATGCTAACCTATGTATATAAACTGTTACAAAAATTTACTGCAAAATATTAACATAGATTTTTAAATCAATTCTTTGAAACTTTTATACATATCTATAATTTGTTGACTAAACTAACCTATGTTCGCATGCAATATATATCATTATATCCTACAACAACAATAAACTTATATAGAGAATATTGTAGCTAATATATATAGTTTTGTAACTCTTATATAAATATAACATAAACAACTATTTATATAAAATAAACTGAGATTTGCAAATAAACACTACCTATATAACATAAAGTGGTGATGCATACTGGAAAGGTGGTAGGAACAGAGGCTACGGCTTGCAGGCTAGAGGGTGCACGGAGGAGGAGAGGAGAGGGGAGGAGCTCGGGTGGCTAGCGGCATGGGAAAGGCAGAGAGAAGCTGATGGAGTTTATGGGTCGCGGTAACAGGCCGGATGCATGCGGCCATGTAGTCAGGTCGGAGAAGTCATGGCTGGCCTGGGGTGAATACAGAGGCTAATGAGTTGTGGTTGCCGTGAGTGGCAGCTTCAAGGTGGCAGGTCGGGTGAAGGGAAGGATTCTGGATCTCGGGTGGGGCGGTGTTGTTGTGGACGTGCACATGCACGTGTGGATGACTGGGTATGTGATGTGATGATCCGCCAAAGCTTCAACAATGCAATAGAGGAAGAATGCGACCATAGCGGGAGAGAGGTAAGGGGAAGACCGATGGTGACCATTGCATGCGGCCGAGATATGTGGAGGAGGAAAGTGGAAATGTTTTGGGAAGGAGTGGATTTTGTGGTGGAAGTCTTATGGGTTTCGGCTAAAAAAATGGAAGAGGAGAAGTTGAATGCACAAGTAAGGCATGTACAAATAAAGGATGCTGCAAACATTGCTCTGTTATTTGTTTTCTTTTCAAAGCATAAATGTACAGCGAGAATATGAACAAAATTACATTTGAATCAATGCGAGACTAAAAGCCAGGTCTGCTCTAAATTCTAGGAATATCAACAATAAGTGTCTATTTGTTTTCTCAGTGGAATATTGAAAGTCGCAGTAATAAAAAGGCACAAAGAAGGTACCGTTGCGGAATCGTTTTTACGAATTCCGCTGCATACCGGGCTTCAAAACATAGCATTGAATATACCGTAGAGATCAGCACGACGAGACAATCAAAACGGTATACGGATATTAGTGGTACGATTGAATTATAAAAATTCGAGTTTTTCGCAAGCGAAAAATGCAGCAAAACGTAGAAAAATAAGATCGACGGAGCTATAGAAGTCTGAATTTTGAAAAATAAAAGATGACGCCTCACTCAGAAGAGGATTTAAAAATTTTCGATGTAAAAATATTCAGGTTTGGAAAATATTTTATTATGAACAATTATTAACTGACTTGAATTTAATAAAATTACACAATAAAATAAACTTTCATAAAATCAGATGAAAATTTACCATCTGCTATGTTTAAATATACATATTCCAAATATAAATTTTTATTTTCAAATTTCATTATTTAAAATTTCTCCAAAATTCAATTAAATACGTTAATAAAATAAATAAAATTTTATAAAATTTTAGGGGTCGTTACACTCTCCCCCACTCAAAACTTTGTGTCCTCGAAAAGGAAGAAGGTAAGAGAATAAAAACAACCGGAAAGAAAAATAGGTTGAAAGGCAAGGATAAACAATAATTTAAAACTATATGAATTTTAATTTTAAATTTATTAATATTCAACAATTTGGTTAAACCCATTTATTATATCCATAAGTAGTCGTTCATAACCTTGCAAATCATAATACTTCCATTTATGAAATATCTTTAAACTATACCTTCAAAGAAACTTATATAAATTTTACTTGAAATATTCATTTGAAAACCTTATTTGCAATTCAATTATATTCATTTGAACGCCTTTATAAATATATAAAAACTATTTGAAAACAATTATTTATATCATTACTTATTTTGACTAAGAAGCTATTTGAAAACATTTAAATCCATAATCCACAAATTTATAAATTTTATCTCAAGATACTTTTCAAATATTATTAATAAATCAATAATCATCTATTTTAAATATGTTTTATTTAATTAATAACTTCTAAAATATTAATAACACTAATAATTTTCTATTAAACCATGTGGTATATAAATAAACAATATTTTGAAAGGATATATTCAAAAGAAAAGGAAGGTACATTCCGAAAAACAGAATATAGGTGGACAAATAAAGCTGAGCGGATAAGGCAGATTCAAAAGAATAGTATCGGGCATGAATGGTTAATTTTAGAACCATAAGAATTTCAATTTTGAATATTAATGAAGAATTTCTTTGTTGGAAATATTTTTATAATAAATACCATTATAATAATATACTTTTATAATAAAATATTTTTATAACTCGATGTTTCCACAAGTTTATCCTCATTCTTGCAGACTCTGGCCATGCGTTGATCAGGCGCAAAGCTAGAATTCTCCAGGTGCTTAGTAGACTTGTTTCAACACCCAGTTAAAATACTGGAAAACTTTTAAAAACAGATATGGAAAGTACAATCCAAACAAATCAACCAAATCATTGTCTAACATGGATCGCAGATACACAATGGTTACGCCTGGATCCCCCAGGAAATATCTGTATCCGTAAGCCATCTCAGCCCTGCGAATTACGCCATGATGACTAGTAGACCGCAGATACACAATGGTTATGCCTGGATCCCCTACGAAACATCCGTATCCATAAGCTATCTTGTAACGGCTCGGATTTTGCCCGCTCAAAAATCGACATCCATACTTCAAATCGTACTCGAATGTCATAGATTCGACCGTTCAAATCCGATTCGCCGGAGCTTATAACAATCATTAAGTAAACAACACAGCGGAATAAAAGAATAATACATTGATATACAGCTTTGATACAATATCTGATACAACAGATGATCCAATAGATATCAATATACATCAGAGATATGATACAATAAAATAGCAGCGGAAAGAAAATAGATAACATTTAACAGCGGAACAAATAACTCTAAGATAGTCTTCAACGAAGAACTCCAAATTGGAACTGTAACTCCATTTCCAAGAATCAATCCAGCAATAGCTCGAACTCCCAATAACGATGCATCAAGCTAAGCAAGACTGGTGCGATCCAAAGACTGAACTAACTCCACATAATCCACTATATCTAACTATCTGTGAAACCCAACTCTAGACTGCTCGTGTAGAAAATAATGAGCACCCAGAGTTTAGGAAAGAAAACAATAAACTCCGGATCAGTCGTGGGACTGGTGTGAGCAACAAAAACAGTTTATCTTATAAAAACAATCAAAGAAAGAATTTTAAAGTCAATTCGCAATGCTTTTGAAAAATGAGACTACCATAAGGCCTCCCGCACACACACACACAATGCAAACGCAGAATCGGAGGAGATTTCTCCTTATGATAGTCAAAGATGCTTGATACGCATTAAAAAGAAACACTTGATATTATTACTAGTGCATAGTGTAGGAAAAATTCATTTCGAAAGTAGAATATAAATCTTAGCCAACATACGACCATTATCGTATGCCTACTATAGCTACCATCCAAACAGTGTTGCGACACCATAAGTGAATGATAGGTTCTACAACTAATACCGTACAAGTTTCGTATTGTTTCTTTGGATTTCCAACAAATGGTCAGGCCAAGGAACTTCCCATTGCCACATGAGAATGCCTCTGGAAAGACATCCCCGAGAACCAAACCGGAACTCTGCCAACACAAGGCCGGGTTACCCCTAACTGGGTAACTACTGACACGAGCACGCCATTCCCCGATCGTAAACGACCTTTCTCACGGGATCCCGAAAACCAACAACCACAAAGTAATAAATTCGTAGTAACCACATAGGTTAAATATCTGGGCTCCATACCATGATATCACCTCTATCCAGAAGGAAATGTACATACCCTAAAGGGTGCTACCCCTCATAACCTTGCCGCATCTTTCCTGTTTTGACCATTTCCGGGGTGTGAGGTTCGACGAAGTCACGTCCACAAAAACATACTTTATACAAAATCCATGCTTTGGGTCAACAAATGATCATAGAAATGATCACCAGGATAGACGATCCAATAAAAGATCCTATCACAAATAATCAACACAATGATCATTTCACAGCAACACTCAGCATGTCACATTACCAAATTGGGAATATATTGCTGATAACTTCAACTATATAACCTCTGAGCTCGTACGTCTCAGAGAAGGGTGTTAAGCTAAGAGAATAAATTCTCTGCCACCAACAGAAATATATTTGAAAGAAATCTGCTTTATATCTCAACTTGTAATGTCAGACATACAATCCATACAAGTCTGTTCCGGGATCGAACAGAACCGAAGGCACTTACAAAGAAGTCCTTGCAACCCAGATATTCACAATCCCCATCGGATTTTCCCATCACTTAGGGAATCTCTATACCAGGAGCTACCCAGTGCAGAGACAATCGATAGGTCATCCTATCACTCTCGCAAATACCCGGTCTTCATCACCGGTCTTTAAATGCTATCCATAACGTCGAATCACTTATTCGGAATGGGTTATACGACACAAAGGTCCTTTCCCGGCTAAACCGAATAGTGAGCACTATATTTCAAAAACAAATGGATAATGGGATTTCAATTAAGTCACAACTTAATAATTCAAAACTTTCTTTCAAATGGTTTAAACCGATTACCATCTCAAATCTCTTAACAAAAAGATTCATTTTCACAACCTTTAACGGTTTAAACAGTTTTCACATTTTAATCTTTTAAACAAAAGATTCATTCACAGATTTTCCAAATCAATCTTCATTTCAATTTGATTAACTCGTTAAATCTTTAAATCAAAGATTTAACTTATAGCTTTCAAAACAATTTCATTTCAATTTGATTTAAACAAATCATCAATTTAAATCTGTTAAAAATAAACAGATTTAATTCATAGCTTTCAAAAAGAATTCATTCATAACTTAGGAAAATCATTTCTCTATTCAATCTTGCAATTCCCCTAATTAACTGGAATTTCAGCTCTTATCTAAAAGTATTTATCATTTGAAAACAACAGTTTTCATTTTGGAAATCTGATTCATTTATACGAGTTGAAACCCTTGGGTTAAATCCAAATTCTCAAAAATAATACTTTAAAAATGTTTTAACTTCATATAAACACCTTTATAACATCCTTAGTCATAATTTTCAAATCATGGAATTCAATTTCAAAATTTGTATTATTTAAATTGAAACTTTACCAAGTTATTCAAATTCCTAAAAATAATACTTTAAAAATGGTTTAACTCATAATGACTAGTATAATATCATTAATTCCTAATTTCAAATTACAAAATTCAATTTCAAGTATTGAATTTAAATTTAAATCAACTTATTTAAATTCCAAAACTAAATCAAGTAATTTAAAAATAATAAATTCTATTTTTGAAATTCCATTCCAAAAGCTTTTCACATTTATTCCGATTCCATTTCCAAATCATTTGAATTTAAAAATTCAAATTTAACTATTTCAAAAATCTGCGACTTAATCGATTTCCTTGTGAAATCCATAATTGGTGTGTGTATGGTGTGGTCCTGGGTTTTAACACAATAGTGCAACATCATTTCAATCATCACAGATCAAATACAACAATATATTCGATAAGCGATATAAATTTATAACGCTTATCTTTCATACACAGATTCGCAGACATATATATATATATCACAGATAATAAATTTCATCATAGATCACAACACAAATCAGGATAATCATAAAGCATCATATAACAGGGATATCAAACAGTTTACCATCCAATAAAATCCAAGCATCCATAGATAGGATTAATTTAATTATCTGATTAATTTAAATCAGATTAAATTTCTATGAATAATTCTTTTCACATTTATTATCAAATAAATTTCAAGTAAATGATTCTCATTAACTATTCATAATTATTTAATTACTATTCTTAAGTAATTAAACTCAATTTAACTATCCTTAATTATCATTTAATTAACCTTTAAAATCATATATTTAATCACTGATTATTTAATTACTTAAGTTCTAAACTGTAACTTAATAAATCTTAATTACTTGATTTAATAACCTTAATCATTTGTTTAAAAGAAAACTCTTTATTAATTTAATAAATCTTATTTACAAATTTATTTACCTTAATTAATTTAACTCAAATCTTAATTTCTTGATTTAAATAATTTAATCAATTATTCACTTGAACTAATTTAACGAGTGCATATCATTTTATCTTTACTAATTCAATTTTAAAACATTTTCTAACTAATGTTTTAATTATCATCACAAATCAAATTTAAACAATTTAAATATTAAAACTTCTCTGATTTCAGACTAGGATTTAAATTTATCTTTAATTCAGATTTAAATTTAAATTTAAACTTTTAATTTCAACTTGCTTAAATTTTTCATTTAAAATTTCAACTCCATTTCAAATTTCTTTAATATATATTGAATTGCTTTTAAGTTATTAAAACAATTTGAATTTAAAACTTATTTATGTTTAAACTAAATTCTACCTTCAACTTGAATTTATATTAACATTTCAATTTGAACTCAGCTTTTAAAATCTTGGTTTAAAATTTAAATTTGGTTTTAAAATTCTCAAACCAAAACAGTTTCAGGTTAAAAAAAACTGCAACAACATTTACTCGAGCCCCCCCCTTCTATTTGCTTCGAGCAAAAATTCCAAACGCACGAGAATTTTTCCCAGTCTCTCCCCTGTCTTCACGCAACTCCTTCCCCCTTTCCCTGATCCTATCTTCTTTCTATTTCTTTTGAAAAGTTTTAAGTATAAACTGTAAATTTTATCACCACTTCTCAAACTCGAGCAAACACCCGAAGTAACCTATGAAATTTCTCGAGCTCCTGTACTTCTTCCTCTTCGACCCTTCAATCTGTTACACGCAAAAGCACGTGCACGTGCACCACCCCACGACGCTCCTCTGGCGATCGACGAGCCCTCCATCACATCATCCATCATCGCGGCAACACACCTCGATCATCAACCCATCACTATCGGCCAGAAATCAAAATCGAACGAAAAAGAAGAAAATAGGAAACCTGGAAACATTTTCAACACCGCACCCCACAAACCTGTCAACGGCCACCGCTTCCTCCACCGACCACCAGACAACCTCCACCACCGGCCACGCCTTCGCCAACCACTTCTTTACCACCTCCCAAAGTCGCGTGCCACTCGATGCATTGTGGACGTCGAACGAAGTCAAGATTTGCCCCACCTAAAACTAGGGTTAAAAACTTTGCCCCGCTACCGCCAACGCCACCATCACTTCCACCAACTCCGGCCATTTTTCCTAGCATCTCCGTAGGCTCGTCTAGCACCCCGAGCAACCCCACCCAACACGAATCACTCAAACACGAGAAATTGATTTTTAAGCAAATTTTGTTCTACTGTCACTTGCTCATGATACACACAACTAAAAATCACTATATTTCTCTTAAAAATCCTATCTTGGGCTGTTAATTCAAGCTATATAATTGAATCCACAATTCAAGAATTTTGAAATTTCCAGAGACTTAAGTTTTTACTGTAAAAACTTGATCTTTCCCTCTACCTACCTTTATACCTTATAAAACCATTTTTAAATCACAGCCTATACTTAAACACAAAAATCTTGTTTTGAAACTGAGGCCAGATATGGGTTATAAAACAAGATATGAATTTTTTTTCTTGTGGGTTGATACTCTGTAGCTAACAGAGAATGAATACACTAGCATCAGCATATACACAAAGCAATGGCAATACACATTCAAGTTTGAACAACTATATGCCACTCACATGTGTTGTTTGAAACAGAGAGCATTCTGATGAAACATTATGCATACCCAACATCAGTATATACAAAGCAGATTTCACTTATATTCACACATCATACAAGCAACAGATTCATATTTTTAAAATTCCAAGCAAGTGTTACTCACCTGTCAAAAAGAACAGAGGCTCAGGTTTAGAAACTTTCCTTTGATATTGAAACTGAACTTGTTTTGCTTTTGTTATTGACTAATGTTTCTTATTTTATTTTTATTTTCTCTCTGGTTTTGCTTAACTTTTAGTGAATGAATGAAATGGGATAGAGGTATACATGTAGAGAAAAATGTTTGTACAGGGATTATTAATGTTTGTTTGTACAATAGTTATGGGCTGAGATGAAGGCATTACATGCTTGTTTTACTGCAGATTGGATGGTGGCTGCAGCTACTTATAGGCTACATATTTAATATTTAGTTACTTTGTATTGTATTTCTTTACTTTGAATGTTTATTTACTTGAGTACTTTATTTGACTACTTTGCTGCATACTTACTCATACAAGCCTTTATATAATTTATTTTTATACTTACTTTATATTTGTACAAGTGCTATTTTTATTTTATATTTTTTTTTTCCAGATTATTTTCAAAACTAAATGTATATATAATAAAAGTTGTTCTAGTTATGTTTGTTTCAAATTTGTTTAATGTATTTTATTTTCTTTAAATCTTCTTGTTTTGTTTATTTTGCATATTTATTTTCAACTTTGATATTTATTGTGTTGTATTTTTATTCCTATTTTATTTTAACTTAAATTGTTTATTTTACTTTAATATTTATTGTTTTATATTATTTTATAACTCAAATATTTATTAAACCATTCATCTAAGATTTAAATTCAAATCAAAATATATATATATATATACACACAAGATTTTAAAACTTCAAATTGACTCATATATACCCAAATATACATATATATATATATATACATTCACGTATATACATATATATATAATATTTAAAAATTTAAATGATTTATATAGAATATATTTGAACTCGGGGAAACTCACATCACTATTTATAATTAATTTTATAAATTTTTATTCAAAATTTCATTTAATTATTAATTTAAATTAAATAAAAATTCAGGATCGTTACAGACTTCCCCCCTTAAAAGAATTTCGTCCTCGAAATTCGCAGGCACGAAAACAATACAGAGATAGATGAAAGATAGAGAAATATCCTTTCAGATCAAACTGGATACCAATTCTGCATTTGGCTCACCAAATCAGAATATCAACAATAGATACAAGAAATTGCGATAGAATTTCAATTTTGGTTTTAAACAAAATCATTTTATCGATACAATTCTAATTATTCTTCATATTCTATTGATCAAGTTAACTCAATTTAAAATTTCCAATTTATTCAAAATTTCCAATTCATTTATTAGAGTTTAAATCCAAAAACTGAAAAGAAACTGATGAAATATGAAGTAAAAATTTCTACAACGATTCGTAGAGTCATCATCGCACCGGAACTTCTTCCTAGAGCTGGTACGAAGAAATCAAAAGAATTTGGAAATGAATCAAAATTTATAGAGAAAGTTATTTCCACTGTTGTTACAGAGTATCGACCAATTATAGTCGCATTTCCTTGTCCTCTATCTCGTTCTCTTCTTGCACTCATACTTACTATCAGTAGATAGTAAGAGAATTTACTGAGGCGTTCAAACGGATATCTTAAGGATTACTCATTCTAGGATTTACTTCATCCTATCTCTAATGAGCTACTTAATGTGTTACACTCCTGAGCTAAAGTTTTAACCTTAGCTCTGATACCAGATGTAACGGCTCGAAAGTAGCGGTCACAACCGGTAGGCTTTTCAACCATCCCAGCCCCACCGTGGCTTACACCGGTACCCCAGACCTTGCTTTTACGGCCAGCCACTCGACTGTCTCAGGTTACACCTAACCAACCCCCTAAAAGAGGATGTGTGGGAGTAAGAGTCTCCCGTTCGCCACCAAACCGCGAAGCGAGAACCCCCCATCACATAGCCCAAAGCTTAACAAGACTGGTGTGAGCAACAAAAACAGTTTATCTTATAAAAACAATCAAAGAAAGAATTTTAAAGTCAATTCGCAATGCTTTTGAAAAATGAGACTACCATAAGGCCTCCCGCACACACACACAATGCAAACGCAGAATCGGAGGAGATTTCTCCTTATGATAGTCAAAGATGCTTGATACGCATTAAAAAGAAACACTTGATATTATTACTAGTGCATAGTGTAGGAAAAATTCATTTCGAAAGTAGAATATAAATCTTAGCCAACATACGACCATTATCGTATGCCTACTATAGCTACCATCCAAACAGTGTTGCGACACCATAAGTGAATGATAGGTTCTACAACTAATACCGTACAAGTTTCGTATTGTTTCTTTGGATTTCCAACAAATGGTCAGGCCAAGGAACTTCCCATTACCACATGAGAATGCCTCTGGAAAGACATCCTCGAGAACCAAACCGGAACTCTGCCAACACAAGTCCGGGTTACCCCTAACTGGGTAACTACTGACACGAGCACGCCATTCCCCGATCGTAAACGACCTTTCTCACGGGATCCCGAAAACCAACAACCACAAAGTAATAAATTCGTAGTAACCACATAGGTTAAATATCTGGGCTCCATACCATGATATCACCTCTATCCAGAAGGAAATGTACATACCCTAAAGGGTGCTACCCCTCATAACCTTGCCGCATCTTTCCTGTTTTGACCATTTCCGGGGTGTGAGGTTCGACGAAGTCACGTCCACAAAAACATACTTTATACAAAAGCCATGCTTTGGGTCAACAAATGATCATAGAAATGATCACCAGGATAGACGATCCAATAAAAGATCCTATCACAAATAATCAACACAATGATCATTTCACAGCAACACTCAGCATGTCACATTACCAAATTGGGAATACATTGCTGATAACTTCAACTATATAACCTCTGAGCTCGTACGTCTCAGAGAAGGGTGTTAAGCTAAGAGAATAAATTCTCCGCCACCAACAGAAATATATTTGAAAGAAATCTGCTTTATATCTCAACTTGTAATGTCAGACATACAATCCATACAAGTCTGTTCCGGGATCGAACAGAACCGAAGGCACTTACAAAGAAGTCCTTGCAACCCGGATATTCACAATCCCGATCGGATTTTCCCATCACTTAGGGAATCTCTATACCAGGAGCTACCTAGTGCAGAGACAATCGATAGGTCATCCTATCACTCTCGCAAATGCCCGGTCTTCATCACCGGTCTTTAAATGCTATCCATAACGTCGAATCACTTATTCGGAATGGGTTATACGACACAAAAGTCCTTTCCCGGCTAAACCGAATAGTGAGCACTATATTTCAAAAACAAATGGATAATGGGATTTCAATTAAGTCACAACTTAATAATTCAAAACTTTCTTTCAAATGGTTTAAACCGATTACCATCTCAAATCTCTTAACAAAAAGATTCATTTTCACAACCTTTAACGGTTTAAACAGTTTTCACATTTTAATCTTTTAAACAAAAGATTCATTCACAGATTTTCCAAATCAATCTTCATTTCAATTTGATTAACTCGTTAAATCTTTAAATCAAAGATTTAACTTATAGCTTTCAAAACAATTTCATTTCAATTTGATTTAAACAAATCATCAATTTAAATCTGTTAAAAATAAACAGATTTAATTCATAGCTTTCAAAAAGAATTCATTCATAACTTAGGAAAATCATTTCTCTATTCAATCTTGCAATTCCCCTAATTAACTGGAATTTCAGCTCTTATCTAAAAGTATTTATCATTTGAAAACAACAGTTTTCATTTTGGAAATCTGATTCATTTATACGAGTTGAAACCCTTGGGTTAAATCCAAATTCTCAAAAATAATACTTTAAAAATGTTTTAACTTCATATAAACACCTTTATAACATCCTTAGTCATAATTTTCAAATCATGGAATTCAATTTCAAAATTTGTATTATTTAAATTGAAACTTTACCAAGTTATTCAAATTCCTAAAAATAATACTTTAAAAATGGTGTAACTCATAATGACTAGTATAATATCATTAATTCCTAATTTCAAATTACAAAATTCAATTTCAAGTATTGAATTTAAATTTAAATCAACTTATTTAAATTCCAAAACTAAATCAAGTAATTTAAAAATAATAAATTCTATTTTTGAAATTCCATTCCAAAAGCTTTTCACATTTATTCCGATTCCATTTCCAAATCATTTGAATTTAAAAATTCAAATTTAACTATTTCAAAAATCTGCGACTTAATCGATTTCCTCGTGAAATCCATAATTGGTGTGTGTATGGTGTGGTCCAGGGTTTTAACACAATAGTGCAACATCATTTCAATCATCACAGATCAAATACAACAATATATTCGATAAGCGATATAAATTTATAACGCTTATCTTTCATACACAGATTCGCAGACATATATATATATATCACAGATAATAAATTTCATCATAGATCACAACACAAATCAGGATAATCATAAAGCATCATATAACAGGGATATCAAACAGTTTACCATCCAATAAAATCCAAGCATCCATAGATAGGATTAATTTAATTATCTGATTAATTTAAATCAGATTAAATTTCTATGAATAATTCTTTTCACATTTATTATCAAATAAATTTCAAGTAAATGATTCTCATTAACTATTCATAATTATTTAATTACTATTCTTAAGTAATTAAACTCAATTTAACTATCCTTAATTATCATTTAATTAACCTTTAAAATCATATATTTAATCACTGATTATTTAATTACTTAAGTTCTAAACTGTAACTTAATAAATCTTAATTACTTGATTTAATAACCTTAATCATTTGTTTAAAAGAAAACTCTTTATTAATTTAATAAATCTTATTTACAAATTTATTTACCTTAATTAATTTAACTCAAATCTTAATTTCTTGATTTAAATAATTTAATCAATTATTCACTTGAACTAATTTAACGAGTGCATATCATTTTATCTTTACTAATTCAATTTTAAAACATTTTCTAACTAATGTTTTAATTATCATCGCAAATCAAATTTAAACAATTTAAATATTAAAACTTCTCTGATTTCAGACTAGGATTTAAATTTATCTTTAATTCAGATTTAAATTTAAATTTAAACTTTTAATTTCAACTTGCTTAAATTTTTCATTTAAAATTTCAACTCCATTTCAAATTTCTTTAATATATATTGAATTGCTTTTAAGTTATTAAAACAATTTGAATTTAAAACTTATTTATGTTTAAACTAAATTCTACCTTCAACTTGAATTTATATTAACATTTCAATTTGAACTCAGCTTTTAAAATCTTGGTTTAAAATTTAAATTTGGTTTTAAAATTCTCAAACCAAAACAGTTTCAGGTTAAAAAAAACTGCAACAACATTTACTCGAGCCCCCCCCCCTTCTATTTTCTTCGAGCAAAAATTCCAAACGCACGAGAATTTTTCCCAGTCTCTCCCCTGTCTTCACGCAACTCCTTCCCCCTTTCCCTGATCCTATCTTCTTTCTATTTCTTTTGAAAAGTTTTAAGTATAAACTGTAAATTTTATCACCACTTCTCAAACTCGAGCAAACACCCGAAGTAACCTATGAAATTTCTCGAGCTCCTGTACTTCTTCCTCTTCGACCCTTCAATCTGTTACACGCAAAAGCACGTGCACGTGCACCACCCCACGATGCTCCTCTGGCGATCGACGAGCCCTCCATCACATCAGCCATCATCGCGGCAACACACCTCGATCATCAACCCATCACTATCGGCCAGAAATCAAAATCGAACGAAAAAGAAGAAAATAGGAAACCTGGAAACATTTTCAACACCGCACCCCACAAACCTGTCAACGGCCACCGCTTCCTCCACCGACCACCAGACAACCTCCACCACCGGCCACGCCTTCGCCAACCACTTCTTTACCACCTCCCAAAGTCGCGTGCCACTCGATGCATTGTGGACGTCGAACGAAGTCAAGATTTGCCCCACCTAAAACTAGGGTTAAAAACTTTGCCCCGCTACCGCCAACGCCACCATCACTTCCACCAACTCCGGCCATTTTTCCTAGCATCTCCGTAGGCTCGTCTAGCACCCCGAGCAACCCCACCCAACACGAATCACTCAAACACGAGAAATTGATTTTTAAGCAAATTTTGTTCTACTGTCACTTGCTCATGATACACACAACTAAAAATCACTATATTTCTCTTAAAAATCCTATCTTGGGCTGTTAATTCAAGCTATATAATTGAATCCACAATTCAAGAATTTTGAAATTTCCAGAGACTTAAGTTTTTACTGTAAAAACTTGATCTTTCCCTCTACCTACCTTTATACCTTATAAAACCATTTTTAAATCACAGCCTATACTTAAACACAAAAATCTTGTTTTGAAACTGAGGCCAGATATGGGTTATAAAACAAGATATGAATTTTTTTTTCTTGTGGGTTGATACTCTGTAGCTAACAGAGAATGAATACACTAGCATCAGCATATACACAAAGCAATGGCAATACACATTCAAGTTTGAACAACTATATGCCACTCACATGTGTTGTTTGAAACAGAGAGCATTCTGATGAAACATTATGCATACCCAACATCAGTATATACAAAGCAGATTTCACTTATATTCACACATCATACAAGCAACAGATTCATATTTTTAAAATTCCAAGCAAGTGTTACTCACCTGTCAAAAAGAACAGAGGCTCAGGTTTAGAAACTTTCCTTTGATATTGAAACTGAACTTGTTTTGCTTTTGTTACTGACTAATGTTTCTTATTTTATTTTTATTTTCTCTCTGGTTTTGCTTAACTTTTAGTGAATGAATGAAATGGGATAGAGGTATACATGTAGAGAAAAATGTTTGTACAGGGATTATTAATGTTTGTTTGTACAATAGTTATGGGCTGAGATGAAGGCATTACATGCTTGTTTTACTGCAGATTGGATGGTGGCTGCAGCTACTTATAGGCTACATATTTAATATTTAGTTACTTTGTATTGTATTTCTTTACTTTGAATGTTTATTTACTTGAGTACTTTATTTGACTACTTTGCTGCATACTTACTCATACAAGCCTTTATATAATTTATTTTTATACTTACTTTATATTTGTACAAGTGCTATTTTTATTTTATATTTTTTTTTCCAGATTATTTTCAAAACTAAATGTATATATAATAAAAGTTGTTCTAGTTATGTTTGTTTCAAATTTGTTTAATGTATTTTATTTTCTTTAAATCTTCTTGTTTTGTTTATTTTGCATATTTATTTTCAACTTTGATATTTATTGTGTTGTATTTTTATTCCTATTTTATTTTAACTTAAATTGTTTATTTTACTTTAATATTTATTGTTTTATATTATTTTATAACTCAAATATTTATTAAACCATTCATCTAAGATTTAAATTCAAATCAAAATATATATATACACACAAGATTTTAAAACTTCAAATTGACTCATATATACCCAAATATACATATATATATATATACATTCACATATATACATATATATATAATATTTAAAAATTTAAATGATTTATATAGAATATATTTGAACTCGGGGAAACTCACATCACTATTTATAATTAATTTTATAAATTTTTATTCAAAATTTCATTTAATTATTAATTTAAATTAAATAAAAATTCAGGATCGTTACATATCTCAGCCCTGCGGATTTCATTTCTAAAAACGACCTACATAGATCGCAGATACAAAATGGTTATGCCTAGATCCCCCAAGAAACATCCGTACCCGTAGGCCATCTCAGCTAGGCGAATTACGCTATGCAGTCGCGCTCGTAAGACCATGGAGATCGCCATGGAATTCGATGGACACTCGCATATCATATCCGTAAAACCTAAATTAGAGAAAATAACATCGATAGAATGAATCCACAATGTGGCCACAAAGCGGATATCAAGCACAAAGCACTTTCCATATCTTTACTTAAAAAATATGTATCATATAGTACCCTTCCAAGTCACTTTCAATTGTCATACTTATATAAAGTCCATTACATATAAGATTTCACTTTTCAAATTGAGTACATTTCCAAATCAATAGTTTTCAAATAAACTTCATACTTATACAAATCAATTTTATATAAGTTCGATAACTCCCAAATCAAGTATTTAGTAAAGCAAGGTTTTTAATTTCAATTCGTTTCAATATCAGTTCAGTTTCACAATCATATACTATTTCACCAAATTATTTTTTCCAAATTAAATATCTTCAGTTTCACATCTTCCAAAATAATAGGTTTATAAAATAATCCAAATTAGCAAAATCATCATATAAATAATGGGTTTTACATTCCAATCTATTTTCAAAACCAAATATTTTTCAAATTCAATTATACGCAAAATGATTTCCAAGTTTATAATTATCTCTTTAAAGCCCTTAAACTATTTATTTCTATTCAAAAGATCAATTTACCTTTTGCAAACTATTTAAAACTAAATTTTATTCAAAACATTCAAAAACTAAATTCCATATCTGTATAATTCAAAATAGTCTTATTCATTTACTTAACAAAATAGTTTCAAATCATTTACTTAATCGAATGATTTATATTTTTCGGGATTACTTAGCTTTGAAAATTTAACCTCGATTTGGAAGTGTTCGAACATTCAAAATAGTCGAAGAAATCAAATTTTAAATTGAAGAGATGGAAATCAATAACAAATCAGTAAATCAATTTCAATATATATAAACATACCAAATCAAATCCGAAACTCAAGGACTGAACACCAGGTTTGCTTCAAATTATCTCAAATATATAAACATATATCTTTCGAATATCAAATCATACTTCGCAATTTGAAATCAAAATTGGTTTCACAAAATCACTTGCATAGCAAAGCTACTAAAGTGGCCTCTCCCCAATTCTGAAACTCGAAAATCAATGTCGATAATGCGTGCACTCATCACCGAAATTATTTTCCAACGACACAAGTGAGTTTTGGACTTCTATTTTCTCGAAAACTTCTTTGAGATTTATCCGAAATCATTGGAATTCATTTGAACTCATTTGAAACATTTCTTATTTGAGAATACTTTTAAGTTGTATTATTATTATATATTTTCCATAATCTTAAAACCGATTTCAAAAACACCGGAGTTCGATTCCTTGAAATTCAAAACCCTTCAATTATAAATCATTTTTATATAAATCAAATTTCTTATATATTTTTCAAAATTTCAAATCCTTAGATAGGCTGAATGAAGATGAGATAATTAAATTTCAAAATACAAGATGGATATACTTATATAGATCGCGGGCGACCTTAACCGGTCAAACGTGATTTCGAAACAAGATCGATGCAGAGTTCTAAGGCAAATCGGCATTCAATCATTTGGGCATAGTAAAAGATAGCAACATCTAAACCGAAAATACAGAAATCTCCAGTAGATCAATGCCTATTGTAAAGGAGATTCACCCCTTTAGAATCATCCAGTGGAGCTGTGGTATACTCTAGAATCAAGAAACACAAATATGGAGGGAAGATAATGGATTTTGGAACCGCAGTGAACGTTCCAAAGTCTAAAGGAAAACCAAATCAAAGAGGAAAGAATTCAAACCCGAACGAAAGTGATTCTGCAAATAAATTTTCTATATATGCCAAGTCTTCCTAGAGCCAAAGCTCTGATACCAACTGTAACAACCTGATATTTTCAACCATTCGCGTCTACACACGCCAGACTTGAATTGCTCAAAATATCAGATTGTTAATTTAGATTTGGCAAAACTCAGCATATACAGAAAATAAATTAGTCACAGAATCACAGACATAGAGTACAGAATAATATAATGCAGCGGAATAGATAAACAGTAGTTCATAAAGCTACTATATAAACATCAGAGTTAGAAATAAAATACAACATAATATCTCAAATACAGTGAAGTCTCCAGTACGAACAGATGACTTCTCTGAACCAATCAACTGAAAAAACCTGAAGCTGAATCGATAATTGGATCTCCACACTCCAAATACGAGTCCCAAATGCTGTGTCACTCAGTCTAACCCGAGCGTAAAGAAAAACACAAAACAATCAAGTCAGGATTAACACTCTTATATCAATAAAGCCAACTCAAGTGAAATATCAATTGAAATACAAGTGACTCAAAGGATGTTTGGGATAACCATCCTCTAAGGATTCGTGGAACTATCTACAATGTAGAAGTGTACTTTATTAACCACCAAATGTCATTATAACACCGTAGTCCTTTCAAAATAATTTGTATTTCAAAACCAAAATATCATTTCCATTAAATATATATATATATATATATATATATAAATCCTCAATTACATAGATTGATTCAAATCAACTCGATTTTCAAATTCAAATTTTAATCAATCTAGATTTATCCATTTTAATTCAATCAAGATTCTAAATAATAAGTTCAAATTCTATTGATCTCAAATATAGATCTGAATCACAAAATAAATCATTTAAATTCCAATATATTTCAAAGCTTTGATATTCGACATTTCAAAGTTAAATTTATCAGTTTCATATAGATCTTGATTTAACTTCATTTTTATTTAGTTAGTAAAAGATAGCAACATCTAAACCGAAAATACAGAAATCTCCAGTAGATCAATGCCTATTGTAAAGGAGATTCACCCCTTTAGAATCATCCAGTGGAGCTGTGGTATACTCTAGAATCAAGAAACACAAATATGGAGGGAAGATAATGGATTTTGGAACCGCAGTGAACGTTCCAAAGTCTAAAGGAAAACCAAATCAAAGAGGAAAGAATTCAAACCCGAACGAAAGTGATTCTGCAAATAAATTTTCTATATATGCCAAGTCTGCCTAGAGCCAAAGCTCTGATACCAACTGTAACAACCTGATATTTTCAACCATTCGCGTCTACACACGCCAGACTTGAATTGCTCAAAATATCAGATTGTTAATTTAGATTTGGCAAAACTCAGCATATACAGAAAATAAATTAGTCACAGAATCACAGACATAGAGTACAGAATAATATAATGCAGCGGAATAGATAAACAGTAGTTCATAAAGCTACTATATAAACATCAGAGTTAGAAATAAAATACAACATAATATCTCAAATACAGTGAAGTCTCCAGTACGAACAGATGACTTCTCTGAACCAATCAACTAGAAAAAACCTGATGCTGAATCGATAATTGGATCTCCAAACTCCAAATACGAGTCCCAAATGCTGTGTCACTCAGTCTAACCCGAGCGTAAAGAAAAACACAAAACAATCAAGTCAGGATTAACACTCTTATATCAATAAAGCCAACTCAAGTGAAATATCAATTGAAATACAAGTGACTCAAAGGATGTTTGGGATAACCATCCTCTAAGGATTCGTGGAACTATCTACAATGTAGAAGTGTACTTTATTAACCACCAAATGTCATTATAACACCGTAGTCCTTTCAAAATAATTTGTATTTCAAAACCAAAATATCATTTCCATTAAATATATATATATATATATATCCTCAATTACATAGATTGATTCAAATCAACTCGATTTTCAAATTCAAATTTTAATCAATCTAGACATATCCATTTTAATTCAATCAAGATTCTAAATAATAAGTTCAAATTCTATTGATCTCAAATATAGATCTGAATCACAAAATAAATCATTTAAATTCCAATATATTTCAAAGCTTTGATATTCGACATTTCAAAGTTAAATTTATCAGTTTCATATAGATCTTGATTTAACTTCATTTTTATTTAGTTAGTAAAAGATAGCAACATCTAAACCGAAAATACAGAAATCTCCAGTAGATCAATGCCTATTGTAAAGGAGATTCACCCCTTTAGAATCATCCAGTGGAGCTGTGGTATACTCTAGAATCAAGAAACACAAATATGGAGGGAAGATAATGGATTTTGGAACCGCAGTGAACGTTCCAAAGTCTAAAGGAAAACCAAATAAAAGAGGAAAGAATTCAAACCCGAACGAAAGTGATTCTGCAAATAAATTTTCTATATATGCCAAGTCTGCCTAGAGCCAAAGCTCTGATACCAACTGTAACAACCTGATATTTTCAACCATTCGCGTCTACACACGCCAGACTTGAATTGCTCAAAATATCAGATTGTTAATTTAGATTTGGCAAAACTCAGCATATACAGAAAATAAATTAGTCACAGAATCACAGACATAGAGTACAGAATAATATAATGCAGCGGAATAGATAAACAGTAGTTCATAAAGCTACTATATAAACATCAGAGTTAGAAATAAAATACAACATAATATCTCAAATACAGTGAAGTCTCCAGTACGAACAGATGACTTCTCTGAAACCAATCAACTGAAAAAAACCTGAAGCTGAATCGATAATTGGATCTCCAAACTCTAAATACGAGTCCCAAATGCTGTGTCACTCAGTCTAACCCGTGCGTAAAGAAAAACACAAAACAATCAAGTCAGGATTAACACTCTTATATCAATAAAGCCAACTCAAGTGAAATATCAATAGAAATACAAGTGACTCAAAGGATGTTTGGGATAACCATCCTCTAAGGATTCGTGGAACTATCTACAATGTAGAAGTGTACTTTATTAACCACCAAATGTCATTATAACACCGTAGTCCTTTCAAAATAATTTGTATTTCAAAACCAAAATATCATTTCCATTAAATATATATATATATATATATATATATATATATATATATATATCCTCAATTACATAGATTGATTCAAATCAACTCGATTTTCAAATTCAAATTTTAATCAATCTAGATTTATCCATTTTAATTCAATCAAGATTCTAAATAATAAGTTCAAATTCTATTGATCTCAAATACAGATCTGAATCACAAAATAAATCATTTAAATTCCAATATATTTCAAAGCTTTGATATTCGACATTTCAAAGTTAAATTTATCAGTTTCATATAGATCTTGATTTAACTTCATTTTTATTTAGTTAGTAAAAGATAGCAACATCTAAACCGAAAATACAGAAATCTCCAGTAGATCAATGCCTATTGTAAAGGAGATTCACCCCTTTAGAATCATCCAGTGGAGCTGTGGTATACTCTAGAATCAAGAAACACAAATATGGAGGGAAGATAATGGATTTTGGAACCACGGTGAACGTTCCAAAGTCTAAAGGAAAACCAAATCAAAGAGGAAAGAATTCAAACCCGAACGAAAGTGATTCTGCAAATAAATTTTCTATATATGCCAAGTCTGCCTAGAGCTAAAGCTCTGATACCAACTGTAACAACCTGATATTTTCAACCATTCGCGTCTACACACGCCAGACTTGAATTGCTCAAAATATCAGATTGTTAATTTAGATTTGGCAAAACTCAGCATATACAGAAAATAAATTAGTCACAGAATCACAGACATAGAGTACAGAATAATATAATGCAGCGGAATAGATAAACAGTAGTTCATAAAGCTACTATATAAACATCAGAGTTAGAAATAAAATACAACATAATATCTCAAATACAGTGAAGTCACCAGTACGAACAGATGACTTCTCTGAACCAATCAACTGAAAAAAACCCGAAGCTGAATCGATAATTGGATCTCCAAACTCCAAATACGAGTCCCAAATGCTGTGTCACTCAGTCTAACCCGAGCGTAAAGAAAAACACAAAACAATCAAGTCAGGATTAACACTCTTATATCAATAAAGCCAACTCAAGTGAAATATCAATTGAAATACAAGTGACTCAAAGGATGTTTGGGATAACCATCCTCTATGGATTCGTGGAACTATCTACAATGTAGAAGTGTACTTTATTAACCACCAAATGTCATTATAACACCGTAGTCCTTTCAAAATAATTTGTATTTCAAAACCAAAATATCATTTCCGTTAAATATATATATATATATATATATATATATATATAAACTCAATTACATAGATTGATTCAAATCAACTCGATTTTCAAATTCAAATTTTAATCAATCTAGATTTATCCATTTTAATTCAATCAAGATTCTAAATAATAAGTTCAAATTCTATTGATCTCAAATATAGATCTGAATCACAAAATAAAACATTTAAATTCCAATATATTTCAAATCTTTGATATTCGACATTACAAAGTTAAATTTATCAGTTTCATATAGATCTTGATTTAACTTCATTTTTATTTAGTTAGTAAAAGATAGCAACATCTAAACCGAAAATACAGAAATCTCCAGTAGATCAATGCCTATTGTAAAGGAGATTCACCCCTTTAGAATCATCCAGTGGAGCTGTTGTATACTCTAGAATCAAGAAACACAAATATGGAGGGAAGATAATGGATTTTGGAACCGCAGTGAACGTTCCAAAGTCTAAAGGAAAACCAAATCAAAGAGGAAAGAATTCAAACCCGAACGAAAGTGATTCTACAAATAAATTTTCTATATATGCCAAGTCTGCCTAGAGCCAAAGCTCTGATACTAACTGTAACAACCTGATATTTTCAACCATTCGCGTATACACACGCCAGACTTGAATTGCTCAAAATATCAGATTGTTAATTTAGATTTGGCAAAACTCAGCATATACAGAAAATAAATTAGTCACAGAATCACAGACATAGAGTATAGAATAATAAAAAGCAGCGGAATAGATAAACAGTAGTTCATAAAGCTACTATATAAACATCAGAGTTAGAAATAAAATACAACATAATATCTCAAATACAGTGAAGTCTCCAGTACGAACAGATGACTTCTCTGAACCAATCAACTGAAAAAAACCTGAAGCTGAATCGATAATTGGATCTCCAAACTCCAAATACGAGTCCCAAATGCCGTGTCACTCAGTCTAACCCGAGCGTAAAGAAAAACACAAAACAATCAAGTCAGGATTAACACTCTTATATCAATAAAGCCAACTCAAGTGAAATATCAATTGAAATACAAGTGACTCAAAGGATGTTTGGGATAACCATCCTCTAAGGATTCGTGGAACTATCTACAATGTAGAAGTGTACTTTATTAACCACCAAATGTCATTATAACACCGTAGTCCTTTCAAAATAATTTGTATTTCAAAACCAAAATATCATTTCCATTAAATATATATATATATATATCCTCAATTACATAGATTGATTCAAATCAACTCGATTTTCAAATTCAAATTTTAATCAATCTAGATTTATCCATTTTAATTCAATCAAGATTCTAAATAATAAGTTCAAATTCTATTGATCTCAAATATAGATCTGAATCACAAAATAAATCATTTAAATTCCAATATATTTCAAAGCTTTGATATTCGACATTTCAAAGTTAAATTTATCAGTTTCATATAGATCTTGATTTAACTTCATTTTTATTTAGTTAGTAAAAGATAGCAACATCTAAACCGAAAATACAGAAATCTCCAGTAGATCAATGCCTATTGTAAAGGAGATTCACCCCTTTAGAATCATCCAGTGGAGCTGTGGTATACTCTAGAATCAAGAAACACAAATATGGAGGGAAGATAATGGATTTTGGAACCGCAGTGAACGTTCCAAAGTCTAAAGGAAAACCAAATCAAAGAGGAAAGAATTCAAACCCGAACGAAAGTGATTCTGCAAATAAATTTTCTATATATGCCAAGTCTGCCTAGAGCCAAAGCTCTGATACCAACTGTAACAACCTGATATTTTCAACCATTCGCGTCTACACACGCCAGACTTGAATTGCTCAAAATATCAGATTGTTAATTTAGATTTGGCAAAACTCAGCCTATACAGAAAATAAATTAGTCACAGAATCACAGACATAGAGTACATAATAATATAATGCAGCGGAATAGATAAACAGTAGTTCATAAAGCTACTATATAAACATCAGAGTTAGAAATAAAATACAACATAATATCTCAAATACAGTGAAGTCTCCAGTACGAACAGATGACTTCTCTGAACCAATCAACTGAAAAAAACCTGAAGCTGAATCGATAATTGGATCTCCAAACTCCAAATACGAGTCCCAAATGCGTGTCACTCAGTCTAACCCGAGCGTAAAGAAAAACACAAAACAATCAAGTCAGGATTAACACTCTTATATCAATAAAGCCAACTCAAGTGAAATATCAATTGAAATACAAGTGACTCAAAGGATGTTTGGGATAACCATCCTCTAAGGATTCGTGGAACTATCTACAATGTAGAAGTGTACTTTATTAACCACCAAATGTCATTATAACACCGTAGTCCTTTCAAAATAATTTGTATTTCAAAACCAAAATATCATTTCCATTAAATATATATATATATATCCTCAATTACATAGATTGATTCAAATCAACTCGATTTTCAAATTCAAATTTTAATCAATCTAGATTTATCCATTTTAATTCAATCAAGATTCTAAATAATAAGTTCAAATTCTATTGATCTCAAATATAGATCTGAATCACAAAATAAATCATTTAAATTCCAATATATTTCAAAGCTTTGATATTCGACATTTCAAAGTTAAATTTATCAGTTTCATATAGATCTTGATTTAACTTCATTTTTATTTAGTTAGTAAAAGATAGCAACATCTAAACCGAAAATACAGAAATCTCCAGTAGATCAATGCCTATTGTAAAGGAGATTCACCCCTTTAGAATCATCCAGTGGAGCTGTGGTATACTCTAGAATCAAGAAACACAAATATGGAGGGAAGATAATGGATTTTGGAACCGCAGTGAACATTCCAAAGTCTAAAGGAAAACCAAATCAAAGAGGAAAGAATTCAAACCCGAACGAAAGTGATTCTGCAAATAAATTTTCTATATATGCCAAGTCTGCCTAGAGCCAAAGCTCTGATACCAACTGTAACAACCTGATATTTTCAACCATTCGCGTCTACACACGCCAGACTTGAATTGCTCAAAATATCAGATTGTTAATTTAGATTTGGCAAAACTCAGCATATACAGAAAATAAATTAGTCACAGAATCACAGACATAGAGTACATAATAATATAATGCAGCGGAATAGATAAACAGTAGTTCATAAAGCTACTATATAAACATCAGAGTTAGAAATAAAATACAACATAATATCTCAAATACAGTGAAGTCTCCAGTACGAACAGATGACTTCTCTGAACCAATCAACTGAAAAAAACCTGAAGCTGAATCGATAATTGGATCTCCAAACTCCAAATACGAGTCCCAAATGCCGTGTCACTCAGTCTAACCCGAGCGTAAAGAAAAACACAAAACAATCAAGTCAGGATTAACACTCTTATATCAATAAAGCCAACTCAAGTGAAATATCAATTGAAATACAAGTGACTCAAAGGATGTTTGGGATAACCATCCTCTAAGGATTCGTGGAACTATCTACAATGTAGAAGTGTACTTTATTAACCACCAAATGTCATTATATCACCGTAGTCCTTTCAAAATAATTTGTATTTCAAAACCAAAATATCATTTCCATTAAATATATATATATATAAAAAAAACAATACAAAAAGAATGGCCTCAACAGCAGCCGATTCCGCCGCCGCCACTATTTCAACCGCAGCCGCCACAAATCCAGCTGTCTCCGATGATGAAGATCGGGAGGGCTGGCAGGAGGTCCGCCGTCGTGGAAAGCAGAAACTAGATGCTCCCTCTAATCCATGGTCAAACCCTAAATCAACTGCATCTCTTTTTAAATTTAATAAATCACAGGGTGTTAGATCATGGTCGGATTTGTTTGATAAACATGTTTCTATCAAAGAAGATGTTATCTTCCATCAACCAGCTAAGGACGACACAGGTGACTATGCTATTATAGATGACTTGGATTACAAGTTATCCAATGAGATGTGGAATAACTCAATATTCATTTATCTTACGGGTAAACGACCATATTTTGTACACTTTAACGCGTATATCAAAAGGGTCTGGAAACCTGAAGGCACATGGGAAATTTTCTCTAGAGATAATGGTTTTTTCTTAGTAAAGTTTGAAAATCATGCTGATTTTGATAAAGTTTTAAATGGGGGTCCCTGGTTTATGGATAGTAGGTTAATATTTATGAAAAAATGGGATGCTAATTTCCAGTTTGAAAGAGACATGTTAGACTCATATCCTATTTGGGTAAGATTAAATAATCTACACCTATCTCTGTGGAATGCTAGGGGCATTAGTAAACTTGCTAGTCTTATTGGTAAACCTTTGGACATTGATGATTTCACCAGAAATGTTAAAAGGCTTAAATTTGCAAGAGTGTTAATAGAAGTGACAGCTGATGCTACTTTTCCTAAAATAATCAGAGCAAAAGATAATAAAGGAAGAATTTATGAACAAGAGGTGGAATATGAGTTTATTCCACCAAGATGTAAGCAATGCAGTTGTTTTGGACATAGTGATTCACAATGCCCAAATACAACTACTCAAAAGTGGATCCCCAAAGTTTCAGCACCAAACCATACCGCTACACTGACTGAACAAACTTCTAAACTGCCTGAGCTCCCTACTAGCTCAGTGCCAAAAAATAGCCTAGATCATAATACTTACAAAGATTTACAACAGACTAACATTGAAGCTGACTTTAATACTGGAAGTCACACACCTGAGGAGAGGCAGTCCATTCTGGAAGGGCAGCATTGTTCAACAGAGCAGAATAAGAATCCACCACTTCAAAATCATGTTCAAATAAATGCGTCTCCACAGAGTGATCATTCTCTTCAGAATAATGCTGACCAAGGTAATCCCTGCATGGTTGAAACTCCTGTTGAAATTCATTCCCATGGACGCTTAACAACTGAGGAGTTAGAGCATTCAATTGCAATGTTCCCAACAAGGTCTGAAGCTGCTTGTCAACATAATAAGTCTCTGGCAAATGCTGAGGCACAGCGTACTGTTGCTGTTGAACAACATGATGCTGTGGAAAATGATGATACACCTAATAATATACAGGAAATTAATCAGATGGGCATTGAATTGGATGTGGAATCCATAAACTCAGAAGAGGAATTTTATTATTCTGACCAATATACTAAAGAAAATCCAAAATATATGGAACAATTCAATGCCAAAAACAAAGGAAAAAAGAAAAGTAGGAACACTTTGGCTCGGGTAACAAGGAGCCAATCAAGACATTCTTAATGTCTATTATTTGTTGGAATGTAAGGGGTCTAAATGGTGAAACTAGAAGATTAGACCTCTTTAAGTTAAAAAATAAAGTTAATCCTACCATAATTGCTTTTCTTGAGAATAAGATGGGGGATCGTAGTACTCAGATATTTGCTAACATGTTTGGTAATGATTGGGAATGGATAGACAATAATTCAGCATCCTCTAAAGGTCGCATACTGATCACTTGGCACAAATCCATATGGAACTTATCTATCAGAGATAAATCTGAACAACATGTTACTGTTACTTGTACTAATGTAGGCGGTTTGAATTTCATATGCACTTTTGTTTATGCCCATAACTGGGCTTCTCTTCGCAGACAATTATGGTCTTATTTAATTCAAACATCAAAGCAAATTAATAATAATTGGATGGTAATGGGGGATTTTAATGCAGTTCTTAAAACTAATGAGAAAAGAGGTGGAAGTACCCTTAGTCTGTCACAAACAGAGGAGTTCAACAAGTGCATTGTAGCAGCTGGCCTCTCTGAAGCTATCCACTCTGGCCTGAAATTTACTTGGTTTAGTGGAGAAGTAAAAAAAATTGCTTGCAGACTTGATAGAGTTCTTATAAATGACAAAATTCTAACAAACATCCCAAATTTGAAAATATCAGTTCTCCCTAGCTCAACAAGTGATCATTCTCCATTACATATCCAATTTAATCAACAAGCTAATTTATTGAAAGGAAGACCTTTTAGATATGGCAACCACTGGCACCTAATAGAAGGATATGCTGATGTTGTAGACTTCAATAACATTACCAAAACTGATGGAAATTGCTGGTTTTCAATGGTCATGATGCTAAGAGAGTTAAAAAAGAGATTGAAGAACTGGAACAGAGAAAGGAGTAAAACAAAGGATACTATAAGCCATTTACAACAAACATGTGAACAGATGCAGAACCTTCTTGATGCAGACCCTCTTGATGAAGCTAGAATCTCAAATTATTTTTCTACACAACAGAATCTTAAAGAAGCATTGCATTTACAAGCTATACAAGCTAAACAAATGGCAAAGGAGAAATGGCTCACTCAAGGGGATGAATGCACCAAATTTTTTTATGCTAAGATGTCTTATAGGAGGAACTGCAATGCTCTTATTAACTCTATGAATGACCAGGGGGATATAGCATCTAATATATCTCAATTTGAACAGGGAGCCATATCTTATTTCACAAATTTATATAATAGTGAAATTAAGATAACATTACCTCCTATTAATTGCAGGGCTATAATATCTGATGTGGGAAGACAAATGTTGCAAGAGACTGTTACTGAGGAAGAAATAAGGGCTGCTGTCTTCTCCATACACGAAGACTCCTCCCCAGGACCTGATGGGTGGAATTCCAAGTTCTATCAATTGCACTGGCAACATCTGAAAAATCAATTATTAGAAGCTATACAGGAATCTTTCAACACTGGCAAAATTCTTCATGAATTAAATCACACATTCATCACTCTTATCCCAAAGGTGGAAAGCCCTACTATGATTGAAGATTATAGACCTATTGCATGCTGTTATGTGTTATATAAGATACTCAGCAAGGTAATATGCAACAGAATTTCTAAAGTCCTCCCTGATTTAATTTCTGAATGTCAATCTGCTTTTATAAAAGGAAGACACATCTCTGAAAATTCTTTACTAGCTCATGAACTAATTAGAAATTTCAATAAACCTGGAGCTGACAAAATGTGTCTAAAGATTGATCTACATAAAGCATATGATAAAATTAATAGACGGTTCATCATTCATGTTCTACACTGTATGAATTTTCCTACTTCCTTGATCAAACTCATTGAAGAATGCATATCCATCCCCACATATTCAATTATTATTAATGGTATTCCCAAAGGATATATAACTAGCAACAGGGGTTTGAGACAAGGTGATCCCCTCTCCCCCTACTTATTTGCAGTTGCTATGGAATTCTTTACACTACAAATGGAAATAGCTTGTCATAATTCTTTGATCCAGCCTTTGTTTAAACATAACCCTAATGTCAATCATCTTTTATATGCTGATGATTTGATAATTGCTATTAGAGCTTCCTCTTCTGCAGCACAGTGTTTACTACACATATTTGATCAATTACAGTTGTTTGTGGGACTTGAACTAAATACTAATAAGTCCAAATGCTACTTTAGCAAATATTGTACATCCAAAAATCAGATCCTGGAAATCTTGAAAATTAAGGAAGGACATCTTCCTGTCAAGTATCTGGGGGTTCCTTTATCAACGAATGTAATTACAGATCGTGAATGTGGTGAACTAGTTGGTAAAATCAGAGACAAACTAAATGGTTGGAGTTCTAAATTACTTTCTTTTGCTGGCAGAATTGAATTGGTACACACAGTTATAACTGCAAAAATAAGATTTTGGCTTCAAACATTTCACATTCCTGATAGTTCAATTGAGAAGATTAAATCAGCATGTGCAAATTTCATATGGAGGGGGGGATTACATAAAGTCAGTTATGATATTCTTTCTAGGCCTAAAGCTGAAGGAGGTGTTGGTCTAATCAACCTGAAAGAACTTAGAAAGACTTATCAAATAAAACATGGATGGAAAATTCTAACATCAAATACTCTTTGGGCTAGGTGGATGAGAAGTAGATATATAAAAGGTAGTTTCTGGACAATGCATGAGGATATTAACTCTTCTGGAGTTTGGAAATGTATTTTAAGAAGCAGGGAAGTTCTGAAAACATGCATTACAAAGAGAATTGCTAATGGAAGGGATACTTATCTTTGGAGAGACCCATGGATAAATGGAAAATCATTTGCTAACAAATATGGTTGGGGCATGATTTCATGTATTGGGGAATATGATGACCTAGTTGCATCTATCATCAGTCAGGGCACTTGGATACCAGAACAAAAAGGATTACATGCCATAGTTGAAGATGTCAAGTACATCCCTATTTACTCTTCTGAACCCAAAGATATCTGGACATGGAATCATACAAAAGATGGCATTTTTACCACAAACAGTGCATGGGAAGCAATACGAACTAAACATACTAACAAATATTGGGCAGCCCATATCTGGTCCAGATCTAACAACCCAAAGATGGCTTTCACAACTTTTAAAGCAATTAATTTAAGACTTCCTACAGCTGACAGATTAGCAAGATGGGGTATGGAGGTTAATCTAACATGTAAACTTTGTAACAACATTCCAGAATCACACAATCATATATTCTTTGAATGTGAATTCTCCGCTCGTGTAATAAGCCATGTTAAAAGCAAAAATCAAGACATGCATGCTATTTCTACACTTGAAGACGAACTGCTATACCTGAGCCACAGCAAGAGAGGAGACCTGTTGACTCAACTGCAGATTATTAGCCTCACAACAACTGTATATCACCTCTGGAAGGAGAGGAACCGGAGAGTCTTCAAGAGTACTGCAAAGGGACATAAACAAATTCAAATCACAATAGAGCAAGATGTCAAGATACTTGCAAGAAGAATTAAAGGAAAATTATTTACTCATGCGACTGAACTGGAGAACAAAATCCTCCGAGCATGGAAAGTGGATCCGCCATGAACCTTTGCTTCAGAGCTTTTTAGAAAGGGGCATTTGTTATTTTGCTTTGCTGTTGAAATGATCTTTGTAAATACGTTTAGCACGTGTCCTGTTTACTTCTAGGTAATACACGGAACATGGATTATTGTACTGAGCTTTGATGCATCAATAAAATTCACCAATTTTCAAAAAAATAAAAATAAAAATATATATATATATATATATATATCCTCAATTACATAGATTGATTCAAATCAACTCGATTTTCAAATTCAAGTTTTAATCAATCTAGATTTATCCATTTTAATTCAATCAAGATTCTAAATAATAAGTTCAAATTCTATTGATCTCAAATATAGATCTGAATCACAAAATAAATCATTTAAATTCCAATATATTTCAAAGCTTTGATATTCGACATTTCAAAGTTAAATTTATCAGTTTCATATAGATCTTGATTTAACTTCATTTTTATTTAGTTAGTAAAAGATAGCAACATCTAAACCGAAAATACAGAAATCTCCAGTAGATCAATGCCTATTGTAAAGGAGATTCACCCCTTTAGAATCATCCAGTGGAGCTGTGGTATACTCTAGAATCAAGAAACACAAATATGGAGGGAAGATAATGGATTTTGGAACCGCAATGAACGTTCCAAAGTCTAAAGGAAAACCAAATCAAAGAGGAAAGAATTCAAACCCGAACGAAAGTGATTCTGCAAATAAATTTTCTATATATGCCAAGTCTTCCTAGAGCCAAAGCTCTGATACCAACTGTAACAACCTGATATTTTCAACCATTCGCGTCTACACACGCCAGACTTGAATTGCTCAAAATATCAGATTGTTAATTTAGATTTGGCAAAACTCAGCATATACAGAAAATAAATTAGTCACAGAATCACAGACATAGAGTACAGAATAATATAATGCAGCGGAATAGATAAACAGTAGTTCATAAAGCTACTATATAAACATCAGAGTTAGAAATAAAATACAACATAATATCTCAAATACAGTGAAGTCTCCAGTACGAACAGATGACTTCTCTGAACCAATCAACTGAAAAAACCTGAAGCTGAATCGATAATTGGATCTCCACACTCCAAATACGAGTCCCAAATGCTGTGTCACTCAGTCTAACCCGAGCGTAAAGAAAAACACAAAACAATCAAGTCAGGATTAACACTCTTATATCAATAAAGCCAACTCAAGTGAAATATCAATTGAAATACAAGTGACTCAAAGGATGTTTGGGATAACCATCCTCTAAGGATTCGTGGAACTATCTACAATGTAGAAGTGTACTTTATTAACCACCAAATGTCATTATAACACCGTAGTCCTTTCAAAATAATTTGTATTTCAAAACCAAAATATCATTTCCATTAAATATATATATATATATATATATATAAATCCTCAATTACATAGATTGATTCAAATCAACTCGATTTTCAAATTCAAATTTTAATCAATCTAGATTTATCCATTTTAATTCAATCAAGATTCTAAATAATAAGTTCAAATTCTATTGATCTCAAATATAGATCTGAATCACAAAATAAATCATTTAAATTCCAATATATTTCAAAGCTTTGATATTCGACATTTCAAAGTTAAATTTATCAGTTTCATATAGATCTTGATTTAACTTCATTTTTATTTAGTTAGTAAAAGATAGCAACATCTAAACCGAAAATACAGAAATCTCCAGTAGATCAATGCCTATTGTAAAGGAGATTCACCCCTTTAGAATCATCCAGTGGAGCTGTGGTATACTCTAGAATCAAGAAACACAAATATGGAGGGAAGATAATGGATTTTGGAACCGCAGTGAACGTTCCAAAGTCTAAAGGAAAACCAAATCAAAGAGGAAAGAATTCAAACCCGAACGAAAGTGATTCTGCAAATAAATTTTCTATATATGCCAAGTCTGCCTAGAGCCAAAGCTCTGATACCAACTGTAACAACCTGATATTTTCAACCATTCGCGTCTACACACGCCAGACTTGAATTGCTCAAAATATCAGATTGTTAATTTAGATTTGTCAAAACTCAGCATATACAGAAAATAAATTAGTCACAGAATCACAGACATAGAGTACAGAATAATATAATGCAGCGGAATAGATAAACAGTAGTTCATAAAGCTACTATATAAACATCAGAGTTAGAAATAAAATACAACATAATATCTCAAATACAGTGAAGTCTCCAGTACGAACAGATGACTTCTCTGAACCAATCAACTAGAAAAAACCTGATGCTGAATCGATAATTGGATCTCCAAACTCCAAATACGAGTCCCAAATGCTGTGTCACTCAGTCTAACCCGAGCGTAAAGAAAAACACAAAACAATCAAGTCAGGATTAACACTCTTATATCAATAAAGCCAACTCAAGTGAAATATCAATTGAAATACAAGTGACTCAAAGGATGTTTGGGATAACCATCCTCTAAGGATTCGTGGAACTATCTACAATGTAGAAGTGTACTTTATTAACCACCAAATGTCATTATAACACCGTAGTCCTTTCAAAATAATTTGTATTTCAAAACCAAAATATCATTTCCATTAAATATATATATATATATATATCCTCAATTACATAGATTGATTCAAATCAACTCGATTTTCAAATTCAAATTTTAATCAATCTAGACATATCCATTTTAATTCAATCAAGATTCTAAATAATAAGTTCAAATTCTATTGATCTCAAATATAGATCTGAATCACAAAATAAATCATTTAAATTCCAATATATTTCAAAGCTTTGATATTCGACATTTCAAAGTTAAATTTATCAGTTTCATATAGATCTTGATTTAACTTCATTTTTATTTAGTTAGTAAAAGATAGCAACATCTAAACCGAAAATACAGAAATCTCCAGTAGATCAATGCCTATTGTAAAGGAGATTCACCCCTTTAGAATCATCCAGTGGAGCTGTGGTATACTCTAGAATCAAGAAACACAAATATGGAGGGAAGATAATGGATTTTGGAACCGCAGTGAACGTTCCAAAGTCTAAAGGAAAACCAAATAAAAGAGGAAAGAATTCAAACCCGAACGAAATTGATTCTGCAAATAAATTTTCTATATATGCCAAGTCTGCCTAGAGCCAAAGCTCTGATACCAACTGTAACAACCTGATATTTTCAACCATTCGCGTCTACACACGCCAGACTTGAATTGCTCAAAATATCAGATTGTTAATTTAGATTTGGCAAAACTCAGCATATACAGAAATTAAATTAGTCACAGAATCACAGACATAGAGTACATAATAATATAATGCAGCGGAATAGATAAACAGTAGTTCATAAAGCTACTATATAAACATCAGAGTTAGAAATAAAATACAACATAATTTCTCAAATACAGTGAAGTCTCCAGTACGAACAGATGACTTCTCTGAACCAATCAACTGAAAAAAACCTGAAGTTGAATCGATAATTGGATCTCCAAACTCCAAATACGAGTCCCAAATGCTGTGCCACTCAGTCTAACCCGAGCGTAAAGAAAAACACAAAACAATCAAGTCAGGATTAACACTCTTATATCAATAAAGCCAACTCAAGTGAAATATCAATTGAAATACAAGTGACTCAAAGGATGTTTGGGATAACCATCCTCTAAGGATTCGTGGAACTATATACAATGTAGAAGTGTACTTTATTAACCACCAAATGTCATTATAACACCGTAGTCCTTTCAAAATAATTTGTATTTCAAAACCAAAATATCATTTCCATTAAATATATATATATATGTACATATATATATATCCTCAATTACATAGATTGATTCAAATCAACTCGATTTTCAAATTCAAATTTTAATCAATCTAGATTTATCCATTTTAATTCAATCAAGATTCTAAATAATAAGTTCAAATTCTATTGATCTCAAATATAGATCTGAATCACAAAATAAATCATTTAAATTCCAATATATTTCAAAGCTTTGATATTCGACATTTCAAAGTTAAATTTATCAGTTTCATATAGATCTTGATTTAACTTCATTTTTATTTAGTTAGTAAAAGATAGCAACATCTAAACCGAAAATACAGAAATCTCCAGTAGATTAATGCCTATTGTAAAGGAGATTCACCCCTTTAGAATCATCCAGTGGAGCTGTGGTATACTCTAGAATCAAGAAACACAAATATGGAGGGAAGATAATGGATTTTGGAACCGCAGTGAACGTTCCAAAGTCTAAAGGAAAACCAAATCAAAGAGGAAAGAATTCAAACCCGAACGAAAGTGATTCTGCAAATAAATTTTCTATATATGCCAAGTCTGCCTAGAGCCAAAGCTCTGATACCAACTGTAACAACCTGATATTTTCAACCATTCGCGTCTACACACGCCAGACTTGAATTGCTCAAAATATCAGATTGTTAATTTAGATTTGGCAAAACTCAGCATATACAGAAAATAAATTAGTCACAGAATCACAGACATAGAGTACATAATAATATAATGCAGCGGAATAGATAAACAGTAGTTCATAAAGCTACTATATAAACATCAGAGTTAGAAATAAAATACAACATAATATCTCAAATACAGTGAAGTCTCCAGTACGAACAGATGACTTCTCTGAACCAATCAACTGAAAAAAACCTGAAGCTGAATCGATAATTGGATCTCCAAACACCAAATACGAGTCCCAAATGCCGTGTCACTCAGTCTAACCCGAGCGTAAAGAAAAACACAAAACAATCAAGTCAGGATTAACACTCTTATATCAATAAAGCCAACTCAAGTGAAATATCAATTGAAATACAAGTGACTCAAAGGATGTTTGGGATAACCATCCTCTAAGGATTCGTGGAACTATCTACAATGTAGAAGTGTACTTTATTAACCACCAAATGTCATTATAACACCGTAGTCCTTTCAAAATAATTTGTATTTCAAAACCAAAATATCATTTCCATTAAATATATATATATATATATATATATATATATATATCCTCAATTACATAGATTGATTCAAATCAACTCGATTTTCAAATTCAAATTTTAATCAATCTAGATTTATCCATTTTAATTCAATCAAGATTCTAAATAATAAGTTCAAATTCTATTGATCTCAAATATAGATCTGAATCACAAAATAAATCATTTAAATTCCAATATATTTCAAAGCTTTGATATTCGACATTTCAAAGTTAAATTTATCAGTTTCATATAGATCTTGATTTAACTTCATTTTTATTTAGTTAGTAAAAGATAGCAACATCTAAACCGAAAATACAGAAATCTCCAGTAGATCAATGCCTATTGTAAAGGAGATTCACCCCTTTAGAATCATCCAGTGGAGCTGTGGTATACTCTAGAATCAAGAAACACAAATATGGAGGGAAGATAATGGATTTTGGAACCGCAGTGAATGTTCCAAAGTCTAAAGGAAAACCAAATCAAAGAGGAAAGAATTCAAACCCGAACGAAAGTGATTCTGCAAATAAATTTTCTATGTATGCCAAGTCTGCCTAGAGCCAAAGCTCTGATACCAACTGTAACAACCTGATATTTTCAACCATTCGCGTCTACACATGCCAGACTTGAATTGCTCAAAATATCAGATTGTTAATTTAGATTTGGCAAAACTCAGCATATACAGAAATTAAATTAGTCACAGAATCACAGACATAGAGTACATAATAATATAATGCAGCGGAATAGATAAACAGTAGTTCATAAAGCTACTATATAAACATCAGAGTTAGAAATAAAATACAACATAATTTCTCAAATACAGTGAAGTCTCCAGTACGAACAGATGACTTCTCTGAACCAATCAACTGAAAAAAACCTGAAGTTGAATCGATAATTGGATCTCCAAACTCCAAATACGAGTCCCAAATGCTGTGCCACTCAGTCTAACCCGAGCGTAAAGAAAAACACAAAACAATCAAGTCAGGATTAACACTCTTATATCAATAAAGCCAACTCAAGTGAAATATCAATTGAAATACAAGTGACTCAAAGGATGTTTGGGATAACCATCCTCTAAGGATTCGTGGAACTATCTACAATGTAGAAGTGTACTTTATTAACCACCAAATGTCATTATAACACCGTAGTCCTTTCAAAATAATTTGTATTTCAAAACCAAAATATCATTTCCATTAAATATATATATATATATATATACATATATATATATATCCTCAATTACATAGATTGATTCAAATCAACTCGATTTTCAAATTCAAATTTTAATCAATCTAGATTTATCCATTTTAATTCAATCAAGATTCTAAATAATAAGTTCAAATTCTATTGATCTCAAATATAGATCTGAATCACAAAATAAATCATTTAAATTCCAATATATTTCAAAGCTTTGATATTCGACATTTCAAAGTTAAATTTATCAGTTTCATATAGATCTTGATTTAACTTCATTTTTATTTAGTTAGTAAAAGATAGCAACATCTAAACCGAAAATACAGAAATCTCCAGTAGATCAATGCCTATTGTAAAGGAGATTCACCCCTTTAGAATCATCCAGTGGAGCTGTGGTATACTCTAGAATCAAGAAAAACAAATATGGAGGGAAGATAATGGATTTTGGAACCGCAGTGAACGTTCCAAAGTCTAAAGGAAAACCAAATCAAAGAGGAAAGAATTCAAACCCGAACGAAAGTGATTCTGCAAATAAATTTTCTATATATGCCAAGTCTGCCTAGAGCCAAAGCTCTGATACCAACTGTAACAACCTGATATTTTCAACCATTCGCGTCTACACACGCCAGACTTGAATTGCTCAAAATATCAGATTGTTAATTTAGATTTGGCAAAACTCAGCATATACAGAAAATAAATTAGTCACAGAATCACAGAAATAGAGTACAGAATAATATAAAGCAGCGGAATAGATAAACAGTAGTTCATAAAGCTACTATATAAACATCAGAGTTAGAAATAAAATACAACATAATATCTCAAATACAGTGAAGTCTCCAGTACGAACAGATGACTTCTCTGAACCAATCAACTGAAAAAAACCTGAAGCTGAATCGATAATTGGATCTCCAAACTCCAAATACGAGTCCCAAATGCCGTGTCACTCAGTCTAACCCGAGCGTAAAGAAAAACACAAAACAATCGAGTCAGGATTAACACTCTTATATCAATAAAGCCAACTCAAGTGAAATATCAATTGAAATACAAGTGACTCAAAGGATGTTTGGGATAACCATCCTCTAAGGATTCGTGGAACTATCTACAATGTAGAAGTGTACTTTATTAACCACCAAATGTCATTATAAAACCGTAGTCCTTTCAAAATAATTTGTATTTCAAAACCAAAATATCATTTCCGTTAAATATATATATATATATATATATATATATATATATATATATATCCTCAATTACATAGATTGATTCAAATCAACTCGATTTTCAAATTCAAATTTTAATCAATCTAGATTTATCCATTTTAATTCAATCAAGATTCTAAATAATAAGTTCAAATTCTATTGATCTCAAATATAGATCTGAATCACAAAATAAATCATTTAAATTCCAATATATTTCAAAGCTTTGATATTCGACATTTCAAAGTTAAATTTATCAGTTTCATATAGATCTTGATTTAACTTCATTTTTATTTAGTTAGTAAAAGATAGCAACATCTAAACCGAAAATACAGAAATCTCCAGTAGATCAATGCCTATTGTAAAGGAGATTCACCCCTTTAGAATCATCCAGTGGAGCTGTGGTATACTCTAGAATCAAGAAACACAAATATGGAGGGAAGATAATGGATTTTGGAACCGCAATGAACGTTCCAAAGTCTAAAGGAAAACCAAATCAAAGAGGAAAGAATTCAAACCCGAACGAAAGTGATTCTGCAAATAAATTTTCTATATATGCCAAGTCTGCCTAGAGCCAAAGCTCTGATACCAACTGTAACAACCTGATATTTTCAACCATTCGCGTCTACACACGCCAGACTTGAATTGCTCAAAATATCAGATTGTTAATTTAGATTTGGCAAAACTCAGCATATACAGAAAATAAATTAGTCACAGAATCACAGACATAGAGTACATAATAATATAATGCAGCGGAATAGATAAACAGTAGTTCATAAAGCTACTATATAAACATCAGAGTTAGAAATAAAATACAACATAATATCTCAAATACAGTGAAGTCTCCAGTACGAACAGATGACTTCTCTGAACCAATCAACTGAAAAAAACCTGAAGCTGAATCGATTATTGGATCTCCAGACTCCAAATACGAGTCCCAAATGCTGTGTCACTCAGTCTAACCCGAGCGTAAAGAAAAACACAAAACAATCAAATCAGGATTAACACTCTTATATCAATAAAGCCAACTCAAGTGAAATATCAATTGAAATACAAGTGACTCAAAGGATGTTTGGGATAACCATCCTCTAAGGATTCGTGGAACTATCTACAATGTAGAAGTGTACTTTATTAACCACCAAATGTCATTATAACACCGTAGTCCTTTCAAAATAATTTGTATTTCAAAACCAAAATATCATTTCCATTAAATATATATATATATATATATATCCTCAATTACATAGATTGATTCAAATCAACTCGATTTTCAAATTCAAATTTTAATCAATCTAGATTTATCCATTTTAATTCAATCAAGATTCTAAATAATAAGTTCAAATTCTATTGATCTCAAATATAGATCTGAATCACAAAATAAATCATTTAAATTCCAACATATTTCAAAGCTTTGATATTCGACATTTCAAAGTTAAATTTATCAGTTTCATATAGATCTTGATTTAACTTCATTTTTATTTAGTTAGTAAAAGATAGCAACATCTAAACCGAAAATACAGAAATCTCCAGTAGATCAATGCCTATTGTAAAGGAGATTCACCCCTTTAGAATCATCCAGTGGAGCTGTGGTATACTCTAGAATCAAGAAACACAAATATGGAGGGAAGATAATGGATTTTGGAACCGCAGTGAACGTTCCAAAGTCTAAAGGAAAACCAAATCAAAGAGGAAAGAATTCAAACCCGAACGAAAGTGATTCTGCAAATAAATTTTCTATATATGCCAAGTCTGCCTAGAGCCAAAGCTCTGATACCAACTGTAACAACCTGATATTTTCAACCATTCGCGTCTACACACGCCAGACTTGAATTGCTCAAAATATCAGATTGTTAATTTAGATTTGGCAAAACTCAGCATATACAGAAAATAAATTAGTCACAGAATCACAGACATAGAGTACATAATAATATAATGCAGCGGAATAGATAAACAGTAGTTCATAAAGCTACTATATAAACATCAGAGTTAGAAATAAAATACAACATAATATCTCAAATACAGTGAAGTCTCCAGTACGAACAGATGACTTCTCTGAACCAATCAACTGAAAAAAACCTGAAGCTGAATCGATTATTGGATCTCCAAACTCCAAATACGAGTCCCAAATGCTGTGTCACTCAGTCTAACCCGAGCGTAAAGAAAAACACAAAACAATCAAATCAGGATTAACACTCTTATATCAATAAAGCCAACTCAAGTGAAATATCAATTGAAATACAAGTGACTCAAAGGATGTTTGGGATAACCATCCTCTAAGGATTCGTGGAACTATCTACAATGTAGAAGTGTACTTTATTAACCACCAAATGTCATTATAACACCGTAGTCCTTTCAAAATAATTTGTATTTCAAAACCAAAATATCATTTCCATTATATATATATATATATATATATATATATATATATATCCTCAATTACATAGATTGATTCAAATCAACTCGATTTTCAAATTCAAATTTTAATCAATCTAGATTTATCCATTTTAATTCAATCAAGATTCTAAATAATAAGTTCAAATTCTATTGATCTCAAATATAGATATGAATCACAAAATAAATCATTTAAATTCCAATATATTTCAAAGCTTTGATATTCGACATTTCAAAGTTAAATTTATCAGTTTCATATAGATCTTGATTTAACTTCATTTTTATTTAGTCAGGGAATATTCACCTACTAATAAGTTTAATATCATTTAACCAGCCTTAAATTACATTTTTACTAAATATTTCCTTAAATTTATTTAAACGAGAAATACTCGTTAAATTATTTAAATCAAGTCCAAGTTATAAATCATATCTTAAATCTCAAGTTCAATAAGTTTCAAATTGGTTTAATTATATAAATTCTTTATTGAATAGAAATTTAAATAAATTCAAATTACCTTCCCAACCTCGACTTATTCAAGTTATTAACAAAAATCTATTTTGAGATATAAATTTAAATACTTAAACATATTATATGTATTAAATCAATCTCAATTAAACCAAATATTATTATTATTACATCTATATCTATCATTACGATTTTTATATATAAATAACCTTAAGAATCAACATTTATAAAACCCATCTATCTCTTTCCAAAACAATAGAAATTATTTTCAAAATATTTATATATGGACCAACGATGTCTGTATAAAATATCCTATCCTATGGTCAAGTGATACGGATATTTATCATTTCAATCCGTAATTTAAATATATATGGGTAGATATCGTTTTGACCCGCAATCTCAAATTCACTTCAAATGAAAATCGCTTAGGTCTATCGTTTCAACCCATAGCGATTTTCTCCTATTCTAAAGTCTGTTCAGGTATGTGTCATTTCAATCCATAGTGAATTCTATGCTAACAGGGAACTTGCAGAGTGATAACGAATAATATAATATATCAATAGGCATATATCATCAATAACAATATAATATAAACAATAGGATATGGTGTCATACCCCTCAGGTGAACGGCTATAGATAATACCATATATGACAATTTAAATAACTAACAACAGCATATTTCAATTGTCATTTCAATTGAAATTAAATTTAATAAATATAAGAACATTAATCGTGAGTGATTGCTCACCTTTCAAGGCTAGAGTGGATAGATAATGAAGTTGAGTTACGAAACACAAGCATGAATCCCAAGGCAAAGCTAGATTGGCACGAATTGACGACAAATCTGATAGATAAGAATCAGTGAGAACAAGGTAATCAGTTTTGATATAAACCAAAAATATACACATTATTATTATATTTTTATATATTTTTTTAATTTTTAATTTAAGACAAATACACAGAAATACTATAAATTTCAAAATCTTATTGTATATATATAATAGTACCACTCCTTAAAATGTAATATGAAAACCAAGGCTCGCAAAAAGAGTTGATATATATAAAACTAGTCTATATGCTTACATAAAGATATATAATTTGACACATAATCAGACTATACACCTAAGCTAATATATAAACAATTTACATATTATTTTTAAAACGGTAGAATATATAGATATATTTCTTTATACATATATAGATGATTAAGCTAATCAGACTAAACTTTATACAATCTATGTAGACAAACAAGTTTATAAGTTATATATATATATATATTAAACTTAACCGTAATAGAAACTTACCTTTAAAATATATAATAACTAAAAGCTAATATACAAACAAATCTGTTATATATATATATATGTCTGTAACAACTTTGTAGGCTACCAGGACTATTTATATATATACAAATATAACTGTTGTAAACTATTATTTATATTTAATTAATAAATATATATACAACTTATCTACTTTTTAAAAAATACCAATCCTAAACCAAACAAAATGAACCATATTTATATATAACGAAACGAGCAGACTTTGAGTAAGAAATATGTAAACAATATGTCTGACATGAATAGTGACAATATATAATACTATATATAATAAAATTTATACACACAGCGAATAATAATATAAGCTTATTAGATGAAAACAAAAAATTTACTTATATAAAATCATACGTACACATGCTAACCTATATATATAAACTGTTACAAAACTTTATTGCAAAATATTAACATAGATTTTTAAATCAATTCTTTGAACATTTTATACATATCTAAGCAAATATATATAGTTCTGTAACTCTTATATAAATACAACATAAACAACTATTTATATAAAACGAACTGAGATTTGCAAATAAACACTACCTATATAACATAAAGTGGTGATGCGTGCTGGAAAGGTGGGAGGAACAGAGGTCGCGGCTTGCAGGCTGGAGAGTGCGCGGAGGAGGAGAGGAGAGGGGAGGAGCTCAGGTGGCTTGCGGCATGGGAAAGGTGGAGAGAAGCTGATGGAGTTTGTGGGTCGCGGTAACAGGCTGGATGCGTGTGGCCATGTAGTCAGGTCGGCCTGGGGTGAATGCGGAGGCTGTGGAGTTGCGGTTGCCATGAGTGGCGGCTTCAAGGTGGTAGGTCGGGTGAAGGGATGGAGTTTGGATCTCGGGTGGGGTGGTGCTGTTGTGGACGTGAATGTGTGGATGAGTGGGTGTGTGATGTGATGATCGGCCAAAGCATCAACGATGCAACAAAGAAAGCATGCGACCATGGCGGGAGAGAGGTAAGGGGAAGACTGATGGCGATCGTTGCATGGCTTTGGCCGAGATATGCGAAGGAGGAAAGTGGAAATGTTTTGGGAAGGAGTGGATTTTGTGATGGAATTCTTATGGGTTTCGGCTAAAAAAATGGAAGAGGAGAAGTTGAATGCGCAGGTAAGGGATGTACAAATGAAGGATGTTGCAAACATTTCTTTGTTATTTGTTTTCTTTTCAAAGCATAAATTAACTGCGAGAATTTGAACCAAATTACGTTTGAATCAATGTGAGACTAAAAGCCAGGTCTGCTCTAAATTCTAGGAGTATCAACAATAAGTGTCTATTTGTTTTCTCGGTGGAATATTGAAAGTCACAGAAACAAAAAGGCACAAAAAAGGTACCGATATGGAATCGTTTTTACGAATTCCGCTGCTTACCAGGCTTCAAAACACAACATTTAATATACCATAGAGATCAGCACGACGAGACAATCAAAATGGTATACGGATATTAGTGGTACAATTGAATTATAAAAATTTGAGTTTTTCGCAAGCGGAAAATGCAACAAAAATGTAGAAAAATAAGATCGGCGGAGCTATAGAAGTCCGAATATTGAAAAATGAAAGAATGACGCCTCACTCAGAAAAGGTTTAGAATTTTTCTATGTAAATATTCAGGTTTTGGAAAATATTTCATTACCAGCAATTATTAACTGACTTGAATTTTATAAAATTACACAATAAAATAAACTTACATAAAATCAGATGAAAACTACCGTCTGCTATATTTAAATATACATATTCCAAATATAAATTTTTATTTTCAAATTTCATTATTTAAAATTCTCCAAAATTCAATTAAATATGTTAATAAAATAAATAAAATTTTATTAAATTTTACGGGGCGTTATAATCATTGGATGACATACTTATGTTTTGAATATAATTTTTGTAAACAAAAACCAAATCGGTTTTATAAATAAAGAAATTCATTAAATGTTTATGAGTACCCATTCTGTCATTAAGAAACAATTGTTATCTCAAGATATACCATCTTTGCAACGACCCGCCTTTCATACCACAAAAAGGCGCATCATTAATAAGAAAGAAAGGAATAGAAAAGAGAAAAGGTAGAAAGGAAAGAACTAAACAACATTAGAATCTTACAATGGAACGAATAAATTATATTATATCTCAAAAGATATTACATAGTATCATATACATCAAAGTTATACAGCTCTTACAACACAAACTAGATAGTTATAAACACCTGTCTAGTCATTACAACTCAAGTACATCATAGAAATATAACACACACTAGCACAGCGGAATCACTATATATCTACACGCGGAAGCCACCTGCCCCAAATCTCCTCCAGAATTCGTCAAAGATAACCAGAATCCCTTGGCTACTCGTAAAAATTTGAGTACCCAAGAGTTTAATAAAACAAAAAATAAACTCCGGTCAGACATGGGTCTGGTGTGAGTAAACGAGTTTAAAGTTTCTTAAATTAGAAAAACCTTTGAAACAAAAGGTATCTCGTAAGACTTCCCGCACATAAACACGGAAAAGTTTTTACCTTACGATAACCAAAGCATTTGATAGGAAATCCAGTTATATTATAATAGGGTCTAGGGTTTTCAAGTAAAATACAGAAATAGCTGGATGCTTACATCTCACGTTCCAACATAGTTGGGCACAAGCAAAACGTATAGCACTTATTGAAGATTGGATTCCATACAATGGCAGGACAACTTGGGTACCGCCCATCACAGTACGTGGCCTAGATCACCGTACCGAGGATCCACCCTAAATCCCCTGCAACACAAGGCCGGAACCATCGCTTACTGGATAATCCCAAACAAGACAACCCTGCAGTTGTTCATGACCAACTGTCCATATAGCCGAATAAAAAGGAACCTCTAGACATGGGTAAATCTCTTCCTACTTGGGTGCTACCCACTTAGCCTTGCTACACCTCCCCTGTTTTAGCCATTCCCGGTTGATGAGGCTTGAGGCTACGATTACCTTTATAGAACACATCTATTTTATAATGCTCATCGTCCTCCCAACGATGTTCTGAAAGCATTCAATCCATATAAGTCCGTTTCGGGTTCGAACGAAACCAAAGACACTATCTCGCTACACTAATTTTGGAATCACCCTCGGAGTTAACGACAATAGCCCTTGCATTTGGAATCTTCATCTCAGTCGAAAGCACTATCTCCGTTAACTCGTTTGGAATCACCCTCAGAGTTAACGACAGTAGCCTTTCTTTGAATCTTCATCTTCACTTGAGATTCACGACCTATCGTTTAATTTGGATCGATGTGGTTTTCAGAATTCCAAATTTGAAAATTCGATCCCGGTCTCACCGGAATCCAAAACGCCATCTTAATGTCCAAGTGGTTTAAGTTTGAACAATTTAATTCAATTTAAAACATTGAATTCACACAACATCATTCACAGATAAATATGACACATTTAACACAGCTATAGCCAATATCACATCACAGATTATCAAACTATAAGTATCAATCAATCCAGACATTCTACTCAAACAATCATCCACAAACAGGAATTATTAATCCATATTATAATTAATTTAACCAACTTAAATTAAATTAAGTGCTTGAGAATTAATCCCCTAACCCTGCTTTAATCAATCGTTAATTAATTACAACCATTTAATTAATTAATCATCCTTTAATTGCCTTATAAACCAATTAATTAATCTTTAACAGATTAATTATCCTTTAATTATTCTCCTAATTAATCATCCTTGATTAATTATTCTTTAATTACATTATGCAGTTAGCCTTTAAATTAATTGTGCCATAGTCACCCACCTGATCAATTAATCATACTATAACCACTTTATTCATTAACTATCTTTTTAATTAATCTCATTCATTAACCAATTAAACCTTTAATTATTTTCATTAATTACATTAATTAATTAATGATCCATTAATTACTTACATTAATTAATTATTCTTCATTTAATAATTAACTTTTAATTAATCACATTCATTAATCAACCTTGATTAATCACATTTAGTAATTAACTATCCTTAATTAATTACATTAAATAATTAACTCCTTGATTAATTACATTAATCCTTTAATTAACTACACTGAGTAATTAACACTTAATTACTTCCACTAAGTAATTATTCTTTAATTACTTTCCATCAAGTAATTCCCCTTTAATTAATTACATCCAGTAATTACCCATTAATTACTTTCACTAAGTAATTACACTTTATTAACTACATTAAGTAATTATGCTTAACCCATTATCAAGAAATTCTCTTTAATCAATTAAACTTAATTAATTAACTCAAATTAACTACATTAACTTAATTAATTACATTGAGTAATTAATTCCTTTAATTACTTCATTGAGTAATTACCCTTAATAATCCTCTTAATATTCAATAATTAACCTCCAATTACATCCATTATTTAATTATTCCATAATTAATATTTGATTACTCAGATTAATCAATCCTAAGTAATCATCTACCCTTAATAGATTACATAAATTAATTTATCTTAATTTAATTTCATTAATTAATTATCTTTAATTAATCGTCATCTTAATTAATTAAAGATAAACTCTTTATTAAAATTGATTACTAAATTATACTTCATTAGAAAAACATTCAGGTATTGAAAATATAAAATTTATTTTAAAAACAAAATAAAATAAAACATTTAATTTAACATTTAACATCTTTGAAAAACTTATTTAAATCTTGTTTAAACATATATATTTATTCTTGAAAACTTAATCACCCTACCCTTTTAAACTTAATTACTTTAAATATATTCTAAAACTTGATTAAACATTCTCCTTTGGAAAATTTATATGTATTTTAACTTGGAAATCTTGTTTTATTTTGCTTTTATACTTGTACCTTTTTTTATGCTTTGACCCTATTCATTTTACATACCTCCAAAATCTATTCATTCTTTATATTAAAAACCTAGTAATAAAATTGTTTAAGTAAAATCTATTTGCTTTACAAATTTTATAATCTGGTCAAAACAAATTTAACCAAAGGAAAGAAAACCCGGGCCCATCTGGTAAAAATCGAACAAAACACAAGCCTCACGCAAACTCCTTCAAGTCACAAACGAACCCTACTCGAGATCAACCCCAAGTCCTTGCTTCCTTTCCAAACTATCGATCTACACAGAAAAGAACGTACACCGTGCACTTGCACGGCGATCAGACCGACTCCATCACCTTGCCGACCACGTTTGCAATTCGACGACGACCTCTACTTCCATCCCGACCATCTAGCTTCGCCAAAATGCTAGAGAAACGAAATCGAACCCTAATGACCAAAAAATGGAAAGCAACGCCATCGGAAAACCAACCTAAGCCATCGCCTCCGACCTCCTGTACCCAAGCCGACCTATCCAGAGCAATGTCACGCCTCCAGCTACGTTTTCCTCCATATGCGATTGAGACCAGTCTCCTCACGGCGATGCACGAACCTCATTTACCACGTCGTCCCAATCTGGTCTTCAAACCCTAGTTTGGCTTCACCAAGCAACACCGATGATCAGAAAAATCTTGAACCATTTTTCCTGAGATCAACTACACTACGACCATCTCCAGACCGATCCCCAATGAAAATCACGCCATCGATCAACGACGATCGATGAAAATGTCGAGCTTGACCAACTAAGAAAATCACAACTATTCCTATACTAAAAATCATGAAATTACCTTTAAAATTCATCATTCACAAACACTACTCAGATAGGATAATCAAGACAGAGAATTAAAATGATTGATTTTCGACTAAAATTGATTTTCCACTATTATTTATAATTTTCGAGGAAAATATTTAATATAAATTCCCAGAATTATTTTTAATAATGATGTTGCACAATTTCAATCATCTTCTATTTGCAAATCACAATCTATTATTGATTGTGTGGAGAGATATTGGATTTATTTAGTAATCAAAGCCTGTAAACATACAACAAAGCCTATCCATGTATATATATATTCAAACAACACAAAGGCATTACATACTTATATACATACATGCACATCAAACATTCTTGTAAGCATTATATCTTAATGAATCAAGGTTTATTTCTGAAATTGACACTGTTTTTAAACAAAGAGTTTACTCATCAATAATGAAATAGAGATCAGGCTTCCAGGTTTAAAGCTGGAACTGTTGTACTTGATTTGAATTCCTATTGCTTAATCTAGAGTTTACTTCTAATCTGAAGCTTGAAATTGTTGTTAGATTGTGACGCCCCACCTCTATACCCACGCTAGCCAAGAATACTACGGAGTAATCGTCAACTAGCACGGAGAATAAGGCTGTTGAGGAGCGACCATCTATATAATTGCTTTGTGCGAGTACCGATATGCCAGAAAAAAATACAACTTTTCATCACAAGAGGAAATCCGACATACCGATGCAAAATCAAGGCTACTACACAGTGGCTATAAAATCTTCAGAAACAAATATAGAAATAAGTATAACACAAATTAGTCACAGATATCCGTATCACAAAGGCAGAAAACGATATGAATATATAACACTTAAAAGTGTACATCAGAGTAGTGGTCAAACAAGATCCACAATATCACAAAAGAATAGTTACAAGAGCTTCACAAAAGAATAAGTATACATCAATGAGTCTATATCTCAAATGTACACAACCAAAAACTACTAATCTAAGTAGTTATCCAAAAAGTCAGGATAATAATCCCAGATGAGGAGTCAAGCAGAAGCACCTGTAACATCTCGGTCTGACCTGAGTTTTATTTAATAAGAAAATAATAAACGGATCAGTCTAGCTTATAAATATCGGATAAAATGATATAGAATAAGAGATATGACAAAAACGTATGATAACAAAAATGTCATACTACAATAAATATACATTAAATAACAACAAAAATCATACAATATCTCAAGAAATCTCGAAGCACTAAAAAGAATGTCATATTCTTTGTTTTATTCACTAAACCGCAAATATTGACAAACATATCAATGTCAATCGTAAAAGTTGTTGAAATACAAATTCACCAATGCACAAATAATGATAAGGCTTATCAATGTAAATCACGAAAATTTGTGAAACACAAATTCTAGAAATCGATAAATAGAAATCAAGAAATCACAAAAAAGGGGGGAAAGAGGCCTCTCACAAGACGGAAGCATCAAAACTCACCAGCACGTGTATCACAAAACGGAATGCTATTCCATGGTTGCTAACCATTAATTTTGAACCGAAGCTCCACAAAAACGGCCCGAAGACCTTTGAGCCGAAGCTCCACTAAAACGGTCCGAGGACCTTTGAGCCAAAGTTCCACTAAAACGGTCCGAAGACAATAGGTCGCTACCCACCAAGCCGAAGCTCCACTAAAAATGTGGTTTAGTCTCCCTCGCAGACAAAGAGACATCGCACATTGCTAGTCTAAATCACAAATTGATCATCATTGATCGATAAGTGTAAATTACACTAAGCTAGTAAATAAATGATTTTAGCTTCATGTCCCATAACCACTAGCTTAACTTAATTATTTACGAACAAATTGTAGATCTCCACTCAAAAATTGTCACAAGAGATTCAATCGAACAATTCCAAGAATTAACCGACGAAGTAAACGCAAGCATTTCATACCACTTGTTTTACTAAGCCGTTTAATTAGATTTCTCATACGAGTGAGGTAAAGGTTTGTATATACTAATAGATTGGAAAACGGTTTAAGAAACAAGCCTTGTAACAAAATAGTGTTGAAATCGTTTTGATGAAAAAGTTTTGATATTTACTACCAGTATAGGCACCTTTGTATTTTAAAGTGACAAATCAAAGAAATGATTGTAGAAACAATCAATCATCAAAATTCACATTCGAAGACGTGAATAAAATCCAAAGAAATCGATATCGAATCCATCAAGTTGGATGTTCCTAAAATCCCGAAGAAATGGTCATCAAAGTCGATAATAAATGATAACAACAAATGGGAATCAACACGAATCGATTAAATTTGGAAACTAAGCAAAATAGGCATAATAGGAAAAATAAGAGCAGGTTAGTCGACTGGTTCACTGAGTCAGTCGACTGAACACAGACCCTGAAAATTCTCGGGTTTCAGCTCAATCGACTGACTCAGAGGGTTCAGTCGACTGAACACTGTTTTCCTACATCCCTAACCTATTTTAATTGAAGTGCAAACTCTCTCAATTTGCAATCGGACGAGCAACGGGCGCTAAGGGTTTACGCCAATCGACAACCCAGCCCTATAGGCTCCTCGATGCATCACCAAAAGCATGATCAAACATCAAAGGTATGATTTTTAAAGATTTGACTTCAAAACACTAAAAATTGGAATATTCACAAAATGAATCCGAACCAAAAGCAATTGCACATGAATAAGTGTTAGGAATTCATACCTAACAATCAAAGATAGCTATAGACATATATGTGAGATAAAAGTCTCTCCTTTAAGCCCAAAAAAATGAAGAAGAAGCTATAGAGCAATAACTAGAACAATCACTCTTCAATTCCAACCCAACAAGCTTGAATCTAAGCTTAAAAGAGGAACAATTCCTAATTTAGGTTTAGGAATTTCTGAAATTGAAAGGAGAATGAGTTGGAGAAGAAGAAGAGAAGGCTTACCAAAGCTTCTTCTATGAATTTGGAGTTAAAGCTTGGATTTTGCAAAGATAATTAGGGCTTGGAGTTTTAATTTCCCATTCCTCTCTCCATTATTGCTAAAGCTTGAGTATTAGGAAAATTATGAAGGAATGGAGAGAAGAGGGGGTGAAGCTTGGGTCTAATGGGCTGAAACCAAACCGAAGTCTTAAGTGAAAAAGTAGCAAAATTCCTCTAACTCCAAACATATCGAAGTTTATACTCAAAAAGGTCGCAAACGTCATTTTGAACTCAATGGAAGTGGTCTCGAGTCCTAATTCGACTGTTTGCAAAAAGTAGCTTTTCGGACCTAAATCCGACTAACGATGCTATATTTAAATAAAATATTTAAATATTCAATTCATAAAATATGCGGGTTGTTACAGACTCCCCTCCTTAAAGAAATTGCGTCCTCACAATATTTAAGAAGAAAAATAAAAGGTAACAACCATAAAAGCATATCAACACAAAAGAAATTTGAAATAAGAAGTTCACCACAAAAAGCACGAGAAAGTAAGTCCGGATGTGTTTGCTTGATGAATTCTCTAGATTCCCAAGAACAATCCTTAGGATTTGAGGACCATTAAACCTTCATAAGAGGGACATCTTTATTTCGAAGGCGTTTAGCCTCCATAGTAATGATGTGAATAGGATGTTGCTCTTAAGTCAAATTAGGCCAAACCTCAATTTCTTCTACAACACCGGGCTCAAGAATAGAATCGGAATCTCGAAGGCATTTCCGTAGTTGAGAAACGTGAAACATGTCATGAATAGCAGAAAACTGAGCCGGTAATAAAAGACGATAAGCCATAGAACCAATACGTTCGGTGATGGGAAATGGACCAATACATCGAGGTGCTAATTTTCCCGATGGACTGAAACGCACAACACGCTTCATAGGTGAAACATGAATAAACACAAAATCTCCCACAGAAAATTCCAATTTCCTTCTTCGGTTATCGGCATAGTATTTTTGTCTACTTTGGGCTTCTTTCATCCTATGACGAATAAGGTCAATCTTATATATAGAATCACGAATAAAATCTGGACCTAAAACCAGCCTCTCACCGGCCTCAAGCAAACAAGAAGGAGATCGGCATGGCCTTCCATAGAGTGCGTCAAAAGGTGCCTTACTAATAGTAGATTGGAAGTAATTATTATAGGAAAACTCAACAAGAGAAATATGATCTTCCCAACTTCCACCAAAATCAAGAACACATGCACAAAGAAGATCTTCAAGAGTTTGATTCACACGCTCGGTTTGTCCATCGGACTGGGGGGGGGGGGGGGTAAGCGATGCTAAAATTAAGCTTCGTTCCCAAAGCTTTTTGAAGACTCTTCGAAAATCCACTAGTAAATAGTGGATCACGATCGCTAACAATAGAAGTAGGAACTCCATATAATTTAATAATTTCTTTGATAAAGAGTTTGGCCAAAAGAGGAACGGTCCGATTAGACCGAACGGGAATAAAATGGACGGATTTAGTAAGTCTATCAACTATCGCTAATAAGCTATCATGACCCGAACGAGAACGGGGAAGGCCGTCAATAAAATCCATGAAAATTTGATCCCACTTCCATATTGGAATTTCTAAAGGTTGCAATAACCTACCGGGCCTTTAATGCTCGGCATTGACAAGTTGGCAAGTCATGCAACACTTTACAAAGTTAGCAATATCAGATTTCATTCCATCCCAATAATAGAGTCGCTTCATATCCGCGCACATTTTACTACTACCGGGATCAATGGCAAAGTTAGAACGATGAGAATCTTCTAAAATATCTTTATGAAGATTACTAATATTGGTATGATAAGTCTACCAAATTTTTTGAATACCGCCACGAGAATCAATATCAAGTTCTTTCAAACCTTCAATATCAATTTTATCCCTAAAATTTTGGCTAAGAAGAGCCAATTCGGGATCTAGCTTTTGAGCTTCAATGATGCGGTCTAAAAGAGAAGGATGAGCCTCAAGGCTACATAGAATAAAAGATGAACATGAATTGGATTCACGATCTCGAAGCTCACAAGTGGATAAAGTCTCGAGATCATTCCATTTGGATATCATCAAAGAAATAACCGCTTGTTGCTTACGATTAAGGGCAATGGCAACACGATTTCCCTTTCGGGAGTATACAAAGAATATCAAGATCATAAGATGCAAGGAACTCGAGCCAGTTTTGTTGACGCAAATTAAGTTCCTTTTGAGAAAATAAATACTTCAAAGATTTATGATCAGTATAAAGAACGAATTTCTCTTCCAAAAATAATGATACCAAATTTCTAAAAGCGAAAACAATAGCCGCGAGCACAAGATCATGAGTGGCATACCTAGTCTCGATAGGCTTTAATTGTATAGAAACAAAAGTGATAGCACATTCTCCTTTGCAAGAGAACGACACCCAGACCAATACGACAAGCATCGGTATAAACAATAAAGTTTTGGTTCCCTTCGGGAATTCACAAGAATAAGAGTATCGGAAAAAAGTTCTTCTGATTGATCCTCTTTCCCTAAAAGATAAAACTTTCTAAATCACAACTATCTTTATGCAATAATCTTTCTAGAAAAATTTGCATTTTTACTAGTCAATATATCGTGTCAAATTGTCTCATCAATGCGTTTAGGAAATTCCTATCGATAACGTTGATCAAGCGCGTCGACAAGAATTCTTAAAGCAATCAATGGGCAATAAAATCACAAAATCATCTTCTATATGACAAAATATGTCTCTTAAAAACTTTAGGAATATTCTTTGTTCGTTTCAAGAACAAAAATCCAATCATACTTATAAATAAATCTTATGAAAAAGATTTACAAAATTTTAAATTGATGTTTTCATCCAAAATCAATAAATACAAGAATGGAGTCATCGAGATTTACGTAGGATATTCAATTCATAAAATGGATGAAATAAGCTGGATAATCTGAATGACATAATAAGTCATTCATATGAATCATAACGAGTGCAGAATGCGGTAAATGGAATGCTAACTTCCGCAACTCGTAGCAAATGAAAACCGGTGGCAAGGTCGAGCTTAAAAGACCTTAAAACCACTCAATAGATTGCTTTGGTGATAATCCTAAGACAAGCTCAAAAATACCAGAAAATTCCACAAACTACCCGAATGAGAAAAATAACGTTGTCCTCATCATGTGGGTTTAAAGAATAAAATGATGTCATCAAATTGGAATCGAAATCACAAAGAAAACTAGAAATCTCCTTAACAGATTAAAAATGTCGAAGACAAATAGTCCACTCGGGGCATGGAATATGGTTTCATAAAAATCGAGCCAATCCTTTCACAAAAATAAATTTCGAAGTCCAAGAAACGCATAACATGCAAATTGGTCCGAAAGAAAAATCACATAAAATAATTTTGACATCAATAAAAAGAAAATTGAGTGTTGCGGATCCACCAACCAGACTCGCATTTCTCCGCAAATTCATCAAGCCCAAAATAAGAAAAGAAATCAACAAGTTCTTTTGATATAAAAATAATGAGATGGACTCATAACAACAAGAACTCGAAAAATATAATCACAAATAAAATGTCATCAAGGATTGAATGAGAAATACCTTGACCAAGAAAAGTGTCGCTAGGAGCTTTTAGATTTCCCTCTCTCCTACTTTGAAGTTTAGGACATGTAGATAAGTAATGACCCGAGCCTTTGCAATAGCGACAATAACGGGGTCTCGGACACGTAATTACATAATGGTCCGTGGAAACACAATTTTAGCATTGTTTACGACTAGAGGTAGGAGTCTTTGCTACCGAAGTTTCTTGTTCCCCTTTCTTCTTGCTTTGAAGTATGGGGCAGGCAGAAATATAATGACCTGAATTTTTGCAATAACGACAAAAGAGTGGCTCCGGACACTCCTTTGCATAGTGGTCCTTAGAATTACAATTGTAGCATCCTCCACAACTAGGGATTGGAGTCTTTACTACCAATGTAGTTTGCTTCACCTTCTTATTGGGATAAGGGCTTTTTAACTTAATATGCCTCTTCTTGGAAATCCCAATATCACTATCACTTCCTTTACCAACCTCTTCATGTCGAAGAGTGATATCCACAAGCTGATTGAAAGGAACTTCAAGTTTCAGAGGTAAAACCATTTCGGGGTTCTTACTCAAAGCACAGATAAACTCTTGATTCTTTACGAGATCCAAAAGTTGTTGGGCAGACATGAATGCGCCATCCAGAGAAGGACTATTGGATTGACCAGCACTAGGACTGCCAAAACCAACCATCTCTTCTTCTTTAAGAAAGAAAGAAAGAAGAAGAAAAAGGTTATTCTAAAAATGAATATCAAACAATCATGATTGATAAAACAAGGCATCATAAAGAAAATAGGATAGAACGGGTCCAATGACTCGAATAAAATCCTAAGGCACGACTCCTAAGATGGACTTAGAACGACGATCCTTGCTAAATTATACTACATTGTTCCGAAGTTTGGCTCTGATACCAAGCTATGACGCCCCACCTCTATACCCACGCTAGCCAAGAACACTACGGAGTAATGTCGTCAACTAGCACAGAGAATAAGGCTATTGAGGAGCGACCATCTATATAATTGTTTTGTGCGAGTATCGATATGCCAGATAAAAATACAACTTTTCATCACAAGAGGAAATCTGACATACCGATGCAAACTCAAGGCTACTACACAGTGGCTATAATATCTTCGGAAACAAATATAGAAATAAGTATATCCCAAATCAGTCACAGATATCCATATCACAAAAGCGGAAAAAGATATGAATATATAACACTTAAAAGTGTACATCAGAGTAGTGGTCAAACAAGATCCACAATATCACAAAAGAATAGTTACAAGAGCTTCACAAAAGAATAAGTATACATTAATGTGTCTATGTCTCAAATGTATACAACCAAAAACTACTAATCTAAGTAGTTAGCCAAAAGTCAGGATAATAATAATCCTAGATGAGGAGTCAAGCAGAAGGACCTCTAACATCTCGGTCTGACCCGAGTATTATTTAATAAGAAAATAATAAACAGATCAGTCTAGCTATAAATGTCGGATAAAATGATATAGAATAAGAGATATGACCAAAACATATGATAACAAAAATGTCATACTACAATAAATATACATTAAATAACAACAAAAATCATACAATATCTCAAGAAATCTTGAAGCACTAAAAAGAATGTCATATTCTTTGTTTTATTCACTAAACCGCAAATACTGACAAACATATCAATGTCAATCGTAAAAGTTGTTGACACACAAATTCACCAATGCATAAATAATGATAAGGCTTATCAATGTAAATCACCAAAATTGGTGAAACGCAAATTCTAGAAATCGATCAATACAAATCCAGAAATCAAAAAAAAGGGGGGAAAGAGGCCTATCATAAGACGGGAGCATTAAAACTCACCAACACGTGTATCACAAAATGGAACGCTATTCCATGGTTGCTGACCATTAATTTTCAACCGAAGCTCCACAAAAACGGCCCGAAGACCTTTGAGCCGAAGCTCCACTAAAACGGTCCAAAGACCTTTGAGCCGAAGTTCCACTAAAACGGTCCAAAGACCATGGGTCGCTACCCCACCAAGCCAAAGCTCCACTAAAAAATGGGGTTTAGTCTACCTCCAGACAAAGAGACATCGCACATTGCTAGTCTAAATCACAAATTGATCATCATTGATCGATAACTGTAAATTAGACTAAGGTAGTAAATAAATGAGTTTAGCTCATGTCCCATAACCACTAGCTTAACTTAATTATTTACGAACAAATTGTAGATCTCCAATCGAAAATTGTCACAAGAGATTCAATCGAGCAAGTCGAAGAATTAACCGACGAAGTAAACGCAAGCGTTTCATACCACTTGTTTTACTAAGCCATTTAATTAGATTTCTCATACGAGTGAGGTAAAGGTTTATATATACTAGTATATTGGAAAACGGTTTAAGAAACGAGCCTTGTAACAAAATAGTGTTGAAATCGTTTTGATGAAACAGTTTTGATATTTACTACTAGTATAGAAACCTTTGTATTTTAAAGTGACAAATCATGGAAATGATTGTAGAAACAATCAATCATCAAAATTCACATTCGAAGACGTGAATAAAATCCAAAGAAATCGATATCGAATCCATCAAGTTGGATATTCCAAAAATCCTGAAGAAAAGGTCATCAAAGTCGATAATAAATGATAACAACAAATGGGAATCAACACGAATCGATTAAATTTGGAAACTAAGAAAAATAGGCATAACAGGAAAAATAGGAGCAGGTCAGTCGACTGGTTCACTGAGTCGGTCGACTGAACATAGACCCTGAAAATTCTCGGGTTTCAACTCAGTCGACTGACTCAGTAGGTTCAGTCGACTGAACACCGTTTTCCTGCATTCCTAACCTATTTTAATTGAAGTGAAAACTTTCTCAATTTGCAACCGTACGTGCAATGGGCGCTAAGGGTTTACGCCAATCGACAACCCAGCCCTATAGGCTCCTCGATGCATCACCAAAAGCATGGTCAAACATCAAAGTTATGATTTTTAAAGATTTGACTTCAAAACACTAAAAATTGGAATATTCACAAAACGAATCAAACCAAAAGCAATTGCACATGTATAAGCGTTAGGAATTCATACCTAACAATCAAAGATGATTATAGACATAGTTGTGAGATAAAAATCTCACCTTTAAACCCAAAACAAATTAAGAAGAAGCTATAGAGCAATAGCAAGAACAATCACTCTTCGATTCCAACCCAATAAGCTTGAATCTAAGCTTAGAAGAGAAACATTTCATAAGTTAGGTTTAGGAATTTCTGAAATTGAAAGGAGAATGAGTTGGAGAAGAAGAAGAGAAGGCTTACCAAAGCTTCTTCTATGAATTTGAAGTTAAAGCTTGGATTTTGCAAAGATAATTAGGGCTTGGAGTTTTAATTTCCCATTCCTCTCTCCATTGTTGCTAAAGCTTGAGTATTAGGAAAATTATGAAGGAATAGATAGAAGGGTGGTGAAGCTTGGGTCTAATGGGCTGAAACCAAACCAAAGCCTAAGTGAAAAAGTAGCAAAATTCCTCTAACTCCAAACATATCGAAGTTTATACTCAAAAAGGTCGCAAACATCATTTTTAACTCAATGGAAATGGTCTCGAGTCCTAATTCGACTGTTTGCAAAAAGTAGATTTTCGGACCTAAATCCGGCCAACGATGCTATATTTAAATAAAATATTTAAATATTCAATTCGTAAAATATACGGGTTGTTACATAGATGCTGAGTTGAATTGATTCTTTAGAATTCAAGCTTGAAACTGTTCCTTTGAAATTTGATTCTTCCTTTTGATTTAGTTTCCAGTTTTCATTTTGGCTTTGAAAGATGAAAAGAAGATAAGTTTTGAAAAGCTTTGAACTAAGATTCAAAATGGTCAGGTTCTTCTTCTTCTAATTCTTATTTTATAATTTAATTTTTGGAGAAAAATGATTGTTGCCACTTATTACTTTATGTTTTAGAATGTTTACAAATGTCTTTAAACAATATTAAGTGAGTGAAAAATGTTAAACCCCTTTTTTAATTAATTTCTTATATTACAAATATTTAAAATTCATTATTTTAATTAATTTCTTATATTCATATGAACATGTTTATGTTATTTCAATTTAGGTTTTATTTATATATTTTTAAAAAATACATTTTCCAAAGCTAAATTTAAAAGAACGAAAATTGAAAAGAAAAGGCATTAAATTAAATCTCATTTTAAAGTTTAAACTAAAAAAAAATTGTACTTATATATATATATAAAAGCTAAATTTATTTCAAGAACCAATTTTTAAAAGAAAACCGATTAAACTTTTATTATAATATACTATTTTAGGCTATTATAATTTTAAACAAAATAATATTTACTTTAAGTGTTTTTGAAAATATAAGATATATTTTTATATAGCTTTTGAAAAGTTTTATTAAATTCAATCAAAATCTTCCAAATCATAATATATTCATATATACATATATATATATAATAAATTTGAAAACATTTTTCTTAAATTGAGACCAAACTTCTTTTTCACAATTATATACATATATACATTATAAATAGAATACTTTTTATTAGCTTAGAAAGATAAACTTTTATCAATTAAATATTATTAACTTTGAAAAAAATAAAATTTTCCAAATAAAATTATTATTATAAATTTTAAAAAGATAACATTTGTCAAACTAAATAATTATTAGTTTTGAAAAGATAAATTCTATTAAATTAGATTATTAAATCAATATTGCACATTTAAAAATAATTATTAATGGAAATTATCAAATAAATATTGCCCAAAATTTCGGGACATCACATTCCTCCCCCCTTAAAAGAATTTCGTCCCTGAAATTTAAAAGCAAAGATAATTTAATAATCCAACAAAGGATTTAAATTTTAAAACAACAAACATATGTTATCAACCATATACTAGCAACCATAGCAGCCAATTCAAACAAACAACTCTAATTATCCAGACAAAATTTTGGATAGAACTTCCTAGAGTTTCCCAGGTATAAACACCGGGATACTCGCCCTACTGAATCTAAACTAGCTACACTACTCTGATCCTGAGCTCCTATATCTAGATCTAAAATCTGAACAGGATATCAAACCACAGACAAGTCTTGTTCAACTTCCAAATCTCCATGAACTGCTGGTTCTAAAACCAATGATGGATCATACATGTACTCCCTCAGAGATATGTGAAATACATTACGAATCCTAGCCATCCGAACTGGCAATTCACTCCTGTAGACCAAAGTACTTACCCTTATAAGAATACAGAAAGATCCAGTACACTTCTGAGCTAGCTTTCCAATCTTACTCAATCTTATTGATCTTACGATCGGAGAAAATTTATCCAAAATTAAATTTCAAACTTCGAATTCCGAATCCCTTCATCTCTTATCCACAGAACCCTTCTACCGATCCTGGGCTGCCTTCATCCTTCTTGAACAACCCAATCTTCGCAGATGCCTCTCGGATCAAATCTGGACCGAGAATAAGATAATCGATAGATTCTACTCAAGAAGATGGTTTCCCTTCCAAGATCCATCGAAATCCAGAACACAAACTCTACTTCACAAGCATTAGTAAACTTCGGACTTACTTCTCTAATCTGGAAAAAAAGAACAGGTGCACTAGACAACCAAGCCTTCAGATCCCGAATGAACTTCCTGTAGAAATCCTCTAATCCAAGACAAACACAAACTTCTGATGAGTCCGAGGTTGCTTCTATTCTAAAATAGCTGTCACCTTGCTTCCGCTGCACAACTCTGATCTGAAGAAGATGAGAATGCTGTTGATGAACACTAGCATAGACTTGATCATCTCATCCCGGAAACATTGTCCATCCAATTCCAAAAACTTAGTGAACTATCCGATTCGGTCACAAATACCACAGCAAAAATCCAGCTAGAAAACTAGATCCGATCAATCCTGAGCTGCTTCATAATAACCTCTCTCTAGGAGCCATCCCCTTACTAGGCTGAACCATCGGTAATGCTCCAGGAACCAAGCCGATACAGAACTCAATTTCTCGATGCGGATGCAAACCTTGACTTCTTCAAAGACATCCGAAAAATCTCAAACTTCTTTGATAGCTCCCATATACTCTAAAGGTGCCTCAATCCAAAGCAAAGATTACTAAGAGAACTTCCAAAGCTTCCAAACAAACTATTCTCTCTTCACATATCAGAACAGCTTAAGCCTTTCTAACCAAAATAAGAAACTGATGGTCCACCCTCAACCATAAACATCATACCTTGCTGAGCCTCCAGAAGAAGTGGGCAAGCCTTCACCATCTGCCCAGCCAACTGACAGAAGAATCACAATGACTCCTGAACCATCGAAGAAACGGACCACTCTACTGCTTCCGTACTCCACCTCTAGGACACTGCTAAGCCAAGAGACCTTCTTGACAGCACACTCAACACCTTCGAGCTGCTATTGCTTCCCCAGATGCCAAAGACTTCCTTATCCAAAAGCTCCTCGAACTATAAAGCTATATCAGCCAACTTCCACAAAAGAGCCTTCGAGATGGGCAGATATCTCTCAAGAAACTCGGGCTTCAAACCAAGCACAAACATCATGCTGAACTGGGTCTCAAGCTCCAATGCAGACAAGACTCCTTCCTACAGTTGCCAAGATACCATCACTTGCTTTAGTACTTCGACTGATCCAAATCTAGAAAATCGCTTGCACGAGCGAAACTAAACTTATACTCCAAAGATGGACTCCGAACCTTAAAAAGTTTTCCTTCATAGATTGGTGAAATCCTTACACTTGCAAATCTTACTCGAGTTGCCCAACACCGTCCTGGCAGATATTCTTCCAATCTCAATTACTCAGCTTCTTCCACTAGTGGTAGTCGTGCTATACACACCACTATCTAAACCAAAGAACTTATATTGGAAAACCCGAAAAGGTAATCCAACAATACACACACACACACACACACACACAGATATGCTCTCTCAAGAAAGAAATCACTCCAAAGCCTAGGTATTCACTCAACCTAGCGCTCTGATCCCACAATGCAATGACCCGCCTTTCATTCCATAGAAAGATGCATCATTAATAAGAAAGAAAGGGATAGAAAAGAGAAAAGATAGAAAGGAAAGAACTAAACAACATTAGAATCTTACAGCGGAATGAATAAATAATATTATATCTCAAAAGATATTACATAGTATCATATACATCAAAGTTATACAGCTTTTACAACACAATCTAGACAGTTATAAACACCTGCCTAGTCATTACAACTCAAGTACATCACAGAAATATAAAACACACTAGCACAACAGAATCACTATATATCTAACGCGGAAGCCTCCTGCCCCAAATCTCCTCCAGAATTCGTCAAAGCTAACCTGAATCCCTTGGCTACTCATAAAAATTTGAGTACCCAAGAGTTTAATAAAATAGAAAATAAACTCCGGGTTAGACATGAGTCTAGTGTGAGAAAACGAGTTTAAAGTTACTTAAATTTGAAAAACCTTTGAAACAAAAGGTATCTTGTAAGACTTCCCGCACATAAACACGGAAAAGTTTTTACCTTACGATAACCAAAGCATTTAATAGGAAATCCAGTTATATTATAATAGGGTCTAGGGTTTTCAAGTAAAATACAGAAATAGCTGGAATGCTTACATGTCACGTTCCAACATAGTTGGGCACAATCAAAATGTACGAAACTTATTGGAGATTGGATTCCATAAAATGGCAGGACTACTGGGGTATCGCCCGTCACAGTATGTGGCCTAGATCACCGTACCAAGGATCCACCCTAATTCCCCTGCAACACAAGGTCAAAACCATCGCTTACTGCATAGTCCCAAACATGAAAAACCCATAGTTGTTCATGACCAAATGCCCACACAACCGAATAAAAAGGAACCTCTAGATAGGGGTAAATCTCGTCCTACTTGGGTGCTACCCACTTAGCCTTGTTGCACCTCCCCTATTATAGCCATTCCCGGTTGATAAGGCTTGAGGCTACGATTACCTTTATAGAACATATCTATCTTAGAATGCTCATCGTCCTCCCGACGATGTTCTGAAAGCATTCAATCCATATAAGTCCATTCTGGGTTCGAACGAAACCGAAGGCACTATCTCGCTACACTCATTTTGGAATCAGCCTCAGAGTTAACGAAAACAGCCCTTGCATTCTGAATCTTCATCTCAATCGAAAGCACTATCTCCTTTAACTCATTTTGGAATCACCCTCAGAATTAACGACAGTATCCTTTCCTCTGAATCTTCATCTTCACTTGAGATTCACGACCTATCGTTTAATTTGGATCGATGTGGTTTTCGAAATTCCAAATTTGGAAATCCGATCCCGGTCTCACCGAAATCCCAAACGCCATCTTAATGTCCAAGTGGTTTAAGTTTGAACAATTTAATTCAATTTAAAACATTGAATTCACACAGCATCATTCATAGATAAATATCACACATGTATCACAGCTATAGCCAATATCACATCACAAAACATCACAAATTATCAAACTATAAGTATCAATCAATCCAGACATTCTACTCAAACAATCATCCACAAACAGGAATTATTAATCCTTATTATAATTAATTTAATCAAATTAAATTAAATTAATTACTTAAGAATTAATCCCCTAACCCTGCTTAAATCAATCATTAATTAATTACAGCCATTTAATTAATTAATCATCCTTTAATTACCTTATAAACCGATTAATTAATCTTTAATTACAAATTAATTATCCTTTAATTATACTTTTAATTAATCATCCTTGATTAATTATTCCTTAATTACATTAAGTAATTAGCCTTTAAATTAATTACAAAAATTAAATTTTCTTTTAACCATTCACATTAATTACCCTTTAATTACTTTTATTAACTAATTAACTATAATTAATTACATTGATCCTTAATTAATTACATTAATTAATTATGCTATAATCACTTTATTGATTAACTATCTTTTTAATTAATCTCATTCATTAATCAATTAAACCTTTAATTATTTTCATTAATTACATTAATTAATTAATGATCCACTAATTACTTACATTAATTAATTATTCTTCATTTATTAATTAACTTTTAATTAATCACATTCATTAATCAACCTTGATTAATCACATTCAATAATTAACTATCCTTAATCACATTTATCCTTTAATTAACTACACTGAGTAATTAACACTTAATTACTTCCACTAAGTAATTATTCTTTAATTACTTTCCATCAAGTAATTCCCCTTTAATTAATTACATCCAGTAATTACCCATTAATTACTTTCACTAAGTAATTACACTTTATTAATTACATTAAGTAATCATTCTTAACCTATTATCAAGAAATTCTCTTTAATTAATTAATGTTAATTAATTAACTTAAGTTAACCACATTAGCTTAATTAATTCCTTTAATTACTTCATTGAGTAATTACCCTTAATAATCCTCTCCATATTCAGTAATTAACCTCTAATTACATCCATTACTTAATTATTCCTTAATTAATCTTTGATTACTTAGATTAATCAATCCTAACTTAAGTAGTCATCTACCCTTAATAGATTACACAAATTAATTTATCTTAATTTAATTACCTATATTAATTTCATTAATTAATTATCTTTAATTAATCGTGATCTTAATTAATTAAAGATAAACTCTTTATTAAAATTGATCACTAAATTATACTTTATTAAAAAACATTCAGGTATCAACTATAATTGAAAATATATAATTTATTTTAAAAAATAATATAAAACATTTAATTTAAAATTTAACATCTTTGAAAACTTGTTTAAATCTTGTTTAAATATATACATATTCTTGAAAACATAATCATCCTGCCCTTTTAAACTCAATTACTTTAAATATATTCTAAAACTTGGTTAAACATTCTTCTTTAGAAAATTTATATATATTTTAATTTAGAAATTTTGTTTTATTTTGCTTTTATACTTGTACCTTTTCTTATGCTTTGAACCTATTCATTTTACATACCTCCAAAATCTGTTCATTCTTTATATTAAAAACCTAGTAATAAAATTGTTTAAGTAAAATCTACTTGCTTTACAAATTTTATAATCAGGTCAAAGCAAATTTAACCAAAGGAAAGAAAACCCAAGCCCATCAGGTAAAACTCAAAAAAAACACAAGCCTCACGCAAACTCCTTCGAGTCACAAATTGTAACAACACGCATATTTATCAATTGTATATTTAAATATTTTATTTAAATATTTTATCGTTCGTCGGATTTTGGTCCGAAAACCTACTTTTTGCAAATAGTCGAATTGGGACTTGAGACCACCCCCATTGAGTTCAAAATGCCATTTGCGACCTTTTTGAGTATAAGCTTCGATATGTTTGGAGAAAGTTGATTTTTGCTACTTTTTCCCGCTTATGACTTTGGTTTGGACTGCACCCTTATTAGCTCAGCCCAACCCCTTCTCTTCATAACTTCTCCTCTTTAATTAAAAAACTTCAAGCTAAAGTAAAAATGGTGGAAGAGATGGGAAAAGGAAATTCCTAAGCCCTAGCTTTCTTTGCAAATCCAACTTTTAGCTCCAAACTAAGTGAACCCATTGGTAAGCACCTCCTTCATCTTCTCCAACTCTTTCTCCATTCAATTTCAGAAATTTCCTAAACCTAATTTAGGAAATATTTTACTTGTAAGCTTAGATTGAAGCTTCTTGAGTTGTTATTGAAGAGGAATTGATCTTAGCTTGTTTTTAAAGCTTCTTCTTCTATTGTTTGGGTTCAAAGGTGAGATTTTTATCTCACATCTATGACTATAATTATCTTTGGTTGTTGGGTATGAATTCCTAACACTTCTTCATGTGCATTTGCTCTTGATTTGGATTGGTTTTGTGAATATTCCAATTTTTGGGTTTTTAAGTCAAATTTGTGTGAAATCCTTTTATGGATGTTTGAACTTGTTTTTGGTGATGCATCGAGGAGCATATAGGGCCGGGTTGCCGATTGGCATAAACCCTTAGAGCCAATGTTCGTCCGGATGCATTTTGGAAGAGTTTGCTCTTCATTTGAATAGGCTGAAAAACAGCCCAGGCATGATTCAGTCGACTGAATCTTCTGTTCAGTCGACTGAACCTGGAACCCGAAAGTTTCCAGGCATGATTCAGTCGACTGAATCTTCTGTTCAGTCGACTGAACCTGGAACCCGAAAGTTTCCAGGCATGATTCGTCGACTGAATCTTCTGTTCAGTCGACTGAACCTGGAAACGGAAAGTTTCCTGAACCTGGAAAATTTCCAGGCACAGGGTCAGTCGACTGAAAACTCTGTTCAGTCGACTGAACCTGCTGTTTGAGTCCATTTTGCCTTTTTGGATTGAATTTCCAATTTAAATCGATTCGTGATGATCCTATTTGTTGTTATCATTTATTCTGACTTTGATGACTCCTTTTTAGGGATTTTTGAATACCCATTTCGATGGATTTTTTATCGGTTTCTTTGGATTTTATTCACATCTTCGTATGTGAATTTTAGTGATTGATTGTTCCTACAATCTTCTTTGTGATTTGTCACTTTAAAAATATAAAGGTTCCGATACTAATAGTAAATATCAAAACTCTTTCTTCAAATGATTTCAACACTATTTTATTACAAAGCTCGTTTTCTCAAATCGATTTCCAATCTATTAGTATATACAAACCTTTACCTTATCGTATAAGAAATCTAATTAAACGGCTTAGTAAAACAAGTGGTATGAAACGCTTGCGTTTACTTCGCCGATTAATTCTTGGACTTGTTCGATTGAATCTCTTGTGACAATTTTCTAGTGGAGATCTACAATTTGTTCGTAAATATTTAAGTTAAGCTAGTGGTTATGGGACATGAAGCTAAGCTCATATATTTACTAGCTTACTGTAATTGACACTTCTTGATGATCATGACGATCATTTTTATGTTTTAGACTAGCATGTGCAATGTCTTTGCTTTTGATTCATTGGATGTACCGTTTGCACTACATCAATGATATACTTTTGATACATTGGATGTACCGTTTGCACTACATCAATGTCTTTGCTTTTGATACATTGGATGTACCGTTTGCACTACATCAATGTCTTTGCTTTTGATACATTGGATGTACCGTTTGCACTACATCAATATCTTGCTTTTGATTCATTGGATGTACCGTTTGCACTACATCAATATCTTTGCTTTTGATACATTGGATGTACCGTTTGCACTACATCAATGTCTTTGCTTTTGATTCATTGGATGTACCGTTTGCACTACATCAATGATATGCTTTTGATACGTTGGATGTACCGTTTGCACTACATCAATGTCTTTGCTTTTGATTCATTGGATGTACCGTTTGCACTACATCAATGATATGCTTTTGATACGTTGGATGTACCGTTTGCACTACATCAATGATATGCTTTTGATACGTTGGGTGTACCGTTTGCACTACATCAATGTCTTGGCCATCCTTTTCTTGTGATTTCTGAATTTCGTGTGTTGAATTCTGGAATTTATATTTCACCAACTTTTACGATTGGAATTTATATATATGTCATTTATTGTGGCATGGTGAATGAAATTAGGAGTATGACATTCCTTTTTATCTTTGAGAAGATCTTTGCGATATTGATTAATCTTATTGATTTTTCAACTATTTATTTATCACAGCTTGGCATTGTGATTATTATACGTTTAGTCATATCTCTTATTCTATATGATTTCTTCTGATATTTATAGCTAGACTGATCCGTTTATTATTTTCTTCTTAAATAATACTCGGGTCAGACCGAGATGTTACAGGTGCTTCTGCTTGACTTCTCTTCTGGGGTTATCTTATGATCTTTTGGCTAACTACTTAGATTAGTAGTTTTTGTTGTATACATTTGAGATACAGACTCTATGATGTATACTTATTCTTTTGTCTAGCACTTGTATCTATTCTTTTTGATATTGTGGATCTTGTTAGACCACTACTCTGATGTACACTTTCATGTGTTAGTTATATATTCATATCTTCTTCCGCCTTTGTGATATGAATTACCTGTGACTGATTTATGTTATACTTATTTCTATATTTGTTTCCGAAGATATTATAGCCACTGTGTAGTAGCTTTGAGTTTGTATCGGTATGTTGGATTTCCTCTCGAAATGAATTGCATGTTATTCTATCCGACATATCGGTGCTCGCACAAAGAAATTACACGGATGGTCGCTCCTCAACAGCCTTATTCTCCGTGCTAGTTGACAGCATTACTTCGTAGTGTTCTTGGCTAGCGTGGGTATAGAGGTGGGGCGTCACAGCTTGGTATCAGAGCCAAACTTCGGAACAATATGGAATATTATAACAAGGATCATCGTCCTAAGTCCATCTTAGGAGTCGTGCTTTAGGATTTTATTCGAGTCTTCATACCGATTCATCCTATTTTCTTTATGATTCCTTGTTTTATCTTTCAAGATTGCTTGATATTCTTTTGGTGAATAACCTTTTTCTCCTTCTTTCTTTTCTAAAGGAAAAGAAATGGTCAGACCAGGCTGTCCCAGCGCCGGTCAATCTAGTGCTACTCCTCAGGATGGAGTATTTATGTCTGCCCAGCAGCTTCTTGATCTAGTAAAGAACGCTCAGGCAGCCGGACCCAATCCAGAGCCTACTCATCCTAGATCCGGTTTTGCACGCTTGTGCAGAGACTACACCGATTTGGGTGGAGGGTCATTCAAGGGATCCGAGAGTGTTATTGAAATTCAAGCTTGGCTCAAATCATGTGATCGTATCTTTTCTCGCATGAACCTTATTGATCTACATCGAGTCCAAGTGGCTTCTTGCATGCTCCAAGAAAGAGCGTTAGATTGGTATGAGCTCTTGAATTCGGAGATTATCGAAGCGGATCTTACTTGGGAGCAATTCCGGGAACGATTCGAATTAAAGTTTGTGCCGGAGGCTGAGAAAGTAACTTTAGACCGGCGTTTCATAGACCTTGTTCAAGGTGAATCTTCTGTGACAGACTATGTCGCATCTTTCGAATCTCTGTCCAAATACGGGGTTGAATACATCAACACCCCATTGAAGAAAAATCAGAGATTTGTCTATGGCTTGAATAAGAATCTTAAGAAGCCATTACTCCTGAAACTTGAGGTTTCATTTGATCAGCTTATTGATATCGCTCTTCGTCTTGAAGAGGCCGATAGAGAAGGTGATGTTGAAGTTGTGCGTGCCCAACAAAACTTCAATAACAAAATGAAGAGGCCTATTAAATTCAAAGGCCCCATTCCCAACAAGAAAGGGAGGCAAGAAACCCCGGTAGCAAACGCACCTACCTCTAGTCGTGGACGATGCTACAATTGTGGTTTCACAGACCACTATGCTAGGGAGTGCCCGAAACCCCTCTTTTGTCGTTATTGCAAAGGTTCGGGTCATCTTTTATCTTCGTGTCCTAAGCTTCCAAGCAAGAGAGAAGGAGAGCAACAAGCCCCTAGCAACTCTTCTCTTGGTCAAGGTATTTTACATTCAATCCTTGATGGCATTGTTTTATTTAGTGATCTTCTTATTCGAATTCTTTTTGATATGGGTTTCATCTCATTATTTTTATATCAAAAGAACTTGTCGATTCTTTTTCTTTGAATATTTTGGGCTTGATGACTTCTTTGAGGATTGTGAATCCGGATGGTAGATCCGCAACACTCAATTTGCTTTCTATTGATGCCGAAACTATTTTATGTGATTTTTCTTTCCAAGCGGATATTTTTACTTAGGCTCCGGAATTGATTTTTGTAAGGATTGGCTTAGTTGTGAGGCCCATATCCTATTTTCCGTGTGGACTATTCATCTCTGAAATTTTCTATCTGTTAAGCAGATTTCTATTTTTTCTTGTGATTCCGATTTCAAATTTTTGAAGGCATCATTTTATTCCTTAAGCCCACTTATAAGGAAAGTGTTATTTCTCTCATTCATCTAGTTTGAGAAATTTTTCGGTATTTTTGAATTTGTCTTAGGACTATCACCTAAGCAATCTTTTGTGTGGTGTTAAGGTCTTTTTAGTTCGAATTTACCGCCAGTTTTCATTAGTTACGAGTTGCAGAAGTTAGCATTCCACTTACCGCATTCCGCACTCGTTATGATTCTTATGAATGACTTATTATGTCATTCAGTTTGTCCAGCTTGTTTTATCCATTTTATAAATCGAATATTCTATGAATATTTCGATGAGACCATTCTTGTATTTATTGATTTTGGATGGAAAATAGCAATTTAAAAATTTTGCAAATCTTTTTCATAAGATTTATTTATAAGTACAATTTGAATTTGCTCTTAAACAAGCAAAGAATATTATTAAAGGTTTTTAAGAAACATGTTTACTATATAGAAGATGATTTTGTGATTGTATTGCCCATTTAGTGTGTTAAGAATTCTGGTCGATGCGCTTGATCAACGTTATCGATAAGAATCTCCTAAACGCTTTGATGAGACAATCAGACACGATATATTGACTTGTAAAAATATAAATTTTTCTAGAAAGATTATTACATAAAGATAAATGTAATTTTGAAATTTTTAACTTTTCGGGAAAGAAGATTATTTAAAAGAAGTTCTTTCTTTTTGATACTCTTATTCTTGTGATTCCCGTTGGGAACCAAGACTTTATCTTTTGTACCAATGCTAATCGTATTGGTTTGGATGTCGTTCTCTTGCAAAAGAGAACGTGCTATCACTTGTGCTTCTAAATCATTATAGCTTATCGAGACTAGATATGCTACTCATGATCTAGTGCTCGCGGCTATTGTTTTTACTTTTGGAATTTGGCATCCTCATATTTGGATGAGAAATTTGTTCTCTACCTCGATCATAAATCTTTGGAATATTTATTTCTCATAAGGAACTTAATTTGCGTCAACCTCGTTGGCTCGAGATTCCTTGTATCTTATGATCGTTTTACCAAGTTCATCGGGAGTTTTGATGTACTTCGTTTTATTGAGTTTCATCTTATTTCTTTTATGGACTTGCGTCTGATGTTCTTTTATGGTGTTCGGTTCATCAAATGTACTGTTATTATACTACATCGATGTTCCATCTTATCTGGATCAATGGATGTACCACTATTATACTACATCATTGTTCCGGTTTATTGGTTCATTAGACGTACCGTTTTTGTACTACGTCGGTGTTCCACATTATTCGAGTTTCAAGTTCCTCGGGCGTACTGTTTCTGTACTACGTCGTTGCACCAGCTCAATTTTCTGCTATTCTTGACGTTCCCCACGTCTTTTATCTACGGAAATGCCTTAGGGATTCCGGTTTTTATTCTTGAGCCCGGTGATATTGTTGAAATTGAAGTTTCACCAGATTTGATTTATGAGCAACATCCCATTCGCATCATTGCTTCGGGGGTTGAGCGCCTTCGGAATAAAGATGTTCTTCTTGTGAGAGTTCAATGGTTCTCAAATCTTAGGGGTTACTCCTGAGAATCTAGAGAATTCATTGAGCGATCCCGTTCAGGCTTACTCTTTCATGCTCCTTATGGTGAACTTCCTATTTCAAATTTTCTTTTGTGTTGATATGCTTCTATGGTTGTTACTTCTTATTTTCTTCTTAAGTATTGCGAGGACGCAATTTCTTTAAGGAGGGGAGTCTGTAACAACCCGCATATTTATCAATTGTATATTTAAATATTTTATCGTTCGTCGGATTTTGATCCGAAAACCTACTTTTTGCAAACAGTCGAATTGGGACTTGAGACCACCCCCATTGAGTTCAAAATGCCGTTTGCGACCTTTTTGAGTATAAGCTTCAATATGTTTGGAGAAAGTTGATTTTTGCTACTTTTTCCCGCTTATGACTTTGGTTTGGACTGCACCCTTATTAGCTCAGCCCAACCCCTTCTCTTCATAACTTCTCCTCTTTAATTAAAACACTTCAAGCTAAAGTAAAAATGGTGGAAGAGATGGGAAGAGGAAATTCCTAAGCCCTACCTTTCTTTGCAAATCCAACTTTTAGCTCCAAACTCAAGTGAACCCATTGGTAAGCACCTCCTTCATCTTCTCCAACTCTTTCTCCATTCAATTTCAGAAATTTCCTAAACCTAATTTAGGAAATATTTTACTTGTAAGCTTAGATTGAAGCTTCTTGAGTTGTTATTGAAGAGGAATTGATCTTAGCTTGTTTTTAAAGCTTCTTCTTCTATTGTTTGGGTTCAAAGGTGAGATTTTTATCTCACATCTATGACTATAATTATCTTTGGTTGTTGGGTATGAATTCCTAACACTTCTTCATGTGCATTTGCTCTTGATTTGGATTGGTTTTGTGAATATTCCAATTTTTGGGTTTTTAAGTCAAATTTGTGTGAAATCCTTTTATGGATGTTTGAACTTGTTTTTGGTGATGCATCGAGGAGCATATAGGGCCGGGTTGCCGATTGGCATAAACCCTTAGAGCCAATGTTCGTCCGGATGCATTTTGGAAGAGTTTGCTCTTCATTTGAATAGGATGAAAAACAGCCCAGGCATGATTCAGTCGACTGAATCTTCTGTTCAGTCGACTGAACCTGGAACCCGAAAGTTTCCAGGCATGATTCAGTCGACTGAATCTTCTGTTCAGTCGACTGAACCTGGAAACAGAAAGTTTCCTGAACCTGGAAAATTTCCAGGCACAGGGTCAGTCGACTGAAAACTCTGTTCAGTCGACTCAACCTGCTGTTTGAGTCCATTTTGCCTTTTTGGATTGAATTTCCAATTTAAATCGATTCGTGATGATCCTATTTGTTGCTATCATTTATTATGACTTTGATGACTCCTTTTTAGGGATTTTTGAATACCCATTTCGATGGATTCTTTATCGGTTTTTTTGGATTTTAGTCACATCTTCGTATGTGAATTTTAGTGGTTGATTGTTCCTACAATCTTCTTTGTGATTTGTCACTTTAAAAATATAAAGGTTTCGATACTAATAGTAAATATCAAAACTCTTTCTTCAAATGATTTCAACACTATTTTATTACAAAGCTCGTTTTCTCAAACCGATTTCCAATCTATTAGTATATACAAACCTTTACCTCACTCGTATGAGAAATCTAATTAAACGGCTTAGTAAAACAAGTGGTATGGAACGCTTTCGTTTACTTCGCCGGTTAATTCTTGGACTTGTTCGATTGAATCTCTTGTGACAATTTTCTAGTGGAGATCTACAATTTGTTCGTAAATATTTAAGTTAAGCTAGTGGTTATGGGACATGAAGCTAAGCTCATATATTTACTAGCTTACTGTAATTGACACTTCTTGATGATCATGACGATCATTTTTATGTTTTAGACTAGCATGTGCAATGTCTTTGCTTTTGATTCATTGGATGTACCGTTTGCACTACATCAATGATATACTTTTGATACATTGGATGTACCGTTTGCACTACATCAATGTCTTTGCTTTTGATACATTGGATGTACCGTTTGCACTACATCAATGTCTTTGCTTTTGATACATTGGATGTACCGTTTGCACTACATCAATGTCTTTGCTTTTGATACATTGGATGTACCGTTTGCACTACATCAATATCTTGCTTTTGATTCATTGGATGTACCGTTTGCACTACATCAATATCTTTGCTTTTGATACATTGGATGTACCGTTTGCACTACATCAATGTCTTTGCTTTTGATTCATTGGATGTACCGTTTGCACTACATCAATGATATGCTTTTGATACGTTGGATGTACCGTTTGCACTACATCAATGTCTTTGCTTTTGATTCATTGGATGTACCGTTTGCACTACATCAATGATATGCTTTTGATACGTTGGATGTACCGTTTGCACTACATCAATGATATGCTTTTGATACGTTGGGTGTACCGTTTGCACTACATCAATGTCTTGGCCATCCTTTTCTTGTGATTTCTGAATTTCGTGTGTTGAATTCTGGAATTTATATTTCACCAACTTTTACGATTGGAATTTATATATATGTCATTTATTGTGGCATGGTGAATGAAATTAGGAGTATGACATTCCTTTTTATCTTTGAGAAGATCTTTGCGATATTGATTAATCTTATTGATTTTTCAACTATTTATTTATCACAGCTTGGCATTGTGATTATTATACGTTTAGTCATATCTCTTATTCTATATGATTTCTTCTGATATTTATAGCTAGACTGATCCGTTTATTATTTTCTTCTTAAATAATACTCGGGTCAGACCGAGATGTTACAGGTGCTTCTGCTTGACTTCTCTTCTGGGGTTATCTTATGATCTTTTGGCTAACTACTTAGATTAGTAGTTTTTGTTGTATACATTTGAGATACAGACTCTATGATGTATACTTATTCTTTTGTCTAGCACTTGTATCTATTCTTTTTGATATTGTGGATCTTGTTAGACCACTACTCTGATGTACACTTTCATGTGTTAGTTATATATTCATATCTTCTTCCGCCTTTGTGATATGAATTACCTGTGACTGATTTATGTTATACTTATTTCTATATTTGTTTCCAAAGATATTATAGCCACTGTGTAGTAGCTTTGAGTTTGTATCGGTATGTTGTATTTCCTCTCGAAATGAATTGCATGTTATTCTATCCGACATATCGGTGCTCGCACAAAGAAATTACACGGATGGTCGCTCCTCAACAGCCTTATTCTCCGTGCTAGTTGACAGCATTACTTCGTAGTGTTCTTGGCTAGCGTGGGTATAGAGGTGGGGCGTCACAGCTTGGTATCAGAGCCAAACTTCGGAACAATATGGAATATTATAACAAGGATCATTGTCCTAAGTCCATCTTAGGAGTCGTGCTTTAGGATTTTATTCGAGTCTTCATACCGATTCATCCTATTTTCTTTATGATTCCTTGTTTTATCTTTCAAGATTGCTTGATATTCTTTTGGTGAATAACCTTTTTCTCCTTCTTTCTTTTCTAAAGGAAAAGAAATGGTCAGACCAGGCCGTCCCAGCGCCGGTCAATCTAGTGCTACTCCTCAGGATAGAGTATTTATGTCTGCCCAGCAGCTTCTTGATCTAGTAAAGAACGCTCAGGCAGCCGGACCCAATCCAGAGCCTACTCATCCTAGATCCGGTTTTGCACGCTTGTGCAGAGACTACACCGATTTGGGTGGAGGGTCATTTAAGGGATCCGAGAGTGTTATTGAAATTCAAGCTTGGCTCAAATCATGTGATCGTATCTTTTCTCGCATGAACCTTATTGATCTACATCGAGTCCAAGTGGCTTCTTGCATGCTCCAAGAAAGAGCGTTAGATTGGTATGAGCTCTTGACTTCGGAGATTATCGAAGCAGATCTTACTTGGGAGCAATTCCGGGAACGATTCGAATTAAAGTTTGTGCCAGAGGCTGAGAAAGTAACTTTAGACCGGCGTTTCATAGACCTTGTTCAAGGTGAATCTTCTGTGACAGACTATGTCGCATCTTTCGAATCTCTGTCCAAATACGGGGTTGAATACATCAACACCCCATTGAAGAAAAATCAGAGATTTGTCTATGGCTTGAATAAGAATCTTAAGAAGCCATTACTCCTGAAACTTGAGGTTTCATTTGATCAGCTTATTGATATCGCTCTCCGTCTTGAAGAGGCCGATAGAGAAGGTGATGTTGAAGTTGTGCATGCCCAACAAAACTTCAACAACAAAATGAAGAGGCCTATTAAATTCAAAGGCCCCATTCCCAACAAGAAAGGGAGGCAAGAAACCCCGGTAGAAAAAGCACCTACCTCTAGTCGTGGACGATGCTACAATTGTGGTTTCACAGACCACTATGCTAGGGAGTGCCCGAAACCCCTCTTTTGTCGTTATTGCAAAGGTTCGGGTCATCATTTATCTTCGTGTCCTAAGCTTCCAAGCAAGAGAGAAGGAGAGCAACAAGCCCCTAGCAACTCTTCTCTTGGTCAAGGTATTTTACATTCAATCCTTGATGGCATTGTTTTATTTAGTGATCTTCTTATTCGAATTCTTTTTGATATGGGTTTCATCTCATTATTTTTATATCAAAAGAACTTGTCGATTCTTTTTCTTTGAATATTTTGGGCTTGATGACTTCTTTGAGGATTGTGAATCCGGATGGTAGATCCGCAACACTCAATTTGCTTTCTATTGATGCCGAAACTATTTTATGTGATTTTTCTTTCCGAGCGGATATTTTTACTTAGGCTCCGGAATTGATTTTTGTAAGGATTGGCTTAGTTGTGAGGCCCATATCCTATTTTCCGTGTGGACTATTCATCTCCGAAATTTTCTATCTGTTAAGCAGATTTCTATTTTTTCTTGTGATTCCGATTTCAAATTTTTGAAGGCATCATTTTATTCCTTAATCCCACTTATAAGGAAAGTGTTATTTCTCTCATTCATCTAGTTTGAGAAATTTTTCGGTATTTTTGAATTTGTCTTAGGACTATCACCTAAGCAATCTTTTGTGTGGTGTTAAGGTCTTTTTAGTTCGACTTTACCGCCAGTTTTCATTAGTTACGAGTTGCAGAAGTTAGCATTCCACTTACCGCATTCCGCACTCGTTATGATTCTTATGAATGACTTATTATGTCATTCAGTTTGTCCAGCTTGTTTTATCCATTTTATAAATCGAATATTCTATGAATATTTCGATGAGACCATTCTTGTATTTATTGATTTTGGATGGAAAATAGCAATTTAAAAATTTTGCAAATCTTTTTCATAAGATTTATTTATAAGTACAATTTGAATTTGCTCTTAAACAAGCAAAGAATATTATTAAAGGTTTTTAAGAAACATGTTTACTATATAGAAGATGATTTTGTGATTGTATTGCCCATTTAGTGTGTTAAGAATTCTGGTCGATGCGCTTGATCAACGTTATCGATAAGAATCTCCTAAACGCTTTGATGAGACAATCAAACACGATATATTGACTTGTAAAAATGTAAATTTTTCTAGAAAGATTATTACATAAAGATAAATGTAATTTTGAAATTTTTAACTTTTCGGGAAAGAAGATTATTTAAAAGAAGTTCTTTCTTTTTGATACTCTTATTCTTGTGATTCCCGTTGGGAACCAAGACTTTATGTTTTGTACCAATGCTAATCATATTGGTTTGGATACCGTTCTCTTGCAAAAGAGAACGTGCTATCACTTGTGCTTCTAAATCATTATAGCTTATCGAGACTAGATATGCTACTCATGATCTAGTGCTCGCGGCTATTGTTTTTACTTTTGGAATTTGGCATCCTCATATTTGGATGAGAAATTTGTTCTCTACCTCGATCATAAATCTTTGGAATATTTATTTCTCATAAGGAACTTAATTTGCGTCAACCTCGTTGGCTCGAGATTCCTTGTATCTTATGATCGTTTTACCAAGTTCATCGGGAGTTTTGATGTACTTCGTTTTATTGAGTTTCATCTTATTTCTTTTATGGACTTGCGTCTGATGTTCTTTTATGGTGTTCGGTTCATCAAATGTACTGTTATTATACTACATCGATGTTCCATCTTATCTGGATCAATGGATGTACCACTATTATACTACATCATTGTTCCGGTTTATTGGTTCATTAGACGTACCGTTTTTGTACTACGTCGGTGTTCCACATTATTCGAGTTTCAAGTTCCTCGGGCGTACTGTTTCTGTACTACGTCGTTGCACCAGCTCAATTTTCTGCTATTCTTGACGTTCCCCACGTCTTTTATCTACGGAAATGCCTTAGGGATTCCGGTTTTTATTCTTGAGCCCGGTGATATTGTTGAAATTGAAGTTTCACCAGATTTGATTTATGAGCAACATCCCATTCGCATCATTGCTTCGGGGGTTGAGCGCCTTCGGAATAAAGATGTTCTTCTTGTGAGAGTTCAATGGTTCTCAAATCTTAGGGGTTACTCCTGAGAATCTAGAGAATTCATTGAGCGATCCCGTTCAGGCTTACTCTTTCATGCTCCTTATGGTGAACTTCCTATTTCAAATTTTCTTTTGTGTTGATATGCTTCTATGGTTGTTACTTCTTATTTTCTTCTTAAGTATTGCGAGGACGCAATTTCTTTAAGGAGGGGAGTCTGTAACAACCCGCATATTTATCAATTGTATATTTAAATATTTTATCGTTCGTCGGATTTTGGTCCGAAAACCTACTTTTTGCAAACAGTCGAATTGGGACTTGAGACCACCCCCATTGAGTTCAAAATGCCGTTTGCGACCTTTTTGAGTATAAGCTTCAATATGTTTGGAGAAAGTTGATTTTTGCTACTTTTTCCCGCTTATGACTTTGGTTTGGACTGCACCCTTATTAGCTCAGCCCAACCCCTTCTCTTCATAACTTCTCCTCTTTAATTAAAACACTTCAAGCTAAAGTAAAAATGGTGGAAGAGATGGGAAGAAGAAATTCCTAAGCCCTAGCTTTCTTTGCAAATCCAACTTTTAGCTCCAAAAGTGAACCCGTTGGTAAGCACCTCCTTCATCTTCTCCAACTCTTTCTCCATTCAATTTCAGAAATTTCCTAAACCTAATTTAGGAAATATTTTACTTGTAAGCTTAGATTGAAGCTTCTTGAGTTGTTATTGAAGAGGAATTGATCTTAGCTTGTTTTTAAAGCTTCTTCTTCTATTGTTTGGGTTCAAAGGTGAGATTTTTATCTCACATCTATGACTATAATTATCTTTGGTTGTTGGGTATGAATTCCTAACACTTCTTCATGTGCATTTGCTCTTGATTTGGATTGGTTTTGTGAATATTCCAATTTTTGGGTTTTTAAGTCAAATTTGTGTGAAATCCTTTTATGGATGTTTGAACTTGTTTTTGGTGATGCATCGAGGAGCATATAGGGCCGGGTTGCCGATTGGCATAAACCCTTAGAGCCAATGTTCGTCCGGATGCATTTTGGAAGAGTTTGCTCTTCATTTGAATAGGCTGAAAAACAGCCCAGGCATGATTCAGTCGACTGAATCTTCTGTTCAGTCGACTGAACCTGGAACCCGAAAGTTTCCAGGCATGATTCAGTCGACTGAATCTTCTGTTCAGTCGACTGAACCTGGAAACAGAAAGTTTCCTGAACCTGAAAAATTTCCAGGCACAGGGTCAGTCGACTGAAAACTCTGTTCAGTCGACTGAACCTGCTGTTTGAGTCCATTTTGCCCTTTTGGATTGAATTTCCAATTTAAATCGATTCGTGATGATCCTATTTGTTGTTATCATTTATTATGACTTTGATGACTCCTTTTTAGGGATTTTTGAATACCCATTTCGATGGATTCTTTATCGGTTTCTTTGGATTTTATTCACATCTTCGTATGTGAATTTTAGTGATTGATTGTTCCTACAATCTTCTTTGTGATTTGTCACTTTAAAAATATAAAGGTTTCGATACTAATAGTAAATATCAAAACTCTTTCTTCAAATGATTTCAACACTATTTTATTACAAAGCTCGTTTTCTCAAACTGATTTCCAATCTATTAGTATATACAAACCTTTACCTCACTCGTATGAGAAATCTAATTAAACGGCTTAGTAAAACAAGTGGTATGAAACACTTGCGTTTACTTCGCCGGTTAATTCTTGGACTTGTTCGATTGAATCTCTTGTGACAATTTTCTAGTGGAGATCTACAATTTGTTCGTAAATATTTAAGTTAAGCTAGTGGTTATGGGACATGAAGCTAAGCTCATATATTTACTAGCTTACTGTAATTGACACTTCTTGATGATCATGACGATCATTTTTATGTTTTAGACTAGCATGTGCAATGTCTTTGCTTTTGATTCATTGGATGTACCGTTTTCACTACATCAATGATATACTTTTGGTACATTGGATGTACCGTTTGCACTACATCAATGTCTTTGCTTTTGATACATTGGATGTACCGTTTGCACTACATCAATGTCTTTGCTTTTGATACATTGGATGTACCGTTTGCACTACATCAATGTCTTTGCTTTTGATACATTGGATGTACCGTTTGCACTACATCAATGTCTTTGCTTTTGATTCATTGGATGTACCGTTTGCACTACATCAATGATATGCTTTTGATACGTTGAATGTACCGTTTGCACTACATCAATGTCTTTGCTTTTGATTCATTGGATGTACCATTTGCACTACATCAATGATATGCTTTTGATACGTTGGATGTACCGTTTGCACTACATCAATGATATGCTTTTGATACATTGGGTGTACCGTTTGCACTACATCAATGTCTTGGCCATCCTTTTCTTGTGATTTCTGGATTTCGTGTGTTGAATTCTGGAATTTATGTTTCACCAACTTTTACGATTGGAGTTTATATATATGTCATCTATTGTGGCTTGGTGAATGAAATTAGGAGTGTGACATTCCTTTTTATCTTTGAGAAGATCTTTGCGGTATTGATTAATCTTATTGACTTTTCAACTATTTATTTATCACAGCTTGGCATTGTGATTATTATACGTTTAGTCATATCTCTTATTCTATATCATTTCTTCTGATATTTATAGCTAGACTGATCCGTTTATTATTTTCTTCTTAAATAATACTCGGGTCAGACAGAGATGTTACAGGTGCTTCTGCTTGACTTCTCTACTAGGGTTATTTTATGATCTTTTGGCTAACTACTTAGATTAGTAGATTTTGTCGTATACATTTGAGATACAGACTCTATGATGTATACTTATTCTTTTTTCTAGCACTTGTATCTATTCTTTTTGATATTGTGGATCTTGTTAGACCACTACTCTGATGTACACTTTCATATGTTAGTTATATATTCATATCTTCTTCCGCCTTTGTGATATGAATTACCTGCGACTGATTTATGTTATACTTATTTCTATATTTGTTTCCGAAGATATTATAGCCACTGTGTAGTAGCTTTGAGTTTGTATCGGTATGTCGGATTTCCTCTCGAAATGAATTGCATGTTATTCTATCCGACATATCGGTGCTCGCACAAAGAAATTACACGGATGGTCGCTCCTCAATAGCCTTATTCTCCGTGGTAGTTGATAGCATTACTTCGTAGTGTTCTTGGCTAGCGTGGGTATAGAGGTGGGGCGTCACACAAACGAACCCTGCTTGAGATCAACCCTGAGTCCTTGCTTCCTTTCAAAGCTATCGAACTACATAGAAAATAACGTACACCATGCACGTGCATGACGATCAGACTGACTCCATCACCTCGCCGACCATTCTTGCAAGTCGACGGCGACCTCTACTTCCATCCCGACCATCCAGCTTTGCCAAAACGCCAGAGAAATGAAAACGAACCCTAACGACCAAAAGATGGAACACAACCCCATCGGAAAACCACCCCTAGCCATCGCCTCCGACCACCTGTACCCATGCCGACCAACCCAGAGCGACGTCTTGACCCCAGCTACATTTTCCCCATATGCGATTGAGACCGGTCTCCTCACGACGATGCACGAACCTCATTTACCACGTCGTCCCAATCCGGTCTTCAAACCCTAGTTTGGCTTCGCCAAGCAACATCGATGATCAAAAAAATCTCGAACCATTTTTCCTGAGATAAACTACAGCACGACCATCTCCAGACCGATCCCCAATGAAAATCTCGCCGCCGATCAACGACGATCGTTGAAAATGTTGAGCCTGACCAACTAAGAAAAACTCAACAATTCCTATACTAAAAATCATGAAATTACCTGTAAAATTCATTATTCACAAACACTAATCAGATAGGATAATCAAGACAGAGAATTAAAATGATTGATTTTCGACTAAAATTGATTTTCCACTGTTATTTATAAATTTTCGAGGTAAATATTTAGTATAAATTCCCAGAATTATTTTCAGTAATGATGTTGCACAATTTCAATCATCTTCCATTTTCAAATCATAATCTATTATTGATTGTGTGTAGAGATATCAGATTTATTTAGTAATCAAAGCCTGTAAACATACAATAGAGCCTATCTATGTATATATATTCAAACAACACACAGGCATTACATACTTATATACATACATGCACATCAAACATTCCTGTAAGCATTATATCTTAATGCATGAAGGTTTAATTATGAAATTTAAACTGTTTTTAAACAAAAATTTTACTCACCAATAGTAAAACAGAGATCAGGTTCCTGGTTTAAAGCTGGAATTGTTGTACTTGATTTGAATTCCCATTGCTTGATCTAGAGTTTACTTCTAATCTAAAGCTTGAAATTGTTGTTAGATGCTGAGTTGAATTGATTCTTTAGAATTCAACCTTGAAACTGTTGAACTGTTCCTTTGAAATTTGATTTTTCCTTTTGATTAAGTTTCCAGTTTTCATTTTGGATTTGAAAGATGAAAAGAAGATAAGTTTTGAAAAAAATTTGAACTGAGATTCAAAACGGTCAGGTTCTTCTTCTTCTAATTCTTATTTTATAATTTAATTTTTAGAGAAAAATGATTGTTGCCACTTGTTACTTTAAGTTGTAGAATGTTTACAAATGTCTTTAAACAATATTTGGTGAGCGCAAATGTTAAAACCCCCTTTTTAATTAATTTCTTATATTACGAATGTTTAAAATTCATTATCTTAATTAATTTCTTATATTCATATTAACATGTTTATGTTATTTCAATTTATGTTTCATTTATAATTTTTTAAATACATTTTCCACGCCTAAATTTAAAAGAAAGAAAATTAAAAAGAAAAGGACATTACATTAAATCTCATTTTAAAGTTTTAAGTACAAAAAATGTTGTACTTAAATACATACATACATACATATATATACATATATATATATATATATATATATATATATATATATATATATATAAACTAAATTTATTTCTAGAACCAATTTTTAAAAGAAAACATATTAAACTTTTATTATAATATACTATTTTAAGCTATTATTTTTTAAAACAAAATAAATATTTACTTTAATTGTTTTTGAAAATACAAGTTAAATTTTTAAATAGCTTTTGATAATTTCTATTAAATTCAATTAAAATCTTCCAAATCATAATATATTCATATATATAATAAATTTGAAAACATTTTTTATTAAATTTAAATTGAAACCAAACCTCCTTTTTACAATGTATATACATATATACATTATAAATAATACTTTTTATTAGCTTAGAAAGATTAACTTTTATCAATTAAATATTTTTAACTTTGAAAAAAATTAAAATTTCCAAATTAAATTATTATTATAAATTTGGAAAAGATAACATTTGTCAAACTAAATAATTATTAGTTTTGAAAAGATAAATTTTGTCAAATTAGATTATTAAATCAATATTGCACATTTAAAAATAATTGTTAATGGAAATTATCAAACAAATATTGTCCAAAATTCCGGGACATCGGTACAACGACCCGTAAATTTTAGAAATAAATTTGTTAATTAAATAAGATGTTTGTAATTAAATTTAGTAGAAATAATTTTTTTATAAATTAATATTGTAATGAACGCTAAAATAAAATATAGCAATGGTAATTAAAACCTATTTATTAGTAATTTTGAATAAAATTCTAATAAATGAAGTAGTGAAAGGTTTATACCTGGATATAGATTGAATATGTTAAATTTGAGGTAAGTATTGAATTGATTTATGTAATAAAACATGGTTAACAATAATTGGATGTAAATTAACGAAATACGTTATTGCAAGTTAATAATTAATGAACTTGAATGAACATTCCAATTTAATATAATAATTCAAATGTTATGAATTAGTTTTAAATGGAATATAGTATAAACAAATGCAATCAGTGTATTAATGGGTAAAATAATATATTGATTTATTTGTAATTGAATGTAAATTAATGCAATTATGTTAATGTAAGTTAATAAATAATTAATTTAGCGCAATCCCAATTAACTGAAATAACTGTAAGGTCATAATTTGTCGTATCTAGTAAATTTGGAAATTTGATTCCAATAAATGCAACAAAGTATTTGAAATGTATATTGTTTTCATAAGATAGTATAAAGGAATGTAAACTTGTGATTTATGTATGAATTAATAACCAAAATAAGGGAAATAGTGTTAATGTAAGTAAAGTTGTAACAAATTGGTCTACTAAATCAAATTTGGATATCAATAATGTAATGTTTATGAGAATTAATGCAAGGACTGAAGGTAGGTAGGTAAAAAACAAATAGAAACGGGAAATTTTTCATAAGAAATAGATTGGAAAAAAGGAATGGAACTAAGGTTTGGTTTTAAAACCTTAATTAATGTGTGTAATTAATAAGATTTCACATTTGAAGCATAGCCATTAACACAAATAAGGATAATTAGGGGTATATGGTGTAATGGAATATAAAACCAGCAGTAACAAAGTGTATAGGTTAATAATAAACTTAATAAAAGAGTTGAATTGAATCAATAAATTTATTTGGAACTAATTATTTGGTATTCAAATTTATAATAAATGGGTTTATTGTAAGAAATTGAAATAAGATACTACAGTAAACTGGAATTAAGGTAAAGTTGGGAATATTAGTGTAATAGATGTAAACCCATGTTGACATTACCTTTAAGATGGTAAGTTAAAAATTGGTAATTTCTGAATTTATTGAAATTTGAAAACAAATATAGTAATTATTGAAATTATTAACATTTAATCAACATGGAAATTTGTTTTGAATTGTTATAAATGGCTAAATAAATCAAGTGATAAAATTTTAAACTAAAGGATTGGAATTTGAAATTTGATTTAATTAATAAAAAAATTTAATTGATTTAATCAACTAGAAAAATAGCCATTTTGGCCACTGACTCGGATTACGACGAAACTAGTTTCATCGGATCCGTAACAGTGAATTATTATAGGATTTCAAGTTTCGTAGCGATCGGACTTGTCATTTGATCATATGGACTCGAAACGCCTTGAAATCAATGAAATTGAAATCAATTTGGAAAATATTGATTCTTGCATAACATCTTCATGCAATGGAATTTGAACTTGAAACCGTTTCCAGTGCGTTTAAAATATTTTGAAACATCTTTTTTGATTTATGGGTTAACCCAATTTCGTTCCAGAGTCGAAACGGACTTTTTGGGCCACTTTGTCATTAGCGCGTATATCTATCTTATCCATCTATTCTATTTTCAAATTTTTCTATAAATACGTCGTTATAAACCCCAGCCTCTCTAATTCCTCATTATCAATTGTCTAAACATACAACTCCTTCTCTCCTCCTCAATGGAAGACAAATGCCTAATTTTAAATACAATTCCAAATCAAATCAAAAGCTAAAAAATTCAAACTCCTCAGAAAAATTCAGGAAAATTATATATCGAAGCTCTCGATGTACGCATTTCAGATCTACAATTCGTTTTCCGTTTTGGTTTGTCGTGTGACCGAAATTTGATGAATTATGCTCGCCCGTTCTTCTTGTCACGATCGACTTCAACCGATCGTCGATTGCTTGGTGCTGGGTTGTGAAGATTTGTAAGGGGATTTCATCTAAGTCGTTTATGGGGGAAATCATCGGTCGGATCGTCGTTGATTGAGAAATTAGGGTTCGAAATCCCGTGGTTGTCGGTGGCGACCGAGGTCATTCGGTGATCTCGGGTTTTATGTTGGGAGATGCGACGGCCGATAGGTGTGCGACGGTGGAAGTTGGCCATGGGACAGTGGTCGATGGCGCTAGCTAATGGTGGTCAAAGGGGTGGGTCAACGGAGTGCGTAGGTTTCCTGTAGGTTTGAACGCATGAGGATGAGGATTGCGTACACGTATTGATGGTGACGTGTCTATTTTCCTTTTGTTTTTTTTACAATTTCAGTCGTTCTAATTCCAATAACTTCCACATACGAGGTCGATTTTACGTGCAGTTTTCTCCACTAGGTTCGTATGGGAATTCCGGATATTTTAGTGCTGGTTTGGACGAATTGAAGACTGTGCAATTTTTGGGTTTAAATTGGATTTGAATTCAATTTAAATTCAAAAGTTGAGTGTTTCAACCCACTCACAACTTCTAAAATTTCTTATGTTTGGTAAATTAATTTATGTTGTGATTATGCATTTATGGCTGTTTCGTATATTTTTTATCATCATCCCAGTTAATTGCATTTATTAAAATTAAATCATTATTTAATTTATTATTGAATATAACTGCCAGTTAATTACCTGTTATATATTATCAGTTATATATTGATATGGATTGATTGTTTTGTATGATGATTGTGGTGGATGTATGATTTTATGATGGATGAATGGATGTTTTATTTATATCATCATAATCTGCAAGTTGTTATGCATTTATTTTGATTCGGGAATGCGGTTTGAAATGAATACAACCGCATTTTTATTTTTAAATTGCTGATTGAAATGATAAATATCCGCATCACTTGACCATAGGATATAAAATTATATACAAGCACCGCAATATATATATATATATATATATATATATAATTTTTAAATAATTTTTATGGTTTTATAAAGAAATATATGGGCTATACAGATATTGATTTTAGATGTTATATAAATGCTATTTTATTATTCATTTAACTATGTACAAATTTTTTTGAATTATAAAATAAGCTAAATAAAGTTTGATTTCTTTTATATAATATGGTTAAGTATCTATCTAAATTTTATGGTATATAGAGTTTATAATGACTCAAATAAAATTAAGGTTGGAAGATAAAGGGGAATTTGATTTGAATTAAAGTGTTTAAGAATTATCTTTGGAAAAATTTGATTTGAAATGTAATAAATTTGAGGTTTAAAAGGTATGATTTTATAACATGATTTTTGTTTAAAGGATTTAAATAAATATCAAAGTGATTTAAATGGATATTATCAAGTTAATTACATTGAAAGTATATCCTGTTACTTGAAGTGTAAAGGTTTTACTTAGATGATACGTGATTTATTAAGTAAACATTTCAAATCTAAATAATAGTAATTGAATTTGACATATATGAAATTGTCAAAGAATTCGTTTTGAAATGTTGGAATATTTAAAGCTTTGAAAGATATGGAAATTGAAATTTTTATATGGAATTCAAATCTATATTTGAATTGATTTGTGAAGGTGAAGAAACTATTTTATTACATAAAGTAATTTATATTTTAACCATTTAAGTGGTGTGGTTATATTTCAAAGTTATGTAATTCAAAGTTTTATGTTTGAAAGGCTATATTTCAAGCGTTTAGTTTAGAAATAATATAACTATGAAAAGTTTTGGTTTTAGAAAAGGATATATTTGAAAATGATATCATATTGATTCGGTTTTTTAAGGAAAAATGATATCGTAATTATATGGTTTTCGAATGAATATTATATCCTTGTTTTGAAGTATAAATTATTTTGAAATAACCGCGGTGTTATAATAACGTTTGGTTGTTAAAGAGACCGATATCGGAAGTTGTCATTCTCTCTGCCAACTCCAAAACCACTTTAACAACCGTGTACGTGGTGGAGATTTCAGAATGAAGTAGGATGGTGGCGGCGCTTCCTTTGAGGTAAATACATGGACCTGACTCCCGTGAGTTGGCATAAGGTGGCTAAAACAAGAGCGATTGACGGGTTAAGAAGGTAGCCCCTTTTATCGGACACATCCCTTCGATATTCTACTCTGACTTTGGATTTATTCGGTGGCCACTTTTGATTTCTTTGATTTGGGGGTGTGGCTCGAGGTGGGCGGTAGATGCGGCTATGCGTTACCACCGACCGGGAAGCGTAATTGGTATATCTACCCTGGCATTGCCTAGTTGTGCCGTGTCACCTACCCTAGCGCGCCTTATATGATTTTGTTTTGTACCATACCAATGGAGTGCCCTCTGATGACGCCCAGTACGCGGGAGATTACGTACTGTGTGACGCCCCACCTCTATACCCACACTAACCAAGGACACTACGGTGTAATGCAGTCAACTAGCACAGAGAATAAGGCTGTTGAGGAGCGACCATCTATATAATTGCTTTGTGCGAGTACCGATATGCCAGATAAAATATAACTTGCATTCTTTTCAAGAGGAAGTCCGACATACCGACACAAACTCAAAGCTACTACACAGTGGCTATAATGTCTTCGGAAACAAATATAGAAATAAACATAACACAAATCAGTCACAGATAATTCATATCACAAAGGCGGAAACAGACATGAAAAAATATAACACATAAAAGTGTTTATCAGAGTAGTGGTCTAAAAGATCCACAATGACACAAAAGAATAGCAACATGTGCTATACAAAAGAATAAGTACACAACTATGAGTCTATATCTCAAATGTATACAACAAAAACTACTAATCTAAGTAGTTAACCAAAAGTCAGGATGATAACCCCAGAAGAGAGGTCAAGTAGAAGCACCTGTAACATCTCGGTCTGACCCGAGTATTATTTATAAGAAAATAGTAAACGGATCAGTCTAGCTATAGATATCAGATGAAATGATATAGAATAAGAGATATGACTAAACGTATAATAATCACAATGCCAAGTTGTGATAAATAAGTAATTGAAAAATCAACAAGAGATTAATCAATATCACAAAAATCTTCTCAAATATCAAAAGGAATGTCATACTCCTAATTTCATTCACCAAGCCACAAATATTGACAACATATAAATGCCAATCATAAAATTGGTGAAACACAAATTCTAGATATCATCAATTAGAAATCCATAAATCACAAGAAAAGGATGGCCAATCCCAAACGGAGTGCTATTCCATAAACCGGGCATCGACGCACCTAAATAGATACACCCCATGTAATGTCTAACATCGATGCACCTAGAAAGATACACCCCATGCATAAATAAGCATCGACGTACCTAGAAAGATACGCCCCATGCATAAGTCAAACATTGACGCACCTAGAAAGATACGTCCCATGCATAGACGAACATCGATGCACCTAGAAAGATACACCCCATGTCCCGACTTATTGAGCTGATTGCTTCACGAAGTAAACAAACATCGACGCACCTAAATAGATACGACCCATGTGTAAATAAACATCGACGCACCTAAATAGGTACGACCCATGCGAGAAATGAGACGAAGCTCAATAAAATGAAGTACAGTCCTCCACATAAACAAAGAGACATCGCACATTGCTAGTCTAAACCATGAAATGATCATCATCGATCATCAAGAATTGTCAATTACAGTAAGCTAGTAAATATATGAGCTTAGCTTCATGTCCCATAACCACTAGCTTAACTTAAATATTTACTAACAAATTGTAGATTTCCACTAGAAAATTGTCACAAGAGATTCAATCGAACAAGTCCAAGAATTAACCGACGAAGTAAACGCAAGCATTTCGTACCACTTGTTTTACTAAGTCGTTTAATTAGATTTCTCGTACGAGTGATGTAAAGGTTTGTATATACTAATAGATTGGAAATCGGTTTGAGAAAACGAGCTTTATTATAAAATAGTGTTGAAATCATTTGAAGAAAGAGTTATGATATTTACTACTAGTATAGAAAACCTTTATATTTTAAAGTAACAAATCATAGAAGTGATTGTAAAAACAATCGATCATAAAAATTCACATTCGAAGACGTGAATAAAATCCAAAGAAACCGATAAAGAATCCATCGAAATAGATATTCAAAAATCCATAAAATCGACCGAGAAGCCCAAGATAGTTTGTCTCGACGAATGGTCAACTCAGCATCTCAACAAAGCAAGTTCTGTTGAATGTTTTTCAGATAAGATCCCCTATGGAGGGGGGGTCCATGAGGGTGGCAACCCCCCAAGGTGGGGGTGCGGGGCAGCGCCCCGTCCAAAACGGTACGACCTAGTGAAGACCTAATGGAGGATAGGATCGAGCGACCTCCATAATTAATGATAACAACAAGTAGGATCATCACGAATCGATTAAAGTTGGAAATTCAAACTAAATAGGCAAATAGGCAAAAGACTTCAGATTCAGACGTCTGAAATCAAGGATTCAGACGTCTGAATCTGGAAAATAAAATATTTTCGAAAACAGAATTCAGACGTCTGAAATAGGCACTTTTTAGCCTATTTCCTTTCTGGTTCCAAACAAACCAATTCAGACGTCTGAAATCATATATTCTGACGTCTGAATCTGGGAATAGAAATCTTTCCAGAATAATATTCAGACGTCTGAATACTACGTTTCAGATGTCCGAAACCGGGGTTTAGGGCATTCCCTGAACCTAGGCCAAAAATGGCGAAATGGATACCGGAAGCGACCGATCGAGCGACAACGACTAAGGATTTACGCCAAGCGACAACCCATCCTTAACGGCTCTTCGATACGCCTCAAATATCAATGACCAAATATCCATAAAAGGATTTTCATAGATTTTGATTTCAAAACACCAAAAATTGGAATATACACCAAATCAATCCAAACCAAAATCAATTGCACAAGAATAAGTGTTAGGAATACATATCTAACAATCAAAGATAATTATAGACAAAGATGTGAGATAAAAATCTCACCTTTGAACCCAAATCAATGAAGGAGAAGCTTTTAAAACAAGCTAAGATCAATTCCTCTTCAATAACAACCCAAGAAGCTTCAATCTAAGCTTATAAGTAAAATATTTCCTATGTTAGGTTTAGGAATTTCTGAAATGGAATGGAGAAAGAGTTGGAGAAGATGACTAGTATGCTTACCAATGGGTTCTCTTAGAATTTGGATCTAGATCTTGGATTTTTCAAAAGAACTAGGGTTTTGGATTTCTATTTCCCATTCTCTTCCACCATATTTGCTTTAGAACTGAAAAGAGGAGGAAGTGAGAGTGAATGGGGGGGATGATTCAGTTTGGGGTATTATTATGGCTAGTGGGTTGAACCCAAACCCAAACCCTAAGTGAAAAGGTCAAATTTTTAGCTAGCTCCAAACATATCGAAGTTTATACTCAAAAAGGTCGCAAACGGCGCTTTGAACTCAATGGCAGTAGTCCCGAGTCCTAATTCGACAGTTTGCAAAAATTAGCTTTTCGGACTAAAATCCGACTAACGATGAAATATTTAAATAAAATATTTAATACACAATCGATAAATATGCGGTTTGTTACAGACTCCCCTCCTTGAAGAAATTGCATCCTCGCAATACTTAAGAAGAAAAATAAGAAGTAACAACTATAGAAGCATATCAACACAAAAGAAATTTTAAATAGGAAGTTCACCATAAAGAGCATGAAAGGGTAAGCCTAAACGGGATCGCTCGATGAATTCCCAGGATTCCTAAGAGAAATCCTTAGGATCTGAGAACCATTGAATTTTCACAAAAAGAACATCTTTATTCCGAAGGCGCTCAACCTCCGAAGCAATGATGCGAATGGAATGTTGCTCATAAGTCAAATCTGGTGAAACTTCACTTTCTTCAATAACACCGGGCTCAAGAATAAAAATAGGAAACCTAAGAGCATTTCCATAGTTAAAAGACGCAGAGAACGTCAAGAATAGCAGAAAATTGAGCCAGTGCAACGGCGTAGTACAGAAACGGTACGCCCGAGAAACTAGAAACTCGAATAATTTGGAACACCGACGTAGTACAAAAACGGTACGTCCAATGAACCGATAAACCGGAACAACGATGTAGTATAATATACATCTATTGATCCAAATAAGACGGATCATCGATGTAGTATAATAACAGTACATCCGATGAACCGAACACCATAAAAGAACATCGGACGCTAGTCCATAAAAAAAATGAGATAACGCTCAATAAAATGAAGTATATCAAAACGTCCGATGAACTTGATAAAAAGATAATTCCGTTCAGACAACATCAAAGAATCAACCACTTGTTGCTTACGACTAAGCGCATTTGGCAACACGATTTCCCTTCCGGGAATAAAAAGATTATCAAGATCATAAGATGCCAGCAACTCGAGTCAACATGAAGTTCCTTATGAGAAAATAAATATTCCAAAGATTTATGATCGAGGTGGAGAACAAATTTCTCCCCCAAAAATGATGATGCCAAACTCTAAAAGCGAAAATAATAGCTGCGAGCACTAGATCATGAGTGGCATACCTAGTCTCAATCGGCTTTTAATGATTTAGAAGCACAAGTGATAGCACGTTATCTTTTGCAAGAGAACGACATCCAAACAAATACGATAAGCATTGGTACAAAAGATAAAGTCTTGGTTCCCTTCGGGAATCACAAGAATAAGAGTATCGAAAAGAAAGAATTTCTTTTAAATAATCTTCTTTCCTGAAAAGTTAAAACTTTCAAAATTACATTTATCTTTATGTAATAATCTTTCTAGAAAAATTTACATAAGTCAATTTATTGTGTCTGACTGTCACATCTAAGCGTTTAGGAAATTCCTATCGATAACGTTGATCAGGAGCATCGACCAGAATTCTTAAAGCACTCAACGGGCAATACAATCACAAAATCATCTTCTATATGATAAAAATATCTCTTAAAAAGTTTTAAGAATATTCTTTGCTCGTTTCAGAACAAAATCCAACTATACTTATAAATAAATCTTATGAAAAAGATTTGCAAAGATTTTAAATTGCTAATTTCATCCAAAATCAATAAACACAAGAATGGAGTCATCGAGATCGTAGAAAACTCGATTCACAAAATGGATGAAACAAGATGGGCAAACTGAATGACATAATAAGTCATTCATAAGAATCGTAACGAGTGCGGAATGCGGTAAGTGGAATGCTAACTCCCGCAACTCAACCAAATGAAAATCGGTGGCAAGGTCGAAGTAGAAAGACCTTAACACCACATAAAAGATTTCTTAAGTGATAATTCTAAGACAAACTCAAAAATACCGGAAAATTTTCACAAATTATTTAGATAAGAGAAATAACACTTTTCTCATCTTAAGGGCTTAAAGAATAAAATGATGCCTTCAAAAATTTGAAATCGGAATCTCAAGAAAAAATAGAAATCTGCTTAACAGATAGAAAATGTCGAAGATGAATACTCCACACGGAAAATAGGATATGGGCTTCACAACGATTGAGCCAATCCTTACAAAAATCAATTCCGAAGCCTAAGTAAAAATCGGCTCAGGAAGAAAAATCACATAAAATAATTTCGACATTAATAGAAAGCAAATTGAGTGGTGCGGATCTACCATCCGGATTCGCAACTCTCAAAGAAGTCATCAAGCCCAAAATATTTTCAAAGAAAAAGAATCAACAAGTTCTTTTGATATAAAATAGACCCGTATCAAAAAGAACTCAAATAAGAAGATCATGAAATAAAACAATGCCATCAAGGATTGAGTGAAAAATACCTTGACCAAGAGAAGAGTTGCTAGGGGCTTGTAGCTTTCTTTCTCTCTTGCTTGGAAGCTTAGGGCACGAAGATAAAGATGACCCAAACCTTTGCAATAACGGCAAAAGAGGGGTTTCGGGCACTCCCTTGCATAGTGGTCTATGGAACCACAATTGTAGCATCGTCCACAACTAGAGGTAGGAGTCTTTGCTACCGGAGTTTGTTGCTTCCCTTTCTTATTAGAATTGGGGCCTTTGAATTTGATAGGCCTCTTCAAGTTATTGTCGAAGTTTTGTTGGGCACGTACAACTTCAACATCACCTTCATTATCGGCCTCTTCAAGACGAAGAGCGATATCAATAAGCTGATCAAAAGAAACTTCTAGCTTCAAAAGTAATGGCTTCTGAAGATTCTTATTCAAGCCATAGGCAAATCTATGATTTTTCTTCAATGGGGTATTAATATACTCGACCCTGTATTTGGACAGAGATTCGAAAGATGCGATATAATCTATCACAGAAGATTCACCTTGAACAAGGTCAATAAAACGCCAGGCCAAAGTTACTTTTTCAGCCTCCGGCACAAATTTCAATTCGAATATTTTATGGAATTGCTCCCAAGTGAGATCCTCTTCGACGATTTCAGAAATTAAAAGCTCATACCAATCTAACGCTCTTTCATGGAGCATGCTAGAAGCCACTTGGACTCGATGTAGATCAATAAGGTTCATGCGAGAAAAGATACGATCGCATGATTTGAGCCAAGCTTGAATTTCTATAACACTTTTGGATCCCTTGAATTGCCATCCACCCAAATCGGTATAGTCTCTGCACAAGCATGCAAAACCAGATCTAGGATGAGTAGGCTCTGGATTCGGTCCTGCAGCTTGAGCATTCTTCACAAGATCAAGAAGCCGCCGGGCAGACATAAATACTCCATCCTGGGGAGTAACACTAGATTGACCGGCGCTGGGACGACCAGGTTTAACCATTTCTCTTCCTTAAGAAAGAAAGAAGAGAAAAAGAAGATTATTCACTAATGAATATCAAATAATCTTGCTAGATAAAACAAGGAATCATAAAGGATATAGGATGAATCGGTACGACGACTCGAATTAATCCTAAGACATAACTCCTAAGGTGGACTTAGGACAATGATCCTTGTTAAATTATACTACATTGTTCCGAAGTTTAGCTCTGATACCAAGCTGTGACGCCCCACCTCTATACCCACGCTAACCAAGGACACTACGGTGTAATGCCGTCAACTAGCACGGAGAAAAAGGTTGTTGAGGAGCGACCATCTGTATAATTGCTTTGTGTGAGTACCGATATGCCAAATAAAATATAACTTTCATTATTTTCAAGAGGAAGTCCGACATACCGACACAAACTCAAAGCTACTACACAGTGGCTATAATGTCTTCGGAAACAAATATAGAAATAAACATAGCACAAATCAGTCACAGATAATTCATATCACAAAGGCGGAAATAGACATGAATAAATACAACACATAAAAGTGTTCATCAGAGTAGTGGTCTAAAAGATCCACAATGACACAAAAGAATAGCAACATGTGATATACAAAAGAATAAGTACACAACTATAAGTCTATATCTCAAATGTATACAACAAAAACTACTAATCTAAGTAGTTAACCAAAAGTCAGGATGATAACCCCAGAAGAGAGGTCAAGCAGAAGCACCTATAACATCTCGGTCTGACCCGAGTATTATTTATAAGAAAATAATAAACGGATAAGTCTAGCTATAAATATCAGATGAAATGATATAGAGTAAGAGATATGACTAAACGTATAATAATCACAATGCCAAGCTGTGATAAATAAGTAATTGAAAAATCAACAAGAGATTAATCAATACCACAAAAATCTTCTCAAAGATCAAAAAGAACGTCATACTCCTAATTTCATTCACCAAGCCACAAATATTGACAACATATAAATGCCAATCATTAAATTGGTGAAACACAAATTCTAGAAATCATCAATTAGAAATCCAGAAATCACAAGAAAAGGATGGCCAATCCCAAACGGAACGTTATTCCGTAAACCGGGCATCGACGCACCTAAATAGATACGCCCCATGCACAGTCAAACATCGTCGCACCTAGAAAGGTACGACCCATGCAAAGGCAAACATCGACGCACCTAAATAGATACGCCCCATGTAATGTCTAACATCGATGCACCTAGAAAGATACACCCCATGCATAAATAAGCATCGACGTACCTAGAAAGATACGCCCCATGCAGAAGTCAAACATCGACGCACCTAGAAAGATACGTCCCACGCATAGACGAACATCGATGCACCTAGAAAGATACACCCCATGTCCCGACTTATTGAGCCGATTGCTCTACGAAGTAAACAAACATCGACGCACCTAAATAGATACGACCCATGTGTAAATAAACATCGACGCACCTAAATAGGTACGACCCATGCGAGAACTGAGACGAAGCTCAATAAAATGAAGTACAGTCCTCCACATAAGCAAAGAGACATCGCACATTGCTAGTCTAAACCATGAAATGATCATCATCGATCATCAAGAAGTGTCAATTACAGCAAGCTAGTAAATATATGAGCTTAGCTTCATGTCCCAAACCACTAGCTTAACTTAAATATTTACGAACAAATTGTAGATTTCCACTAGAAAATTGTCACAAGAGATTCAATCGAACAAGTCCAAGAATTAACCGACGAAGTAAACGCAAGCATTCATACCACTTGTTTTACTAAGTCGTTTAATTAGATTTCTCGTACGAGTGAGGTAAAGGTTTGTATATACTAATAGATTGGAAATCGGTTTGAGAAAACAAGATTTGTTATAAAATAATGTTGAAATCATTTGAAGAAAGAGTTTTGATATTTACTACTAGTATAGAAAACCTTTATATTTTAAAGTGACAAATCATAGAAGTGATTGTAAAAACAATCAATCATAAAAATTCACATTCGAAGACGTGAATAAAATCCAAAGAAACCGATAAAGAATCCATCGAAATAGATATTCAAAAATCCATAAAATCGACCGAGAAGCCCAAGATAGTTTGTCTCGACGAATGGTCAACTCAGCATCTCAACAAAGCAAGTTCTGCGGAATGTTTTTCAGATAAGATCCCCTACGGAGGGGGGGTCCAGGGGGGTGGCAAACCCCTAAGGTGGGGGCGCGGGGCAACGCCCCGTCCAAAACGGTACGACCTGGTGAAGACCTAAGGGAGGATAGGATCGAGCGACCTCGATAATAAATGATAACAACAAGTAGGATCATTACGAATCGATTAAAGTTGGAAATTCAAGTTAAATAGGCAAATAGGCAAAAGACTGCAGATTCAGACGTCTGAATCTGGAAAATAAAATATTTTCCAATACAGAATTCAGACGTCTGAAATCATATATTCAGACGTCTGAATCTGGTAATAGAAATCTTTCCAGAATAATATTCAGATGTCTGAATACTACGTTTCAGACGTCGGAAACTGGGGTTCAGGGCATTCCCTGAACCTAGGCCAAAAACGGACAAATGGATACTGGAAGCGATCGATCGAGCGACAACGACTAAGGATTTACGCCAAGCGACAACCCAGCCTTAACGGCTCTTCGATACGCCTCAAATATCAATGTCCAAATATCCATAAAAGGATTTTCATAGATTTTGATTTCAAAACACCAAAAATTGGAATATACACCAAATCAATCCAAACCAAAATCAATTGCACAAGAATAAGTGTTAGGAATTCATACCTAACAATCGAAGATAATTATAGACAAAGATGTGAAATAAAAATCTCACCTTTGAACCCAAATCAATGAAGGAGAAGCTTTTAAAACAAGCTAAGATCAATTCCTCTTCAATAACAACCCAAGAAGCTTCAATCTAAGCTTACAAGTAAATATTTCCTATGTCAGGTTTAGGAATTTCTGAAATGGAATGGAGAAAGAGTTGGAGAAGATGAAGAGGATGCTTACCAATTGGTTCTCTTAGAATTTGGAGCTAGATCTTGGATTTTGCAAAAGAACTAGGGTTTTGGATTTCTATTTCCCATTCTCTTCCACCATATTTTGCTTTAGAACTGAAAAGAGGAGGAAGTGAGAGTGCATGGGGAGGGATGATTCAGTTTGGGGTATTATTATGGCTAGTGGGTTGAACCCAAACCCAAACCCTAAGTGAAAAGGTCAAATTTTTAGCTAGCTCCAAACATATCGAAGTTTATACTCAAAAAGGTCGCAAACGACGTTTTGAACTCAATTGCAGTAGTCCCGAGTCCTAATTCGATAGTTTGCAAAAAGTAGCTTTTAGGACTAAAATCTGACTAACGATGAAATATTTAAATAAAATATTTAAATACACAATCGATAAATATGCGGGTTGTTACATACTGTATAGACTATGGGAATATAAAAGTGTGTTAAGGTGGAAAATGTAAAGCCTTGACGCTATTTTCAGTATATTACACTTTACTTTAGACACTATTATAATAGCGTATATTACTACATAGTAAATAGTTTAACGGATCCTTACGAGATGTGAATCCCGAGCATCTCTTAAGTTACTGCAGTCACTTTAGACACTGGATAGGAGATGTTAAATCTCGTAAACATCACTGACGCTGTTTCACTCATATTTATTCCTGTTGATTTAACGTACATAAGATATTTTAGCTCTGACTCGAGTGTTTTATCCTTTGAATTCATTCGGGTCAGTCCGAGCGTTTCAAGATTTGAAGATTTTATTCTGGAGGACGAAGACGAAGATTTTAGTACTATTATCTACTATATTATTCCACTACACCATTTAATTCCGCCGCATTAATTATTATTCTCTAATATGTGTACTCTGATATGTATTGTATAAATATATAATCAAATGTTTTGTAAAACAGCTTCATGAACTGTATATTTGCTTATTATATTTTATCGTTTCGCTGCAAGATTCTACTTTGTGTTTTTCTTTCTTTGTTTTTTCTTACGTACCCCATAACAATCCGCCCTTCTGTATGGTTCAAGTCTGACGTGTGTGGATTATCGTCGATTTAAACCATGCAAAAAGGCGGGATGTTACATCTGGTATCAGAGCTTGGGTTTAGTGAAAACCTTAGCTTTGTGGGGTTTGACTCTTTACTAATAGGGTAGTAATACCCTATGATGAGTCGCTGAGTGTATATATATGAGAGAGCGTATTTGTTAGTGTTATAAAAAGGTTTTTATATTGTGTTCATTTGTTCCGTTTTGTATTTATAAATTCTGGTTGATGCATGAGACGCTATGACATCAATATGGATTTCTAAACACTTAATAGGATAGACTGATGCAATATTTGTTTTGAATATAGGTGAATGAAATAATTTTGCCTATTATATTTTCTATATATATAAAATAAATTATTATAAATGATATATATTTGGTTGTAATAGATTGGTTGTTAGGTTATGAAATTTATAAATAATAGTTGAAATAAAATTGAAAATAAAATAAACGAAAACTGGAAATTTTAGAACTTATGTTCCGGGGTTTTGAAACTTTTTTTCGAATAATGAATCGGCGGTCTCGCCAAACATCGAATGATTTGTAAACGGGTGAAACTCTTTTACAATAGGCATTGATTTCTTGGAGATTTCGGAATCCTCGGTTTACGATGCTATCTATCTCCTGCTATGCCTGAACTCTATCTCTTGCGATCGAATATCGATTTGCCTCGAAATTTTACATCGATCTTACTCTTGAAGTCACGGTTGACCCCGTTAAGGTTGCCCGTGAATTAAATAAGTTATCCATCTCCAAATCCTGTTATTGAATCATATTTCTGTTCTTTCAAACTTGAATTCGAATCAGAATTCTCTTTGATTTGATTTCCATCAAATTTGAATCTCTATATTTATTTGAAATCCATTCTTGTATCGTCGAGCGAGGAAGTATATTTGTAAATTAATGTTAAAAATGTTAATATATATCGTGTTGTTTGAGTTGTTGATGTTGATTTGGATTTTCGATCGATTCGTCTGATCAACGCTATCGATAGAATTTCCAAAACACTTAAACAGAGCAAACTAACACAATGTTGTTTTCAAAAATTTGGCTAACGAAATAATTTTATACGATTATGTTATATAAGCATAAATTTTCTGAAATTAAATAGTTAATGAATTGGTTGTTGTAAATAATAATTTTGATTTTCATTTATTGATGTAAACCATTGACTATTGAATAATATAAATAAATGAACTTATAAAACTTAGTTATAATTTGATTTGGAATTTAAAGTGAGTATAAAATTAGAATTTGAGAATTTAATTTTTGATAATTTCAGACTATGGTTTTAAAGTTTTAAATGTATATTATTTAAAATATTTTCGAATAGAAATGGTTTGCAAAGAATTTTAAATGATTAGATTAGAGCTCTCCTATTTTGTCGCTGGGAAATAATTTCGGTGATGACGGCCGCATCATCGACATTCATTTTTGAGTTTCGAAGTGGAGAGACTATTCTGTGGCTTTGCTACGGTTTGTTTTGAAAATAAATTGATTTGAAATTTCTTAAAGTATGATTTAATTTTTAATATATATATTAATATATGATTTAAATCTGATTCTATATATTATATGTATATATTTATTTATCTCTAAATAAACTTGAAGTTACTCGGAATTCAATTCTTAAATTTATGGTAAAGAATAATTTCAATTACAATATGAAATCAAAATTTTGAATATAAATATAAGCCTAAATAATTAAATAAAATTTTATTTGGATAATACTCAATTGCATTATATATAACTTACCTAAATTTTCAAAGGTTAACTATGTAATTGAATATTATACAATATAAATGATATCAAAGGAATTTTTAAATAATTTGAGTAGTTATAATAAATGTAAATATACTTAATATATCTTATCACATATATATGATTATATTAAGTAGAATAAATTTAATAATAATTTGGAACAAAAAGAATTAAAATTGTCGAATAAAATATAATTATCATAAATTACTATTCAAATTTATGATCTTTGAAATTGTTAATTTAATATAATTAGATAATATACAATATAAATTATCTTTATAGATAAAATTGAGTGCGTATAAAAATGTTATACACTTAAAGTCTAATTATAAAATGATTAATAGAGATAAAATAATAAGTTAGTCGAATAATAAATGGATTAACAAAAGAAAAATGGTTGTTTGAAATAAATTTTGTAACAAACAATGATAAATTGAAAATAAACCAAGTTAATGAAATTCCTTGAGTTAAAAATCAATTGTTGCATATAAATTTATTTAAATTGAAATTTGTATGGTTTGAACTAATTGTTTATTTTGTAATTCAAGTCTATTTTCTTCTGGTTGTTTCTATTCTCCTACCTCCTTCCTTTTCGGGGACGAAAAGTTTTGAGTGGGGGAGAATGTAACGACCCGTAAAATTTAACTGGTTTTGAATGCAACGACCCGTAAAATTTAACTGGTTTTAATAACGTTATTAATTGAAATTGTGTGGAATTTTAAACGACAAAATTTTGAAATAAAAAAAAATTTAATATTTGAAATGCGTCTAATTAAACATAGCAACTAGTAAATTTTCGTCCGAAAATATGAATGTTTATTTCGCGCGTAAATTTACTTCAATTTAATCAGTTAAAAAAGCGATGAAAATAAAACGTTTTCAAAACCAAAATATTTTTACATAGAAAAATTCTAAATCATCTTCTGAGCAAGATGTCAGTTTGTCGTTTTTTCAAATTCGGACATCTTTGGCTCCGTCGATCTTATTTTTCTACGTTTTTCATGCATTTTTCGTAGTAGAAAATTAAAATTTTTATAATTCAAGCGTACCAGTGATATCTGTATACCGTTGTAACCGTATCGTCGTGCTGATCTCTATGGTATATTCAATTCTGTGTTTTGAGGTTCGGGTCGCAACAGAAACAATGAAACGGTGCGTCGTATCGGTACCGGAAATCTGTGACCTTTAGTTTTTCTTTCCCTTTTCAAAATTGAACATGAAGGCAATGAACCAAATAAATTGCTTTGGTAACTTTCCCGAAATCCAACCGTGTTTACAATTTCCCACGTGCACTAACCAACAGCCATTAGCTGTTATTATTCACTGAAATTCAATGTGGTGGGTTTTGGTATTCTTACTTTAATAAATTTGCGTTCGTTCATGTTGCTGTCACAAAACAATACTGTTGGTTTCATTCTCCTTACCATTCAATATATTTTTCATGTGACTTCCTTTCTTTCCACTGCATGTAATCCTCTTCATTTTATTTTGGCCAAGCCTATACGTACGCAACCCGTCCTCAAACCCACCCTCTCGCATAGCCGCTCCACATCCTCTCCTATGTTAGCATCCTCCGCGACAGGCATCGCACGACCAACTGATATCCCCTGCAAACCGAAGCGACCCGCCTAGCCCAAGCCTTGTCACCTTCCGACCAAACCCATCCACCATTCGCTCTCCACATCAGCCGCCACGACTGAAGCTCGCCAACAAACTCACGTACCGCCTACACCCAGTCACCTTCCTCGGCCTGTGTCATTTTCTCCTAGTAAAGCCACCCTCCATCTCACCTCCGCAAGAGGCAAACGGCCCCGTCGCTCCACTAGCCTCCGGCCACGCACAGCATCCCGTAAAGCCCAGTCGATCACTTTCCCCTCCACCTGACCCTCCTCCATCTGTGCGTCAACTTCACATGCAACACGAGCTTGCCATCCATGCACACAACCTTCGCGTCTACCCATTCCCCTCTCACCAATCACCTTCCATCAAGTCCGGCACCCGAATCCTCTTCCCGAGTTGACGAAGCCTTTGCACCCATCTTCACACTGTCCGCCCTGACCATGCTGTCCCACCACCGTATGCGCCCGTACACCATCCTCCGCCTCCGACCACCTCTTTTTCCTCCTCATGCCGTTTTTTCTCTAGCTGCAAGTCCATGTAGCCAGCCAAGCACCCAAGCCTGCAAGTGTAGCTTCTCCAACTCAAAAAGGTCCTTCGCCATGGCATCTACCTTCACTTCCTCCTCTTTTCTAGTGATTCACGCATATGTTATAGGTTAGTACAGTTTTTTTGAGATGTTGATTTCAAATACATGTAGTAATTGGGTATATTCATATAAATATTTATATCTTAGTTGCATATAAGCTGTATGTATGGTTGTATAAATATTGCAAGTGATGTTACCATCTGTAAGAAAACTTTATAATAGTTAAATTATAGTGTACCTTTGAGTCTGCACACATATTAGTCTACGCATGGGCATGGGATGCTTTAGTGGATAGGTAGGGGTTTCTGCATACTATAGAGATATTTCTTATAGTCGTACAGTTTGTTGTTATAATTATATTATTACAAAGTGTGTTTACAGCATTTATGTATTTAAAATGGTCAGGATACATATGCATATGCGGGAGTCAGTGGGTTAGTTATGAGTTTATCTTTTGTTAGCCGTTTATATGTTCAGGTTTGGATAAATATAGAACACTATATATTGTTTGTAAAATATTGAATTTTAATGTATGTGTTTGATTTTTATCCATGCATTTTATAAAAGTAGATTGGAAAACGTACAACCTAAATATTTTACTTTATTTGTGCTTTAAATGTTTGTTTTGAAAATGGTTTGCTAGTGTATATTTATGTATGAAAAGTTACTGTATATACATCCGGGTTTTGAAAGTTTACAATATAGTTGCAGTAAACTTTATTATACATATTTTTGCACGTAATTATTTGATTCTCATATATATTATTTTAGAGTTTGCTAGTTTACTTTGTTAACTTATATGTAGGTTTCAATACAATACGGTAGGCTGTGTGATTTATAGCGAATATTGACTTTAATATGTATAATGTACATGCGCTCCATATATTATAGTTTTTTTATATGCCTCTGTTGCACAGTTTATATATCTATTGATTTTAAAATATAAGATATGATATGGTTACTGTTAATTGCTTTTTTAAGTAGATATTTGTGTTTAATTTAAACAATGATTTTAATACGTTATTTTAATATTGGTTTTAAAATTAAATATTTATTCCATAGACAAGAATAATAATAGATACAGATTATTGTTGCTTCTATCGTATTGGTTCTGATTTGTCCCCATCAACATTTTTACTTATCAGCTTGTCCGTGATTCGTGCCAATCTAGCTTTGATTTGGGATTCGTACTTCGATTCGTAATTCGATTTCATCGCCTATCGCTCTAGCCACGAAAGATGAGCAATCACTCACGATTAATGTTCTTTTATTTATTAAATTTGATTTCAATTGAAACGACAATTGAAATATGCTGCTGTTATTTATTGCACTGTTATTTACGTATCAGTTCACCTTTGACATCTGACACCATTATATGTTATTTATGCAATGATAATCCAGTTTGGTTGATAAATGATTGATTGTTTGATGTTGTAATTGGACGTTAAATTGTTAATGTTGTAAGTGATAAATAAATCGAAATTGAAATTGACGTAGAATAGTTAACAATTTACAATTGATATGTGTTGAAGTTGATTAGTTAAATTTGTATAATATGACCCCTTGAATGTTAAATAAATTGACACGTAGAAATAGTGTTAACGACACCTTGAACCAATTAAATGTATGTTGTATAAATTGATGTAGTTTGAAATTGAATAATAAATATCATGGAGAACCGTATAAATATTAATGCAATAATCTTTAATCTACATGAAATGATAGTGTAGATTCTAGAAATAATTGTATTAATTCGCACAAATAACAATGCGAATTAATACGACTATTTCGGGATTATTTAATTGAATTAATTATTGAATTGTTATTGATGTTTGCTATTGCTTGTTTACTTACTTTGACACCATCCCAGTTATCAGACTGCAAGTTCCCTTTATTATGTTTTGATTTTTGAATTGGAATTGGAATCGGGTTGAAATGATAAATACCCAAAATGAACTTGACCTAGGATAGAGAATTAAATAAATCCGATTGGTCAATAATTTGATTTAAAAATAAAATAATGATTTATTCGAATAAAGAATAAGTTTTGAAATGAAGTTGGAATTTGAAATTTTGAAAGGAAAATGTAAAAATTGAAATCTGAAACAAATATTAACGTAGTAATTAATGAAAGAACGTTGTTTGAAATTTAATTATTTAATAATTAAATTGGAATTATTAATAAATAATTTGGAATTAGTAATAATTGAGTTTTGGAATTATTAAGTTTGAGATCATTTAATAATTAAATTTGAAATTATAATCAAGTTGGAATTATAATTAAGTTTGAAATTATTAAGTTGAATTTATAATTAGGTTGAAATGATTTGATAATTAAGTTTGAATTAAAATTTAAGTGGAAATGATTTAATAATTAAGTTTGAATTTATAATCAAGTTTGTAATTATTAAGTTTTGAAATTATTGATAATTAAGATTGAAATCATTTAATAATTGAATAAGATTTAATTATTTGAAAATTAAATAAAAATTGAATTCTTTGATAAGAGAAATTGAACTTTTGAATAAATGGATTTGAACTTCGTTAATAAATGAAATTGAGTTTCTTTATTTATTAAAGTTTGGAAAATTATATAGGTAAGTTAATAAGTGAAATTGAACTTCTTGAATATGTGAAATTTAGTTTCTTTATTAATTGAATTTCGGAATTTGTAACTAAGTAACTAAATATATGGAACTGAATTTCTTTAACAAGAAATAAACGTGATTTATTGGAATAAATTTAAGACTTGAAATTTAAAGAATTTGATTTGACGAATCTAATTTAATTCAATTTGAAGTTTTGATATAATAAAGTTGAACTTAGGTAATCGATTTAATGAATTGGAAATTTAAATGAAATTGTTTTGGATGATAAATCAACTTAACGAATATTGAATGAAATTGATAAATGAATTTAAATTGATTTGAATGAAAATTAAACAATTTAAATGTTTCGGAATGAAACTTACATACAAACTTGAATCAATATTTGAATTGTTTTAAATAAAAATCAAAATTGAATTGTAAGACTTTGAAATGGTTATTTGGAAGCTATGAAACGTAAATTTTGGAAATTGATAGTGAAAGACAAATGAAATGTTGAATTTAAATTCTAATTGAAATTGAAATTGATTTGGTTTTGGAATTTACTAAACGACTAATCGGTGTAACAATTACGAAAGTTATTAAAGAGACCAGAATCGGTTATGGATATACTCTCTATCTAAACCGAAAACCACTTTAATAACTATACACGGAGTGATGATCCAGAATAAAGTGGTTGGAATGATGTACGTGATGACTGAAGAAAGAGAACGATAATGGATAGCCTTGACACTTGTGTCAAATTGGAAATGACTAAAATCAGGAGCCGTGCCGGGCCAAATGGGGTTAGCTACCTCGAGCGAACACACTTCTTCGTAACTACTACTCATTACTTGTGATTGATTGGTGCACCCTCGGAATTTTAGGAGTGTTATTTCGCGGTGTTGCGATTGCTGCGGCGATGCGTTCTCGCTAGTCCGGATCAAGCGAACGGTAGTTTCACTACCTTGGGTATTGCCTCATGTGCCTTGTCATACTTGTATTCCTATATACGTGACCACTACGAATTTGTTTTGTGTTATACCTATGGAGTACTCCCTGATATCCCACCAGTTTACGGTGGAGTTTACAGTGCTGTATAGACTATGATGCTTATAAAAATATGTTAAGGGGGATAATGTTAATGCCTTAACACTATTTTTATACTTTATATTACTGATAGACATTATCTATTTAGCGTACACTACTACATAGTAGATAGTTTAACGGATCCTCAGAGGATGGTGATTCCAACATCCTTTGAGTTACTTGTATTTCGATTGCTATTTCACTTGAGTTGGATTTATTGATATGAGAATATTAATCCTGACTCGAGTGTTTTGTGTTTTGCTTTACGCTCGGGTCAGACTGAGAGTACCAGCTTTCGAGGCTCACCTTTGGAGTTGGAGCTTCGCTTGGAGATCCAGCTATGTTCCTAGCTTTCAGATATTAAGTTGATTCCAGTGATGTATTCTGATTATTATATTCGACTATTGTATTTGAGACTTCTATTGTAAACTCTGATGTATCTTATATATTTATATAGTAGCTTCATGAACTACTATCTCTTTTATTTCCGCTGCATATTATTACTCTGTGTTTGTGGTACTGTGATTATTTATTTACTGTATATCTCAGTTTTTTCAAATTTAAATTAACAATTCGGTATTTTGAATTATTCAAATCCGACATGTGCGGATGCGAATAGTCCAAATAGCGGGTTGTTACATATTTTTTGATATAAATATTTTAATATAATTTGGAAGAATTGTTTTAAAGAAATTTTGGAAAAATAAATAAGTGCTGTATTCCCTTCTCTGTCGCTGGAAAATAATTTCGGTGATGGCGGCTGCATCATCAACATTCATTTTCGAGTTTCGAAGTGGGAAGGCCACTGTAGTAGTTTTACTGCAGATTCATCTTTGATAAGCAATTATAAATTATAATTTTTTTAAATATAATTGGATATATAAAGTGTAAGTATATAAATTTATCTATTATTTTAAAATGATTTTGAGTAAAACCCGGTATTTAATTCTTAAGTTTCCATTAATTAATAGTTTCAATTAAGTGTTGTAAAATGGAATATAACTAAGTTATAAATTGGAACCTTCAATTTAAATAAGTGATTTAATGCTAATTCTAAATGGTATTAATAGAAATTTGAGATTTGGAACCTATAAGACAAAGGATATTATTATTAAGCATCAAGTTAATTAAGAGAAATAGAATAAACTTGTATAACTTTCAAGTACAACCTTAAAAAGCATATATATAACTTACCAAATATTAAAAGTTGAAATGTTTAATAGGAAAATGTAATGGAAATTGTATAAGCAAAAGTATGTAATGAAGTGTTCAAAATTGCTTTTATTTATAAGAATTGATGTTATTATTGTTATAAACTTAAGTTATAATGGAAATCTTACTATAATAAAATATGATAGAAGGTAAATGTTTTAAGTAAAGTAATTATGGACTAAAGTAAATGTGAAGTTGATTATTTTAATAAACAGAATGATGAATACTGTAAATAAATGAAATTAAGCAGTGAATAAATGAATGTAATATAATAAAAGGAAATCAAACAGTAAATGCTATGAAATTGGAAATTTTAACTTGATTTCTTGTTTGGAAGTGCTGTTTGTTTGGTTTGTGGGTGTTTGGGCAATGATGCCTTAAAATTGTTTAAATGAATGAATAGTCTATTTAGATTCACCTAAGACTGTTGAGTAAAGGGTGCACTTAGTAGTTTATTTTTTTCATTCCGTACAATTTAAAGTTGTGAACCCGAACATCTATTTGTTTTGTTTGATATCAATGAATGTTTTATTTGTGTTGATTCCATGTGATAGTTGTATGTTTTGTTGCAAGTGATTGATGGTTGTATTGATTGGGTTGTTGGTGGTTGAAACAAAATTAAATATTTCATTTTATATAATTATTGACTCTTTTGGATTATATAAGTCAAATGCAGGTTATGGAAGCAATTGCTACTGCATTTGGTTTCATAATATAAGCGTAAATTGCCCGACAAATAGGTACATTTCGGATTACGGTCTATAGAGTTATTATATTGTTTTCCCGTGTTGGGATATATATTATTTTGGAAATTATATGTTATATATTTTTATATTTTATATTATATTTTCTCCCGAGCCTCCCCGTACAAAGGAGACTCTACCAAAAAATTTCGTAATTTTTGGGCTTAGAAAATATATTGAAAATGTTTTCCGAACTTTATTAATTTGAATATAAAATGATCTAATGGTTATAAATCGGTACATTTTATTTAAATTAATTAATTTTGTAAAATTTATTTGTTTATAAATTTAATATTTTAAGTAAGATGTATTGATTTCCTAATTCTTCTTTTCCATTCTTTTCCTTTTCGGGGACGAAAAGTTTTAAGTGGGGGAGAGTGTAACGACCCATAAATTTGATAAATAAATTTGTTAATTAAATAAGATGTTTGTAATTAAATTTAGTGGAAATAATTTTTTTTTATAAATTAATATTGTAATGAACGCTAAAATAAAATATAGCAATGGTAATTAAAACCTATTTATTAGTAATTTTGAATAAAATTCTAATAAATGAAGTAGTGAGAGGTTTATACCTGGATATAAATTGAATATGTGAAATTTGAGGTAAGTATTGAATTGATTTATGTAATAAAACATGGTTAACAATAATTGGATGTAAATTAAGGAAATACGTTATTGCAAGTTAATAATTAATGAACTTGAATGAACATTCCAATTTAATATAATAATTGAAATGCTATGAATTAGTTTTAAATGGAATATAGTATAAACAAATGCAATAAGTGTATTGATGGGTGAAATAATATATTGATTTATTTGTAACTGAATGTAAATTAATGCAATTATGTTAATGTAAGTTAATAAATAATTAATTTAGCGCAATCCCAATTAACTGAAATAACAGTAAGGTCATAATTTGTCGTATCTAGTAAATTTGGAAATTTGATTCCAATAAATGCAACAAAGTATTTGAAATGTATATTGTTTTCATAAGATAGTATAAAGGAATGTAAACTTGTGATTTATGTATGAATTAATAACCAAAATAAGGGAAATAGTGTTAATGTAAGTAAAGTTGTAACAAATTGGTCTACTAAATCAAATTTGGATATCAATAATGTAATGTTTACGAGAATTAATGCAAGAACTGAAGGTAGGTAGGTAATAAATAAATAGAAACGGTAAATTTTTCATAAGAAATAGATTGGAAAAAGGGAATGAAACTAAGGTTTGGTTTTAAAACCTTAATTCATGTATGTAGTTAACAAGATTTCACATTTGAAGCATAGCCATTAATACAAATAAGGATAATTAGAGGTATATGGTGCAATGGAATATAAAACTAGCAGTAACAAAGTGTATAGGTTAATAATAAACTTAATAAAAGAGTTGAATTGAATCAATCAATTTATTTGGAACTAATTAATTGGTATTCAAATTTATAATAAATGGGTTTATTGTAAGAAATTGAAATAACATACTACAGTAAACTGGAATTAAGGTAAAGTTGGGAATATTAGTGTAAAAGATGTAAACCCATGTTGACATCACCTTTAAGATGGTAAGTTAAAAATTGGTAATTTCTGAATTTATTGAAATTTGAAAACAAAGATAGTAATTATTGAAATTATTAACATTTAATCAACATGGAAATTTGTTTTGAATTGTTATAAATGGCTACATAAATCAAGTGATAAAATTTTAAACTAAAGGATTGGAATTTGAAATTTGATTTAATTAATAAAAAATTTAATTGATTTAATTAACTAGAAAAATAGCCATTTTGGCCACTGACTCGGATTTCGATGAAACCAGTTTCATCGGATCCGCAACTATGAATTATTGTAGGATTTCAAGTTTCGTAGCGATCGGACTTGTCATTTGATCGTACGGACCTGAAACGCCTAGAAATCAATGAAATTGAAATCAATTTGGAAAATATTGATTCTTGCATAACTTCTTCATGCAATGGAATTTGAACTTGAAACCTTTTCCAGTGCGTTTAAAATATTTTAAAACATCTATTTTGATATATGAGTTGACCCAATTTCGTTCCGGAGTCGAAACAGGCTTTTTGGGCCACTTTGTCGTTAGCGCGTATATCTATCTTATCCATCTATTCTATTTTCAAATTTTTCTACATATACGTCGTTATAAACCCTAGCCTCTCTAATTCCTCATTATCAATTGTCTGAACGCACAACTCCTTCTCTTCTACTCAATGGCAGACAAACACCTAATTTCAAATACAATTCCAAATCAAATCAAAAGCTAAAAAAATTCAAAGTCCTCAGAAAAATTCAGGAAAATTATATATCGAAGCTCTCGATGTACGCATTTCAGATCTACAATTCGTTTTCCGTTTAGGTTTGTCGTGTGATCGAAATTTGATGAATTATGATCGGCCGTTCGTCTTGTCATGATCGACTGCAACCGATCGTCGATTGCTTGGTGCTGGGTTGTGAAGATTTGTAAGGGGATTTCATCTAAGTCGTTTGTGGGGGAGATCATCGGTCGGATCGTCGTTGATTGAGCAATTAGGGTTCGAAATCCCATGGTTATCGGTGGCGGCGGAGGTCATTCGGTGGTCTCAGGTTTTATGTTAGGGGATGCGACGGCCGAGGGGCGTGTGACGGTGGTGGTTGGCCATAGGACAATGGTCGGTGGCGCTGGCTAATGGTGGTCAAAGGGGCGGGTCAACAGAGTGCGTGGGTTTCCTGTAGGTTGAACGCAAGAGGATGAGGATTGTGTACACGTATTGATGGTGACGTGTCTATTTTCCTTTTGTTTTATTACTTTTTTTACAATTTCAGTCGTTCTAATACCAATAACTTCCACATACGAGGTCGCTTTTATGCACTGATTTCTCCACTGGGTTCGTATGGGAATTCCGGACATTTTGGCGCTGGTTTGGACGAATTTGGAGACTGTGCAATTTTTGGGTTTAAATTGGATTTGGATTCAATTTAAATTCAAAAGGTGAGTGTTTTAACCCACTCACAACTTCGAAAATTTTTTATGTTTGGTAAATTAATTTATGTTGTGATTATGCATTTATTTATGGTTGTTTCGTATATTTTTAATCATAATCTCAGCTAACTGCATTTATTGAAATTAAATCATTATTTAATTTATTATTGAATATAACTGCCAGTTAATTGCCTGTTATATATCATCAATTTCTATATTGATATTGATTGATTATTTTGTATGATGATTGTGATGGATGTATGATTTTATGATGGATGAATGGATGTTTTATTTATATCATCATAATCAGCAAGTCGTTATGCATTTATTATGATTCGGGATTGCGTTTGAAATGATATACAACCGAATTTTTATTTTTAAATTGCAGATTGAAATGATAAATATCCGTATTACTTGACCATAGGATAGAAAATTATATACAAGCACCACGTATGTATGTATATATATATATATATAAAATTATTTTTGAAATAATTTTTATGGTTTTGTAAAGAAATATATGAGCTATACAGATATTGATTTTAAATGTTATATAAATGCTATTTTATTATTGATTTAGCTATGTATAAATTTGTTTGAATTATAAAATAAGCTAAATAAAGTTTGATTTCTTTTATATAATATGGTTAAGTATCTATCTAAATTTTATGGTATATAGAGTTTATAATGACTCAAATAAAATTAAGGTTGGAAGATAAAGGGGAATTCGATTTGAATTAAAGTGTTTAAGAATTATCTTCGGAATAATTTAATTTGAAATGTAAATAAATTCGAGGTTTAAAAGGTATGATTTTATAACTTGATTTTTGTTAAGAGGATTTAAATGAATATCAAAGTGATTTAAATGGGTATTATCAAGTTAATTAAATTGAAAGTATATCATGTTACTTGAAATGTAAAGGTTTTACTTAGATGATACGTGATTTATTAAGTAAACATTTCAAACCTAAATAATAGTAATTGAATTTGATATATATGAAATTATCAAAGAATTCGTTTTGAAATGGTGGAATATTTAAAGCTTTGAAAGATCTGGAAATTGAAATGTTTATCTGGGATTTAAATCTATATTTGGAAGTGATTTGTGAAGGTGAAGAAACTATTTTATTATATAAAGTAATTTATATTGTAACCATTTAAGTGGTGTGGTTATATTTCAAAGTTATGTAATTTAAAGTTTTATGTTTGAAAGGCTATATTTCAAGCGTTTGGTTTAGAAATAATATGACTATGAAAAGTTATGGTTTTAGAAAAGGATATATTTGAAAATGATATCATATTGATTTGGTTTTTTAAGGGAAAATGATATCGTAATTATATGGTTTTGGAATGAATATTATATCCTGGTTTTGAAGTATAAATTATTTTGAAATGACCGCAGTGTTATAATAACGTTTGGTTGTTAAAGAGATCGGGATTGGAAGTTTTCATACTCTCTGCCAACTCCAAAAACAACTTTAACAACCTTGTATGCGTTGGAGATTCCGAATGAAGTAGGATGGTGGCGGAGTTTCCTTTGAGGTAAATATGTGGACCCGACTCCCGTGAGTTGGCATAAGGTGGCTAAAACAGGAGCGATTGACGGGTTAAGAAGGTAGCCCCTTTTATCGGACACATCCCTTCGATATTATACTCTGACTTCAGATTTATTCGGTGGCCACTTTTTATTTCTTTGATTTGGGGGTGTGGCTCGAGGTAGGCGGTAGCTGCGGCTATGCGTTACCACCGACCTGAAAGCATAATTGGTATATCTACCCTGGCATTGCCTAGTTGTGTCGTGTCACCTACCCTAGCGCGCGTTATACGATTTTGTTTTGTACCATACCTATGGAGTGCCCTCTGACGACGCCCAGTACGGGGGAGATTACGGTACTGTACAGACTATGGGAATATAAAAGTGTGTTAAGGTGGAAAATGTAGAGCCTTAACGCTATTTTCAGTTTATTATACTTTACTTTAGACACTATTATAATAGCGTATATTACTACATAGTAAATAGTTTAACGGATCCTTAGGAGATGTGAATCCCGAGCATCTCTTAAGTTACTGCACTCGCATTAGACACTGGATAGGAGATGTCAAATCTCGTAAACATCTCTGACGTCCTTTCGCTCATATTTATTCCTGTTGATTTAACTTACATAATATATTTTAGTTCTGACTCGAGTGTTTTGTCCTTTAAATTGCTTGGGTCAGTCCGAGCGTTTCAGGATTTGAAGATTTTATTCTGGAGGACGAAGACAAAAATTGTAGTACTATTATCTACTATATTATTCCACTACACCATTTAATTCCGCTTCATTAATTATTATTCTCTGGTACGTGTACTCTGATATGTATTGTATAAATATATAACCAAATGTTTTGTAAAACAGCTTCATGAACATTATATTTGATTATTATATTTTATCGTTCCGCTGCAAGATTCTATTTTGTGTTTTTCTTTCTCTGCTTTTTCTTACTTACCCCATAACAATCCGCCCTTCTGTATGGTTCAAGTCTGACGTGTTTGGATTATCGTCGATTTAAACCGTGCAAAAAGGCGGGATGTTACAATCACAAACTTCATTGTAAAGGAATTCTTTGAGGAAATATTGGTACTAAAGTGGAATTAGATACAATCCATGGATAGAACTGATTATATGAGATGGAATAAAATTAACTCACCTAAACGAACACATAGCATTAGAATGTCTAGTAAGTATTCTCGCACATCGAAGAGAAACTATGAGTATCTTATTAATGTCGAAAATATATAATCCTAGATTGTTTAATTAATCCACTTAGAGTGTTGGCTCTATATTGTATAATGCAAAACTCTGAAATAATTCCAAGCACTCTATCAAAATATAGATTTTGGAAACCGTAACTAAAGGGATATGATCCATCGACCATGGTTGTGTCTTTATGAGTAAAACTAATGCAGTTGGAATTAAATTATCAATGTTGATAAGAGCTATATCGCAAATTTCAATTGTTGAAAATACCGTAAGGATTCGATATTCAACACGTTCAAGTCAATTTAGATTTACTCACAAAATTATTGCTTGATAAGTCCAAGTGTTTTAGTACATATGTAACATTCCCGTTTTTAGTCAAGATTAGTTTGGTAATTAATTTAATTTTTAGAGTTAAATTGTGAATTTATTGGCGAAATAATTTGAAAATTTTGAAAAATAAATAGATTGTGAATGGAATAAAATTTACATTTAGAAAAAGATATTTGTTTGTTTACTCATTTATAAATAAAGATTGATTGTGAATTAATTTTTAAAACTAAAATTTAAAAATAAATATTTTGGATAATATATTGGATTTGAAAAATATCTTGAAAATAAATTAGATTTGATAAATATTATATTTTAAATTAATAAAAAAAATTGTTTTTGGAAATATAATACATATATGGATTTCTAAACCATCTTTAAAGAGCTATATGATTTATTTAAATTTAAAATATGACATAAATTTTTTTATTCAAACATAAACACAGTTAAAAGACATGTGCCAGCATTTTAACAATAAAATTTACATTTGTAAATATTTTAACAAGCATTTAAAAAAGGGTATAACATAAATTTTTTTCATATGACATTTGTAAAATAAATCTTAACAAAAATGAAACATTTAAACTTACGTTTAAACATATGGTGTAACGACCCGAAATTTTCTAGCCCGAAAATTCCAGATAGTTATGGAAAACAAGAAAGAGATAGAAGAAGAAGAAGAACAGAAACACCAAACATCTCACATTCGTAGCGGATAAAATATAATAAAAAATAATAATAGCTTACAAAAGAATACTATATCTGTCGATTACATTTCAATACATCAAAGTTTCACATATATTCAAATGCTGGTCATATACAATCAATTTATCACAGAATTACAATAATATAATTACAGCGGAAGTATTCTATGCGTTCTTGCCATCCAGCTCGCCTCCTGAGCTCCAGAACGTCCTACCTGAAAATCTGTAATACTCGGTCTGACCCGAGCATTACCCCAAAGTAACACCCGGGTCAGGCTGGAAACCAGTGTGAATAAACCCAACTAACATGGAATACCAATACAATCAACTTATATAAACCCGGGGTAACATATGTCAATTTATCCAATTCAAAATTTGCTATTGACAACACTTATTTACATATCAATTTCTAAGTACCAAACTTAGATAAAATAATTCAATTCGCTTAAAACATTTCATCGTATTGATTTCACAAATCAATTTTTAAAAATTCGAAGTGGTTTCGGGTATTTCCTAATACCCAACTCCGGTCTCTTCGAAACTCATGTTATCCTAACCCAAGTTATTCAAATGAAATACACAACATTTCATATCAGAGATATCAACTCATTCAAATCATCCAATACCCTTCAATCATCCCTAAGCAAAGCTTAACCACATACAAATCAATTCAATTGATCTTAAATTGAATTTCAAACCTCTATCACTTAGATTACTTCATTTAACATTAATTAATTTCAAATCAATTAATTAGTCAACCCATCATTATTCATCTTAATCAATCACCCTGGATTAATTATTTTCCAATTCCATTCAAGTAATTTCCTTAATTAATTTCACGATATTAATTGTTCTTACCAAATCGATGAGTAATCTTTAATTTCTTCACAAATTAATTAACTATTTTAATTATGTTAATCCTTAATTACTTATACTAATTAACTTCTCATAAGTCACTTATTTCTGATTAATTCATTTAATTAATCAATCTTTAATTACGTCATTGATTGTAAAATTAATGATTTCCAATTATATTTTTAATTTATCATAATCTAAATTAATTACTTTAATTCAACCACAACATTAATCACTCTCGATGAATCTCAACCTGAAATTAATTATCCTTTTATTTATTTCATTAATTACATTAATTTCTCCTTTATTTAACTATCTTAATAAACATCTTGATTAACTACATAAAGTAGTTATATTTTTTAATTACATTAAGTAATTACTTATCACCCATCCAACGATTATCTTAAATTAAATTAAACTTAATAAATTTACTCAAACCTTAATTAATTGGTTCAAAACCCTAAATTACTAATTAATCACTTCAAATCATTAATTAAATGAATTAATTTATCATCCATTTTAATTACCCTACTAATTTGATGAATCACAAATTATTACCCTTATCAACATTTAAATTGAAACATTTCTTTATTAATGACTTAAGTTTAAATTAAATTAGAACCCAAACACTTCGAATCAAATCACAATTAACTCAAGAAACAACCAAAACTAAATTATCAGATCATCAGTACATATCCAAATAATTCAATCATTCATCCAATTAATTAAATTTAACCATTTAAATTTAATTAAAAATCCAAGAGAGTGAGATTTACTCACCTTTGCTTTATTTGCAATCCACCTCAAACTTGCCTTGGTTTCCTCAATTTCGACCTTGTATAAATAATTATATGATTTTGTTAATATTTGAATCAAATCAAACAATTTAATTTTTGTTTCATAAATTTAATTAATTAACAATTAAATTTTAACCGATGATTTACTTTCAATTACGGATTTAATTTTAAATCAAAGGATTAAAATTTTAAACTAATACTTTTAGCTTTAAACCAATTTCTTTTAGATAAATTTAAGAATTAAATTGTCTTAACAACTCAGTGTTAATCAATAATTTCATTTTACTAACTACATGTAATAATTTCATCCAGTAAAACATGTCTATTAAAAAAACATACAGAAGTTATACCTCAATGTCAACTGCCGAAACTAAAAATCAAGCAAACCCAAGCCCTAATCGATCTCGGCCAAGTCGATGATGACACGGCGCCTGTAGCTACACCCCCATCTCGAGCGCCATCGAACGCGAACTCCTCAACTCCCCATAGCTCGAGACTGCTCTGTCCCCGAGCAATGCTTCCCATGTCTCTGCCGTACTTGATGACCGCGCCTCTTTGTCGAACTCGTTTCCATTCTTCTTCTTTTTTTTATAGCCGATTCGATTTTGAAAGGAAGGAGGGTCTCAGCTTTTGCTTTAATTGATTTACGAATGAAAATCGTTCGCCTCTCCACCTTTCTTTTTATTTTGAACGAAGGCTTCGGCCATTTAATTTCTATTCTTTCGATTTGATTTTTTTTTTATGAAACTGAAAGCAAACGGCGAAGATACTTCCTAAAAGTGACTTCGGGTGCAAGCTAGAGCGAAATCACGTGAGTAGGATGATGCAATTTAGACCTTTAATTGATTTTATATAATCGAATATTGAAAATATCTCGTTTAGCCTTCTCGAAATCTCGAACTCCGAATCAGACATGCCGACAAGCGTTCATAAGGTTTTACCGGTATTCCGAACACAATGGAACGTGTTTCGGAAGCTAATACAATCATATGCGCGAGTTACATAAGTAAATGATCAATTTTAAATCAAATCGGTCAAAATAGTTCTAAGCGTTTTAAGCTGCCAGGGTCAAACGACAACTCCGATTGCTACGAAAATTGAAATCCGATAATAACTAACTATTACGGATCCAACGGAACCAGTGTCGTCGAATTCCGAGACTATGCCTCGGAAGGTTATTCTAAATGACAATTTAAATGATAAATTATTTAAAAATGAACAAATTACTTTTAAATTAAAATTCAACCATTCTATTATCTTTAGTATCATCATTATAAGAAGAAAGAGATAGAAGAAGAAGAACAGAAAGAGATAGAAGAAGAAGAACAGAAACACCAAACATCTCACATTCGCAGCGGATAAAATATAATAATAAATAATAATAGCTTACAAAAGAATACTATATCTGTCGATTACATTTCAATACATCAGAGTTTCACATATATTCAAATGCTCGTCATATACAATCAATTTATCACAGAATTACAATAATATAATTACAGCGGAAGTATTCTATGCGTTCTTGCCATCCAACTCGCCTCCTGAGCTCCAGAACGTCCTACCTGAAAATCTATAATACTCGGTCTGACTCGAGCATTACCCCAAAGTAACACCCGGGTCAGTCTAGAAACCAGCGTGAGTAAACCCAACTAACATGGAATACCAATACAATCAACTTATATAAACCCGGGGTAATATATGTCAATTTATCCAATTCAAAATTTGCTATTGACAACACTTATTTACATATCAATTTCTAAGTACCAAACTTAGATAAAATAATTCAATTCACATAAAACATTTCATCGTATTGATTTCACAAATCAATTTGTAAAAATTCGAAGTGGTTTCGGGTATTTCCTAATACCCGACCCCGATCTCTTCGAAACTCATGTTATCCTAACCCAAGTTATTCAAATGAAATACACAACATTTCATATCAGAGATATCAACTCATTCAAATCATCCAATACCCTTCAATCATCCCTAGCAAAGCTTAACCACATAGAAATCAATTCAATTGATCTTAAATTGAATTCAAACCTCTATCACTTAGATTACTTCATTTAACATTAATTAATTTCAAATCAATTAATTAGTCAACCCATCATTATTCATCTTAATTAATCACCCTGGATTAATTATTTTCCAATTCCATTCAAGTAATTTCCTTAATTAATTTCACGATATTAATTGTTCTTACCAAATCAATGAGTAATCTTTAATTTCTTCACAAATTAATTAACTATTTTAATTATGTTAATCCTTAATTACTTATACTAATTAACTTCTCATAAGTCACTTATTTCTAATTAATTCATTTAATTAATCAATCTTTAATTACGTCATTGATTGTAAAATTAATGATTTCCAATTATATTTTTAATTTATCATAATCTAAATTAATTACTTTAATTCAACCACAACATTAATCACTCTCGATGAATCTCAACCGAAAATTAATTATCCTTTTATTTATTTCATTAAATACATTAATTTCTCCTTTATTTAACTATCTTAATAAAAATCTTGATTAACTACATAAAGTAATTATATTTTTTTAATTACATTAAGTAATTACTTATCACCCATCCAACGATTATCTTAAATTAAATTAAACTTAATAAATTTACTCAAACCTTAATTAATTGGTTCAAAACCCTAAATTACTTATTAACCACTTCAAATCATTAATTAAATGAATTAATTTATCATCCATTTTAATTACCCTACTAATTTGATGAATCACAAATTATTACCCTTATCAACATTTAAATTGAAACATTTCTTTATTAATGACTTAAGTTTAAATTAAATTAAAACCCAAACACTTCGAATCAAATCACAATTAACTCAAGAAACAACCAAAACTAAATTACCAGATCATCAGTACATATCCAAATAATTCAGTCATTCATCCAATTAATTAAATTTAACCATTTAAATTTAATTAAAAATCCAACAGAGTGAGATTTACTCACCTTTGCTTTATTTGCAATTCACCTCAAACTTGCCTTGGTTTCCTCAATTTTGACCTTGTATAAATAATTATATGATTTTGTTAATATTTAAATCAAATTAAACAATTTAATTTTCGTTTCATAAATTTAATTAATTAACAATTAAATATTTACTTTAAATTACGGATTTAATTTTAAATCAAAGGATTAAAATTTTAAACTAATACTTTTATCTTTAAACCAAATTCTTTTAGATAAATTTAAGAATTAAATTGTCTTAACAACTTACCATTAATCAATAATTTCATTTTACTGACTACATGTAATAATTTCATCCGGTAAAACATGTTTATTAAAAAAAACATACAGAAGTTATACCTCAATGTCAACTGCCGATACTGAAAATCAAGCAAACCCAAGCCCTAATCGATCTCGACCAAGTCGATGATGACGCGGCGCCTGTAGCTACACCCCCATCTCGAGCGCCATCGAACGCGAACTCCTCAACTCCCCAAAGCTCGAGACTGCTCTGTCCCCGAGTGTTACGACCCGTATTTTACGCGTGGATAGATCGTAGAATTATTAGGTCGTTAGTGTTGTTTAAGGCATCTTTAGCCTAAGTCGTATGAATTTAACTCGTAAGGAATTGACCCGTGTGGAAGTTAGGTTGAGTTAGAGGAACTAACGGGTTAAGAGATGAGTCGTGTACGAATCAGTGGGGTTTTAAGTCGTAAACGACTTAGGAGATTACGACCTAGCAGTTAAGATGAGTTAACGAGTTAGTGTGTTAGGTCGTTAACGAGTTATAAGAGTTGCCGAGTTATAGAGGTTACGAGTTGTGGGTTTCTGGGCGACCTAGTAGTATTACGAGTTATAGAAGTTGGCACAAGTTAAGTGATAGGTCGTATACGAGTTAGGGTGATAGAGCGACCTATAGAGGTAACGACCTAAGAGTTAACGAGTTAGGGAGTTACTAGAGTCTTAAGTCGTAGACGACCTATAGTAATAGACGACCTAAAGGTTAGACGACTTAGTGATTTGGGACGAGTTAAGGGTTGACGACCTAAGGGGTTAGGTCGTATGATAGTTAGGTCGGTGGAGTTTTGGAACGGCCTAAGGAAATTAGGTCGTAGACGAGCTATGGCCTGGTAGTTAAGTCGTCATGTTTTAGGTCGTAGCATTGTTAGGTCGTAAGCTGATGAGTCGTAACTCGTGTAAGTCCTTAGGTCGTATGTGTGATAAGTCGTATGAAGCTTGAGTCATAGGTCGTAACCTAATAGGTCGCGGCATAGCGGATCCTCGTTCGTTTTAGGTCGCGTAGCATCTGGACCGTTGGATTTTTATACCATGTTGAGTCGATAGCGACTTAGTGATAAGTCGTAACTCGTGTTACTCGTTAGGTCGTTGAGTCGTTGGATCGATGAGTCGTGTCTCGTGTGCTTTGATAAGTCGTAGTATGATAGGTCGGCTTTGCTGATGAGTCGTTGAGTCGTTGGGGGCTTAGGTCGTTGTGTCGCGTGTGGGTTAGGTCGCGCGCTTGGATGGGTCATAGGAGTGGTCTGTTAACTCGCGAACGACTTAGGCTAGGTCGCGGCCGAGTTAGAGGCGGTCGAGTTAAGGTTTTTTTCAGCCTATAAATAGAGGGGTTTGGCCCACTTTTTGGCACCGGTTTTTGAAGCAACGAAGTGCTGCCATTTTGGAAACTCGACTACAACATTTCTTCACTTCTTTTCTCCACTTTGATCGAGTGCTAACATCCATCCAAGATCGAAGATCGAGATTGAAGATCCAAGAGCTAAAGTTGAAGATTTTCATCCAACCAAGCTAGATTTCATCGTTTCAAGCGGGATTTCGACGAATCAAGCTTGAAGCTTCGCTGTCCAGATCTGAAGTTGATAGTTTTTGAAGTGTTTGGGTGATTTGGTGAGTGGTGGTTATCTCTCACGCGGACCCAAAGGAGTATATCGGATTGGTGGTTTGTTGGAGTGTTGTAGATAGTGATTTCATACATTTTTCTTAGATCCAAGTGTAGATCCATTACTTATGAAGATGTTTACTTATGCAAGTTCATTCATCAAGTTGTAGAGACAAAACCCATGATTTATATTTGTTAGATCTATGCTAGAAACCCATGATTCATGTATGTTATATCTATGCTCATTTATTTACGAAATTGCCATTGTAGTTATAAATGCCTACTTAGACCATATTTGACTACTTGATTGCTTAAGCTAATGATTGATTTGATTGATTGCTATGTATGTTAGTTGATTGATAGTTAGATCTAGACAAGATGGTCGAAGATTATTCAAAAGCTAAGTGGAAAGGCTCTTGAATGGTGAAAGCTGCTTGTGGCATATAAAGCGGATGTTGAAGCTCATATGTATGGATTAGATGATGTTGAGATGGACTTTACCATAATGCGAGGAGGCAAAGTATGGTATTGAGATGGACTTTGCCATGATGCGAGAAGGCAAAGCATGATAATGAGATGGGACGGGTCATGATGACGTTCCAAGCACGGGCTGCGACGACGTGCGAAGCTATGTTGATAACTCGGTGATGCGATCCGGGTTGATGATAATGGTTAGCTTGAGAGGCGCTTGAGCTAGTATGAAAATAGTCGTCAAGGAGGATGACTAGGAGGCTGAGATCTCATCGTTGTTGAAGGTTCTAGCATGCTCAAAGCAAGAGTACGTTGGAACGGGCTGCGACGACGTGCTAGTACTCTGGGTAGTTGCGAAAATTCTTAGGCACGGGCTGCGACGACGTGCGGAGTTATGTCTAGAACCGGGGTTACCATTAGCCCTTGACAGATGGTTGTTCAACTAACGGTGAATTCAAGGCAATGATAACAGTGATAGCCAGAGTCATGGATGTTTGGACGTTTGGTTGTATCATCATTCGGTTTCAAGAGCGGTGTTTTCCGGGTGCTTATCTGATCTTGGTTTAGGCCTTGGGGGTTTGTATTTGGAAAACATCGACCTTGACCCGAGTGATTATTGATTTACTTTAATTGCTTGCTATGTTATGCTTGCTTCTCCTTAATGTGTGTCTGGGGGCTATCACTGTAGAACGAGGTGGAGTGGGATGGTTTGGTTCCTATTCCTTTTATCCCTTAGGCTCTTTTGGTATGTTTGATAGTTGATTTACTGCTCACTAAGACTTTGTCTGACTCAAGGTTTTATGTCTCCTCTTATTACCTTGGGCTGTTCATCCATGTTGGGATGGGCAGACTAGGTAGCAGGTGACAGGTGCTGTTCTTGGAGATCTACGCTGATGATGACAAAGACGAGCAGGAGGCTTTTGCATATTATTTCATATTATATGTACTGGGTGTTCCGCTGCTGTTTTTGTTTGAGTGTTATGTAGTGAGGCTTTGATGTATGGATGATTCATATGTTTGTATAAAGCTATTATGATTAGATTATGACATTCTGTTCTATGGGAGCTTAACTATATTATATTTCTCTATTGTATTTTATCCATGCGCTGTGAGTTTTACGGTAGAGTCTGCAATGTTTATTTTACCCTTGACGGTCACTCATGGCTGCCTGGCACACTTTCAGCGCACTATTCCCTTGTTTCCGTGCGGGAGTCATGGGCGGTCGTCACATTTGGTATCAGAGCTTTGGTTAATCGATTTTAGCCAACGCTCGCTGACGTAACTACGTATGAGAGACGTAATTGTATTTTGATGAATGATTACTATATATAATATAGCAGTTTAGATGGATTTGAACTCCTTATGCAGTTGTTTCTCAAGGTGTTCTAAGTCATTCCTTTTTGTAGATATTAAGGATGAGTCGAAGGGGGAGACCAGCTGCTGGGGAAGGCCGTGCTGCTAGGGAAGCTGTTGATTATGCTCCTATGTTTGAGGCCATGATGACTTCGATCATGAGAAGGATACCAGCCTTGGGACCATCAGTAGATGTTGGAGTTCAAGTTCAAGCTCCAAGACCAGTGGATTTTGCTAAGCTTTGCAAGGACTATACTTCTCTTGGAGGAAAGGTTTTCTTGGGAACGGAATCAACCATTGAAGTGCAAAGGTGGATTGATGCTTGTAGAAGGATCTTTGGTGACTTGGGAATTGAGGATGCAACTAAGAGGAAGCTTGCATCAAGGCAACTTCAAGGGAGAGCTTCGGATTGGTGGAATTCTATCACCATTGATACTCCAGAGGAAGAGATTACTTGGGAGCAATTCCAAGCTAGATTTGAAGCTAAGTTCATCTCTACGGCTCAGAAATCTGTCTTGTTTAAAAAGTTTATGGAGCTTAAGCAAGGGGGAAAACCCGTTCTTGAGTATGTTTCTGAGTTTGAAGCTTTGTCCAAGTATGCCAGATCGTATATTGATTCTCCCTATCAGAAGAATGAGAAGTTTGTGACCGGTTTGGATGCTTATCTTGGAAGACAGTTAGTGGATCATCTGGACGATCCATTTGAGAAGCTTGTGGACAAAGCTCTCAGGCATGAGAATTTGTTTCCTAGGGAGAGTTCTGTTGTTGCTGTAACCAAGGAAGGGTTTAAGCCACAGAAGGGTGGAAACAAGAAGAGGAAGCAACAGCAACAGAAGGGTAAGGATGGCCAGAAGAAGCCGAGGGGCGAAATGACTTGCTATAATTGCCAGCAGAAGGGCCATCTCTCCAAGGATTGTAGGAATCCAAAGGCGCCGGCGAAATGCCACAACTGTGACAAACCAGGGCATTTCAGGAAAGATTGTCCGAAACCGAGGAAGGACAGGCACATTGTGCAAGCTTATGCTTTGGGAGCTATGCCGTCGTTTTCAAAAGCTCTTACTGCTGAAGAGAAAGGGAAGAGTGTGGTGGTTCAAGGTACTCTTTCCATTTGTGGTGTTCTAGTTAGGGTGTTGTTTGATACTGGAGCGTCGCATTCTTTTGTTTGTGATGATCTTGTAGGCCGGTTAGGTTTGGAACCGGATATTGTTGATAGGCCATTGGTTGTGACTAATCCAGTTGGGGGTTCGTCATGTTTGTGTATGATATGCCGTGGTCTAGTTGTGTCGAGTCATGATTGCTCTTTTGTTTGTGATTGTTTTGTTCTGAACTTTGCGGGGTTCGGAATTATTTTGGGTATGGACTGGCTTAGGAAGTATGCGGCAAAGGTTGATTGTGAGAGATTGGAGGTGACAGTCGAGAATGTGGAGGGGCGAAAGGTTGTGATACGATGTAAGCATGAAGAAGGCGTCTTCATGAGCTTCATGTATTCGCTGGTTGTTCCACGGGATGGACTGTCATCGGTGCCAATCGTGAATGGATTCGAGGATGTCTTTGACGAAGTCAAAGGGTTACCGCCGCATAGGGAGATCGAGTTTCGTATCAATCTAGTTGAGGGAGCCAGACCCGTTGTGATGCCTCTTAGGCGGATGGCGCCTAGGGAGCAGCAAGAGTTGAAGGTGCAAGTTGATGACCTTTTACAGAAAGGATTCATTCGGCGTAGTGTGTCCGAATGGGGTGCACCAGTTGTGTTCGCAACCAAAGCGGATGGATCGTTGAGGTTGTGTGTGGATTATCGTGAGCTGAATAAGGTGACTAAGAAGAATAAGTATCCATTGCCGAGGATAGATGACTTGTTTGATCAGCTTCACAAGGCTAAGGTGTTTTCTCAGATGGATTTGGCAACGGGATTTCACCAGTTGAGAGTGGCTAAGGATAGTGTGCCGAAGACTGCTTTTAGGACACCATCCGGTTTTTATGAGTGGCTGGTAATGCCGTTTGGATTGACTAACGCACCAGCATATTTTGTGGATCTTATGAATAGAGTGTTCAGAGATCAATTGAATAAGTTCGTGCTTGTGTTCGTGGATGATATTCTGATTTACTCCAGAACTGAGGAAGAGCACAAGACGCACTTGCGTATTGTTTTGGAAATCTTACGAAAACATCAGCTGAAGGCTAAGTTTTCGAAGTGTCACTTCTGGAAGAGTGAAGTGAGATTTTTAGGCCATGTTATCTCTGGAAATGGAATAGCGGTTGATCCCGCTAAGGTGGCAGCGATCCAGGATTGGGTTAGACCTAAGAATGCATCTGATGTGAGAAGTTTTCTTGGATTAGCTGGATATTATCGACGGTTTATCAAAGACTTTTCCAAGATAGCTGCACCGTTAACAGGATTGACGAAAAAGAACCAAGTGTTCAGATGGGATGATAAGTCTGAGCAAGCTTTCGTAATCCTAAAAGAGCGACTGACGAGTACTCCTGTTTTGACTATTCCAAGTGGGAATGATGAGATGGTGGTTTACACCGATGCATGTGGTACTGGACTTGGAGCAGTGCTAATGCAAAAGGATAGAGTTGTTGCGTATGCAAGTCGACAACTAAAGCCGCATGAAAGGAATTACCCGACTCATGATTTGGAGTTAGCGGCAATTGTTTTTGCTTTAAAAATGTGGAGACATTATCTATTGGGAGTTAGATTCGAGTTGTTTACAGATCATAAGTCGTTGAAGTATCTGTTCTCTCAAAAGGATTTGAATCTTCGACAGCAACGGTGGCTAGAGTTCTTGGCATCGTATGATTTTGGTATAGCTTATACTCCGGGAAAAGGTAACGCAGTGGCTGATGCGTTGAGTCGAAGACATGCAGGATTGGGAGCCATGTTTTCGGAATGGAAGAGTCTCGAGTATTTGGCTGGATTTGACTTCAGGCCTAGATGTGAATTGGAACCTGAAATGTTGGCAAACTTATCAATAAGACCTACCCTTGTGGAAAGGATTGGCGTGAGCCAAAAGCGAGACGATAAGCTTGTCTAGATTATCCGTAATTTGGAATCTGGATTGGACCCAGAGAAGGATAAGGGATTTGAAGTCGATCGAGAGGGTTGGCTTCGGAAGCAAGGACGATTGATTGTTCCCGACATAGATGAATTGAGAGATGAAGTTCTGAAGGAAAGTCATCACTCGAAGTTGACAATTCATCCAGGTGGAAATAAGATGTATCGGGATATGAAGAGAACCTATTATTGGGAAGGTATGAAGAAGGATGTTGGAAATTTTATTTCCAAATGTATGAACTGTCAGTTGGTAAAAGCCGAACAGAAGAAGCCAAGTGGATTGCTTCAGCCATTAGAAGTTCCTACATGGAAGTGGGAGCAAATATCGATGGATTTTATTGATGGTCTACCTAGAAAAAGAGCGGGAAATGAAGGGATTTGGGTCATCGTAGATCGTTTGACCAAGAGTGCAAGATTTATTCCTGTTCGATCGACTAGGACTGCATCAAAGTTGGCTGAGTTGTATGTTAAGTGGATAGTTCGATTCCATGGTATTCCGAAGAGTATAGTGAGTGATCGAGACCCATTGTTCACTAGTGGATTTTGGAAGAGCTTTCAGGAAGTTTTGGGAACTGAGTTGTGTTTGAGTACAGCTTATCACCCTCAAACAGATGGTCAGACTTAGAGAGTCAACCGAGTTTTGGAAGATCTTCTCAGAGCTTGTGTTTTGGACTTCGGAGGATCATGGGAAGATCATCTTCATTTGGTGGAATTTGCTTATAACAACAGTTATCAGTCGAGTATTGGTATGGCACCATTTGAGGCATTGTATGGAAGACCGTGTAACTCTCCGACATGTTGGTTGGAAACTGGAGAAAAACTGATACTTGGGCCAGAGATGATTCGACAGGCTTCGGATTGTATAGAGATCATTCGGCAACGAATGAAGGCAGCCCAAGATCGTCAGAAAAGTTATGCCGATAATCGTCGTAAGGATTTGGAATTCGACATAGGTGATATGGTTTTTGTGAAGATTTCTCCTCTGAAGAATGTCATTCGATTTGGAAAGAAAGGAAAGTTAACTCCGAGATTTGTTGGACCATTCCCGATTATCGAGCGAATTGGAAAGCTCGCTTATAGATTGGAGTTACCAGAAAAGATGGCGGGTGTGCACAATGTTTTTCATGTATCTTATCTACGGAAGTATGTGCATGACTCGAATACGGTGGTTTCTGCTGATAGCTGTGAAGATTTAGAAGTTGATCCAGTTGTTTCGAGACCTCGTAAGCCGCTTCGTGTTGTTGAAACCGACACGAAACAGCTTTGGAGGAAGACGATTACGTTGCTCAAGATACAATGGAGTGATGATGTTAACGACTGTACATGGGAGGAGGAAGAGAGGATGAAGGCAGCTCATCCTGAACTCTTCGAGGTATGGCCCTAAGGTGTCGTGGCATCTCATGAATTTGTAACTTGTTCTAATCTTAGAATTCTGCATGCTAGGATAGTAATTGGATGCATGGTTTGCTGATTGCTATGGATGGTAGGCATGCAGAATAGTTTTGGTTGTTCTTGTTTGTTTGGAATTTCGGGGGCGAAATTCCTAAGGGGGAGAGAATGTAACGACCCGTATTTTACGCGTTGATAGATCGTAGAATTATTAGGTCATTAGTGTTGTTTAAGGCATCTTTAGCCTAAGTCGTATGAATTTAACTCGTAAGGAATTGACCCGTGTGGAAGTTAGGTTGAGTTAGAGGAACTAACGGGTTAAGAGATGAGTCGTGTACGAATCAGTGGGGTTTTAAGTCGTAAACGACTTAGGAGATTACGACCTAGCAGTTAAGATGAGTTAACGAGTTAGTGTGTTAGGTCGTTAACGAGTTATAAGAGTTGCCGAGTTATAGAGGTTACGAGTTGTGGGTTTCTGGGCGACCTAGTAGTATTACGAGTTATAGAAGTTGGCACAAGTTAAGTGATAGGTCGTATACGAGTTAGGGTGATAGAGCGACCTATAGAGGTAACGACCTAAGAGTTAACGAGTTAGGGAGTTACTAGAGTCTTAAGTCGTAGACGACCTATAGTAATAGACGACCTAAAGGTTAGACGACTTAGTGATTTGGGACGAGTTAAGGGTTGACGACCTAAGGGGTTAGGTCGTATGATAGTTAGGTCGGTGGAGTTTTGGAACGGCCTAAGGAAATTAGGTCGTAGACGAGCTATGGCCTGGTAGTTAAGTCGTCATGTTTTAGGTCGTAGCATTGTTAGGTCGTAAGCTGATGAGTCGTAACTCGTGTAAGTCCTTAGGTCGTATGTGTGACAAGTCGTATGAAGCTTGAGTCATAGGTCGTAACCTAATAGGTCGCGGCATAGCGGATCCTCGTTCGTTTTAGGTCGCGTAGCATCTGGACCGTTGGATTTTTATACCATGTTGAGTCGTTAGCGACTTAGTGATAAGTCGTAACTCGTGTTGCTCGTTAGGTCGTTGAGTCATTGGATCGATGAGTCGTGTCTCGTGTGCTTTGATAAGTCGTAGTATGATAGGTCGGCTTTGCTGATGGGTCGTTGAGTCGTTGGGGGCTTAGGTCGTTGTGTCGCGTGTGGGTTAGGTCGCGCGCTTGGATGGGTCATAGGAGTGGTCTGTTAACTCGCGAACGACTTAGGCTAGGTCGTGGCCGAGTTAGAGGCGGTCGAGTTAAGGGTTTTTTCAGCCTATAAATAGAGGGGTTTGGCTCATTTTTGGCACCGGTTTTTGAAGCAACGAAGTGCTGCCATTTTGGAAACTCGACTACAACATTTCTTCACTTCTTTTCTCCACTTTGATCGAGTGCTAACATCCATCCAAGATCGAAGATCGAGATTGAAGATCCAAGAGCTAAAGTTGAAGATTTTCATCCAACCAAGCTAGATTTCATCGTTTCAAGCGGGATTTCGACGAATCAAGCTTGAAGCTTCGCTGTCCAGATCTGAAGTTGATAGTTTTTGAAGTGTTTGGGTGATTTGGTGAGTGGTGGTTATCTCTCACGCGGACCCAAAGGAGTATATCGGATTGGTGGTTTGTTGGAGTGTTGTAGATAGTGATTTCATACATTTTCCTTAGATCCAAGTGTAGATCCATTACTTATGAAGATGTTTACTTATGCAAGTTCATTCATCAAGTTGTAGAGACAAAACCCATGATTTATATTTGTTAGATCTATGCTAGAAACCCATGATTCATGTATGTTATATCTATGCTCATTTATTTACGAAATTGCCATTGTAGTTATAAATGCCTACTTAGACCATATTTGACTACTTGATTGCTTAAGCTAATGATTGATTTGATTGATTGCTATGTATGTTAGTTGATTGATAGTTAGATCTAGACAAGATGGTCGAAGATGATTCAAAAGCTAAGTGGAAAGGCTCTTGAATGGTGAAAGCTGCTTGTGGCATATGAAGCGGATGTTGAAGCTCATATGTATAGATTAGATGATGTTGAGATGGACTTTACCATAATGCGAGGAGGCAAAGTATGGTATTGAGATGGACTTTGCCATGATGCGAGAAGGCAAAGCATGATGATGAGATGGGACGGGTCATGATGACGTTCCAAGCACGGGCTGCGACGACGTGCGAAGCTATGTTGATAACTCGGTGATGCGATCCGGGTTGATGATAATGGTTAGCTTGAGAGGCGCTTGAGCTAGTATGAAAATAGTCGTCAAGGAGGATGACTAGGAGGCTGAGATCTCATCGTTGTTGAAGGTTCTAGCATGCTCAAAGCAAGAGTACGTTGGAACGGGCTGCGACGACGTGCTAGTACTCTGGGTAGTTGCGAAAATTCCTAGGCACGGGCTGCGACGACGTGCGGAGTTATGTCTAGAACCGGGGTTACCATTAGCCCTTGACAGATGGTTGTTCAACTAACGGTGAATTCAAGGCAATGATAACAGTGATAGCCAGAGTCATGGATGTTTGGACGTTTGGTTGTATCATCATTCGGTCTCAAGAGCGGTGTTTTCCGGGTGCTTATCTGATCTTGGTTTAGGCCTTGGGGGTTTGTATTTGGAAAACATCGACCTTGAACCGAGTGATTATTGCTTTACTTTAATTGCTTGCTATGTTATGCTTGCTTCTCCTTAATGTGTGTCTGGGGGCTATCACTGTAGAACGAGGTGGAGTGGGATGGTTTGGTTCCTATTCCTTTTATCCCTTAGGCTCTTTTGGTATGTTTGATAGTTGATTTACTGCTCACTAAGACTTTGTCTGACTCAAGGTTTTATGTCTCCTCTTATTACCTTGGGTTGTTCATCCATGTTGGGATGGGCAGACTAGGTAGCAGGTGACAGGTGCTGTTCTTGGAGATCTACGCTGATGATGACAAAGACGAGCAGGAGGCTTTTGCATATTATTTCATATTATATGTACTGGGTGTTCCGCTGCTGTTTTTGTTTGAGTGTTATGTAGTGAGGCTTTGATGTATGGATGATTCATATGTTTGTATAAAGCTATTATGATTAGATGATGACATTCTGTTCTATGGGAGCTTAACTATATTATATTTCTCTATTGTATTTTATCCATGCGCTGTGAGTTTTACGGTAGAGTCTGCAATGTTTATTTTACCCTTGACGGTCACTCATGGCTGCCTGGCACACTTTCAGCGCACTATTCCCCTGTTTCCGTGCGGGAGTCATGGGCGGTCGTCACACCGAGCGATGCTTACCATGCCTCTGTCGTATTTGATGACCGCGCCTCTTTGTCGAACTCGTTTCCATTCTTCTTCTTTTTTATAGCCGATTCGATTTTGAAAGGAAGGAGGGTCTCAGCTTTTGCTTTAATTGATTTACGAACGAAAATCGTTCGCCTCTCCCCCTTTCTTTTTATTTTGAACGAAGGCTTCGGCCATTTAATTTCTATTCTTTCGATTTGATTTTTTTTTATTAACCTGAAAGCAAACGGCGAAGATATTTCCTAAAAGTGAATTCGGGTGCAAGCTAGAGCGAAATCACGTGAGTAGGGTGATGCAATTTAGACCTTTAATTGATTTTATATAATCGAATATTGTAAATATCTCGTTTAGCATTCTCGAAATCTCGAACTCCGAATCAGACATGCCGACAAGCGTTCGTAAGGTTTTACCTGTATTCCGAACACATTGGAACGTATTTCGGAAGCTAATACAATCATATGCGTGAGTTACAGAAGTAAATGATCAATTTTAAATCAAATCGGTTAAAACAGTTCTAAGCGTTTTGAGCTGCTAGGGTCAAACGACAACTCCGATTGCTACGAAAATTGAAATCCGATAATAACTAACTATTACGGATCCAATGGAACCGGTTTCGTCGAATTCCGAGACTATGCCTCGGAAGGTTATTCTAAATGTCAATTTAAACGATAAATTATTTAAAACTGAACAAATTACTTCTAAATTAAAATTCAACCATTCTATTACCTTCAGTATCATCATTATAAATTTTATAAGCTTTCAAATTATTTTTAATAGGCTTAAAATTCCATATTCAACATCTTACCATATTTCAAATTATATAATTCAATACTTTAATTATCTAATAAATATTAATATTTGGAATTCAAGCTAAAATTAACCCTTCAAATGTTTAAAATCCATTTATTATTCCATTTTAAATCGATAAAATTTCCAGGTCGTCACATTCCTTCCCCCTTAAAAGAATTTCGTCCCCGAAATTACTAGTTAGGAAAAATGGCCCAATACCCGTTTACTTTTTCCAAAAACTCACAATTCAACATTTTACTAACTATCTTTTATTAAAACCCATTATCACATCAACCAACTTCCCAAAACTTTCTATAGTTTCAAACAATACCATTATGCTCAATCGTCTAAATTTCAATTTAAAACCAAACTTTGAATTATCAAAACTTTTCTCAAAAATTTTCTAACTCTCTAAATTTCCGAAAATTTTTGCCAGCGTATCCTTTGTGCGGCTGGCTCGGTACAACTACAAAAGGCCTCTACGGGCTCCCAAATTCCAAAAGAAAACAAAAGCCAAGTGGCTACATCAAAAACCCAATCCAATATCATCTAGAAATTAAAATACGTACCTTTTTGTCGGGTAATTCAAATTTATCTTTTGGAATCAAATCCAATTTTCTTTTCCCCCTTCATATACCTACATATCTTACTTAGCAATAATATCCAATCGAAACCTTACAAATCATTTTATACATTCTCTTATATAAATTTTTACATTTACTTCTATTCAATTTTGTTTTTCCCGTTTTAATATGAGTTCAACTTATTTCCATAAATTTTTATTTTCCATTTATAACTGAGTCTTATTAGTTCCATCTACTAATCTATTTTAGTTTCATATTTAAAATCGTTTAATTGCTTAACAAAAATTTCCTAACTCCCAAAATTTTGGAAAATTTTTGGCAGAGTCTCTTTTTTACGGACGAGCTTTTGCAATTTGACAAGAGATATAAATATGTATACATTGACCCACACGGTCGGAAAAAGCAAAAACAGTTCATATTTCCAATTTTTATTGCGTAGGCGTACATTATTTAGCATTTTTAAGCAAACAGCTTATTAATTTAAGCAATTAGTGCAATCCAAATCCAGCCAAACGGCCTTCAGGTACCTGTACTTACTCAATTTAAATATGTAAGTGCCATATAAGAAAATCTATTTGCATCGCACTTATTTTTAATGGCTAAACACAAGCATTTCACTTATATTCAATAGCTAAACACATATATATCATAAGCAACAAGCACCAAAACGCTTCCCATAAGCTATTTATATAATCTTAAAGCTAATTCAATTGCTTTCAACCAATTTATAAAGCATTTCATTTAATTTCAATGGTTTGCAACTCAATTTCTTACATTTCATTGAATTTTAACCCAGACGAGCTCATATTTACTTCAATTAATTTTAAAACCAATTTATTTAATCTCTCTCAACCCAAAGAATTTTAATTTCTTTTGTTTGCAACAACGACAATTGTTTTTATATATAATCGGCGATACTCGCTTAAAAGAGTATCTATTTCAGTTTATAATCTACTTTAAATTAATTTTCAACTCATTCTGAATTTAATTTCATTTCATTTCTAATTTATTTATTAACCGTACATTGCATTTTATCTCATCCCACATTGGATTCATTCAAAATAATTTATTAAGCTTGGCACATTCAATACTTATAAATTAATAACCATTTCCCAAATTAATTCAATCCAAGTTTTTATTGAATGGGCTTTCACCCTTATTCGAAGCCAAGCTTCCATAAATTTTAAACTTAAGTTAATTTACTTTAATTTATTCCAACATCAAACTTAAGTTTACTTCTATTTGATCCTCATTTAATCAACTTCCATTAAATTCAATTAGCCCATCAATTTTAAATTTTAATTTTAAATTCACCTTCTCATTTATCGAAATAATATCCAAGCACATACTTAACTCATTTATACTTCAAATTAATATCCCACCGCACTTAAGTCCAGTCTGATAATCCAATTCCAATCATAACTTGATTTGGTTTTTATGTAATCAGACTTCATCCATTTATTATTTAACTCAATTAACCCATTTTACATTTTTTTTAATTTACGTACTTAATTCATGTTCAAATTTATTTTATTAATACAAGGCCATTCTCAATTTATTTCTATTCACTTGGGGTTTTGTTTTGCAACTCAACCATATCTATTATAATCACTTCTATTTCATATAACATCACTTCGCTTATATCCAATTTACATGCAAATTTCATTAAATATTATTCAAATCACCCTTGAATTTTATTTGTAATTCAAACCATCACATTTTCAATCCAACTTTATTTTATTTCTATTTTTACAACATCTCCTCTTATTTAATTCATTATCAAATCCAAGTCGAATTCTATCTACAATTCTAATTCATTTCCAAACCCATTATCAACTTACAATCCATTTATTTTTTTCCCACGTTAAATTTTATTAGTATACTCAATCAAATAATTATTTAGCCAATTAGCTTACTTCCAACTTTTATTACAAAGAAAATTACTTTATCAAATTTTCTTGAGTTCAGTTTTATTTTATAATTCCAGTTTAGATTTTCTTTCATCGTTCAAAAATTCCAACACTTTTATTTTCAAATTTTAGAAATGTATTTAAATTCATAGCGTACTAATAAAATAGCTTCTTATAAAAATACTTCTTATAACTCGATGTCTCAACCAGTCCATCCTTGTTCTCACAGAAATTCAGTTATATGTTGATCAGGCGTAGGACTGAAAATCTATAAGTACTTGGTAAACCCGTTTTCAACACCCAGTGAAAATCTTGGAAAATTATTTTATTGGAAATCTAGAAAACAGATTTTTTTTTGAAAATAGAGGAAATATCTTTAGTGAGGATGCTCTGGAAATCATCACCCCCATCCATGGTCGCAGTTAACCCATGGTTACGTTGCCATCCTGACAAAATCCATAGATAACTGTAGGCCTCCGCGCCCCTCGATTACACCATGTAACCCACGACAGATCGCGGCTACAACTGGGGTTACGTAGCTATCATAGCAAAAACCCATATAACTGTAGGCATCAGCGCCATCGAATTACGCTATCAAAAATGAAACTTTTCCACTCCACTTGACCATAGATCGCAGTCTACCAATGTTGCGTTGCCTTCCCAGCAAAATCAAGTGTAGACCGTTGACACTCATCCTCCACATGATTTTCTCTATTGTCCCAACAGTAGATCGCAGCGACATCGAGTTACACTATCGTCACAGCATAACCCAAATGCCTCTGTAGGTATCAGCGCCCTCGACTTCCGCTACCCAATAATCCTCAGGAACTGGTTTTGTCCGGACTCCTCACAGGATCAACTTTAGAAACCCCCCCGGGGGCTCAAGGAAGCACCACCCGGTGGTACTCCTGAGAAGTTCATTCCAAGGGAGCGCCTTTTTCCCTAGAGCCATCATCACAACATTTTATACTATACACATATAGTATCTTCAAATCATACACCTAGTATGATCTCATACAAAGCTCATTTATACAAAATCAATTATTCCAAAATCGATAATTCTCAAACTAGGCTTTCCAAATTCTCATATTGATTTTACCCAAAAATCAAAAGCATTTCCAAATCCAAAGGTTCCCAAGACCTTTTCCAAAATCCTCATAAGATCCTTTATATATATATATATATGTATATATACATATATATATAATTTTTAAAACTTTGGATCATTTCAAACTTGTATAAAACCCTTTTATACTTCAACCACTTTCAAAAATCCTTTTCTTCAAGCAATAAATTCAACAAGGGAAGTTTCATCTTAAATGTAACAAAGAAATATAACTTTGTTTATTCCAAATCAAATATTCCAATTTGATTACTCTTTCCAATATCAATTTCATTCAAATCCGTACGATGTACACATATCATCCGTACGCTATACCCATCCGATCGCTCACTCGATCACACAATTTCACTTCCGAGCTAGTATTGTCCACCCGACTTCCTAGTGTGGACTCAGATCTGGTTTCTTGATTAGAAACCGTCATTCTCCTTGCATAGCCATAACTATGATAGAGAATATCCAGAACCAATCAACAATCCATCTCCAAGTTCGCCGTCGAAAATCGAGTGAAAAATCCCAACTCGGATCGATAACTATCTTGAAATTCTGTGCTCGAATCTGGACCAAATCATTATGCGAATAAGAACGATATACATACATCCTACGTATTTAACTTCATTGATTATTAGCCAATCAATTTCCTTTCCATTCACATTCACTTACATTTTATTCACTTATTCACATTTGCCTTAATCCCCATTTGGATTATCACTTAAATTATTATCTCAATTGGGTATTTAATCAATAACAGTTTGAACTCCGACCATTTTATATTTAGAAAATAGCTTGAATTTTAAAAATAGATAAGTAGTTGAGAAATAATTATTAGTTTACAAAATAGCTATAAAATAGGTAACTAACTATAAGATAGTTGAGAAATAGTTGAATAGTTTCAAAAAATTTAGATAATTGCAAAATAGTTGTAAAATAGAAATTAATTTGTGAAATAGTTGAAAAATAGTAATTAGTTTATAAAACAGTTGAAAAATGTTAAATAGCTTCAAAAATAATTGTAAACCAAGTATAAAATAATTTGGCTTTAAGAAGGAAAAGTTGTATATATTAAATAGCCTAGAAAAATAAGTTTATATTAAAACAATATATATTAAAAACAGTCAAGAGTCAAACTGTTCACTTTCCTAACAATTCAACTTAAATTTCCATTTAAATTGACCCAATTCCAATTCAAATAACTCCAAATTCCATTGGACTTGATTAATTCCCAATTCAAGTTGGATCAATCTTGATTTCTTCCCAAATTTAAATCAAATTCTAGTTGATTTTAATCCTGTTCAATTTTAATTATAATTTCATAGTATTCCAATCACTTCAATTTAATCCAATCCAATTTCCCATTTAAAATTTTAAACTTATACATCTTCAATCACCAATCCAATTAATTCAAACCAAATTCAATTTCAATCTTGAATTTAAACTATCTCGAATTATATAAATTCGAGTTAAATTCTCAAAGGTGGTTTAGTTTTTTAAACCAAATTAACCTTTATTTTAAGGTTTTTAATCAATTTAATTTCTGAGTTCAATTGTCAAAATTCCATTTTAAATTATCTTAACTTATATATTTCAAGGTTCAAATAAGAGTTCAATACAATTTTATTTTAAAATTTTAATTTATTATTAAATTTTATCTTCCAGTTTGAAGCTAGTTCTTAAACAAGTTTATTTTACAATTCAATTATTCAAATTTATTTTATTTATACACTACCATTCTCAATTTAACAATTTTTATTAACAATAGGATGGTATCATCCAATTTATTTTTAAACGTCCATCCATTCTCAACTTTTAAATCTCAAACCTGTTTTGAGATCACACAAATTCCCAATTCAAATCAACCATTTAACTTTCCAACTTAAATCCCAATTTCATCTCGAAATTTCCAATTCAGGTTGCCTTTTCTCCACTTATTTAACTTTCCCAAAGTTAAATTCCAATTTACTTAATCCAATCAACCTTACTCAATTTGAATTCCCGCTTCAAACTTCAAAATTCTTTCCCTTTTATAAGTTCAAAACTTATATCACTTTGTGTTTTTACATCACACTTCAGGGGAAAAAAAATCAAAACTCAATCTCTTAGAGTTTATTTCAAAATATCTTTGATATCATGTATATCCATACATATATACATATTTATTATTTTCCATTACTTTGAAACAAATTTTTCGAATTTTGGGACCTGATTTAGAATTTGATTTTTAAGTAATTTAAATTTAAATTTGGTTGTATTTCTATTCTACTTAATTTAATTCCAATTCAAGACTTCAATTTCAGTTTGAATCCATTTCAACCTTATCTTTATTAAATTTTAGTTTGGTTGTATTATATTACTTCTTATTTTAATTCTAATAATTTAACATCCAATCACCTTAATATTTATTAGAAGGAAATATTGCTTTATATATCAAAATATATATTTTTATATAAAATCATTTAAAATCTTTATATAAGAAATAACAAGTACGCGCTTTTATATATATATATATATATATATATATATATATATATATATATATAACTCATTCTAGAGTACTTCAGACTCTCTTTAATGAGTAATTCCCCACCAGAGCCAAGGTTCTCACTCAACCTTTCAGCTCTGATACCAAGTGTAACGACCCGAAATTTTCAAGCCCGAAAATTTTAGATAGTTATGGAAAAGAAGAAAGAGATAGAAGAAGAAGAACAGAAACACCAAACATCTCACATTCGCAGCGGATAAAATATAATAATAAATAATAATAGCTTACAAAAGAATACTATATCTGTCGATTACATTTCAATACATCAGAGTTTCACATATATTCAAATGCTAGTCATATACAATCAATTTATCACAGAATTAAAATAATATAATTACAGCGGAAGTATTCTACGCGTTCTTGCCATCCAGCTCGCCTCCAGGGCTCCAGAACGTCCTACCTGAAAATCTGTAATACTCGGTCTGACCCGAGCATTACCCCAAAGTAACACCCGGGTCAACCTAGAAACCAGCGTGAGTAAACCCAACTAACATGGAATACCAATACAATCAACTTATATAAACCCGGGGTAACATATGTCAATTTATCCAATTCAAAATTTGCTATTGACAACACTTATTTACATATCAATTTCTAAGTACCAAACTTAGATAAAATAATTCAATTCACTTAAAACATTTCATCATATTGATTTCACAAATCAATTTGTAAAAATTCGAAGTGGTTTCGGGTATTTCCTAATACCTGACCCCGGTCTCTTCGAAACTCATGTTATTCTAACCCAAGTTATTCAAATGAAATACACAACATTTCATATCAGAGATATCAACTCATTCAAATCATCCAATACCCTTCAATCATCCCTAGCAAAGCTTAACCACATATAAATCAATTCAATTGACCTTAAATTGAATTTCAAACCTCTATCATTTAGATTACTTCATTTAACATTAATTAATTTCAAATCACTTAATTAGTCAACCCATCATTATTCATCTTAATTAATCACCCTGGATTAATTATTTTCCAATTCCATTCAAGTAATTTCCTTAATTAATTTCACGATGTTAATTGTTCTTACCAAATCAATGAGTAATCTTTAATTTCTTCACAAATTAATTAACTATTTTAATTATGTTAATCCTTAATTACTTATACTAATTAACTTCTCATAAGTCACTTATTTCTGATTAATTCATTTAATTAATCAATATTTAATTATGTCATTGATTGTAAAATTAATGATTACCAATTATATTTTTAATTCATCATAATCTAAATTAATTACTTTAATTCAACCACAACATTAATCACTCTCGATGAATCTCAACCTGAAATTAATTATCCTTTTATTTATTTCATTAAATACATTAATTTCTCCTTTATTTAACTATCTTAATAAATATCTTGATTAACTACAGAAAGTAATTATATTTTTTTAATTACATTAAGTAATTACTTATCACCCATCCAACGATTATCTTAAATTAAATTAAACTTAATAAATTTATTCAAACCTTAATTAATTGGTTCAAAACCCTAAATTACTTATTAATCACTTCAAATCATTAATTAAATGAATTAATTTATCATCCATTTTAATTACCCTACTAATTTGATGAATCACAAATTATTACCCTTATCAACATTTAAATTGAAACATTTCTTTATTAATGACTTAAGTTTAAATTAAATTAAAACCCAAACACTTCGAATCAAATCACAATTAACTCAAGAAACAACCAAAACTAAATTACCAGATCATCAGTACACATCCAAATAATTCAATCATTCATCCAATTAATTAAATTTAACCATTTAAATTTAATTAAAAATCCAACAGAGTGAGATTTACTCACCTTTGCTTTATTTGCAATCCACCTCAAACTTGCCTTGGTTTCCTCGATTTCGACCTTGTATAAATAATTATATGATTTATTTAATATTTGAATCAAATCAAACAATTTAATTTTCGTTTCATAAATTTAATTAATTAACAACTAAATTTTAACCGATGATTTACTTTCAATTACGGATTTAATTTTAAATCAAAGGATTAAAATTTTAAACTAATACTTTTATCTTTAAACCAATTTCTTTTAGATAAATTTAAGAATTAAATTGTCTTAACAACTTACCGTTAATTAGTAATTTCAGTTTACTAACTACATGTAATAATTTCATCCAGTAAAACATGTCTATTAAAAATACATACAGAAGTTATACCTCAATGGCAACTGCTGATACTGAAAATCAAGCAAACCCAAGCCCTAATCGATCTCGGCCAAGTCGATGATGACGCGGCGCCTGTAGCTACACCCCCATCTCGAGCGCCATCGAACGCGAACTCCTCAACTCCCCATAGCTCGAGACTGCTCTGTCCCCGAGCGATGCTTCCCATGTCTCTACCGTACTTGATGACCGCGCCTCTTTGTCGAACTCGTTTCCATTCTTTTTTTTATATAGCCGATTCGATTTTGAAAGGAAGGAGGGTCTCAGCTTTTGCTTTAATTGATTTACGAACGAAAATCGTTCGCCTCTCCCCCTTTCTTTTTATTTTGAACGAAGGCTTCGGCCATTTAATTTCTATTCTTTCAAATCAATTTTTTTTATTAACCTGAAAGCAAACGGCGAAGATATTTCCTAAAAGTGAATTTGGGTGCAAGCTAGAGCGAAATCACGTGAGTGGGGTGATGCAATTTAGACCTTTAATTGATTTTATATAATCGAATATTGAAAATATCTCGTTTAGCATTCTCGAAATCTCGAACTCCGAATCAAACATGCCGACAAGCGTTCATAAGGTTTTACCTATATTCCGAGCACAATGGAACGTGTTTCGGAAGCTAATGAAATCATATGCGCGAGTTACAGAAGTAAATGATCAATTTTAAATCAAATCGGTTAAAATAGTTCTAAGCGTTTTGAGCTGGCAGGGTCAAACGACAACTCCGATTGCTACGAAAATTGAAATCCGATAATAACTAACTATTATGGATCCAATGGAACCGGTTTCGTCGAATTCCGAGACTGTGCCTCGGAAGGTTATTCTAAATGTCAATTTTAACGATAAATTATTTAAAACTTAACAAATTACTTTTAAATTAAAATTCAACCATTCTATTACCTTCAGTATCATCATTATAAATTTTATAAGCTTTCAAATTATTTTTAATAGGCTTAAAATTCCATATTCAACATCTTACCCAATTTCAAATTATATAATTCAATACTTTAATTATCTAATAAATATTAATATTTGGAATTCAATCTAAAATTAACCCTTCAAATGTTTAAAATCCATTTATTATTCCATTTTAAATCAATAAAATTTCTGGGTCATCACATATGGTAATATATAAAAACATAAAAATATGATGCACAAATTATTAAAAAAAGAAAGGGTTAAAACATAATCATAAATTAATTAAAAAAAAGGGGTAAACATAAAATTTGAAATTTTTAACATTTGTTAAACAATAAGAAAAGGTATTAACAAGTGTAGGCATAGTATTATTGGTAATAACAAGTGGCACCTTTGTTTTAATTTACAAACAACACATAATTTAAAAAAATATAGGCTGCTCATTGCTCCCTTCATCCTTCTATTCAAATTTTCCTTCATCTTAAACCTGAAATCCCAAAAGAAAACTAAAAGCTCAAATCAGAAATTAAAACAGAAAAATAAAATCAAACAATCTTCAAGCTTAAAACAAAAATCAATATATACTCAAAGCTGAAGCAAAGCAAAGATATGGATTTAATTCAAACTGAAAGCAATTCAAAATCAAACAGTCTTCAAACCAGATCCAAATTCAAAATTCTGTTTTCAACTTCAACCTGAGGCATTTCAACCTAAGCAACATCAGTTTAAACTCAATATACAGGCAACTAAATCAATTATCAAGCAATGATTCAAAGCTCAAATCAGTTTTGCAAACAAAAATTAGGTTACAGATCATTTTCCAGATCTTTGCTTTTACTCACAGCTGAGCAAACTTTCAACCCTGAATCTGTTTATAGGTTGTTGTTTGTGAGAAAGCTTCTTTGATTTGATCTTTGAATTGATATGGTGATTTATGTTGAAATGAAGTTTTAAAAATCTTGTTGCATGTATACAAAACCATATATATATATTTGTAAACAGGTTTGTGTATGTCTGATGTACAGATAGACAGCTCTGTTCTAAGTTCATAAAGATTAAATCTGTTTCAAAAATCAATACTTCTTTCTCTGATCCATTCTAGGCTTCAAGAACTAAACAAATTATGTTCATATAACCAAGATCTTAATTCTAAAAATAGTTTTGAGCTAGATTTGAACATAGATTTCACATGGAAGATGAATATGCGGTAAACTTAGATAAATGTCAAAAACTCAAGTATTGTAAATTCTTAAATCGTTTATACAATATGTTTTACTTCTGGAAATGATGATTTTAAAAGAAAAATCACGATTTTTAATTCGGTAAAACTTGGAATTTTCGAAGTTGAACGTAAAATGGATTTTGGGCAATTTCTGATGATCAACGTGGAGTGCAGTCTCGGGTTTGAAGTAGGAGGTGATTGATGTAATGGTGTTTGTCGGAAAAATGATGGGTGATTTTATAATATGTCATGATAGTCGATCGGCGTTGATTTATGGTTCTGGAACAACTTTTGTTCGACGCGAAATTCAAGGCTAGTTCATCAACATCATTGCATCAGCTTGAATAGCGACCGGAGGAAAAGAAGTTGGGAACTGCGGTAGAGATTTTGGTGGAGTGGCACGAGTTTCGGTGATCGAAATTGTCATCGGCAAGGTGGTTTTTATGGTATGTTTATTTCTAAGAAAGGGGTAATGACTCATTTTCGAATTCTCTGATGATCTCGTGGTGTTGGGTGGTCTGGGGGACAAGGATGATCGCCGGTGAGGTGTTGGCATCGGTGAAGTCGATCGAAATGGCTCTGATCGCCTGTGCACGTGAATGCATATCACCGTGTATATGATTTGATGATGGATGGAAGAAGAAGAAAATGTCTCGGGTTTTTGTTTGTAATGGATCGTGTTTGACTCGAAGACAAGAAAAGAGGAAGGAAACCCGAAGTAAGGCTCGGGTTAAATCAGTATTAGACTCGGGTTTGTAATGTTATAGTTTAAAATTTTAAAATAAGCAAGTTTTTCATTTAAATCAAATTTTAAACCATTTTTCTTGATTTATTTTTATAAGATAATAAATGTTTATATTTAGTTTTGAATAATTAAAGGTTTTAAAATATTTTAATTAATCAAACTTGAAGTGTTTTAATCCTTTATTAATTCTTAAAATTTATTTTAAATAAATATAATTGTATAATTAAAAATTTAATTAAGAAGATTAAATGTTTGCTTTTCTTAAAGATTTTAAGTTAAATTAAGTTATAATGATAATTTATCTCAAAGGATATTTTAAATAAGATTTAAATGATAATTTTGTAATTAATAAAGATAAATAGTTTATCTTTTAAATTAATTAAGGTCTTGAGTAATTTCTTAACGAATTTTAAAAGATGATGTTAATTACTTAATGTAATTAATCAATGATTGATTAATTAATGTGATTAATTAAAGGTAAATTTATAAATTAATTTTATTATAATTACGTAATTAAAGAATGATTAATTAATGATAAGTAATTAAAGGTTAATCACTTAATGAATTTAATAAGTACAATCACTTAATGTAATTAATAAAGGAGAATTACTTAATGTAATTAAGTTAAAGGTTGATTTACTAATGTAAGTAATTAAGGATAATTAATTACTTAAAGATAATTACTTAATTTAAAGTAATTAGTTAATGATTAAAGTTGATTATTCAAATGGTTAAAATTGATTAGTGAATATAAGTAGTTAGGGATAATCACTTACTGTAATTAATTAAAGTAATTAATTAAACGATAATTAATTAATTATTAATTAATTAATTAAGGATAATTAATTAAAGAATAATTAAATAATTAAAGGTTAATTATTTAATAACTAAAGGTTAATTATTTAATGGTTAAAGGTTAATTAATAAATTGTTAAAGATTAATTAATTAAAATGGTTTGTAATTAATTTATGTTAATTAACTTGGGTTAGTGATTAATCTAGTTTCAATTAATCAGATGATTAATTAACCTTACTTATAGATGTTTGGATTATATTGAGTGCCCTGAATTGTATGTGCGATGCTTTGTGATATGAATTTTTTTAAACTGTGATAAATGTAATTTATTTATCTATGATGAATTTATACCATTATCTTTGAATCTGTGAATGAAGATAAGCGTTATAGGATTATATCGCTTATCGATATTGCTGTGTTTGGATTGTGATGATATTGCATTACTGTGTAAAATCCCTGGACTACACCATACACATAAAAATATGGATTTCACGAGGAAATCGGTTAAGTTATAGATATATTGAAATCTAAATATTATTTTGTTTAAAAAATTGAGTTTTGAATCCAATGGTTTTGGAAATGGAATTGAGTTGAATATGAATAGCTTTTGGAAAGGAAGTTTGAAATTGAAATTTAGTTTGAATATAATATGTCTTGTTTAAGTTTTTATAATTGTTTTGGAAATTTGGTTTGAAAGGTTTATACAAGTTATATAATATATATTAATATAGCTTCATATGTGGATAGCCAATCCACCCCTAAAATATTCCCATATCTCGAAAATCCCAATACATAGGCGTTGTAATCAAACTCTGCGCCAACGATTAAATTTTTCAAACCCCTTGCAAACCATAAACAAGTGTGTCGATCCACCTATGGGGTTTGAAACAACAATGGGGTCTACTACTAAAAGATGAAAATAAAGAAGAGAAATACAAAGGAAGAATCTCAGTTGCTGCAACCTCCCTGAATCCATAAATCTACCTCGCTCGTTCTTGATGGCTTATGAGGGGGGAAGGGGAAAATAGAGAAGTGTGTCAGACTAAAAGTCTAGTGACCTATAGTAATTACTACTATTTTTAAACAAAGTAAAGGTAATAGGCTTTACAACATTTCTAGTATTAAAAAGGAAATAAAGGAAATATGAAGAAAGATAGAGCTAGAAATAAATACAATTTAACTATTGCTAAATTAATATGATTAGATAACATTGATTGTTTGCACTTGTCTTTGTTATCTGCTTTGATTAGGCTGAATTCCTAATCCTATGATTAGGCTAAAATCCTAATTCTACCCTTTGATCAGCCTTTTACTCCATAGACCTTACTGCAGACTAGATGTTATACAGCTCCCTGCATAAAAGACAATGGTGCCTACAAAAGTCATACATACTAAGCGCTTGGAGCTCATAACAATTTATGAGCCATCATTGGAAGTCAAACGTGTAACCACCACTAAGCTCGCTTTACCTGTTGTTCCACCTATTGGGTCTTCTTATTACCTCAAGCTCGAGCATAAGCGTGCAACTCATCTCACTTCAGGATTATGTGAGAAATCTCATCTCACTTCAGGGTTATGTGAGATACCTCGTTTCACTTTAGGGTTATGTGAAACGACGTGTCCATAGAAATAATAGGGAAATCCTGTTGGTACTAGCCCATCATCCAAACAATATCTAGTTGCGCCCCTTGCCTAAATCCCCATGATATGGACTTCTACTTATTGACCATTTAGTACCGTTATTAACATAAGCGTGCCCCTCGTCCCACTTCAGGATTATGTAAAACATCGTATCCATAGAAATAATAGGGTAATGCTATTTGGTACATGTCCTACTTTACTTCTTTACTTATTAACGTAGATAAATTATTCAAATAAGCCTTTATTATTGTTTTTTACTATCTGTGTTTATTAATTTTTCCTATGTCTTAAAATTAGCCTCATTCTTTTCTATTTTCTTATTATAACCTACGTTATAATTATGCTTATTACTTAACCTAAGGTCTAAGTGCGAAAATAAGCTTATTTCATCTTTCACTCTTTTTAATTATAATTCAAAGTTATAACTAGGTCAATTTCTTCAGTTTAATCCAACTCTAATATTTACATCACAATTTCAGTCCAATTCCATTTCCTAATACAGTCGTTTCAATTTACATCTTATCTTCCATTATTTCAATATTCTTATAATTTTAACCCATATTTACGTTAAATCCATTCTAATCCATATGCGAAGAAGAAGGACAAACAATAGAAAACTGAAAATAGGAGAAAATCCAAGGTGTTTGAAAAAGATGTAAATAACGCATAAATTATAGTAAATAAATTTAAAATACTGTAAATAACTATAATTAAACGAAAAATCTATAATTAATTGAAATTAGCTACAAATAACAGTAAAGAAAAGATAAAAAAAATAGATTCAAAATAAATCTAAAACAGAAATAATTGATAAAAAGGTATTTCCAAAATCGTAGAAAAACTATAACTATTGGAAACCCTATTATTTTAGATTACTTAAATTTCTAAATAATTAGAATCACTCATCTGTGGTCCTAAGCTCTTCCCTTTTGGTCTTCTCGAATCCACTTGAGGGTATTAAAATATTTTTATTAAAAAGATTCTCTCCTTGGAAAATTATTCTATTTAGGGTCCTTCCTGAAAAGGTGAAACAAGCAGAGAAAATCTAGAATGAGAAAAAGCGTTAGGCTTAGGGTCTTATTTATAGGGGTAGAAGTGGATCTTAAACAGTCGGATTACGTCATAGGTTGAATAGGAGCCATCATATGGAAGCACGGAAGGACCAGATTAAACACAAAATGCAAAATGAAGTGTTTTAATGTTACTGGAATGAAGAAATAATTTCTTCGTTCAATTGCTGAGTCGGGACGACCTACAGGTCGACCGCCCATATAATTAGGTCGATCGACCAACCGACCTACAAGTTGACAGCCCATATAGCCAAGTCGATCGACCGGTCGACCTAGGCAGTGGGATTATCGACCTCTAGGTTGACCCCCCAATATATATTTTTTATATTTTTTTTTTGATTTTCTCTTGTTCTTGTTTAATTCTATTTTGTTCATTTTAGCCTGAATTCTGACGTTCTATATAAGGAAATTGACCAAAAAATTACCACAGACATAATGGTGCAACTCTAATAGCTTAATTTGTAACGACCCTCTTTTTTGGACCATTCAAATCTACACTAAAACCAAGCATGTTGGACTTGAATAATTCAAAATAGTAGATTTTAATATAATTTGGAGCAAATAAAACCAACCACAGGCACAGATAAATCATAATAACTCGCAGCGGAAATAAAAATAACCATAGTAGTTCATAAAGCTACTACAAACAGAGTCACAGAGCAGGTACAAAATACCAGAGTCTGAAAGTAAATACAACAGAAATCCAAATATATATATATATGTCCATTAATACATAAGATGAATAGAAATACTGAATAGAAATAGATGACAACTAGATAGATAGATAATCTCCAGCAAATCCTCTAGCTCCAGAAGATGAAATCCAAAGCTGATACTCAGGCTGACCCGAGCGTAAAGCAAAACAAAAACACTCGAGTCAGGACATACATACTTATAAAATGTAAACTAACTCAAGTGAACTCTAATAGAAATGCACAAGTAACTTAGAGGATGTTTAGGACCGCCCATCCTTTAAGGATCCATTAAACTATCTACTATGTAGTAATATACGCTATTATAATAATGTCTAAAGTAAAGTATAATATATTTTAAAAATAGCATTAAGGTGTTACCCATATCCTCTTTAACACATTTTATAGTGCCAAAAGTCTATACAGTACCGTCATCCCTCCTGATCGGGAAGCCACCATAGGATACTCCATAGGTACGACACAAATCAAACTCGTAGTAAAGCACGATAGGGTAGGTGACATGGCAAAACTAGGCAATTCCAGGGTAGATATACCAATTGCACTTCCGGACCGGTGGTTACGCGTAGCAGGCACTACCGCCCACCTCGAGCCACACTCCCAAAAATCAAAGGTGCGCACAATCAATCACAAAGTAATGGAATGGCATATGAAGAAGTGTGTCGATAGAAGCAGCTACCTCATTAGCCCGTCGATTGCTCCTGTTTTAGCCACCTTATGCCAACTCACGGGAGTCGGGTCCACGTATATACCTTAATAGAACTTCGCCACCATCCTACTTCATTCTGGAATCTCCACCGCGTACACGGCTGTTAAAGTGGTTTTCGGTGTTGGCAGAGAGTATGACAACTTTCGATCCCGGTCTTTTTAACAACCAAGCGTTATTATAACCCATGGTTATTTATTTCAAATGGTTTATATTTCAAAACTAACATTTCCATTTCAAAAACCATTTGAACCAAATACTATTACTCTTTCAAAATAGAATCCTTTTCAAAATTGGTAATATTTCCAAATCCATATATATTAGTTATAACACTTAAAAATGTAAAAATTTAGAAATCATAACACTTTCAAAACAAACACTTATTATAGCACTTTAAAGTGCAATAAATTAGAAACTATAACACTTTGAAATGTTATTCCTATATAATAGCATTATGGAAAACATTGACAATTTAGAAACAATAGCATTTTCAAAACATAACCTAAAAGTAACATAACATTTTAAACATAACTAAATTAACATAGCATTTTACAAATGCTACAAATACTACTATAACATGTTTAAAACATACTGTTTCCAAAAAAAATTCATAGATTTATTTATACAAAACATATCTATTTCATAAATAAAATCTATTATTATTATTAGGTTAGAATTAAAATTCCATATTAACTTAAATTTAAATTATTATGTTATTTATTATAGATAAAATCTGTAATTTAGTTTTAAACCAAATATTTACTTATAAAATTTTAACTTAATAGAAAACCAATATCATTATGGTTAAAATCATTAATCAAATTTATGTTAAAATTTCATATTTTTATAAGTTCAAAAATACTTAATAATTTTTAGAAAACTATTATTTTAAAATTATCCATAGGTCTGTATAGTATTTTCTAACTTAGGTCAAGTGATACGGATATGTATCATTTCAATCCGTAATTTATAAAATTCCGGGTTCTATCATTTCAAACCCGCAATCCCAAGTCAAATAAAATAAAAATAGGTTGAGCCTATCATGTCAGCTCATAACGATTTTTCCCTATTCTAAAGTCTGTTCGGGTATGTATCATTTCAACCCATAATGATTCTATACTAACAGGGAGCTTGCAATGAGTGAAACAGAAAAATAAGATAAATAGTATAGCATAACATATCATATCAGGTGATGTAACAAATATATAATCATAACAGGAATGTATGAATTAATATCAAAATTGCATATCACTACTACAATTCATATGTTATTGTTTCGCAATTATATAAGTACGAATGCCTAGAGTGATAACACACCTTCTAAAGCTAGAGATAACAATTCAAGACACACAACCAAACTCCGAAAAGCACGACAAAGCACGAATAGATTCGAGTAGATGGAGAGCCAACATCCAAGTCTTGTAAACAACAAATACCAAACATAATTAAGCACATATATTATACAAAATATTATAAATCAAAATGAAGCAAATATTAGCAAACCCCTTTAGGTAGGCTCAGCCACTTTCCAAATTGGCCTGACCATCATCAAAATGGCTCAACCATGATTTGTTTGAAGCATATAGGTTCGGCCAAGGTCAGATAAATGTAAGGCTATGGCTAGAATAAAGTGGTGGTAAGGCAAAAGGTACTTGGAAGGCTAAAGGTCAAGGCAACATGAAAGGACATGCACAAATGCTTCGGTCATGGTGCAAAGTGGCTCGATCTAGGTTTTTGGCTTGGATCAAATCTGGTCACGGCTAGGAGTGGGTGTGGTCATGGTAAAGCAAGGAAAAGGAGGTGGCATGAAAAGAGGGAGGGGATGACATGGTGGGCTCGGCTATGGTTTGCAACACGGTTTGGTGATAGGTTCTTGGATCTATGGTTCATGGCATGGCATGGGGATGGTGATGAGATGTTGTAGGCCAGTCATAGGTGGCGGTGAAGTAGAGATGATGGTCGGCTATAGGAGCACATGGTGGTGGCCGAGCATGTAAAGGAGAAGCAAACAAAAGAAAAGAGAAAAGAAAAGAGAAAGAGGAAGACATGAGAAACTTATTGTAAAAAAATTATTTCGGAAATGAAAATGATAAAGGGATAGAGATGAGAAGTTTTTGTATGGTATGAAAAAGTTTTGAACAGCTAAGGCAAAGGAAAGGCCTCACCTCACATTAAAGAAAAGGAAACTTATGTCCCTTGAATTTCCTAAGCCCATTAGCCAAGCCCACTTGCAAAGAAGTCCAAAATCCAAATAAAATCAAATACAAAGATCAAAATCCAAATAAAATAGAAAACAGAAAATATAGAATAAAAAATAAACAATAAAATATTGAAAATAATCGCGTGTAAAATGCTGAAATTTATTAGATTTAAAAAAAAAGTACAAAACAAAATTTGACGAAACGAAAAGCAGAACGAATAACAGAATCAAATTCGGCTTCAAAGAAAAAGATTGGAAACTAAAATTTCAAATTTAAAATTTTCAACTGAAAGTCAAAGTTTGACCAAAGCTATGCAGTTAATGCCCCGCTGTAGCCCTGCTATATCTCATAGCAGATTTTTACCGCTACGATTTTTCCATATAGTCCCAAATATAGCCTTTTTGCTTTAAGCTCCGCTATTTTCGCTATATCCGTTATTTCCGCTATATTCCGCTATTTCCGCTATATCTTCTTTAAAAGAAATGAATTGAAAAATGATATTTATACATTATAAAAATTATGATATTAATTTATTTAATTGAATTATTAATATATTTTTAAAAATGAAAATTCTGTAATATTCTACTAAATTCAATTATGTTATATAATAGTTTTATGTTTATTATTGTAGATTTGCACATGTTTTATTTAAAATTATTTATGTGTTAATTATAATTCAATTGAATGTTAATTTTTCATTCAATTGGAATTTATATATTTGTAAAAATAAGCGCGAGTTTTATTTGCTATTTTAAAGTTACTCGCTATATCCTGCTATATCCTCGTTGTATCCCCGCTGTGACTTTTTGCACCTCTACCGCATTGAATCTATCGAGCGTTTTAACTGCACAAGACCAAAGTTGACCAAAATATAAAATTTTCAGAAAATCATTATTTTATTATTTTTGGAAAAATAATTATAAAAAAATACAGAAATTCATTGGAAAATTCCAAAATTCCAATTTTTTAAATGATTTAAATTACAGTTTTCAAATAAATTGAATTAAAATATATACAAAAATTTTATGGGTTGTTACACTCTCCCCCATTCAAAACTTTTCTTCCATGAAAAGGAACGAGACCCGAAAACAAGGAAAGATAAGATAGAAAAAATAAATAGTACCTAAAACAAACAATTTCAGATTCGAAGCACGCATGCTCTCCTCCGTCTCCTAGGTACAATCCCGATCATCCGTACTCCGCTGCACTTTTACCAGGTTGACAGATTTCCTTCTCAGCTGCTTCGTACCTCTATTGATAATACGAAGTGGCTTCCTCTCGACAGTAAGATTAAGCTCAATATCCAAACTCTTGATAGCAGAAGGTTGGACAATCAAAGATGGATCATGCAAATATCGGCGAAGATGCGAAACATGGAATACATTATGTACTCCAGAAAACTTCTTAGGCAAATCCAGACGATAAGCTAAAGAACCAATCCTTTCCAAGATACGAAAAGGACCAACAAACTTAGGAGCAAGCTTCCCTCTCCGACCAAACCAAATCACGTTCCTTAAGGGAGAGACCTTAAGGAAAACCCGATCACCAACAGAGAACTCCATACTCCTCCTACGCCGATCAGCATACTCCTTCTACCTATCCTGAGCACTCCTCGTCTTTCTCTTAATCTCCTCAACCTTCTCAGAAGCCTTCAAAATCATATCAGGACCAAGAACCAAACGATTAATGAATTCAATCTAGCAAGATGGAGATCTTCAAGGTCGTCCGTAAAGAGCAGCAATTGGAGACATTGCAATATTAGCATGAATTCAAAGACGAAATGAGATACATAAAAGATTAAGATAAGATTAAAATAGAAGATTGAAAATATACCTGATAACGGTTGTTATGAGTGAATTCAACAATATGGAGATGATCTTCCCAAGATCCTCCATAATCAAGAACACAAGCACGAAGAAGATCCTCGAGAATCTGATTCACTCTTTCCGTTTGACCGTCGGTCTATAGATGGTAAGCAGTGCTCAGATTCAGATGAGTATCCAAAGATTCTTGAAAAGCTTTCCAAAACAGACTGGTAAAATAGGATCTCTATCACAAACAATACTGATAGGAACCAATGGAGACGACAATCTCCCTCATATAAATCTCAGACAAACTAGAAGCAGAACAGATAGACTTGACCGGAATGAAGTGAGCTGACTTGGTTAATCTATCCAGAATAACCTAAATACTCTCATTACTTCTCCTAGACCTCGGCAATCCATCAATAAAATCCATAGAAACCTATTCCCGTTTCCAATTGGGAATCTCAAGGGGCTGCAATGTACTAGGGTTTTTCTGATGATCGGCCTTGACGTGCTGTCAAGTCACACACTTACTAACAAAGATAGAGATATCTCGTCTCATACCTCTCCACCAATAAAGCTTCTTCATATCCTGATACATCTTCTTCACACCAGGATGGATAGAAAACCTGGATCGATGATTTTCCCCAAGTAACTCTTGCCTCAATCCATCAACATTCGGGACACAAATTCGGTTATTCATCCTCAAAATTCCTCTATCATCGATCCTGATACATCTTCTTCACACCAGGATGGATAGAAAACCTGGATCGATGATTTTTCCCCAAGTAACTCTTGCCTCAATCCATCAACATTCGGGACACAAATTCGGTTATTGATCCTCAAAATTCCTCTATCATCGATCCGAGCTTCACTACCATCAGGACTACTACCACCAAACCTGCTACGAACACTCTCCTTTATAAGCCTAAGCATCTCATCCTCATCCTGCTTAGCTATGATACAATGCAAAAGAGGAGAAGAAGAAACAACAAGCCGACACAACATAGCCTTCTTCTGACTCAAAGCATCGGCCACAACATTAGCCTTCCCAGGGGTATAGCTAATGTCGAGATCATAAGAAGCAAGGAACTCAAGCCACTTAACCTGACGCTGATTCAAATCTTTCTGGGTGAAACCTCAAATACTGATGATTGATAAAGAGCTTAAACATAGTACCCAAAAGATGATGCCTCCAAAGCTTCAAAGCAAAAACCATAGCATGCAATTCCAAATCATGAGCTGCATAATTGGCTTCATGGGTCTTCAACTGGCGATTGGCATAAGTAATGACCTTCCCATCCTGCATCAGAAAAGCTCTTAAACCCTCAGGACTAGCATCAGTGTATACTGTTAATCCCTCATTTCCATTTGGAACGGTAAGCACTGGTGCGGAGGTAAGCTTATGCTTCAAATCATTGAATGCAGCTTCGCACTTATCATTCATATAAACTTAGCATTCTTACGAGTCAAAGCAGTGAGAGGTGCAACAATCCGAGCAAAATTCTCAATGAATCTTCGATAATAACCGGAATGGCCAAGAAAGCTATGAATATCAGATGGAGTCCTAGGAGTTTCCCAATCCTGTAATAAATTAGGAAGAAATAAGGACTACATAAAAGATAGAATGATCAAATTACAGAAAGAGAAAAGAAGGAAACTTACATTGATCGCAGCGATCTTGACTGGATCAACAGAAACTCCATTACTAGAAACAATATGCCAAGAAATCGGACTTCATCCTTCCAGAAATAGCATTTCGATAATTTAGCCTTCAACTGATGATTTCTAAGAGTCTTGAAAACAAATTCAAATGCGACTCATGCTCTTCCCTTGACTTGGAGAAGACAAGGATATCATCAACAAAGATAAAAACAAATTTGTTAAGCACAACACAAAAAACACGATTCATTAAATCAATAAAGAAAGATGGGGCATTAGTCAAACCAAATGACATAACTAACAATTCATAGAAACCATTCTCAGTACAAAAAGCAGTCTTGGGAATACTTTCCTCAACAACTCTGAGCTGGGGAGAACTTGTGGCAAGTTCAAGCTGAGAGAAAAACGTAGCTCCATAGAGCTGATCAAACATATCGTTGATGCGAGGCATGGGATATCTTTTCCTCATAGTGAGCTTGTTCAGCTCCCTATAATCAACACACATCCTCGAAGAACAATCGGGACGAAAACCACTGCTGCTCCCCATTCGAAATGACTAGGTCAGATCAGACCTTTGGAGAAAAAGTCCTCAATTTGCTTCCTCAATCAACCTTCTCACGGGGTGCCATTCTTCTAGGAGGAAGAACTACACGTCGTCAATGTGGAAATCAATTTTCCGCTTAGGAAGTAAAGCAGTGACTTCACCAAATACATCAGAATAGAGTTTGACCACAGGAGTCGAATTAATATCACCAGGAGAAGAATCAAGGGAATAAATAAAACTGCCAGCAAAATCCTGAGGCAGACGGCACTGAATCACTAAAGAATCACCCTTATCACCAACAAGAGAAACAGCTCGGGTTTTACAAGAGATAACAGTTTCATGCCTCTTCAGCCAATCACCACCAAGCAATAGATCAAAAGCATCAAAACCCAGAACATAGAAATCACCATAAAACCAATAACCAAAATAGAAGAGTTTCACCCTTCTACAAATCCTACTAAGGTTCGCAGGACCGCCAATAGGATTTGAAACACACAAAGGTTCATAAGAAAACTTGGGAGATAGGAGATACTCAAACTTATCACAAATATCCATAGAAATAAAACTACAGGAAGCTCCAGTATCAAATAGAACACGAACAGGAAAATTAAACAGAGAAAAAGTGCACTGACGAGTACCTTGGGTATCACTAGGAGCAGGAGTAGGTGCAGGTGGAACAGGTGAGGAAGCAAAGATAACAGCAAAGATACCAGAGGGCTTGCCCTTCTGCTGAGTAGGACAATCCTTCCTAAAATGGCCAGGCTGCAAGCAAATATGGCAGAGATCACTCCTAGTCAACTGAGCTGGAGGAACAACAGCACCAACTAAAGTAGGACACCTATTAGCATGGTGTCCCTTCTGATCACACATAAAGCAAGTAATAAAAGATAGGTCGATAGGCTTTCTCTGAGTAGAAGAAGACCTAATCCTGGAGTCTTGTTCCAATTCTTCTTCTGTTGATGAAAATTAGGCTTTCTCTTCTTAGGGTTACCAGAGAAAGACTGAGATGAAGTGGCACGAGCAATAGGAGGATCCTTAGAAGTAGGATTCTCATACCTAATGGCCATATCCATTAGACTAGTGAAAGGGCTATGCACATAAGCGATGAGACGATCATAATACTCCGGACGAGCACCAGCTATGAACTTCTCATTCTTCTTGAGAGGAGTGTCAATCAGATTAGGGCCAAACTTAGAAAGTTCATTGAACTTCCTCTCATACTCAGCAAATGACATATCACCCTGCTTAAGATCCATGAACTCCCGATAAAGCTGAGACTTTCCTGCTTCGGGCATCCACTTCACAACAAAAGCATCCCTAAAGCACGATAAGGAAACATAAGAAAGATTTCAAAAGTGTAAACTCAACCAAATTCAAAACAAACAGAAGATGATACCTAAATTGCTCCCAAGAAATATCAGCCTCGACAGTGTGAGCTGTAACAGTCTCCCACCAATCCAAGGCTGCTCCCTTCAACTGCCAAGCTGCCAACTAACGCTTCTGAGAATCGTGATCTCAAGACCAGAGAAAATGCTCTCCAATCCCTTCAACCACTGCTGAGCCTCGATAATGCTCTTTGATCCAGTAAACTTGGTACCCCAAGCTCAGTGTATTCCTTACAGAAAGAAGTGAATCTAACAGGTGCAGCACGCTCAAAAACTAGGGCAACACCACGACCCCTACCTCTGGCATTCCTTCGATTCATCCTGGAAAATAAAGAATGAATTTTAGGACAAAGGCAATTGAGAAAAAGATACGATTAGATAAGATAAGATTCAATGAGAATTGAATATCCTAAACAAAGAAATTTCTAACAAGATGGATAAGGAAAAGAAAGAAGTTAAGAAAATTTGATTTAAAAAAGAAAGAAAGATTTATATCAAAATAATCTTTTTAAAATCCTTTTTTAAAATTATTTGAAAATCAGTTTATACTTAAAATAGGTTCTCTCACAAAGAAATGATTTTAAGATTGATTTCACTCATTCTAGGGTATTTCTACCCTGTCTCTAATGAGTTTTTGCTCCCCGGGCGAAGGTTTGCCTAAAACCTGGCTCTGATACCAAATGTAACGACCCACTATTTTGGACCATTCAAATCGACAATAAAACCACACATGCCAGACTTGAATAACTCAAGACAGTAGATTATAATATAATTTGGTGCAAATAAAAGCAATCACAGAATCACAGACACGGATAAATCAGAATAACTCGCAGCAGAAATAAAAATAACCATAGTAGTTCATGAAGCAGCTACAAAAAGAGTCACAAAATAAGTACAAAATACCATAGTCTGAAAGTAAATACAACAGAAATCCAAATAAATATATGTCCACTAATACATAAGCTGAATAGAAATACTGAATATAAATAGATTACTACTAGATAGATAGATAATCTCCAGCAAATCCTCTAGCTCCAGAAGATGAAATCCAAAGCTGATACTCAGGCTGACCCGAGCGTAAAGCAAAACACAAAACACTCAAGTTAGGACATACATACTTATACAATGTAAATCAACTCAAGTGAACTGCAATAGAAATGCACAAGTAACTTAAAGGATCCTAGGGACGACGCATCCTTTAAGGATCCGTTAAGCTATCTGCTATATAGTAATATATGCTATTATAATAATGTCTAAAGTAAGGTATAATATATTTTAAAAATAGCATTAAGGCGTTACCCATATCCCCCTTAACACATTTTGTAGTGCCAATAGTCTATACAGTACTGTAGTCCCTTATGATCGGGAAGCCACAAGAGGAAACTCTATGGGTACGGCACAAATTAAACTCGTACTAAAGCACGCTAGGGTAGGTGACCCGGCACAACTAGGCAATGCTAGGGTAGATATATCAATTGCACTTCCGGACCGGTGGTAACGCGTAGCAGCCACTACCACCCACCTCGAGCCACACTCCCAAAAATGAAAGGTGTGCACCAATCAATCACAAAGTAATAGCATGACATATGAAGAAGTGTGTCCGATAAGAGGAGCTACCTCATTAGCCCATCGATTGCTCCTGTTTTAGCCACCTTATGCCAACTCACGGGAGTCGGGTCCACGTCTATACCTTAATAGAACGTCGCCACCATCCTACTTCATTCTGGAATCTCCACAGCGTACACGGTGGTAAAAGTGGTTTTCGGAGTTGGCAGAGAGTATGATAACTTCCGATCCTGGTCTCTTTAACAATCAATCGTTATTATAACCCATGGTTATTTATTTCAAATGGTTTACATTTCAAAACAAACATTTCCATTTCAAAAAACATTTAAACCAAATACTATTACTCTTCCAAAATAATATCCATTTCAAAATTGGTAGTATTTCCAAATCCATATATATTTGTTATAGCACATAAAAATATAATAATTTAGAAATCATAACACTATCAAAACATACACTTATTATAACACTTTAAAGTGTAATAAATTAGAAACTATAACAGTTTGAAAATGTTATTCCTATATAATAGCATTTTGGAAAACATTAACAATTTAGAAATAGTAGCATTTTCAAAACATAACCTAAAAGTAATATAGCATTTTAAACATAACTAAATTAACATAGCATTTTACAAATGCTACAAATACTACTATAACATGTTTAAAACATACTATTTCCAAATTTTTATCATAGTTTTATTTATATAAAGCATATCTATTTCATAAATAAAATCTATTATTATTAGATTAGAATTAAAATCCCATATTAACTTAAATTTAAATTATTAATTTATTTGTTATAGATAAAATCTTCAATTTAGTTTTAAACCAAATATTTACTTATAAAATTTTAACTTAATAGAAAACCAATATCATTATAATTAAAATCATTAATCAAATTTAAGTTAAAATTTCATATTTTTATAAGTTCAAAAATACTTAATAATTTTTAGAAAACTATTATTTTAAAATTATCCATGGGTCTGTATAGTATTTTTTAACCTAGGTCAAGTGATAGGGATATGTATCATTTCAATCCGTAATTTATAAAATTTCAAGTTCTATCATTTCAAACCCGCAATCCCAAGTCAAAAAAAATAAAAATCACTTGAGCCTATCATTTCAGCTCACAATGATTTTTCCCTATTCTAAAGTCCGTTCGGGTATGTATCATTTCAACCCATAATGATTCTACACTAATAGGGAACTTACAGTGAGAGAGCCAGAGAAATAAAATAAGCAGTATAGCATAGCATATCATATCAGGTGATGTAACAAATATACAATCAGGTTATACCATCATGAAATATCATATCACAGGCATGTATGAATTAATATCAACATAGCATATCACTACTACAATTCACATGTTATTATAAGTACGAATGTCTAGAGTGATAACTCACCTTCTAAAGCTAGAGATAACAATTCAAGACATACAACCAAACTCCGAAAAGCACCAAAAAGTACGACTAGATTCGAGTAGATGGAGAGCCAAGATTCAAGTCTTGTAAATAACAAATACCAAACATACATAAGAATATATATTATACAAAAGATTACAAATCAAAACAGTGTACAAATATAAATCAAAATGAAGCAAATATTGGTTAACCCCTTCAAGTAGGCTCGGCACTTTCCAAATTGGCTTGACCATCATCAAAATGGCTCGGCCATGATTTGTTTGAAGTATATAGGTTTGGCCAAGGTCAGGTAAATGCACGGCTATGGCTAGAATGAAGTGGTGGTAAGGCAAAAGGTACTTGGAAGGCTAAAGATCAAGGCAAAATGAAAGGACATGCACAAATGGTTTGGCCATGGTGCAAAGTGGCTCGGCCTGGGTGCTTGGCTTGGATCAGATCTGGTCATGGCTAGGAGTGGGTGTGGTCATGGCAAAGCAAGGCAAAGGAGGTGGAATTTGTGGTGGCCGAAGCAAGCAAAGAGGGAGGGAATGACATGGTGGGCTCGGCTTGGTTTTGCAACATAGTTTGGTGATAGGTTTTTGGAACTATTGTTCACGGCATGGCATGGGGATGGTGATGAGATGGTGGAGTCCGGTCATAGGTAATGGTGAAGTGGAGATGATGGTGGGCTATAGGACCACATGGTGGTGGTCGAGCATGTAAAGGAGAAGCAAACAAAAGAAAAGAGAAAAAGAAAAGAGAAAGAGGATGACATGAGAGACTTACAGTAAAAACTTTATTCAGGAAATGAAAATGAGAAATGGATGGAGATGAGAAGTTTTTGTACGGCTATGCAAAAAAATTTAACGGCTAAGGCAAGGAAAAGGCCTCGCTTCACATTAAAGTAAAAGAAACTTATGTCCCTTGAATTTCCTAAGCCCATTAGCCAAGCCCACTTGCAAACAAGTCCAAAATACAAATAAAATCAAATAAAAAGATCAAAACCCAAACAAAATAGAAAATATGGAATAGAAAATATACAATAAAATACTGAATATAATCGCGTGTAAAACGATGAAATTTATCAGATTTAAAAAAATATAAAATAGAATTAGACGAAACGAAAAGCAGAACAAATATCAGAATCAAATTCAGCTTCAAAGAAAAAGATTGGAAATTAAATTCAAATTTAAAAATTTCAATCGAAAGTCAAAGTTCGACCAAAGTTAACCAAAATGTAAAATTTTCAGAACATCAATATTTTATTATATTTCAAAAAATAATTATGAACAAAATCCATAAATTCATTGAAAAATTCCAAAATTCCAATTTTTCTCAAATGATTTAAAATCAATGTTTTCAAATAAATTGAATTAAAATATTTACAAAAATTTTATGGGTTGTTGCATAATTTTGATAATTTCAAAAAGTTTTTTTACTATTTAATTAGTTCGTTAATTAATTATTGTGGTTTAAATTTTGGGTTGTTACACTTCACTTCCAATACTTCCACTCGACCCAACTATAGTTACTTGATGGAACACCATGCCATGATTTGACTTTAACTAAAGCGGAGCTTTCATATTGAAGATCCACAGTATTTCCAAGTCAAGAGAACTGTGTAAATCAGTCACGTCTATATTTCCTGTTTGACCCTAGTTATAATATCCAACATAAAACTATCAAGTGAGTCGTTTCATTGTTATCCAACAACTATCAATACGTAACCTCTAGGTACCTCCAATAGTCACGAGTAATACGCTGCCCTACATTTGGACAGCATTACATACTTTAGTCTCAACGGATACACCGATATCCAGTCTCGATGCATCTTGACTAGCAACATGTAAAATGGTATATTTGACTTATTGCAACAAACTATTCACGGTTACAACACTTTGTAACTACTATCATAAAATATGACATTTATGGATTTTCTATTAAATATACTTTTAATTAAATTGATTATTTAATATAACTACATTATATCAAGTATATAATAGAAATAAAATACCTTTATTTTGAGCAAGATTGGTCAACGAGTTTGATATATGTTAAAAATTACATAATTGCCCATAGGGTATACCCTTAACTCTATCAATCTTCGATTTACACTTGGGGTTAATTATGGAATCTTATTCCAACTTCTCCAATCATCTTTCTCAAAACCAATTAGGTCAGTCCCTTTGTGAATGGATATGCTATTACGATTAGTTTTCTACTCTACCAATAACTCTCTCCGTCGGTGACAAACTGCTTTATCACGTGGAACAATTAGAAGTATGCCTCTTGACCTCTAAAGTGCTCTAGGTTCTATTACGAACCATATCGCAACATTGTTATCATATAACAATGTTATGATATTTTCAACATTTGGAATCCGCTTATTTATAAATTTATGCATTAACAATTTATTCAAGGCGATGTAGTTGGCCTTTTCATCGAATCGGCCGCGGTCTTTCATTGGAATATTTTCAACTTAAAGATTCTTAGCTCGAATTTATCATTGACATGTTATGTTCAATATCACTTATAAAGTTTGAGTCCGAATACTTCCTAATAAGGAGTTTTTGTTTCTGTAAATAATTCTCTAGTATTTCATAAATACACAAGATCACTTCAAACAACCATTTACTGATATCAATTTGGATTTGATATTTGCTTCATATATCATATACACAAGAAAATTATGGTATCGTAGGCAACACAACATGTATGATAATTCCTTTTGCCAATGCAAAGAAATCAATTTTACATGTTCCATATTAAACATTTTAATAAGGTGTTCTTGCATAACATTTGGGACATTCCAGACTTCCTTTATACTTAATTTAAAAGCCATCATTTATTAATCCAATGTGGTGTATTAAAACAACTAAAGCTGATTTTAACACAAGTTTATCGTTAAAATCCACAACGTGTTATTTACTTGTAGTTTAGAAATATCAATGTACCTTTTAACTTTCTTTCTTATAAACACACACTTTTTTGCACTTGATTGAAAATAAAATACTTGATATTTCTATCAAAATACTTATTCAATCTTGATGTGTATAAAATGATACATTCATACCTTTTCTTAGATCATATCCAAAGACTCATAAACTCAATATCACTCTCACTGACTTTGAGAGATTTTTGGTTAACATGTGTAAACAACTTACTCTAAATTGTTATTTAGAGTTTTCTATTTAATACATGTGATGAACCACATTTCAGAGTGTTTAAATCGACAATAATCCACACGTGTTCAACTCAAACAATTTGAAAAATAGATAATCAATGGGGATAATCAAGAAAAATAAGAAAATAAGAAGAAAACAAACACAAAATCTCGCAGCGGAATGAAAAAATATAATAATCAAATAAATAGTTCATGAAGTTGTTTACTATACATTTGATTATAATTTATACAACATTTGTCGGAGTTATATATACAACAGAAACAAAATATAATGCAGCAAAACAACATGATGCAGGGAAATAATAATTGTAATAATATACCAAATCTTTGTCTTTGTCTTTCGAAAAATGATCTTCAATGCGCCGAAATACTCGGGGCTGACCCGAGCGTGATGAAAAAGACAAAACACTCTATTCAAGATTAAAATATCCTTATAGGAGTCAAATTGATATTGCATGTAACAAGAGTGTAATGGCACTAGAGATGTTTACGGGGTTTAACATCTCCTATCTAGTGTATAATGTGCATGCAATAACTCATGAGATGTTACGAGATTTTCCATCCTTTAAGGATCCGTCAAAATATTTGTATATAGTATAACATGTTACATATATAATGTCTAATCGGTAAAATAATTATTTTTCTTGGCGTTAAGGATTTACATTAATCCCACTTAACGCGTTTTTAAGCATTGTCGTACAGTTTGCATCTAGCATAACCAATAGAACGTCGGTAGCCAATGATACGCCGTGATACGACAACACTAAACCAAAATTGTAGTGGTCTTGTATAGGGATAAAAGTATGACAAGGCACGTGAGACAATGCCCAAGGTAGGATATTACCAGTTCAGGTCATAGGGCTGGGGGTAACGCATCGTAGCCACGACCGCCCAGCGTTTCCATCCATCCCATATCGAGTTAATGGGAGGCTATCCCAAAATCAAGGTGCACCAATCAAAACCAACAACAAGAGTAATAATATGAACCTATCCAAGAAAATCGAAGAATAGATGTCCACTAAGGATAGCTAGCCCGCTTGGCCCTGTCAAGCCATCCTATTTCAGTCATTTCAAATTGGCACATGTGCCGAGGTCTATCCATCATTGTTCTCTTTCTTCAAATCTAGCAAACGTACGCCAAATCCAACCACTTCATTCTGGAGTCTCCTCCAGGCACACAGTTGTTAAAGTGGTTCCAATGTGGACAGAGAGTATGCCAATAAGAGGCCCTGGTCTCTTTAACAACCAAACGTTGTTTTACACACCAGTAGGTACTTTTACATTAATGACTCATATTTGACATCATAATATCATATTCGCTTCAAAATCAATTTCATTTCGAATATCATATTTACTTCAAAATACATCAAATTCACTTAAAAATATCATTTCATTCATATTTCCATTTCAAATTTCAACTTAGTTATAACTTCATTTTAACCTCGTTCTCATTTAAACCACGGTTTAAATGTAAAAAATTCCCGCTGTGACTTGTTTGAATTTTAAAAAATAGTTTGAAAAAATTTCAATTGTTTAAAAGTTAAAGTAGTTTAATATAAAATAGTTTTAGTATTGTAAATGGTTTATATAATAAAATAACTTGGAAAGTCAAAAATTTAAATATTTAAAAAATAGATTTTAATCAGTTTATATTAAAATAATTTATCTAAAAATAATTTCAAAGTCAAACTGATTCAATTACAAATCTTCCGATTCAAATCATTTCCATTTCAATTTAGATCAATTCAATTCCGATTCCAATTTTAATTCAAATCAATTTTGATTTTCATTTTAACTTCAAATTCGATTCAATGTGTGATAACCCGAATTTTGAACAACTGATAATTGGATAATTAACTGATTAGAAACTATTGGGATACTGATTCTATTTTGATTAAACAAATAAATCTGATAATTCAAGATGTTTGGATGTATATACGTGAATTTGAAACTATAATAATAGTCGAATTAAAATGATGAATCTAATAGTAAATTATTAAATATATAAATAGATATGTGTAAACTCTGTAATATTGAAATCTTAAGTGAGTACATATACAAATCCTTTGTGAATATATAATCATAGTAAACATATTTATATAATAATTTAATTTGGCAATATTAATTTAATAATCTTCTGATATAACCATTTAATTGGCAAAATTTATCTTTTCAAAAACAACTAAATTATGTGTTGTTTTTGTGTGTGTGTGTGTATAAGTAGATGGAAAATAAAGGTTTGGATTTGAAATTCAAACATCTTAGAATAAATTGGTTCTAAAAAATTCTATATTTTAAAAGCCAATGTGTATATATAATTATTTATAAGTGTATAAATTGGGTGTTTATTTCATTTTCTTTTAAGTAATATATAGATAAATAAAAGAAAAGTTTAAATAAAGTCATGAATAAAAATATAAACTAAATTGTAGATATTATATAAATATATATATATATAACATATTAAAAACATTTTAATTACAAATGTAAACTAATTCTTTGTGCATTAGAACAAGTGTAGGCAATTTATAAATGCTATTGACAAATGTAAGATGTTTCAACAAGTGTAATTTTTTTTTTATAAAAAGTTGAAACTAAGTCATATAAACCTCTCTACTTTCTTTCATTTTCTTTTCATCTCTTAATTTTCCAAACATATAAAAATGCAAAGCCTGTAACAAACCAGTAAACAAAAATAAAAGGAAATTAAAAAACATTCCCTTTCAAATTTAATCAATTCTTTTGAAAGTTTTCAAGATTAAAGCAAAGAAGTTAAAAGCAACTCATGACAAATTCAAATTTCAATATCAACTTAGTTTTGAGTCAGAAATAGATTGGTTCCAAATAAAATTTAAGTTGTTCTCTGTTTAAAAATAGAAGGTGAGTAAACACAATTTTTTTTCTATTTTAAAATCTTGTTGCATGCTGAGCACTTAAAGTGAAGTATGATAAATGTTTATATGATTGTTTAAATATGAATTATATGTATATCTATTTGATTGAATGGGTGTGCATGTGTATGTACCGGATGTTTGTTCTGCTCACATTGTACAGGTTCAAAAATTTGATCAAAATCCGAATTCTATTTCCCGGATTCTCTTTAGTCTTCATTATATGCTAAAATGTGTTTGAAATGGAAAAGATCATTGGTTTAAAAATATATTTAGTAAGAATATGAAGGTAGTCTCAACGGAAGGAAAGAAGAACGGTAGGATTCTAATACCTATCAAAATTTTGACTTTAACAATTTGTTGTTTCAAGTTTAAAATCTGATTCATTATGGAAAATCAGTATTTTTAAAAATAAAATCATGATTTTTAAGGTAGTAAATCAAGAGGAATTGAGAGGTGAACGTGGATTATGTTTTCGGCATTTCCTGGCGATCGGGTTAATCTGGATGGTCGGAATCACGGCCGGAGGTAACGGAGGAGTTGACAAGCTCGGCAAAAATGTAAGGTGATTTATTAGTTCACCGTGGCTGTGGTAGATGACCGTTGTAGGGTTTTATCTCTCGTTTTTTTCGTAACTAGAAATTAGCTTGGTGCATCACCGTCGCCGCATCGGAGTGCACGGTCCCGGGGATTTGAAGCTGGAAGTGGAGGCGCGACTAGGGACAAGACGGAAAGGGTTCTGGTGAATGGGATCGTCGAGGTGAACGTTTTTCCGATGATCATGTTAGGTTTGTTTTTTCGTCATGCTCGATTTTGATTTCGAGGTAAGTCGAGAAGTTCTAGGTTGTCGACTGGGAATAGGTGGTCAACGACGATTTGTAGGCGGTACTAGAGTTGGTCAGAGCGGCACCGACGCCGTGTGCCCGTGCGCAGTGGAGGCTGTGTATTAGTTTTGTTCATAGGGAGAACAGGAACCTCTCGGGTGGGAACTCGAGTGAAATGAGGGGGTAGCTCATGTTATCTTCGAGTTCGTGAGTGTTGCATGTTAACAGGTTTTAACTTTAAACTTAAAACTAAGTTTTGAAAAAAAAGAAAGAGAAAAAGTGGGATACTCGGGTCTGGACTCGAGTATATACCGGGTTGGACCCGAAGTAAATAATTATAGCAAGGTTAAGGTTTTATAACAGCAAGTTTTTAAGATTTTAAGTATAAATCTTCTTTTATATTTATGTTTATAAATATTTGGTTTCTAAGAAAAGGGGTATGTTTTATTTAACTTAAATTTATTAAGTTAAATTCTTAAGTTTTTTTAAACTTAAATGAAATATGTAATTAAGCAGTTTATGAAAAGGTAAAATGTTTTAAATTTATGTGTTAATCATAATTAAGTAATTAATACAGGTAAATGGGTTATCTTAAAGTTAATTAAGGTCTTTGATAATTAATGATTAATTAGGTTAATGATGTAATTAAAAGAGAAATTAATTAATGATTATGGATTAATTAATTAATAATTACGGGTTATAAATTAATCAAGATTAATTAATTGGAAATTAGGGATTAATTAATGTAAGTAGTTAGAGATTAATTACTTAAATAATAATTATTTAATGTAAGTAATTAAAAGATAAATTTGTTAAGGATTTAAAGGTTAAATTAATTAATAATCAAAGGTTAATTAATTGTGGATAATTAACCGAAGGATAATTACTTGATGAAAGTAATTAAAGGGAAATTACTTAATGGAAGTAATTAAGGATTAATTACATAGTGTAATTGATTAAAGGATTGATTAATTAAGGAAATTAATTAAGGATAAATGAGATTAATGTGAATGGGTGCAAGTCAATTAATTTATGTAATTAATTAAAGGTTAATTACTTAATGCAATTAAAGAGGATAATTCAGGGATGACTATTAATAGTTTGTAATTAATATATGATTTAGTGAGCAGGATTAAAAATAAAGTGATTGAAGTAATTAATTTAATTTATTTAAATTAATTAGAAATGGTGTGACTAATTAACCTTGATTATGGATGATTGAATGATATTGGATTATTTGTTATCCCTGGTATGCGATTGTGATGCTATGTGATATGAATTTTTTTGTAATATGATATGTTTGGGTTGAACAGTGATAATGTGGTTATCTATGATGAATTGTTGTGTAAAGGTGACTCCCTGTATTAAAAAAGTTGGAATTGTATTCACTTGAATAAACTTGGGTTAAGATGGTATTGAATTCGAAGAGATCAGGGTCGGGTATCAGTAAATACCCAATCCTACTTTGATTTGTAACCTACAATGATTCTTTATAGATTGACATGTGAAATCAATAGGATGGAATGGAATAATTTAAGAAAACTAGACCACTGAAACTAAGTAAGGGTACTTGAGAGTTGATTTGTGAAACAAATATTGACTATAACAAGTTATGAACTTGTAGTGACGTACGAGTTATCCGGGTTTCCAATTAAGTTTTATAACTTAGTATTTCAAATTTTATGGGTTTAGTCACGCTGGTTTCCAGCCTGACCCGGGTGTTACTTTGACGTAATGCTCAGTTCAGACCGAATATTACAGATTTTCAGGTTATAGCGTTTTGGAGATCAGGAGGCGAGCTAGATGGCAGGAATGTATGGAGTTTTCCGCTGAGTATTATTGTTTGTATTTCTGGACAAGTTAATTCTAACTGTCCAGATTATGTGTGAATGGTTGCAACTCTGATGTATTGATGTAAATTAACAGATACAGTTCTTCTTTGTGTGACTGCTATTATTTAATATTATGTTTTGATCCGCTGCGAATGTGAGATTTGTGTTTTGTTTCATGTTTCTTCTTCCATCTCTTTCTTCTTTTCTCTAACAATCTAGAATTTTCGGAGTCGAAAGTTTTGGGTCATTACATTTTGTATTAGAGCTGAAGGTTAAGCGAGAACCTTGGCTCTGGTGGGTTTACTCATTAAGGATAGGGTCAATAGTACCCTAGAATGAGTTGAGTGTGTGTGTGTGTATGAGGGCGTATTTGTTATTTTCTTATAAAAAGATTTTAAAACGATTTTAAAATTAAATTTTATATAAGTTTATGTTTTGATATATAAAGCAATAGTTTTTCTAATATATTAAGGTAATTGGTTGTTGATTATTGGAATCCAATATAATAATAACAATTAAGTGGTAATCGAAATACAACCAAATAGGAATTGGATAAAATAAACTATATAAATAAGATAAATGGATCTAAATTGAAATTAAAATCCTAAATTTGTAGAAGTATTTTCAAAATAAGATAAAATATATAGTGAACTGGTAACCTTGGTTATTATCCTAATGATTGTTGTGTTTAATAATGAAATGTTTAAAGTAAAATGAAATGTTTTAAGGAATTAAACATTTAGGTGAGTATGACATATAACTTGGAAATGAAGATAATTTAGTTTGTGAAGTTTTAAATCTAGGTCCAAAAATTTGAAATTGTTTCAAAGTGTAAAAAGAAATAATAAATTGTATTATTTACAATGTAATTGAATGAAAAGGGCCTGTTTCAAACAAGAGTTGTTTGGAAATTTCAAAAAAACTTAATTTGAATTAAAACCAAGGGTGGATTAAAATTTAAGGTATAAACTGGTGTGTAAAGGAAATATATATGTGTGTGTGTGTGGGATGTACATAATATCAAAAATGATTTGAAATAAACTCTAAGTGTCGAGTTTTAAATTTTTACTTGGAATGAAAACCCAAAGTGATAAGTTTCGAACTTATAAGTAGGGAGATTATTAATATGAAGTTGAAAACTTGAAATGGGAATTCAAATTGAGTAAAGTTGACTGGAGTAAATTAATTGAAATTAACTTAGGGGAAGTTAAATAAGTTTAGAACAAACAACCTTAATTGGAAATTTCAAGATGAAATTGAGATTTAACTTGGCAAGTTAAATAGTTGATTTGAATTGGGAGTGTGTGTGATCTCAAAATGGGTTTGAGATCTGGAAATTGGAATTAGATGCTATTGATAAGTGTTTTAAATAATTTGGATATTTATTTGTTTTGGCTTATCCCGATATCACCCTGTTGTTATTAATAATCTACGGAACTGTGAATTGGATTATTTAAAATGAATTAAGAAATGGATTGAGGTAATATACATCCATTACTGAAATTAAATGAAAAGAAAGCCTTATTTTGAAACTATTTAAAAGGCTTGATTCTTGAAATGAAATTTTAATTATAGAATGGGATCACTTTTAACTTAAGATTCAAATGTTAAAGATAAACTTGCAAACTAAAATTGTTTAAGAATCAGTTTCAAAGTTGGGAGATAAAATTGAGCAATAAATTGGATTCTAAAGATTAAATCATTTAATAAGCTTTGACTCTTATTTGAACTTTGAAATAAGTTAAGTAAGGTAATTTAACATGGAATTATGAAATTTGGACTTAGAATTAAAATGTTTAAACATTTAAGTTGTTATTTTAAAAGTTAAGGTTAATTTGATTTAAAGAATTAAATCAACATTTAAAATTTAACTCGAATTTATATAATTCGAGATGGTTTAAAGTTGAGATTTGAATCGAGTTAGTTCAAATTGAATTTGATTTGAATTAATTGGAATTATTATTAAAGATGGATAAGTTTAAAATTCAAATGGAAAATTCAAATTGGATTAATTTGAAATGAAATTGAAGTTAAATGAGTTCAAATTCAAATGGGAAGTTTATTTGAATTTGGGATGGAATGGAAGTTAATTTAATTTGAATCGAAATTGAATCAATTTAAACAGAAGTGGGAACTGGAAATTGTTTGGAAATGGAGATTGGGAATTGATCAGTTTGGCTCTGAACTATTTTTTTCAAATAAATCGTTTTAATATAAATTGTCTTAAATCTATTTTCCTACCAATTTACTATAAAACCTTTCTTTTTAAAACCCCAAACTATCTTATACTTATTTTACAAATTATTTTGGAAACTGTTAACACCGGAATTGGTCACTAACACCCTTAAGAGAAATTGTGTAGAGAGATTAATGAAGAAAGTAAAGTTAAACAGAAGACAGTACGTAAATTTTAATGCAGAAACAATGAACACCAGATTTATAGAGGTTCGGCGTAATTGCCTGCGTCCACTTTGAGGTGGATCTTTATTGCTTTTCTTGATAATAGATTACAGATACAATCCGTATGTCAATCACTTAAATACAATTGCTAAGCAAAAAAGATTAAGTCTTGAATGAGTCTTGAATGCGACAGAGTTTCCTCAGTGTTCTCGAAAAAAGGTCCATTTCACTGTGCCCATGTCTCTCTATTTATAGACGAAGGTATGTTGGACTTCTCTGGTGGGCCTAGCAGCTTAGTATCTCGGCCTAAATAGAGTGATCTCTGTGTGCCGATCCAGAGAGGCCGAACGGCAAAAATGCCAAGCAAGGCATGAATGCCGAACGATATCCTCATGCCGAACGGAGTGATGCCGAACACCCTGAATGCCGAACGACATTATCATGCTGAATGAAGTGGTGCCGAAAACCTTGAATGCCGGACGACATTCTCATGCCGAACGTTGTAACGACCCAGAATTTCTGTCAATTAAAATTCGTATATTTAATTGACTTTAAATATTAATAAGTGAAATTAAACAGTCGAATAAATTTTATTTCGAATAATTGGATTTAATCGGATAATTAAATCGATAATTTAATAGTTGAAATTACAGAAATAATTGGAAATTGGGTTAAATATGATTAAAATTGATTTGTAAAATTTTATTATATCATATTGGAGTTATAATGATGTTATAGAACTTTTAATATCAAATTTAAAGTAATTGTGAAAATTGAATATTTTAATATTTAATTGACGAGTTAAAATAGCCAATTTTCAAACGGTCTCGGATTTCGACGAAACCAGTTTCATCGGATCCGTAATGTTATTATTGTAAGGTTTCAATTTTCGTGTCAATCGAATTTACGGTTTGTCCGGGGCAAGCCATAACGCATAGAAATTAGTTTAATCGATTTAATTTAAATTTGATCGTTTATTTCCGTAACTCGCACATATGATCGAATTAGCTTCCGAAACACGTCCCATTCTGTTCGGAATGCAAGGTAAACCCTAGAAACGCCAGCCGACACCCTTCGTTTGGAGTTCGAAAAATTTCGGATGAATAGTAATTTGGCAATTTTCTATATAAGGACCCCCCTTATTCACAATTTTCAACAAAAGAAAACCCTAGGTCAAAAAGCTTCAGCCACCTCCATGTATTCAATGGCTGAAATCGTTCCACTTTCTTCTTTCTCGTTCTTCAAATCCACACACTATTTCGAGAAATTCTCAACTAGAAAACTTTAGAACTTGTCGAGATCTACGATTCCAACGGTCAAGATCGTCATCGGAGCATTGATGGAGGCGCAACAGGCCAGGAAATGCACACGAACGGGCACGTTTTTCCATACCTAGGGATGGCCGAGCTCTGGGAGGTTGCAGCCGTGGGTAGCTCTTGGCGAGAACTTCGAAGTGGAAGGTGTTGATCGAGCTAAAACGTGGAGTGGTGGTCGCAAAAATTGGATAATCAATGGCGGCCGTGAGTTCTTTGTAACCTGGATATCACGTTGGGGAAGAAGCATCAAATTGCGGCCCAGATCTGCTTAGCTCGAAATCAAGGGTCCATATGCAATCTAGGTTTAAAAATAAAAAAATAATTGTTGAAAATTTATTATATTAAAATTTGTGTAAACTTCAAAAAGCTGTAACTTTGTCATACGAGGTCGGAATTTGACGAAATGAATTGCGTTGGCTTCGTTTTGACGAGCACTACGCTATGGAACTGTATTGGAGTCATTTGGAGCTAGTTTGAATTTCAGGCAAAAATAAACGCGTGTTTAATTTTAATCGAAATAAAACGCTAAAACTGTATTGAAACCAAGGTGAGAATTTCTCACTCAATCGAACTGTTTCGATTTAAATTTTAAATAGTTAGATATAAAATTTGCTTGATTGTGTGATTGGATGATAAATGGTTATCTATTGTGTTAAATAGACACTATACGTCGTATATTAAGTGGGTCTTATTTATTAAAAACATATACCGCGATAATTTCACCGTAAAGTGGAATTGGTATTATATTGTACTTGGAGTTGATTTTCCCACATTATATAGCGGAGGAGACCCTATTACGCCGTATAATAGCGGATAATATTTTATAAATCCCATATACCGCGAAATTCCGTATTGGAACGGAATTGGTATTGTGCTAATGTCTGTGGATGCAGGGAAACAGGTTGGAGGGATCCAACTGGATTCCTCACCAGTATTTATTTGATTACAGATATTGTGATATTTGTACATTATCGTATTGATATATGATGTTTTGATTGTCGTGATTGATATATTGTTGATGTTGCAGCATTGGCCTATTTTTGGAGTTTTAAAAATATTAAAGTAACGATTTTGAATTTAAAAGGATTTTAAAGTGATTTTTAAGGTATACGTTTATTAAATTTTGAATTGTTAAAATAAATAAACGTTATAATAATTATTATTATTATAAAAGTTATATTTTTGGAAAATAATACTTATGTGACAACCCGGAATTTTGAGCAATATCAATTTAATAATCTTTGATAATAATTAAATTGATTTGATCATTTTATATTATAAATTGACAAGTTAAAATTATTTCAAAGGCTGAAAATAATAATTTGTTAATATCAATTAATATTTTTCTTTACAATATGAATTGGCAAATTTAACTCTTTGGAAAGCTAATAATATTTTGATTTGAAAGTATTTATTTTGGTAAATAAGAAGTTTTAATGTAATAAAACTTTATATTCAAATTGTAATATATATGTATGTATATATTGTGATTTGATATTTGTTTTAAAATTTAATATGGAAATTAATAAATTTAATGTTAGAATGTTTCTATTTGAAATGTGTATATATATTTGTATATATATGTTTTAAATAGGAATTTTATTAAGTTGAGTTTAATAAGTATTTCCAAACTTTATTTAGATATATATATATATATATATATATAGTTTTGAAAATTTGAAATGTGAATTTGATTTAATGACTTTGAATTGGTAATTGAGATTTAAATTTTAAATTACGAAGTTAATTCCTTATTTATGATAAATATGTACTTTAAGCTTTTAAATAAGATTTAAAATAAAAGTTCATTTGTTTTAATAGCCTTTCATTTTAATTTCAACATAAGATAAATTGTTTTAAATTTTTATATAAGAGTTAAACTCAATTTCTCAAGTTTATAAACATATATTATATAAAATAAATCAAAATATAAGTTATTTAAATTTACATGAATATTTATTAAAAAGGTAAATACACATTTCTATATTACATAAATACATATACATAGCTTAATAATTATAAAATAAAAAGAAGTAATATTTATAAAACATTAATTAAACTTTAAAATAACACTTGTTAACCAGTTAGTGTATGCTAATGACACTTGTGAAGTATATTGCATATAACATGACAAATGTCTTTTTCATTTATAATAATAAAATTTAAAATCTAATTGTAAATAAAAGTTAGGTTTTATTCTTCAGCTGAAACATTTTTCTTCAACTCAAACAAAATACAAAATAAAGATCAAAAGAAACAAATGCAGAAAAACTGTAAAATCTGGAAAAAGGTGGCAAATGCAAGTTCATTTTCAAATGCTCAGCTGCAAAATTCTTTCAAATAGAATATCAGTGGCATGCAAGATGTAAAACTTCATCACATTCAACATGCATTCTGGAAATTAATCATCACTTCAACATGCAAAGGAAATTGAAAGCCTGGAAACCATTTTTTTTTCTGCAAATTTACAGGTGAGTAAACGAAAATTTTAAAAACAGTTTTGATTCTAAATTTCACATTGATATTGTGTTGATCACCATGATGTTAATAAATTATTTGAATATAAACTGAATGCATGCTTGAACTAAGTAGATTGGAATGTCTATGTAGTTTACATGATCTCTGTGTGATTTTAGCAGTCATCATTTCCATAATAAAATCATTAACTCCATGTTGAGTCCAATCTAGCTTATGATTTGTAAATAAAGGTTGCTTGAAATCACGTAATCTTTCTTCTAAAAATAATTACAGGTGTTTTAAGTGAATAGTTGGCTCTGAAATTTTGAAATTACAGTCAATTTTTAAATTGGGTCAAATTCTATCGAAACGATTTTAAGCCTTGATTACATAATTGAATTCGTAATGTTAAATCATGAATTTTAATGGTTGAAACATGATTTTTACATTGGTAATTAAGAGAATTCGGGGAGTTTATGTTTTGGGTATTTTGGCCAAATCACGGCAAACTACGGCGAGTTTGACATCGCCGTTGATCATGGAGGCTGAGGAGTTGTGGTAGTCCATCAGAAAAATGCTTTTGGATTTTATCTTAGATCGTGATGTCCAGAATTGATTGTAATAGGGTTTAGCTTCCTGATAATGGCATTGTCGTTCTGATGGGCTTTGTGGCTTCGAGAGGTTATTGGGGGCGTTCGCATATGGTTCTGGGGTTGCGGAGAAGTGAGTTGGAGCTACGGTGGTGGTGGCGTGGTCTCCGGTGAGGGGGATGGCCGGTGGTGGCCACGTTTGGGAATATGGCTTTCGAACAGTTTTTGGGCTAGAGGGCTATATTTCGATTTTCAATCGAAATAATTTTTCTGGGTTTGGAAACTCGATGTTGGGGACGCGAGCGACTTGATGGAGGCTGGTAGGTGTCCGCCGTTGATCGGCGTAGTGGTGCACATATACGTGTACATGGTTGTGCATCTGGAAATGTGGAGTGGGAGAAGAAGGTGGAGAATCGAAGATTGCATCGTGTATTTGACGTCTGAATCGAAGCAGGAAGATAGGTGGATAACTCGGGGTGTTTGCTAGTTTTGCTCGGGGTAAACGAGAGTGTTACTCGGGTTTTAAGGGGTGATTACTCGAGTTTGTAATGCAGTTTTAGATTGCTGCAGAGTTTTGAAATATAAAGCAATGTTTAAAGACTTGAAAGCAAGAGGAATTTGATTTTAAGATTTAGTTAAAGTTTATAAAAATATAAACAAGCTTTCTCTTATAACTAATTTGGTTTCAAAGTTAAGTTTTAATAAATTTTATATTTTGAAACATAAAGGTTTTAAAAATGAAATAAGTGGATTTTAAATAATAAGTATTATATTTTATTTAATCACTTCGGAAAGTTCAAACATTTTTAATTTTGAATGTTTCAATTGTTTTAGTTAAAATTGATTTCTAAAGTATTTTATTTTAATAAGTTAAATAATAAAGATTTAGAGATCAATAAAAATAAAGATTTCCTTTAGTTATTTTGAATTTTGATTTAATTAAAGATAATTAAATTTGAAAGAATAATTAAGATAATTAGATTATTAACCATTTACGGTTATTGGTTAATATAAATGATTTAAATTAAGATTGAGAATCTTTATAATATAAGAAGTTAAGAATCATTTAATTAATTTTAAATGATTAAGTTAAATAGTTAATTAAGTAATTAACTTGTGATTAATTAAGATAATCAATTTGGATTAATCTAGTATAATTACTTAGGGAAGTAATTAAAGTAATTAAGTGGTTAACTACTAAAGGTAATTAAGTAAAGGATAATTACTTTATTAAAAGTAATTAGGTAAATGTGATTAAGAGTTAATCACTTAGTTATTAATTAAAGAATTAATTAATAATTGGTTAAAGGTTTAAATTATTTGATTAATGATTAATTAATAAAAGAATTAAGAGTAATTAATTAAGTGATTAATTTCTTGTAAAAGTAATTAATTAAGAAAGAAATTTAATTAATGAAGTAATCATTAATTAATAGAAATAATTAATTAATTATTAATTAATAATTTAAGAATAATTAATTTATAATTTAGTTTTAATTACTAAATGTAATTAAAGTAATTAATCAAAGGTGATCAATTAAAAGTAATTAATTAAGTTTGATTAATTAAGAGTAATTAATCAAATGTGATTAATTAAAAGTGATTAATCAGGTGTAATTAATTAAAAGATAATTAAGGAGTAACTATCAGAATAATTAAAGAATAATTAATCGAGTATGATTAATTTTAGAAGGTAATTAAGAGGTAATTCCTTACTATATTTTGGAAGTAATTAATCAAGATGATTAATTAATATGGTAATTAAGTAATAATTACCTAAAGTAATTAAGTAATAATTAATTAGGGAAGATTAATTGAGATGGATAATTAAGTGATGTTAGTTATTTAGTTTGTAATTAATTAATGAATAGTAAATGGATTGAAGATAATCCAAGTATTTAATTTAAGGATTAATTAAATTAGTCAAGTTTGAATCAAACTTGTTTATGAATGAATAATGATTGGATGATATATATCATTGGATGAGTTAATGATATTGGTTATTGTTGGATGACATTGGTTGATGGGTGATGATATGAATATGCTATATCTCAATGTGATATATATATGCTGCTTGTGATATGTATAGATGCATGTGATAATAGATGCTTATCTATCTGAGTAATATGATACATCCATTTATGTTAAGTGATATTTTCTGAAATATCTATTGATTAAATCCCTTAAGTACAACTTGGACATTAAAATGGCGTTTGGTTTCGGTGAGACCGGGATCGGGTTTCCATATTTGGATATCCGAAAACCACATCGATTCCATTTAAACGTTTGGTAGTTAATCCAAGTGGAGCAAGTGAAGACTCGAGGTGTAAGGGCTATACGTCAGTATAACTCTATGGGTGATTCCGTAATGAGTTTGACGGAATAGTGCTTATAGATTCGAGATGGAGATTTAGAGTGCAAGGGCTATGGTCGTTAACTCTGAGGGTGATTCCAAAATGAGTGCAACGGATAGTGCCTTCGGTTTCGTTCGAACCCGGAATGAACTTGTATGGATTGAATGCTTTCAGAACATCGTCAGGCAGACGATGAGCATTCAAAGATAAAGGTGTCCTATAAAGGTAATCGCAGCCTCAAGCCTCATCAACCGGAAATGGCTAAAACAGGGGAGGTGCAGCAAGGCTTCGTGGGTCGCTCCCACTGGAGAGCAAGATACATCCCTGTCTAGATGTCCCTTTTTATTTCGGCTTTGTGGGCGGTTGGAACTGCAGCCAACTACGGGGTGGTCTTGTTCGGGACTGTTCGGTAAGGAATGGTCCCGGCGTTGTGTTGCAGGGGAGTGGGAGTACTCCTCGGTACGGTGATCTAGGCCACGTACTGTGACGGGCGGTACCCCAGTAGCCCTGCCATTGTTGGAAACCCATTTTCCCTACGAGACCCTACGGTTTTGTTTGTATTACCCAGTTTTGTGGCTAGTAGCTGGAATTTAATAGATGTAACAATTTCGGCTATTTCATATTTACTTGAAAACCCTAGACACTATTATAATATCACTGGATTTCCTATCAAATGTTTTGGTTAGCGTAAGGTAAATTTTTTTTCATGTTTATGTGTGGGAAGTCTTACGTGATACCTTTTCTTTTCAAAGGATTTTCTAAAGTTAAGCAATCTTAAACCGTTTACTCACACCAGACCCCTGTCTGACCCGAGTGTTTATTTTCTGCTTTATTAAACTCTTGGGTACTCATATTATATATGAGTAGTCAAGTGATTCAGGTTATCCTTGACGAAATCTGGAGGAGCTTTGGAGCAGGAGGCTTCAGTGTGTAGATATATAGTTAGAGTTTCTGCTGTGTGTTATTCTGTATGATGTCTTGTATTGTATTAGACAGAAAAGTTATAACTGTCTAAATTGAGGTGTATAGTCGTGTACTCTGATGTATATGGTACTATGTATATGTTCTATATTATATTTAAATCGTTCCGCTGTGAGATTCTGATGTGTTGTTTTCTTTTTCTTCTCTTTCTTTTCTTCTTCTATCCCTTTCTTTCTTAATTAGTGATGCGATTTTCTGGTGATAGAAAGTCGGGTCGCTACAGTTGGTATCAGAGCGTTAGGTTGAGTGAATACCTAGGCTCTGGAGTGGTGTCTATCTTGAGATAGCGTACTTGTAATTTTTATATATATATTTATATAACTACCTAATCTGTTGGGTTATCTGTTCGGATTTTCCAACATAGGTTATAAAGGTAGATAAGGTAGGAGTGTGTGGAACACGACTACCACTAATGGAAGAGGTTTATATGTTGTGATTAGAGATATATCTGTCGAGATTGTAGATCTAATACAGTCTCGAATAAGTTTTGTGGATTGATGAAAGGATTTCTTTGTGCCCAGAGGAAGTCTTTTTCAAGAATTGGAGTATATTCTTGAAGTGTGAGGTTAATTTGTTCTTAAGTGAGCGGGATTTCTTAGAGTTGAGTTGTCCGCTGAGAAGAAGCAAGTGGTGGTATCTTGATAGCTTCAGGAAGGAATAGCTGTGTGATGAGATGCAGTTTCCATAGATGGTTCTGAACATTTTTCTTTTGGAGCCAGATTAAGATGGTATTGGAACAGCATTGATGCTTACTGCAGGGAAGATTTGGATGTTTAGATATTTTCTGGATCTCAATTAAGGTTGTCTTGTCCATATTAAAGTAGGGGACTAAGGTCGATGAGTTACCTCATTTCGGACATGGTCTCAATTGTTTTCTTAAGAAGATAAGTGATTGGTGTTTGGTTTGGAGTCGAGTTTCTTAAGAAGATGTCTACTCGTCTCGAGGATTTTTAGTGGAAATTGGGTGTTAGTTTTGTGTTTCAAGGAGCTTTGGTTAAGGAAGATCTGTGGTTTAGCTGTATCTTTGAAGTGAAGTTTGGAAGCAATAGCATGGATCTACTTCTTCGATGATTCAGTAATCTTTGGGATTCTACCATCCGCGGACTAGGCAGATGGTGAAGGCTTATCCATTTCTTTGGGAGGCTCAGCAGAGCGGGATATTTAATGGAAGTTATCTATCAGTTTTTGGTAGATAAGCCATTCTGAAAGATTTATCTTGTTTAGGAAAAGCTGTTCTAGTTGGGAAGACAGTTCTTTGGAATCAGAACTGAGTGGGATCGCAAAAGTGATTTGCGATTAGTTTGGGAAATCTTTGAGTATTCTTTGGTTTGAGATTGGGGGATCTCATATGGGGGTAAAAGCTATGGAAGTAGTCAGAGGGTCTCCAGATGTTTTTGAGGGAATCAAAAGTTGACCCGAATCGGAGATTGAGATTTCTTATCAACTTGGATTCTAAGAGTAATTTTGAAGGTTCAACCATAAAGAGGGATGACTCTTGGAGCGAGAAGAGTTTGGTGAGGCAGCTCAAGATTCTTTGGATTGATCTTCTTACTCTAAGTTGAGATTCTGCTGAGATGTTTTGAACAAGTGGAATGGTCACTGAGATTTTATGAATTGAATGAACTGTGTATGGAGAAAGATTGTGCTTGAATTCTTCAATAGCATTCTTATCTTCTCTAGATCAGAGTTGTGCAGCGGAAGCGAGTTGGCAGTTATTCTAGTAAGGAGCAACCAGGAGTTGCAGTAAGGCATTTCTACAAGAAATTCAAGTTTGAAGGAATTTTCTGTATTTGGAAGGTAAGGTTGTCAAGTGCAACTGTTTGGCTATTTCAGATATGAGATGTAGGTTTGAAGTCTATTGATGCTTGTGGAATAGAGTTGTATTTTGGATTTCAGCAAATTATTTTTGGAGAGCCATTTTGTTGAGTAGAACCTGGAGATTTGGTCTGAGTTGGTGCTGTTGTTTCTTGAAGCAATCAGCAAGAGTTAGGCTGATCAGGGATATGGAGGTGACTCAGGATCATCTGAAAGGTTGGGCAGTTAAGAATTGAGAAATTTGGAATGTGTGGTTAGAGTTTGGATATTGACTTGGTTTTATCCGATCAAAAGAGATATAAGACTGGGTAAAACTGGAGAGTTCGCTCTAGAGGTATTTTGAGTTTTCCTGTGTTCTCTAGGGATTTGATTTTGATTTACATGATTGAATTGCCAGTTTGGATAGCTGGAATTCATTGTATTTCACAGATCTCTGGGGAATATGTGTATGATTCTTTGAGTGATAGGATCAGCGGTTCCGAAGGAATCTGGTAGTTGAGTTGGTTTTGAGTTTAGCTTGATATCTTGTTCAGATTTGTAAGATCAGATGAGGGAGTTCATGGTTTTAATAGTGTAGTTAATTAAGATTCTGTAGAGCAAGTATTCCAGTATAGGTACCTGGAAAACTCTAGATAATATTAGGAAGTTCTATTCAGAATTTTTCTGGATAGATAAAATTATTTGTTTGAATTGGTTGCTATGATTGATTGTGTGATTGCTAATTTAAATTTAAATTCTTTAGCTGGGTTATTAAATTATCTTTGCTTTTAAATTTCGGGGACGAAATTCTTTTAAGGGTGGAGGAATTTGACGACCCGGAATTTTGAGCAATATCGATTTAATAATCTTTGATAATAATTAAATTGATTTGATCATTTTATATTATAAATTGACAAGTTAAAATTATTTCAAAGGCTGAAAATAATAATTTGTTAATATCTATTAATATTTTTCTTTACAATATGAATTGGCAAATTTAACTCTTTTGAAAGCTAATAATATTTTGATTTGAAAGTATTTATTTTGGTAAATAAGAAATTTTAATGTAATAAAACTTTATATTCAAATTGTAATATATATGTATGTATATATTGTGATTTGATATTTGTTTTAAAATTTAATATGGAAATTAATAAATTTAATGTTAGAATGTTTCTATTTGAAATGTGTATATATATATATATTTGTGTATATATGTTTTAAATAGGAATTTTATTAAGTTGAGTTTAATAAGTATTTCCAAACTTTATTTATATATATATATATATATATATATATATATATATAGTTTTGAAAATTTGAAATGTGAATTTGATTTAATGACTTTGAATTGATAATTGAGATTTAAATTTTAAATAACAAAGTTAATTCCTTATTTATGATAAATATGTACTTTAAGCTTTTAAATAAGATTTAAAATAAAAGTTCATTTGTTTTAATAGTCTTTCATTTTAATTTCAACATAAGATAAATTGTTTTAAATTTTTATACAAGAGTTAAACTCAATTTCTCAAGTTTATAAACATATATTATATAAAATAAATCAAAATATAAGTTACTTAAATTTACATGAATATTTATTAAAAAGGTAAATACACATTTCTATATTACATAATTACATATTCATAGCTTAATAATTATAAAATAAAAAGAAGTAATATTTATAAAACATTAATTAAACTTTAAAATAACACTTGTTAACTAGTTAGTGTATGCTAATGACACTTGTGAAGTATATTGCATATAACATGACAAATGTCTTTTTCATTTATAATAATAAAATTTAAAATCTAATTGTAAATAAAAGTTAGGTTTTATTCTTCATCTGAAACATTTTTCTTCAACTCAAACAAAATACAAAATAAAGATCAAAAGAAACAAATGCAGAAAAACTGTAAAATCTGGAAAAAGGGGGCAAATGCAAGTTCATTTTCAAATGCTCAGCTGCAAAATTCTTTCAAATAGAATATCAGAGGCATGCAAGATGTAAAACTTCATCACATTCAACATCCATTCTGGAAATTAATCATCACTTCAACATGCAAAGGAAATTGAAAGCCTGGAAACCATTTTTCTGTTTTCTGCAAATTTACAAGTGAGTAAACAAAAATTTTACAAACAGTTTTGATTCTAAATTTCACCTTGATATTGTGTTGATCACCATGATGTTAATAAATTATTTGAATATAAACTGAATGCATGCTTGAACTAAGTAGATTGGAATGTCTATGTAGTTTACATGATCTCTGTGTGATTTTAGCAGTCATCATTTCCATAATAAAATCATTAACTCCATGTTGAGTCCAATCTAGCTTATGATTTGTAAATAAAGGTTGCTTGAAATCACGTAATCTTTCTTCTAAAAATAATTACAGGTGTTTAAAGTGAATAGTTGGCTCTGAAAATTTGAAATTACAGTCAATTTTTAAATTAGGTCAAATTCTATCGAAACGATTTTAAGCCTTGATTATATAATTGAATTCGTAATGTTAAATCACGAATTTTAATGGTTGAAACATGATTTTTACATTGGTAATTAAAGAGAATTTGGGGATTTTATGTTTTGGTATTTTGGCCAAATCACGACAAACTACGGCGAGTTGGACATCGTCGTTGATCATGGAGGCTGAGGAGTTGTGGTAGTCCATCAGAAAAATGCTTTTGGATTTTATCTTAGATCGTGGTGTCCAGAATTGATTGTAATAGGGTTTAGCTTCCTGATAATGGCATTGTCGTTCTGATGGGCTTTGTAGCTTCGAGAGGTTATTGGGGGCGTTCCCATATGGTTCTGGGGTTGCGGAGAAGTGAGTTGGAGCTACGGTGGTGGTGGCGTGGTCTCCGGTGAGGGGGATGGCCGGCGGTGGCCACGTTTGGGAATATGGCTTTCGAACAGTTTTTGGGCTGGAGGGCTATATTTCGATTTTCAATCGAAATAATTTTTCTGGGTTTGGAAACTCGATGTTGGGGACGCGAGCGACTTGATGGAGGATGGTAGGGAGTTCGCCGTTGATCGGCGTAGTGGTGCACATATACGTGCACATGGTTGTGCATCTGGAAATGGGGAGTGGGAGAAGAAGGTGGAGACTCGAAGATTGCATCGTGTATTTGACGTTCTGACTCGAAGCAGGAAGATAGGTGGAGAACTCGGGGTGTTTGCTAGTTTTGCTCGGGGTAAACGAGAGTGTTACTCGGGTTTTACGGGGTGATTACTCGAGTTTGTAATGCAGTTTTAGATTGCTGCAGAGTTTTAAAATATAAAGCAATGTTTAAAGACTTGAAAGTAAGAGGAATTTGATTTTTAGATTTAGTTAAAGTTTATAAAAATATAAACAAGCTTTCTCTTAACTAATTTGGTTTCAAAGTTAAGTTTTAATAAATTTTATATTTTGAAACATAAAGGTTTTAAAAATGAAATAAGTGGATTTTAAATAGGGGTTTTTAGGTTCAAGGAAAAAGTCGAAGAAAAATTTAGTTTCAGGGACGAAAAGTTTGTTTTTTAGGCTGAAGGACACTTTTTAGTGTAATTCACAGAATGATAGTTGTAACTATCATTTTCAGTTTACACTTAAAAGTGTCCTTCAAACTAAAAAGTAAACTTATTGTCCCTGAGACTAAATTTTTTCGCAACTTCTTCCTTGTGCCTATTTACCTGTTTTAAATAATAAGTATTATATTTTATTTAATCACTTCGGAAAGTTCAAACATTTTTAATTTTGAATGTTTCAATTGTTTTAGTTAAAATTGATTTCTAAAGTATTTTATTTTAATAAGTTAAATAATAAAGATTTAAAGATCAATAAAAATAAAGATTTTCTTTAGTTATTTTGAATTTTGATTTAATTAAAGATAATTAAATTTGAAAAAAATAATTAAGATAATTAGATTATTAACCATTTAAGGTTATTGGTTAATATAAATGATTTAAATTAAGATTGAGAATCTTTATAATATAAGAAGTTAAGAATCATTTAATCAATTTTAAATGATTAAGTTAAATAGTTAATTAAGTAATTAACTTGTAATTAAGATAATCACTTTGGATTAATCTAGTATAATTACTTAGGGAAGTAATTAAGTGGTTAATTACTAAAGGTAATTAAGTAAAGGATAATTACTTTATTAAAAGTAATTAGGTAAATGTGATTAAGAGTTAATCACTTAGTTATTAATAAAAGAATTAATTAATAATTGGTTAAAGGTTTAAATTATTTGATTAATGATTAATTAATAAAAGGATTAAGAGTAATTAATTAAGTGATTAATTTCTTGTAAAAGTAATTAATTAAGAAAGAAATTTAACTAATGAAGTAATCATTAATTAATAGAAATTATTAATTAATTATTAATTAATAATTTAAGAATAATTAATTTATAATTTAGTTTTAATTACTAAATGTAATTAAAGTAATTAATCAAAGGTGATTAATTAAAAGTAATTAATTAAGTTTGATTAATTAAGAGTAATTAATCAAATGTGATTAATTTAAAGTGATTAATCAGGTGTAATTAATTAAAAGATAATTAAGGAATAATTATCAGAATAATTAAAGAATAATTAGTCGAGTATGATTAATTTTAGAAGGTAATTAAGAAGTACTTACTTAGTATAATTTGGAAGTAATTAATCAGGATGATTAATTAATATGGTAATTAAGTAATAATTACCTAAAGTAATTAAGCAATAATTAATCAGGGAAGATTAATTGAGATGGATAATTAAGTGATGTTAGTTATTTAGTTTGTAATTAATTAATGAATAGTAAATGGATTGAAGATAATCCAAGTATTTAATTTAAGGATTAATTAAATTAATCAAGTTTGAATCAAACTTGTTTATGAATGAATAATGATTGGATGATATATATCATTGGATGAATTAATGATATTGGTTATTGTTGGATGACATTGATTGATGGGTGATGATGTGAATATGCTATATCTGAATGTGATATATATGTTGCTTGTGATATGTATAGATGCATGTGATAATAGATGCTTATCTATTTGAGTAATATGATACATCCATTTATGTTAAGTGATATTTTCTGAAATATCTATTGATTAAATCCCTTAAGTACAACTTGGATATTAAAATGGAGTTTGGTTTCGGTGAGACCGGGATCGGGTTTCCATATTTGGATATCCGAAAACCACATCGATTCCATTTAAACGTTTGGTCGTTAATCCAAGTGGAGCAAGTGAAGACTCGAGGTGTAAGGGCTATACGTCAGTATAACTCTGTGGGTGATTCCGTAATGAGTTTGACGGAATAGTGCTTATAGATTCGAGATAGAGATTTAGAGTGCAAGGGCTATGGTCGTTGACTCTGAGGGTGATTCCAAAATGAGTGCAACGAGATAGTGCCTTCGGTTTCGTTCGAACCCGGAACGAACTTATATGGATTGAATGCTTTCAGAACATCGTCAGGCGGACGATGAGCATTCTAAGATAAAGGTGTCCTATAAAGGTAATCGCAGCCTCAAACATCATCAACCGGAAATGGCTAAAACGGGGGAGGTGCAGCAAGGCTTCGTGGGTCGCTCCCACTGGAGAGCGAGATACATCCCTATCTAGATGTCCCTTTTTATTTCGGCTTTGTGGGCGGTTGGAACTGCAGCCAACTGCGGGGTGGTCTTGTTCGGGACTGTTCAGTAAGGAATGGTCCCGGCCGTGTGTTGCAGGGGAGTGGGAGTACTCCTCGGTACGGTGATCTAGGCCACGTACTGTGACGGGCGGTACCCCAGTAGCCCTGCCATTGTTGGAAACCCATTTTCCCTATGAGACCCTACGGTTTTGTTTGTATTACCCACTTTTGTGGCTAGTAGCCGGAATTTAATAGATGTAACAATTTCGGTTATTTCATATTTACTTGAAAACCCTAGACACTATTATAATATCACGGGATTTCCTATCAAATGTTTTGGTTAGCGTAAGGTAATTTTTTTTCCATGTTTATGTGTGGGAAGTCTTACGTGATACCTTTTCTTTTCAAAGGATAAGCAATCTTAAACCGTTTACTCACACCAGACCCCTGTCTGACCCGAGTGTTTATTTTCTGTTTTATTAAACTCTTGGGTACTCACATTATATATGAGTAGTCAAGTGATTCAGGTTATCCTTGACGAAATCTGGAGGAGCTTTGGAGCAGGAGGCTTCAGCGTGTAGATATATAGTTAGAGTTTCCGCTGTGTGTTATTCTGTATGATGTCTTGTATTGTATTAGACAGAAAAGTTATAACTGTCTAAATTGAGGTGTATAGTCGTGTACTCTGATGTATATGGTACTATGTATATGTTCTATATTATATTTAAATCGTTCCGCTGTGAGATTCTGATGTGTTGTTTTCTTTTTCTTCTCTTTCTTTTCTTCTTCTATCCCTTTCTTTCTTAATTAGTGATGCGATTTTCTGGTGATAGAAAGTCGGGTCGCTACAACTTAAGCATGAATTTGGAGTTATATATAAGCTTTAATAACGATTTCTAAATTATTAAAAAGAATGGTTTAAATTGGGATTTTTGAATTATTATAAACGATTTAAATAAAAGATTTATAATATTGATATTTATAAATTAAAAATATAGGAATTATAAAACGAGTTTTATTAAGTATAATGGAGTTTATAAGTGAATAAGATTTAAAATTGTGAAGTTTTAAAAGTAAATGATTTTGTAAAATAAATGAATTATAAGTTATTAACTTATAATTTGGCTTTTGGGTATATAATTGTGTTATAAATGGAATTGGTTAATAAAGGGATTCTTATATATATAGTAGCTTTTATAAAAATGAAAATGGAACTTATAAACATTGTTTTATGAATCTGAAATCAATTGAATTTGATAAATTAAACATAGAAGTTTATTAAAGGAGATATATTCGTGATTTTGGACAGCGAATTATCCTTTAAGTTAAATGTTGTAATAATAAGAGTTTGGTTAGAAAGTATATTCACGATCTTGGACGGTGAATATATTATTAAATAAAAAGAAATGTTTTTGGGAAGTGATATTTTAAATAGAATTAAAACGATTTAAAGATGTTTTAAAATGCGTTAAGTATCGAATACATAGATTTCAACATTCATTGTTGAAATAGACGTTTTCGAGAAATAGAAATAGTGGACTATAACACTGTTGTTATAGTAAATGATTTCCGAAAGGAAATGTTTTATATAGTTTGGGGATTTATGTATCTATCTTATTTCGAATCCCTATACTAGTGATTTTGGGTTGTCGTAACGATGTTTTACGCAACATTCGTTTTGACTCAAATAAATGTGTTTAAGAGAATGTTTTCTTTAAAGAATGAAATATATACTTAATTTCGATTTAAGTATATTGAATATTTTCTAAGTGTTAAAAATAAATGGATTTGTGAATTACTTATTATTAAATAAGTATGGAAATGTTTTCCAATATGAAGTGAACATTTTGAGATTTTACCTTTTAAAGATAAATTGAAAATGAATATTAGAAATCGATTTGGAAATCGTATATTCATAGATATTTTGGAATTGTAAATTCATTATGGAATTTATAAAAGAAAGGGAAATTTGTTTAAAAATAAACGTTGATTTATTTTTGAAGTGTGGAAATAAATTTATGGATTTGGAACGTAGATATAAATTAAATCGGTAAGGATTTATTTAATTGGTTTAAATGAACCATTTTGAAATGAAAATGAATAAATATTTGCGAATATATCCCGTATAGGGAAACGATTTGAAATTTGTTTTCAAATGTTGAAGTATGGAAAATATATATCTTGTAAAGATATTTTTGGAAAATAAATAATTTGGGAAATTATTTGGAATCTTGTGATGTTGTGCATATCTATTGATAGTTAAATAACTGACTATCAATATTTACCTTTAAATGGGTATTTGTTGTGATTTGCTTGAATTTGAATGCCACACTTATTTTTAAAATAAACGCTCACTATTCGGGTTAGCCGGGAAAGGACCTTTGGGTCGTATAACCCATTCTGAATATGTGATACGTCGTAATGGATAGCATTTGAAGACCGGTGTTGAAGACAGGATATTTGTGAAACGGAAGGATTACCGTCGAATGTCTCTGCATCGGCTGATCTCCGATATAGAGATTTTATGACCCTTTGTGATGGGAATTCCGGACGTGATTAGTAAATATCCGGATTGAAAGGACTTCTTTGTAAGTGCCTTCGGTTCCGTTCGATCCCGGAACAGACTTGTATGGATGTGTGTCTGACATTACAATTTGAGATGTAAAGCTGGTTTCTACCAAATATATTTCCGTTGGTGGCGGAGAATTTATTCTCTTAGCTTAACACCCTTAGAGGTTATGTAGTTGATGGTTACTAGTGATACATTCCTAAATTGGTAATGTGGCATACGAAGTGCTGTTGAGCATTTGATGATCAAAGCACAGCTTTTGTATAAAGCGTAGCTTTGTAGACGAGACTTCGTCGGACCTCACACCCCAGAAATGGTCAAAACAAGAAGGATGCAGCAAGGTTATTAGGCAATAGCGCCCCTTTAGTGTATGTCATTCCTTTTGGATAGAGGTGGTATCATGGTATGGAGCCCAGATACTTAACCTATGTTGTTGCTGCAAATTCATTACTTTGTGGTTGTTGGAAATCGAGGATCCTCAGATATAGATCGGTTACGATCGGGGAATGACATATTCATGTCAGTAGTTACCCAATTAGGGTAACCCGGCCCTGTGTTGGCAGAGATCTAATGGTAACGTTAGGTTCTCGGGTCGTCTTTCCAAAGGCGTACCCATGTGGCAATAGGAAGTTCCTTAGCCTGACCATTTGTTGGAAATCCAAATAAAAAAATATGCATCTTGTACGGTTTTAGTTGTAGTACCTGCCATGGAATGTGGCGGTAACCTGCTATTGAACATGGTAGCTATAGTAGGCATACGATAATGGTCATATGTTGGCTAAGATTTATATTCTATTTTCGAAATGCTTTCTACACTATGCACTAATAATAATATCAAAAATGATTTGTTTTGCGTAGTAAGCATCTTTGACTAACATAAGAAGAAATCTCCTCCAAGTCTACGTTTGCATTGTGTTTGTGGTGGGAGGTCTTATTGTAGTTACATTTTCAAAAAGCATTGCGAATCTATTTTAAAATATCCCTTGGTTTGTTTTAAAGATAAATAACTGTTTTAAGTTCTCACACCAGTCCTATGACTGACCTGGAGTTTATTGTTTTCTTCCTAAACTCTGAGTGCCCACCAATTTCTACACGGGTAGTCTAGAGTCAGGTTATCGGGATATTCTGAAATTCAGGAGTTGCAAGAGGCAAGTTGGATGGCATGGCGTATTCACTAGTATATGTCGTATTTTCTTTTGCGCTGTTTGTTGTTGTAAACTCTGTAATGTAATGTAATGTGATGTAATGTAATAAATGATATAGTTCTTTGTTTAAAGATTATTCATTTATCTATTATATGTTGTTCTGCTGCGATTATGAGATTCTGTTATTGTTCTGTTGTCTCTTTCTGTTCTGTTCTATCTTTTTCTCTCTTCTTCTATCTTTTCTTCTTCTTTAACCATAACATTTCGGTTTTCCAGCATTCGATTGCTCGGCAGTTGATACAGTGGACGTATTGATGTCAGTTTTCGACCGTCGAAGAACCGCAATGTTACAAACGTAGTGATGCCGAACATCCTGGATGCCGAACAAAGCGAAGCCGAACATCCTGAATGCCGAACACCCTGAATGCCGAACGGTATGGAATCATGCCGAAGAAAGCGAAGCCGAACACCTTGAATGCCGAACACCTTGAATGCCGAACGGTATGGAATCATGCCGAACAAAGCGAAGCCGAACATGTTGAATGCCGAATAGTACGGAATCATTCCAAACAAAGCGAAGCCGAACATCCTGAATGCCGAACACCCTGGATGCCGAACAGTATGGAATCACACCGAACAAGGTTTGGATGCCGAGCGCCTTCTAATGCCGAGCGATCTTTAAATGCCAAGCATTTTCTAATGCCGAACGCTCTCTAAATGTCGAGCGTTCCTGAATGCCGAGTACTTAGTTGCCTGGTCAAATCTCCAGGTAACACTTGCCCCCCAAAGTGCATCACGTGGTCGAACGTGGTGCACTTTGAATCACGTGTCCACTGTGCTTTACTTTGAGATGTGGTTTAGTTTCCTCGATGGTGACTTCCCTCGATCACTAGTTAAGGTGATACGTGTCGAACGTTATGCGAATGCCGAACGGTACAGCCGAATGCTCCAAGTATGCCGAACGAATTTTAAAGCCGATGCCGAACGAGGCCGTCTTGACTGGTTCTACCGGTCATAGTCTCTTCGACTTCCCCTCTTCTCCTATAAAAGTCAGCATTTTCCTTCTTCTTCTCTTTTCACTTTTTACCTCCGTTATCCTGCATTTACGAATCTCATCATACTCCAAGAATTTGACTACCCTTCTTTCCTCGAACTTCATACCCTGTATCACCCTTTTCCCGAGTCACTCGGAATTAATCGAAGCTGTGCCCTTAATTTTAGAATTCTCACAAGGTTCAATCTATTTGCTAGGTACCGACCCCTTCTCTTTTAACTACTTTCCCTGACTAAAAGTTTTAATACGAGGCTGAAACTCATAACTTAGAACCGCGGCCAATAGGTATTCCATGGATGAAAGGATCGAACTGCGATTAGGGCATGTTCTAGGGGTAGATGACGTAGAGAAAAAAAGGGCAGTGGTCAGAGGCAAGTTCATGAGGGTATTGATGGAAGATGTATTGTGGTTCGGTATGGTTCTCTCATGCCGAACTAGATTGGAGGGAAGAGTAGAGGAGGAACAGAAATTGGCTAGAATGCTGAACAACTTGGTCCGGCATGATTTGCCGAACGACTTGACCACATCGTTCGTTATGGTTGGAGGAGAAAGAAAAAACCGTTGTTGAAGGTGAATTGCCGACTGCTGGGGCTCGGCATAACGTCGGCTCGGCATACATGCCGAGCAGTGGAGTGGAAAAATAGGGAGGAAGTACGATTTGGATAGGATGCCGAACGCTATTTCAGCCGAACAGCGCACAGGCCGAACGGTCATGAATGCCGAACGATAGTTTGGCCGAACTACATTTAGGATGAACAACATTTAGGCCTAACGATACTTAGGCCGAACGATAGTTTGGCCGAACGACACTTAGACCGACCATAATTTAGGCCAAAGACTTAGGCCGATCAACATTTACTTTGTCTAATCCTATGACAAAAACAAGGATAAGGACCTAAGCCAACTAGCATATCGAACCAATCTGGACTGATAACTTCCTAGTTTCAGTAATCACAAGCCTGAACCTAAATCGACAAAAACGAATAATTTCCTCTAACATTTAGCGCCAATGTTTGAGTCCAAAATTGTAAACACCATAGGGTAGGTTTTGGAGACGGTCAGCGATGACGGTCTTCGAAGGCGACGATTCGAAGCTCAATTTAATACCATTAACTCCATGACTTTCAATTTCTCAACGCTTTTTCTTGAATTATCACACTAGTCCACACACCACACGGGGGAAATACTTGTGTTATTAAGTCTAATGTTGATTGTTTTTCAAGTATAGTTCAAACAGGTACTGTACTAGATTCAATTTCTATCAAAGATGTCTAAGAAATCTAGCTCCGCCACGATCTCAGATAGACCTGGTCCATCTTCGAAGCAAGGAGTCACAGATACTTCTAACCCGTCGACTTCCCCTGCTCATAACTTAGCTCCAGACGCCCTGGAGGCATCAATTTTCTTGGACAACCCGGTCGATTCAGAGGCTTCGAAGATCAATGAAAGTGCACTACGTCGGATATGCTCCGTCCACGGAATCCCCTTCGACGATGTATTAGTTCCATCGGGGCACGATCGTCCACACCTGTTCCCAGTTGGATATACAGCTTGTAATAAGTTTATGTGCTGTGTCGGCAGTGTGCCACCGTTCAACTTATTTCTTCGGGACGTGCTGCAATACATTGACATTGCCCCGTCTCAATTGCACCCGAACGGTCACGCCTTCATCTACGGTATCTACATCCTCTTCATGACTGTCCTCTCTAGGCCTCCAACCCCGGGTGACATCAGATATATATATATATATATATATATATATATATATATATATATATATATATATATGATCAAGAAGCGGAGAGATAGCCCCTCTTTCATGTTTCTCGAGCCCCACAACAAATGCAAAATCTTAACTAGGGCATGCTGCAAGTTCGCCCTGTACAAACAAGAATGGTTTTATGTGCGTTGCCCTCCTGGTTTTGCAAGGAGATGGGTGAAAGGAAGTAAGTCTTTTCTCTGGATCGATATTTATGCTTGGTCAAAGCCATGCCTCTTCTAACTCTTTTTTCCATCCTTTCGGGTATCAATCCACGTCCTAATGGCCGTGGGTATTCTAAAGCCGTCGAAGCCATTAGAGCCCTTCCTGCCGACAATCGGGACATCCGAACTCTCATTTCAAATGAGTCACTTTTGAGGTTTGGACTATTAGCAGAAGGCCATCGATTAAGCCTTCCTCATGGCGTTTCCATACCTAGGCCCGCTACCGGTAAAGGGAAAAAACAAGCTGAGTCTTCAGCACGCAATGCTCCTGGCGCACTAGAAGAAGGAGAAATCAAAGAAAATGAAGCACCCGAAGCACAAGATGAGAACGTTGGGCCTACTCAGGACCCATTAGTTGAAGTTCATGACATCGAAACGTCATCCTCCCCTTCAAAGAGGAAAAAGAAACCGACGTACAATATAAGGAGGGAAAATATTGGCGCAACCTCTAAAGTAAATCTTATTCCAACAAAGAAAGAGGCTTCCTCATAACGTTTAGAAAGTTCTTTAAAGAGCCTCTCGAACCTCTCGATACCTGACGATCTACCTAATTTTGATTTCGATGATCCGGAGGCACTTAAACTTCACTCGCCCATCAGAGGCGATGTCGGCGTTCAATCCCAAACTCAGGGAGAAAAAACTCCCATTAGTAAAGAAACTGGTCCGTCGAGGGGAAACACTATGACACACACACAAACACATGCACTTCACCTTGCACTTAAATTTTCGTCGTCATACCACTCTTTGCTAATTCGTGGTTATTTAAATTCTATGCAGGTGACATTGGGCGTACACACGGAATTGATCGCCTCTGTGGGTCATCTGTCTTCCATCACTTTGGACGTGACTCAGGTTCCGGGATATGTTGGGACAGAGATGGTGATGGCGATAGGGACTATCATCCCCAGGACTCATCATCTCGGAAGAAAACGTATTATTAGCCCAAGTACCATCAACATCCTTCTTCTCACTCGGAACAAAGCAAAGATAAGCATGGCTATAAGGGGTCGTAGTCCGATGTCCCCCGAGACCAACACTCTGATTCCTCTTCCACACGACAATCCCGGGATCCTCATAGGAGAGCTGAACTTTAAAAGTCGTCTCCTCCTATTCCCGCAACAGATCCTACAATATCGGAGAGACTGGTCGAGCTTAAAGCTAAATTTCCAAAGATCTGCTTTAATAGTCTGAAGTTCCTCCCGGCGATCCACCATATACCCGGAGATGTTAAACAGAGCGCCATCGCATGTACCAACGACGTCTATGTTCAACATGACGCGTTTGTTCATTTGGTTGAAAAACTTTCAGAAGTCTCCATGGAGCACCAACACGAGATCGATCTCCTGAAGCTTGAGGCTATCCACGACAAAGATATCATTAAAGCTCAGGACGAAGAGATTGCGACTTACAAATCTGAACTTGAGGCCACCCAACAGAGCGCCAAGGATACCGCTGAAGCCGTAACTCGTCTGGAATCGACTCACAATAAAGAACTTGACGAGGCGATACAACGCTGTGGGGCTTTGGCTTTGGAAAAAGATTTGGTGCAAAAAGAGAGGGATGCATTCTGTCTCCGGGTTAAAGAACTTGAGGAGCGACTCCGCAAAGAACAAGAGGAGAAGGTTGCTGCCCAAGAAGAGTAGCAACGATATTGCGACGAGATTGTTGCAACACGACTCCTAAAGGCGAAGCTTGAGGGCGAGCTTTCTAAAGTTGAGGTGCTGAAGAATGAAGCCCGCGAAGAGGGAGAAAAGATAAACTCGGCAGAAATCGACTCCCGTCTTGAGGCGGCCAAGGAAGAAGTTAGAGAAGAAATCAAAACCATGTTCGACCCGCTTATTGCCGAATTCAATGCCCGCGTTCTCATGCATAGGGACTTAACTTTCCTGGGCGAGGGCTATCTCGAATCTTTGGTCGAGGCGTGGGAGACTTTAATTGAAATCAAGAATGCCGAACACGGTATCGAGGAGGTTGATGAGGGGGTCTTGATAAAAGAATTCCTCAACGGAAATGAGCCTTCAGACTTGTCAACAGCTAAAGCTATTTATTGCAAAGGCTCCCCTTCAACAAAAGGGAAAGAAGTTATCGCTGGTCCATCCGAGATTGAGTCTCCAGCTCGTGTGCTTACCCAATCGACCAGTCGGCCGATACTCGATCCTTTTGAACAGCATATCGGCTATGAACCGGAGGACCCCGGCCTTGGTGTTCATGTTTTGTCACATATTCCAGAGGGCGAGATCCCTCTGACGGTTGAGAGCCAACCGGAACCTGGTAGGCAACTCTTTCGCTTTAACATTCCAAGAGTTTTCGCTTTCCACCAGAAGCTATCGCATTCTAATACTTGCTTTCGTGATTTTATGCAGGCCGTTCTGATCTTGAGCCCACTCCGAGGAGCAATGTCCCCAAGGAGGTTAGGGGAAAAACGAGTGAAGCTACTCATGCAGGAGAGGCTCCCGGTCCCGATGCTCAGGTGATCGGAGTGCTTGACGAGGACAAATCTGAGACTTCCTCCCCCATCGATAGGAGTTATGAAGTTGAAATTACAGGCGTCTCCGAGCACACGTCTGAACTGAGCATAAAGGAGCGGCTTGACAAAGAGAAGGAAAAGACGATCAAGATCAAGGTCGAACCTCAAGCTATGGACCCGGATGATCCTTTGAACAAGTTGTTGAAGGTCATTCTCCCAGGCGTGTCCAAACCCATGGATGTTCCTCATACTTCTTCGACTGTCACTCCCCCATCAAAGAGAGCCGTCAAGGGTAAACCTACCGGGGAGGAGTCATGGGGCAAAAAGTCGAAGAAGTCAAAGAAATATTCTTCTCTCTCGTTTAACAAGAGCTAGTTTAAATTATGTAATTATTTTTGTTTTCATAGTTTATGTAAATAAACTTTTGACTCTGAGCTTCGGAGAAGTTATAGTAGAAACTTATTTTTGATGAATAAAACTTAGTACTTTTTACCTTTCAGAAGATTTCTGTTGTCCGGTTTTCGGTATAATCACGGTCGAAACCCAAGCTATTGCGAGTTACATAAGCTTCTCGATTCATTTTCAAATAAGTTGATAATCTTATAGCATTGCACATTCTTTATTCCACGCTCCGGGTACTTAGAATATTTTCTAGTCCGAACGCCAAGGGGTTGATGACTTCAAGTCATTTTATGTCTAGTCCGCCTTCAGGGGACTTGGTCATTAAATCACTCATAATCGAGTCCGCGCTCCGAGGACTTAGAGTACTCCAGTCTGCACTCCAAGGAATTGGAGGTTTTGAGTCGTTTATATTCGAGTCCGCGTTTTGGAGACTTAGAGTAATCCAGTCCGAACTCCGAGAACTTGGAGGTTTTGAATTGTTTATACTCGAGTCCGCGCTCTGGGGACTTTGAGTACTCTAGTCCGCACTCTGGGGACTTGGAGGTTTTGAATCGTTTATACTCGAGTCCGCGCTCTGGGGACATAGAGTACTCCAGTCCGCACTCCGAAGACTTGGAGATTTTGAATCATTTATACTCGAGTCCGCGCTCTAGGAACTTAGAGTACTCCAGTCCGCACTCCGGAGACTTGGAGGTTTTGAATCGTTTATACTCGAGTCCGCGCTCTGGGGACTTAGAGTACTCCAGTCCGCACTCCGGGGACATGGAGGTTTTGAATTGTTTATACTCGAGTCCACGCTCTAGGGACTTAGAGTACTCCAGTCCACACTTCGGGTACTTGGAGGTTTTGAGTCGTTTATACTCGAGTCTGCGTTTTGGGGACTTAGAGTACTCCAGTCCGCACTCCGGGGACTTGGAGGTTTGGAATCGTTTATACTTAAGTCCGTGCTCTGGGGACCTAGAGTACTCCAGTCCGCATTCTGGGGACTTGGAGGTTTCGAGTCGTTTATACTCGAGTCCGCGCTCTAGGGACTTAGAGTACTCCAGTCCGCACTCCATGGACTTGGAGGTTTTGAGTCGTTTATACTCGAGTCCGCGCTCTGTGGACTTAGAGTATTCCTGTCCGCACTCCAGGGACTTGGAGGTTTCGAATCGTTTATACTCGAGTCCGCGCTCTGGGGACTTGGAGTACTCCAGTCCGCACACCGGGGACTTGGAGGTTTTGATACCGGCTCAATTTTCTGCTATTCATGACGTGTTTCATGTTTCTCAATTACGAAAATGTCTTCGAGATTCCGATTCTATTCTTGAGCCCGGTATTGTGGAAGAAATTGAGGTTTCGCCTAATCTGACTTATGAGCAACATCCTATTCATATCATTGCTTCGGAGATTAAACGCCTTCGAAATAAAGATGTTCCTCTTATGAAAGTTCAATGATCCTCTAATCCTAAGGATTGTTCTTGGGAATCCAGAGAATTCATCGAGCGAACACATCCGGACTTACTTTCTCGTGCTCTTTGAGGTGAACTTCTGGTTTCAAATTTCTTTTTTGTTGATATGCTTTTATGGTTGTTACTTTTATTTCCTTCTTAAATATTGCATGGACGCAATTTCTTTAAGGAGGGGAGTCTGTAACAACCCGCATATTTTACGATTGAGTATTTAAATATTTTATTTAAATATTTCATCGTTGGTCGGATTTTAGTCCGAAAAACTACTTTTTGCAAACAGTAAAATTAGAACTCGAGACCACCCCATTGAGTTCAAAATGATGTTTGCGATCTTTTTGAGTATAAATTTCGATATGTTTGGAGATAGTAGAATTTTGCTACTTTTCACTTAGGGCTGGTTTTTGTTTCATCTCATTAGACCCAAGCTTTAATGTAACAACCCGCATATTTATCGATTTTATATTTAAATATAACATCGTTCATCGAGATTTGGTCCGAAAAGCTACTTTTTGCAAACGGTCGAATTAGGACTCGAGACCATTTCCATTAAGTTCAAAATGCCGTTTGCGACCTTTTTGAGTATAAACTTTGATATGTTTGGAGTTAGTAGAATTTTGCTACTTTTCACTTAGGGCTTTGGTTTGGGTTTCAGCCCATTAACCCCACTTATTACTCTAGCTCAGTCCACCTCTCCTCTTCACTTCATTCTTATTTTCCTAACACTCAAGTTTCACTGAAAATGGAGAGAGGAATGGAAAATTAAAACTCCTAGCCCTAATCATCTTTGCAAATCCAAGTTCTAGCTCCAAATTCTAAGAAGAAGCTTTGGTAAGCAACTCCTTCTTCTTCTCCAACCCATTCTCCTTTCAATTTCTGAATTTCCTAAACCTAACTTAGGAAATATTTTACTTGTAAGCTTAGATTGAAGCTTCTTGAGCTGTTATTGAAGAGGAATTGATCTTAGCTTGTTTTAAAAGCTTCTCCTTCTTTGTTTTCGGGTTTAAAGGTGAGTTTTTTTTAACTCACGTCTACGTCTATAACTTTCATTGTTGTTAGGTATGAATTCCTAACATATATTCATGTTCATTTGCTTTTGATTTGAATTGGTTTTATGAATATTCCAATTTTTGGTGTTTTGAGGTCAATTCTTTAAAAATCCTATCTTGGATGTTTGGACATGTTATTTGGAGTGTATCGAAAAGCTTATAAGGCTGGGTTGTCGCTTGGCATAAATCCCTAGCCTTTGTCGCTCCTCCGATCGCTTCCGGTTTGGATTTTTGCCATTTTTGGTCTAGGCTGCTTTTTTGCCTAGTAGGAAATTTCAAACGTCTAGAAGAAAATCCATACGTCTGGTTTCAAATTCAGACGTCTGGTTTAGAAATCCAGACGTCTGGAATTGGTCCCTCGAAAATGCAAAAAAGGAAGAGACAAAATCCAGACGCCTGGAATTCCATCCAGACGTCTGGTAAGTGGTTCAGACGTCTGGTTGGTAATTTCAGACGTCTGAAATGTGAAGTTTTGCCTATTTTGGCTATTTTTGAGTGGATTTCCAATTTTAATCGATTTTTGTTGATCCGGTTAGTTCTTATCACTTATTATCAACTTTGATGGCTTCATTCTTTGGATTTTTGGGAATATCCATTTTGATGGATTTGGTATCGATTTCTTTGGATTTGATTCACGTCTTCGTATGTGAATTTTTATGATTGATTATTTCTACAATCATTTTTAGTAATTTGCCACTTTAAAATATAAAGGTTTTTTATACTAGTAGTAAATATCAAAACTCTTTCATCAAAACTATTTCAACACTATTTTATTACAAAGCTCGTTTCTTAAATCCGTTTTCTAATCTATTAGTATATACAAACCTTTACCTCACTCGTATGAGAAATTTAATTAAACGGCTTAGTAAAACAAGTGGTATGAAACGCTTGCGTTTAACTCGTCGGTTAATTCTTGGACTTGTTCGATTGAAACTCTTGTGACAATTTTCGAGTGGAAATATACAATTTGTTCGTAAATATTTAAGTTAAGCAAGTGGTTATGGGACATGAGGCTAAACTCATATATTTACTAGCTTAGTGTAATTGACACTTCTTGATGATCATTTTATGGTTTAGACTAGCAATGTGCAATGTCTCTTTGTCCATATGGGAGGGGACTATACCTTAATTTTATGGAGCTTCGGCTCACCAAGAAGAGCTTCGGCTCACCAGGAGGAGCTTCGGCTCAAAGTCCGCAATGGGGGACTATACCCTGTCAGGAGGAGCTTCGGCTCACCAGGAGGAGCTTCGGCTCAAAGTCCGCAATGGGGGACTATACCATGTCAAGAGGAGCCCCGGCTCATTTTTATGGGATTGGCCATCCTTTTCTTTTTGATTTCTGGATTTCTAATGGTTGATTTCTGGAATTTATGGTTCACCAACTTTCACAAATTGGCATTGATACGTATGTCGTTATTTGTGGTCTGGTGAATTAAATTAAGAATATGACATTCTTTTTAATCTTTGAAAAGATTCTTGCGATATTGATTAATCTCTGGATTGGTTTTCAATTACATACTTATCACAGTATGGCTTTATGTTTGTCATACTTTTTGTCATAACTCTTATTTTATATCACTTTATCTGATATTTATAACTAGACTGATCCGTTTATTATTTTCCTATTAAATAATACTCGGGTCAGACCGAGATGTTACAGGTGCTTCTACTTGACTTCTTATTAGAGATTGTTGCCTGATCTTTGGCTAACTACTTTAGATTAGTAGTTTTTGTTTTATACATTCGAGATAGAGACTCCTTGATGTATACATATTCTTTTGTCTAGCACTTGTACCTATTCTTTTGTGAGATTGTGGATCTTACTTGACCACTACTCTGATGTACACTTATATGTGTTATATTCATATCTATTTCCGCCTTTGAGATATGAACTTCTGTGACTGATTTGTGTTATGTTTATTTCTATATTTGTTTCCGAAGATATTATAGCCACCGTGCAGTAGCTTTGAGTTTGTATCGGCATGTCGGATTTCCTCTTGAAATGGAATGCATGTTATACTATCTGACATATCGGTGCTCGCACAAAGCAATTACACGGAGGGTCGCTCCTCAACAGCCTTATTCTTCGCAATAGCATGCGGTATTACCTAGTAATACTCTTTGTTATTGTGAGTATAGAGGTGGGGCGTCACATTTACCCTCCTTCTCTTCATTACTTTACTTTTATTTCCTAATACTCAAGCTTTAGCAACAATGGAGAGAGGAATGGGAAATTAAAACTCCAAGCCCTAGTTTCCATTTGCAAATCAATTTCTAGCTCCAAATTTATAGAAGAAGCTTTGGTAAGCCTCCTCTTCTTCTTCTCCAACTCATTCTCTTACCAATTTCAGAAATTCCTAAATCTAATTTAGGAAATGTTTCTCTTTTAAGCTTAGATTCAATCTCTTTGGGTTGGAATTGAAGAGTGATTGTCCTTGACATTGCCCTATAGCTTCTTCTTCATTTGTTTTGGGTTTAAAGGTGAGATTTTTATCTCACATCTATGTCTATATCCATTCTTGTTATTAGGTATGAATTCCTAACACTTATTCATGTGCATTTGCTTTTGGTTTGGATTGCTTTGGTGATTATTCCAATTTTTGGTGTTTTGAAAGAAAAATTATGAAAATACTTATATGGATATTTGGACATTGATATTCGAGGCGTATAAAATAGCCTTTAAGGCTGGGTTGTCGCTTGGCATAAATCCTTAGTCGGTTGTTGCTCGTCCGATCACTTTCGATATTCGTTTTGGCTATTTTTAGCCAAGGTTCAAGAAAGGCCTGAGAAATAGGTTTCAGACTTCTGAATGCTCCATTTCATATGTTTGAATATTATACTGGGAAATTTTCTATTCCCAGATTCAGACGTCTGAATCAATATTTCCAGACGTCTGAATTGGTTCAAACTGAACCAGAAAGGAAATAGGCTAAATCTAGCATTTCTAGACATCTGAATTTATTGATTCAGACGTCTGAGTTCTGTTCTGGAAAATATTTTATTTTCCAGATTAAGACGTCTGAATCATACACTTCAAACGTCTGAATCTGCTTGTTTTTGCCTATTTTGCCTATTTTAGCTTGAGTTTCCAAATTTAATCGATTTGTGTTGATTCCCATTTGTGGTTGTCACTTATTATAAACTTTGATGACATTTTCTTTGGGATTTTTGGAACATCCACCTTGATGGATTCGGTATCGATTTCTTTGGATTCAATTCACGTCTTCGTATGTGAATTTTGGTGATTGACTGTTTCTACAATCATTTTTGTGATTTGTCACTTTAAAATATAAAGGCTTTCAATACTAGTAGTAAATATCAAAACTCTTTTATCAAAACGATTTCAACACTATTTTATTACAAAGCTCGTTTCTTAAACCGTTTTCCAATCTACTAGTATATACAAACCTTTACCTCACTCGTATGAGAAATCTAATTAAACGACTTAGTAAAACAAATGGTATGAAACACTTGCGTTTACTTCGTCGGTTAATTCTTGGACTTGTTCGATTGAATCTCTTGTGACAATTTTCTGGTGGAGATCTACAATTTGTTCATAAATATTTAAGTTAAGCTAGTGGTTATGGGACATGAAGCTAAGCTCATATATTTGCTAGCTTACTGTAATTGACACTTCTTGATGATTGATGATGATCATTTTTGTGATTTAGACTAGAGATATGCTATGTTTCTTTGTCCAAGTAGGGGACGGTACCTCGTTTCATTGAGTTTCGTCTCATTTCTTTTATAGGCTAACGACCTATGTATTATTTGGAGTTTCGACTCAATTTTTGTGGGCTAGCGAACCATGTTCTTTTATGGAGTTCGGTCCATCGGACGTACCTTTGTACAACGTTGTTGCACCAGCTTATCAGGATCATCGGGCGTACCGTTGTACTATGTCGTTATTTCGAATTATTTGAGTTTCAGGTTCCTCGGGCATACCGATATTGTACTACGTCGTTGCACCGCCTCTATGGTTAGCGACCATGGGATAGCGTCCCCTTTGTGATACACGTGTTGGTGAGTTTTCATGCTCCCGTTTTGTGATAGGCTTTCCCCCTTTTTGTGATTTCTGGATTTCTATTGATGATTTCTAGAATTTGTGTTCCACCAGCTTTTATGATTGGCATCGATATGATGTCGATATTTGTGACTTGGTGAATAAAACTAAAGAGTATGACATTCTTTTGATCTTTGAGAAGATTCTTGTGATATTGATTAATCTCTGGTTGATTTTCAATTGCATACTTATCGTAGTATGGCTTTATGGTTATCTTACGTTTTTTTCATATCTCTTATTCTGTATCATTTTATCTGATATTTATAGTTGGACTGATCCATTTATTATTTTCTTATTAAATAATACTCGGGACAGACCGAGATGTTGCAAGTGCTTCTGCTTGACTTCACATCTGCGATTATTACTATCTTGACTTTTGGCTAACTACTTAGATTAGTAGTTTTTGGTTGTATACATTTCAGACAGAGACTCTGTGATGTATACTTATTCTTTTGTGTAGCACTTGTAACTATTCTTTTGTGATGTTGTGGATCTTGTTAGACCACTAGTCTGATATACAATTTTATGTGTAATATTCATATCTGATTCCGCCTTTGAGATATGAACTTCTGTGACTGATTTGTGTTATGATATTTCTATATTTGTTTCCAAAGATTACATATAGCCACTGTGTAGTAGCTTTGAGTTTGTGTCGGTATGTCAGATTCCCTTTCGAGATGAAAAGATTATATTTTTAATCTGGCGCATCGGTACTCGCACAAAGCAATTACACGAATGGTCGCTCCTCAACAACCTTATTCTCCATGCTAGTTGACGGCATTACCCCGTAGTGTCCTTGGCTAGCGTGGGTATAGAGGTGGGGCATCACCAATAATTACTGAAGAACCCTTCCCTTTGACAAACAATTAAGACATTTAAGTCCTCCAACTTAATTAATTTAATTTCCATAGTAAATCACTTAGGAAAAATCCCCAAAAAATAATCCTAATTAACTTTTAAACTGTTATCTAACCTATATAAATTTCAGACCCAAAATCCTTTATATATTTACCGGAATAAATTTTAAACCCACATCATCTATTTCTTCCATTCAAAATTCATAATAAATTATCCATAGCTTGGATAATTATAAAAACTTAAACCCTTCTCTAAAATAATGTTTTATATAACATATTAAATCCTCATGGCATTTGAAACCCATTTTTCATTATTTTAGCCCTAAAATCAAATCAAACAGTTTTCAAACACACTTGTTTATATCAAACATGGCATTTCATCATAGCATATGATCATTAAATTCATTAAAATGGATTCAAATATAAAACCCGAAATCAAAATGTTCGTGAAAGCAAAAATGAGATGGTTTTGATTATTATTCAACTTGCTTTGGATAAGTAACTTGAGATTTGATCTTGCTTAATCACCCTTTGACTGAATCCTAAGCTTTTAGTTGATTTTAATCTCCTTTTCCCCCAAGGTTGTGGCCGACATTGCTCTTCGGTTTATGTTTCCGATTTATGAACGTATGAGAGTGAAAATGGAATAAGGGTTTAGGGGTTATGGTGGTCGGAAACTTCCCATAATACCCTAGCCTTATTCTCTTATTAGTTAACCTATAAAGCCATTTCATAAACCCATTCTTTTGATTTTATTAAGTTAAGCATGACCTCTATTTTAATTTTCAAATCTCAATCTCCTTATCATTCTAGTTTCTACATTATTCCATTTAATTTATCTAATTAAATCTCTTGAATAATGTTATGTAAAATTAAGGGTGTTACACGATGCGACAACCTCTTATTGTTATGATAAAGTGTATACCAGTTAGATGTGATGACGTTGTTTACTTTTGATGTTGATTTATGAAGTTACAATTTGATACCGACAGTCTTACTGTTCATCGCCATCAATCTGTAGCCACTTTTGATACTATGAATTAAGCTTCGTTTGATATCATTGCCTACAATGTTGCTGATTTAACATAGTACAATCCATTTAACTGATTAGCACATTATCAACTCTTGTCATCACTATTCACTAATGTCGACAACCTCATCACTTCAAAATTGGTTATAGTTATGGCATTTACTACTGATTTATAATATAAGTTACGCCATATTTGGCATTGGTATATCGGTCGATATGGTCTTATTAATGTCACATATCCATTCTTATTCTGTGTTTATATAGTTTATCCATGGAATCCCTTTATTGAAGTTAGAGTTTAAGTCTTTTAATAAACTTAACGTGTGTCGTTTAAGGGTTATAAACTTATGACTAAATACATATTTTAATCATCTTAATACCATCACTTAGACAGTAGACAAGTCATTTAGATGTTAATTTTTGACTTAGCATGTAGCGATTCTTCTATATAATATGAACATTGTCATTTCTTAAATTTTGGAATAACATCACCTGGTACGTAAATGGAGGGTCAAAAGATAAGTAAGGAATCCATCAAGCAGACTCTCGTAAGTTCAAAGCTTCTTCTTCTACCAAGAAAGAGGATAATCTTCTTCATCCATCGTATATCGCTACTCAAGAAGAAGTGGATTCTATCCTTAAAACATTTCGCATTGCGACTATTGAAGCTATTCTGGCCAGTCCTTCTGGCAAAATAAACAACCCTCCAGAAGGATTTTTCGCTTTCACTCCGATTCAGATATAGCACTCGGCATACCTTCCTTTCCAAGACTTTCTTTTAAGGTTCCTGGAGCACTAAACATCGCCCCAATCCGATTAACTCCCAATTCATATACTTATTTGACTTGTTTAGAAATTCTTGGCGGGGAAGCTAAGCTTCCCTCTCTTAGTGCTGAAATTCTTTATACCATAGCTGGCCCTACAAAGATAGGTGGCTGCTAGAAAATTCTCTATATTGCATTCATGCCCATCCAAATTTTTTGATCATAATGAGGTAAACAAAGTTACAGGATGAGAAAACAAGTTTCTCTATGTTTGGTGTTACTCAAAGATTAGGGGAACTTGCTACTCGAAGATTAGGGGAACTTTCTCCTTATTAGTAAGTTTCTATCTTCCGTTACTTATACTATATTTATTGTCCTCTTACAATAGATTTTTACTTTTAGTTTTGGCACCTAGGAAGTTAAGCCCCACTGATAGCAAGACCATCAAGTCCCTAACTCTAGCATCTAAGAAAATAGGTGACATGCTTATTCTTTTAATGGAGGCGAATCCTCCTCATTACTCATTAATTCAAGTCAATCATACAATACTTGGAGAGCCTCCAATAACGAAAGGAAATGCTCAAGGGAAACAACCATTGGTTACCAACAACTGTAATGCTTTCTCGACTTCTTCTCTAGTTTAACCTGAGCCTATAGGTAAATTTCAATATAGCTAATGTATAATTCATAATACTATAGTTTTATTATAAAAAATTCTATAGGCTCATTTGCCTTAGTTGCTGTCTCTATAGAGAAGAAGGCCATAAGTAATGTTCCTAAAGAAAAGAAGAGTAATGATGTCACTTCTGCCTTGGCTCAGGCCCCTGAATCTCAATCTCTCAGGGATACCATTGCTAGGTCATTCAAATACATAAAAAGAAAACAAAGCGATGGTTCCACTGTTGCCACACTTCTAGCAAGAAGCATAAGGTTGGGGGAATGCACACCCCTGCTATTATGGAAGAAGAACAATTTGTAGATATCGACCAATTAACTGAAGCCATAAACCTTAACACTTCTAGGGAAAAAGCACGAAAATTAACTGAAGCCAGGTAGTCTCAAGACCCACTTCTTCATATTAGTTTTCCAGGTTCTCCTGGGGCACAAAATCGTCTTTGTGAGGAGCTTGGACTATGTATTTCTTCATAAGATCCACTCCCCTCTAAGTCTCAATCTCCAACCCTTGCTGGTGATTTTGATGACCTTCTCTAGTTGGTCATCCAGTCTCCGTCCTTTGTTGCTCTTAAGACACCACAGCCTTTATCTTATTCTCAAGATCATCACTTTGTTATTCTTGCACTGCTTCTGTCGATACGTATCCTTCTCATTTGGTTGTTCTAGGTTCCTAACCTTCTATATAATATTTTATTTCATATTTGTTACTTATTTTTAAGCAGCTTAGCATATGTTCCAATTGCAAGATGATGCCTCAACATCTTCTAGTGAAGTTTCTAAGCTCAAAGAACAAGTTTCTTTGCTCAATAGTCACATAATTTACATTTCGACTATAAAGGATGAGGCTGTAAATGAGAAAGAGAAACTTGCCACTTCACTTGATGAAGTGAAAACTTCACTTAATGAAGAGAGAAGTGATAATTAAATTTTAGGTGATAAAGTAAAAGCTTTAGAGATGGGCCTTGAGGAGGCCGGTATGAAGGAGACCAAGCTTGTAGAGGAGAACAAATTTTTAAAGGAGAAACTATAAAGGAAATGAACTTTCTTGAAAAAATCAATTGGCATTATTAGAGACACAAAGCAAAAGGTGTCTCATTTTGTTAATACAATTCTCGACACTATTATCTAGAAATCCTATGGGAAGACACTTTTCATAGCATATGCCGACAAAATCCATAAATGCCCAGATTTGGACTTCCTTTCTCTCCCTCCATCTTGGAATGAGAAGTTTACAAAGAAATTTGAATCTATGCTAAATAAAACATAAGCACCTGGAGAAGAACCTTCCAAGGAGGAGGAAGAGATTAATGCTAAGAAACTGTTGACCTTTGACGACCCTCGAGTGGACGAAGAAATAGAGTCTGAAGATGAGGGTAAGGATGACGATGGTCATAATAACTATAGTCTTTACAATGATGATAACGATGACAATGGCGGCGATGATGGAAAGGGTCCCTTTGTGGCCGTCGAATGAGAAGGATGAATCGGGAAACGCCGACCATGACTTAGCAGCTCCTGGTACGGATGCTACTGAAATTCCTGATTCTTTAACTAAAGATTCCCTTAATAAAGACAGCAATCCTCAAAACCACAAACCTAAAGGGAAGGAGCAGACTCCTTCATCTTTCATTCCACTCTCTTAGATATGGATTCTTTATTTAAATGTTTCAAGTTACCAAGCAGTTCTTAGTTAATACATTAATAATTTTAGTCAAGGAGAAAGTCAAAATATCATTATGAAGTTATGCTTAAAAAGAAACAAATAGAGATAGAATAGTTAAATAGGGAGTTGGATAGACGGTTGAAAGAGCATAGTAAATTATCCAAGAAATATGAGAGTCTTGCTGCGAGTGCATCAAAACTAAGGCTTTTCAAAGAAAGGAAAGTTGCTCCACGGATGAAGAGAGCACGCATTCATCGGGAGAGACTCTTAGCGGAGAATGAAGAGTTAATTTCCCTCTTTTGGATGTTGAATAACAATAGGAAGGCTTTGGAAAAATTCCTCTACAATGTTTAATCTAGGGGTATATTTGTTGATTTTTCTTATTTAGGAGATAACTACAGGGGTTTGCTTAGGTGCTTTCATCGCAGATACTTGGATGAATATGGGTCTGATCCTCATCCTGGGTCATGTTGGAATCTCCTAATAGTTACTTCAGTCCTACTTTCTTCTCATTCTCTTCCTCCCGAAAAACTCAAATATGATAGGAAGAGAGTTATTTTCGAATTCTATAAGGAATCGATATTGTGCGGACCCAAATGATTGTATGATTGTGATGTATGACTTACATAGCTTATAATTTTTACTATTTTTATTTCCTTACTTTTAGTTTATTTTCCATGTAATATATAGATTAGCGAATCTCCAAATATTCCTATTCCTATGGAATTTTTGAGTAAATTTGTCAAGCTAAAGTCGAATTTTAGGGAGAAGTCTCTAATCCTCAAAACTTCTAAGTTAGCAAAAAATTGCTTTCTTAGAGATTTACATGAAGTTTACACATGATTTCCTCAATTTCTTTTCAACTATTTAGGCGATGATAAAGATAAATTTCTTAGTGAAATGCTGTCTTATCATGCTAAATTGCTATGTTGTCATACTAGCCCTTTGGTCGGGAAATGGGACTGTTATCGGTTCCCTCTAGTTAGTACCCCAGAAGGAATTAATGCTTCTTTTGACTCCACTTTTACCTTATATGTTGGGTTGTTCGGAAATACTAATTCTACTATTTCAAAAATTTAAGAGTTATTGAATGTTTGAAAATAAAATTATGGCGTAAGTCGAATTTCCTCATCGCTATTAAACTTCTATTGTTGCTAATAAAAGATCATGTTTTTCAAGTATTAATTCGCATTTCACTTATTCTTAATATGAAACCCAATCAGTGCATACATCTGATCCTTTACATGTTTTCTCGCGAGTGATTGAAATTAAAGATAGACTACTGGCTAATATTGAAAAGAGAAAGTCTTCCTAAGATGCTTCAGCTTTGCGATTTCCAAATAATCCGGAGAAACAAGAATGGCATAGGAAATACTTTCAATTTAGATTGATTTTTAGAGGTCTGAAAGAACGAACTTCTAGCTTGGAACGAGAAATTAAGGAGAAGGACAAAGGAGTCAATAGTTGATAGAAAAGATTGAATCGGTATTAGAATCTTGCCTTCGGTTGAACATGACGCTGAAAGGGTTAAATTATATCAACGAATAAATAACCTCAAAGTGGAGTTAATGAAGAGTCAAGTATCTTGCCAATACTTGGAACTCATTGCCAGTGAAGGCGATTCCAGTCTTCCCACTCCTACTCCTAGAAGGACAACGATATCTCGATCTTTTGCCGATTAAGTATTTCCAACTTTACTGAATCCACCTCTGGGTTTAAGTGATGATATAGTCTCCAAATGGAGTAGACAAGTTGAATTTGAATGCATGCAATTTTTTAGTAATAAGTGGAATGAAATAGAACCTCATCACCTCAAAGAATGTGAAAGAAAAGTTGAAAAGCCTGAGCGCAAGAAATATATTCATAAACAGGATATTAAAAAGTTAAAAAAGCATGGTTCAAACTTTAAGAGGAGCCGACAAGGCTCTCCAGCATTCTTTGAAAACTCAAATTGATTCTATTAATGATGCGGACATAATTCAAAAGAAGGAAAATAAATTCAAAGAGCTTTTGGATGTGACCCTTCGCTACATTGATGATCCTTTAATTGTCTAGGGTTTGGACAAGACAACACGGAGCCTCAAGCTTTGACAAAGATTTTCTTTAACCAGATTCTTCTTTTGCCTGATTTCTGTATCTGCAACTTTGTATACATTCTATTATATTGAAAATGAATTTGTATTTGAATGAATGTTACCTTGGATGTAAGGTATGCAGCTTTGAATCAGATACTGGTTCTTATTTGAAATTGCTTGACGATCAATATCTTGCTTTTCTTTATTTTGAGCTTTTGATGTATAGATCGATATTCTACTTGTTGAGAGAACTAAGAATCTTACTAACCGAGCTCTTTAGAACTTAATATTAGGATATGTCTTTCATTAGTAAATACCCAATAGCTTGTTTAGTAATGGAGATTCATTTTAAATGAATTCGAATTGAGAGTTGGTTTAATGAAGCTTTGTTGTCAAAGTAATAACTTCTTTAAATAATTTCTTAAAGCAATCCGTCTATCGGCTGATAGAAAATTGAAAAACCCATTTGGTAGTAATCAATAGAAAACCAGAAAACCATCTAGCAATAATAATAAAAGACCAAAAAAATCCTTCTAGCAATAATAATGAAGACTAGAAAATCCACCTGGCAGTAATAATAGAAGACCAGAAATCTTTATCCGACAATGATAATAGAAGGCCAAAAATCCTTATCTGGAAATGTTAATAGAAGATCATAAATCCTTATTTAGCAATTATAATGAAGACTGGAAATTCTTAACTGACAATGAGAATAGAATACCAGAAAACCCAACTAGTAATCGAAGAATATGTTTGTTGTGGAGCATAAATGGCCCATATTTGATGGATCTTCCTCTAGAAGATTGATTGATCTAGTGTGTGCTTGGCTCTGATTTTGATTGATTTGTTTGGCACCATCTTAGGTGAAGATCCCTACTTAGATCGGACCCCTTATCACAATCTTTGGTGATGATTTAGTTCTATTGTTCCGTGCATTTGGTTTGCTATTCTTAAGTAGAACTAAAGATTTACCATACCTCCCTCTAGGAGGCGCTTCAGGGAGGCCTTTAATGACAGTACTGAGGCTGGTTTGGTGCTTTGGTTAGGTTATCTTAGGCGATACCAAAGACTTACTCCATCCTCCCTCTAAGAGGTGCCTTGGCCAAGCCGTGTACACGGGACCAAGGGCCTATAGAAACTTTAGATAGGTCACTTTTAGGTGGGACCAAACGATTACTCCGGTCTCCCTCTAGGAGGAGCCGTTATCAGGCTATAGAGATGGGATTAAGGGCTTATGCTCTAGCCAGGCCACCTAGGTAGGACCGAAGTCTTAGTCGGTGCTTTGGCCAGGCCATTTTAGGCGGGAGCAAAGGCTTGCTCTGTCCTTCCTCCAAGACGTGCTTTAACTAGGCCATCTTGGCAGGATCAAAGGCTTTTACCCCTTACTACCATCCTAGGTAGTGGTTTAGGCATTTCTATTATTTTAGGAGAGTTTTACTCCTCAGCCATGTAGATACACTTATTTTGTTCAATAGATATTATTTCATGAATGACTGATTTAACATCTTCTTACAAATTCATCCATCTTTCCTTTCCCTAAGAAATTGTTGACCAAGCCCTCCAAGCTTTGACATTGGTTTGTGTTATGTCCATTAGCTCGATGATAGCAACAATATAGTCCTTCGAGATTCCTCTTATTCTTTGGATGCTTCTTATGCGAAGGCCAATAGTTTGTTTTTCCTTGGTCAAGAGATGGATGTTCTCATAGGAAGTAGTAAGGGAGTAATTCTTGAAAAACTTTGATCTTTTGGAAAATGATTCTTCCTTGGCTCCTTTGTCATATGTGATGGATTCCTTAGTTTCTATAGGAAATTTTCTTTTCTAAGTGTTTCGAACATCATTCGATCTATGGTCAAGCATATTCTCCTATTTCTTAGTGAAGTGATTGAAGTCTTCTATTATCTCTTTTTCGAGAAGATGTTATCTCTTTTGTATTGCTTACATAGGGCAAAGATCGGTATTGGCCCAAACATGGAAGGGATTCAAACCCCATTATTTTGGATTGTATAGAGCCACCTGTCCTTTCTTCTCTTCCATAACCTGTAATGCTATCAACCTTAGCACTTGTTCTTTATAAAGCCGGGAATCATTAGTAATTTGGTAAGCCGGCCTAACCACTTAAGGCTCGAAAGGTCCTTGTTCGGAGTTTTTAACACGATTAATTGACATGACTAAAGAAAATCTTAGTTAATACGATTAATTAGTGTTAAGAATCAAAGATAGGTTAGCATGGAATGGGATATGCTTGGTAGGGACAAGTCCTTTAAGCCCTAAATATGCAAGCTAGAGTAGTTCCACTTAAGGTTTTAATGGAGACGAAGGTTTAGGCCCCCTTCAAGTGCCAAAATGCTAAGGAATTTCTTCGTTAACCCTAAAAGCGAGAGGAAAATGGATTCAGTAAACGGAAGGCTAGGAAAATTCTGGACTATGTCCTATCAAGTTCATAACCATCTGATGTGCATTCGATATCAAGGTTAGAATCATGTCGAATGTCATATAAGAATCATGTTATTATGCAAGTCACAAGTTAGACTTAAGTCGACATGCTATGCAACTTTTTAATATTTAGTTCCTTATATGTACAAGGTTTGAGTGCTACAATTGGAAAATTCTCCAAATCAATTTAGGGTTACAAAGTTTTACATGTAATAAGAGAGACAAGAACGATTCATCTCCACCATAGCACCCCCAGGTTCGTTTTTACAGGGGACGAGTTGCAGCACAATAACTTGACATCGACGTCCATAATCTTTGGCACCATAAACGCCACATGGCGCTGGCCTTGTTTGATAATATTCTTCAGTAGTCTTAGGTGCATACTTAAGCTTTGAAACGACTCCAATAGAGGTCGCGCTTGGCATCAGCATCAATATGGAACATTATTAGTATATGGTGATATCGTTTGTATAACATCGATTTTGATAGCTTTTGTGAACATTGATGACCTTCGGCATCAACATTACATGTTTAGGTGTGCGGCATCTTCTAAGTGTCGATGAAATGCACTATCATCAAGGTGCAACTCCGGTGTCAGTGATATTATAAATGGGTGGTGTTGTATTATGGAAGCATCATTGGAATGGCGTTGTTAATCAAATAGCCTTGATAATAATAACTCACGTCATCATTATATAGTGGTATTGATTTCAGGCGGCATCGATCTCGTGCAGTATCAATAAGGGGAAGTGTACATTCCATCTTCACAAGTGAAAGGCGGTATTGATAAAATGCGGGACCAATGAGATGTGACATGGGTCATGTTAACATATATTGATGGCTTATGGTATTGATTGCATTCGATATCGTCACTTCCTTAGAGAGATGCAGCATTAAGGAGACGCAATGTAAATGGAAGGTGTAACAACCCTGTATTTTGTAATTATTTTATTGTATATTTTAATTATTTTTAATGTAAGATTTTGATTTAAAACTTATTTTACTTATTTGAAATGATTAAATTTATTATTTAAATATAATCTTGATTTTTATGAGTTATAATTCCAAACTTGTGTAAGTTGAATATTTGCCTGAAATGCTGATTTTGGTCAAAGTAGTCAAACTGTGACTTTCAACTTAAAATTTTAAAAGTTTAAAAATTTAATTTTTTTCATTTATTTAAAGACTTTGGCTTTTGTTTTCTTAAAAATCTAATTTTGGAAATTTTCTTGAAATGATTTCTGATCATTTGTTCAAATAAAAATAAACAATGTCTGAAAATTTGATTTGGATAAAAAGTGTAACTTTAATAGAAATTCTAAATTTTATAATTCTAAAGGCAAAATTTTCATCTTGAACTGTATACAATTGTGTAACATTTGTTTCACTTTTGTTTTGGTCAGATTTGTTGTATACTTTTTTTTTTAAAAAAAAGTTAGTAATAATTAGTGTGAAACGGGAAATAAACTTTACATTTCTTTTACATATGTTTACATCTGTTTCTTAACTTTATATTTAACAATCAATTGGATGAAGCTAAATCAAATGTTATTAATTATGGTATAATAGCTATTAAATTTTGGTTTAAAGTGATGGTTTATTTTTCCTAATAGAAACGTTAGTATTTTAAATTTATTTAATAAGAGAAACAAAATAATTTGTACGTTACTTTGGGCATATATTTAATTGTTGCTCTTGCCTTTTCGTTATCTATTTGATTTTTTTCTTGCGTTAACAATGCAAAGTTTTCAGCCGTATATTCTCTTTTGAGAATCCAAAATCTTGCTCAAATCTTGCCTTAAATCATTTCCGTGTGTGAATTATTTCTTTCCCTCTTGCCTCCCATACGTTTCCACCTATTGGATAGAATTAAATTGCCTCTACCGTTCAAGCATTTTACTCTTGCCTGCACTCTACATAAATTAGTGAGCAAATGTTAATATATATTTCACGTTCAAAAGTTCCATACCACAAATTATTCATTTTGCTTCCATCGAAATTTGCATGAGCATCTCCTGAAGGTATGAACCGGCGCATGCTTTTCCTTTCATTTTTTTTCTCTTTTTTCTTTCTTTCTTCTTTTCACTCTTGTTTTATTTCATTTGTTCTCCTTTCATTGTTTTGCTTTATCCTATTTCCTGCCACCGTGCTTGGCCATTCACCATATTTTTCCGACCCTACCCATGCCAGACCGCCGAGCCTTGTTTGAGAAAAAAAAAAAGGAATGAAAAAAATTCCATTTTTGTCGCCTTTGTATTTTGTTTTTGAAGTAATATTGCCACCGAGCCTTGTTTTGAAAAAAAAGGGGAAATGAAAAAAAAAGTTGCTTTTGTCACTTTGTATTTTTGAAGTTATAATCTATTTTTCCACTGGCTCTTGTTCTAGAAAAAAGAAATGAGAAAAAAAATTGTTTTGTCACCTCTGTAATTTAGCATTCTAGTCTATATTCCCTCTGCCCTTTTGTTTGAACAAAAAAAAAGAAATGAACAAAATTTGATTTGTCACCTTTGTTTTGAAGTTATAGTCTATTTTAAAAGTCATCATGTAAATTTGAAGTCATAGTTTATTTTTGTTTTTATAAAATTAAATAGAAAAGGAAATTTGAAAGGCCTTAAACTTTCTATCTTTCTATAGGCCTTTATAGTCCACCCTTTTACTTTTAACCTAACCTTTCACCAATTAACCCTAACACCTCCTCATATAATCTCCTACCACTTCACATTTTTGTGCTTGCCATGCCTTTGTGATGCCAAACCAGATCCTTTTCCACCTGAATACATGTGTGGCCTAGCCCTAAGCATGTATGGCCGAGCATACATGGAGTTGTGGTCAAGCAAAAGTGGTTGAAAAGCTTGGTAATGTCATTTGTTGCTTCTACTTTTTTATTGTTCAACAAATCTTTATATTGTATGCATATGTTTATATGATCTTGTTTATTTGTTGTATACAAGATCATTATCAAGGCTTTCCATTCATTCAATTCAAATCGTGTTTGTCGTGCTTTTGGAATCGCTCTTGTGTTTGTTGTTTTGGTCTCTAGCTTCGAAAAGGTGAGTCTTTCTCACTCTGACATATATACTTATGAAAAGTGGATTGATGACAAGTGTTTAGTAATGTAAAATGTTTATGCAAGTTAATGATGATCATATGATATGCTATGCCGTGTTATTACCATGTTATTACCATGTTAAAACTATTAATTTTCACCTGACATTTGATACATGACTGTATATTGTGATATTGACATTGTTTATATTATTTCTGTATATGATCACACTGCAAGTTCCCTGTTAGGATAAAAAATCATTATGGGCTGAAATGATAGGCCTGAGTTATTTTATTTATTTATTTAAACTTGGGATTGCGGGTTTGAAATGATAGAACCCGGATTTTTACCTTTTAAACCGCGGATTGAAATGATACATATCCGTATCACTTGACCTAGGTTAGAAAACTATATACAGACCCGTGGTTATTCTATAAAGTACTTTGAATATTTTAAGTATTTTAAAAATATAAAATTATGAAATTTGATTTAAATAGATTTTGAAAGGTTTTAAAATAAATAAATTATGATTTTTCTATGTGTTAAAAATGTAATTTATGAATGGATTAACTGGATTTTGAAATATAACTTATGTTTGAAATTTGGAATTTTGACTAAAAATGATATTTAGGTTACATGAATAAAATGGACTTTAATTTTATTTGGAAATGGTAAATACGATAAATTGATTTATATTTGAATTTAAGTGAATTATTAAAGAATTATTGATTTTCTATAAATTTAAGTGGTTGAATAAATGATTGTTGAAAATGAAATTTTAAAATATAACTTGACTTGAAAATGTGAAATTTGAGTTTTAACTAAAGATGTTAAATTAATCAAATAAACTGGAAGTTTAGTTAAATTTGTAAAATGGTAATATAAATCTGAAACGTATAGGTTTTAATTTATGAAAGAAACGTATAGGTTTTAATTTATGAAAGAAACGTATAGGGTTTAATTTATGAAAGAAACGTATAGGTTTTAATTTATGAAAGAAACGTATAGGTTTTAATTTATGAAAGAAACGTATAGCGTTTAATTTATGAAAGAAACGTATAGTTTTTAATTTATGAAAGAAACGTATAGGGTTTAATTTGTGAAAGAAACGTATAGGGTTTAATTTATGAAAGGAACGTATAGGTTTTAATTTATGAAAGAAACGTATATGATTTAATTTATGAAAGGAACGTATAGGTTTTAATTTATGAAAGAAACGTATAGGTTTTAATTTATGAAAGAAACGTATAGGTTTTAATTAATGAAAGAACGTATGGTGTTCTAATTAATGATAGGAACATGTAAATTCCTAATTAATGAAAGAAGGTATAAGTTTTAATTAATGAAAGAAACGTATAAGTTTTTAATTAATGAAAGAAACGTGTAAAGTCCTAATTAATGAGAGAACATGAAAGTTTTAATTAATGCAAGAACATGTAAAGTTTTAATTAAGAAAGAAACATGTAAAGTTTTAAGTAGTGTGGTATTGATTTAATTAATAAATGTTCATTATTGTAATAGGAATATAAAATTTAAAACGTACATTTGACACGTAGATTTTAATCAATGTAATGGTGTACTTTAAATTGATTAAAATGATAAATGTTACTTATTGTAATAATAATGTAAGTTAATAAGGTGCTTTTAACTTAACATAAGAATTTCGGTTTAAATTGTATATTACAGTAAGAAAGTTTATTTAACTATAAGGCTATGATAAATTGACATGTTAAAATTTTAAGCTTATCAATACTTTGATTATATACAATGTAAAGTGGAAAGTAGTACATTCCAAAAATGCTATGATTCCTTAAGGTAACATTTCCAAAATTCTATGATAATTTAAAGGAATATTTCAAGTTTAATAAATTTAAAGAAATATTCAATGATTTGAAAATTTGGGTTTTATTTGAATGATATAATACTGAATTATTTTTGAAATGGAAATGATACAGTTGTGATATTGTTTTGAAATGAGTATGATATTTTGGTCTTGGAAGTATAAATTATTTGAAACAAATATCCATGGGTTATAATAACGATTGGTTGTTAAAGAGACCAGGATCAGATATTGTCTTATAGCCGGCCAATACCGAAAACCACTTTAACAACTGTGTACGCGGTGGAGATTCCAGAATGAAGTAGGATGGTGGCGACGTTCTCGAGGTATATTACGTAGACCCAACTCCCGTGAGTTGGCATATATGACTAAAACAGCAGCTATACCGGGCTACACAAAGGGTCACACCCTTTCATCGAGCATGCTCCATCGGAAACTATTCTATTACTGTTGTGATTCGATTCGGTGGCGCCACTTTGATTCGGGGGTATTGTTCGACGTGGGCGGAAGCTGCTGGCTTGCCGTCACCAGCGGTCCGGGAGTGCAAACGGTGTATCCACCCTGGCATTGCCTCGCGTGCCGTGTCATATCCTTATATCGATCCCACTACGATTTTGGTTTTAAAGATCCGACCGCGTTAAGGTTCACCATCCCCTTAACGCTATTTTCTATATGATTATACTTTACTGATTAGAAACTACCGTATATAGCGTATATTACTACATAGTAAATAGTTTAACGGATCCTTAGAGGATGGGCGGTCCCAAGCATCCTTTAAGTTACTGATGCATTTTGTTACTGTTCACTTGAGTTGATTTACAGTTTATAAGTATTTATGTCCTGACTCGAGGGTTTTGTGTTTTGCTTTACGCTCGGGTCAGATTGAGTGAGTTAGCATTCCAGATTCACCTTCGGCGTTGGAGCTTTCCTTGAAGATCCAGCCTTCTATTTTGTTTTAGTATCCAGTGTTTCAGTGATGTATCTTTTTACTCTTCTGTTGTATCTTATTTAACTCTGATGTATCTCATATTTATATAGTAGCTTCATGAACTACTATCTCTTTTTCTTCCGCTGTATTTTTATATACTCTGTGTCTGTGATCTGTGATTTTATTTACTGTATATTCTGAGATTTGCCAAATTTTTATTTACAACACGGTATTTTGAGCTATCCAATTCCGGCATGAGTGTCTACCTATACACTTATAATGGATGCGAATGGTTGAAAATATCGGGTCGTTACAGTTGGTATCAGAGCTTTGGTTAGCTCTAGGCAAAACTCAGCATATGGAGTAGATGTATTTACAGAATCACTTTCATTCGAGTTGAATCTCTCTCTTTTGACTAAATTCCTTTGAATTTTGGAACATTCCCTGCGGTTCCAAAAATCCATTCTTATTCCCCGCTACTCATCTTCACTTGATTCTGGAGTATCCCATAACTCCACTTCGAATGATCTTTACAGTGAATTGGCGGTCCCGCCAATCTCAAAAATTTTCTTGTAACAGGAGTGAAACTCCTTTACAACAGCATCGATTCACCAAAAATTTTATATCCTCGGTTTAGATGCTAGTATCTCCTATTATCCCAAACTCTATCTCTTGAGGTCGAATGTAGATTTACCCCAGAAAATCCACTTCGATCTTATAATTTAAGTCACGGTTGACCCGATTAAGGTTGCCCGTCATTTATTTTAGCTTATCCGCCTCCCTACTCTGTATTTAATCATCTTGTCTTTTGTTTCCAACATATTTTCAAACATTTTGAATTGTATTTGTCAATCTATATTTTGTTTATATATTGTGTTGTTTGAGTTGTTGATGTTGAGTTGGGTTTCCGATCGATTCGTCTGACCAACGCTATCGATAGGATTTCTAAAACACTTTGACAGAACAAACTGACACGAAATTATTTTAAAATTTGGTTAATGAAATAAAATTTTGATATATATATTTATGGAACTTAATAAAATGATTCAAATTGATAATTTAAATGATAATGCTTGATTTATCATTTATTGTTCTATAAATGAATTTATAAATAATTGTTTATAAATTTATATGGGAACTTAAATGAATTTAGAAAAAGAAATTTGAGAATTTAATTTCCGATGGTTCCAAACCTTTTGTTTAAAAGTTTAAAGGGATATAATATTTAAAATATTTTCAAATAGAAATTTGTTTCCAAAGAATTTTAAGTTTAAAATTAGTACTCTTCTCTTTGTCGCTGGAAAATAACTTCGGTGATGACTGCAGCATTATCGACGTTCATTTTCGAGTTTCGAAGTGAAGAGACTGTTCTGTAGTCTTGCTACAACTTTGTTTTGGGAAATTAAATTGATTTGAATTTCTAAAATATGACTTCATTTATAATATATATAGATATATGATTGAAATTTGATTTGACATATTATATATATATTATTACTTATCTCTAAATGGTTTGAAGAAATCGGAAATTTAATTCTTAAATTTTATTTTTAACAATAATTTCAATTATAAAAAGAAAATCAAAAAAATTTGGATAAATGATTAAACTTGAGATAATTGAATTGGAAAGTTTTATTTGTATGACACAATTCCATTCCAATATAACTTACCTTAATTTCAGAAGTTAACAATGTAATTGGGTAATATACAATATAAAAAGATTTTATAAATAAAATTTTGGTGGTTATAATAAATGTTATACACTTAAATTTTAATTATAAAATGATTAACAAAGGTAAATATAATAAAGGGTAATTGAATAACTTACAATAAAATGATGTTAAAAGAACTAAGAATAAAAGAAAGCAGTTATAATAAGTGTAAGTATATTGAACATGAGTGATAAATATATTGAGAGGAATAAATTTAATTTTTATTAGGAATAAAGAAGAATAAAATTTATTAAATACATTGTGAGTGTAATAAATGATTATTTTTTCTAACCCATGGTTTTAAAAAAAACTGTTAATTTAAGATGATTGGATAATAAGATAATGAAATTTGAGATAGTTAAGATTTATGTAACTTGTGTAAAAGTTTATTTTCTATTTAAGCTGAAATCTCCATGCTTTCAAATTCATTTTCTTATTTTGTTTTTCAAACTATCTTTTGGTTGTTCTTATCGTCCTCATCTTGCTATAGACTGGTATATGCATCTTTCTATGATCTTTCGGTTTAGAAATCTTTCTATAATCTTTGATAATCTCCATCTTGTAAAACTTACCTATAACAACAGTTATCAGGTATAACTTCAATCTTCTTGTCATCTTATCTTAATCCTATTTCACTCTATCTTTTCTGTGCCCTTTCATACCTCATTCCTTTCGGGGACGAAAAGTTTTGAGTGGGGGAGAGTGTAATAACCCTGTATTTTGTAATTATTTTATTGTATATTTTAATTATTTTAAATGTAAGATTTTGATTTAAAAACTTATTTTACTTATTTGAAATGATTAAATTTATTATTTAAATATAATCTTGATTTTTATGAGTTATAATTCCAAACTTGTGTAAGTTGAATATTTGTCTGAAATGCTGATTTGGTCAAAATAGTCAAACTGTGAATTTCAACTTAAAATTTTAAAAGTTTAAAATTTTAATTTTTTTCATTTATTTAAAGACTTTGGCTTTTGTTTTCTTAAAAATCTAATTTTGGAAATTTTCTTGAAATGATTTCTGATCATTTGTCCAAATAAAAATAAACAATGTCTGAAAATTTGATTTGGATAAAAAGTGTAACTTTAATAGAAATTCTAAATTTTATAATTCTAAAGGCAAAATTTTCATCTTGAACTGTATACAATTGTGTAACATTTGTTTCACTTTTATTTTGGTCATATTTTTTGTATACTTTAAAAAAAAAGTTAGTAATAATTAGTGTGAAACGGGAAATAAACTTTACATTTCTTTTACATATGTTTACATCTGTTTCTTAACTTTATATTTAACAATCAATTGGATGAAGCTAAATCAAATGTTATTAATTATGGTATAATAGCTATTAAATTTTGGTTTAAAGTGATGGTTTATTTTTCCTAATAGAAACGTTAGTATTTTAAATTTATTTAATAAGGGAAACAAAATAATTTGTACGTTACTTTGGGCATATATTTAATTGTTGCTCTTGCCTTTTCGTTATCTATTTGATTTTTTTCTTGCGTTAACAATGCAAAGTTTTCAGCCGTATATTCTCTTTTGAGAATCCAAAATCTTGCTCAAATCTTGCCTTAAATCATTTCCGTGTGTGAATTATTTCTTTCCCTCTTGCCTCCCATACGTTTCCACCTATTGGATAGAATTAAATTGCCTCTACCGTTCAAGCATTTTACTCTTGCCTTCCCTCTACATAAATTAGTGAGCAAATGTTAATATATATTTCACGTTCAAAAGTTTCATACCACAAATTATTCATTTTGCTTCCATCAAAATTTGCGTGAGCATCTCCTGAAGGTATGAACCGGCGCATGCTTTTCCTTTCATTTTTTTTCTCTTTTTTCTTTCTTTCTTCTTTTCACTCTTGTTTTATTTCATTTGTTATCCTTTCATTGTTTTGCTTTATCCTATTGCCTGCCACCGTGCTTGGCCATTCACCATATTTTTTCGACCCTACCCATGTCAGACCACCGAGCCTTGTTTGAGAAAAAAAAGGAATGAAAAAAATTCCATTTTTGTCGCCTTTGTATTTTGATTTTGAAGTAATATTGCCACCGAGCCTTGTTTTGAAAAAAAAGGGAAATGAAAAAATAAGTTGCTTTTGTCACTTTGTATTTTTGAAGTTATAATCTATTTTTCCACTGGCCCTTGTTCTGGAAAAAAGAAATGAGAAAAAAAAATTGTTTTGTCACCTCTGTAATTTGGCATTCTAGTCTATACTCCCTCTGCCCTTTTGTTTGAAAAAAAAAATGAACAAAATTTGTTTTGTCACCTTTGTTTTGAAGTTATAGTCTATTTTAAAAGTGGTCTTGTATTTTTGAAGTCATAGTTTATTTTGTTTTTATAAAATTAAATAAAAAAGGAAATTTGAAAGGCCTTAAACTTTCTATCTTTCTATGGGCCTTTATAGTCCACCCTTTTACTTTTAACCTAACCTTTCACCAATTAACCCTAACACCTCCTCATATCATCTCCTACCACTTCACATTTTTGTGCTTTCCATGCCTTTGTGATGCCAAACCAGATCCTTTTCCACCTAAAAACATGTGTGGCCTAGCCCTAAGCATGTATGGCCGAGCATACATGGAGTTGTGGTCAAGCAAAAGTGGTTGAAAAGCTTGGTAATGTCATTTGTTGCTTCTACTTTTCTATTGTTCAACAAATCTTTATATTGTATGCATATGTTTATATGGTCTTGTTTATTTGTTGTATACAAGATCATTATCAAGGATTTCCATTCATTCAATTCAAATCGTGTTTGTCGTGCTTTTGGAATCGCTCTTGTGTTTGTTGTTTTGGTCTCTAGCTTCGAAAAGGTGAGTCTTTCTCACTCTGACATATATACTTATGAAAAGTGGATTGATGACAAGTGTTTAGTAATGTAAAATGTTTATGCAAGTTAATGATGATCATATGATATGCTATGCCGTGTTATTACCATGTTATTACCATGTTAAAACTGTTAATTTTCACCCGACATCTGTTACATGACTGTATATTGTGATATTGACATTGTTTATATTATTTCTGTATATGATCACACTGCAAGTTCCCTGTTAGGATAAAAATTCATTATGGGCTGAAATGATAGGCCTGAGTTATTTTATTTATTTATTTAAACTTGGGATTGTGGGTTTGAAATGATAGAACCCGGATTTTTACCTTTTAAACTGCGGATTGAAATGATACATATCCGTATCACTTGACCTAGGTTAGAAAACTATATACAGACCCGTGGTTATTCTATAAAGTGCTTTGAATATTATAAGTATTTTAAAAATATAAAATTATGAAATTTGATTTAAATAGATTTTGAAAGGTTTTAAAATAAATAAATTATGATTTTTCTATGTGTGAAAAATGTAATTTATGAATGGATTAACTGGATTTTGAAATATAACTTATGTTTGAAATTTGAAATTTTGACTAAAAATGATATTTATGTTACATGAATAAAATGGACTTTAATTTTATTTGGAAATGGTAAATATGATAAATTGGTTTATATTTGAATTTAAGTGATTTATTAAAGAATTATTGATTTTCTATAAATTTAAGTGGTTGAATAAATGACTGTTGAAAATGAAATTTTAAAATATAACTTGACTTGAAAATGTGAAATTTGAGTTTTAACTAAAGATGTTAAATTAATCAAATAAACTGGAAGTTTAGTTAAATTTGTAAAATGGTAATATAAATCTGAAACGTATAGGTTTTAATTTAATCTGAAACGTATAGGTTTTAATTTATGAAAGAAACGTATAGGGTTTAATTTATGAAAGAAACGTATAGGTTTTAATTTATGAAAGAAACGTATAGGTTTTAATTTATGAAAGAAACGTATAGGGTTTAATTTATGAAAGAAACGTATAGGGTTTAATTTATGAAAGGAACGTATAAGTTTTAATTTATGAAAGAAACGTATAGGGTTTAATTTATGAACGGAACGTATAAGTTTTAATTTATGAAAGAAACGTATAGGTTTTAATTTATGAAAGAAACGTATAGGTTTTAATTAATGAAAGAACGTATGGTGTTCTAATTAATGATAGGCACATGTAAATTCCTAATTAATGAAAGAAGGTATAAGTTTTAATTTATGAAAGAAACGTATAAGTTTTTAATTAATGAAAGAAACGTGTAAAGTCCTAATTAATGAGAGAACATGAAAGTTTTAATTAATGCAAGAACATGTAAAGTTTTAATTAAGAAAGAAACATGTAAAGATTTAAGTAGTGTGGTATTGATTTAATTAATAAATGTTCATTATTGTAATAGGAATATAAAATTTAAAACGTACATTTGACACGTAGATTTTAATCAATGTAATGGTGTATTTTAAATTGATTAAAATGATAAATGTTACTTATTGTAATAATAATGTAAGTTAATAAGGTGCTTTTAACTTAACATAAGAATTACGGTTTAAATTGTATATTACAGTAAGAAAGTTTATTTAACTATAAGGCTATGATAAATTGACATGTTAAAATTTTAAGCTTATCAATACTTTGATTATATACAATGTAAAGTGGAAAGTAGTACATTCCAAAAATGCTATGATTCCTTAAGGTAACATTTCCAAAATGCTATTATAATTTAAAGGAATATTTCAAGTTTAATAAATTTAAAGAAATATTCAATGATTTGAAAATTTGGGTTTTATTTGAATGATATAATATTGAATTATTTTTGAAATGGAAATGATACAATTGTGATATTGTTTTGAAATGAGTATGATATTTTGGTCTTGGAAGTATAAATTATTTGAAATAAATATCCATGGGTTATAATAACGATTGGTTGTTAAAGAGACCGGGATCGGATATTGTCTTATGGCCGGCCAATACCGAAAACCACTTTAACAACTGTGTACGCGGTGGAGATTCCAGAATGAAGTAGGATGGTGGCGACGTTCTCGAGGTATATTACGTGGACCCAACTCCCGTGAGTTGGCATATATGACTAAAACAGGAGCTATACCGGGCTACACAAAGGGTCGCACCCTTTCATCGAGCATGCTCCATCGGAAACTATTCTATTACTGTTGTGATTCGATTCGGTGGCGCCACTTTGATTCGGGGGTATTGTTCGAGGTGGGCGGAAGCTGCTGGCTTGCCGTCACCACCGGTCCGGGAGTGCAAACGGTGTATCCACCCTGGCATTGCCTCGTGTGCCGTGTCATATCCTTATATCGAGCCCACTACGATTTTGGTTTTAAAGATCCGACCGCGTTAAGGTTCACCATCCCCTTAATGCTATTTTCTATATGATTATACTTTACTGATTAGACACTACCGTATATAGCGTATATTACTACATAGTAAATAGTTTAACGGATCCTTAGAGGATGGGCGGTCCCAAGCATCCTTTATGTTACTGATGCATTTTGTTACTGTTCACTTGAGTTGATTTACAGTTTATAAGTATTTATGTCCTGACTCGAGGGTTTTGTGTTTTGCTTTACGCTCGGGTCAGATTGAGTGAGTTAGCATTCCAGATTCACCTTCGGCGTTGGAGCTTTCCTTGAAGATCCAGCCTTCTATTTTATTTCAGTATCCAGTGTTTCAGTGATGTATCTTGTTATTCTTCTGTTGAATCTTATTTAACTCTGATGTATCTCATATTTATATAGTAGCTTCATGAACTACTATCTCTTTTTCTTCCGCTGCATTTTTATATACTCTGTGTCTGTGATCAGTGATTTTATTTACTGTATATTCTGAGATTTGCCAAATTTTTATTTACAACGTGGTATTTTGAGCTATCCAATTCCGGCATGAGTGTCTACCTATACACTTATAATGGATGCGAATGGTTGAAAATATCGGGTCGTTACAGAAGGTGGCATCAAAGAGAAGCAGTATCGGCAACATGCGCTATTGATCATATGCGGCATTGAATGATATTGCTAAAGCACAACATTATTTCCATCATGAATGACGGCATCATATTCATATCTCATGTCTCATATCTTTGAGATTAATAATGGTGGTAATAATATATAAATCACATAAAACAATAATAACAAATTTAATTTTAATTGATTTATAGCATGTTATACATCTATTAAATAATAGTAAATCAGAAGAATTTCTAGCTCTCCAATTGATTCTAGGAATTTTCTCCCTTCTCCTTAATTTTCTCTTTGCACTTGTATTTTAGTAATTCTCTACATCATTTAACATTCTACAACAAGCATTTAAAAGGTTATACAATTATTTATTAGTTACATACTAACATTTTATATATTAATCCATATAATTTAGGTTAATTAGTAATCAAAATTTTTAAAAATTCAAATAAATTCATTTAACTAAGGAATACCAATTTCAATATGTATAACTTTTTTTTATTCTACTATAATATATAGATCACATAAAACAATGATAACAGATCTAATTTTTTATTCATTTATCGCAATAAATTTATTATGCATCTACTAAATAATAAAAAGCACAAAAATCTATTAAATAATAGTAAAAAAACACAAATTTTAGCTTTCCCATTAATACGAGAATCTCTCTCCTTCTTTATTCTCATTTGATATTTTAGTTTTAACAATTTACCACTCTACACTTATATTTTACTAATCCTCTACCATTACTTTACATTCTACAACATCAATTTAACATTTTATGCAATTATTCATCAGTTACCTCCCAATATTATATATTTAAATCTATACATTTGGTTAATTACGTAATCAAATATTTAAACTATTCAAATAAATTCAGTTAATTAGTATTTATTATATGTCTAATAAATGCTAAAGAATGATAATACAATAGTAACAACTATAATTTTTAATTCATTTATTGTAATTTATTGTACATTTATTAAATAAAAGTAAAGCATAATATTTTGTAGATATCGATTATATAAGTTTTCATTTTTCTTTCTTATTATTTCTTGATATTTTATTTTCAATATTTTCACTATACAATATATTGTACTAATTATGTAACGGCCTGCCTTTTGGACGGTTTAAATCGACGATAAACCTACATGTCAGACTCAAACCATTCAAAGGGATAGATTGTTATGGGGTAAATAAGAAAAAGAAGAGAAATAAAACAAATACAAAATCTAGCAGCGGAATGACAAAATGTAATAATCAAATAACAGTTCATGAAGCTGTTTTACAAATACATTTGGTTATTCTTATACAATACAGAATCAGAGTTACCGACAACCAGAATAAATAAATAAATGCAGTGGAACAACATGATGTAGTGGAATAAATAGAATAAATAGTAATACTACAAAATCTTCGCCTTCGTCCTTCAGAAATACGGTCTTCAACCTTGAAATGCTCAGGCTGACCCGAGCGAATTGAAAAGACAAAACACTCGAGTCAGAACTAAAAGATCTTATGTAAGTTAAATCAACCGTAAATAAATATGAGTGTAGCGGCGTCGGAGATGCTTACGGGGTTTGACATCTCCTATCCAGTATCTAACTGGGTGCAATAACTTAAGAGATGTTCGGGATTACCATCTCCTAAGGATCCGTTAAACCATCTATTATGTACTACAATACGCTATTATAATATTTCTATAGTAAAGTAAAGTATTAAAATAGCGTTAAGGCATTACCCATATCCCCCTTAACACATTTTTATACATTCCCATAGTCTATACAGTACCGTAATTCCTCCGTAAATTGGAGGGCTATCAAAGGGCACTTCATAGATATGGTACAAACCAAACTCGTAGAAGGGGCGATAGGGCATGCGACATGGCACACGAGGCAATGCCAGGGTAGATATACTAATTGCACTCCCGGACTGGTGGTAACACCTAGCAGCAACTACCGCCCACCTCAGAACACACTCCCATAACCAAGTCGAGGGGTGGCCACCAAATCAATCACAAAGTAATAGTATGTATCGAAGAAATGTGCTCGATCTGAGGTGCGACCTCAATTGGCCGAGTTTAGCTCCTGTTTTAGCCACATCAAGCTGACTTACGGGAGTCAGGGTCATGTAAATACCTCATACAGAATCGTTCGCCAGACCATCCTGCTTCATTTCTGGAATCTCCACAACATACATAGTTGTTAAATTGGTTTTTGGCATTGGCAGAGAGTATGACAATATTTGATCCCGGTCTCTTTAACAACCAAATGCTTATTTCACACCGAATGATTCTTTTAAATTCCAAAAAGTTAATTCACAATTGATATCAAAATATCATATTCTCAAAACCATATCATTTCAAATCATATTCATTTTCAAAATCATATTCACTTTCAAAAATCATATTTACTCAAATAGGTCATTTCATAAAAGGTATCAATTCCAAATTCCAACTTAGGTTGTATCATCATCAAGGATTTAAATATAAATACTTCAACTTTACACAGTTTGAAATTTTAGAAAATAGTTTAGATAGTCATAAATGGTTTTAAAAGTAAAAATATAGTTTAAATAGATTAAAATAGTTTAAGTTGTAAAAATAGCTTAAGTAGATTTAAATCTGATTTAATTAGATTTAAAATGATTAAAATAGATTAAAATAGATTAATAGATTTAATTAGGTTTAAAATGATTTAAATAGGTTAAATATAGATTTAATATAGAACAAACACATTTAAATTATATTAAGTAGATTCTAAATAGATTAAATAAATTTAAAATAGATCAAATAGATTTAAATTATATTAAATAAATTTAAAATAGATTAAACAAATTTAATTAGCTTAAAATAGGTAAAATAGATTAAATTCGATTAAATAGGTTATAATAGATTAAAATAAATTGAAATAGTTTAAATTGATTAAAATAGTTTATATTAATTAAAAATAGTTTAAATTAGTTTAAAATAGATTTTTAAGTTGTATCTAAACATTTTCAGTAACTCAATTCCGATAAATTCATTTATATTTGACACCTCAACTTTGAAATTCAAATTTAAATCCTCTGAACAATTCATTAAATCAATTCCAATTTCATATTTCGCTCGGACTTTCGAAAATAATTCAGTTTATATAAATCAATTTCTATTTCAAAATACCAGTTAACTGAATTCAAAATTTAAATATTCAAAAGTTATTTAATTTAACCAATCCGGTGTCCGTATAAATTTTCTACCCTAGGGTCTAGTAATAGGATATTTATCATTTCAATCCGCACTTTACAGTTTTACGGTTATGTCATTTCAAACCGCAATCTCGAATTAAATAAAATCCATAAAATCGCTCGAGTCTATCATTTCAACCCATAATGATTTTTCTCTAATTTATAGATCATTCGGGTATATATCATTTCAACTCATAGGAAACTTGTAGTTATAACAATATAAAGTACAACATCCAGTCATCCAATATCAATAATGAAACATTCATTACAATCATCATCCAAATCAATAAATAAACATCAATAGATAACTAAAAATCAATAACTGGTATCAAATTGGCAATTCAAATTCAATATTAAATTAAACGATAATTAATTCAAAATAAATTCAAATTAACTGGAATGATGATTTAAATATACCAAACAGTTATAAATAAATATCTAACCATATCATAAATTTAATTTAACTAACATAAGAAATTTTAGAAGTTGTGAGTGTGTTAAATCAAACCCCTTCGATTTTAAACCGAAATAAAATCCAATTTTAGCCCAAAACTCAAACGGTCTCAGAATTCAACTAAACTAGTTCCGTCGTTTGAAATTTCGATATGATCCTAACGAAAGAAACCGCGTCCAAATCCGAGCTCGTATGCAAAAATTATATATGTTAGAACGATTGTAAATTTGGATTTATAAAATAAATTAAATAAAAGAAAACAATCGTTCCCCCTATCACGCTCCCTCCACATGTTCTCCCCTGTCCTACAGATCGTGCGCAAACCCATCACCCTCCGCCAAAACAAACGCCACCACCTCCTGACACGTCGCGCCACCCTCAACGCAGCGCCGCAGTCCCCCTACATCGCCGACTCACATGACCACGTCGCTTTCGCCTCCGAAGCAGCCGCTGCCTATAGCCAGCGAAACCCTAATTAAATTAATCCCCTCAATCCAACTGTTGAAACAATGAACGGGCCATGCTGATGGATAGCGTGCGACACTCTCCACATGATGGTATCATCGATTTGACGATCCGTCGCTGTTGATCGATGCGCGATGAATGGCAGAGAATTAATCATCAATATCTAGCCACATAGAAACCCAAATTGAAAAACATACTACAGATTTGACCTTCGCTCATTTAGAGCTTCAAATCGATATATAATTCGATGTATTTTGAGGAGTTTTAATTTTCGACTAAATTTGATTTGTAATTAGGGTTTGGTAATTGGAGTTTGTTTCTGGCATTGAAAAGAAGGGGATAGACAAGAGATGTACATACTGAATAATGGAATAAGAAGTAGCTAGGGTTTATAACAGGCTATATATAGGCAGATCAGAAATAGAAATGAATGGACTAGATTGATTTGAAAGTTGAACGATAAACGGCCCAAAAAGCCCGTTTCGTTCCCGAAACGAAAACGGGTCATCCCATATATCAAAATAGATGTTTTCGATATTTTTAAATTCAATCGAACTAGTTTCAAGTCCTGATTCCATCTATGGAGAAGTTAGATCAAAATCAGCTTATTTCAAATCGATTTCAATTAAATTGATTTCTAGGCATTTCGAGCCCGTAAGATCAAACGACAAGTCCAATCACTACGAAACATGAAACCTTACAATAATTCACGGTTACGGATACGATGAAACTAGTTTCATCGAAATCCGAGATAGTGGCCAAAATGGCTATTTTTACATTAATTAAATAAATTAATATTAAATAAATTAAATCACTTTTCAATTAAAATTTAATTATTCACAATTTCCAATAAGTCCATTTGTTTTACAGGATTATAAATTACTAACATTAGATTATCTCTTATTACATTAATATTCTCCAGTTTGTTTTATTTCAATTTCAATAAAATAAGTAATTATAAATTAAATTTCCAATAAGTCCATTTGTTTGACTTTTAAATCTTGTTATTCAATCAATTATTACTCTAAGGATATGATTAACATTAGATTATCTCTTATTACATTAATATTCTCCAGTTTCATTTTAATTTCCATTAACATAATACTTAGTTACATTTAATTGCAATTGATTTTCAATTTAATTTAATAGACTAAATAAATAGGTAACTTAAGATAATTGTAACCATTAACCTTAAATCACATTTATAAGTTTATTTTTACAGACAAATGTTATAATTACTTACATAATACTGATTTTATTCAATTACCATTAATTATATATTATCTCGTTAATTAATTCAATACATATTGTTTCCTTATATTCAATTGATTGGGATTCTAATAAGATTGTTAAAGATTAACTTAAATTAACATTGTTACATTTCGCTCTAATTATTATTTCATAAATAAATTACATATTTTTATTTCTTCCAATATTAAATCATAAAATCATGTTAAATTAACTATTTTTAGTCATCGAAAATTACGGATCGTTACACTCTCTCCCACCCAAAACTTTTCGTCCTCGAAAAGGAAAAAGAAGGAAAAGGAAGGAATATATATCTTATTCAAAATATTAATTTATAAACAATTAATTTACATAATTAATTAATTTAAATAAAATATATCAATTTATAACCATTAATCCTTTTATATTCAAGTTGACAAAAGTTTGGAAAACATTTTACAAAATTTTATAAGTCCAAAATTCACAGAAAATTTCGACAGAGTCTCCTTTGCACTGAGAGGTCTGGGAGAAATAATAATATTAATAATAGCAATATATATCGTATTTTCAAAAATAAAATATCCCAAACCACAGGAAAAACAATATAATATCGCTACGAAACCGTAATCCGAGAACGTACATATTTATCGGGGAAACAACGCTTATTTTATGAAACCAAAAGCAGTAGCTATTGCTTCCATAAAACTGTATTTCACTTATATAATCCAAAAGAGTTAATAATTATATAAAATAAAAATATTTTAAATTGTTTCAACTAATAACAACAAAGCCACACCACATAACAATAATTTCTTACAAGCAAATCATACAATCATCACATATAGTCAAAATATCAATTTTACATCCATAGCAACCAAAAACAAATGGTTTGTTCGGGTTCAGAACTTCTAATCATATAAAATGATAAATAAACTATGAAGTAAACCATACACTCAACAGCCATAGATAACTTTATAGATTATTTATACATCTCTATACAAAATAGAAGTATCATTTTCCAACCAATCCACAAGTCCAACAAACCAAGAATTCAACACATTTTAAATTTTCTCTATTTATCTTTTTCACAACATTTATTGTTCTTTTTTTTTCTCGTACAATGATTTTCTTTACTTCACATTCATTACTTACAAAATTTTAATTTTCATTCATTCATGTAAGGCCTATTTCATTACTTTACATTCTTTGCTTAAATAAGTTATTTTTGTTTCAATTATTGAATTATCCATTATTAGTTAAGTTTCTTTACAATTTAATTCATCATTAATAGATTATTTCTTCATCATTAATAGATTATTTCTTCTTCACATTCATTCTTCCATATATAGCATTATTGAATATTAACTCCATTTCTAAATTCTTCCAATGTTTCTGAAGTTATAATCATTCAATTTACATAGTACTCGTTTTAATTATAAATGGCTTCAATATTAATTCAAGTTTATAATTATTTACTTAAAGTATTCACGATTACCATTGAATATGCTTATAAATAGTTTAAATGTTAACTTAAGTTTATAATCATTTTTCTTACATTATTCACTTTTATTACACTTAATTAGTAGCATTTCGAACTATTAACTTCAGATTATAACAATTTATATAACATTAGAATTCCAAAAAAATAAGTCCATTAAAAACTTCATTTTCCCCCCAAGTTTTACTTGTATAATATTCTATTACATATTTTTATTAACATTTCAAGTTTTAACATTTTAGTAAGTTATATATATGTCTTAAGGAAATGTTCAATAATTACATTTTCTTATTTTCATTTCCATTTTATTTACGGTTTTCAAAATTTCAATTTCTTATCTATTTCATTAATCATTTTAATATCAAATTTCTTATTTCATTTTAGAAGTGTCCAATTATTAATGTAGTCAAAGTCTCGTTTCATTATAATAATTGAAATTTCCAATTTACTGAAACTTAAGAACTAAATATCGGGCTCCTTTTCAATTATTTTAAAACAATATATATATGTGTGTGTGTGTGTGTGTGCGCGCGCGCGTGTGTAATCATATCCTTTATATATATCAAATCATATTTGGTAATTAAAATTAAGATTTGTTTATCAAAGCAATTGTGTAGTAAATTACTACAACGGTCTTCCCACTTTGAAACTCGAAAATGAACGTCGATGATGCATGCACTCATCACCGAAATTATTTTCTAGTGACAGAGAGGGGAGTACAGAACTTATTTTCTTTAAAATTCCTTTAAAACATTTCTTTAAAATCATATTGAAATATTCATATCAGATAATACTTCTTAATACTACTAATATTATATTTCAAAACCCTTTTGAAAGAAATTTTCAAAAATCCCAGAACTTAAGTTCTAAATTTCCAATTTATATTTACTTTATTTGTAAATCTTCTTTTCAGTCAATATGTATAAAATTTCACCACCTAACAAACAAATATATAACAACCAACTATGTCATTTATAAAATTTATTATTTTATATCCAAAATATATAATAGGCAAAATTATTACATTTGCCTATATTTCAAAACGAATATTGTGTTAGTCTGCCTATTAAGAGCTTAGAAATCCCTATCGATGTCATAGCGTCCTATGCACCGACCAAAATTTTTAAATACAAAACGAAGCAAATTAACACAATACAAAAACCTTTTATAACACTAACAAATACGCTCTGTTATATATACACTCAACGACTCATTCTAGGGTATTACTACCCTAATTATTATGAGTTAGATCCTAAAAAGCTAAGGTTATTGCTAAACCTGGCTATGATACCAACTGTAACGACCTGCCTTTTTGGACGGTTTAAATCAACGATAAACCACACACGTACTCAAACCATTCAAAGGTACAGATTGTTATTGGGTAAATAAGAAAAAGAAGAGAAAGAAATAAAACAAATACAGAATCTAGCAATGGAATGACAAAATATAATAATCAAATAACAGTCCATTAAGCTGTTTTACAAATACATTTGATTATTCTTATACAATACAGAATTAGAGTTACAGACCACCAGAATAAAAAAATATGGAGCGAAACAACTTGATGTAGTGGAAAATAATAACTAGTAATAGTACAAAATCTTCATCTTCGTCCTCCAGAAATACGGTCTTCAACCTTGAAATTCTCATGCTGACCCAAGCGAATTGAAAAGACAAAAAATTCGAGTCAGAACTAAAAGATCTTATGTAAGTTAAATCAATCGTAAATAAATATGAGTGTAGCGGCGTCAGAGATGCTTACGAGGTTTGATATCTCCAATCCAGTGTCTAACGTGGGTGCAGTAACTTAAGAGATGTTCGGGATCACCATCCTCTAAGGATCCGTTAAAATATCTACTATGTAGTACAATATGCTATTATAATATGTCTACAGTAAAGTACTAAAATAGCATTAAGGCGTTACCCATATCCCCCTTAACACATCTTTATATATTCTCATAGTCTATACAGTACCGTAATTCCTCCGTAAACTGGAGGGCTATCAGAGGGCACTCCACATGTATGGTACAAACCAAACTCGTAGAAGGCGTGATAGGGCATGCGACACAACACTCGAGCCAATGCCAGGGTAGATATACTAATTGCACTCCCGGACTAGTGGTAACGCCTAGCAGCAACTACCGCCTACCTCGGAACATACTGTTATAATCAAATTCAAGGGGTAGCCACCAAATCAATCACAAAGTAATAGTATGGTATCAAAGAAATGTGCCTGATCGGAGGTGCGACCTCACTTGGCCCGGTATAGCTCTTGTTTTAGCCACATCAAGCCGACTCTTGACAGTCAGGATCACGTAAATACCTCATACGGAATCGTTCGCCAAACCATTCTACTTCATTTCTGGAATCTCCACCACATACACAGTTGTTAAAGTGGTTTTCGGTATTAGCAGAGAGTATGACAATAACCGATCCCGGTCTTTTTAACAACCAAACGCTTATTTCACACAAAATGGTTCTTTTACATTTCAAAAAGTCAATTCACAATTGATATCAAAATATCATATTCTCAAAACCATATCATTTCAAATCATATTCACTTTCAAAATCATATTCATTTTCAAAAATCATATTTACTCAAATATGTCATTTTAGAAAAGGTATCAATTTCAAATTCCAACTTAGGTTGTATCATCATTAAGGATTTAAATATAAATACTTCAACTTTACACAGTCTGAAATTTTAGAAAATAGTTTAGATAGTCATAAATGGTTTCAATAGTAAAAATATTTTGAATAGATTAAAATAGTTTAAGTAGTAAAAATAGCTTAAACAGAATTATATTTGATTTAATTAGGTTTAAGATGATTTAAATAGATTAAATATAGATTAATAGATTTAATTAGGTTTAAAATGATTTAAATAGATTAAATATAGATTTAATATAGAATAAACACATTTAAATTATATTGAGTAGATTCTAAATAGATTAAATAAATTTAAAATATATTAAATAGATTTAAATTATATTAAATAAATTTAAAATAGATTAAATAAATTTAATTAGTTTAAAATGGGTAAAATAGATTAAATTGGATTAAATAGGTTATAATAGATTAAAATAAATTGAAATGGTTAAAATTTATTAACATAGTTTATATGAATTAAAAATAGTTTAAATTAGTTCAAAATAGATTTTCAAGTTGAATCCAAACATTTTCATTAACTCAATTCGGATAAATTCATTAATATTTGACACCTCAACTTTGAAATTCAATTTAAATCCTTTGAATAATTCATTAAATCAATTCCAATTTCATATTTCGCTTGGACTTTCGAAAATAATTCAGTTTATATAAATCAATTTCCATTTCAAAATACCAGTTAACTGAATTCGAAATTCAAATATTCAAAAGTCATTTAATTTAACCAATCCGGTGTCCGTATAAAATTTTCTACCCTAGGGTCTAGTAATACAGATATTTATCATTTCAATCCGTAATTTACAATTTTACGGTTATATATCATTTCAAACCGCAATCCCGAAAAAAATTAAATCCATAAAATCGCTCGAGTCCATCATTTCAACCCATAATGATTTTTTCTCTAGTTTATAAATGTTCGGGTATATATCATTTCAACCCATAGGAAACTTGCAGTTATAACAATATAAAATGCAGCATCCAGTCATCCAATATCAACAATCAAACATTCATCACAATGATCATCCAAATAATTCAATAATAGGTATTAAATTGACAATTTAAATTCAATTTTAAATTAAATGATAATTAAATCAAAATAAGTTCAAATTAATTGTAATGACGATTTAAATATACCAAACAGTCATAAATAAATTCCTAATCACATCATAAATTTAATTTAACTAACATAAGAAATTTTAGAAGTTGTGAGTGAGTTAAAACACTCACATTCGATTTTAAATCGTATAAAATTCCAATTTAGGCCCAAAATTCAAACGGCCTTGGAATTCGACCAAACTGGTTCCATGTCGTCAAAAATTTCGATACGATCCCAGCGAAAGGAACCGCGTCCAAATCCGAGTTTGTATGCAAAAATTATATATGTTAGAACGATCGTAAATTTTGATTATAAAATAAATTAAATAAAAGAAAACAACTGTTTCCCCTAGCGCGCTCCCTGCACGTGTTCTCCCCCATCCTACAGATCGTGTGCGTAAACCCGTCACCCTCCGCCAAAACGAATGTCGTCACCTCCTGACACGTAGCGCCACGCTCAACGCAGCGCCGCAGCCCCCCTACATCATCGACTCACGCGACCACGTCGCGCTCGCCTTCGGAGCAGCTGCTGCCTACTGCCAGCGAAACCCTAGTTGAATTGATCCCCTCGATCCAACCGTTGAAATGATGAATGGGCCATGCCGATGGATAGCGCGCGACACTCTCCACACGATGATATCATCGATTTGACGATCCGTCGCTGTTGATCGACGTGTGGTGAATGGCCGACAATTAACATTAATTTCTGTCCACACAAAAACCGAAATCGAAAAACAGACTGCAGACTTGACTTGCGCTCGTCAAGAGCTCCAAATTAATATATAATTCAATATATTTTGAGAAGTTTTAATTTTTGATTGAATTTGATTTGTAATTAGGGTTTGATAACTGGAGTTTGTTTCTATCATTGAAAAGAAGGAGATAACCAGGAGATGTGAGACGACCCGACTTTCCACTCCCGGAAAATCGCATCATCTTTAAGAAATAAAGGGATAGAAAAGAGAAAAGAAAGAAGAGAAAGAAGAAACAACACAAGAATCTCAACAGTGGAACGAATAAATTATATTAATAACATAAGTATTACATAGATATCAGAGTTACACAGTCATACAACACATACTAGACAGTTATAAACACCTGTCTGGTTATTACAACTCAATACATATCAGAAACACTCAGAGATACCAACACAGCGGAAAACTATATAACTATATCGCAGAAGCCTCCTGCTCCATTGCTCCTTCACAATTCGTCAAGCTAATCCTGAATCCTAACCTGAATTCCCTTGGCTACTCGTAAAAATTGAGTACCCAAGAGTTACAGAAAAACAAAATTAACTCCGGGTCAGACATGGGTCTGGTGTGAGTAACAGGTTAAAATTGCTTAACTTTGAAAAACCATTTAAAAAGAAAAGGTATCACGTAAGACTTCCCACACATAAACATGGAAAAGTTTTTACCTTACGCTAACCAAAACATTTGATAGGAAATCCGATGATATTATAATAGTGTCTAGGGTTTTCAAGTAAATAAGAAATAGCCGAAATTGTTACATGATTAAATTCCAGGTACTAGCCACAAAAGTGGGTAATACAATCAAAACCGTTGGCACTTACTGGATTTTGGATTCCATCAATGGCTGGGCTACTGGGGTACTGCCCGTCACAGTACGTGGCCATGATCAACGTACCGAGGATTACTCCCAATCCCCTGCAACACAAAGCCGGACCCGTTCCTTACTGAACAGTTCCAAACAAGAAAACCCCGCAGTTGTGATCAGCAACCGCACCACTAATCCGAAAATAAAGGGACCTCTAGACAGGGATAAATCTTGCTCTCAAGTGGGTGCTACCCACGAAGCTTTGCTGCACCTCCCCTGTTTTAGCCATTCCTGGTTGATGAGGCTTGAGGCTACGATTACCTTTATAGGACATATCACTTAGAATGCTCATCGTCCACCTGACGATGTTCTGAAAGCATTCAATCCATACAAGTTCGTTATGGGTTCGAACGAAACCGAAGGCATTATCTCATTACACTCGTATTGGAATCACCCTCAGAGTTAACGACAATAACCCTTACACTCTAAATCACCATCTCGAATCTATAAGTACTATTCCGTCAAACTCATTATGGAATCACCCACAGAGTTATACTGACGTATAGCCCTAACACCTCGAGTCTTCACTCGCTCCATTTGGATTAACGACCTAACGTTATTTGGAATCAATGTGGTTTTCGGATCCCAAATATGGAAACCCGATCCCGGTCTCATCGAAATCCAAAGCGTGTCTTTTAAGGTCCAAGTTATTTTAAAGTTTAAAACAATTCAATTCATTATTTAAATATACACATATAGATAATTCACAACACAATAGATAATCAACTTTATCATTATCAACAGATAATTCATAACAAAATCAAAAAAACCATATTATCATCCAAAAGCAACCAATGCATCCATATCACATACACTACTCATCTCATAACTGAGATTACAAACCATACCAGGCAATCAATACCAATCATCAAACATAAGCAACTATCTAATGATCACACCATTTATAATTAATTTAAAATGAATTAAATTAATTACCTAAACTCTAATTAATTTAAAATAAATTAAATTAATTACTTCATCATTAAAAATTCTGCTTATCTTAACCATTAATTGATTACAAATCAATTTATAAATCATCATCTCAATATTCCTTTCACTTAATCATTATTGGTTAACCATCTCTAATTACAATAAGTAATTAGCATTTAATATTAATTATACCTTAATTAATCAATTCCAAATTACATCATTAATTAATTAATGATTACATTTAATCAATTTCTCAAAATAAATTAATTACATAAGTAATTAAACTTCAATTTAAACAACATATATATTAATCACCCATGATTAATAACCATTCAGTAATTAACTACCTTAATTACTCATCCCATAATTAATTACTCTTAATTAATTATCTCAATTAATCCTTGATTAATTTCAAAGTAATTTAAATCCAAATTACTTCTATAACAAATATCCTTAATTACATTCTGAAATTATTAATTAATTACTTCTCTAAGTAATTATAATCCATAAAGTAATTATCAAAAATCAACAAATGTTTAAATTAATTTAACTTAATTAATCTAAACTAATCGCCTTAATCAAATTAATTACACTAAGTAATTAATTCATTAATTACTTCATTAGGTAATTAAACAATTGATTATTATTAATTAATTAATCTAATTAGTTATTAAAAATTAATCACATTAATTAATTGTTAAATAATCTTAAGTTAATGACCTTCATTAACATTTCTTAATTACTTAATTAAGAATTAACTTATATTAACCATTATTAATTATCAATTAATTAATATTTAATTACAATTTAATTAACCTCTAATTATTAATTAATTAAGTCTTAATTAAAATTTGAATTATCTTTAATCACTTGATTAAATAAATCTTAATCATTAATTAAAATTTAATTAACCATTCTTAATTATAGATTAATTAACCTTAATTAATTAATCTCAAATCTAATAAATTAACTTAAAAATAATATTAATTACTTAATTAAACATCCACATTATTCATTAATTAAATAATTAATATTCCATTTAAATTGATTTGATAAATTAAATGAAACCAATTTTCTCAAGTTCAAAATTAAGAAACATTCTTCTTTATACAAAATATTTCAAGCACTTTATTTCAAAAAAAATTCAATTTAAAATTTCTTTTTAAATTTCAAACTGAAACACAAATTAACTTTTCATTCCAGATTCAATTTAAAAATTTAAAACTTTACTTACACTTTCATCTTCATTTTCAAATTCAAATTATTTAACTTCCTAAAGTAGTCAAAACAAAATTAAATTTAAAAACTTATTTAATTTTAAAAACTGCCATTAAGGTCAAATCTCAGGTTTCACAACTGAATTTAAAATTTATTTTAAATTCTTATTCCATAATTTAAAACTTACAGTTTTAAATACAAACCAATGTTTCTTTATTCTTTAAAAAGTTTAGTCTAAATTTAAATTCCAGTTTTTAAATTCAAACTTAGGTTCCATATCTCTGTTTTCCAGATTTAAACTTGATTTAAAATTTCAGTTGCATTTTTAAAATTTGCTTTTAAATTATAAAATAGTACACAGCTTCTGTTTTAGTTTAAAACCAACTTAAAAGCATTTTAAATTTAATTCAAAGATTTAAAATTTAAACTTATTGAATTTAAATTAAATTCTAGATTCAAACTTCTTTCCGGATTTTTAGTTTGCAATTTATCTTTACCTCAAAACTTAACAAACCTGGGAAACAGGTTTTCTGCTTTTGCTTAAGTACAAATAAAATTTTCAAAATCTAAATTATTTCAAACTTAAAATTAAACTAATTGAATTTATACTTAAATTCAGTTTAAACTTATACTTAGTTCAGGTTTTAAATTACATTTTAAAAACTTTTAAAATTTTAAAACCTGAAAACAGGCTCTGCAAAAAAAAACAATACCTGAAACACTAAAAAAAAACCTGAGCTACTACTAATTTTTACTTCGGGTAAATGCATCTCCTGCTTCGAGTTCCTCTTCCCATTTACCCGAGTCCATCCCGAACAACCAAAACCCTGCGACCAAAATACATCAACATGCACACCTCTGCACTGTACACCTAACCACCAACTCTGGCCATCTCTGATCAACGTCAATGGCCATCCCCCATCGACCAGTGACCCCTCATCCCACTTCAACCCTCATATACCCATATTCAACTTGAATTTGGATTCAAGTTTTAAACAAAACCTGGAACAGGCCCCCTCCCTCTTCTAGTGCCTCACCTGTCAACGCCAACAACTCACAACTCCGGCCATCATCACCCTCCAAAATCCGATGAAGACTCCAACAACACACCATCTATCCATCCCCAAAAGAGCTTTGAACTCGATCCACAATACATGCACATATGCTCGATTCTTCACAGCCCAGAAATAACTAGGGTTCTAAACAGAAATTCCCAAATCTCACCACCAAAATTGAAATTCAATCCACGCTAGTAATTTTCCTACAATACTCGATAGCTAAACTATCTCCGAAATCAAATTCATCCAAAACCAATGCAAGCTTCAATTGTACTTGACCAATATGTAATATGCAGTATGTTTGAAACTGCACTATATACACAACACTGTAAATTGAAATTTTTGTTTTAAAATTCTTGAATTCACTTATTGTTTCTATTAGTAAACCTGAAACATGAATTCCTATAATTTGAATTTTTACTTAATATAAATTTTTACTCTGTTATATTACTTTCAGGTAAAACAGAATTTTATTTTAACTTATATAATTTTTAGTGCTTACTTTATTTAGAAATAAGCAAGTTTCATCCAAAGATTAAAACATAACAGCAAACAAATCAAAATAAAAGGGATTTCTATCAGCTAGAACATACATTGTAATAGCCAGAACCTAAGTGAAACAGAATGCACCTCATATAAACATATACACAGCAAATTCAAATGTTAAGTCATTTCCAAATAAAAGCATGAACACCTTTTACCTACTTAATTTTAAAGGTTAAGTTACTCACCTGTATTTGCAAAATGCAGAGCACTGATTGAATTATGCAGAACAATTTTGAAATCCTGTTGAAAATTTGCTTGAATCCCTTTTAAAACTTTAAGCTTGAATGCATTTTAACATTTGCTTCCAACCTGATGCTTCCAGATTCAAAAATTTATGCATGCAGACATCTTGCCTTTCCAAATTCATATGCATGTTTGCATTTTGCAGATTTAAGAAAAAATGTAGGTTGTAGTTTGTTTTGCTTTTTCATGGTTGCATGCAGGTTTGTATTTTGGGTTTGAGGAGTTATAGGCTTTGTTTAGAGGATGCAGAATTGTGGAAGTTGCATGCATGTTTTTGCTAGGCATTTGGATTTGCAGGTTAGAGGAGATGAATTTTTTTTTCTTCAGGTTTCTTTGTTTTAGAATGAAAAATGAGAAAAAGTAGAGGAATGAGTATACGCAATATTAAATAACAATGTTTGATTTAAATTAAAATTAAAGGAAAACAAAATTTGACACATGTAAAAAGGATGGACACATGTTAATTTACTTACATAAATTTTTAACACATGTTTAACTCAAATCTTAAATTACATACACATGTAAATTAAGCTTACATATGTCTTTGTAAATGTTTTGTTATTTAATTAAGTGTTAATAAATGTTTTTGTTATTTAAATTAAGTGTTAAAGAAAATTAACTTAATGAATGCATGTTCATATTTAAAATTGTATTTTAAATTTCAAATTAAATTTACAAATCTCATTTTATAAATTAATAGTTTAAAAAGAAAACACAAACATTTTATAACTTATTTTAAATATCCAACTTTAAGTTAAAAATGAATTTTAAACCAATTAAAACATTTATCTTACATATTTCAAATCATAGAGTATTTTATTAAATATTTTTGAAAAGTTTAAATCCAAAAATAAATCTCAATTCCTATTTTTAAAACATTAAAATCATGCGATACTAATTTAACAACTTATCTATTTAAAATATATATAAATACATATACATTATTAAATAGAAAACAATTTATTCAGTTTATTAAAAATAAATTCACAAATTAAATATTTAAATAAAGAAGATTATTAAATTAAATCAAATTTATTAACAAAATCATCAATTCAATTTAAATTTAAACCCAGATTATTAAATTTAAATTGTCCAAATTTCCGGGATATTACAAGATGTACGTACTGAATTATGGAATAAGAAGTAGCTAGGGTTTATAACAGGATATATATAGGCAGATCAGCAATAGAAATGAATGGACTAGTTTGATTTGAAAGTTGAACGATAAACGCCTCGAAAAGCCCGTTTCGTTCCCGAAATGAAAATGGGTCGTCCATAAATCAAAATAGATGTTTTCAATATTTTTAAATTCAATGGAACAGGTTTCGAGTCCTAATTCCATCTTATGAAGAAGTTATCTCAAAATCAGCTTATTTCAAATTGATTTCAATTAAATTGATTTCTAGGCGTTTCGAGCCCATACGATCAAACGACAAGTCCAATCGCTACGAAACTTGAAACCTTACAATAATTCACCGTTACGGATCCAATGAAACTGGATCCATCGAAATCGGAGACAGCTGCCAAAATGGCTATTTTTACATTAATTAAATAAATTAATATTAACTTAATTAAATCGCTTTTCAATTCAAATTTAATTATTTACAATTTCTATAACGATGAATTACTTAGTAATTTATAATCCTTTAAAACAAATTTCTATATTAATTTACTATTGAATATTGCACAATTTACAGTGTTTAATTTCAATTTCAATAAATTCAGTTATTTTAATTAAATTTCCAATAAGTCCATTTGTTTGACTTTTAAATCTTGTTATTCTATCAATTATTACTCTAAAGATATGATTAATATTAGTTTATCTTTTATTACATTAATATCCTCTAATTTCATCTTAATTTCCATTAACATAATACTTAGTTACATTTAATTGCAATTGATTTCTAATTTAATTTAATAGACTAAATAAATAGGTAACTTACGATAATTGTCACTATTAACCTTTAATCGCATTTATAAGTTTATTATTACAAACAAATGTTATAATTACTTACACAATACTGATTTTATTCGATTACCATTAATTATATACTATTTCATTAATTAATTCAATATTTACATTTGTTTCCTTATGTTCAATTTATAACCAAGTATAACATTTAAATTATTTCAATTAATTGGAATTCCATTAAAATTGTTAATAATCAACTCAAATTAACATTGTTACATTTCGCTCTAATTATTATTACATAAATAAATTACAAATTTTTACTTCTTCCAATATTAAATCACAAAATCTTATTAAATTAACTATTTTTAGTTATCGAAAATTACGGGTCGTTACAAATTCTCTACCATCATGTTACATTCTGGCACATGCATTTAAAAGTTTGTACAGTTATTTACCAGTTGCCTCCTAACATTTTACATTTAAATCCATGTATTTATGTTAATTATGTAATCAAAAATTTAAACCATTCAATTAACTAATATTTATTATATTTGTAATAAATACTAAATAATTACAATTTAATACGTATATCACTATTGTACAAACAAAATGTTAATTTTTTTTTATTCAACTATAAAGCATAAATCATATAAAAAATAACTACAAATTTAATTTTTAATTCATTTATCACAATAAATTTATTATACATTATATTGTAAAATTCTACTTTTAACTTCAAATACCAACAACAACTATCATAATTATTTAAATAACTTATCTCGCTTTCCTCCAAATATTTAATACTCCAGCCCATATATTTAAATTAGCTATGCAATTTTAAATTTAAACTAAGTAGATAACTCCAGTTAACTATTATTCGTATGATTAATTATGAAAATATAAAAATTGTGATACATACATAATATATAGAAATGGTTAAATTATCTTTTCATTGAAGTAAAGATACATAAGTCAAATAAGGTAAACATACATACATACATACATATATATATTATGAAATTCAAACTATATTTAATTTGTCTAAATAATTTCATCATATAGTGCATTACTTTATCGCAATTTTTACATCAAATACCTTCATTTTAAAATTTATATAACCATTTGCAAAATAATGCTCAGTTGCCTTTTAAGATTTTGAATTTAACTCCATATATTTGAATCAGTTACGTAACCTTAAGCTATTTAAACAAATTCAGTAATCTACAATTTATTAATTAATCTAAAAAATTATAAAATATGAAATATCAATATTTATACCATATTCATATTAAGATAAAATGGTATAAAAAATTCATTCAAATCAATATATTTACCATGCATCGCGGTGTATACTCTTTTTTTGACTTCAAGTATCTACATTTCGAAATTTCTATAGTTATTTATAGAGCCCTCATCGATATTATTGTACATCCAATCAATATGTTTTGATTAATTGTGTAATATTAAATTAAACTATTCATGTAACGACCCGCAAATCCGTACCCCTTGAGTTAACACAATTCTACATCAATCAACTTAAGTTGAACAGAAATACGAACCATTTGTGTTAAAGAAGAAGAGGTAGAAGAAGAAAATAGAAAACAACAACAGAATCTAACCTTCGCAGCGGAATAAAATATAATAGATAATAACATATCTTTACACAAAAGAAAAACTATATCTGTCTTATACATACATCACCAGAAAACATCATCACAACCTAACAACATCAATAACATACAACTGGACAGTCATGTAAACTTGTCCTCAAACTGAATACACAGCAGAATAATAATCAAGTACGGAAGTACGTATCGCCATCCTGCTCGTCTCTTGAGCTCCACAGCAACATATCATGTATTCTATAATACTCGGTCTGACCCGAGCATTATAGTTAAATAACACCCGAGTCAGTCTGGAATACCAGCGTGATAAAATCACACTCAAATTGATTATTAAAGTTTCAAAATCCTTTGAAAACAAAAGCATCTCGTAAGACCACGCCACAAATAAACATGTCGGGTTTTTACCTTACGATAGCTAAAACACCTTTTATAAAAATCCTATGATATTATAATAGGGCCTATATACAAATACTTATTAAAATAGCCGAAATTGTTACATTCATTAAATTCTAGCTACTAGCCACAATCGTGGGTAATACAAACAAAACTCGTAAAAGGCGCGTAGGGAGAATGGATTTCCAACTAATGACTAGGCATTGGGGTACCACCTATCACAGTACGTGGCCCAGATCACCGTACCGAGGATCACCCCCGACCCCCTACAACACAAGACCGGGACTACCCCTTACTGGATAATCCCGACTAAGATCACTCCACAGTTGGGATCAGCAACCATACCACTAAGCCGAAATAAAAAGGGACATCTAGACAGGGATGACCTTACCCTGAAATGGGTGCTACCCACCTAGACTTGCTGCATAACCCCTGATTTTCAGTCATTCGTAGTTGATGAGGCTCAAGGCTAAGCGTTACCTTTTTAGAACATATCCCTTAGAATGCTCATCACCCACCTGACGATGTTCTGAAAGCATTCATCCATACAAGTCCGTTCCGAGTTCGAACGGAACCGAAGGCACTACTCCTACTGCATCCATTTTGGAAACATCCTCAGGATTAGTAACGACTAGCCCTTGCACTTCACTGCTCCTTCTGCGATTCCAACTCTTGTTTTCCCCACGAAAACGTACAAACTGAATCGAAATGGTTTTCGAGAAATTAATCCCGATCCCGGTCTCTTCGAAACGATCAGCGCATTGGCCAATATTGATAGTTGGTTATTTAACTATCAATTAACATTCACAAACAACCATCCAACATAAATAATTTTTCCAAATTATTTATTATCCTCAAAATATCTTCGTAAGATATATTTCCATTTTTCAACCTTATTTTGAAAACAGTTTCCAAACCATCTTCCTTTTACAGAATAAATTCCCCAAATATTTTCTATTTCCACTGAAATCGCCAAGTACAATACTTTAGTTTTGAAAATGATTTAAAACACTTTATTATAAAATATATTTTAACATTTAGATTGAAAACTACTTCAATACTTTATTAAAAATATACCCTTTAGGAATATTTAAAATAAGGCTACTTTCATAAAGCATAAAACAAGATTTTTCTCCTTTTAAACAAATACCAAGTCACTTTTAAATAATTACTACTATAATAGATTAAAAGAAATTACTTACTTTAGAATTTAAATATTTTAGAAATACTAAATTTTTCAAAACATGTTTTTTAAAACAACATTAAAACTTTTAACTTATATTTAAAATTTTACATTGAAACGTACTTGGCTATCCCAGGAAATTTCCAATTTCAATCACTTAAATCAACTTACAAATTGATTTCCACTTTACTCCATTTTGAAATAAATCCCTTTACTTTCTCATTTTTTCTAAAATCCATTAACTTCATATTTTATTCCTTCATTTTGATTTTAAATCCTTTTACTGAAACATACCAATTTCAGATTTTCTAAATTCCTTCTTTATTCTTTTAAATAAATTTTAAACCTTGAATTTTAAAGTAAATTATTTCATTCCTTTGAATAACATCACTTAAGTTGTAAAATTCATTATTTTTCCTTTTATTCAAATCCCTTTTCCCATACTTGGAATTTATTTAGTTAAAATTTTAAAATCACCTTTTATTCTTTTCCAGTTCATTCTTCAATTTATTCAATTCTCTGTAATTATTTAACTTAACAATTTCCTCTTTTCTTCTTTTCAAAAATCCAATTCTATATATTTTGATAACTCAGTGTACCGAAATATATTCAAGCAAACCAGCATCCAACATTTCAAATTACCCATATAATTCATCGTAGAATATCAAAAATCAAAACATAGGATATTAAACAATCTAATAATTTTGAGGAATCCAGTTGGATCCCTCCAACCTATTTCCCTTCATCCACAGATGTTAGCACAATAAAATACCAATTCCACTTCGATGTGGAATATCGCGGTATATGGGATTTTATATAATATCATCCGCTATTATGCGACGCATTGGGTCTCATCCGCTATATAATGCGGGAAATCAATCATCCAATATACTATATAATACTATATAATATATCACATACAATCAATTCAATCATTCATTCAATCATTTAAATTTAACTATTTAAATTTTAAATCAAACCCGGATGAGTGAGATTAACTCACCTTTGACTTTATTGCAGTCCTTTCCAATCTTAACTGGTTTCTCGGTTTTTGACCTTGTATAAATATTATATGATTTTATTAATATTCCAAATAAATCGAACAAATAATTTCCATTTAACTCATAATTTTATTTTAAACAAATTTTCCTTTGAAACCCTTATACTTGTAAAAATTTATTTATGTGGATTTACCGTTTCATCCATACATATATACATATTTGACTTAAACAGAATTATTTTACCTTTACTGTACATATTTTTTTTTAACAACCAAATAGTTTTAAATTAACTGGCTAACCCTTATACCTATCAATCGTCATGAGGCGGCCCACCCTCTTGATCGCGACCCCCAACTGCTCCCTTGATCGATGCTTTTTCCACACCAAAATCACTGCTGCCTCTGCCAATGACGATGGCCACCCCCATCATACGCTCGGCTAAGCCTCCATTGCCACGTCTCTCCACGCATGTGTACCGTCATCAGACCAAGTCGCCCCCTCCACTCAGCACCGTTGCTGCCCTAATCAACACGAGATCGACCACCCTGCCTCCTCCAACGGTCGGTAACACTTCATCGACCTGTCTCTATCCCAGATCGACTCGAATCCAGAGCCTAACGCGACATCGCCGCTCGCGATTTGATCGCGTACAAACCCCATAATTTACAAACTTCAATTGATTTTCGAAACAAGGCCGAACTACTTAGAACTCGACTAGCAAGTATAAAGAAGTGAAGGGCGAAACGAATTCGCAGCCATGATTTAATTGTGAAGAGGAAACTGATTTTCTTTTATTTATTTTGCTCAGTACATTTCCTTTTGAACAATAAACATTTTATCTCTGGAACAAAGCTGCGCGAATTAAGGAAAAGTAGATAGCGTGTCTGAATCATCTTGCGTGCATAAATCGCTTTGCTACAGTGCTTGAGAAATGGCAGAATAGCAGCTGATGGGAAAAGAAACGGCTGACAGTGACCAGAGTATAAAAATATATATTTAAGTTAAATTCAATCGTCTCGATAAACGCAGCACGAAATTTGACATCCTATCGAGGCGTGCCGCAAGGCGTTCCTAGTGTTATATCCCTATTCTGAACGCAATGGAAAAGGTTTCGAGTCATAATTCGATCGTAAGGAGAAGATAGCTTTTTGAAGCAGTTAGAACATTGAATTTTCGATATAAATTTCAGCGCGTTTATATTTCGTAAGCTCACACAACAACTCCAAATGCTACGAAAATTGAAATCCGATAATAATACAATATTACAGATCCAATGAAATTGGTTTCGTTGAATTCCGAGACTGTGCCTCGGAAGGTTATTTTTAAATATCAATTTAAACTATAAAATCTCTGAACTTAACAAAGCACTTCCAAATTCAATTTTAACGCTCTTACTATCTTCAATGCTATCAATATAAATTTTACAAGCCTTCAAATTATTTTTAACAGGCTTAAAACTCCAAATTCAACATTTTACCCAACTTCAAATTATTTAATTTAATAATTAAATTATCCAAATAAATGGTGATACTTGAATTCAAGTTAAAAATTAACTTTTAAATATTTAAAATCTATAAAATATCCCGATTTCAAACATTCAAAAAATTTCGGATCGTCACATTCCTCCCCCTTAAAAGAATTTCATCCCCTAAATTACTAGTTATGAAGAATGGTCCAATACTCGTTTACCTTTTTCCCAAAACCAAACAGTTACTAACAACTTCCCAAAACAATCCTTTTATTAAGCACACCCTATCATTGTTCCTAACTTTCCAAACTTCTTCCATTAGGTTCCTACCAATATCATTTACCCAACCATTCAAATTTTAATTTAAACTAAATTTTAAATTTTCAAAATTTCTCAAAAAAAAATTCTAACTCCCTAAATTTTTGAAAAATTTCGCCAGCATCTCCTTTGCGCGGCTAGCTCGGTACAACTCCAAAATGCCTCTACGGGCCCCCAGATTTCAAAAGAAAACAAAACGCCAAGTGGCTCGATCAAAAACCCAATCAAATTTCATTCAGAAATTTAAACACATACCTTTTTGTCGAGCAATTTGTGAGAAATGCGGATTACGGATCTTAAGGCTAAGATTAACACTAGAGGAGCGTGAATAGTGTTAATAAAGAATTACTAAATCTTTTTGAGTTTATGTCAATTTAGACACAAAAGTATGCAATATACAGAAACAGGAATAATCACAGAAACAAACACAGATGTAGAAATAAAATAAAAGCAGTAAACGAAAGAACACACCGGATTTTATACTGGTTCGGAGTTACCCAACATCCAGTCCCGCAACACAAGTATGGATTTCCTTTCAACGGCAATCGTACAATTGCACCCTTGGTTTCAGGGCTACGAGGTACACCCTCCAGAATTTCGATCCTCTGGGTAGAGATACTTGATTTTCGGACCATAAGTTTACCCAATTGATTTACCAAGGCTACAATCACACCTTTTCCCTTTTGACTGATTTCCAAGGCTACAATCACACGTTTTCTCGCTTAATAGATTACAAAGAAGTCTATAACTCTGAATAGCACTGAGAACCTTGTAGAGATAGTGATAGAGAATCAAAGTAGAAGTAATCGAGTATGATTCAATGTTGATTTTTACAGAGTAATGATAAGAAAATGTATTAAGAAATGTGGAAGAAGAAGAGGAGTGAAAACCAAAAAAAAGTGACTGAAAATTTGTTGAAACTGACCCCTATTTATAGAAGAACAACAGCCATGACCATTCATGAAGAGTTATGGCGAATAGATACTTCTTTTGAAATTTGAATTTTTGAACCAAACTGTCACCATGTCGACATGGTACCCATAGGCATGTCGACATCCCAAAGCATTTTATGATATTTTTGAATTTCTTTGAAAATAACCTTTTTCTTATATTAAAACTATTTTAAACTTTATAAATATACTTGACTATAGTTGAATTCATAAGTAAATATAGAGAATAATATATATAGAATTGAACTATAATTTTACATTTAAATCTAAGTATAAATATTTAAAAGTTAAATATATTATTTGAAAAGACAGTTTAAAATCAGGAGTAATTTGTCTTTGAAAATAAAGATGTTTTTGAGGCTAAAATTATTTAAAATCAGGATTGAGGGTTTTGAACCTTTTAAAAGGAAAGTTTTGAAATCATTTTGAAAACAAGATAATTTTGTAAAATCGTTTAAATTAAAATTAGTGGATACAAAACAATGTCCCACTAGACTTTCGTAGGTTCCATCCTACTTAGGGTTCCATCCCTTTAACGGGCTTGAAGTGGATTCCATTCTACGAATAAATTGGATTTTAAGATGCCAGTGCTTTTCTACGAGTTTTAAAAAAATTCCTAATAAAAATACTTATCTTTGAAACCTTGAACTCTTGATAATCTTGATACTCATGGGTCTTCTATCTTGATATCTTGAATCTCTATATTATACAGTCTTCATTCTTAGTACCTGCATGGTTAAATACTACATATACATATATATCTAAACTTATAATGTTAGTATTTATATTTTATAATCTATTCTAAGGTTGTTGTCATCAAAACCATTATCTCACAGACTAACAATATCCCCCTTTTTGATGATGACAACCTTTGTTTATAAAATATTATTTCTATCCTAATAACTCCCCTAAAACTAACAACACCCCCTTAATCTATACCTAACTACCCTATTTTATATTTCTCCCCCTTTTCATCAACAAAAACTTTATCTAAACTAGATAACTCCAAACTATATAACTCCCCCTAAAACTAGCACTCTATGTCATGTGATTATAATGATAGTGTTATCGTAAGTAATCATCACTTAGATCTAATACTAAAACTTACTACTAACTATCCTAACTAAAATCCATGATAATACTTATAATTAAAACATATATAAGAACATGAATTATTTATTACGTATATAGTTGTATTTACATTTGCGTTTAGAAAACATAAAAACACAAACAACAATGTGAAGAAAGAGAAGAAACTAATGTGTGTTTTTGAACATAGGAGATCTATGAATCGAACAGTTTGGATAGTGGAAGCATAAATTACCATGTTGTTCGACAAGATTCCTATTTTTGTCGAAACACACTTCTCCAACGCAAACGACTTTGTCATCATCATCCGCTTGCGCTTCTTCCATGGGTTCTTCTTCTTCTTCGTCTTCGCTGGCCTCTTGTTCATGATTGTGTGAAGAGTCTTCATTGATCAAGATAGGGTTGGTCTGGTTATCCGTTAGGAATTTTTGCAAATTCCTAAGAATTTTGCCTTGCCTCTCTTGTTCCTTTGACATACGAAGTTGTGTCACTTGAATTTCAGTCAACATCTAAAGTACATACGTCATAGACACCTCCATTTTCGTTACATGAGCGAGAGTAGTGCATTGGAATGGACCATAAGTAGGAGAGGGAAATGAGAAAGTTGATTTTATGTTTGATTTTGAAGATGAAGCCATGATTTTATTTATTTCAGAAGAGAGAATGAAGAGAAAACAGAGAGAATGAATAAAAAATCAAAATTGAGAAGAATATATAACTAAATTTTTGAATTTTGGTGGGAAAAATTTTAAAAAATTAAAAACGTTATATGTCGACATGTATACCTAGGGGATGTCGACATGACCATTTAAATTTAAACTCTTTGATTTATTTTAATATTAATTATTAATTATACTTGTTATTTATATTTTATATTTCAGTTATAGAACAAATACCTAATTCTCTTCTTAATTTAGTAAATATTGATTCATTGAAGGGTTTTGTTGAGATATCAGCAATTTGATTCTCGGATTTGATGTAATCGAGAGTAATTATTTCCTTACTTATATTATCTCTGAGAAAATCATGTCTGATATCAATATATTTAGTTCGAGCATGTTGAGTAGTATTTTTGGATAAATTTATTGCACTAGTATTATCACAATAAATTGGCGATTTCGAGATATTTAGACCATAATCTTTTAAAGTTTGTTGCATATATATTACTTGAGAACAAGCCAAAGCAGCAGAAATATACTCTGCTTCAGTTGTTGATAAAGAAACTGTGTTTTGCTTTTTACTAAACCAGGAAACCAGAGAATGTCCTAAAAGTGACAAGTTCCACTTGTACTTTTTCGGTCTGATTTACATCCAACATCGTCAACGTCACAGTAAAATATTAATTCAAATGAACCATTTTTAGGGTAAAATAAGCCATAATCAGATGTGTTTTTAACATATCTTATGATACGTTTTACGGCTTTTAAGTGGGTCTCTTTAGGTTGGGATTGATATCTGGCACAGAGATAGACACTATGAATGATATCAGGTCTATTAGCAATAATATAGAGTAATGAGCCAATCATTCCTCTACATAATTTTTGATCTACATCTTTCGAGAGATCTTCTTTACTAAGGTACTCATTGGTTGTCATGGGAGTGGGTTTTACACTCGCAGTAGTCAAACCAAATTTACTAATTAGGTCTTTAGCATATTTTTCTTGACTAATAAAGATACCATTATCTAATTGTTTTATTTGTAATCCCGAAAAAGAAATTTAATTCACCCACATGACTCATCTCAAACTCTTTTGTCATTATTTCAGAAAATTCCTTATTCATTCCAAAATTAATTGAACCAAAAATGATATCATCTACGTAAACTTGTACTAGTTGAATATCATTTTTATTTCTTTTAATAAAAAGAGTATTATCTACTTTACCAATTTCAAAATTAGATTGCAATAAATAAGATCTTAGTCTATCATACCAAGCTCTAGGAGCTTGTTTTAGACCATATAATGCTTTCTTAAGTTTGTAAACATGATTTGGTAATTTATCATTTTCAAAAAGTGGTGATTGTTCAACATATACTTCTTCTTTTACAAAACCATTTAAAAATGCACTTTTAACATCCATTTGAAATAATTTGAAATTATTATGATTTGTGAAAGCAAGTAAAATCCTAAGGGCTTCTAAACTTGCTACGGGAGCAAAGGTTTCATCAAGCTTGATAATAACCTTGGGCGACTAATCGAGCTTTATTTCTAACTATCTCTCCTTGTTCATTCATCTTATTTTTATAAACCCATTTATTTCCAATTATAGTTTTATTATCAGGTCTAGGAACAAGTTCCCAAACATCATTTCTAGTAAATTGATTTAATTCTTCTTGCATAGTAAAATCCATGAATCATCAGTTGATGCTTCTTTTGGATTATTGGATTCAATAGTTGATATAAAAGCTACATTACTCATTTGACTTAGTTGATTTCTAGTTTTAACTATAGATTGCATATCTCCTAGTGTATTTTCTATAGGATGATCTTTTAAAAGTTTTGTCCTTTTATTAGGATGATTAATTTCATTATTAGTTTCAATTGGTTCTTGATTTTGAGTGATTAAATCCTCTTCATCATTTGTATCTTCAAAATTTTTGAAATTTTCATCAAATGAAACATGCATTGTTTCTTCAATGGTATTAGTTTTTAAATTAAACACTCTATACGCTTTACTTCTATTAGAATATCCGATAAAGATACCTTTGTCGGATTTAGGATCAAATTTATCTAAATTATCTTTTGTATTTAAAATAAAACATTTACTTCCAAAAATTCTGAAATAAGATACCTTAGGTTTCTTTGAATAAAGAAGTTCATAAGATGTCTTATCAGTCAAAGGTCTAATTAAAATTCTATTTAAAATATAACAGGCGGTAGCAACTGCTTCTGCCCAAAAATTCTTTGGTAAATTACTATTTATAAGCATAGTTCTCGCACACTCTTGAATCATCCTATTTTTACATTCTACTACTCCGTTTTGTTGTGGAGTTCTCGGAAATGAAAAAATGTGAGTTATTCCCTTTTTATTGCAGAATTCCTTGAACTTTTCATTTTCAAATTCACCACCGTGATCACTTCGAATAGTTATAATTTTTAGAGAAAATTGATTTTGAATTCTTTTTAAAAAGGTCTTAAAACATTCAAAAGTATCACTTTTATCTTTCAAAAATATTGTCCATGTAAATCTAGAGTAATTATCTACAATTAAAAAAACATGCTTACTATGATTTATTGAACGAATTTGAGATGGACCAAATAAATCAAGATGAAGTAATTTAAGAGGTTTTGAAGTTGAAATCTTATCTTTTAATTTAAAAGAACTTTTTCTAAGTTTTCCTAATTGACAAGCATCACATAAACTATCTACTTTAAAATTCATTTTAGGGAGACCTCTTACTAGATTATGTTTTGACAGTCTAGACAAGAGTTTGAAATTCAAATGTCCAAATCTTATGCCAAATCCAAGGGTCACTAGTATTTGCCAACATACACAGGTTATCATTTGAAACTTTCATACAAAGAATATAAATATTCTTTTTCCTGACTCCCTCAAATATAATGGTTGAATTATTATCTTCAATATGACACTTATCTTTTTCAAATTCAATTTTATATCCTTTATCGCATAGTTGACTTATACTTAGCAAGTTATGTTTCAGATTATTAACTAGCAAAACATTAGAAATAGTAGGAGTTTCATAATTACCGACTTTGCCGATGCCGATCACATATCCTTTTGAATTGTCTCCAAAGTTAACCAGTCCTCCATCTTTGTATATAATATCATTCAGTATATCTGGATTTCCAGTCATGTGTCTAGAACATCCACTGTCAAGTATGCATTTGTTCTTTCTAATCTACACAATTTGTCCGTTGTGGATTGATTCCTCAATAGCCATAAAGCACGATTCCTGCACATCAAACAATTTCGGTAGATAACTTGAATTTAAATATTGATTATATGCAGACTCATAAAACAATGATGATTTAAATATTTCTAAACTAGTATTGACAAATATAGCCATTTTAAAAAAAATTCAAAAATTAGATTATGAAACTTTGAAAACCTTGCTCTGATACCAATTGTGAGAAATGCGGATTACGGATCTTAAGGCTAAGATTAACACTAGAGGGGGGGTGAATAGTGTTAATAAAGAATTATTAAATCTTTTTGAGTTTATGTTAATTTAGACACAAAAGTATGCAATATACATAAACAGGAATAATCACAGAAACAAACACAGATGCAGAAATAAAATAAAAGCAGTAAAGGAAAGAACACACCGGATTTTATACTGGTTTGGAGTTACCCTACATCCAGTCCTGCAACACAAGTATGGATTTCCTTTCAACAGCAATCGTACAATTACACCCTCGGTTTCAAGGCTACGAGGTACACCCTCCAGAATTTCGATCCTCTGGGTAGAGATACTTGATTTCCGGGCCACAAGTTTACCCAATTGATTTACCAAGGCTACAATCGCACCTTTTCCCTTTTGATTGATTTCCAAGGCTACAATCACACCTTTTCTCGCTTAATAGATTACAAAGAAGTCTATAACTCTAAATAGCACTGAGAACCTTGTAGAGATAGTGATAGAGAATCAAAGTAGAAGTAACCGAGTATGATTCAATGTTGATTTTGGTAGAGTAATGATAAGAATATGTATTAAGAAATGTGGAAGAAGAAGAGGAGTGAAAACCAAAAAAAAGTGATTGAAAATTCGTTGAAACTGACCCCTATTTGTAGATGAACAACAGCCATGACCATTCGTGAAGAGTTATGGAGAATAGACACTTCTTTTGAAATTTGAATTTTTGAACCAAACTGTCACCATGTCGACATGGTACCCATAGGCATGTCGACATCCCAAAGCATTTTATGATGTTTTTGAATTTCTTTGAAAATAACCTTTTTCTTATATTAAAACTATTTTAAACTTTATAAATATACTTGACTATAGTTGAAATTCATAAGTAAATATAGAGAACAATATATATAGAATTTAACTATAATTTTATATTTAAATCTAAGTATAAATATCTAAAAGTTAAATATATTAATTGAAAAGATAGTTTAAAATCAGGAGTAATTTGTCTTTGAAAATAAAGATGTTTTTTAGGCTAAAATTATTTAAAATCGGGACCGAGGGTTTTGAATCTTTTGAAAGGAAAGTTTTGAAATCATTTTGAAAACAAGATAATTTTGTGAAATCGTTTGAATTAAAATTAGTGGATACAAAACAATGTCCCACTAGATTTTCGTAGGTTCCATCCTACTTAGGATTCCATCCCTTCAACGGGCTCGAAGTGGATTCCATTCCACGAATAAATTAGATTTTAAGATGCAAGTGCTTTTCTATGAGTTTTAACAAAAATTCCTAATAAGAATACTTATCCTTGAAATCTTGAACTCTTGATAATCTTGATACTCATGAGTCTTCTATCTTGATATCTTGAATCTCTATATTATACAGTCTTCATTCTTAGTACCGGTATGGTTAAATCCTGCATATACATATATATATATATATCTAAACTTATAATGTTAGTGTTTATATTTTATAATCTATTCTAAGGTTGTTGTCATCAAAATCATCATCCCATGGACTAACATAATTCAAATTTATCTTCTGAAATCAAAACCTATTTTCCTTTTCCTTCATAATACCTGTATATTCTACTTAGTAATAATATCCCATCACAACATTCAAAATCATTTATTTGACTCCTTTACGAAATTTCCATATTCATTCCATTTAATCCCGTACGATTTACCTATATCATTCGTATGCAATACCTAATCCGATCGCTTACTCGATCACACAATTTCACTTCCGAACTAGTATCGTCCACCCGACTTCCTAGTGCGGACTCAGATCTGGTTTCCTCATCAAAAAATGTCATTCTCCTTGCATAGTCATAATTATGATAGAGAATTTCCATAATCAATCAAAATCCATATCCAGGGTTCACCGTCGAAAATCGAGTGAAAAAATCCTAACTCGGATCGATATAACTATCTCGAAATTCTATGTTCGAATCTGGATCAAATCGTTATGCGAATAAAATAAATATACGTACATCCTACGTATTTATATCCATCGATTATTAACTATATCAATTTTCTTTTATTCACATTATTTTTATTTTTATTCACTATCCATAATTATCCCATTTTACAACTTTCAGTTTTAATCTTCATTCAATTATTCACCTAGAATAATTTTTTTCAATACCAAATTTACTTAAGGATTTCACCATTTATTTCTTAAGTTTAATATAAATATTTATTTTTATTTCACCACTTTAGCTTTTATCTATTTCTATTCAAATTGGTTCACCCATCTCCATATGAATTTAGTTTATCTTCAACTCTGAATATTTAATTTTATCTTCCATTTATACTGGTTCATATCATTATTTTAAATTAGTTGCATACCCTAATTTATTTCAATTTCAAATCTAAAATTGTTTTGTCGCTAACTAAAATTTTCCCAAAATTTTCAAAAAAAATTCTAACTCCCAAAATTTTTGCAAAATTTTGACAGAGTCTCCTTTATACGGAGGAGCTTTTGCTATTCGACAAGAGATATAAATATATATACATCGACCCACACGGTCGGAAAAACAAAAACAGTTCATATTTCCTATTTTTATTGCGTAGGCGTACCTCTATTTAGCATTTTAAGCAAGCGGCTTATTATTTAGCAATTAGCGCGCCTAAAATCCAGGCAAATGGCTTCCCGTTACCTGTACTTACTCAATTCTACCTGTACTTACTCAATTCAAACATATAAGTACTAAATATATGCAATTTATTAACATTTCACTTGCTTTCAATAGCTAACACATAAATTTCACATATAATGCACGTTATATAATTTCCATAAGCACATATAAGGTTCCAACACTTATTACAATTGCTTACAACCAATTTCGAAACCATTCCATTCAGTTTAAGTGATTTGCAACTTACTCGCTTATATTTAATTCATTCTAAGCAAAACAACTCATATTCATTTCCAATTGATTTCAAAATCATCCTATTTCACTTCTAATAACTCATAGAATTTTTATCTAATACCATTTACATCGAATGATCCATTTCCTTATGCAATTCGACAATATTAATGTGAATAAATAATCACTTAAGCTTTATAACCATTTAAATTGATTCCAACTCAATTTACACTTGATTCCATCCCATTTTAATTTATTCACAATCTTTCCATTGCATTTTCTTTCTTATCCAAAAAGTTTGATTCCAACCCATTTTATTAAACCCGACAACCAAGATATTAAATAACCATCTCACAATTTACTTAAGTTACTTATTTTCTTCAAACTATTCTACCCAATAACTTAAGTTTATTTTATTCAATTAGTTTATTCTTTTATCCATTTTTAAATTTTAATTCACATTAACAATTCATTATTGAATTTATTAATAATAAGGCCATTCAATTTATGCTTGAATTGGATTTGTTTACATTTCACACCATATCCATTATAATCCAATTCAATTTTATTCGACCACACTTTCAATTTATAATCCCATACTTGATGATTTTTTTATCTTCAAAATCATTTTATTTAATTTTCTTGTGTTCAATCTTACTTTGTCCCAAGTTTGGATATTTTTTTCAGAATACAATACTTCTATTCCGGCTTATTTATTCCCTTTTAAATTTTATAAGCTACTCACTAATTAATATTCATACTTCTCCATCTATTTATAATCAATCATATTCACATTTTATTTTTAATTAGGGATTATATATTTTTATTTCAATGCTCTTTCAATTCTTTTATAAGCTTTCGAAGCTTCTTTATTCCAATTCGATATTACTTAGTCTACATTTATTTATTTCAGCATGAATTTTATCCCTTTCAATATTATCTATACTCAGCTGAATTTATTTCAATCCAATTTTATTTAGTTTAACTCTAGTTAAATCTAGCTACATACCATTCTTTTTGAATTTTGTTAAGCAAGGACTTAATTACATTTAATATCATTCCAATATACAAATTTTCAACTCATGTGCCTACTCACCTGAATCAATTAGTACTTACAAATCTTAATTCCAATACTTTGTTTAATTTAGTCCAACCTGACTAATTTTCCCATTCCACATAATTTAACACAATTCAATTTTAAATTCCAGTATTCGGTTTTCATTTTACTTACTTACAAATTTGAATAAATTTGTCCTCCCTCAAATTCACTTCCAGTAAATTTTTACTTTTATTTACTAGGTTCAATTACATTCTATTTCCATTCAAATTTTTACACTTCTTTAAGTTTCCAACTTATCTATATTCCATTCACAATTCTTTTTAATTCAGTACATTGTATTGGTTTACTAACTTATTTTATTTCCTACTTCCTTTAGTTTAACTCTTTCAAGTTGAATTTTATTTCAATAAATTCCAAATTTACAAGTTATCAAACTTATTATATGCCATAAACATTCTTAGTCAAGATTCCAGAGTTTAAACAGTCTTTTAACATTTCAAAATTCCTTTGAAATCACCTATATCCAAATTCCTTGCATTTCTAAAATCAAATTTATCTTTTGCAAACAATTCCAATTTAAAATAATTTGGTAGCAACTTCTCTCTTGGAAACTTGAAAATGAACATCGATGATGCTGGAGTCATCACCGAAGTTATTTTCCAACGACCGAAAGAGTTCAATGCTTTTATCTCTTTTTAAAACATTTCAAATATTTTAATTTCAAATCTCCTAGATTTCAAATCCAATTCAAAAAAAATTCCAAAATTCCAAATTCGAAATCCATCCAAAACATTACTCTGGAACTTTCATCACGATTTATTTCCAAATATTCCTCGGGAAATTTATTTCATCTTCAATTATAGATCACATTTATAAATCTCATTTTGTTAATGAATTTATTCCTTAAACTTTGGTTAAAAATTTAGTCCTTAATTCAACTTTCACTTAACAATGATAATAATTTAATATCATCTTCTAACAACCAAGCAACCGTATAATATCATAATAATTTACGGAAAATCATTTCCTTTATATATAAAAATAATTTTGGGTAAAATTATTTCATTTACCCTATTTAAAACAATACTGTGTCGGTTTATCTTGTTTAAGAGTTTACAAACTCCTATCGATAATATGGCATCCCACACATCGACCAGAATCCATAAACACTCAACCGATAAGTCAACACGATATAAAACATTTTTTATATTCACAAACAAATACGCGCTCAAATTTATTAATACACTCAAGCTCATTCTAGAGTACAATAGATTCTATTCAATGTGTAATCCCCACCAGAGCCAAGGTTATCACCAACCTAAGCTCTGATACCAACTGTAACGACCCGCAAATTCGTACCCCTTGAGTTAACACTATTCTACATCAATCAACTCAAGTTGAACAGAAATACGAACCATTTGGGTTAAAGAAGAAGAGGTAGAAGAAGAAAATAGAAAACAACAACAGAATCTAACCTTCGCAGCGGAATAAAATATAATAGATAATAACAGATCTTTATGCAAAAGAAAAACTATATTTGTTTTATACATACATCACCAGAAAACATCTTCACAACTCAACAACATCAATAACATACAACTGGACAGTCATGTAAACTTGTCCTCAAACTGAATACACAGCGGAATAATAATCGAGTACGGAAGTACGTATCGCCATCCTGCTCGTCTCTTGAGCTCCATAGCAACATATCATGTATTCTATAATACTCGGTCTGACCCGAGCATTATAGTTAAATAACACCCGAGTCAGTCTGGAATACCAGCGTGAGAAAATCACACTCAAATTGATTATTAAAGTTTCAAAATCCTTTGAAAACAAAAGCATCTCGTAAGACCACGCCACAAATAAACATGTCGGGTTTTTACCTTACGATAGCTAAAACACCTTTTATAAAATCCTATGATATTATAATAGGGTCTATATACAAATACTTATTAAAATAGCCAAAATTGTTACACTCATTAAATTCCAGCTACTAGCCACAATCGTGGGTAATACAAACAAAACTTGTAAAAGGCGCGTAGGGAGAATGGATTTCCAACTAATGACTAGGCACTGGGGTACCACCTATCACAGTACGTGGCCTAGATCACCGTACCGAGGATCACTCCCGACCCCCTGCAACACAAGACTGGGACTACCCCTTACTGGATAATCTCGAGTAAGATCACCCCACAGTTGGGATCAGCAACCGCACCACTAAGCCAAAATAAAAAAAGGGACATCTAGACAGGGATGACCTTACCCTAAAATGGGTGCTACCCACCTAGCCTTGCTGCATAACCCCTGATTTTTAGTCATTCCTGGTTGATGAGGCTCAAGGCTAAGCGTTACCATTTTAGAACATATCCCTTAGAATGCTCATCGCCCACCTAACGATGTTCTGAAAGCATTCATCCATACAAGTCCGTTCTGGGTTCGAACAGAACCGAAGGCACTACTTCTACTACATCCATTTTGGAAACATCCTCAGGATTAGTAGCAACTAGACCTTGCACTTCACTGCTCCATCTTCGATTCAAACTCTTGTTTTCCCCACGAAAACGTACAAATCAAATCGAAGTGGTTTTAAGAAATTAATCCCGATCTCGGTCCCTTCGTAACGATCAGTGCATTGGCCAATATTGATAGTTGGTTATTTAACTATCAATTAACATTCACAAACATCCATCTAACATAAATAATTTTCCCAAATTATTTATTATCCTCAAAATATCTTCGCAAGATATATTTCCACTTTTCAACCTTTTTTTGAAAACAGTTTCCAAACCATCTTCCTTTTACAGAATAAATTTCCTAAATATTTTCTATTTCCACTGAAATCACCAAGTACAATACTTTAGTTTTGAAAATGATTTAAAACACTTTATTATAAAATATATTTTAACATTTAGATTGAAAACTACTTCAATACTTTATTAAAAATATACACTTTAGGAATATTTAAAATAAGGCTACTTTCATAAAACATAAAACTAGATTTTTCTCCTTTAAAACAAATACCAAGTCACTTTTAAATAATTACTACTATAATAGATTAAAAGAAAATACTTACTTTATAATTTAAATATTTTGGAAATAATAAATTTTCCTAAACATGCTTTTTAAAACAACATTAAAACTTTTAACTTATATTTAAAAATTTACTTTGAAACGTACTTGGCTATCCCAGGAAATTTTTAATTTCAATCACTTAAATCAATTTCCAAATTGATTTCCACTTTACTCCATTTTGAAATAAATCTCTTTACTTTCTCATTTTTTTTCGAAATCCATTAACTTCATATTTTATTCCTTCATTTTGATTTTAAATCCTTGAACTGAAACATACCAATTTCAGATTTTCCAAATTCCTTCTTTATTCTTTTAAATAAATTTTAAACCTTGAATTTTAAAGTAAATGATTTCATTCCTTTGAATAACATCACTTAAGTTGTAAAATTCGTTATTTTCCCTTTTATTCAAATCCCTTTTCCCATACTTGGAATTTATTTAGTTAAAATTTTAAAATCACCTTTTATTCTTTTCCAGTTCATTCTTCAATTTATTCAATTCTCTGTAATTATTTAACTTAAAATTTTCCTCTTTTATTTTCTTTTCAAAAATCCAATTCTATATATTTTGATAACTTAGTGTACCGAAATATATTCAAGCAAACCAGCATCCAAAATTTCCAATTACCCATATAATTCATCACAGAATATCAAAAATCAAAACACAGGATATTAAACAATCTAATAATTTTGAGGAATCCAGTTGGATCCCTCCAACCTGTTAACCTACATCCACAGATGTTAGCACAATAAAATACCAATTCCACTTCGAGGTGGAATATCGCGGTATATGGGATTTTATATAATATCATCCGCTATTATGCGGCGCATAGGGTCTCATCCGCTATATAATGCGGGAAATCAATCACTCGAATATACTATATAATATATCACATCCAATCAATTCAATCATTCATTCAGTCATTTAAATTTAACTATTTAAATTTTAAATCAAACCCAGATGAGTGAGATTGGCTCACCCTTGATTTTATTACAGTCCTTTCCAATCTTGACTGGTTTCTTGGTTTTTGACCTTGTATAAATATTATATGATCTTATTAATATTCGAAATAAATCGAACAAATAATTTCCATTTAACACATAATTTTATTTTAAACAAATTTTCCTTTGAAACCCTTATACTTGTAAAAATTTATTTATGTGGATTTACCGTTTCACCCATACATATATACATATTTGATTTAAACAGAATTATTTTACCTTTACTGTACATATATTTTTTTAACAACCAAATAGTTTTAAATTAACTGGCTAACCTTGATTACAGTAATGAATAGAAATAGGAATGAAAAAAACAATACCCTGTTAATCGTCACGAGCCAGCCCACCCTCTTGATCGCGACCCTCAACTGCTCCCTTGGCCGATGCTCTTTCTGCACCAAAATCGCCTCTGCCTCTACCAATGACGATGGCCACCCCCATCGTACGCTCGGCTAAGCCTCCATTGCCGTGTCTCTCCACGCATGTGCGCCGTCATCAGACCAAGTCGCCCCCTCCACTCAGCACCGTTGCTGCCCTAATCAACACGAGATCGACCACCCTTCCTCCTCCAACGATCGATAACACTTCATCGATTCGTCTCTATCCTAGATCGACTCAAATCCAGAGCCTGACGTGACGTCGCCGCTCGCGATTTGATCGCGTACGAACCCCATCATTTACAAACTTCAATTGATTTTCGAAACAAGGCCGAACTATTTGTAACTCGACTGGCAAGAATAAAGAAGTGAAGGGCGAAATCGAATTCACAGCCATGATTTAATTGTGAAGAGGAAACTGATTTTCTTTTATTTATTTTGCTCAGTACATTTCCTTTTGAACGATAAACATTTTATCTCTAGGATAAAGCTGCGCGAATTAAGGAAAAGTAGATAGCATGTCTGAATCATTTTGCATGCATAAATCGCTTTGCTACAGTGCTTAAGAAATGACAGAATAGCAGCTGATAGGAAAAGAAACGGCTGATAGTGACCAGAGTACAAAAAAAGAATATTTAAGTTAAATTCAATCGTCTCGATAAACGCAGCATGAAATTTGACTTCCTATCGAGGCATGCCACTAGGCGTTCCTAGTGTTATATCCCTATTCCGAACGCAATAGAAAAGGTTTCGAGTCCTAATTCGATCGTATGGAGAATATAGCTTTTTGAAGCGGTTAGAACATTGAATTTTCGATATAAATTTCAACGCGTTTATATTTCGTACGCTCACACAACCACTCCAAATGCTACGAAAATTAAAATTCGATATTAATACAATATTACGGATCCAATGGAACTAGTTTCGTTGAACTCCGAGACTGTGCCTCGGAAGGTTACTTTTAAATATCAATTTAAACTATAAAATCTCAAAACTTAACAAAGCACTTTCAAATTCAATTTTAACACTCTTACTATCTTCAATATTATAAATATGAATTTTACAAGCCTTCAAATTATTTTTAACCAGCATAAAACTCAAAATTCAACATTTTACCCAACTTCAAATTATTTAATTTAATAATTAAGTTATCCAAATAAATAGTGATACTTGAATTCAAGTTAAAAATTAACTTTTAAATATTTAAAATCAATTAAATATCCCGATTTGAAACATCCAAAAATTCAGGGTAGTCACAATTCGAATAAATTCAGTTAACAAATATTCGTCAATTCATCTACTAAATCCTAAAATACGAAGGTTTCAATATGTGTACCATATTCATATTAATAAAAGAGGTACAATTGTTTTCTTATTCAAATATAAAGATAAATAAATAACATAACATAAATAAAATTAAAAAAATTAATTTATTATTCATTTCTCAATAAATTTGTTGTACATTGCATCGTAAAATTTTGTTTTTAGCCTCAAATACTTACATTTTAACACTTTTCCAATTATTTGCCCCCTTTCCACAATTCTTACCTAATAATTTACATTTAAATTCGTTTATTTATATTACTTATGAAATCTCAAAAACTAAAGAAGAAAAAGGTAGAAACACCAAAACTTGGCTCTAGGGTTTATGCCGACCCTATTTGTAGTTTGGAATTCCATAGGTAGACATGGGTTTCTCCATTAGCCGTCATATGGACAATAAGAGATCGATACGTACGCCATGTAGAAGTTGACCTATGTGAGTTCTAGGTGCGAGTTTTATAATTTTTAAATGTTCTTCTTTGGATTTCTTTGTTCAAATTTTCTTTTAGCCACTGTTAATATTTTCAACTTGAATGATGGGCACTACAACTTCTTTGCTTTAGCTTAGTTTACTCATTATTGTCTTTTAGATTTTTATGTAGCCAAAATTCATATAGCATGGACTACCAAACATAGATGGCTTACTAAGAAACAAGCCGAGTTTTAAGGAGAATGTTTCCAGAAGGGAAATCTTTATAGAATTTACCCTTCCTATTGTGTGTTGTTGTGCTATCACAATTTAAATGGATTAGTTATCAAATATTCAAAACTTGTATATACTTATAATGAACGATAACATAATAACATGCACTATTTATGAAATTTCTAATGCCACACCAAAAAGAAATTTGAATATGACAAAGAGAGAGGAGACTGTAAATATTTTAGAATAACACATAAAACTATGGCAAAATAATACGACTTAATTCATCAGGTATATCTCACTTGATGTGACGCCCCACTTCGAGACCCACATTAACAAAGAGTATTACAAGGTAATAATGTCTGCTAATGCGGAGAATAGGGCTGGTTAGGGCCGACCATCTATAGCCTTATCTTAAATACATATTGAATAGGTCGATAAAAGCTCTATTTTTTTCATCTCAAGTGGATCGACATATCCAATAAATACTAAATACAAAGCCATGGGTGGTTATAGGATCTATCAGAATAAAATACAACAACTCAAATGTAAAACACATCACAGAACAGCGGATAATCACATATACACACACATATACAGATACATCACAGAGTATACAAAATGATACATCACATATGTGGTATGATGACCACAATACAAACACGAGTCAAAAGAATATACATATCAGAGTAGCGAAAAGAAGACTACAACAAAAAAAGCTAACAGGTAAGTCCATGCGGAAGCAGAATAGGTAAGTCCATAAGGGTACCCAACTTGAAACATCTCGGCCTGACCCGAGTATAAAATACATGGGTCAGTCTAGCTAAACAAATTAGTTATAAGGATAAGTGATAATATAAACATAAGGCAAGGTGATAATCTTCTCAAGTGAGAAGGAATAATTCAAGGGTATATGGTTACTTCACATGGCATAACTCAGTAGGTATAGTAATTTTAACTGATATAAGGATATCACTAAATATGAATGCAACTCAAAGGAGATAACACTCTATAACAAATTTCACAATAAAAACACGCCTCATCTCATCGGCGTATCACAAAACATCAAATATGGTTTAGGAAAAAACATAACTCCAAAGAGGAGAAATCCCAAACCCGCCATATCGGCAACTCAAAACAAGGTCAAAGAAATCACCATCTCAAAATACGCCATAAGGCAATCAAATATAAATCTCCAACATAGGAAACTATAATCCCAAATAAATGCCAAAAGGCAAATCTCATATAATACGCCAAAAGGCAAATCTCAAATTACGCCAGTGATGGCAAACACAAATCTCAAATATAGAACTCGATAAGGAGTTCAATTTCCAAAGATGTAATCCCCATATATAATATCTCGAATGGCTCAAATCGCCAATAATGTAAAAAGGCGACACACTTGGAAAATCATAAGGAAATCATCTCAAAGATATAGCATGTGCTTATGGCTGAAGACTACCAAGTACCATTCTCCCAAAATAAGGCGCCACGTCTCTTAGACAACGTCCCTAAGGACAAATAAATATGACTCTTAGACAAACATCCCAAAGGACAAATACGTCGCAATGAAAAACATCTCTTAAAAAAACATCCCGAAGGACAAATGAACTGAAGGTCCAGTATTGGCAAATACATCTCTTAGACAATTGTGTCACAAACTTTTGGATACGAACCTGAACAGTGTTAATTGTGTCACATTCATAGTAGCAAAAAGTTTACCTCATCTCATCTGTAAACTCGACCCGAAGGTCAAAATGATCAAATGGACAAGTCGGGATTAATCGATAAGATAAACGCATGTCTCCAATACCACTTGTTTTACCAAACTGTTTAATCCTCCATCTCATTTGCTCGAAATGTGCAAAAACGTGTGATTTATATATAAAATAATTTACTTTGGAAAAACCAGCTTTGAAAACCAATTTCTGAAATCAGTTTGAAATCCATATTTGAAAATTCCCTTATTATAGAGAACAAATAGGTGTTACACTTGAAAATAATTCAAAATATTAGATAATAATTCTTTTAAAATGCCCATTAATTTTAAAAAAAATTGTTCGAAAAAATACGTGCTCGAAATCAAAGAAATCACTCAAACCATCATTCAAATTCAATTCGAATTCGAATTTCAAATTCATCAAAACTTGGCTAGCCTATTGATAGGCATCATAGCCCAACATTTTAGAAATATCACAAAAACCTAAAGTAAAAGTCAAAAGTCAGACCGAAAAAGAACATAAAAATGCATAGGCAAAATAATACCCAGATCTGAAATCTTCTCCGGGTTCAACTTTCAGACATGAAACAGGTGGCCAAACGACCTCTGATTAAACTAAAAATTAGTGTGCATATAGTAGAAAGCTTCATCTTTCAAACAAAAGCAGAATCAATGAATTTCGACTAGAAATGTAAAAGTTACGCTGTCTCAAACATGAACTCAGGCTCTGTTTGCAACAGTTCGAAAAAACATGTGCCCAGGCCTGAAAACCATCTTGGGTTCAACTTGCAGGCCTAAAACAGAGGATAAAACTACCTCATATTGACCTGAAAATTGGTATGAACATACTAGAAAACTTTATCTTTCAAAAAAAATAGAGTCAATGAATTCTGACTGGAAATGAAAAAGTTACACTGTCTCAAACATGGACTCGGGCAATGTTTGCAACAGTTCAAAAAAACCAAAAATGTGCAGACCTGAAACTCATCTCGGGTTCAACCTTCAGGCATGAAACAAAGGGCCAAACTACCTCAGACTGAGCTGAAAATTGGTATGCATATAGTAGAAAACTTTGTCTTTTAAAAAAAAGAATCGATGAATTTTAGTAAGAAATGAAAGAGTTATGCTATCTCAAACATGGACTCAGACCATGTTTGCAGCAACTAAAACCAATTTCTACAGGAAAAAAATCTAAGTTTGAGTTAATTTTCTACCACTGTTTTGAACATCCAAATGACAATATTTTTCAACCAAAATTTGCAGAGATGAAGCTCAACATGCAAGCTACCAAATGCATGAAATCCGGCAGCATTTCGTTGCCGAAATCAAAAGTTAGAGGCTTTCAAAGAGGCAATATGAAAAAGATTTCAAACAGGGAAACAACTATAGAAATTAAACTATTCACTGTTTTTTATAATTTTTGAGCTTGGCAGTAACGACCCGGGATTTTCGATCCGAAAATTCCAAATAGTTAGGAAAAAGAAGAAAGAAATAGAAGAAGAAGAAGAAGAAACACTACAAAGATTATCACATTCGCAGCGGATGAAAATATAATATCAAATATTATCAGTTTACAAAAGAATTCTATATCTGTCAAATACATTTATAATACATCTGAGTTACACATATATACAGACATTGGATATACACAATCATCATGTCTCAGATATACAACAATATAATACAGTGAAAACACTCCATACGTTCTTGCCATCCAGCTTGCCTCCTGAGCTCCAGAACGTCCTTACCTGAAAATCTGTAATACTCGGTCTGACCCAAGCATTACATCAAAGTAACACCTGGGTCAGGCTGGAAACCAGCGTGAGTAAACCCATCTAACATGGAATACCAAGCATACAACTTATATAAAACCCGGGCAACTCATATCAATTTACAAATTCACAATTTGTTATAGACATTAGTTATTTCACATCAATTTTCCAAGTACCAAAATTTAGATGAAATAGTCCAATTCACTTAAATCATTCCATACGAGCCTATTGATTTCACATATCAATTTATAAAGAATCGAAGTGGTTTCGGGTATTTTCTAATGCCCTACCCCGGTCTCTTCGAGTCTCATGTCATCCTAACCTAAGTTCCCAAATGAAATACACTTCAAACTTTAAATACAGGATGTCCCTTTACACAACAATTCATCATTGATAGATAACCACAATATCATGTCCGCCTAAACATATGATACTACACAACATTTCATATCAGAGATATCAACTCATTCAAGGCATCCAATACCATTCAATCATCCATAAGCAAACTTGATCACTTCCAAATTAAATTTAATCACTTCTAATTGAATTACTAACCTCAATCACTTAGATTCCTTCACTTGACATTAATTAATTTCAAATCAATTAATTAATCATCATTAATCACCCTGGATTAATTATCCTTCAGTTACATTCACAAATTAATTAACAATAATTAATTACATTAATCCTTAATCACTTATATTAATCAATTTCTCATAAATCACTTATTATTGATTAATTAATCTTAATTAATCAACCTTTAATTACATCATTAATTATATAAATTAATGATTTCTAGTTACATCTTAATTTATCCTAATCTAAACCAATTACATTAAGTAATTAATCATGAATTAGACCACAAATATTAATCACTCTTGATTAATCTCAATCAGTAATTAATTGCCTTTTATTTACTTCATTAAATAAGTTAATTACTCCTTAATTATTTATCTTAATTAATCTCTTGAATAATTACACAAAGTAATTATACCCAAATTACTTCTGTTAACAAATCATCATTCAACTAATTACATCCAGTAATTATTAATTAATTAAATCCCTAAGTAATTATTAATTCATTATTCCATAATTATTAATTAATAACCTTCATTATTTATTTATAAAACTCAATTACCCATTTATTTATCACTAATTACTTAATTAATCAATTAGTTAACTGCTAATCATATATTAATTAACTTTAAGTAGTTAATTTAAAATCCTTAATTTCAAATTAATTAAACACTTAATCATTTGTTAATCAATTTTTAATAACAAATTTATAAATCTTAACTCACTTAGTTAATAGTAATTATAAATTAATTACCGTTCAAAATTTTCTTACAATATAAACTAAGTAAATAAAAATCATGTATCTTACATTTTTAAAGTCCACCTTAATAACTTTAAATAAACTGGTTACTAACTTAAAAGCTTTAATGTTAATTAAATTTAACACTTGTCTTAAATTAACTACTTAATTAAAATATTAATTAAGATTTTAAAAACATTCTTAAGTAATTACTTCAATATTTAAAACTGAAAATAAATTCCTTACTGAAATTGTCAAACATTAATTAAGTCATTAATATTTAAACTTTGTTTAAGATGATATAACTTAAACTTATTTCGCCAAGCACTTTGAATGCCAACCCGAGAAGTTTACTCGTGTTTCCACCCGAGTTTTCCACCATTTCCCCCGAGTCTTTCTCCTCTTCTTCACATATTTTTTTTCTTAAGTTTAAGTTTAAACTTTAATAACAGGAAAACATGCTTACGCGCTTTGTTCCAACTCAAAGTAAACCTTTCATTTCCTCGAGCATCCACTCGAGTCGTTCACCACTCAAAACTTTCGGACACCATCTCAAGGCCATGCACGATGCCTCGTTGGCACTCTAGCGAACCACGGTACCTCCAGCGAGTCACGAACTATCACTACAATCGAAAACAAAGATCAACTCGATGCCAATATTTCCAGATCGCGATTAAGCCTTTGTTCGAAAATCTAAAAATTGACTCCACCCAGCAAATTGCTTCACCCCATCCACGTCGTCCACCTGAGGCACTACGACTTCGGCCTCACCTCGCCCATCCCCTATACTACACTCCCCCTCAATTTCGAGCAACTCCATCGTCCAGGGGAGGCGAAATCTCCTTGTTTCAGACCATGTCAAAACCCATGTGTTAAACTTTAAATCTTCCTCGTTCCAACGTCTCTTGCAATAGAAAAATTATTTAACAATTTTCCTGAAATCATCGATTACCAAACCTGCTTCATGCAAAATTTCAACATTCAATATTTGTTCGATCGTTGGAAATTGGTTAAAAAGCATTTTTGGTTCATCTATAAACTGCTCGAAGCATACTTAACAAAAAATTTCCATTTTAGTTTTAGAAAACCTATTTTAAAGAGTGGATTCAAGTTATGTAATTGAATTAGCAATTTATCACATTCGAATTTAACATAATATTACACGTTGCTCTATAAAACAAGATTCCAGTGGTGATACTTCACCAGCATGTTTAAAACAGATTTTAAATTCTTGATGTAGGTTTAAACATCTTGTTTTGTTTGAAACTCTAAGCTTAACAATGATTGGATGAAAGTATTTTGAATTTTGATTAAATATTCAATTCTGAAACTAAAAACAGAGAAGAACCAGTATATTCAATTTTCACAAAACACTCGTATATAAACACAGAGCTCTATTCAACAAAAATACATATGCAAACACAATATTGTTCATGAATCACATACACAAAATTTAATTTATACTTAAGTCTTTAAGAACTATATTTACTCACCTAAAAAGTGTTTTGAAAAGAGAACCAATACCGTTTTGGAAAGCTGCTACTTGATTTTCCTTTAAATCCTCTTGTTTATTTAGTTGAGATGTATTTGAGTTTATAAGATGATGATACTTATTTTCCTTCTTTCTCTGATTTGCTGTGTTATGAACGAACTAGAATAAGAGGATATGCATATATAGAAAACAGTTTTGTACAGGGGTAGGCTTAACTGGTACAAACTTATTTCTTTGGTCAGAGTTTTGTTTCATTGACCAGCAAGATTTTTTTTTATAGAAACTGAAAGGATTTTTACAGGTTGCGAAATGACTTGTTTTTGTGCTAGGATTGATAGTATTTAATGCAATTGTTTCCCATCCTGTTTACATACTTATCCTATTTGATATGTATATGCATGTGTTTTTGTTTTATTATCTTCTTGCCTTGCATATACAAACTCACAGCAAACATACTTTCCCCTGCTTGATTTTATTTAAAATTGTTATAGTTATTAGTATATGTTTATCTTATGTTGCATACACGTAAACCCACTTATATACTTATTTCTAACATAAATTTTTATTTTTATTTCCATTTTAAGCTTAAACTACCAAATACTTTATTTATATTCATATATTTTTATAATTATATTTTTATACTTATATTTAATATTGATAGGATTAATTTTATTTTAAACATTATTATCTATATTACATTAATATGAATATATTTAAATTAAATGTTAATAAGGTAGAGCATTAATTAAATTTAATAAGATAGATTTCATTTTAAATATTTTTGAAAGATTTTATTTTGAATTTTCAAATCAAAGCTTCCTTCACAATACATATATATATATATATATATATATAAATGGTAAATGGCAAAAAGTCTTATTTGTTTTGAGAATGACAAATTTATATTTTATTTAATTAGATTAAATGCTTATTAAAATAATATTGCCAAAATCCCAGGTCGTCACATTCCTCCCCCCTTTGAATCTTTTCGTCCCCGAAAAGGAACGAAGCTAGAATTATTAAAATGCTTAAAATCAGATAAATTTTCTTTGATCATTTTTAAACTACTTTAAAAATATATATAATATTACTAAAATAGTTTTTATACAAATACTTTTATAACTCGATGTTTCAACAAGTCCATCCTTGTTCTCACAGAAATTCGGTTATATGTTGATCAGTCGTACAACTGAAAATCTATAAGTGCTTGGCAGACCCGTTTGCAACATCCAGTGAAAATACTTTAAAAAATAATTTTATTGAAAATATCGAAACATTTTGAAAATAGAGGAAATATCTTTGGTGAGAATGCTCTGGAAATCATCACCCCCATCCATGGTCGTAGTTACATTCCAGGGTTACGTTGCCATCGCAGCAAAAGTCCATGTAACTGTAGGCACTCTGCGCCCCTCAATTACGCCATGGAACCCACAATAGATCGCAGTTACATTCCAGGGTTACATTGTCATCGCAGCAAAAGTCCATGTAACTGTAGGCATCAGCGTCCTCGATTTTCGCTGTCAAAAATGAAACTTCTCCACTCCCACATAAGTCGTAGTCTACCGATGTAAAATCAAAAGCAGATTGTTGGCTCTCAGCAGCACACACGACTTTCGCTATGTTACCATAGGTCGCAGTCTACCAATATAAAATCAAACGCAGATTGTTGGCTCTCAGCAGCACACACGACTTTCGCTATGGTCTGCAGTAGATCGCAGTGACATCGAGTTACACTGTCATCACAGCATAACCCAAATGCCTCTGTAGGCATCAGGTCCCTCGACTTTCGCTACACACTGCTCATAATCCTCAGGAACTAGTTTTGTCCAGTCTCCTAACAGGATCAACTTTAGAACCCCCCTTTAGGGTTCAAGACAGTACTACCCTGTGGCACTCCAGAGAAGTTCATTTCAAAGGAGCGCCTTTTTCCCCTGAGCCATTATTAAAACACTTTATACTATACACATATAGTATCTTCCAAATCATACACCTAGTATGAATCTCATATAAATCTCCTTTTCCCAAAATCGATTATCCCAAAATCGATAATTCTCAAACTAGGCTTTCCAAATTCCATTATTGATTTTACTCAAAAATCAAAAGCCTTTCCAAATCCAAAGGTTCCCAAAACCTTTTTTCAAAATCCTCATAAGATCCTTTATATATATAGATATATATGATTTTTTTTTAAAAAAACTTTGGATCATTTCAAACTTGTATAAAATGCCTTTTATACTTCAAACACTTTCAAAATCCTTTTCTTCCAGCAATACATTCAACAAGGGGAGGTTTATCTTATATAACAAAGATTTATAACTTTGTTTATTCAAAATCAAATATTCAAATTTCATTACTCTATAAAGTCACTTACCAATTTACTTACTTCCATAAAGTAATTTTTTACCATAGAAATTTCCAATTTCCACTTTACTTCATCATATGTTTCACAAAATATACCTTTCATTTCAAAAACCATTTCACATTTCTTATCCATAAATTTCCAATATCAATTTCATTCAAATCCGTACGATGTATACCTTTCATCCGTACGCTATACTAATCTGATCGCTCACTCGATCACACAATTTCACTTCCGAACTAGTATCGTCCACCCGACTTCCTAGTGCGGACTTAGATCTGGTTTCTTGATCAGAAACCGTCATTCTCCTTGCATAGCCATAACTATGATAGAGAATATACAGAACCAATCAACAATCCATATCCAGGTTCGCCGTCGAAATCGAGTGAAAAATCTCAACTCGGATCGATATAACTATCTCGAAATTCTGTACTCGAATCTGGATCAAATCATTTTGCGAATAGAATAATATACGTACATCCTACGTATTTAACTTCATTGATTATTATCCAAATCAGTTTCCTTCCTATTCATCCTCACTTTTATTTTATTCACTTATTCACATTTGCCTTAATCCCCATTTGGATTATCATTTCAATTCTTATCTCAGTTGGGTATTTAATGGATAACAGTTTGAACTCCTACCAGTTTATATTTAGAAAATAGCTTGAAAATTTTAAAAATAGACAAGTAGTTGAAAAATAATTATTAGTTTGTAAAATAGATGTAAAATAGTTAAATAACGATAAAATGGTTGGAAAATAGACAAATAGTTATAAAATAGTTAGATAATTACTAAATAGTTTAAAATAGTAATTAGTTATAAAACAGTTGAAAAACAGTAATTAGTTTATAAAACAGTTACAAAATAGTTAAATAATTCCAAAATTAGTTATAAAATAAGTATAAGATAGTTTTGGGTTTAACAAGAAAGGTTGTATATATAATAAATAACTTGGAAACATAGATTTGTGCTAAAACAATTTATTTTAAAAAAAAAATAGTCTAGAGTCAAACTGTTCAATTCCCAACCTCCATATCCAATCAACTCAATTTAAATTTTCACTTCCATTTAAGTTGAATCAATTCCAATTTAAATAACTTCAACTTCCATTGAAATTGATTTAACCCCAATTCAAGTTGAATTAGTCTTGATTTCTTTCCAAATTCAAATCAAATTCCATTTGATTTTCAACCTATTCCACTTTAATTACAATTCCAAATTATTCCAATAAATTTGGACTAATATCAGTTGAAACCACTTCAATTTCAAATCATCTAAATTCCTGTTTGAATTAGTCCCATTTCCCAATTTCATATTGAAATTTCCAAATCAGGTTGTCCATTCAAACTTATTTAACTTCCTCTAAGTTAAATTCAATTTATTTAATCCAGTCAATTTTACACAAATTGAATTTCCATTCAAATTTTATACTTCAGATTAATAACCTTCCCACTTAAGTTTAAAACTTACTTCACTTTGGGTTTCACATCACATTCCAAGGAAAATTCAATACTCAACCTTAGAGTTTATTTCATATTTATTTCCTTTACACACCAGGTTACTTTTAAATTTAAACCACCTTTGGTTTTAAATTCAAGCAAATTCCTTTAAAATTTTCAAACGAATCTTGTTGAATCAAGCTCTATCATTCAAATAATATTAAATAACATTATTTATTATTTCTTCATTACTTTGAAACAAAATTTTCAGATTCTGGACCCAGATTTAAAACTCCACAATTTAGATCAACTTCAGTTCCAATTTGTAAGTCATACTTGCCTAAATGTTTTACTTCTTTAAAACATTTCATTTTGCTTACTCGTTAATTATTAAACACAACAACCATTTATGATAATAACCAAGATTGTCATATCTGTAACTATTCATTATCATTTATTCTGAAACTCTTCCCCAATTCAAGATTTCAATTTCCACTTTGAATCCATATCAAACTTATCTTTATTCAATTTCAGTTTGGTTGTATTATATTACTTCCTTATTTAATTCCAATAATTTAACAACCAATCACCTAAATATTTATTAGAAGGAAATATTGCCTTATATATCAAAATATATTCTTATATAAAATCATTTAAATTTTTTATATAAGAAAATAACAAGTACGCTCTCATATATATACACTCAACTCATTCTGGTGTACCATTGACCCTATCCTAAATGAGTAATCCCACCAGAGCCAAGGTCCTTACTTAATCTTTTACCAACTGTAACGACCCGGGATTTTCGATCCCGAAAATTCCAGATGGTTAGAAAAAAGAAGAAAGAGATAGAAGAAGAAGAAGAAGAAGAAGAAGAAGAAACACCACAAAGATTCTCACATTCGCAGCGGATGAAAATATAATATGAAATATTATCAGTTTACAAAAGAATTATGTATCTGACAAATACATTTATAATACATCAGAGTTACACATATATATAGATACGGATATACACAATCATCATGCCTCAGATATACAATAATATAATACAACGGAAACAGTCCATACGTTCTTGCCATCCAGCTTGCCTCCTGAGCTCCAGAACGTCCTTACCTGAAAATCTGTAATACTCATTCTGACCCGAGCATTACATCAAAGTAACACCCGGGTCAGGCTGGAAACCAGCGTGAGTAAACCCATCTAACATGGAATACCAAGCATACAACTTATATAAAACCCGGGTAACTCGTATCAATTTACAAATTCACAATTTGGTATAGACATTACTTATTTCACACATCAATTTTCCAAGTACCAAAATTTAGATGAAATAGTCCAATTCACTTAAATCATTCCTTACGAGCCTATTGATTTCACATATCAATTTATAAAGAATCGAAGTGGTTTCGGGTATTTTCTAATACCCGACCTCGGTCTCTTCGAGTCTCATGTCATCCTAACCCAAGTTCCCAAATGAAATACACTTCAAACTTTAAATACAAGATGTCCCTTTACACAACAATTCATCATTGATAGATAACCACAATATCTTGTCCGCCCAAACATATGATACTACACAACATTTCATATCAGAGATATCAACTCATTCAAGGCATCCAATACCATTCAATCATCCATAAGCAAACTTGATCACTTTCAAATTAAATTTAATCACTTATAATTGAATTACTAACCTCAATCACTTAGATTCCTTCACTTGACATTGATTAATTTCAAATCAATTAATTAATCATCATTAATCACCCTGGATTAATTATCCTTCAATTACATTCACAAATTAATTAACTATAGTTAATTACATTAATCCTTAATCACTTATATTAATCAATTTCTCATCAATCACTTATTATTGATTAGTTAATCTTAATTAATCAACCTTTAATTACATCATTAATTATATAAATTAATGATTTCTAATTACATCTTAATTTATCCTAATCTAAACTAATTACATTAAGTAATTAATCATTAATTAGACCACAAATATTAATCACTCTTGATTAATCTCAATCAGTAATTAACTGCCTTTTATTTACTTCATTAAATAAGTTAATTACTCCTTAATTAATTATCTTAATTAATCTCTTGATTAATTACACAAAGTAATTATACCCAAATTACTTCTGTTGACAAATCATCATTCAACTAATTACATCCAGTAATTATTAATTAATTACTTCCCTAAGTAATTATTAATTAATTACTCCATAATTATTAATTAATAACCTTTATTATTAATTTATAAAACTTAATTACCCATTTATTTATCACTAATTACTTAATTAATCAATTATTAATTACTTAATTAGTTAACTACTAATCATATATTAATTAACTTTAAGTAGTTAATTTAAAATCCTTAACTTCAAATTACTTAAACACTTAATCATTTTTTAATCAATTTTTAATAACAAATTTATAAATCTTAATTCACTTAGTTAATCGCAATTATAAATTAATTACCATTCTTAATTTTCTTACAATATAAACTAAGTAAATAAAAACCATGTATCTTACAATTTTAAAATCTACCTTAATAACTTTAAATAAACTGGTTACTAACTTAAAAGCTTTAATGTCAGTTAAATTTAACACTTATCTTAAATTAACTACTTAATTAAAATACATTTTTTTGGCAAACCCGACGGGGTTAAATGGACCGCTACCATTTTATTGCTGCACCATAGAAGACAAAAGAGAACAAACCATCGGCTTGCAAGAAATACAGGGAAACAAAGTGCAAAAATCACCGGGAAAACAAAGAAAAAACACAACACAAGAACAAAAAAATTAGGGATCGAACTAACAAAGGATGCCTGGGTCAAAAGCGAAGTTAGCTAGAACCAAATCGCGCTTTATTTCCTGCTTCATATGCTTCTCGAACTATTCAGCTGTTATTCCTTTATCTGGTTGAAAGATACGCCGATTCCTTTCATTCCAGACCACGATCATGAATCTTTTAATGATGAACAAGAATAGCCTATTCGCGCAAGATTTTCTGTAACGACCCAGAATTTTTAGATATTAAAATTTGAATATTTAGTTAATTTTAAATATAAATAAGTGGATTTATAAGTCAAATAAATTTTTATTTGAATTATTGGATTTAATTGAATAATTAAATCGAAAATTTAATATGTTAAATTATGGAAATAATTGAAAATATAGTTAAATATGATCGAAAATGATTTGTAAAATTTTATTTTATCATATGGGAGTTAGAATGATGTTTTAGAACTTTTAAAATCGAATTAAGAGTTGATTTGTGAAAATTGAATATTTTAATATTAAAATCGACTAGTGAAAATAGTCAATTTTTGAACAGTCTCAGAATTGAACGAAACCAGTTCCATTGGATCCGTAATAGTTAGTTATTACCGGATTTCAAATTTCGTGTCAATCGGAGTTATCGTTTGATCGTGGCAGCTCGAAACGCATCGATTTATTTTTAATTTAAATTTGACGAGTGAAAATAGCCATTTTTCAAAAAGTCTCGGATTTCGACGAAACCAGTTTCATCGGATCCGTAATGTGATATTATTGTAAGGTTTCAAATTTCAAGTCAATTGGATTTACCGTTTGTCCGGTACAAATTAAAACGCCTAGAAAATCGTTTAAATCGGTTTAATTTAAATTGAGCGTTTACAGCCATAACTCGCACAGATGTCCGAATTAGCTTCCGAAACCTGTTCCATTGTGTCCGGAACATGGGGTAAACCTTAGAAACGCTGGTTACGGCGCGTAAATCTGAGTTCAGAATTTCCGGAATGAATAGTGTTTCGGTTTTCTCTATAAATAGCCCCCCACTTAAAAAAAAAAAAATAACGAACCCTAGCCGCCACCCACATAACCCACGGCCAGAAAACACCCAACTTCCACCTCGATTATCTCCTCATCCGTCGACAATTAGCCTTAGGTTTCAACTAGAAGATTGATGAGCATGCCAAGATCCATCTATCCAACGGTCATGATCGTGTTTGGAGCTTCGGATTGGCGGCAAATTGGGCTCAAAGGCCTGGAGTTCGGCCTCGAACTGCGTGCTACAGGGGTGGCCGAGCTTCACTAGCTTGGGGCCGAGTATGGCTCTTATCGAGAGCTTCGCGATGGTGGTAGTTTGATCGAGTTTCGTCGAGTGATGTGGATGCAAATGCTAACCCTAGTTTTCTAAATGGGTTCGGCTATTGAGGGGGGGGGACGCACGCATACTGAAGAGGAAGAAAGGGGGGACGGTGGAGATGCAGGGGGATGTGATCTAAGGGCTGAGAATGGTTGAGGGTTTAAATTATTAAAGTTAGTTATAAATTTGTGTATATAAATACGTATAACTTCATAAATTGATAACTTTTTCATACGAGGTCGAAAAAATGCAAACCCAGTTGCGTTGGAATCGTATCGTCGAGCACTACGCGATGGAGTTGGTTTGGAGTCGTTTGGAGTTAGTGAGAATTTTGGGTAAAATTAAACGTCCGTTTAATTTTATTCGAAATAAAAGCTAAAACGGAAATTAAAACCAAGGTGAGAATTTCTCACTCAATCGAATCAGTTTTGATTTTATTTTAAATAGTTAGATTTAAAATATTTGAATGCATGTTTGAATGATAATTAATATTTATTGATTGTTAAAATAGACATTATACGCCGTTAGTAAGCGGATGTTATTTATTAAAAACATATACCGTGAATATTTCATAAACAGTGAAATTGGTATTATATATAATAGCAATATATATATATTGGCATATGTATATATTGGAGTTATTGATTTCCCGCATTTTTTGTTTAGCGGATGAGACCCTATTACGCCGTTATTAAGCGGATAATATTTAATAAGAACATGTACCGCGATAATTTCGTACTGGAACGAAATTGGTATTGTGCTAATGTTTGTGGATGCAGGAAAACAGGTTGGAGAGATCCAACTGGATTCCTCAACAGTTTTTATTTAATTTCAGATATTTTGATATTTGATTGATTATCATATCGATATATGATATCGTTGTAGTCGTGATTGACTATTTGGTGTGTAGCATCATTGGACCCAGATTTTGGGATTTTAAAATGATTTTAAAGTGATTTTTGAAAGTATACGTTTATAAAATATTTTTGGAATTGATTCATTTTAAATAAATAAACGTTATAATTTTTAAAGTTATAAAAATTATGATTTTTGTGAAATACAGTAAAAAACTGATTTTTGAGAATATGATGCTATTGAGTTTATAAAATAGTTAAATCGAGATATTTTAGAATTATTGTGAAAAGTTTAAATATAGGATTTATGAAATTTAATTATTTTATGAATCAAAAATGGTGAAATAATAAAGGAGATTAAAGAAGTTTTAAAAGGATAATATAAATTGATTTATATTAAGAGATTTATAAATGGATATTTATAAATTGAAATATAGACATTATAAAACGAGTTTTTATAAGTGTTTGAATGAAGTGAAAATGAATTTCATAATTGAATGGAATTTATAGAATTTTATACGGTGAAGTTATAAATGGAATTTTATAAGCAGTAGGTTTATAAAATTTATTAAGTTATTAAAATAATGATTTTGGATAAATGAATGAATCTTATAAGTTATAAGATTTATAATTTGGGAAGTTAAAAAGAACGATTTTGTAAAAATAATCGTTTTATAAGTATTTAACTTATAATATGAACTTTTAGTTTATAATTGAGTTATAAACTGGAATAGATTAATAAAAGAATTTATAAAAAGGAAGTTTTTATAAATAAATAGAAATGGAATTTATAAACGTTGTTTTATAAATTCGCAAATGACTTATTTTGACAAGAAAATTTGTTGAAACCTATTAATGGAGTTAATTCACATTTTTGAATAGTGAATAATCCTTTGAATTAAAATGAATAAAAGGATGAAATTATTAACAAAGTATATTCACGTTTTTGAATAGTGAATAACACGTTAAAGAAATTGTTTTGGATTTGGATGTTTTAAATAGAATTAAAACGATCTAACGATGTTTTAAAATGTGTTGAGATTCGAAACCATAGATTTCAACATTTATTGTTGAAATAGACGTTTTCGAGAAATAAAAGGAAATAATGGACTATAACACTGTTGTTATAGTAAATGATTTCCGAAAGGAAATGTTTTTGTATAGTATTGGGATTTATATATCTATTTTAATTTCGAATCCCTATACTAGTGATTTTGGGACGTCGTAACGATGTTTTACGCAACATTCGTTTAGGCCCAAATAAAAATATTTAAGAGAATGATTTCCTTAAAGAATGAAATATATACTTAATTTCGATTTAAGTATATTGAATATTTTCTAAGTGTCGAAAATAAATAAAATTTGTGAATTACTTATGAATAAATAAGAATGGAAATGTTTTCCAATATAAAGTGAGTATTTTGAGAATTTATCTTTTTGAAGATAAATTGAAAAGGAATATTGAAATGAATAATTGAAATCGAATATTCATAGATATTTTGGATTATAAATTCACTATGGAATTTATGAATGAAAAAAGAGAATTGGTTTAAAAATAAATATTGATTTATTTTTGAAGTATGAAATAATATATCTTGTGAAGATATTTTGGAAAATAAATAATTTGGAAAATTATTTGGAATCTGGTGATGTGTGCATATCCATTGATAGTTCAATAACCGACTATCAATATTTCCCTTTGAATGGGTAATTGATGTGATTTGTTTGAATGTGAATGTCACACTTATTTTTGAATAAGCGCTCACTATTCGGGTTAACCGGAAAAGGACCATGGGGTCGTATAACCCATTCCAAATATGTGATACGTCGTTGTGAATTGCATTGAAGATCGGTGTTGAAGACCCGGTATTTGCGAGAGCGATAGGATGACCTGTCGATTTACTCTGCACCGAGTTGCTCCGGTATAGAGTTCTCCATATGTGATGGTGAATCCGATCAGGATTGTGAATATCCGGATTGCAAGGACTTCTTTGTAAGTGCCTTCGGTTTTGTTCGAGCCCGGAACAGACTTGTATGGATTGTGTGTCTGACATTACAAGTTGAGATATAAAGCCGATTTCATTCAAATATATTTCTGTTGGTGGCGAAGAATTTATTCTTTTAGCTTAACACCCTTCTCTGAGACGTACGAGCTCAGAGGTTATGTAGTTGAATGTTATCAGCGATATATTCCCAATTTGGTAATGTGATATGCTGAGTGATGCTGAAATGATCATTGTGTTGATTATTGTGATAGGATCGTTTATTTGATCGTCTATCTTGGTGATCATTGTGTTGATCATTTGTTGACCCAAAGCATGGCTTTTGTATAAAGTATGTTTTTGTAGACGTGACTTCGTCGAGCCTCACACCCCGGAAATGGTCAAAACAGGAAAGATGCAGCAAGGTTATGAGGGGTAGCACCCTTTAGGGTATGTACATTTCCTTCTGGATAGAGGTGGTATCATGGTATGGAGCCCAGATATTTAACCTATGTGGTTACTGCGAATTTATTACTTTGTGGTTGTTGGTTTTCGGGATCCCGTGAGAAAGGTCGTTTACGATCGGGGAATGGCGTGCTCGTGTCAGTAGTTACCCAGTTAGGGGTAACCCGGCCTTGTGTTGGCAGAGTTCCGGTTTGGTTCTCGGGGATGTCTTTCCAGAGGCATTCTCATGTGGCAATGGGAAGTTCCTTGGCCTGACCATTTGTTGGAAATCCAATTCCCAATACGAAACCCTGTACGCTTTTAGTTGTAGAACCTGCCATTTACTTATGGTGGTCACCACTGTTTAGATGGTAGCTATAGTAGGCATACGATAATGGTCGTATGTTGGCTAAGATTTATATTCTACTTTCGAAATGAATTTTTCCTACACTATGCACTAGTATTAATATCAAATGTTATTTTATATGCGTATCAAGCATCTTTGACTATCATAAGGAGAAATCTCCTCTGATTCTGCGTTTGCATGTGTGTGTGTGCGGGAGGCCTTATGGTAGTCTCATTTTTAAAAGCATTGCGAATTGAATTTAAAAATATTTCTCTATTTTGATTTTAAAGATAAACAAACTGTTTTGAGTTCTCACACCAGTCACATGACTGACTTGGAGTTTATTGTTTTCCTTCCTAAACTCTGGGTGCCCACCAATTTCCACACGGGCAGTCAAGAGTAAGGTTTATCAGTATATTCTGGATATTCTGGAGTTGCTAGAGGCAAGCTGGATGGCATGGCGTATTACTTATATAGTATTTCTTTTTCCGCTGCACTATTTGTTGTTTGATGTTGTATACTCTGATGATATGATGAGATGATGTAATGTAATGTATAAAATGTAATAACTGATATAGTTCTTTGTTTAAAGATTATTCATTTATTATTATATGTTGTTCCGCTGCGAATTGTGAGATTCTGATGTGATTCTGTTGTTTTCTATTCCGTCCTATTTTCTTCTGTTTTTCTTTTTCCTCTATTCTCTTTTCTTTCAATTTTAAAATTTTCTTCTATTTTATGTTTTCTCTTCCCTCTATTATCTATTTTCTTCTTCTTTCTTCTTTTTCTCTCTTCTTCTTTTCTTAAATTTTTCTTAAAACCCCTAAGGGTTCGTATTTTCGTTCATCTTGAATTAAGCAAAGGAGATAGTGTCTATTCAAGGAGTACGGATTTACGGGTCTTTACAGTTGGTATCAGAGCTTATGGTTAAGCGACAACCATAGTTCTGTTGGGTATTTCTCATTAGAGATAGAGTCAGTAGTACTCTAGAATGAATTTGAGTGTAATAATAGCTATGAGAGTGTATTTGTTAGTGAATATAAAATTGTTTTATATTGAGATGATTGGTTTATTGAGTGGCATATGAACTTTCGTCAGCGTGGTCTCGACAACTATGCCGAAGAGGTTTCTAAACACTTGAATAGAACAATTCGACATAATATTGTTTTTAAATTGGGTAAATGAAATAATTTTACTTGATTATATTTTGTATATGTAAAGAAATAATTTTCAGAATTATTAAAGTGTATATAAGTTGATTGTTTAGTTGTTTGAATAACCTAAATAAAGGAATAATTGTATAAGTAAAATGAATTATAAGAATTAAATTATAATTAAAGTGATTTACAATTGTGAAATAAACTTATATATAAGAAGTGAAGCTATATGAATATATTTATAAATATGAGTTGTAAGTAAAAGTGAATTAAAATTGATATGAAATAATGAATATAAGTGTTAATTCATTAAAATCTAATGTTATTAGAAAGTTGAATAATTGAATGAAAATCAATTTAATTAAACCAATTGATAAGCAAAGGAATTTGGTTGTAATTAATAAACATTGATTGTTATATGATTGTTAGTTGATTGTATAAAATTCATTAAGTATTAATGAAAGTGAATTAGTGAAATTTAAAGCTATGTAATTGAATTCAAATTAAAAGTAAATAAACTTAAATAGGATTGAATTTGATTTGGAAGTGAACCAACTTGAATATGAATTAGTGAATATAAACTAATTGAAAATGAATGTTAGTAAAGAACATCCACTGTATATGAATCAAATGTGATTAAATTGAAAACCAATTCATTGAATATTAATGAGAATATGAAAGAATATATATTGGTTATGGATGTTAGTTGAATGCTAGTTGGTTGATGTTTGAATATGTTGGATTTGCTATGTGACATATATAGTTGTTATGGAGATATATGTTGTATATTGAGATTATTTTCATATATGCATGTTCTCATGCTGTTTGTTTAGTGATTAGTAGGTGCGGATCGCGTTTGCTTCGCATTTGGAGCTCGCTTTTGCGCTATATTAGCCGTATATGCTTGCTAATAAAATATAAGGTACATATCTCGGATTAAATATCGTACTTTTACACTTTTTTCCCTTCGGGATGCCTCATTACTTGATGAGATGTATATTTGTGATATATATACTGTCATTTTTTTTTCGGATCGAGCCGCGCAAAGGAGACTATGGCGAATTTTTCCGGAAATTTAAGGCATTAGAAAAAATTTGAGAAAATTGGAAAATTTTGAAAACTTTAACTTTAGTTTTGAAGTTGAAAGTTAAACAATAGTAGTTGTTTTGAAAAGATAACTAAGTATGATTTGGAAAACTTAGTAAAGATTTGTAAAAAGTTTAATTTTGAATTTTGGGAAAATTAATAGATTCTGTAACTTTTCTTACTAATAATTTCGAGGACGAAATTCTTTTAAGTGGGGAAGATTGTAACGACCCAGAATTTTTAGAAATTAAAATTTGAATATTTAATTAATTTTAAATGTAAATAAGTGGATTTATAAGTCAAATAAATTTTTATTTGAATTATTGGATTTAATTGAATAATTAAATCGAAAATTTAATATGTTAAATTATGGAAATAATTGAAAATATAGTTAAATATGATCGAAAATGATTTGTAAAATTTTATTTTATCATATGGGAGTTAGAATGATGTTTTAGAACTTTTAAAATTGAATTAAGAGTTGATTTGTGAAAATTGAATATTTTAATATTAAAATCGACTAGTGAAAATAGTCAATTTTTGAACAGTCTCAGAATTGAACGAAATCAGTTCCATTGGATCCATAATAGTTAGTTATTATCGGATTTCAAATTTCGTATCAATCGGAGTTATCGTTTGATCGTGGCAGCTCGAAACGCATCGATTTATTTTTAATTTAAATTTGACGAGTGAAAATAGCCATTTTTCAAAAAGTCTTGGATTTCGACGAAACCAGTTTCATCGGATCCGTAATGTGATATTATTGTAAGGTTTCAAATTTCAAGTCAATTGGATTTACCGTTTGTCCGGTACAAATTAAAACGCCTAGAAAATCGTTTAAATCGGTTTAATTTAAATTGAGCGTTTACAGCCATAACTCGCACAGATGTCCGAATTAGCTTCCGAAACCTGTTCCATTGTGTTCGGAACGTGGGGTAAACCCTAGAAACGCTGGTTACGGCGCGTAAATCGGAGTTCGGAATTTCCGGAATGAATAGTGTTTCGGTTTTCTCTATAAATAGCCCCCCACTTAAAAAAAAAAAAAAAAAGAAAAGAAAATAACAAACCCTAGCCGCCGCCCACATAACCCACGGCCAGAAAACACCCAACTTCCACCTTGATTATCTCCTCATCCGTCGACAATTAGCCTTAGGTTTCAACTAGAAGATTGAAGAGCATGCCAAGATCCATCTATCCAACGGTCATGATCGTGTTTAGAGCTTCGGATTGGCGGCAAATTGGGCTCAAAGGCCTGGAGTTCGGCCTCGAACTGCGTGCTACAGGGGTGGCCGAGCTTCACTAGCTTGGGGCCGAGTATGGCTCTTATCGAGAGCTTCGCGATGGTGGTAGTTTGATCGAGTTTCGTCGAGTGATGTGGATGCAAATGCTAACCCTAGTTTTCTAAATGGGTTCGGCTATTGAGAGGGGGGGGGACGCACGCATACTGAAGAGGAAGAAAGGGGGGACGGTGGAGATGCAGGGGGATGTGATCTAAGGGCTGAGAATGGTTGAGGGTTTAAATTATTAAAGTTAGTTATAAATTTGTGTATATAAATACGTATAACTTCATAAATTGATAACTTTTTCATACGAGGTCGAAAAAATGCAAACCCAGTTGCGTTGGAATCGTATCGTCGAGCACTACGCGATGGAGTTGGTTTGGAGTCGTTTGGAGTTAGTGAGAATTTTGGGTAAAATTAAACGTCCGTTTAATTTTATTCGAAATAAAAGCTAAAACGGAAATTAAAACCAAGGTGAGAATTTCTCACTCAATCGAATCAGTTTCGATTTTATTTTAAATAGTTAGATTTAAAATATTTGAATGCATGTTTGAATGATAATTAATATCTATTGATTGTTAAAATAGACATTATACGCCGTTAGTAAGCGGATGTTATTTATTAAAAACATATACCGCGAATATTTCATAAACAGTGAAATTGGTATTATATCTAATAGCAATATATATATATTGGCATATGTATATATTGGAGTTATTGATTTCCCGCATTTTTTGTTTAGCGGATGAGACCCTATTACGCCGTTATTAAGCGGATAATATTTAATAAGAACATGTACCGCGATAATTTCGTACTGGAACGAAATCGGTATTGTGCTAATGTTTGTGGATGCAGGAAAACAGGTTGGAGAGATCCAACTGGATTCCTCAACAGTTTTTATTTAATTTCAGATATTTTGATATTTGATTGATTATCATATCGATATATGATATCGTTGTAGTCGTGATTGACTATTTGGTGTGTAGCATCATTGGACCCAGATTTTGGGATTTTAAAATGATTTTAAAGTGATTTTTGAAAGTATACGTTTATAAAATATTTTTGGAATTGATTCATTTTAAATAAATAAACGTTATAATTTTTAAAGTTATAAAAATTATGATTTTTGTGAAATACAGTAAAAAACTGATTTTTGAGAATATGATGCTATTGAGTTTATAAAATAGTTAAATCGAGATATTTTAGAATTATTGTGAAAAGTTTAAATATAGGATTTATGAAATTTAATTATTTTATGAATCAAAAATGGTGAAATAATAAAGGAGATTAAAGAAGTTTTAAAAGGATAATATAAATTGATTTATATTAAGAGATTTATAAATGGATATTTATAAATTGAAATATAGACATTATAAAACGAGTTTTTATAAGTGTTTGAATGAAGTGAAAATGAATTTCATAATTGAATGGAATTTATAGAATTTTATACGGTGAAGTTATAAATGGAATTTTATAAGCAGTAGGTTTATAAAATTTATTAAGTTATTAAAATAATGATTTTGGATAAATGAATGAATCTTATAAGTTATAAGATTTATAATTTGGGAAGTTAAAAAGAACGATTTTGTAAAAATAATCGTTTTATAAGTATTTAACTTATAATATGAACTTTTAGTTTATAATTGAGTTATAAACTGGAATAGGTTAATAAAAGAATTTATAAAAAGGAAGTTTTTATAAATAAATAGAAATGGAATTTATAAACGTTGTTTTATAAATTCGCAAATGACTTATTTTGACAAGAAAATTTGTTGAAACCTATTAATGGAGTTAATTCACATTTTTGAATAGTGAATAATCCTTTGAATTAAAATGAATAAAAGGATGAAATTGTTAACAAAGTATATTCACGTTTTTGAATAGTGAATAACACGTTAAAGAAATTGTTTTGGATTTGGATGTTTTAAATAGAATTAAAACGATCTAACGATGTTTTAAAATGTGTTGAGATTCGAAACCATAGATTTCAACATTTATTGTTGAAATAGACGTTTTCGAGAAATAAAAGGAAATAATGGACTATAACACTGTTGTTATAGTAAATGATTTCCGAAAGGAAATGTTTTTGTATAGTATTGGGATTTATATATCTATTTTAATTTCGAATCCCTATACTAGTGATTTTGGGACGTCGTAACGATGTTTTACGCAACATTCGTTTAGGCCCAAATAAAAATATTTAAGAGAATGATTTACTTAAAGAATGAAATATATACTTAATTTCGATTTAAGTATATTGAATATTTTCTAAGTGTCGAAAATAAATAAAATTTGTGAATTACTTATGAATAAATAAGAATGGAAATGTTTTCCAATATAAAGTGAGTATTTTGAGAATTTATCTTTTTGAAGATAAATTGAAAAGGAATATTGAAATGAATAATTGAAATCGAATATTCATAGATATTTTGGATTATAAATTCACTATGGAATTTATGAATGAAAAAAGAGAATTGGTTTAAAAATAAATATTGATTTATTTTTGAAGTATGAAATAATATATCTTGTGAAGATATTTTGGAAAATAAATAATTTGGAAAATTATTTGGAATCTGGTGATGTGTGCATATCCATTGATAGTTCAATAACCGACTATCAATATTTCCCTTTGAATGGGTAATTGATGTGATTTGTTTGAATGTGAATGTCACACTTATTTTTGAATAAGCGCTCACTATTCGGGTTAACCGGAAAAGGACCATGGGGTCGTATAACCCATTCCGAATATGTGATACGTCGTTGTGAATTGCATTGAAGATCGGTGTTGAAGACCCGGTATTTGCGAGAGCGATAGGATGACCTGTCGATTTACTCTGCACCGAGTTGCTCCGGTATAGAGTTCTCCATATGTGATGGTGAATCCGATCAGGATTGTGAATATCCGGATTGCAAGGACTTTTTTGTAAGTGCCTTCGGTTTTGTTCGAGCCCGGAACAGACTTGTATGGATTGTGTGTCTGACATTACAAGTTGAGATATAAAGCCGATTTCATTCAAATATATTTCTGTTGGTGGCGAAGAATTTATTCTTTTAGCTTAACACCCTTCTCTGAGACGTACGAGCTTAGAGGTTATGTAGTTGAATGTTATCAGCAATATATTCCCAATTTGGTAATGTGATATGCTGAGTGATGCTGAAATGATCATTGTGTTGATTATTGTGATAGGATCGTTTATTTGATCGTCTATCTTGGTGATCATTGTGTTGATCATTTGTTGACCCAAAGCATGGCTTTTGTATAAAGTATGTTTTTGTGGACGTGACTTCGTCGAGCCTCACACCCCGGAAATGGTCAAAACAGGAAAGATGCAGCAAGGTTATGAGGGGTAGCACCCTTTAGGGTATGTACATTTCCTTCTGGATAGAGGTGGTATCATGGTATGGAGCCCAGATATTTAACCTATGTGATTACTGCGAATTTATTACTTTGTGGTTGTTGGTTTTCGGGATCCCGTGAGAAAGGTCGTTTACGATCGGGGAATGGCGTGCTCGTGTCAGTAGTTACCCAGTTAGGGGTAACCCGGCCTTGTGTTGGAAGAGTTCCGGTTTGGTTCTCGGGGATGTCTTTCCAGAGGCATTCTCATGTGGCAATGGGAAGTTCCTTGGCCTGACCATTTGTTGGAAATCCAATTCTCAATACGAAACCCTGTACGGTTTTAGTTGTAGAACCTGCCATTTACTTATGGTGGTCACCACTGTTTAGATGGTAGCTATAGTAGGCATACGATAATGGTCGTATGTTGGCTAAGATTTATATTCTACTTTCGAAATGAATTTTTCCTACACTATGCACTAGTAATAATATCAAATGTTATTTTAAATGCGTATCAAGCATCTTTGACTATCATAAGGAGAAATCTCCTCCGATTCTGCGTTTGCATGTGTGTGTGTGCGGGAGGCCTTATGGTAGTCTCATTTTTAAAAGCATTGCGAATTGAATTTAAAAATATTTCTCTATTTTGATTTTAAAGATAAACAAACTGTTTTGAGTTCTCACACCAGTCACATGACTGACTTGGAGTTTATTGTTTTACTTCCTAAACTCTGGGTGCCCACCAATTTCCACACGGGCAGTCAAGAGTAAGGTTTATCAGGATATTCTGGATATTCTGGAGTTGCTGGAGGCAAGCTGGATGGCATGGCGTATTACTTATATAGTATTTCTTTTTCCGCTGCACTATTTGTTGTTTGATGTTGTATACTCTGATGATATGATGAGATGATCTAATGTAATGTATAAAATGTAATAACTAATATAGTTCTTTGTTTAAAGATTATTCATTTATTATTATATGTTGTTCCGCTGCGAATTGTGAGATTCTGATGTGATTCTGTTGTTTTCTATTCCGTCCTATTTTCTTCTGTTTTTCTTTTTCCTCTATTCTCTTTTCTTTCAATTTTAAAATTTTCTTCTATCTTATGTTTTCTCTTCCCTCTATGATCTATTTTCTTCTTCTTTCTTCTTTTTCTCTCTTCTTCTTTTCTTAAATTTTTCTTAAAACCCCTAAGGGTTCGTATTTTCGTTCATCTTGAATTAAGCAAAGGAGATTAGTGTCTATTCAAGGAGTACGGATTTACGGGTCTTTACATTTTCCACCAGTACTGTCATATATATACTTCCACTGAACAACGTTGTTAAATGCTTTCCATCTCCTACCAATTTTTCTTATCCAAGTCTTCCACAGGGCATTCAAATAGTTGCATTCAAAGAACAAGTGCTCGACCATCTCAGGAAGTTGGTAACAGAAAACACAATTAACCTCAACTTGAAAACCCCTGGTTATCAGCATCATTTTAGTATTCAGAGCCCTGTTGATCACCTTCTAGAGGAAAAAAATTTCCTTCTGGTTATTATCTTTGCTCCAAATTCTACTCCTCCACTTACATTTCTCTCCAACGTCACCTGCCAGGAAAGCATAGGTGTCCGTTACACTGAAACTGTCAGCTTTACTTCCCCATTGTACTAAGCTCTGACCATTAGTTCGAATTTTGCAATCCACCGCAATATTCCACAATTGTTGGATTCGAGAGTTGGAAGTCCTTAGGAGCCTTAAGTTAGTACCATGGATGAAGATCTGAACCATAGCATTATGTCTCACCCCTGACTGCAGTAACTCAGCATGTGTTAGAAGACGCCTCAAGATGACGCCACGATTAATCCAGGGGTCATCCCAAAAACTAACCACATTATTATCGTCAACTGGGTAACGAACGAGGGGCAACAACACTTCCTTAAGATTAAAGAGAGCACGCCACGTCCAGCTAACCTTATTCGGAGTTATCATTTTCCAAAAGTTGAAACCACGTAGCACGTGAATTTTGGACCATCTAACCCACATACTGTCCTTGGCATTAATGCAATCATAGATAAGCCTAGCCATTGCTGACCGGTTCCAGTGGTGCATTCCAAGCCCACCATTAGCAATAGGCTTTTCTGATTTCTTGAAACTAATAGGGGCTAAATAACGACCCACTGTTTTTCCTGTCCATATGAATCTCATGAAGGCAGTAAGAATCATGTTGATTAGCTTCTGAGGTAATATGTAAGTTCTTTCCTAATAGACTTGCATAGAGAAGATAACAGCTTTAGTTAAGGTGATTCTTCCCGCTTGGCTTAACATTTTGCTCGCCCAGCAATCAAGTCTAGAGGTGATCTTTTCTTACAGCGGTAAGCATTGATTAACAGTTATTCTGGAGAATGTGAGAGGAAGACCAAGATATGTGATAGTGTTATTTCTGACGGTTAAACCAATGATAGCCTGAATTTCATCGTTTTGTGGTGTACTAAGGCCAGATGTGATCATTTCCGATTTGTCGAGATTGACAAACAAACCAGTTATTGCATGAAAGTCGCGTAGAGTGTCCATAACAGCATGCATCGTGCTAATGTCTGGTAAGTAGAAAATTACCAGGTCATCAGCGAACATCAAAGATACTACTTTCGGGTTAGAACACTTCGGATAGTGCTTGATAATCCCAAATGCCGATTTTTTTTAAAGGAGCTGCGTGAGAAGTTCCATGATGAGAATGAAAATATACGGCAATATTGGGTCCCTTTGGCGAATACCTTGTTTACTTCCGAAGAATCCCACACTGGAGCCATTGACATTGATAGAGAACCGCGCCGTGGAGATACATTCGACAATCCAGGCAATGAAGGGAACAGGAAAATTCATGTTTTGCCTTTAAGTTAGCATGAAAGAAAGCACTGTTCCTATCACCATCATCACGCCACTGCAGCCTAGCCTTTTGATTTATCATAGAAATCTCGTTAGTGAGAGCTACAGAGAATTATTTTGATTGTACGTCTTCGTGGCGCTAATGGATGAGTTGAGAGGATCATCCAGCATGCTAATTTGAATTTCTTCCAGCTTGTTCTTCTAGTATGTACTTTGTTTACTTCCTTCTCCAAATATGCTTCTAGACCACTACTTGAGAGCTAATTTAGAGTTTTTCAGCTTCACCTGCAAAATAGACATAGGATTACCATAAGCTGGTCTCACCCAAACTTCTTTAACAATGTCAAAAAAGTCGGGTTCATTAACCCAAGAATCAAAAATTTGAAACATGAGTTTCCTTTAATGCCATCTTCTCTTAGGTGAATAATTTGAGTAGAGTGGTCGGAAAGAAGAGAAGGAGGAAGGTGGTTACAAATGGTAGGCCATTTGGAGAGGGCAAGGAGGTTACCGAAAGCATGGTCAATCTTAGAGAATGTTCTCCTACCTTGTCTACTTTTGTTGTTCCATGAGAAACTCATACCAGTTGTCTTAATTTCCACCAAGTTTGAATCATCAACAGCTGATCGCAACGGTTCGATTTCATTAAGGGAAAGAGGATTACCACCTAGCCTATCAACAAGTTTGTTACAGCAATTGAAATCACCTAGGATGATCCATGTATGAGATTCCTGACGCCGCATAGGGAGGATGCGGAGAAAAGAGGTTCTGGAAGCTTTATTATTATCTGCGTAAACGAGAGATATATAGAATGTGCAGGAGTTGATGATGTTTTCAGCATGACAGCGAATGATTTGGGATGTAGAGAAAACATTGGAGAGACGTATCACTTTGGGGTCGTATACTATGAGGATTCTACCATACGACGCCTCGTCAAGGTTGTGTATGACTTTCCACTGCGGGTTTATATATTTAGCCGCTTTAATCGAGAGATCAAGATTTAACTTAGATTCAAGAATAGCTAGAACACAGAGATTGTGCTGAATGATCAGATTTTTGCATTGGGAGAGTTTAGTTTCATGGTGCGCCCTTCTTATGTTCCAAGCACCAATGGTTTGCATCATTAGGTAAACGAAGAAACATATGGGGTAATTGATTTCTTGCTTCTAAGAACCATGTTCGAAGCATGAGCGGTAAGACGAGAGCTAGCTGGATTCTTGGCTAGCCTGGTTTTTTGAAGATGGTTGGGAGAATGGGGAAGCTATGGAATACTGTCCAATGTAGATGGATTATTTGGGGAGGAATTTTCTTACTAGCAGAAGTAGCGTCGGAGAAGTTCTGAACACCTTGCCCAGGAGATGGAGAAAAGGAAAGAGGAGGGATGGGACTGTGAGAGATGATGAGAGATGGGATCTGGATGAGACTTCCATGCACGTGCACGTTGTGCACATAGGAAGCTTGCCTGGGTGATGTTGGTAGATTTCCTGAGGTATTTTGATCTAGTATACTTGTTTGATCTTCAGTGGAAAAGTGTTGGATGGTTTGGAATGCTTGGATTGTATGCCCGCATTTAACTGCACTTGACACAAAGAAATTAGATCATCTTTGAAGTTCTCACTGCACACAGTTGTTTTCATTTTTAAATTTTTACAGGCTGTGGCTCCTTCAATATTTGTAGTTTCATTTGCACTGATTTTTTCATTTATAGAATCAGTTCCTAACGACCCAGTAGAAACTTTCTCAGCAGATGCGTCTGTAGTTGAATTGATGACTTGTGGGTGAGCCATTTCCAATATATCATTTTCTTGCTCTTCTTCCAAAATTTGGAGGATATCAAACTTATTGCTGACAGTCGGGTTGAGGTCTGATTTTGATACAGATGGGAGCACAGAAACATTCTTCGGTTCGTCAAAACCCAATTTATAAACAACATTATCAGTTTGCAAATGATATGTTTGATGAGATCCTACCTTATCAGTTCTCACCTCATTCTCTTTAGTAAGATCTAGATTTTCTTTAGACATTTCTTCCTCTTGCCCACTTGCACCATCCTTTTCCTTTTCACTATCCTGATTACTTGCTTTACCAATCACCCTGCTAATTCTCCTATTCGAGGTCATCCTGTTTCTGTTTTTCCCCACTTTGTGCCCTTTTTGAACTTGCTTGTTAATATTTTCCTTGTTTTTGGAAATCTTACCCTTGTTCATATTTCCTATGACATTGCTGGTCACGGCGGTTACTGATTCAACCTTCTTGTCACACATCTCCTTTAAGTGACCAAAAGAGTTGCATAGAACACATATGTGTGGCTTCCATAAGTAATCAACATATATACGCCGTACTCCACCATCTGCCAGACTAATAAGGAAGTAATTTGGCAGCTCCCTATTCGGTTTGATTTCTATCATGCATTTAGCGAATTCCAACCTGTCGGGCCTCTCAGTCCTTTCGTCCATAGAGAGAAGTTTACCAATTCGACTACAAATCTAGTTAATCCCCAGGTGTGACCAAGCAAAGAGAGGGATGTTGCGTAATTGAACCCACATAGGCATTGTGGGGACTGAACCACAAACATTGCTAACTGCAGTGTCGTAAGGCTGAATGATAAACACCTTGTTGTTCATAATAATGGGGTCACTGATGAATGTATTTCTCTGCAATTTAAACCGTTTATTTCATATATTTTTATTTTAATAAAGCGGTATTATACGGGTATTTTGTTGTGGTTTTGCAGATTATTGATTCCAAAGTACAACATTTTGAATACCGTCGAAGAGAAAATACATATCGTTCATGAAGAAATGCATCTCACGTCACCAACATGTGTACTATTCATGCAAGAAATCAATTGCAAATATTGAAAATACACATTCAAAGTTTGACCTGAAAATCTCTCAAAGCAAGGCCACTTGTTAATCAAATAACAAAGCAAAGACCAATTCAAAGTGAGGTGGCCTTATTTTTCTCCTAATATCAAGCACATGGACCTAAATAATAGGGTTATTTGTGGAGGCTGAAGTCTTTAAATAGAGAGAGGAATGCAAGTGGAAAATTATCTCTTACCTCATCACTTTTCTTCAAGTTTAGATTTAAATTCAGCACTGTTTTTATTTTCGAACAGAATACGTAGGATTGTTGATTAGATTTAGCAATTTATTTATTCTTGTTCTTAGTTATTTTCTGCACTCTTTTCAGTTAGTTAATAATTATTTCAGTTGATTGCTCCGTTATCTTCTTTTCCGCAATTTCAATTTCTGTTCTGATTTTTTTTTACAATTCTATATTTTGGTTGCAATTTCGATTAGTTTCGAAATCGATTCGGAGTATATTATTGTTTTTATTTTCTGTTCAAAATTCACCGTCGAATTCGTTTAACACGCCTAAGATTTAACTATGAATTTTAATTGTTTTAAAATACAATGCCCTGTGTTCGACCTGCATACTACACGCCTGTGCGCTTGCAGAATTTATTAAAATCTGTGCTTTTCTAATCAATAGAAAAGTCGCAACAAGTTTTTGGCGCCGTTGCCGGGGAGTTGCTATTTTGAGATTTTCGATTTTTCGTTTTTAAGTCTATTCGTGTTAATTTATTTATTTTTCTTTTTTTTGCATTAGTTTTCAAAAAAAAAATCGCTTTTTTTCGTTTTTCGGTTCCTTTCGCCAAAGTAGCGTTTTACTTAAAAAAAAATCGTTTTTTTTTCGTTTTTCGGTTCCTTTCGCATACCTTACATAATCTGCATCTCACGCATACCTCACATAATCTGCATATTTTCGCATAATCTTTCACGCATACCTCACATAATCTTCAATCACGAATCACGTTTCTGCATATTTTCACGCATACCTCACATAATCTTGCTTTTACGTTTCTGCATATTTTAAAAAAAAATCATTCCTTCACAACATCTTGCTTTCACGTTTGCATAATCCCCACGTCTTCACAGTTATTCACGTGTGCCAGTACACATTTTTAGTTGCACTTCCACTTTCACATTTTCACGTTAGTTTGCATAAATTAATTAAGAAAAAAACATTTTTTTTTTCACTGCATTGTTTTCACGTACGTTGGTTTGGTTACTTGCAGTTCCACTTTCACATCCTTGCAAGCATTAGTTGGTTTAGTTTTCGTATTCACGTAACTATCTCCTACACAGGAGCTTGCATACATTCGTTTACTCACGTAACATAGCAGTTTCATTTTGCATTCAACACATTCATTCTACTTAACTTTATTTTATTGGGCATGTTTTAAATTTTCTGCATGTGACTGTTTTCATATATTTTCTGTCAGCAGCTTAGTTTTGTGCCTTTCACGAGCATTCACCTGCACGGAGAAAACTTCAACTCAGATAGCAAACATTTATTTCAACACAGACAGCTCCAACTCGGAAAATCTCAACCATTCGCTAGCGCTACTCAGCTGCATTGGACGGACTATCATACACCTCTGTAAGTAATTTTCAACTCTACAGGTGCCCAACTGAAAACTGATTTAATTTACTTTTGGCTGTTACACCTTGATTTGTCTATGCGCGTTTGGGCAAGAAATAATTTTGACCATTTAGAAAGCCAAAATATTTCATTAAACAAATCAGCGGAAATTTCAAATCAAACAAATATGAGCAATCACGGTTCACAACATGGTTCACATCACAGTTCACACCACAATTCACCAAAATTATAACTTAAATCACATGTTGGAAATAATGAATTTCATGAGAACCGACCATTATCCCTTAGAGACCGATGCTATCCAACACGGACTGTTCAACCTTCGGTTATTTCATTTCCACCTGCCGAAGGAAATAATTTTGAGCTAAAACATTCTTTTATCCAAGGGGTACCAAAATTCACTGGGTCTGAAAATGCATATGAATTTCTTAGTGAATTTGAGTTATATGCTTCTACAACTAAAATGCAACAACTTTCTAATGAATCCATCAAGCTAAGACTTATTCCATTCGCACTTCTAGAAAGTGCGAAAAGATGTCTTAATTCTCTTCCTAAAAATTCAATTAAGAGTTGGGACAATTTCGTTACTATATTTTTGAAAAAGTTTTTTCCTTTCCACAAAACTCTTAAAATTCGAACTGAAATCAACCAATTCTCCCAGAATGAAGGAGAAACTTTTTCAAAATATTTTGAAAGGTTCAATCAATTGTTATATAGTTGCCCACATCATGCAATCCCTAAACACGTTTTGTGCCAAATCGTTTATGAAGGGCTTAACTATCAAACAAGATCCCAACTCGAATCAATGTGCGGAGGAGAATTCATGGCAAATACAGACGAGGAAGCTTGGGAATTTTTAGAAGAGTATTCGGAAAAGGATATGCAATGAGAAACAATTCGTGTTCCAATTCGTGCTCCAAATAGAGGAGTACATGTCATTGACCCATCACATCTTCCTATAGATGCCCAAATTCCTCAAGAAGGAGAAGGACTACCTCATTACTACACACAAGACCAAATCAATGCTATAGCTCAAAACAGTTCTTATTCATCCACATACAATCCTAACTGGAAGCATCATCCCAATTTTTCATGGTCAAATCCTAACAACGTGGCTAATCCATCACATATGTATCCAATGATACCAAATCCGAATTATCGAGCACCAACCTCTAATTCTCAAAATTCTCAACCCGCTCCTCAAACAAAACCTTCGAATCAACCATACAGGCATCCTAATTTCAATCCATCAACCCAACCTTCTCAGCCTTCACAAGAAATTGCTCGATTGGAAAAACAACTCTCTAAACAAAATGAACAAATCACTAACCAAGATGCAAGAATTGAGCAAATCACCAAACAAAATGAACAAATGTTGATAATGATGAAGGATCTCATGAAAATCAATGAGAAAGGTAAATTGCCTAGTCAAACCGAAGTGAATCCAAAGTATAACTCTCGAGGAGTAAATCTTTGTGAGAACGAAGATGTAAATCCGGTTAATGCTGTCACCACATTAAGGTCTGGAAAGAAGGTGGACAACCATGTCGGCAACCCCGACATCCTTCTTAAATCTTCCCATGTTCCAAATTCTGAAACTCAGTCGACAACCACGGTTGTCAATCAAAACGATTCTAATTCTTCATCTAAGGTTGGCAATCCCGACCACTCTTCACCTTCTGATGTTGGCAACCCCAACATTCCAGCTCCCTTATCTTCACCCTCTAATATAACACCTTCTTCTTCGAATGAAAAAACTTCCGAACGCTCTATAAACCCATAGCTCCATTTCCTCATAGACTCAACAAAAAGAAGAAGCCCGCTAATTTTGACCAAATTCTTGAAATCTTCAAACAAGTTCGAGTCAATATTCCACTTCTTGATACCATCGAGCAAATTCCTCAATATGCCAAATGTCTGAAAGAGCTATGTACTCAAAAACGTGCCACTAACGTTCCTAAGACTGCATTTCTAACTGCAAACACTAGCTCTGTTCTTTCAAATCCCTCCCCAATCAAGTATAAGGACCCCGGTTGTCCTACGATCGGTTGTAAAATCGGTAACACTCACATTAGTCATGCCTTACTCGATCTTGGAGCGAGTGTGAATCTTTTGCCTTATACTGTGTACTGTCAACTTGGACTAGGGGAATTAAAACCTACAAACATCACAATTCAACTAGCTGATCGATCTGTCAAAAAACCATTGGGGACGGTTGAAGATGTTTTGATACAAATCGAGCAATTCTATTTCCCAGTCGATTTCATAGTCCTAGAGACTGCACCTGTCTCAAATCCCAATAGTCAGGTTCCTTTGATATTAGGTCGTCCATTTTTAGCAACATCAAATGCTATCATAAATTGTAGGAATGGTCAACTCCGACTTTCCTTTGGGCACCTAACCATTGAACTAAATATCTTCAATCTTAACAGATAACCAAGGGATTTTGAAACAGAAGAAGTTGACATGATCCAAACAATTGTTGAAAATGATTTTAGTGATACTACGGAGTCTCTTAGCATGCGCCTAGATCATTTTAATTCCAACTTCCACGAAGATGAATACATTTATGAATTAAATGATATGCTATGCTCTTTTCATAATTCACTAGAATTCAATCAGTTGATGTCTACTGAAGCCTCAAAAGAAGTACGCCCTAAATTAGACCTCAAACCTCTTCCAAACGATCTTAAGTACGCATACTTAGATTCTTCGGAAAATTTCCCTGTAATCTTGGCATCCGATCTCATTAAAGACCAAGAAGAACAACTTTTGAAAATTTTAAGGGAAAATAAAGAGGCAATAGGATGGGTAATCGCTGACATTAAGGGAATTAGTCCATCAATTATTGAACATCGAATACATTTAGTCGACGAGGCTAAACCCACTCGCGAAGCTCAAAGGCGATTAAACCCTAATATGAGAGAAGTGGTAAAGGAAGAAATTATCAAATGTTTAGACAATAACATTATCTACCCTATCTCTGACAGTACTTGGGTAAGTCCGGTACAAGTTGTACCAAAGAAGTCTGGAATCACTGTGACAACAAATGAGAATAACGAACTTGTTCCGACAAAGGTCAAAACAAAATGGCACGTTTGCATCGACTATCGAAAACTCAATGCAGCAACAAGAAAAGATCATTTTCCCCTCCCTTTCATTGATCAAATGCTCGAACGCTTAGCCGGTCATGAATACTATTGTTTTCTTGATGGTTACTCCGGCTATAATCAAATTCCCATTGCGTTAGAAGACCAACACAAAACAACGTTCACATGTCCCTTCGGAACTTTCGCTTATCGTCGCATGCCCTTCGGTCTTTGTAATGCTTCCGCTACCTTTCAACGATGTATGATGAGTATATTTTCTGATATGGTGGAAGATTTCTTAGAAATATTCATGGACGATTTTTTAATCTATGGGTCATCTTTTGATCAATGCCTCCTTCGTTTAGAACGTGTCTTAAAGCGATGTAAGGAGAAATCTCTTGTTCTTAATTGGGAAAAATGTCATTTTATGGTTAAGCGAGGAATAGTCTTAGGTCATGTTGTCTCTAAAAATGGCCTAGAAATTGACAAATCTAAAGTTGATCTTATTGTGGGCCTTCCTCCTCCACGGTCCATAAAGGACATTCGCTCATTTCTCAGCCATGCAGGATTCTATAGGAGGTTCATTAAAGATTTTTCAAAAATTTCAAAACCTCTTTCGAATCTTCTGGCTAAAGACGTTAAATTTGAATTTTCCAATGAATGTGAAACGTCTTTTGAAACCCTCAAATCGATCTTGACCACTGCACCTATCATCCAACCTCCAAATTGGACTTTGCCTTTCGAATTAATGTGCGACGCTTCTGATTATGCCATTGGAGCCATCTTAGGTCAACGAATCGATAAACTTCCTCGAGTCATCTATTATGCTAGCAAAACTCTTAATGAAGCTCAATTGAATTACTCAACCACAGAAAAAGAGTTTTTAGCAGTTATCTTTGCCCTCGATAAGTTTAGATCATATCTCATAGGTTCTAAGGTCATAGTTTACACCGATCATGCCGCCTTGCGGTATTTACTCACGAAAAAGGATACCAAACCCCGCTTAATCCGTTGGATTCTCCTTCTTCAAGAGTTTGACCAAGAAATACGAGATAAAAAGGGTTCTGAAAATGTCGTAGCTGACCATCTTTCTCGTATAGTGCATGAAAACTATGATAACTCTCAAATCAACGATCATTTTCCCGATGAACAAATTCTTTCACTCACTAGTGCACCATGGTACGCAGACATCGTAAATTATCTTGTCACAAATGAAACACCTTCCCATTGGTCAAAACAAGATAAACAAAAATTTCTCTCCAATGTTCGAAACTTTTACTGGGACGATCCTTATCTTTTCAAATATTGCACCGATCAAATCATTCGCAGATGTGTCCCAGAACATGAATTCCATAGCATCCTCTCTTTTTCACATAATCAAGCATATGGAGGACATTTTGGAGCAAAGAAAACTGCTGCCAAGGTGTTACAGTGCGGTTTTTATTGGCCTTCTCTTTTTCGTGATGCCCACGAATTTTGCTCCAAATGCGCTAGATGTCAACAAACAGGTCGTATTTCCAAACGTGACATGATGCCCCTAAATCCGATCCTTGTCATCGAAATTTTTGATGTTTGGGGCATCGATTTCATGGGTCCTTTTCCTAATTCTTTTGGAAATCTCTACATCCTACTTGCAGTAGATTACGTGTCCAAATGGGTTGAGGCCATTCCTACCAAAACGAATGACAATAAAGTTGTTGTCAAATTTTTGAAAGAAAACATATTTTCCCGTTTTGGCACACCTCGAGCCATTATAAGTGATAACGGTTCTCATTTTTGTAATCGTGCTTTTGAATCTCCTCTTAAGAAATATTCTATCACTCATAAACTATCTACTCCATATCATCCACAGACCAACGGTCAAGTCGAGATTTCCAATAGACAAATTAAACAAATTCTTGAAAAGACGGTTAGCTCCAACAGAAAAGATTGGTCATCTAAATTGATAGACGCCCTTTGGGCATTTCGCACGGCTTATAAAACCAATTTAGGAATGTCACCATACCGATAAGTCTTTGGAAAAGCATGCATTTACCCGTTGAGCTCGAGCACCGCGCACTTTGGGCAATCAAATACCTTAATTTTGACATAGAAAAAGTCGGATCGCATCGTAAATTACAATTGTCAGAATTAGAAGAATTAAGAAATGAAGCGTACGAAAATGCAAAGATTTATAAAGAGAAAATCAAATTCTATCATGATAAATCCATACTTCGTAAGACATTTGAAGTAGGTCAGAAAGTTCTCTTATATAATTCCAGACTTCATTTATTTCCGGGAAAATTGAGATCCCGTTGGACAGGTCCATATATTGTGAAAACAGTATACCCTTATGGCGTAGTTGAAATTGAAAATCCTAGGGACGATTCCATTTCAAAGGTCAATGGACAACGCTTGAAGCCATTTCTAGAGTTTGAACAGCACGAGGACGATGAGTTCGTGGATCATCACGAACCTAGCTATTCGGCATGAGCCGCTCACTATCTTGCACATATCAGGTTGTATTTTTTTTAGTTTTTTTCTTCTATTTTGCATTTGCATTCTATTTGACAGTTGGGACACTGTCCCATTCCAGTGTGGGGGGGACGCATATCTCATTCTGTTTGTTCATATTTCATAATGTAGCATCATTTTTTTTAAAAATCATCTCATTATTTGTTTTCAAATTTCTTTTCAATTTTTTTTCATCATTTCCCAATATTTTTAGGACTTCGATTTATTTTTAATTAGTCAAGACAAAGTAAGTAAGCAGTTGAAGTCAATTGATGAAGATTTTTGTGAATCACTAATTTCAAATGTAAAATATAATGAAAAGTTGAATTACAAGCGATAATAGTGAGGTTAGTATATAGGGGGATTCATAGGTGATGGTTATGAAATCTTTTCTAAACTGTAGTCTTTGTTTAAAAAAAAGGGCAGATTTAAAGTACATGCGTTGACATCTCAAATCATTAAAGTTAAGTGGTGCTAAGTTGATTTGCATAACACTCTTTAGCTCTTCTCAAAAAAAAAACTAATAAGAAACACCTACAGTCGATAGGTGTGCACACTTGTGAAAGTGTGTGCACTCGCCACGCTCTATACTCTTCTCACGTAAGCCCGCAAGGCAGTGCATGGATGGTATATCTGGCCTCAGCATTCTGAGTTAGGTGTATAAATAATTAAATAAATAATCACCTAAGGATTACCGACCTTTTCTGACATAGTCAGCGTCGGTTTGCACAATCCGCCAAGCTCTGTCCCAACTCTCACGTAAGCCCGCGAGGCAGTGCATGGGTGGTATACCTTGGTCCAAAGGATAGGTGGTAAAAAAAAAAAGAGAGACAAAAAAAACTAGTAAAGAGAGACTAAGCTTTGAAACCCAAACACTTCTTGACTTTGTTGATTTGGCTTGTTATACAAATGGAAATGAAAAATACCATTTTGAAAAAAAAAACTATGATCAACAGTGAAGAATTTATTTCATGGCTGCACTATGTTATCGACCGAAACAACTGGCCAAACTAGAATCTAATGTATGAAAACTTGAGTTACATTGAAATTTGTGATTAGTGAGGAACCAAAAATTTGAAGAAGTTGACTAAAACTGATATACATTATTTTGTTGCAACTATTTTGAAGTAAATCGAGTCTCCATTTATGTAGAATTTTGCATTCATGTAGTACATTAGAATCATCACATACTGCATTTGGATTTTGTGGGTAGTATCCGCTGAAAACCCTCACGAGACACCACTCGTCCTACTAGGGACACCTAGAGGTTTAACGGCTTGTTGCATACGCTCAATGCAATCGTGTTTCCTACGAAAAAGGATTTAGTTAGTTTTATTTTCTTGCTTATTCGAGGACGAATAAAGTTCTAGTGTGGGGGTATTTGATGAACGTATTTCTCTGCAATTTAAACCGTTTATTTCATATATTTTTATTTTAATAAAGCGGTATTATACTGGTATTTTGTTGTGGTTTTGCAGATTATTGATTCCAAAGTACAACATTTTGAATACCGTCGAAGAGAAAATACATATCGTTCATGAAGAAATGCATCTCACATCACCAACATGTGTACTATTCATGCAAGAAATCAATTGCAAATATTGAAAATACACATTCAAAGTTTGACCTGAAAATCTCTCAAAGCAAGGCCACTTGTTAATCAAATAACAAAGCAAAGACCAATTCAAAGTGAGGTGGCCTTATTTTTCTCCTAATATCAAGCACATGGACCTAAATAATAGGGTTATTTGTGGAGGCTGAAGTCTTTAAATAGAGAGAGGAATGCAAATGGAAAATTATCTCTTACCTCATCACTTTTCTTCAAGTTTAGATTTAAATTCAGCAGTGTTTTTATTTTCGAACAGAATACGTAGGATTGTTGATTAGATTTAGCAATTTATTTATTCTTGTTCTTAGTTATTTTCTGCACTCTTTTCAGTTAGTTAATAATTATTTCAGTTGATTGCTCCGTTATCTTCTTTTCCGCAATTTCAATTTCTGTTCTGATTTTTTTACAATTCTATATTTTGGTTGCAATTTCGATTAGTTTCGAAATCGATTCAGAGTATATTATTGTTTTTATTTTCTGTTCAAAATTCACCGTCGAATTCGTTTAACACGCCTAAGATTTAACTATGAATTTTAATTGTTTTAAAATACAATTCCATGTGTTCGGCCTGCATACTACACGCCTGTGCGCTTGCAGAATTTATTAAAATTTGTGCTTTTCTAATCAATAGAAAAGTCGCAACAGTCACCAAGTAAAATTCTAGATTTGTCTTCTTCAGACAATAACAAGAAAAGAAAAATCACGCCATCCGATTTTACTTGCACGGATCCTTTCAGTTTCCAAATATTTTTCAATTTTGCTACTACAGAAGTGTATGACAATGGCTTATCTAGGAAAAAACCCACTATGTATTCCTTCCAGGCAGAAGAGCTGGCCTGAACCACCTCATTGACCAAGTGAAGGACGTCTTCAGTGAAAGAAGGTTCGAAGTCAACAGGCTTGTACTTGTTGAATATGCGCTTTGCGCTTATATGATTTTTGTTTGATGATAGTAAACATATATATATATATATATTCGTTTAAGTGTATTTGTTAATGTACTATTTTATTTTTCATAGATTAAATAAATATTTGTTGAATAAAATAAATTACACAGATTTGAATTCAAACAGAAATTTTATTCAAACAAATATTTATTACAATTTTGAATAGTACAAATTCAAGCTCTCACTATACATATACAATTTTGATTGTAATTACATCACAATTCAATTTACATAAATGCCTCACTACATATCACTCACACTCGTAGTTTATCTTTAATTTCATTCTAGTTATAATCCAGTATCTGAGCAATCTGCAAAAAATATTCACTAATGAAGTAAAATTGAAAAAGAAATATTTTTGCAATATAAAATATAATATGATTTTTGAAAATATGATTTGCCTCAGTTATTTGGGTCGTTCATCATCATTTACATTTGAATTCATCACACACGAACAGTGTGACATGCACAGGGTATCACTGTACATGCCACAAGGCCGTGCACATCGATATACACTTGATAATGCTACAGGGACAGGTGAGCACAGGTCAAACCCAAATGAAAAGCCGGGTTCAACTCACGTGCAATATATTTAAAATCACGACACGAGCACAAGGTCAAACCCGAGTTTTTTTTGAAACAGGATTCAACTCAAGTGAAATTTCAAAAATCAACATGAAGTGAAGCAAGTTCAGGTCAGATCAATCAGTAGTATGCAAATGAAGTGGACAGCACTGACTTAGTACACAAAAAGGCAATGCACCAGTGCAAAAACTCAAGCAATGACCAGAACACAAAGGCAGTAGTGTACATAAATACAACTACAGGTACAAGGCCAGAACAACAACATGAATGCAGTAACAACCAGAATGGATGTAAAGACCAGTGACACCAATACAATCAAGTGTTCAAGAAATATATCATGCAGTTTTGTAGTGATACAAGGCAAACTGGCAACAAGAAATTAAAGTGAAACAACTCCAACAGTTAATGATTCAACTGGCCAGAGTACAACTCACATGTACACCATGATATCAAGCTCAGTGAAACTCAAGCAAGTGCACAACTAAACCAACATGAATGCAACACGGTAAAAATGCCAAATGAAACAATGGACAGGATACACAATGAAAATACAGTGATATAGAAAGTGGTACAAGTACACAGTGGAAAAGCCACAAATGGACATACACCAGACATATACATGGATGATCAGTACGACCAAGTATGAAGTACTCAAACTAGCCAGTGAAAGTGGAAACAATCACAAACACTATCAAGTGATACAAATGCAGTCTGTAATACAACAGATCCTGGTCTGCAACTCGACATAAAGCAAATACACAAATACATATGATACAAACCAAGATACCAGAGAATAAGCCACATGAAGACTATTTGAAGTATGTCGATCAGACTATACAAAGAACCGACAGACCAGTGAACCAGTAAAAGACCAAGACTCAATATGCAATGCAAACTATATCAAACAGTGACACCAATGAATGACCAATGAATGTATGTATACAAATGATCAGGTCAAAATGAACCAAACTACTGAATCAAGTGCACCAGAAATATGCAATGCATGAAAGCGTGAATAAGTCCAAATACAACAATGTGTAGCAGCAATTACAAGTGACTCGGGATAGAAGCAATACCAAATGCTACCATGGAATCACATGAACGAGTTCGAACAATATAAAGAACCAAATTCACAGTGAACAAAGCAAGGTCACAGTGAAATCAACATCATCAGAAAAGGTCAAAGCCGAAGACAGGGATGAACACAAAGATGGCTGAAGCCGTGTCAAAGCAGATGTTAACCAAGTCAAAAATCAAGTGTGTGCAATTTTTGAAAAAGTCGAAACAAATAAAAGAAGAAAGTTTTTTTGCCGTATTATTCAAGGAAAATCGAATGATTGAAAATCAAAACCGTGTGTATCAAGTTGTAACAATATCAGGAAAGCAAAATTTAGGAAAGTATCGAATTGATTAGGGTCTGGAAATTCATATAAATACATCACCCAAATCATCATCGGCAAGAGTGTGGAAAAATCAAATCAAATCCAAATATAAACCCACAAGTTCATCATCGGCAATGCAGAGCTAACAAGAATAATCAGATTAAATCCTGACAAAGCAAAAGATTCGAGCAACGTACCAGAGGTAATTCGCAATCTCGAAGACAATCAAGCAGCTGACCTCAAGAGCCGATCATCAGAGAAGCAGTGAGCAAAGAGCATCACAAACCAGAGAAATCGAAATTGAAGAAAGCCCTAATTTTCACAAGGGAACGAAGGCTAATTCAGATCGAACGAAGCCACCATAGCAAAAGAGAAAAGTGATCGGGTGAAAGAATAAAATGGGCCGGCCTTGTTTTACAAATGGGCTTTAGTTTATTTGTTTGGAGTTTTGTTTTTATAAAGGGGGATTTAGTTTATATTTTAGGGTTTTAGTTTAAAATTGTTTTTAAGTTTGTTTTAAATTCTCTTTTAAGGTTCAAATCTTGGTAAATCACCACCTAGGTTGTAGGTAGTGTCAGATTGTCTAGTTAGAATTAGTTCAGTGAGCAGGGTGTGCGAGTTTGCAAAACTCTATAGGCGGTAGCAGGGTGTGCGAGTCTGTTAGAGTGTTTGTAAGCGGGAGACTGTTTAATTCTAATAGAAATCTGGGAATGCAGCAGTAGGCAGGGGTTGCCGAAGATGGGTAAATTTTGTGTGTGATTTACTTTTCAGCATATTTATTTCTGCAGTTTGTTTTTTGTGTTTAATTCGAGAAAATTTGCTATAACCCTATTCACCCCCCCTCTAGGGTTAATCTAGATCCTACAAGTTGTATCAGAGCATGGTATTTTTCTTTAACTCTAGAGTCATGAATCCACCAAATAATTCTTTTCCTGAGGGGCAATCTATTGTTAGGCCACCCATGTTTAATGGGAATGATTATGCCTATTGGAAAGTTAGGATGGGTATTTATCTTAGTTCTGTTGATTATGATGTTTGGGACATTATTGAAACTGGCTATAAATCTCCCACTATAACTGTTGGTGATACTGAGATTCCTAAACCTAAGGATAGGTGGAATGCTAACGATAAGAATTTAAAAGCTGCAAATCTAAAGCCATGAATTCTCTAATCTGTGCTCTTGATATAACTTAATTTAATAGAATTTCTCATTGTAAAAATGCACAGGAAATTTTGAATACTTTCGATGCAATATATGGTGCAAAAGTCAACAGCAATGAGAAATCCTCCACAACCAACTCAGTTGAAGAAATGTGCTTAACAGGATTTGCAAAAAGCAGTTGTGATGAGGATGATGATGATGGAGCAGCTGAGCTGGCGTTAATAAAGAAATTCAAAAGGTGGAACCACAAATATGGAAATCCAGCTCTAAATCAAAAATTAAAAAGCAGAATAATCAAAGCACTAGACAACTCGGAAGAACACGGGATCATTTGCAACAAACCCGGTGATATCAAGCCCAATTATCCCCGATTTCAACGCGATTTACACGGCTTCAATCCAAATTCAAGAGAATGCCATTTAAAATGCTGTTTGAGTTTTTATACACACTTCATGGTCTGGTCTATCAAATTTAATTATTGATGTTTTGAAGTGAAAAAGAAATTCAGATGCAGATTACACTGGCAATCTAGTTGATAGAAAAATTACTAGTTGAACGTGATTTTTGAGACATTTAGTAACTGCATCGTTTTTCCAAAGAAAATATCTGCATATTTTTCATTTTCAAATAGCAAAAAAATTTCTCATATATCCCCCTCGAGAAAATCATTTTTAATCACATTTTCATATTAGTCATTGTGAAAAATTGATTTCATAATTATTTTTGAATTTGATTTAAATGACAATTTTAACTAGTCTAACTCCCTAATAATTATCGAAAAGATAAATAGTGATTAAAAAAAGGTGACGAGTGTTGATATTTTTCATACATTACTCAAGACAGTATATTTTAGAAAAATTTCTTTAGAAATTCAAACTAGAGTTATAAAACTTTTTTTTGGATAAAGATTCCATAACCATTTCTATGTCTATCATATTTCTATCGACCATCGCTCATTAAAAATTCAATATAGTTTGTCGATATGTGGTACTTTAAACAGGAATCATTCGTTTTTCATTTTATAAAAAAAATAAAATCCAAAGTATTCACTTTCATTTAAAAGTCCTCACGGTTATGCATGAGTGAATTACTTGGAATTTGTTATGTGCTTCCATGCTCATTTAAAAGTCCTTACGGTTATGCATGTATGGAACGCATATCAAAATTGATTTATTAAATAAACAAGTTGATTCTAATCCCATTTAAAAGTCCTCACGGTTATGCGTGATTATAAGATACTTGAATTCATTTTTAAAATTAAATTGGAATACTACTAATCTCATTTAAAAGTCCTAACAGTTATGCATGATTAGTAGATATTCAAATTCCTGATATAAGTGTACCACAAACAGATACAACTGTATGGTTTTATATGATGACATCATTTCCATTACTTCTAAAAGTGGAATATGCGCCTAACGAGGGTAGTTATGATTTTTGTTTGATTTTCTTATTGAAATTTAATATGTATATTCAATTGAGCTTTAATGTTGGATTAATATCGATCACTTTAGCTCTATTTTCTCTAACACTATTATTCTTTTGCTGATAAAAAAAGGAAGAGAGAAAAGTTAATATTTTGTCAAATAAAATCAAGCAAAGGTCAAAAAATTTTCCATTTGTATCTAGGCTCATTTATATATTTCTATTTGTATGCATATATGTAGGGGGGCATCATGTAGAGAGGAAACATTTAAATAGGGGGAGCAATTGGAGTATATCATTTATCAAATACATTTAACACAGTCAAAATCTTAAATATATGTTTGTTATCATCAAAAGGGGGGAGATTGTTGAATATGCGCTTTGCGCTTATATGATTTTTGTTTGATGATAATAAACATATATATATATATTCATTTAAGTGTATTTGTTAATGTACTATTTTATTTTTCATAGATTAAATAAATATTTGTTGAATAAAATAAATTGCACAGGATTTGAATTCAAACAGAAATTTTATTCAAACAAATATTTATTACAATTTTGAATAGTACAAATTCAAGCTCTCACTATACATATACAATTTTGATTGTAATGACATCACAATTCAATTTACATAAATGCCCCACTACATATCACTCACACTCGTAGTTTATCTTCAATTTCATTCCAGTTATAATCCAGCATCTGAGCAATCTGCAAAAATATTCACTAACGCGGTAAAATTGAAAAAGAAATATTTTTGCAATATAAAATATAATATGATTTTTGAAAATATGATTTGCCTCAGTTATTTGGGTTGTTCGTCATCATTTACATTTGAATTCATCACACACGAACAGTGTGACATGCACAATGTATCACTGTACATGCCACAAGGCCGTGCACATCGATATACACTTGATAATGCTACAGGGACAGGTGAGCATAGGTCATACCCAAATGAAAAGCCGGGTTCAACTCACGTAAAATATATTTAAAATCACGACACGAGCACAAGGTCAAACCCGAGTTTTTTTTGAAACTGGATTCAACTCAAGTGAAATTTCAAAAATCAACATGAAGTGAATCAAGTTCAGGTCAGATCAATCAGTAGTATGCAAATGAAGTGGACAGCACTGACTTAGTACACAAAAGGGCAATGCACCAGTGCAACAACTCAAGCAATGACCAGAACACAAAGGCAGTAGTGTACATAAATACAACTACAGGTACAAGGCCAGAACAACAACATGAATGCAGTAACAACCAGAATGGATGTAAAGACCAGTGACACCAATAAAATCAAGTGTTCAAGAAATATATCATGTAGTTTTTCAGTGATACAAGGCAAACTGGAAACAACAAGTTAAAGTGAAACAACTCCAACAGTTAATGATTCAACTGGCCAGAGTACAACTCACATGTACACCATGATATCAAGCTCAGTGAAACTCAAACAAGTGCACAACTAAACCAACATGAATGCAACACAGTAAAAATACCAAATGAAACAATGGACATGATACACAATGAAAATATAGTGATATAGAAAGTGGTGCGAGTACACAGTGGAAAAGCCACAAATGGACATACACCAGACATATACATGGATGATCAGTATGACCAAGTATGAAGTACTCAAACTAGCCAGTGAAAGTGGAAACAATCACAAACAATATCAAGTGATAAAAATGCAGTCTGAAATACAACAGATCCTGTTCTAGAACTCGACATAAAGAAAATACACTAATACATATGATACAAACCAAGATACCAGAGAATAAGCTACATGAAGACTACTTGAAGTATGTCGACCAGACTATACAATGAACCGACAGACCAGTGAACCAGTAAAAGACCAAGACTCAATATGCAAAGCAAACTATATCAAACAGTGACACCAATGAATGACCAACGAATGTACGTATACAAATGATCAGGTCAAAATGAAGCAAACTACTGAATCAAGTGCACCAGAAATATGCAATGCATGAAAGCTTGAACAAGTCCAAATACAACAATGTGTAGCAGCAGTTACAAGTGACTCAGGAAAATGTATAGAAGCAATACCAAATGCTACCATGGAATCACATGAATGAGTTCGAACAATATAAAGGACCAAAGTCACAGTGAACAAAGCAAGGTCACAGTGAAATCAACATCATCAGAAAAGGTCAAAGCCGAAGACAGGGATGAACACAAAGGTGGCCGAAGCCGTGTCAAAGCAAATGTTAACCAAGTCAAAAATCAAGTGTGTGCAATTTTTGAAAAAGTCAAAACAAATAAAAGAGGAAAGTTTTTTTGCCGTATCATTCAAGGAAAATCAAATGATTGGAAATCAAAACCGTGTGTATCAAGTTGTAACAATATCAGGAAAGCAAAATTTAGGAAAGTATCGAATTTATTAGGGTCTCGGAATTCATATAAATACATCACCGAAATCATCATCGGAAAGAGTGTGGAAATATCGAATCAAATCCAAATATAAACCCACAAGTTCATCATCGGCAATGCAGAGCTAACAAGAATAATCAGATTAAATCCTGACAAAGCAAAAGATTCGAGCAACGTACCAGAGGTAATTCACAATCTCGAAGACAATCAAGCAGCTGACCTCAAGAGCCGATCATCAGAGAAGCAGTGAGCAAAGAGCATCATAAGCCAGAGAAATCGAAATTGAAGAAAGCCCTAATTTTCACAAGGGAACGAAGGCTAATTCAGATCGAACGAAGCCGCCATAGAAAAAGAGAAAAGGGATCGGGTGAAAGAATAAAATGGGCCGACATTGTTTTACAAAAGGGCTTTAGTTTATTTGTTTGGAGTTTTGTTTTTATAAAGGGGGATTTAGTTTATATTTTAGGGTTTTAGTTTAAAATTGTTTTGAAGTTTGTTTTAAATTCTTTTTTAAGGTTCAAATCTTGGTAAATCACCGCCTAGGTTGTAGGTAGTGTCAGATTGTCTAGTTAGAATTAGTTCAGTGAGCAGGATGTGCGAGTTTCCAAAACTCTATAGGCGGTAGCAGGGTGTGCGAGTCTGTTAGAGTGTTTGTAAGCGGGAGACTGTTTAATTCTAATAGAAATCTGGGAATGCAGCAGTAGGCAGGGGTTGCCGAAGCTGGGTAAATTTTGTATGTGATTTACTTTTCAGCATATTTATTTCTGCAGTTTTTTTGTGTGTTTAATTCGAGAAAATTTGCTATAACACTATTCACCCCCCCCCCTCTAGGGTTAATCTAGATTCTACAGTACTTCCCCGCGTTGAGAGGCCTGTGTTTGAATAAGGAAGTCCAAGCTTGTTGACAGCAGCCAGGAGGGGACGAAGACGATATGGCTGGAGTTGGAGGAAAGGAGTTGGCATTGGGGAGCAGCGGTGGCGGACGACCTAACAAAGAATCAGGGTTGGAGGCGTTCACTGGAGGAGGGTCGGGAGGGAAGGGAGGAGGTTTAGTCTTGGTAGCTGGAAGGTCGATAGAAGATATAGCAGAAGATGGAACAGGATGGGGGATGGACAGGGGAAGGGATGGTGGAATGGGAGAGGTGGTGGACAAGGGATGGGAAGGTGGTGCGGGAGAAGATGGCATGGCAGGAAACCTATTGAAAATTCCTTACTTAATTAAAATATTAATTAAGATTTTAAAAACATTCTTAATTATTTACTTCAATAATTAAAACTTAAAATAATTTCCTTACTTAAATTGTCAAACAATAATTAAGTCATTAATATTTAAACTTTGTTTAAGATGATATAACTTAAACTTATTTCGCTAAGCACTTTGAATTCCAACCCGAGAAAATTCCTAGTTTACTCGAGTTTCCACCCGAGTTTTCCACCATTTCCCTCAAGTCTTTCTCCTCTTCTTCACATACTTTTTTTTCTTAAGTTTAAGTTTTAAACTTTAATAACAGGAAAACGTGCTTACGCTGTAACATCCCGCCTTTCCACACACTTTAAACCGACACACGTGCCAATTCAAAGCATACGTAAGGGCGGATTGTTATGGGGTAAATAAGAAATAAAGAAGAATTAAAACGAAAATAGAATCTCACAGCGGAAGGATAAAATATAATAACAAATATACAGTTCATAAACAGTTTACAAAAGCTCGATTCTTCTTTTACCATAAATATCAGAGTTACACATACCAATACAAGCAATGCAGCGGAATAGAAAGAGTGTGGTGTAAAACTATATATAAAATAATACTGATTCTTCGTCTTCGTCCTCCAAAGCTAAAATCTGCTATCCTGAAACGCTCAGACTGACCCAAGCGAATTTGAAAAGACAAAACACCCGAGTCAGACTAGAATATCTTATGTGAGTTAAATAAACAGAATATAAATATGAGTACAGTAACTCAAGAGATGTTCGGGATTTACATCTCCTAAGGATCCGTTAAACTATTTACTATGTAGTATATTGCGCTATTATAATAGTGTCTATTTATAAAATAAACTTACTTTTAAATAGCGTTAAGGAGTGACCCAATATTCCCCTTAACACAAATAATGCCAATAGTCTATACAGTACCGTAATACCTCCTGATCGGGAGGCTACCAGAGGATACTCCATTGGTACGACACAAATAGAAACTCGTAGTAAAGGCTCGATATGGTAGGTGACACGGCACAACTAGGCAATGCCAGGGTAGATATACCAATTGCTATCCAGGCTGGTGGAAACGCGTAGCCGCAGTTACCGCCCACCTCAGACTAACTCCCCAAAATCAAAATATAGAAGTGGCCACTGAATCAAATCCAAGTCAAAGTATAATATCGAAGAGGAGCGTCCGATCAGAGGAATGACCTCATTGGCCTGAGAATCGCTCCTGTTTTAGCCACCTTATGCCAACTCACGGGAGTTGGGTCCACGTATTTACCTTACAGGAAACGTCGCCACCACCTACTTCATTCTGGAATCTCCACCGCGTACACGGTTAGTCAAAGTGGTTTTCGGTATCGACAGAGAGTATGTCCATATCCGATCCCGGTCTCTTTGCCAACCCATCGTTATTATAACACCGCGGTCATTTTAAAAATAGTTTGTACTTTAAAACCAGAATATAATCCATTTCAAAACCAAAATATTACGATATCATTTCTTCTTTAAACCCAAAAAGATTCATTTTGATATTATTTTTATAAAAACCAAATCAATGATATCATTTCCCAAATAAAATATTCCTTTTCAAAAATTATGTCACTTTTTATTATTTAATATCCCATGTAACCAATATTCTGTTTGTAACTTTCAACATAATTCTTCGAAAATCCATAGTATTTTAAAACCATTATTTTCAAAACTAAATGGTTTGGATATTCAACGGTATGCGAATTAAAAATGTTTAACTTTACTGTTGCTTTATAAAGAAATAAATTACATGGCTTTCCAAATATTTCTTCTTTTAAAGTTAAACCAAAATCCAAAATATTACTTCAAGTCCCAAAACCATTTCAATTTTATATATATTTATATCCATTTTTGAGCATTAATATTTCAACTAAAGTTGGATTTTTATCCTTTCAAAATCAATATTCTATTAATTAATCTTGACCATTCACATAAAATCCATAATTAATAAGACTTCAATTTCTAGTAAAATATATATATATATATATATATATATATATATTTCCAAATTCAATTTTTACTAGAATATTCATTTCAAAATATTTTGGGAAAAATCCAATTATAAATATCATATCTTTAAAATTTCCAACTTAATATTTAAATATAGGATATAAATCATCAAACTCCATTTTCTTAATTTTCTTCCATTTTTAATAAAGAAATTTATTCACCTTTTAATTTCAAAATTTCAACTTCATATGCATATAAATATGGAAGAAAACATTTATTCAGTATAAAAATTTAAGATTTTTATAAACCGTATTCCATCCAAACCATAGAAATCACATTAAAAATAGTTATATATAGATCACGGTGCCTGTATATAGTTTTCTATCCTATGGTCAAGTGATACGGATATTTATCATTTCAATCCGCAATTTAAAAAAATAAAACTGCGGTTGTATATCATTTCAAACCGCAATCCCGAATGAAATGTAAATGCATACTAACTTGCAGTTTAATGATATCCAAATAAAACATTCATTCAACAACACACCCATCATCCAATCACAACATCGATCAATATCAATCAATAACAATTATATATATGATCATATATAACAGGTGATAACTGGCAGTTTATTCAAATTAAATTTTATCAACTATTAATCTAACAATTTATATTCAGTGATAATTGACATAACTGTTAACTAGCATTTCATATGCAAACAATAATTTCTAACAGCCAATTTACACGCAATAAATCAATTAAATTAACAGTTACATTCAAAAAAATGCAATTCAACAGATATGAATGAAATAACATGCCAAAAGCTCATAAATAAATTTCTATTCATTTCTAAAATTTATTTAACAAACATAAAAGCTTCTAGTAGTTGTGAGTGGGTTAAAACACTCACCTTTTGAATTTAAATCGAATTTAAATCCGATTTAAACCCAAAAATTCGCCCATCTCAGAATTCGTCCAAACCAGCGTCATCGAGTCCGGAATTAAATTACGATCCTAACAAAAAAAAATTCGTGTGAATCCGACTTCGTATGAGAAAGTTATGACGAAAAATGATGATTGAATTCAAATAAATAAACGACACATATTTCACTCACAATATATAATGTGACACGTCATCACAAAATCAACGCACGCACAGAAGCCTTCCTCCTCACGCGCAGAAGCAACACGCAACAGCCGCCACCCATACTTTATCAAACCTAATCGAAAATTCCCGCCAATCCAACCGTTGAAACTCGAAACAAACTACATAGATGCGATCCCCTCGGTTCCCTCTCCAAAACCCAGAAATGTTTTTCCGATCCGACAACTTTTGTTACGGCGATGATGAACGGTTTTGGGGCCGTTTGAATTTATTCTGGATGAACGACAGCTCCAATTGAAAAACAAATTACACCATGAGATTACGCGTATCGAATACTTCAACATATAATTTTTTCAGAATTTTCTGAAATTTTTGAGTTTTGACTTTTGATTTTGAACTGTGGATGGATCTGGAATTGGATCTGAGATGTATACATTTGGGGAAGAGAAAAGAGTGAAGAAATGAACTTACAGCAAAAGAATAGAGACTAGGGTTTTTAGCTGTATATTTATAGATAGGCTAGAGGTAGGGTAGCTAGACTGGATACGCGAACGTGCGTGACAAACCATGGTCCAAAAAGCCCGCTATGCCTCCGGAGCCAAATTTGTTAAAACTATATATCCAAATAGGTGTTTTAAAATATTCTGAACGCGATGGAAAAAGTTTCGCGACCAAATTCGATCGTATGAAGAAGTTATAAAAAAAACAAAAATTTCAAATTGATTTCAAAATGCGTAAATTTCAAGGCGTTTCGAGTCCGTACGATCAAACGACAAGTCCGATCGCTACGAAACTTGAAACATTATTATAATTCAACGTTACGGATCCGATGAAACTGGTTTCGTCGAAATCCGAGTCCGTGACAAAAATGGCTATTTTTAATATTTATTAAATAAATTAAAATAAATCATAAAATCCAAATTTTCTTTCAACTTTAAATATTGGCCAAATTTCATTACTTATATAATCCAATCAATTCCAAATAATTTAGCAAGCTTGGATGTGAATTAAAATTTATAAGTATATAAATTTCGCAGTGTTAACCTCTGCGTTTTCTTATTATTTGGGAATTATAAATTTCATTCGCAAAACCCAATTATTAAATCATATACTTATACTCTCATCTTAAATCTAATTATATAAATAACTTGATTTCTATTATCCAACTCAAAATATATCAATTATTCTCCAACTACATAGTTAACGTTTCTTTTATATATCACTGTGGTAATATTTCAAAATGTTCATCTTTTGTTTGCATAAATTACTGTATTTAGATAAAATTGTAATTTTGGTAACTTATCACATAAATAAACTTAAAACCTCAACTAATACATTCCACCTTTGTTTCATCTTATTCATTCACTCATCAATATTCCGTACTAACTACAAAATTTAGTGTATTCCTTTAAATTGATCAAAATAAGACTTATCAACTAATAGAAAGATTTACGTACAAAATTTATTGTCATACATCTAATTTACAAGCCTATACTTAATTATTATCCTACAATACGTTTTACGTTACTATAATGTTCATTCTTCCGTTCCTACGTTTCTATAAATTTATTCCTTTATAATTTATTTAACGCAACACTTAATCTACACCTATTGCGATGTTTCAAATTTACTTGAATGAACAATTTCTTTACTCAAAATAGTTGTTGTAAACTCTTAATTCCACATTTATAAGTGTATTATTATTTTCACTCAAATATTATACATATATATAGAGTATTGGGTTTTTATTTAATCATATATATTAATTAATTAAATTCAATATTTAAGTCTGACTAAATTTATTCCCCAAATACACATTTACCTTTCTCAACCAATAAATATAACCAATCAAATTCTCATTTTATTGAACCTTGGTCAATTCCACACGTTAATTTTACTTAAAGTCTCAATTAATTAATTTACCTCGGTTTCATTACCTTATTACCTTATATGCATAATTGACATTGTTATATCTTCCATTACATCAATAATTTACCATTTCATCTTACCATTTATTTACGTATCCTTTTATTGCACTGATTGAAATAAATTCACTTATTAAATTCCCAATTTCACCCTTCTATTCAAACCAAGTATCATGCTATGATAATATTTTACGTTGGTTACACAAAAAAAATCAACTTTTTATCGTTATCAATTAAACATACATTAATTGCACAAATTAAAGGAATTAATTGCCATTTATCCAATTAAATTTTTCATACATCAATCTATTTCATCTAAATCCTTACCTATGAATATTGCAACCTTTAATTCCATTAAATACCAATTAACCCAAATTATTTCATTTATTCTAAGTCATATCACTAAAATAATTCATCATAATAAACTTAAAATCTATACGTTTATTGATTTATTTCTATTTGTCTTATGTTAAATTCTAAATTTAGTAAGAAAACCTAAAGTACTCCATTCAATCGACAGTCCCTTTCAATTGTTAATACGTACTTAAATTTCTACAGTTGCCTTCCATCTGCACTTCCGTTACTATGATAAAAATTAGTAACGTTTATGCCATCAATCCATCATAATTACTTACCCTTAATTGAGTTTGATTTCCAAATAAATTTGCTGACCCTTAATTAGACAATTTATAAAAGTTTGTCATCATACCTATAGTTCTACGCTTATGCTATGTCTTAAATTTCAATAAATTTATAAATTTTGAGATGTTCATTAGGGTTTACAAATTTATTGACTTGCAATAACAGGGTTTCTTAATCTATTCAATTTATCGTTCACAATCTTTTATTGCATTAAATTGGTTTAATATTCCCATATTAAATTTTATGTCTAGGCAAGAATTTTTCTTTCTTTCTCTACTAAATTCATTTGAATTTTATTCAAATGTCTTTAAATAGGTTTCTAAGTCACTCCTATATAATTTATTCTAGCCTTCATTTTAATATTTATCTACCACCTTTATTCTTTCAACTAAAATAAATTACAAAAATCCTATTAAACAACAATTTTAAATGGTCGAACTTTACGGGTCGTTACACTCTCCCCCACTCAAAACTTTTCGTCCCCGAAAAGGAAAAGGAAGGGAGAAGGAAGAATAAAACAGTACATTTTATTTCAAATATTAATTTATAAACAGTATTTTACTGGATTAATTTCCTTTAATGAAATATACTTGTTTTATAATCATTCTATTCTTTAATACTTGAATTATTAAAGTTGGAAAAATATCTTTAACAAAATTCTAAGTCCAAAATTTACGAAAAATTTTGGCAGAGTCTCCTTTGTACGGAGGGACTCTGGAGAAAATATAATATCCAAATATACAAATATATTACACATATATCCAAAATAAAATATCCCAACTCGGGAAAATATATAAAATAGCGCTTTAAACGTAATCCGGAAACGTACCTAATTGTCGGGCAATACGCTTATATTTCTATGAAACCAAAGCAGTAGCAGTGGCTTCCATCACTTGTATACACTTATAAAATCTAAAAGGTTAAATACTTGTAATACAGCGAAAAGTTTGGGTAGATTCAATCATTCATATCCAATCAAATACAACAACCATACATTTTTAACAAACAGCACATCACAAATAAACAATCATTCAATCAAACAAATCATTAGTTGTTCGGGTTCAAATTCTGAAATTGTACGAAATGAAGAATAATTATCTAGTGCATCCTATACTCAACAGTCTTAGATGGAACAAAGATAGATTATTTGTTCATCCGACAACTCCACAATTCCTTACCCAACAAACATACATCAACCAAACAATTCAAACCAACACCAAAATAGTTTATTTACATTTATTTCATAATTCAGTGGTTTGATTTTCTTTCCTTCATTTATGGAGGAATTTCTTTGTTTCTTACAAGTTTTATTTTCCAACTATCACAAAATTCATTATATTTGCATTTCCTTTTTATTACTTAAGTTTATAAAATAAATTCTCATTAATAACAACAAATATTTTGAATATCTTCATTTCCTTACTCTTCACTTGTAAGATTTCCCTTAAATTCTAAATCTGCTACCATTCATTCTTATAAGTGGAAGTTTTTATTTTCTCTTTAACTATGGATTGCAGACATTTCAATTTTTCCTACTTTCCATTATATTGGAATAGGGGAGATTAAAACGTACTTAAGGGAATAATCATATAATAATTTCTTATTTTGAATTTCATGTTATATACTCAGGTTCATATCATCTATTAATAATTCTTAACTTTATCTTCAATAAAATTTCAAATATAACCTAAGTTTATAGCATTTAATTCTTATTATAACAGTAGTTTATTGAATACTTCATTATTTCCAAAATTCTACTTGTATAATATCCTATTTAAAATTCTTATTTAACATTTCAACTTTTATATTTGGGTAAGTTATTTATGTTAAGGAAATTGCAATTAAACTTATACAAGTTTAATCTCCATTCTTTTAATTAAATTTAATGTTTATTCATATTACCCTTTGTCTCATATGTATGCAAATTCCTCTTTATAGCTTGGCAGTTATTCTCTTATTTCAATTAGAGGTTTCAATTCATTTATTACTTAACTTTTATTTCACTAACAAATTTTAAACAATTAATTAACGGAAAAATTTAGAATTAAATACCGGGTTAAATTTCAATTTATTTCAAAATAATAGATAATTAATTTCTTGCAACTTTTATATCTCTAATTATATTTAGAACAATAAAAGAAAATTTTTAGAAAATTTCAAAATAAATCTGCAGTAGAATTTACTACAGTGGCCTTTCCCCTTCGAAACTCAAAAATGAAAGTCGATGATGCGGCCGTCATCACCGAATTTATTTTCCAGCGACAGAGAGGAAAGTACAGAATTTAATTCTTTTCCAAAATCTTCTTTAAAACAATTCTTCCAATTTATACGAAATATTTATATAAGAAAATACTTATAAACCGAACCATTATTTTTCCTAAATTCTTTGAAAACATGTTTGGAAAATCCCGGACTTAAGTTCTAAAATCTCCAATTTGATTTATCATAATTTCAACTTAGCTTCGGTTATTATAGATATTTTTATTTTCTAACGCCCAATCTATAGCAACCAAATATATATATATATATCTTTATAAAACTATTTTTATATATAGAAAATATAATAGGCAAAATTATTTCATTCACCTATATTAAAAACGGATATTATGTCGGTCTGTCCTATTAAGTGTTTAGAAATCCCTATTGATGGCATAGCGTCCCATGCATCAACCAGAATTTATAAATACAGAGCGGAACAGATTAACACAATATAAAAATCTTTTCATTAATACTAACAAATACGCTCTCTTATATATATACACTCAACGACTCCCATAGGATATTTCTACCCTATTAACAAAGAGTCAAACCCCACAAAGCCAAGGTTTATCGTTAAACCAAAGCTCTGATACCAACTGTAACATCCCGCCTTTCCACACACTTTAAACCGACACACGTGCCAATTCAAAGCATACGTAAGGGCGGATTGTTATGGGGTAAATAAGAAATAAAGAAGAATTAAAACGAAAATAGAATCTCACAGCGGAAGGATAAAATATAATAACAAATATACAGTTCATAAACAGTTTACAAAAGCTCGATTCTTCTTTTACCATAAATATCAGAGTTACACATACCAATACAAGCAATGCAGCGGAATAGAAAGAGTGTGGTGTAAAACTATATATAAAATAATACTGATTCTTCGTCCTCCAAAGCTAAAATCTGCTATCCTGAAACGCTCAGACTGACCCGAGCGAATTTGAAAAGACAAAACACCCGAGTCAGACTAGAATATCTTATGTGAGTTAAATAAACAGAATATAAATATGAGTACAGTAACTCAAGAGATGTTCGGGATTTACATCTCCTAAGGATCCGTTAAACTATTTACTATGTAGTATATTGCGCTATTATAATAGTGTCTATTTATAAAATAAACTTACTTTTAAATAGCGTTAAGGAGTGACCCAATATTCCCCTTAACACAAATAATGCCAATAGTCTATACAGTACCGTAATACCTCCTGATCGGGAGGCTACCAGAGGATACTCCATAGGTACGACACAAATAGAAACTCGTAGTAAAGGCTCGATATGGTAGGTGACACGGCACAACTAGGCAATGCCAGGGTAGATATACCAATTGCTATCCAGGCTGGTGGAAACGCGTAGCCGCAGTTACCGCCCACCTCAGACTAACTCCCCAAAATCAAAATATAGAAGTGGCCACTGAATCAAATCCAAGTCAAAGTATAATATCGAAGAGGAGCGTCCGATCAGAGGAATGACCTCATTGGCCTGAGAATCGCTCCTGTTTTAGCCACCTTATGCCAACTCACGGGAGTTGGGTCCACGTATTTACCTTACAGGAAACGTCGCCACCACCTACTTCATTCTGGAATCTCCACCGCGTACACGGTTAGTCAAAGTGGTTTTCGGTATCGACAGAGAGTATGTCCATATCCGATCCCGGTCTCTTTGCCAACCCATCGTTATTATAACACCGCGGTCATTTTAAAAATAGTTTGTACTTTAAAACCAGAATATAATCCATTTCAAAACCATAATATTACGATATCATTTCTTCTTTAAAACCCAAAAAGATTCATTTTGATATTATTTTTATAAAACCCAAATCAATGATATCATTTCCCAAATAAAATATTCCTTTTCAAAAATTATGTCACTTTTTATTATTTAATATCCCATGTAACCAATATTCTGTTTGTAACTTTCAACATAATTCTTCGAAAATCCATAGTATTTTAAAACCATTATTTTCAAAACTAAATGGTTTGGATATTCAATGGTATGCGAATTAAAAAGGTTTAACTTTACTGTTGCTTTATAAAGAAATAAATTACATGGCTTTCCAAATATTTCTTCTTTTAAAGTTAAACCAAAATCCAAAATATTACTTCAAGTCCCAAAACCATTTCAATTTTATATATATTTATATCCATTTTTGAGCATTAATATTTCAACTAAAGTTGGATTTTTATCCTTTCAAAATCAATATTCTATTAATTAATCTTGACCATTCACATAAAATCCATAATTAATAAGACTTCAATTTCTAGTAAAATATATATATATATATATATATATATTTCCAAATTCAATTTTTACTAGAATATTCATTTCAAAATATTTTGGGAAAAATCCAATTATAAATATCATATCTTTAAAATTTCCAACTTAATATTTAAATATAGGATATAAATCATCAAACTCCATTTTCTTAATTTTCTTCCATTTTTAATAAAGAAATTTATTCACCTTTTAATTTCAAAATTTCAACTTCATATGCATATAAATATGGAAGAAAACATTTATTCAGTATAAAAATTTAAGATTTTTATAAACCGTATTCCATCCAAACCATAGAAATCACATTAAAAATAGTTATATATAGACCACGGTGCCTGTATATAGTTTTCTATCCTATGGTCAAGTGATACGGATATTTATCATTTCAATCCGCAATTTAAAAAAATAAAACTGCGGTTGTATATCATTTCAAACCGCAATCCCGAATGAAATGTAAATGCATACTAACTTGCAGTTTAATGATATCCAAATAAAACATTCATTCAACAACACACCCATCATCCAATCACAACATCGATCAATATCAATCAATAACAATTATATATATGATCATATATAACAGGTGATAACTGGCAGTTTATTCAAATTAAATTTTATCAACTATTAATCTAACAATTTATATTCAGTGATAATTGACATAACTGTTAACTAGCAGTTCATATGCAAACAATAATTTCTAACAGCCAATTTACACGCAATAAATCAATTAAATTAACAGTTACATTCAAAAAAATGCAATTCAACAGATATGAATGAAATAACATGCCAAAAGCTCATAAATAAATTTCTATTCATTTCTAAAATTTATTTAACAAACATAAAAGCTTCTAGTAGTTGTGAGTGGGTTAAAACACTCACCTTTTGAATTTAAATCGAATTTAAACCCGATTTAAACCCAAAAATTCTCCCGTCTCAGAATTCGTCCAAACCAGCGTCATCGAGTCCGGAATTAAATTACGATCCTAACAAAAAAAAATTCGTGTGAATCCGACTTCGTATGAGAAAGTTATGACGAAAAATGATGATTGAATTCAAATAAATAAACGACACATATTTCACTCACAATATATAATGTAACACGTCATCACAAAATCAACGCACGCACAGAAGCCTTCCTCCTCACGCGCAGAAGCAACACGCAACAGCCGCCACCCATACTTTATCAAACCTAATCGAAAATTCCCGCCAATCCAACCGTTGAAACTCGAAACAAACTACATAGATGCGATCCCCTCGGTTCCCTCTCCAAAACCCAGAAATGTTTTTCCGATCCGACAACTTTTGTTACGGCGATGATGAACGGTTTTGGGGCTGTTTGAATTTATTCTGGATGAACGACAGCTCCAATTGAAAAACGAATTACACCATGAGATTACGCGTATCGAATACTTCAACATATAATTTTTTCAGAATTTTCTGAAATTTTTGAGTTTTGACTTTTGATTTTGAACTGTGGATGGATCTGGAATTGGATCTGAGATGTATACATTTGGGGAAGAGAAAGGAGTGAAGAAATGAACTTACAGCAAAAGAATAGAGACTAGGGTTTTTAGCTGTATATTTATAGATAGGCTAGAGGTAGGGTAGCTAGACTGGATACGCGAACGTGCGTGACAAACCATGGTCCAAAAAGCCCGCTATGCCTCCGGTGCCAAATTTGTTAAAACTATATATCCAAATAGGTGTTTTAAAATATTCTGAACGCGATGGAAAAAGTTTCGCGACCAAATTCGATCGTATGAAGAAGTTATAAAAAAAAAACAAAAATTTCAAATTGATTTCAAAATGCGTAAATTTCAAGGCGTTTCGAGTCCGTACGATCAAACGACAAGTCCGATCGCTACGAAACTTGAAACATTATTATAATTCAACGTTACGGATCCGATGAAACTGGTTTCGTCGAAATCCGAGTCCGTGACAAAAATGGCTATTTTTAATATTTATTAAATAAATTAAAATAAATCATAAAATCCAAATTTTCTTTCAACTTTAAATATTGGCCAAATTTCATTACTTATATAATCCAATCAATTCCAAATAATTTAGCAAGCTTGGATGTGAATTAAAATTTATAAGTATATAAATTTCGCAGTGTTAACCTCTGCGTTTTCTTATTATTTGGGAATTATAAATTTCATTCGCAAAACCCAATTATTAAATCATATACTTATACTCTCATCTTAAATCTAATTATATAAATAACTTGATTTCTATTATCCAACTCAAAATATATCAATTATTCTCCAACTACATAGTTAACGTTTCTTTTATATATCACTGTGGTAATATTTCAAAATGTTCATCTTTTGTTTGCATAAATTACTGTATTTAGATAAAATTGTAATTTTGGTAACTTATCACATAAATAAACTTAAAACCTCAACTAATACATTCCACTTTTGTTTCATCTTATTCATTCACTCATCAATATTCCGTACTAACTACAAAATTTAGTGTATTCCTTTAAATTGATCAAAATAAGACTTATCAACTAATAGAAAGATTTACGTACAAAATTTATTGTCATACATCTAATTTACAAGCCTATACTTAATTATTATCCTACAATACGTTTTACGTTACTATAATGTTCATTCTTCCGTTCCTACGTTTCTATAAATTTATTCTTTTATAATTTATTTAACGCAACACTTAATCTACACCTATTGCGATGTTTTAAATTTACTTGAATGAACAATTTCTTTACTCAAAATAGTTGTTGTAAACTCTTAATTGCACATTTATAAGTGTATTATTATTTTCACTCAAATATTATACATATATATAGAGTATTGGGTTTTTATTTAATCATATATATTAATTAATTAAATTCAATATTTAAGTCTGACTAAATTTATTCCCCAAATACACATTTACCTTTCTCAACCAATAAATATAACCAATCAAATTCTCATTTTATTGAACCTTGGTCAATTCCACACGTTAATTTTACTTAAAGTCTCAATTAATTAATTTACCTCGGTTTCATTACCTTATTACCTTATATGCATAATTGACATTGTTATATCTTCCATTATATCAATAATTTACCATTTCATCTTACCATTTATTTACGTATCCTTTTATTGCACTGATTGAAATAAATTCACTTATTAAATTCCCAATTCCACCCTTCTATTCAAACCAAGTATCATGCTATGATAATATTTTACGTTGGTTACACAAAAAAAATCAACTTTTTATCGTTATCAATTAAACATACATTAATTGCACAAATTAAAGGAATTAATTGCCATTTATCCAATTAAATTTTTCATACATCAATCTATTTCATCTAAATCCTTACCTATGAATATTGCAACCTTTAATTCCATTAAATACCAATTAACCCAAATTATTTCATTTATTCTAAGTCATATCACTAAAATAATTCATCATAATAAACTTAAAATCTATACGTTTATTGATTTATTTCTATTTGTCTTATGTTAAATTCTAAATTTAGTAAGACAACCTAAAGTACTCCATTCAATCGACAGTCCCTTTCAATTGTTAATACGTACTTAAATTTCTACAGTTGCCTTCCATCTGCACTTCCGTTACTATGATAAAAATTAGTAACGTTTATGCCATCAATCCATCATAATTACTTACCCTTAATTGAGTTTGATTTCCAAATAAATTTGCTGACCCTTAATTAGACAATTTATAAAAGTTTGTCATCATACCTATAGTTCTACGCTTATGCTATGTCTTAAATTTCAATAAATTTATAAATTTTGAGATGTTCATTAGGGTTTACAAATTTATTGACTTGCAATAATAGGGTTTCTTAATCTATTCAATTTATCGTTCACAATCTTTTATTGCATTAAATTGGTTTAATATTCCCATATTAAATTTTATGTCCAGGCAAGAATTTTTCTTTCTTTCTCTACTAAATTCATTTGAATTTTATTCAAATGTCTTTAAATAGGTTTCTAAGTCACTCCTATATAATTTATTCTAGCCTTCATTTTAATATTTATCTACCACCTTTATTCTTTCAACTAAAATAAATTACAAAAATCCTATTAAACAACAATTTTAAATGGTCGAACTTTACGGGTCGTTACATACGCGCTCAGTTCTAACTCGAAGTAAACCTTTCATTTCCTCGAGCATCCACTCGAGTCGTTCACCACTCAAAACTTCCTGACACCATCTCAAGGCCGTGCATGTGCACGGCGCCTCTCCGGCACTCTGGCGAACCACGGTACCTCCAGCGAGTCACGAACTATCACTACTATCAAAAAAAAGATCAACTCGAGGCCAATATTTCCAGATCGCGATTAAGCCTTTGTTCGAAATTCTGAAACTTGACTCCACCCAGCAAATTGCTTCGCCCCATCCAGGCTGTCCACCTGAGGCGCTACAACTTCGGCCTCACCTCGCTGATCCCCTATACTACACTCCCCCTCAATTTCGAGCAACTCGATCGTCCAGGGGAGGCGAAATATCCTTGTTTCAGACCACATCAAAACCCATGTGTTAAACCCTAAATCTTCCTCGTTCCATCGTCTTTTGCAATAGAAAATTATTTAACAATTTTCCTGTAATCATCAATTGCCAAACCTGCTTCGTGTAAAATTACAACATTCAATATTTGTTCAATCATTGGAAATTGGTTAAAAAGCATTTTCGGTTCATCTATAAATTCCTCGAAGCATATTTAACTAAAAATTTTCCATTTTAGTTTTAAAAATCCTATTTTAAAGAGTGGATTCAAGTTATGTAATTGAGTTAGCAATTTATCACATTCGAATTTAACATAATATTACATGTTGCTCTGTAAAACAAGATTCCAATGGTGATACTTCACCAACATGTTTAAAATAGATTTTAAAATTTTGATTTAGGTTTAAACATCTTGTTTTGTTTGAAACTCTAAGCTTAACAATGATTGGATGAAAGTATTTTGAAATTTTGATTAAATATTCAATTCTGAAACTAAAAACAGAGAAGAACCAGTATATTCAATTTTCACAGAACACTTATATATAAACACAGAGCTATATTCAAAAAAAATACATATGCAAACACAATATTGTTCATGAATCACATGCACAAATTTAATTATACTTAAGTCTTTACAAATTGTGTTTGCTCACCTAAAAAGTGTTTTGAACAGAGAACCAATACTGTTTTGGAAAGCTGCTATTTGATTTTCCTTTAAATCCTCTTGTTTATTTAGTTGAGATGTATTTGAGTTTATAAGATGATGATGCTTATTTTTCCTTCTCTGATTTTCTGTGTTATGAACGAATACAACAAGAGGATATGCATATATAGAAAATAGTTTTGTACGGGGGTAGGCTTAACTGGTACAAACTTATTTCTTTGGTCAGAGTTTTGTTTCATTGACCAACAAGATTTATTTTTTCTTTTTACAAAAACTAAAATGATTTTTACAGGTTGCGAAATGACTTGTTTTTGTGCTAGAATTGATAGTATTTAATGCAATTGTTTCCTATCCTGTTTACATACTTATCCTATTTGATATGTATATGCATATGTTTTTGTTTTATTATCTTCTTGCCTTGCATATACAAACTCACAGCAAGCATACTTTTCCCTGCCTGATTTTATTTTATACCCTTGTGCTTAATTTAAAATTGTTATAGTTATTAATATATGTTTATCTTATGCTGCATACACACAAACCCACTTATATACTTCTCTTAACATAAAACTTTATTTTTATTTCCATTTTAAGCTTAAACTACCAAATACTTTATTTATATTCATATATTTTTATAATTATATTTTATACCTATATTTAATATTGATAGGATTAATTTTATTTTAAACATTATTATCTATATTACATTCATATGCATATATTTAAACTAAATGTTAATAAGGTAGAGCATTAATTAAATTGAATAAGATAGATTGCATTTTAAATATTTTTGAAAGATTTTATTTTGAATTTCCAAATCAAAGCTTCCTTCACAATACATACATACATACATACATACATATATATATATATATATATATGGTAAATGGCAAAAAGTCTTATTTGTTTTTAGAATGACAAGTTTGTATTTTATTTAATTAGATTAAATGCTTATTAAAATAATATTGCCAAAATCACGGGTCGTCACATTGGCTCAGCTAGATTATGTGAGTATTTCAACTCACCTTGCTATTTGAATGCAAATACCCGGATTTTTGAAGAAAGATTGAAGCTTTGATTGAGTATTAACCTCTAGGAACTTGTACAGTAAATATAAACAATATGCAAGAAGAAAACTACTATAAATTAAAAACCTATTTCTCAAATCTGGAATTTGATGAAATTATTCAGTTTGGATATTGATTATCTTCAGATTTTCAATCTAGATTGAAGAATTTTCAATTAGCTTGAATTAAATTGATGAAATTGGCTTAAAATTGAAATTTTGAGAGGTGGGTTCACTGTTCTCAGAAAAAAGGAAGAAGAAGGAGTAAATGAACATACTGGTTATTTTTTCCTCTTTCTCAATATTAATATGTAAGTCTACTAATGGGCCATGGGCCTAATTAATTAAAAGAAAACCATTTAGCCTAAGAAATTAATTCATGTACATCTATATCACATTATGTTATAAACAAATGTTATTTTCTTCCAATTGTCACACAGATAAAATATGTAAATTTACACACATATAAAATAAAGTACTTTGCATCATATAAAAAGATTAATTCTTATTTTTTAAAAAATTTTAATTATTAAAATCCTTTATTTTACAATAATACACAATTTTCACAATTAAATGCAAAAGTCTACATTTTTAACTTCTAAAATTCAGTAAAAATTATTTTTTTACATAGAAAGATATTACAACCCGTTTTAAACTCAAAATTTATAATTAAAATTTATTTAAAACCAAATTCCATATTTTTATTTAATTAAACATGCTTAAAAATCGCATACTTCTTTTAAAAATTATTAAAAGAAGTAATTGGCAGTAGTTAATACAATTATTGCATTCTCTCTAAATAAAACTCATTTTCCATTCATTATTAACCCAAAAAAATAAAATAAAGCTTTTGAACTTCGTTTCTTATTTTAATTCCAAAATTCATTGTTTATTCCATATAAATAATTTTAAAATCTTCAATCTTATTTTAATTCACAATATTAAATCATAACTACCGTTATAATCTAATATTTACAAGTAATCTCCAAACCAGGGTTGTTACACTTGATCTTCTGAACTTAGAAAGTTAAATTTAGTAAATGGTAATGTATAAAATGAGTGATACTTTACAATATAGCCGAGTAAAAGAAGTGGCGTAATAAAGAAAATTAAATGCAGTGCACATGGATCCTATTGGCTGCATTCCACAGATAATAAAATGAATATATTGCAACAGAATATCAGTAAGGTCCTAGTACTTCAACAAACAAATCAACATGTAGTCTGAAATGCGACGGATTTACATGCAAGTTTAGTGTAAACCAAAAGAACTACCTCAAATTAAATATAGTGCAGTTAACAAACTAATGAATGGATGTTATCCAAATAAATATTAGCAAATACCGGCATATACTGTAACAATGAGTATAGAAGGTAAGCACGCCTGAATTAATTTTATCAAAACAAATGGTTACAACAGCAAATCAGAATGACTGTTTGTTTCCATAAGAATTAAAACCAAAAAAACATTGTTCAAATAACAATGTAGCATTACTGATCAAGCAGCATATGTGGGTTCGGGTTGTCAGTATGCCACACCCTCGCAACTATCCCAAATGGACTAAGTGTTCATCTGTTTATATAATATTAAGCTTGCTGTCAATGAATAGGAAGTGTATTTTTTAACAGTTGCTAAAAATCTATATATTATAAAATATAAGTGATATCTAATATGAAATATAATGTGGACAATCAAACAAATTATAATAAAAATGACCATTTAATACATTGTTCTAAGTATTTGTAGCTTTCAAAGTACCGATGGTCTGCATCCAATAGCACCAACCTTACCTCCATCGATCGCAAAGTAATTTGCAGTGCAATTATTTCAAGAAGAAAAAACCAGTACAATGTCTTGAAAATTGTTCAGGCTAGTGAAATAACATATTGCCTCCTTTGCAATTAGGTGTGCATCCTATAATTTGTTGTCGATGACATCATTCAAGCCTCATCAACATTAGTGATGCAGTTAATGCTTTATTGTGGCTTAAAATCTGATATTTATTGTTTATCAAGGCTATAGGAGGGCCATCTTTTTTCCCATAGAGAATTTTGAAAGCCTGAGCAACACCTTCATTATATCCATCACAAAGCATACATGAATTTCAAAATCTGAAAGGTACATTTTTGTTGTTAGTTTATGTAATAACTCGAAAAATAGGTGTGCGTTTACTTTAGTCTATTATTGCAATTAGGAAAAAAGTCAGCCATTGTAAGCTCTAAACATATTGTAATTGAAGGCATCTTGTCAAATGAACTGTAAATGTAACAACTGAAATGTTGTTGCCATAGTACCACTCATGATCCTTTATTATATTATTGAAGAATCAAAAGCCAAATAAAATAACATAGCAAAATACTTGATAATCATATAAGAAAGACAAAAAAAACATGTAGCATAAAAGTACGGTAGGAATAGCTTACACACAAGAAAATCAACTAATTATTAGTGGCAAAGTTGACAAATTATATCATGATGATTAGCTAATACTCCCTAAAGTATTTAGTATTAGTTGGGTTCCAACGCTGTGACGACCCACATTTTGGAAGGTTTAAATTGACAATAATCCACACATGTCCAACTGAAACAATCTAGAATATTGATGATCAATGGGGTTAATTTAGAAAAATAAGAAGAAGAAGAAATCAAACACAGAATCTCACAGCGGAACGATAAAATATAATAATCAAACAAACAGTTCACGAAGCTGTTTATATTATACATTTGATTATAACTTATACAACATTTATCAGAGTTACATATACATAACAAGAAAAGAATATGATGCATTAGACAACATGATGTAGAAACAATAATGGTAATAATATATCGCCTTCATCCTCTAGAGAAATAATCATCAATACGCTGAAAAACTCAGGACTGACCAGAGCGTAATGAAAAGACAAAACACTCGAGTCAGGACTAAAATATTCTTATGTGAGTCAAATAGATATCGCATATAACATGAGTGCCATGGCACCAGAGATGTTTACAGGGTTTCACATCTCCTATCCAGTGTATAACGTGCGTGCAATAATTCAAGATATGTTATGGGATTTTCCATCTCTTAAGGATCCGTCCAAATATTTATATATAGTAGAATACGCTATATATATAATGTCTAATCAGTAAACTAAATATCAAAATAGCATTAAGGCTTTACATTGATCCCCCTTAACGTGTTTTTAAGCATTGTCATACAGTTTGCATATAAAACACCAGTAAACCGTCAGTGGATAGGGATGCGCCGTGATACGACAACACTAAACCAAAATCATAGGGGTCTCATATAAGGATAAAAGTATGACAATACATGTAAGGATATGCCCAAGGTAGGATACTACCAGTTTACCCTTCCCGACTGGGGATAGCCCCTAACGGCCTACCGCGTCCAATACTCACAAAATTCGAGGGTGCATACCAATCAATAACAATGTCATGATAGTAATACGAAGAAGTGTATCCGCTAGAGCTAGCTAACCTCATTGGCCATTGCGGCTCCTGTTTTAGTCATTTCAAATTAACACAAGCATCTGGCCAATCCATCATCATTCTCTTTCTTCAAATATGGAAAACGATGCTAAATATAACCACTTCGTTCTGAAGCCTCCTCCACGTACATAGTTGTTAAAGTGGTTCCAATATTGATAAAGAGTATGCCAATAAGAGGCTTTGGTCTTTTTAACGACCAAACGTCGTTTTACACACCGGTTGGTTCTTTTACATTTCGAAAATAGTTCGTACTTGATATCAAAATATCACATTCGCTTCAAAAATCAATTCCATTTTGCAATCATCATATTCGCTTCAAAAATCTAATCCATTTTGAAATCATCATATTCGCTTCACAAATCATATTTTACTTTAAAATGTCAATTCGGTTCGATATATCGATTTCACTTCAAAATTTTGATAAGAATCACAATTTAGGTTATAACTCATTTTAACCCAATTCGAATTTAAATTCAAGATTTAAATATAAACATTTCACCCTTTTGACTAGTTTGAATTTTTAGAAAATAGTTTAAATAATTTTAAAATAGTTAAATAGTTAAAGTACTTTCATAGAAAATAGTTTGAGTATTAAAAATGGTTTATATAGTAAAATAGTTTGGAAAATCAAAATAAAATGAATATTTAAAGAAGATAGATTTTAAACCGTTTAGAATAAATCAACTCATTTGAAAATAGTTTCAAAGTCAAACCGATTCAATTCCAAATTTCCCAATTCAAATCAATTCCAATTCCATTTCGATTTAATCGATTCCGCTTCGATTTCAAGTCGAACTTTACTTCGATTCAAAATTAATTCAATTTTGATTTATATAAATTCGAGTTTGATTTTAGCATATCGATTTAAATCATTTAAATCAAATTTAAATTCCATATTCAATTTAAGATTCAGACCTCAAATAATTCAATTCTGAGCTCAATTTTTGGAATATCGATTTAAATTACGTTTAATAAGAAATATTTCAAAGTTCGAAAAAAAACCAAATCTTTTAAAATAATCAATTTCCAAGACTCAAATCATATTTCAATTATAACTTCAAAATCTCAAATTTCATTTTTAAACAATTTCGTTTAATAAATTCTGATTCCAACATTTCGGCTCAATTTCGAAAATAATTTGATTTCCATAAATTGGATTTTTAAATCAAAATCATTTAAATAATTTCGAATAAAAATTCTGAAATCTTTTAATTTAACCAATTCGGTGTCTGTATATAATTTTCTATCATATGGCCAAGTGAATCCATTATTTCTATTTGATTTCAGGGATGGATATATATCATTTCAATCCATAGTAAATGTCATAGGTATATATCATTTCAACTTATTTTTTAATTTATTCAAAATAATTCAATTTACAGTTTTATATACTGTAAATAATGTCATGATGATAACATGATATATCAAAATAAATAAATATCCAGGTCATCCAAAATATCAAGCAGTAGCATCCATCACAATCAATCATCCAAATATTCAATATAATTCACCTAATTACATAGTTATCAATATCGGATATTTTACTGGCAATTAAATTCCAATTTCAAATTTGACTGTCAATTTTAAATTTTAACAATCAATTCAAATGAAAATTTGGATAACAATTAAATTTATCAAACAATAATAAAAAATTTACATCACTTCATAGTTTCAAATTTAACCAACATAAAAATATTCTACTACTTGTGAGCATTATAAAATACTCACCTTTTATTTGAAGTTGAAAATAATTCAACTTCAAATAAATGCCACTTCAATCCCACGCCAAAGCCTTCGTCGACAACGCCACTTGTTTCGTCTCAATCGGACCTTGTACGAAGAAGATACACATATTTGAAGATTTGAATGTAATTTATATAAATAATTTGTTTCCATCAGATCAGGGACGTTCGATGCTGGAAACAAGATCTGGCTGCACGTGTTTTCTTCCTTCAGCTTTTCGTTCATGCGAATGAAACCTACCACATCGCTTCTCCTCTTCACGCTGTCGCACCACCCTCGGCCACGCTGGATCACCCATCCAATAACACCAAACGACGAGGCGGCTTCGTCCCCACCTTCGTCCAAGGAGCCACCTTCTCAAAATTTACGCTTGAACATTGTACGAACATGAGTTGATTCTTTCCCTCTCATTGCGAATTGGATGGTCATAACCATATGGATGGAAAGCTCTCGTCGTGCTCTTCGATTTCTTAGTTGGGAGTTTTTCACAAAAGCTTATTGATTGGGTAAAATTTAAATTATAATAATTAACTAACGAATTAATTAAATAATAAAATAGGTTTATGAAATTATCATAATTGAGCTATGAGAGTTGCACCATCATATCCGTGGTAATTTTCTAGTAAATTCCCATGTAAAGTTTGTCAAAATTCGAGCTAAAACGAAGAAGGTACGCAAGAAACAAGAATTCAGAAAATAAAAGAAAAAATAACAATATATAGGCAAGGTCGACCCAAGGGTCGACCCTCACCTTTGCTAGGTCGACCCTAGCATATGTTGATCGACAGGGAGGTCGACCCGCCTTGCATTCTTTATGTTGCTTCATCCAGTTTTGATTCGAACACGTCATTTTGCTATTTTCTTCAAATCCTGTGCGTTCGTGCTTCCATTCGATGGTTCTCAGCGAACCTATGATGTAGTTGCACTAGATTTAATCTTAAAATCCAACAGCCTAAGATCCCTAAGTGACACTGTAAATAAGACCCTAGGCCTAGCTATTTTTCTAATTCAAATTTTCTCACATTGGGTTCATTGCCTGAGGCTGGACCCTAAATAGAATATTTTTGTAAGGAGAAGATCTTTTTAATTAAAATATTTTGCATCCTAGAAGAGGATCTAGGAAGGCCAAGGAAAAGAGCTAAGGACCACAAGTGAATGTTTAGTAATTATTTAAGATTTTTAAGTAATTTAAAATAATAGGGTTCTCAATAGTTGTATTTTTTCTGCAATTTTGAGACAATTTTTGTATAAGTAATTTACAACTAGTTTTTAAAGTTCTCTTCGGTCTATTTTATTCAGTTATTTATATTCAGCTATTTTATTTGGTTATTTATAGCTATTTACTATTATTTGCACTTTTTTACGTTCGTTTTACGTTAAAATTTAGTCTGTAATGTTAGTTCCTATTTATTCCTTTTTATTCGAATAGAATATTAAAAATAGAATAATTCGCTAATATGGATTAAAATAGAATAACACTAAATTTACATAAATTAGATGTAAAATAGGAAAGATTGTAATAAAAAGAAGATACACTGAAATAGGCAAATTTGAGACATTTGCAAGCAAGTTTATGACTAAGTAAAAAGATAGAAAAGAAGAATAACAATTATAACGTAGGTTATAATTAAGTAGAAAGAACAGTAAAGGCTTATTTTAAAACTTAGAATAAATTAATAAGCAAATATAGCAGAGATACAAAACAGGCTTATTTTTTAAGACAGATAAAGTTATTAAGCATATATGGCAGAAATAACAGAAGAGGCTTATTTTAAAATACATACACTAAGTTAATAAGCAAAGATAGAAATAGGGCCCATAACCATTAGCATTCTCTTCGAGTCAGGAACCGATGGTCTCACAATAGATTAGGTGAGGCTGGGACAGGCATATGCTATCTATTGGTAGGGTAAATAAGTGGCCAATAGGTAGAAGCTCAAACCGGAGGATTTGAGCGAGGGGCGCAACTAGATTTTGTGTGATAGGATCCATACCAACAGTATCCCCTTTCCAGACTAGTACTAATGGTCTCACAACACACTTAGGTGAGGCTAGGAAGGACCCGTTCAGGCAAGGACTGATGGCTTCACAACAGATTAGGTGAGGCTGGGCACGCTTATGATGACTAGGGTTAGTAAGAAGTCAAAAAAGGGAGCAACATATAGTGTGAACCGGCGGTGAACGAGCGTGCAACATCGAATTAGGGAAACATGTTGTTATTGAGCACCAAAGTGCTAAACAGGTGTCTTTTTGTTGTGGGACCCGCAGGATGGGACTAGCTCACGGTGGCACAACAGAGATAGAAAGCCGATTAATGGGTAGAATTAGGATTTCAGCCTAATTAAAATAGGATTAGGATTTCAACCTAATCAAAGCAACTATCTAAGCGGAGTGAAAACAATCACAATCAGAACAAACAGTTAAGCAGTTTTTTATTCCAGCTTTATCTTTTCCCTTAATACTAGAACTTTTGCTAAGTCTATTATCTTTATCTTGCTTAAAAATGATGTTAGTTACTTTCACTCACCAGACTTATAATCTGACCCACTCATCTATTTCCCCTTTTCCCCCCATGGGCCAGCAGAGGCGAGGACGGTAGATTTGAATTTCTTGGAGACTCGTTTGCAAAGCTTTCTCTTTCTTCATGTATTCGTTTTCTTTTCAGTTTTCTTTTCGCTTGAGTTTGGATGCACTGGTACTTTATGAGAGGGATGATTTTTATTATTATCTATGTACTCTGATGATATGACTGAAATGGTATTTTTCACGAGACATATGTATTCAGTTTTCAAGACATGTTATGTACACTACAAAAAAATACCCTATTACAACGCCCTTTTTACAACGGGCATTGGCTACCCATTGTAACAGATGCCATATACAAAGCCCTTTTACAACGGGCAATGATTATCTGTTGCATAGAATGTTGTTACAACAGTCTTTTCATGTCAGTTGTAATATATGCCAATCTACAATGTTCACAAAATGCCCATTGTAATAGATGCCAATTTTACAACGGTCATAAAATGCTCGTTGTAAGAAGTGGCAATTTTAAAACGCTCATAGCGCCTGTTGTAATAGGTGTCAATTTTACAACGGGCTAAAATTCCCTTGTAATAGGTGCCAATTTTACAACAGTCATAAAATACCCATTTTAACCGATGCCAATTCTCAACAACTCTTAACCGATGATCGTCACTGCCTTCGATTAATGTTTAATATTTATTCTTATTAATGTTTAAATAAAAATAATTAATTTGAAATATAAAACAATTACCATTAATCATTAGTATCAGTAATTACTATTTGATAATCAATAAATAATAAATAATTATTATTATTAAGTAGTTAATAATTAATAAACAAGTACTAATGTTTAATGATTAATAATTAGCATTAAAAGTTAATAATTAATAATTAAGAAGTAATAATTAATATTAATAATAAGAATTAATAATTAATATTAGTAATTAATATTTTATAACTAATAATTAATAATATGATAATTTATCATTTATAATATCAATATTTAATAATAGTTAAATATTAATTATATTGAATAATTAATAATATTAGTATTTAATAATTATTTATTAAAGATATTAATATTTAATATTCAATAATATTCAATAATTTACAATATTAATAATTTATAATTAGTAATAATCTTACAGATTAATCATAATTAATATTTAATATTTAAACGTTAATATTAATAATTAATAATAACGCTATAAATTAATAATAATTAATATTTAATAATAATCCTACAAATTAGTGCAACACTCTTTTCTGTGAAACCCTTTCCCAAACCTACCTCTCACTTTCCCAAGTCCGCCTCCCATGTTACTAGACCCTCGTTCTCAAAAACACTAATTCCTAAATCGACACAGCCAAGTACGCTTCTATAAGCTCCTCTGCTACAAGCTCCACCACTAGGGCTGGCCATTACCCAAAGCATGAAAAGCAGCCACTTAGAGCAGCATAAAATCTAGAGCACCGTACACATACGCAACATGCTTCCGAAAAAAATCGCATCAGAACTCAGATCGACATCGACCAACGGGCGGCAACTTCATCTCACTCTGGGCATCTGATCACGACTATGGGCAACGGCGTACTCCAGCGACTAAGATGGCGAACTCGAAGCTCCAACCTCCAAGCTTTGCAGTCGACACATCTGATCAAAGGTACGCAGTGACACACGCACATCACAATTCACATACATTCGAAATTTTTGGTTGTTGGCTATTGGGATTGCCTTGTCAGGTAATAAATTTTGGTTGTTGAATTGAAACTTTTTTGCTGGCAATGAATCTCAATTTTGATCGACATTTAGGTGTTGGCAATTGGAAATTTTTGGTTACTGAATAGAAACTTGAAAAGGACCAAGTAGTTAATTTTGGATGTCTGTATATTCTACTTTTTAGTTATTTCTAATTGTATTGAAGTTTGTAAACAGTAATGTATTTGGTAATAGTTAATGGGATTTTTTTTATAGATAGTAAAGAAAAACTTACCGATAGATAACCATGTTTTTTTCATAGGAATTTATAGTTAATGTTTATGGTTTTAAAATGTATGTTTATCTACTTGGATGATGGCTGCAATCCAAATTATAATAATTTTTCATGCAACTGCACAGGTTGGATGTCACAGAAGGTATTTTATATCAAATTGTTTATTGATTGAAATATACATATGTTTAGTAAGACTTGTGATCCAAATTGTGCAGGTTAAAATGTATGTTTGTTTTCGTTCTTACTAAGCTGATTATACTGTTGATGCTTATGGAGATGCATGTACCATGTATCTAGTTCAAACATGAATGCAATGGAACTACTTCCAGTAGTTTGATTGTGTCAGCTACTCAGCAGGTGAATTTAATGGTTGCAAGATAATTAAAGATAGTAATATGATCAAAAAGCCTGGAGATACAGGAGCAATATCACATATTCATTTCAGTGATTTTTGCGAAATAATTATAGATTTCTTGCAATTTTACAAAGGAGACTTTCATATTTGCTTGTCTATGATCAAAAAGCCTGGAGACACAGGAGCAATATCACATATTCATTTCAGTGATTTTTGCGAAATAATTATAGATTTCTTGCAATTTTACAAAGGAGACTTTCATATTTGCTTGTCTATATTCTGTAAACATCAAGTGAAGAAAGAATTCCATGCACGGTAATTGAAGGAACGTTGCATTCATTCCTTTGGGAATGTCTCCAAGAAACAATGTCCGATGTAAGTTATTTGATCAATTCGTTCTTTAATGGTACAAGGTTAGACCATTGTTTTATTCAGCTAATTTCATGAAATATGTTAGTATAACTTGTGTTGGATACAGATTTTTCCAACAACGTGCTCTTAATGAAATTTATTGAGCCCAAAATATAGATGGTATAAATAAATAAAAAATATAGTTTTAATTTTTTGACGATTTTCTTTAGTGTCTTATTTGTAGATTCTTGAATTAACTTTAAGTCTATTAAAATACAAAGGTACTATCTTTCAGCAACAATGGTTAAGATTTTCATAACTAGGTAAAAAATTCTTTAGCTTCTGCTTCTTTGCAATGCAGTCAAAACATCAGAGGCTTAAAACAATTATCTTTATCATTGAGCATACTTAACCATAGTGACTTTAAATTGACTATCTGTGGATTTGGGGTGAAAATCAAACAACACAGTTGAATGTGTTGTGGAAAACAATTAGCTATACAATGATTTTTTTTCTACGTTAAACTTGCATATGAAAATTTAACCCAAAACAATGATGGGTGCTTTTAGATCCATGCCTGCAATTTTCAAATCAATGAAAGCAGTAAACTATGATGTAACCTTAAACAAGAAGCAAAGGTGAAAACTAATCACATTGCTGAAGCTCGTATTGTTGTGTTCATAGTCCAACATTGATGATTAATGTTTGGTATTAATCTTGAATTATTAAATACAGAAGTAGTTTCTTTGATTGAATTTTAACTGGTGAATGATATTCAAATTCATAATTAACACCTACTATGTTCGCAAACCAAATAACATATTATACTAGTAGTAATCAAATAAAATTGTAACGTGTCTTAAAAAACTGATGCATTTAGGCAGATTTGTTTTACTAAATCAAAAGTTGATTCTTTTTACTGGCAACGAGGCCTTCTCTTTTACAAAGATAAAATAAAACGAAAAACATTGATGCAATACGTATAATTCTCTAATATAATGTCAAATATATTTCTTGCTACATTAGCGTTAAAGCTGTTGACCGCAAGTAGTACTGGGAAGGGAAAGCACATGTACATATATGTTTTTCATGCATTTGGTGCCAATGGTGGTACCATATATCATTGTTCAGCTTTATTTTCATATCGATAAAACGCAGACCATAACCTAAAGATCTTATGATGCACAACCACTATCTCGACGAAGCTGTCATATATTCCTGCTATCTCCTACTCACAACTTGCTCAAAACAAAAGCATGATATAATTTCATGTTATGCGGGACTGAACCTACAGCTTCGTTAATTCCTTACATTTTTTGTGTCTAGTGCAATAGACAGAAAGATGTCGTTCTACTTGTTATCCAAATATATATTACTCTTTCTGTTAACTGCTTTGCGTTCTATCTACTTTAGCCTAAATTAATAATGGCTTTGTCAAACCTGTAAATTCATTGCTTGTACAATCTTTTTATTGAATGTAACAGAAAATGTTGCATTTGGATGCATGCTGGGTAATATGGAATATTTAAATTTATAAAAAAAAAAAACAAAAGTATTGAACCATGTTGTATTTAAAATGTACAAGTAATGTATGCTCAAGTTAATGTTGCTTGCCTACTGTAAAGAAAAGAAAAACATATAAATATTTTACGTTATTGGAAATTCATTGGTTTGCATATTGGGTTGTCTGAGTGTATACAGTATGTGTATGAGTGATCTGCGGGTGTAACCAAATACGCATGTATATGGTATAGGGGCGGTGCACATTTGTGGGTTATTGCGTGTTTATAGTGGTCTGTGTTTCAATGAGGGGTCACGTGAGCATGAGATTTAGAGTACATAAAACTGTTGTTGCGTTACTGAGATTTATGTTGTTTACAATTTTTTTGTGCGTGATGTGACTTTACATACGCATAAACTTACATATATATATAGTTTATAATTAAAATGTATTTCATGCTTAAATAATTAAGCCAAATATTTCTTTACTCTTACCAGATATTATATTAAAACTAGTGTAATTATTAGTTTCGGTTGAAATTTTAGAAAAGTTGAAGCTTTGTGCGAGTTAATTGAAATGGTGGAGTTTGATTTGTTGAGGTGTATGTTATTCTAGGTTGCTGTTTTTCTTTTTAATTGCCAATGGAAGTTCCAGTTCTATGTGTTCTAGTTTTTTGGTTGGGCAAGGCCTTTGTACTTATTTAAGATCTATATGTGTGTGTGTTTTATTACTCCTTTGTTAATCGCTTTGTTGTTTTGTTATTTTATATGTTTCTATCTAGTTAAGAACCTCTAAGTATACAACTTCAAGTAAGTACTAGTAATTGATATATTTACAATATGGAAATTAAAGTGAGCATGAGTTTTGTATAAGTAAGTGTTTGTTTGTGCATGTATATACATTTAAATAAAGTGAATTTTTATTTGATATTCGATGATTATCAAAATGTGTTTAATGATATTTTAAAATCTATAAATATCAGGTAAGTATCAAATCATAGAAGAGCTTGAATATTTTAATATGTGAATTTTAGATTTAATGTTGGGTTTTGAAAGGAATTAATAAGTTTTCAAATGTTATTTATAGATACTAAATTATTATGTATAAAATATTGAGAAATTAGTTATTTACTATATAAAATATATTATTTGAATATAGTAAATTATCTAGTTATTTCTAAAATATATATTTATTATTTATTGTTCACCTCTTTTATTTTTGTAATACTTACTTTTTCACTATCTTCCTTCTAATTATTTTTTAATTTTCAGTTCCCACTAATTTTATGTCTTCATCAATTGTAAAATAGGTGGAAATAGATGGATCTTCTAAAGAAACAGCGGATGATGATGAGTATGTGGAAGAAGCAGATGATGAGGAAACCAGGGACGATGAGTCCATCTCCATCATCGCTATTTTCACCATGGTTAGTATCTTCCATGTAGAAATTTTTTAACTTACTTTGTGATGTTATATCTTTAGTCATGTTATCCACTTTGACATTGAGAAAGATCAGTGCACAATGAACCTAGTATTTATTAGCAAACAATTGATAAACTTGAAAAGAAGCTTGCTTGCATAATGAACTCAGATTGAATATATTAATTATACTTGAATTTTTTTTGGAAAAACTAAGTTATTTGAAAAAACGAATCTTTAAAAATTATTTAAACACTTCCGTTTAATTTATACTTGAACATTTTTTGGGAAAACTAAGTTAACTTGGTGCAAATCAAAAAAGAAACTAGAAGTTGATTTGGAACACAAAATTTCACTTGATGCATGATGGGAAAACGTTGAACTAAGCATCTTGTAAAACCTCTCCTCGTTTTGGGTTTGAAAATATGTTATTTGTAAACAATAATGCTACATACCCATTTAGCTTCCTGTTATTTTTTCCTACAACCCTTCCTATGAAATAAATGTTGTATTCCTGTTATTTGTAAACAATATGTTATTTTTTCCTGTTATTTTGAGCATCCAGAGGTGGCAATTAGATATCAAAAGCCAACTCTTAAGCAATGTTGTTTATATTTCATAACTATACGTAGAACATGGAGCTGATACGATTAAATATTTGAAACAAGCATGGATGATGCAGTTTAGACAACTAAATTAGATATGATAGTGTACATCATTGCATTGTACATAGCGTGGCTTAACTTGTTCATACTTAGTGCATTTCAGTGTTATCTACAAATTGATAAATTCTTATAATTTTATTTTCAAAAAATGTCAAACATTGCGAGGATGAAGAAGAAGGTTCCTAATGCTTGCTATTGTTGTGTAACCTGTAATGTCAAAGAATTCATATTATTCATTCGCGGTTCTTGTGTTGTAAGCTGACCTCAAACTTGTAATTTTCTTATTATTCATTTGTTGTTCTTGTGCTATGTGCTATACTTACATAATTACATGCTCCAGCTCTGTTTCATTTCGTATATCTAGTTCAAATCTTGCTAGACATGTCACTTCATTTTCCTAGCTTCATGACAGTAATTAAACATAGCTTAGGACTTCGGGTATCTTATTCACCTTATAATTATATATAAAGTAATGAGCATACATTGATAGAACCTTTTATTTCCAAGCCTTTTGTTCTGATAATTATACTTTTCCTTTTCCATTTCTGCTGTTAACATAACAAATATAGTTGGGACTCTTTAGTGAATCTCCTATAGTGAATCTCATATAGTGAATCTCATATATTATTTATTGAACTAAATGAGCCTGTAGTAATGGTAGTGTATTGCAACGGTCAGAAACCGTTGCAATATCATCTATTACAATGGGCTATGTCAGTTGTATTATAGTCTATTACAACGGGCTATGAGGCTTGAATTGTAGGCTATTACAACGATCAGAACCCGTTGCAAGTTTCAACGTTTTACAACGGGCATTAATTGTTGTCATACAGTCTATTGCAAGGGTCGATGACCGTTGTAAAAAGGTGTATTACAATGGGCATTTACAATGTTCATTTCCCGTTGTAAAATACGGTCGACTTATTACAACGAGGCCTAATACAACAGCACATGCTCGTTACGAAATCCATATTACAACGGGCATTGCCCGTTGTCAAAGGGTTGTTTTCTTATAGTGGTATTTGGTTTTATGACTCATTTTATGGAGAAATGAAGTTTAATTTTAAATGTTTCCGCTGTTTTATTTATTTTGTCTTGTGAATCCTAGTTTCTATAAAGATTTTAGCTATACCTATAACGCACCATATCCTTTAATGTGTCCTTTTGGGTATACTAAGGGGTGTGGGGTATTTCACTTGGTATTAGAGCCTAAGGTTATAGGATTCCAAAAAGCTTGTTTTAAAAATAAAGTATTTTTCCAAAAGTAACCAATTTTTAAATGAAGCATATCTTTAGACTAGAAGTATTTTTCAGAAAGAAACTCTTATTATAGAAATAGTTTTTCAAGTATAAAAGAGAATTTTTATAAAAACCCCTCAAAGTCTAGTTCAACCATCTTTCGATTCTTTCGAGCCTAAATTTTCTTTTCTTTGCATAGTATGGCAGACTGGTTCCATAGAGCTACGGTACCAGAAGTACAAGGGGAAGCGCCCAATACAGCACCAGCAGGTGGAGATCCCCTTAATCCACTTACAACAGCTAATTTTCTAAGCTATGCAAGGACTTTACTAGTCTATGAGCTAAGACATTTTCTGGCACTAGGATTTTGAGGAGGCACGAGCTAGGTTGAAGGATACGGAGCGAATGTTTAAACTGTTAGGACTGGAGGACCAGTAGGGGGTTCAGCCTGCAGCTTGGCAGTTGACGGGAGAGCTTAACGAGGTTCCTAAGTCAGAAATCTCTAAGAAGCCGTAGTGGAAGAACAAGAAGGAAAGGACAAGAGGAAAGAAGGAGGACATCAGAAGCGGATTAAGAAAAGTGGGTAATGTCATAGCTGTGGATTGGTTGGTCATTATGCAAAGGGCTGTAAGAATAAAATGATGAAGGGGAGGTGTTTCAACTATAGGCAGTCTGGTCATCTTAGTAGAGCTTGTCCTCACAGGATGGGGCAGAGAGCAAGTGCACCTATAGTGCAAGTACAGGCTTTGGATGTGGCACCTTCTAGTAGTGGATCGGATCGAGGTAGGAAAGTCTCTATAGAAGGTTTGATCTCTATTTTTGACTTTCCCATTCGGACTCTTTCACTTCTAATTCTTTGGTTGATTGTTTGCCCTTAGATATTTCTCTTATAATAGACCCTATAGTTGTTTCAAACCTCATAGGAGGATCAACACATTTATCCATGATTTATAGGGGTTTGAAATTTTTTATACTAACGGAAAGTTTGACTATGACGCCTATGTATTGGGATTTTCAGGGTATGGGATGATTTTGGGGATGGATTGGGTATCCACTTATGGAGCGATATTGGACTGCGAGAGGAGAGTCGTTAGACTAGAGACATGCAGCAGTAGGACTCTCGAGGTTTCTTGCGACCCACATGGGTCAGTCATGTTGAGCTTCCTTTATTCTCTTGATTCATCACTAGGAGAGCTTGATTCCGTTTCCAGTCGTTAGAGATTTCCCAGGCATTTTTAAGGAGGTTAGGGGACAATACCCAAAAAGAGAGTTACAGTAGATGCATATAATCTTTGAAGTCTTGGAGTTATGGGTAAGTAATACATACACTTGTACGGAACTTCCTTCTCCTTCTTTTTTCTTGGTTTGTATCTCTCCTGGTTACAAACTTTACAATTTCGGTTTGCGTCTTGTTTCCAAAACAACATGCAGCCTTTTAAACATGTATCTATTTTCTGATAAGGTAAACCAAAAGCCGACATAAGTTTTTTAACTTCGTAGTGATTTTCACACATTAGATTATCGGGCGACATATGTCTTTTTGCAGCTTGTACAACAGCCGTAAACCCAGCTTCAGTGATGTTGTATTTTGACTTCATCGCAATGTATTCTACTATTACTGACAGCTGAGTGCCGCTTTTACAACCATCCCAAATAGGTTTCTTAGCAGCATCTAGTAAATCATAATTTTTTTTTGCTTCAATATTTGGTTCTTCAACATTTCCATCGTCGTCGTCAACTTCAACCATAGGAAACATTTATTGTGCTGCATTTTCGACCATATTTTCTATATGGGTCGTCGAAACTATTTCGTTAACGACACTTTCAGACTCTACAGAAGTATTTGCTACAACTTCTCCATGCCGATCCCAAACATAATACTCGGGTTCGAAACCGTTTTGGCACAAATGAACTTTCACAATATCTGGTAACAAATACTTCAAATGTCTACACCTACTACACGGACAACGAATTTCTGGATCGTTTCCATTATTACTTAAAGCGAATTCAACAAACACGTTTATACCATTATAAAAATCTTCTTTTATTGAGCCCCTCAGTCCTTTTCTTTAGTACATCCATCTCCTTCGATCAACAAAATAATCAATCATTTTTCCTATTTGACAAAATGAGAAGTTCAAAATTTAATATTTATTTTGAAGAATACAAATTCGAAAAAGATTATTTTCATGGTCGTATAATATTTGAATTTAAAGAACAACTTCACAAATTTAAAAATATTTTCAAATAGGGCACATTTTATTTTTTAACGTATCGATATAAAAATTTGTATAAAATTTTTTTCCATTGGTCAGGCATCCTATTTCCCATTACAAACACAGTAATCATTTACATTTCGTATATTACTTCGTCTCAAACGATTCAACAAAATTTCGACAGCATTTCCCTTTTGTTCCCTGCATTGTACACAAATGCGTGTACGTAGGAAACAAAAAAGAAAAGTTAGGCCGAAATTTTATGAACCGTTGAAGACGAAGTAGTATACAAAATGTAAATGCTTACTGTGTTCATAACTTGTCCAATACAGGGACAAATCCAACAAATATTATACCAGATGAATATAAATGGTCGTTTTTCAAAAAAAGACTATTTATACAACGATCATGTACAACACTCGTCAGACGGGGCCAAAAACTCTCTAAGGGACATTGTCAATTACATGCGCCCATTTTACGAAAAAATACAGTTTTACTCACTGTTCACATTTTCAAAAATATATATTAATTTAACACATTTATTCGACGTATTACATCAACTTAAGGTTGGTTTAATATTTTGTCATTTTTCAATACACACAATTATAATTTAGACTCGTGCATTTTTTCTGTTTCATAAGTCAATACGTGTACAATATAATACTCCTAGCTCGTTAATTCATTTTATCTTATTCCAACTAACACACTACAATGATAGCAGCGCTACACACATATACAATATTAGAATCAAGGCATACACAACGATTTACATATACATGAACAACCACAAATTATACATGTTTTTCACAATTTCACGATAAAAGATGAAATAGGTATACCATGTGATGCTATAAACCGTTATTACGCTATTGGAAATAATTGCAATCACTAATTCGCCATAATTTATCAATTTATGCAAATCTAGAATTAGGGTAAAAACTGAAATTTTTTATAAAATAAGAGATTATACCTGAGCTGTATGTTGAATTCACAGTGGGGGAAGGAGAAAAAATCACGAAATCAGCGATTGGAGGTGGAAAATGGTGATTTGGAGTTTTTTTTGTTAATTTGAGTTGGCTGGAAAATGAGGAAGAAAGGCTCGGCCGAGCTGCAGGTATTCGCGATTTTCCGACGGCTTCCAACGGCCGCCGACGGCCCGTCGGAAGCCGTCGGAAACCGTCGCTCCCCCGTCGCTATTTGACCATTTTCTAGTAGTGCATACTGTGTTTTTATTCTAGTCGTGTAGATAGTGATGTCAGTTTACTAGGGTTGAGCATTGAGCATAGGAAATTCAATGTGTGACAACTGAATAGCTCGATGAACAGATTAGAGAGTGGAAATGATAGTGCCCATAGTCATTAGTGGCTTTGGAAATCTTTGATATGGTTGAATTTGGAAGTGGTGGAATGTGTCATGATTCTGGGAACTTAATGATAGAAATGCCCTGCTTTAAGTATAGTATTAGAAACTTTTGTTTTTTGGATAATAATTTTTTGAATATAGTATCATGATGTATGTAGCACGATTACACGCACCAAACAACGTTTGCTACTTTGGCAACCGGTGGTCAGTCGGAATGAGGTACTTGAGTAGAAAGTAGAAACCTAAGATATGCTCTTGACTGTATTTATTAAATTGAATGTGAGTATTGGTCATACATTTACATGGTCGGTATGTGTATATAATAGCATTTGTTTTTTATAATAATGGTATTGTGTTTATTAAAAAAAATTGGGGTAGGGTAAACAATAAACCAATAAATTCGTGTTTGGCTAGTGCAATAAATACCATTGAGTCGGCCTTGGATTTGATTAATAATTGGAACCCACCATACCATATATCTTATTACTCGTGTAAAAATCAATGGATCATATATGTTTGGCAAATGGACAGAGAAACTGGACAGATGATTTGTTCCGCTTACTCACCAGCAAAAGAAGTGGTATTTTTTGACGACATGCACGTTTGGTTCTTTATTGTGTGCCTTTATTTCTTCTAATTATGTAAAATGTATTGAACATCTTTTCGTCAGTTCTATAAATTCAATATAGTAGCATGTTTTCTCATCTACAAACGTATTTTGATAAACCAAATACAAATTTTGAACAACCAGCTGCAATTTTATTTTTAATTCTACATGTATAATCGATATAAAAAATCATTAATTACTCCAAAGTTGGTCGCAAATGGCACCTTGTTAGAATTAGTGTGGTAATTGTATAATATTTTGAATACAGAGTAGGACAGTTTACCGACAATTGATCAAATCTTGGATGTGCATATAGGCGATGCAATGTTTACGATAAATGAAGGATTGTACTACAGTTTGAATGTTTGAAAGTTGAATAAAAAACAAACAACATCTCAAAAGCGTCAAAAATCAGAAGTTCTTTCATGCACATCAGATGCCTCATCTGAATTCATAAGCATCATCATTAACTTAAAATCAATGTCTGTTTTAGTGGAAATATTAACATAAAACTAACAAAATATATTTTCTAATAGTTTTCCTTTTGTTGTTACTTGTTAGTTTATATTATCATGTTAAATTATGGATTATTATGTCAGGAGGTAAAGAGAGGAGAATTAGAAAGCTGCGCAATGGAGCTAGGAAAGATTAAGATTAATATGGCACTTCATGATGATTTGATATGTCAAATCCTACTATGGTTGCCTGTGATATCTCTATTACGGTTAAACATGCGTGCAGATCATGGTGTGCTTTGATCGAAAGTAGCTATTTTATCAAACAACATCTCCATCGCCATCATTATGATCCTAGTTTGAAGGATAAAAACCACAATCTAGTTTATCTACTCCGAGGTAAGAACTCATCCATCACCTTTACGTCAACCTCTAGTGAAGGTTTCGAAGAGCCAAACTTATGCCTACAACTAAATTATTCAGTCCTAGATGTAGACTTCCCTATTCATGAAGTAGTGAGTTATAATGGCATCATATGTTTGAGTCTTATAAACTGTAAGGGAGCACAAAGCATTTGTCTTTGGAACCCTGTAACTAAAAAATCAAGGGTTCTCCCACAATCGCCTTTCCCTGATGACATCCATAAATGAAATAACAATCTCGTGGCTGCTGAAGTCTTCCTTTTGTTTTCTTGTGAAAACATCTCATCCATTCATCTCTTCTGATCGCATCCTGGCCATCTGTTTGCAACCCTTTATTTCTGCATCGTATCAAGGCCTGTTGGGCTATAGCCCATATCAACTTATATATATCGTTTGTCATTTGTACAGAGAATTATGTTTTCATTTTTCACCTCTCTGTTCTGAATCAATACACTCTGTATTTGTAATATTCTGAGAGATCAAAATCAATATAATACAGTTTTCATTTTTCTTCAATTCTTCTTCAATTCTTATTCAATTTATCTGCTGAAACTTTACATGGTATCAGAGCCAAAAGCTTAACAGCACAATATGATCAATACCAAGATCTCGCCATCAGAGATATATCATCATTTGGCGAATAATTCCTTACCCATCAGATTTCACAATCATCATTTGGGTAAGGCAAGTTAATCTTCTCCAATCTAGTGCCTTGCCAAGCTTTGAACTGGCTGCACTCAGATCATCCTCAAAGACAACTCGATCAAGAAAGCAACAAGAAATCAGATTCAAGAAGTCTGAAAATCATCATAGAAAAATTCAAAAACAAGATCAGTGCCACGCCAAGATCCATCAGATAATAATCATCATTCGGATCTAGCTACATCATACCTGTCTTTCATCATTATCTTGAAGATTTTCTTGTTCAAGAACCTCTTCTGTAGCTCTCTGTTATCTCAAACAGCAACTGTTTCATCATGACTGATGATCACTCAGCAACATCTAATAATCCCACTTCTGAGCAACAATCTGATGCAACAACAAAACTGATCAGATCTGCCACGAGCCCACAGAGTCAATTGATTATAGTTCATCTTGATGAGAATAACTATCTGCTGTGGAAGCTTCAGATTGAAACTGCTATGCAAGGTTATGGCCTTGAAGGCTTTCTTCTCGGCACCATACCAACACCACCAAAATTCATCACTGATTCAGAAAACAAAACTGTTAACAATGAAGAATACATCAAACATCATAGACAAGATAGACTGATATGTTCATGGCTGTTATCATCTATAAACACCAATCTCCTATCACATGTCATTGGGTGTAAATCAGCTTGTGAAATTTGGTCAACTATTGAAAAAAATTTCAATACACAATCAGCAGCAAAGGTTATGTATCACAAAAGACAGCTGCAAAGTATCAGAAAGGAAAATTGTCCTATGTGAGAATATCTATACAAAATCAAAACAATTTGTGATCTGCTTGAGGCTGCAGGCCATAAAGTATCAGATTCTGAGCAGATTCTAACCATACTGAATGGCTTGAGTGATGAATATGAAGCAGTTGTAGCAGTCATATCATCTCATAAGATCTTACCCTCAGTAGATGATGTCCATTCTATTCTACTGGCTCATGAAGCCAGAATAGACAATAAGAGACCCCAAGAATCTGAATTTACTGTCAATTACACAACCAATACAAGAAACATGAGTCAAAGTAACAACAGAGGTGATAAACAGCCACAGAGAGGAAGCTACACCAACAGATCAAGGGGAAGAGGAAGATACAATAACAATAACAGACCAAGATGTCAAATTTGTGGAAAAAATGGACATACAGCGGTAAAATGCTATTTTAGGTATTCAAATCAGAATAATAACAATTCAAGAAATGATAATCATAGTGCAAATGTGGCTCAAGCAAGTTCAAGTAGTCAAGCAGAGAACAAAGATCATTGCTCAAGTGAACATGGCCAATCAGAACACGTGAATGACGACTACTGGTATCCTGACTCAGAGGCAACCAATCATATAATAAACAACTTAGAAAAACTAAATCTTTGCAGCAAGGAGTACAGAGGTAAACAGTCCATTTGCATGGTTAATGGTAAGTGCATCAAAATTTCTCATGTAGGAAATGCCTCTATTAAAGGAAAGAAACAATTATTTCTACATAATTTGTTAAGAGTTCCAAAGATTAAAAAGAATCTTATTAGTGTCTCTCAATTTGCTAATGACAATAAAGTGTACTTTGAATTTTATCCTAGGCATTGTGTTGTTAGAGACATACTAACTAAAGATGTTTTATTACAGGGTGATGCTGAAAAGGGACTGTACAGATTCAAATCAGTCAATTGTACAAATCCTACAAAGGAGCAAAACTGTTGTAATCAATGTGAAATGAAAAAATGCAATAGTATATTTGATCTTTGGCATCGCAAACTTGGTCATCCCAGTGCTAAAATTGTCAAACAAGTTCTTGCTGAAAATTGCATATCTTATGATAGTGTTACATTTCCTTACATATGCACACACTGTCAAATGGGTAAGAGTCACAAATTACCCTTTGATGATTCTTCAACCAAATACACAAAGCCACTAGAACTTGTTGCTACTGATCTGTGGGGACCAGCATCAACATGTTCAGACTATGGCTATAAGTATTACATATCCTTTGTAGATGCCTATACAAGATATACTTGGATATATTTTTTAAAAAATAAGTCTGACACACACAAAGTTGTACTGGATTTTATCACTATGGTTGAAAAACAATTTAGTTCTTATGTTAAAACTTTTCAATCAGATGGTGGAACAGAATATAAATCTCTCAAAAATTATTTTACAAACAAGGGAATAATTCATAGAATCACATGTCCCTATACATCTGAACAGAATGGTTTAGTTGAGAGAAAGCATAGGCACATAGTTGAAAAAGGGCTTAGCTTACTGGCTCATGCAAATCTACCTCTAAAATTTTGGTCAGAAGCTTTCAGTACTGCAGTTTATCTTATTAATAGACTTCCAACCAAAATTTTAGAGGATACAACACCCTTAGAAAAATTACAAGGGGTGAAGCCAGATTATCATAGTCTTAACACTTTTGGGTGCTTATGTTTTCCATACTTAAGGCCTTACAACAACAACAAATTAAACTTCAGATCAAAGCCTTGTACATTTCTTGGGTATGCCACAAATCAAAAAGGCTACAGATGTTTAGATGATAGTGGAAAATTATTTATTAGCAGACACGTTGTGTTTAATGAAAATGAATTTCCTTTTAAAAGCTCAGAAGTAAAAACATCAAGCAAGGTATATAACCCAAGTGTATCTATACCTGAACTTCCCATATATTCTGAAAATGAGAATCAAAAAGAGGTGATGAGGACTACTGAAAATCATCAATTTCAACCTGTAGTCTCTGCTCAACAAGCTTCTGATTGGATTGATGATTCCAGTCATGCCAGTCAATCACCTGTACGTCAGACAAATGAAGAAAGTCAAAGAATTCAGGATCAACAAACTGATTCAATTGACAATTCCAGAAATGACAGTAGTTCCAGTTTACCTCACATTGGTTCTCCTGCCAAGTCAGGTCATCACATGATAACCAGAGCTAAAAGTGGCATTTTTAAGCCAAAAGTTTATACTGCCAGCACAAGTCATGATGAACCATCAAGCTATGAACAAGCTGCAAAGCACAAAAACTGGAAAACAACAATGGATGAATAGTATAATGCTCTCTTAAGGAATAAGACATGGGATCTTGTATGTCCACCAGCACATAAAAACATTGTTGGGTGCAGATGGACATACAAGATAAAAAGAAATCCTGATGGAACTATCAATAAATATAAGGCAAGATTAGTTGCCAAGGGATATACACAGGAATATGGGTTTGATTTTACTGAAACTTTTTCTCCAGTAATTAAACCTTCTACAATAAGACTCATTCTTACTATTGCTTTGCACAAAAACTGGAGAATAAGACAACTAGATGTCAACAATGCTTTTCTTAATGGCATATTAGAAGAAGAGATATATATGATGCAACCACCTGGCTATGAACAAAGTACAAACCTTGTGTGCAAATTAAATAAGGCAATATATGGTCTTAAACAAGCACCAAGAGTATGGTTTGATAGACTGAAATCAACTTTAGTATCAAAGGATATCAGTCTATCAAATCAGACACTTCATTGTTCATTAAAGTCAGTCAGTTATCAACCATCTATATTTTAATATATGTTGATGATCTTATAATTACAGGTAACAATCAGGATGAAGTTAATCAGATTATCAACTATCTAGACAAGCAGTTTTCAATTAAAGATCTTGGAGATCTCAGTTACTTTCTGGGAATTGAAGCTCACAGAACAACAAATTCTGAGATGACATTGTGCCAGAAAAAATACATAGCTGAATTGTTGGCTAAAACAAAAATGGAAAATGTTAAACCCATGCCAACACCAATGATAAGCAACCACAGTTTATCAAAAAACAGTGGAGAAGTCATAAATAATGTCAAGCAATATAGAAGTGTTATAGGAGCACTACAACATGCTACTATAACACGACCTGACATTGCATCTAGTGTTAATAAACTTTCTCAATTCATGCAGAATCCACTGGACCAACATTGGAAGGCAGTCAAGAGGATTCTCAGATATTTAAAGGGAACAATAAATCATGGTTTATCTCTTAAAGCTAGCAAAAATCTCAATCTAACTGGGTACGCAGATGCTGACTGGGCAACAAATGTAGATGACAGAAAATCAGTTACTGGCTACTGCATTTTCATTGGCAAAAACTTGATATCATGGTGTTCAAAAAAACAATCAACCATCTCAAGATCAAGCACAGAAGCAGAGTATAGAAGTGTGGCAAGTGCTACAGCCGAAATAATGTGGCTACAATCAATATTGGGTGAATTAAATTTAAAATCAGATATCAAGTCAACACTGTGGTGTGATAATCAAAGTGCGGTCTACATGACAGTCAATCCTATACAACATTCCAGAACTAAACATATCGAGATAGATTTACACTTTATTCGTGACCAAGTTGCTAAAGGAAATCTGCAAGTTAATCACATACCTGCAACCTACCAGATTGCAGACACCCTCACGAAATCTCTATCAAAGAGGAACTTCGAGAGATTCAGGTCCGAACTGGGAGTAACTGAGGTTCAGCCTTCTCACCAGCTTGATAATCAAAATCATGCTCAGATTGAAGAGCAGAAGAGGGAAGAACACCCAAAGGATCAACTTACGCTCAACTCAAATCAGCCTCAGCTCAAATCACAACTGCTCAGAAAAGAGACACATGCCAATATCTCAAATCAGACATCAGAAGAGCACAGATTGGAGAAGAGGCAAGAATTCAGTGGATTGCATCAATTTATGCGAAGATCTGAGTAGTTTTGTCTTACGAACTCTAACCCTAGAAATCGGGTTAGGGTTCGAAGGGGGGAGATAAATGAAATAACAATCTCGTGGCTGCTGAAGTCTTCCTTTTGTTTTCTTGTGAAGACATCTCATCCGTTCATCTCTTCTGATCGCATCCTGGCCATCTGTTTGCAACCCTTTATTTCTGCATCGTATCAAGGCCTATTGGGCTATAGCCCATATCAACTTATATATATCGTTTGTCATTTGTACAGAGAATTATGTTTTCATTTTTCACCTCTCTGTTCTGAATCAATACACTTTGTATTTGTAATATTCTGAGAGATCAAAATCAATATAATACAGTTTTCATTTTTCTTCAATTCTTCTTCAATTCTTATTCAATTTATCTGCTGAAACTTTACACATCCCACTCGGAATTGGATTTGGCTATGATATTAAAAGCAATGATTACAAAGTCGTGGAACTTTTCAAAGGTGCTTTTGCTAGAAAGAGATTTATTTTCAGTTTTTAGAATTATTTTCAGTCCGTTACCCCAGGCGGCCGCCTTGGCTGCCTTGCCCTGGGGCCGGGCCTGAGTATATTATTAGTTTGAATAACACAAGTCATGATAGAGACAAAGGAGAAGGTTATTATTATCTTCATGTTGAACTTTACACTAAACTTTGGCTGAGGTCGAGTTCTTTGATCAGGACTTTAGGGTGCATTCATAATATTTTGGAACGGTTAAACATTTCATTCGCGTCCAGACCCTCCGACAAAGGTTGACCAGTATAAACGCATGCTGGCCTGAATGCTGCGTTTTGATGCGTTTATGAAAAATGGATGTAAGTTATTAGTTTTAATAATAATATTTAATTTAAGTCTGAATGTTTAAAAACTTATAATATTAATAGTTAAAGCAAATGAAGTTCGTTTGAGATGTAGTTTTTTGCATTGCGGTCGTATCGAAGTGTTCTACGTTATATAATTGATTTGAACTTAATTCGAGCAATTTATAAATTAAAATATACATTTTAAATTCTTCGCTCAGATTCTCCGTTCAAATACACGTTCGCAGCCAAACACATCGTCCATTCATCCAACTTCACTGCTCAAATGCCTAGTTACCATTCGTTGCAAACGCACCTTTAAACTCATGTTTGTCTTCTTAATTTATTATTGATTGAAGTTGACTAATTTTATTTGGTTATTTTTTTGTGTGTATATCTTATCTTATATCTCTGCCGTTAATAAAGAGAATTCAATGAATAAGATTTCCACGGTTTCTTTTTGAAAATTTCAAACTATCCTACATCAATCAACGGAATTTCACCATCGTTTGCAACCTCTATCACCATTCCTTTACCAACCACTCATCAATGGAGTTTAGTCGTCAATTTGAAATAAAAATACTGTTTCTACCAAAGCTTTTGCACTTATACCACACATCCATCCATAAATTTTTTATTAAATAAAAAGTTAATGCTTCTACCTATTAAATGCACATACACGCAATTTACACTATTATAAATAAATGTTTAATTTAAGAATTAACTTGCTGATGGTTTATTTTTACTGTTTGTTTATGTAGACTGATTTATGAGCTAATATGCAAGTGTTAATTTGTTCATATTAATTGAACAAGTTATGTTATTAGGAAATGAACAAGTTATGTTATTAGGAAATCCAAAGCGTAGGAAAAAGATGTAAATAACACATAAATAATAGTAAATAAGTTAAAATACTATAAATAAATGGAAAAGCTACAATTTACAGAAATAAACTAAAATTAAGTGAAAAGAATAGCTAAAAGAAATGGACTGAAAATAATTCTAAAAACTGAAAATAAATTCCTAAAAAGGTTACTTCAAAAATCATAGTAAAACTACAAGTAATGAAAACCCTATTATTTTAAATTACTTAAAGAAATTTAAAAGAATTACGATCACTCACCTGTGGTCCTAAACTCCTCCCTTTTGGTCTTCCCGGATCCACTTGAGGGATTAAAGTATTCTTATTAAAAAGATTCTCTCCTTGAAAAATTATTTCTTTTAGGGTCCTTTCTGATAAGGTGAACCCAAGCGGATAAAATCTAGAATGAGAAAAAGTGTTAGGCCTAGGGTCTTATTTATAGGTGTAGAATGAAAGTGACTATGTTATAGAATCTTGTAATATGTAGTATAATAAATAACTAGTGAGGAAAATAACTGAAAATAATAATAGCAGTAATAATGACACCAAAGATTTTTATAATGGTTTGAACTCTCGTTCTACGTCCAGTCCTAGCCTCCTTCTGAAATTATAATTAGCAACCCTTACTTATCCCGGAGGAACATGTATTATACCGCCTGAGCAACCAAACATGACTTTGACCGCCTGATCAATAGAATAGGACTTTACCGCCTGAGCATCCGAACACAATTTTCTTACAAACTGGATTTTAACTTGACTTTGTATGTTCTGAATAACACAGATTTGTCACTTGTAGTACATCCTTCCTATAATCTTATCCTCAAAGTAGATTTGTATATTTGTGTGTGTATGAAGAATAGGAACTTTTAATATTGCTTGAAGAATATGGAAATGAATATGTAAGCAATGATTGTATGAAAGCTTGTAGATATTGGACTCAAGAATGCTAAGTGCTATAGATCAAAAGAGAATAGAAAATTGGATGATTGGGTCTATGAATCTTGAGTGTATATATAGTGTGTGATGAGATATGACTTTTGGAAATCGACATCCATTAGAATCGAGGAGTTGTGACCTTCTACGAAGAATGAACCCTTTGATCAAAAGAAGTGCCTTTTGAAGAAAAATGACAGTTGCAGATTCAGTCGACTGAACTTGCTTAGGCAGTCGACTGAATTTCAAACGTACATAAAAAATATATAGTGTTAATCGACTTACCTAGGAAGTTCAGTCTACTGTTTATTGTACATATGAAAAAAATTTGTACACAGCCTCAGTCGACTGTCTTATATGGGCCAGTCGACTGATGTTGTTGTTTTAGTGTATTGAAAGTATTTTGTATGTGTATATGAAATATTTATAAAACGAATTTGTTAGTGATGAATCTTGACGATAGATTTTAACAATTCTTTATACTAGACTCTATATAGTTGTTGACTCTAGTTAACATCAATATCAATACAAATCATATTTGAGTCAATGAGTCCAGAGCTGTTATAGTCATAGATTCGTTAACTTTCATCTCTTGTCAACATTCAAAACCTTATGATCCAACGTTCTCCCCCTTTTTGATGATGACAACTCCATATCTTCGACAAGATTTGTTAAAATATCACTCCCCCTGAGTAATATGCTTGCAACTATGATATTGTAGTCTCCCCTTGAACCTATGCTATATTTCCTGTAAACAATTTATATTTTTCTCCCCCTTTGTCATCGACAAAAAAGAGAATACTCAAGGTATAGGGTAGTTAAAGTGAAAGTAATATGACACACGAACACATATATATGTAAAACTAAGACTTAGCACATAACATAGAAACAGAACAATCACACCATCCGAGAATAATAGTACAACATGACATACACATAGTAAACATAGAGTTTTAGACAATTACACAATACAACAAGAACTTAAAGTTCAAAATGTCTTAAAGCAAAGTATAACAACATCATAGAAAAATAGAAATAGAAAATAAAAAGACATTCTTACTCATCACCTTGACTTCCGCCATTTGAGCTCTGTTCGTCACCTTTAGTTTCTTCATCATCTGATTGGCCACCTACCTCTTCACCTTCTTCCTCCTTCTCTTCATTTGATGTAGACCAAGTGAAATGTTCCGCTGGTCGTTTCCCATGAGATATAGGTACATGACTGTTGGGAGCATGTGATAGCTGCCCATATATTATTGAGGAAGGACTTAATATAATTAAACTTCTTATTGACTTTGGTGACATTTTTATCGACTCTACAGACAGTCGATTCAACCCAAGATAGAAGATTATCGAGAAGTCTTTGATTACGAGCAATGATAGTCACGGCTTCGTGGGGCCGAGCTTGAGGGTCCATTTCTTTAATCTCGTAGACTTCTCAAATAGGTCGAGAAGGTTGGGATGATGAAGAGGTTTGCATATGTGGAGTTTGTTGATGAGCCTGTTGAGAGGATGGTTGAGCTTGACATGTTTTCAAGCCAATGTTCATAAGTAATTATGGTGTGGTCAAGGTATTGCTTTGATAGGTTCATGAGGCTAAGATTTTTAGTATTCAAGGAACCTATGGTCGAACATTCAGAATCGATAAAAGAACGTCAAAATGCTTGAGAATGTGCATGATGTAAGTGCCATAGTAGATCATCCTCATTCGACCTTGGTTAAAAGTTTGGAACTCATCTAGAATGACCTTCGCCTAGTTAACTCGTCTTTTTCCCCAAATGGCATATAAGGATTGGAAATCTTGTCGGTAGACTTTCTCATAGCTTCCGGTGTAGGGATTGATGGTGTGGGTAAGCACTCTATGCATAATGCGAGCTTTTGGCCTTAGTGCTACCGCTTTTAACTCTGTCAAGTCACCCAAGAGGAACAAATGACTAACACGATCACGAATATCCATATTTGTGGCAATTTCAGCTAACTCTTCACCCTCATATGGACATTGTAAAATCCGTGCAAATCATTGTAGTGGAAGAAAAATCTTTTTACCACATACCACCGTCCAAATGCAGTCATCCGGATTTGTAACTGTGTGGTGGTCCAGATTTAAGTTGGCATAGAAAAGTTTAACAAGAAGGTGATTAATCATGTTGTTATTCGTCGTAAAATCAATGAGGTGTTCCAATCCGCTACGGCGTGCCAAGACTTTAATGGCATAGAAAGAAAATTCAGGAATTTGATAAAAGAACCTTCAAAAATTCTTGAGCTTTGCATTTTTTTCGAAGCATTGCACCGCCTTGTCATTGTGTAGCCATGCTCTTATCTGTGAATCCGAAGAACTTGTTGTGGCTTGAGAATGTCAAGGTCTTTTAGGAGCCATTGGTAGAATAGGGCTTTGGTGATGTCGTGGGAGGTTGTGAATTGGAAAAGTATGAACTAAAAGATGAGAGAATTATAGAATACTGAGCGAATTTGAAGTGGAGAAAAGTTTTAATAGCAGAAGATTAAAAAGATTGAAGGTAAAAAGTGAAATTGGTAAAGCTAAATATAAAATTTGAAGAGGCTGGAAGAGGGTAAAACCCGGGTAACCAGTATCAGTCGACTGAAACTTCATTGGTAGTCGACTGTTTCTGTAAAAAAAAACTTGGGTTCGGTCGATCGACTCTATAGATTCAGTCGACTGAACTCTTCCCAAGAATTCATAGCGTGAAATAGCCAAATTCAGTCGACTGTCTAGGGGAGTCAGTCGACTGACTTCAGGGGAAAAAGTTGAAAGACAGGTTCAGTCAACTGACTATTTTGATTCAGTCGACTGGCACTGTTGAATTTTCAGGCTAAACAAAATGTATTGAATATAACATTTGAAAAACAAAAATATATAATATTATTAATTAATGCAAACAATTATATATGAGTACAATATATATATATATATATATATATATATATATATGAAAATATAAAAAAAATATTGATGATTTGGATGAAGTGGAAGGAGTGTGATAGTCTTCAGGTTCCACATTCGTATTCTCTTGTAGAGGTCATAGTGGTGACCAGCCTTGTCCACGTTCCCAAGAATTCGGAGAAACTGGTGGGCGTTGAGGCGATGGTCCCACTGATTACGGCGTGAAGGAGTTGTTAGTTGATGAACGGTGTCGTGTGAAGACGATCCACAGAATTTTAGAGCCACGTGTTCAAGAAAACTTAGCCGCTTTGCATTCACTTTTTGCTCGTAGTATAGTTCTCGTTGTAACTCGAGAGTCTCCCGTTTATAGTGATGGATGTCGTCTATCTTTTCTTTGGTAGACGGTGAGCCAAACAATAGAGAACGTTTAGCTCTTTTGACGGGAGGAGTATAACCAATGTGAATGTTAGACGGTGGAACAACAAGAACGGGTTCGTATATAGGAGTCGGTGTTGGAAGATTTACCGATTCTGAGCTAATGGAAGTATAAGAAAGTGAGGATGAGACGGTGTTTTTTTACTGAAGACATATTGATGGAAAAAAACCCGTTGTTTGTCTCCCTTTTTTAAATACGGTGATAAGATAGTGAAAATAACAGGCTTTTATAAGAGAAAGATTTGTACAAATAGACAAAACAAAGAGTGGATTGCAACTGTTTTAGATATAAGCCTTTAATTTTCTAAGAATAAATGGATTAGAGTAAATAAGAAAGAGGACCACAGAATAAGAAAGAAAAAATTATGACTAAATTTATTTTTAGTAAACAGATAGGATAGTGTAAAGTAAACATCAAATGACAGACTTTAAAGTGAATGAATTGACCTATATTTTTGTAAAAATAGAAATTACAAATCCTTTAAAGACAGAATTCCTAATTCTCTTCTAAGCTTAATAAAAGAATTTTCATTTAAAGGTTTGGTAAATATATCAGCCAGTTGATTTTCAGAGGATACAAATTCCAATATGACCAAATCCTTTTCAATATTATCACAAAGAAAATGATGGTGTATGTTGATATGTTTAGTTCATGAATGATTGACATAAATTTTTGATAAGTTTATAGCACTTGTATTATCACAGTAGATAGTAGATTTAGATAAGTTCATACCAAAATCTTTAAGTGCTTTTTGCATGTAAATAACTTGAGCACATGCTAAAGCAGCAGAAATATATTCTGCTTCACAAGTCGAAAGCGAAACATAATTTTGTTTCTTGCTAAACCAGGAGACTAAGAATCGTCCAATGAAGTGACAAGTCCCGCTTGTACACTTACAATCCGTACGACATCCTCTAAAGTCAGCGTCGCTATATGAAACTAATTCGAAAGGACATTCTTTTGGATAGAAGAGTCCAAAATCTTTGGTTTTGCTTAGGTAATGCAATATTCGTTTCACTGCTCGCATACGTGATTCATTAGGATTTGTTTGAAATCGAGCACATAAACAAACATTCATCGTCATGTTCAGATCTTCAGAGTGCTTAAATTTTCTTTACTGGTTTGTTTAATAATTAATTCATTTAAAAGTACAGTTCAAATCTTGTAAATAAAAGAATAACAACTCTGTAAATAGAACCAAGCATACATAAAAATCTATGTTGCAGATAGACTCAATATGCAATTATACTAGTCAAGGTTTGAAATTCCATCTTTAGTTTCCATTTCGGTCAGTGGAAAATTCCAAATTTTCGGTCTCATTTCAAAAATTCCCCTTTGATTCGGGTTTCTTAATTCTAGTACAATTTTTCTAAATAAGATAACAAATATGCAATATAAATACTAGACAAAATTTACACAAATTATGTAAAATAAATTTATTGAAATGAATTTAAACTAAAATTATTAACTTAATTATAATTTAATTATAAATCCAAATCATTTATCAAATTTATATAGCCATGTAAATTTATTTTATGTTTCTCAACCTAATTTAAAACCTACACTAAAACACCCAAAGCCCCAAATGCTGCTGCTTCTCATTCAATTCCACAAACGACGGATCTGGTCAAAAATATAATGCATCACAGTCTGGTCCACACTAAAACCGGGAAAAAACCTCCAGGATTCTGAAATTATGACTGGAAGCTTGAACCATAATACTACAAGTTAAATTTTCTTTACAGTTTATATTTAACAAACAAAAAAAAATTCTTCCTTTTTTTTCAAATGAAAAGGCCCATTTGACATGGCTTCTCTAATTAGTTTTTCTAAATTGGCCTTCTAAACCGAAAGCGGGTTTTGATAAATAAAAATAGATTATTGCAGTACCAGCACAAACTCTTGTTTTTTACAATTGTCTACAATTTAGAATGTATACTACAATATTTACATCCATGCACTAGATATTGTTAGGATCAAAATAAAAAATTAATATAACTCAATGTGCATGCATAGGTACACACCTGCTCGCGTGCCCGTGCGGGCATATACACATTTTTATCATCATTACCATCATGAATAAACAAAGGATAAAACTGGATTTGGGGAGGAGATACTTAAATATCATATAATTTCATTTATTCTTTACTTGAAACCAAAATATATTCCCAATAATATTGAGTGATGATTAAATTTAGAATCTACCGGTAGTCCTTATAGATATACATGGTTTTCATCATATTAATTGCTTGACATGCAAGACAATATCATGTAGCGGTAGCTCAAAAGGAACTCGACATTATAAAAGATGATTACTCATAGCTAAGGAGGCATTTGTATGCAGTAGTAAAAAATGAAGTTTGTATGCATCAGTTACAAGTAAAAAAAACAAGCTTAACAAACAACGTTAAGTTTAGATGAATGGTGCTACCTCTCTCGATATTGTTTCTGAATGTGTCTTGGCTTTCAATTCAGAAAAGCACTAAAAAGTTGCATTGTAATATATTATGTTTCTTATTTGAATGCTTTCAATTCCAGATTCCATATCGCTAAATTGAATGAAATATAAAAATAGATAAATAAAGATTTAATGTTGTGCACGTTGCAAGTTGAAAGGAGGGAAAATGCTCCACGCCTATTCTATAGATTGTCCTCGACGGGTTTCTACATGTCAGTCTCCGTAGTATGAAGCATACAAGGCTTTAACATTGCTACTTTCCAGGTTCAGTACCTAGCAATTTCCACATGCTAATTAATATATAAGATGACATGCATATGTATTACACACATAAAACTAGTCAGATAAAATTTACCATGGTGCAAAATATACGCCACATAATAGTAGCGTTTAAGCTTCAGTTCACAAGCTGCAATATCGAGGTTGATTTCTACTCTCGGCCTCTTTATTTCCTTCTTCTCCTCTTCATTAAATGATTTTTAATCTCTTATAAAGATTACACCCTTCACAGTTTGCACGAATTTATAACCTGGCATGAATAGTACTATGAAGGAGAGGGTATGGAAAACATAACGTCAGGGATATAATAAAAACTTTCATGGTGTGGCAAAAATTTTAGGTATAAGAGAATGAAAAGATGATGGGACTCACAAAACCATGGATGCAAGCATAGGGAGGATCTATTGCTTGCAAGGAGATGGAAGAAACACTAATGATGATCAATAGTAATAAATGTTAGGATTTAATTGCACACGAACTAACAAACAAGATTCCCTTCTTGTGTTAACTTAAGAAATTCAATATTAGAACGAACACTTATTATTTTGATGAGATTCCTATATCTAACCATCTTATCTTTAAATTTTGATATTTTTCAAAGAAAAAATCTATGATACATCTTCAATATCTAAATTAAAACTTTTACTAATATTACCATCTATCATCAACACATCCTTTCATCCTTTGAACAAAACTAAAACCTCATTCTCCCAATAACTATGCCTAACTGAAAAAGATTGTTCATTGAAATTGGGTTTTCACAAGCATTGTTTTGATAATTCAAAATCACATACACAAAAACCAAAAAATACGATATTAAACATATCAATAGAAAAATTCATGGATTAGAAAATTCATTGTTCAGAAAAAGGTTGAAAACATAAAGTTTGTCCCAAAAAAATATGGAGTAGGTTTCAATTCATGCGTTTACAAAGTAATTTTTGTTTCCTCAACCTGGCAACACCATATGTTAATACAATTACTTTCCAAGCATATTTTAAATTGGTTTGCATTCAAGTAACTTTTGTCGATGTTTCTTGAATAGAAACTGGAAAATAAAACAAACTTTATTAAGTATATCAAGCTTCAACCATATTGATATACAACTTGTTCGTTTCGTTAGATATGATTTTCTAAATCTCATTATCCAATCACCATGACACATATACTTCCTAAAAAAAAGTAGATACAAAATTTAGAAATATAAATACTAATAATTCTATATGTATAATAATTGATTTGGACCAAAAATTTGGAATATTAGACATGCATAGTTGTTGCATACTGATAATTCGGTATGTATAAAAATATTCTTGCATTTTCCTTTCAAGTTAAAGAAATGCAAGGAAAAAGAATGTAATGCATCACTTTGTTACTACTGCATTTTTTAAAGCATGCCATGGCCTACCTGAAACTTGAGTCAAAAGAAAATAAATTTGACTAATAATTCAAACACAAGAAATACCCAAAGAACGTGTTAACTTGTATGTTCCCATTTGGACTTACTGACGCATATATGTTTACATCTAATCTTAGATCCATATTCAATAATGCGATTCAATCAGCTTGGAATATGATCTGTACTCATGGACCAAGAACTAATATTAATTCAATAATAAATCCAGCAATTAACTAACTCAATCACCGGCAATAAATAAGAAATTACGTCAGGATAATTTGATGAGACCAGTTTAGATGTGAAAGATTTTAGAAGAGCTGGAGCTAAAAATAAATTACTAAATAGCACGATTGCATATGTAATGGACTTGAACTAATCTTACTCTAAAACTTCAACGATGACGATGGCTAATAGCTGCTGGAGATGATGGTTGTCGATCGACTGCAAGGGGGACGAGGATGAAGGGAGCCAGCCTACTACCACCGAAACAGTGATGAAGGCATCGATTCGCTGACAAACTACATGGGAGAAATTTTATTTTGAAGGAAGTTGCCGATTGAAAGTTTTTAGCTTTGTTTGGAACGGGAATTAGAAATTTTGGAGAAGTTTTTTATTTTCAGGAAAATGAAGGGAGGGAAAGTAAAAAGTAGAGCACCTACAGCGTTAGGGTTCGCAAGTTTAGCGCTAATTTATGTTCTAACGGTGACCGTTTAAAATACGCTGTTTCGTTATGCTAAGAAAATAAACTTTTTTTGTAGTGCTAAAAATACGGGTCGTTGCAGTTTAGCCTAAAATATAGGTTAGCTTGGAATGGGATATGTTTGGTAGGGGAAAGTCCTTTAAGCTCTACGTATGTAAGCTAGAGTAGTCCCACATAGGGTTTCAACGGAGACTAAGGTTCGGCCCCTCCTTCTAGCACCAAAATATTAATGAATTTCTTCGGCAACCATAAAAGTGAGAGGAAAATGGATTTGGTAAAGGGAAGGATAGAGTAATTCTAGGCTATGTCCTTAGGATAAAGTATGTTCAATATTAAGTTCATAACCATCTGACAAGTCAGTATGCAAGTGCAAGTTAGAATCAAGTTGATATGCTATGCAATTGTTTAATATTTAATTCCTTATATGTAAAAGGTTTGAGTGCTATAATTGAAAAAAAAATCCCCAAATCAATTTAGGGTTACAAAACTTAAAATGTAAAAGAGTGACACGAATCATCGCGTCCACTATAGCGCCCCTAGGTCCGTATTTATAGGGGATGATTTGTAGCACATCATCTTAACGTCGCCGTCCATAATCATGGCGCTAGCCTCGTTTAATAATATTCTTCGGCATTCTTAGGTGCATGGTTAAGCTTCGACATGGCTCCAATGGAGGTGGTATTTGGCATTGACATCAATATGGAACATTATTAGTATATGGCGGCATCATTAGTATGACTTCGGTTTTGATAGCTTTTGTGAACATTAATGACTTTCTGCATTGCATGTTTTGGTGTGCAGCATCTTCTAAGTTTTGATGAAATGCGCTATCATCAAGGTGGGACTCTGGTTGTCGGCGGTATTATTAATGAGTGGAATTGTCTTATGGAAGCATTATTGGAGTGGCTTCTCAATCAAATAGCCTTGATAGTAATAACTCACGGCATCATTATCTAACGATATTTGATCTCAGGCGGCATCGATGTCGTGTAGTATCAATAAGGGGTTGCGTACATTCCATCTTCACAAGTGAAAGGCGGTATTGATAAAATGCAGGACCAATGAAATGTGATGTAGGTTATGTTCACATATATTGATGGCTTATGGTATTGATTGCATTCGATATCAACACTTCCTTAGAGAGATGCAGCATTGAGGAGATGCGATGTAGTTGGGAGGTGGCATTAAAGAGAACCGGTATTGGCAACGTGCGTTATTGATCATATGTGGCATTGAACGATATTGCTAAAGCACAACATTACTTCCTTCTTGAATGATGACATCATATTCATGTCTTATGTCGCATATCTTTGAAATTGATAATGGTGATAATAATATATAAATTATATAAAATAACAATAAAAAAATTTAATTTTTAATTTATTTACAGTAATAAATTTATTATACATTTATTAAATAATGGTAAATTGGAAGAATTTCTAGCTCTCCTGTTGTATCTAGGAATTTTCTCTCTTCTCTTTGATTCTCTCCTGATATTTTACTTTTAATAATTTATCCCTTTACACTTATATTTTACTAATTCTCTACCACATTTTACATTCTACGACATGCATTTAAAAGGTATACAATTATTTATTAGTTACATACTAACATTTTATATTTATATCCACATAATTTAGTTTAATTATGTAATCAATAATATAAACAATTCAAATAAATTTGGTTAACTAAGAAATAACAATTTCAATATGTATATTTCAATACATAACCAAAAAATGGTAAGTTTATTTTTTTTATTCTACTATGATATATAAATCACATAAAACAACGATAAAAAATTTAATTTTTAATTCATTTATCGAATAAATTTATTATACATTTATTAAATAATAAAAAGCACAAAAATCTATTAAATAATCGTAAAACACACGAATTTTAGCTTTCAATTAATTCGAGCCTCTTCGCAATGTGAGGGAAAGACTGCATACATTATCGACCTCTCAGAGCCCACTATCGTACGAGAGCCTCGTGCACTGGGTTTCACCTTTTAAAAAAAAATAATTTACCACTTTACACTTATATTTTACTAGCTCTCTACCATCATTTTACATTCTACAACACATATATATATATAATTTTATACAACTATTCATCAGTTACCCCGTAACATTTTATATTCAAATCCATACATTTAGGTTAATTAGGAAATCAAAACTTTAAACTATTCAAATAATTCCAGTTAATTAATATTTATTATATTTCTAATAAATACTAAAGAATGACAATTTCTAATATATATCACTATTACACAATCAAAATTGTATAATTTTTTTTATTGAACGATAACATATAAATCACATAAACAAGCTAGAGTAAAAAATTTAATTTTTAATTCATTTATTGTAATAAATTTGTTGTATGTCCATTAAATAATAGTAAAGCACAATATTTTCTAGATCACCTATTGATTATAGAAGTTTTCTTTTTTCTTTTTTATTCTTTCTTGATATTTTATTTTTCGTATTTTCCACTGTACACTATATTTTCTAATTCTCTGTCATCATATTACATTCTGGAACATGTATTTAAAAGTTTATACAATTATTCATCAGTTACTTCCTAACATTTTATATTTATATCCATGTGTTTATGTTAATTATGTAATCAAAAATATAAACCATTCAATTAACTAATATTTATTATATTTCTAATAAATACTAAAGAATTACAATTTAATATGTATATCACTATTGTACAACCAAAATGGTAAAAAATTATTCAACTATAATGTATAAATCATAACAAACAGTAACAACAAATTTAGTTTTTAATTCATTTATCAAAATAAAGTTATTATACATTACATTGTAAAATTCAACCTTTAACTTCAAATACCAACAAAAACCATCATGATTATTTAAAAACTTATCTCGCTTTTCTCCTAATATTTAACATTTCAGCCCACGTATTTAAATTAATTATGCAATTTTAAATTTAAACTAATTAGACAACTCCAATTAACTATTATTCATATGCTAAATTAGGAAAATATAAAAATTTCAATATGTACATGGTATTTATATCAATAGGAATGGTTAAATTAATTTTTCGTTGAATTAATGATATATAAGTCAGATGAGGTAAACTTGTATCTATAAATAATAGTAACAAGTTCAATATGCATTTAATTTAGCAAAATAATTTCATCATATGGTGCACTACTTTATTACATATTTTTACATCAAATACCTTCATTTAAAAAAAATTATAATCATTTAGAAAATAATGCTCAGTTCCCTTTTAAGATTTTGCATTTAACTCCATATATTTGAATCAGTTACGCAATCTTAAACTATTTAAACAAATTCAATAATCTACAATTTGTTGATTAATCTAATAAACTGTAAAATATGAAACTTCAATATTTACACCATATTAATACTATAAAAAGGGTGAAAAAGATTAATTTAAATCAATATATTTACCATGCATTGCAATGTGAAATTCTTTTTTTAACTTCAAATACCTATATTTTGAAATTTCTACAGTTACTTACAAAACCCTCATCAATATTATTGTACATCTAAATCGATATGTTTTAATTCATTATGTAATCTTAAATTTAAACTATGCAAATAAATTCAGTTAAAAAATATTCGTTAATTCATCTACTAAATCCTAAAATACGAAAGTTTCAATATGTATGGCATATTCATATTAGTAAAAGAGGTACGATTGTTTTTTCATTCAAATATAAAGATATATAAATCACATAATACAAATAATATTAACAAAATTAATTTATTATTCATTTCTCAATAAATTTATTATATATTGCATTGTGAAATTCTGTTTTTATCTTCAAATACTTACATCTTAACACTTTTACAAATTTGCCCCCTTCCAAAATTCTTACCTAATATTTTATATTTGAATTCCTATATTTAAATTACTTCGAAATCTCAAAAACAAAGAAAGAAAAAGGCAGAAACACCGAAAATTGACAACAAGGTTTATGTCGACCCACATGTCGACCTTTGGTACTCCATAGATCGATATATGGATTCTCCAATGGTCGTTCTGTGGAAAACAAGTGGTCGACTTACAGACCATGTAGAAGTCGACTTGTGTGAGTTCTAGCTGCAAGTTTTATAATTTTTAAACGTTCTTCTTTGGATCTCTTTGTTCAGATTGTCTTCTAGTCACTCATCTTCACTCATCAATCCTCTTCATTCCAAAGAGTTGTAGTCTCATTGAAAAAATTATGGATCGATAGTTTTGTATCGTCAAGAAGAACGCTTCAGTACCTTCAGATGTTCCATATAGGTAACATAGCTAATATCTCACCAAGGTGGGCCTACATCAATTAGGTGGAGTGTCGATTTTAAAAATAAATTTATAGCTTGGATTGACACACAATTTTGATCAAAGTGCATTCCCAGACTTTAAGCATATTCTCTACCTAATTTTGGTTCTTTTTTAAGAATATGCCAAATTTATCCCTAACATCAATAGCATGAAGATTAATATTGCAATGGAGGTGTAGGGCAATAGAGAAAATTGATAGTGGAATCGTTAATGACAGTTTAAATTCTTTGTAGTTTGGCCTTGGTTACATGGAACTACTTCTAAAACTAGGTTATCGAGCACTATAGACAATAAGGAGTGAAGACTTAATGGTTAGTAGCATTATTGAAAGCAAAAGGTATAGGACACAAACTGAGTCATACCAGAACAATTGCGAATATTGTTGACACTATCACCACCTAGACCATGGTTATTGCAATTTTAATATTCATGTCCCTATAATGTGTTAACAAAGGAGCATTCAACAAAAGATAGTGTATTACAAAAAGACATACCTACAAAGAACATATAGTGTATTACTTCTATATGTTCAATATTCATTCCGTAAATTTTCATTTCCTTTGGAAAATTCCCAAGCAAATCTTTATTTTCATGTTGGTTATTTTTTTCAAATGGTTCTTTAATAAATAGCAAGACTATAATCTGGTATATTAGTTTTATAAAATGTTTGCAAGCTGCTGTCGTGACTTGTGAGTTTGGACTACAGCATTAACATGTTTAATGAAATACATCTCTACTACTAATAAAGAAAATTCGTTCAACTAATTTACTCGGTATCTTTTTGAAATTTCAGAAATGCACTTTCTTTCCGTTTATAGGTTTGCGCTCAATAAAAATATCAACGTATACAATAATACAAATGGCCCGTGTGCGAAGCACAGGCCCATACTAGTGTAAAATAAAAGCGAAATTTTATTTGATCATTGGGCCAGCCCAGTAGGTATACCGTTCAAAAGTGGACATAGAGCCCAACTTGCACAGATTTTAGGCCTGATAGTTGAATACAGTAGAAAAAAAATAAAGCCTACAAAGAACGAGCAACCCAACTCTCATATGGACACAATAACTTCAACATCAAGCTTCGAAATATGCCAACCGTGAACAATCAAACATCAGAATCGAGGCCGGCGGCTACGGAATTGATGCCAGCGGCGACGAAATTGAGACATGAGGTGGGAGTAGCGACGAGCACTCCTACGATTAGAGCCGACGATAAACCTGATTGGGTATTTTTCTACCCATTTTTAATTTTTAATTAGGGTTTAATGGTCATTGTATTTTATTTGCTTGATTCAAGAGTCAGTATTGTATACATGGAGATCCAAGTCTACGGAGACTTTAAACTATGGCAACAGAATCCATCTCAATATATTTAGGTCGAGGTCGATCAACTCCTCACCACAACTAGGATTTTCAAACCATCGCCAAGTTCCCTTCACTGCAACCTCCTGTAAATCGTGTATACTTTATGAGTACACACTTCTTGACAAACTCAAGTTGTTACCTGCGCTTACTTTAAGAGTAAATCTTTAAGAGTAAATTGGTAACTTTGATAAACTTTGAGTTAATCCATTAAAATTGAATTGTTTATTATAAATGATTTATTTGCTAAATTATTGAACGTTTTTCAAATTCAGTTCTGATCTCTATGAACATTATTATTGAGCTTGTAAACTGAATTGTTTATTTTTAGGTCCGTTGGTTTGACATGGTGAAAGTTAAGATTTCAACATTCATTATTCAGATATTTGAAACATTAATAATGGTTCTGTGTTGCTTAAAACTTCGGTTCTATTTTTTTTTTTTCTTTCTTCGCATCTACCTTAGTTTTTTTACCCACAATGTTACCGCTGAGCTATAATAAGTAGAGTGTTGAGTTTATTTGGCATTAAGCCAAATCAGTATAAATGATGATGAGTAGTTTGGTTTATCAACTCACTGGAACATTTAGATAATGATATTGGTTTTTTGTAACATTGTTGTGAAATATCTTGTAAACTTATGGTTTAAATCCTGATTCAGATCGACATCTCTCCATTTACGATTTAATTTATATTCCGATTCAAACTTAGTGAAATCCGCAATTCGCAAAAGCATTTTAACTTATACAAACATATTTAATATACGTATATATGGATTCACAATTTCAATTATAATATTTTTTTTAAAACAAAATAAAAAATGTAATAAAGTGAAAATTTGGTTTTAAGTTTAGTGGTAGAAGTTTAAATATCAAAATCAATTTTAAAGTATGAAAGTTGAAACAAAAACAAACCACATCTCAAAAGCGTCAAAAATATGAAGTTCTTTCATGCACATCAGATGCCACATCTGAATTCATAAACATCATCATTAACTTAAATCAATCTCTGTATCAGTGGAAATATTAACATAAAATTAACAAAATATACTCTCTAGTAGTTTTCCTTTTGTTGTTACTTGTTAGTTTACATTCTCTTGTAAAATTGTGGATTATTATTTCAGGAGGTAGAGAGAGGAGAATTAGAAAACTGCTCAATGGAGCCAGGAAAGATTAAGATTAAGATGGTACTTCATGATGATTTGATATGTCAAATCCTACTATGGTTGCCTATGAGATCTCTATTACGGTTAAAAATGTGTGCAGATCATGGCGTGCTTTGATCGAAAGTAGCTATTTTATCAAACAACATCTCCATCGCCATCATTATGATCCTAGTTTGAAGGATAAAAACCACAATCTAATTTATCTACTCCGAGGTAAGAACTCGTCCATTACCTTTACATCAACCTCTAGTGAAGGTTTTGAAGAGCCAAACGTAAGCCTACAACTAAATTATTCTGTCCTAGATGTAGACTTCCCTGTTCATGAAGTAGTGAGTTATAATGGCATCATATGTTTGAGTCTTATAAACTGTAAGGGAGAACAAAGCATTTGTCTTTGGAACCCTGCAACTAAAAAATCAAGGGTTCTCCCACAATCGCCTTTCCCTGATGACATCCTACTCCGAATTGGATTTGGCTATGATATTAAAAGCAATAATTACAAAGTGGTAAAACTTATCAAAGGTGGTGGTATCTTTTCTGGAAAGAGATTTGTTGAGGTATGTAGCCTAAATAGAAGTTCTTGGAAAAGGTCAGCTGCTATTTTTCCATCTGGATATTGTTATGAAAATCCTAGCATGCCATTTAATAAAGGAACCTGTTTCTTTTGGGGATATACTTGTTATAGAAGCAGAGGGATTTTCTGCTTTGACTTTAGTTCTGAGATGTGACGCTCTATATCTTTGCCACCTGCTGATCGCTATGCACGGACCCATCGTATGAGTGTTGTACATGATAAAATTGCATGTGTTATAGATACAAAGGACAACCAACAGAAATGTGGGTGTTCAATGAATATGGGACGGTAAACGAGTCTTGGACTAAACTCTACACGGTTAATACTTATCCCATAATTGATGACCTAACGCCCTTTAAGGGGGTTTCGATGGATGGTAACTATATTTTCTTTACAAGAATGGAGCAGACGTGCAGATTCAACGTGGTTACCAAAGAAACAAATCGTTTCACACTTAAGAATATGTCTTCGTCCATTGCTATGACTTTGGTCGGATTCAAGGAAAGCCTGGTTTCGGTTGAGGAAGGAAATAATGCACCTATTTGCATTAACAAGGATAGTGGAAATCAAAAATAATTTAATTTATGAGTTGGCTTTTGTTCCGTTTATTAGCTGAAGGAAATAATTTATGAGGCTGTAATGATCTTCTATTGTTTATTGAACATGAAAGAATTGATTCTAATGGATTCACATGGTTTGAGTTTAATGCTAAACTCTCATTACATCTTGGTAACAGGATATTGCAACAGTGTTAATGTAATCATATTTGCAATTCAAATAAGTTTAGAGATTGTCCGTTTCCATTATGAACATGCTTTTCTTAATCAGCAGCATTTTGTTTATCTTGGACTAATTTCTGAAGGCTTAGTGATGACCTTATGATTGTTAATCAGTGAAGATGCTTTTTTGATTTTGCAATTTACATGTACTTGCATATGTATTTATGGATTAATTTTTTTATTTTTATTTATTTATTTTGTCAAAAGAAAGAGATATCAACTGTGACGACTTGGAATTTCTAGGAATCTAAATTGGAATAATAAATTGATTTAAAAATATTTAAAGGTTAATTTTAATTTGAATTCCAAATATTAATATTTACTTGATAATTAAATTATGAAATTTAATAATTAGAAATTGGGTAAATTGTTGAATTTGAAATTTCTAAGCCTGTTTAAATAATTTGAAGGCTTATAAAATTTATAATGATGATACTGAAGATAATAGGATGGTTGAAATTCAAGCTAAAGGTGATTTGTTCAATTTTAAAAATATATCGTTTAAATTGAATTTCAAAATAGCATTCCGAGGGGCAGTCACGGAATTTGACGAAACCAGTTCCATTGGATCCGTAATAGTTAGTTATTATCAGATTTCAATTTTTGTAACAATCAGAGTTGTTGTTTGACCCTGGCAGCTCAAAAGGCTTAGAAACTATTATAATCGATTTAATTTAAAATTGATCGTTTACTTTCGTAACTCGCGCATACGATCAAATTAACCTCCAAAACACGTTCCATTGTGTTCGGAATGCGGCTAAACCTTATAAACGTCTGTCGGCATGTCTGATTTGGGGTTCGGGATTTTGCGTTATGCAACGAGATATTTGAATAAAATAAAATAAAATAAAATAATTAGTCAAACCCTATTACATCTTTTAGCCAACCTAACCTCTCACCTCAGCTACCTTATACTCTGATACGAGCCGCTATCTTCAACTTTAACTCGTTGTCTTCCCCAAGAAGCCTTATGGCCGATACTACTATATCTACCTCTCTACTTTTCAGTTCTACAAAAAATAAAATAAATTGAAGCTGAGAAAAAGGAAAATGGGCGCACCCTTTCTTCCCAATTCGAATTCCTCTCTTCCTAAATATCATTCCACCAAAATGAATCAAACCCAGAAATAAAAAATAAAACAAAAGAATAAGGGTGTATCGCGAGCTCGGAGGCCATTGACGTCGTGGGTTGAGGCACGACTGTTGTCGCACGATGGCCAGAGCAAGCTAGGGCAGCACGCTAGGGTGTGGGAAGTATGGGGTTGCGATAAGCTTGGAGGCGGCGTACGATTGGGATCTGGATAGGGCGGAGGCCGGCAAGTTCGTGTGGGTCGCGATTTGAGATGGGCGATCGTTCGTCGTTGGCAGTAGCAAGGAATTATGGGCGATCGAGCTCTGAGCGATGCGTGGGGTTTCGTCGACGTTGGATATGGGTTTGTTATCTGCAGGTATAAGCTTTTGTTTTTTTTTTTAAAAAAAATATTCAAATCTACACGTATGTATACAAATTTGGGATAAGTTAAAATTCAAACGTTTTAATTTGATTTACATAAGGTTTGAACTTGTAGTTAGATTGTTGACTGTGGATTCATTTATCAGGACTTAACAGCAGATTATAAAACATCCTTGTTTAAATTTAATCAGATAATATACATATATTTTAATTCTAAATCAGTAATCATGTTAAACAATATTTTCTGGTCTTCAATTAAAAATCTAAAAGGAAGTGTATACTATTTCTATTTTACCTGTAACCATGCTAGGTGAAAAAGGAAAAGTGATATGGTGAAGAAATTCAAAAGGACAGTTATGTTTTTCACATTTTAAACTTGCTAGCTATTGTTAAAAATATGTATTTAATAAACTTACTTAATTTACCTTGGTTACTGAAAAGAATTTATTAAAGGAATAGGAAAATCTGTTAGGAAGGGAAATTAGTTTAAATTTAATTGTTCAAAATGAAATCAGTAGTTAATTAAATTATCAAATGGAAATTTAAATTGCTCAATTGACTTGAATATTAATAAAACATCTAATGTTTTACAAGGTCAATGATCGGGAAGAACAAGTCGTAAAGGAAATGGGCTGCAAAACGATAAAGGTGAGTAAATCTCACTCTGTGGATTTCTATTTAAATTTAAAGGGTTAAATTTAAATAATTGGTTGGATGAATAAATTGATTTGGTGTGCTACTGATGATGATGTGACTTTGTTTTGGTTGGATCTCAAGTTAATTGTGGTTTGGCTCGAAGTATTCGGGTTTTTAAATTGATTAGATTTAAAGTTATAAATAAGAAGATGTTTTCATTTTAATGTTGTTAAGGGTCTAATGATTTCTGATTCATCAAGTTGGTAGGGTAATTTAAATAGATAATTAATTAATTCAATTAGTTAATGATCTGGGTTGATTAATTTAGTAATTAAGGGTTTGAATTAATTAAAATTTAAGTTAATTTATTAAGTTTAATTAAATAATTAATGGATGGAATGAGAGGCAATTACTTAATGTAATTAATAAAATATAATTACTTTGTGTAATTAATCAAGAGATAAATTAAGATAATTAAATTAAGGAGAATTAATTTATTTAAAGAAGTAAATGGAAGGGTAGATAATCACAGGTTGAGATAAATCAAGAATGATTAATGTATGCGGTTTAATTAATGATTAATTATTTAATATAATTAATTTAGCTTAAGAATAAATTGAAATATAACTGGAAATCATAAGCTTATATAATTTATGATGTAATTAAAGACGGATAAATTAAAATTGATTAATCTATATGAAGAAATTAAGATTACTTATTGATTTTGATTCAGAATAATTAATATCGTAAAATTAAATAAAGATAATTACTTGAATGTATTGAAAATAATTAATCCAAGGTGATTAATTAAGTTGAATAATGAAGGGTTCACTAATTAATTGCTTTGGAATTAATTACTGTTAAATAAAGGAATCTAAGTGATTGAGGTTATAAATTCAACTAAAATCAGTTGCATTGATTTGGAAGTGATTAAATTTGCATATGAATGATTGAATGGCCTTGGATGCTTGAATGAGTTGATATCTTCGATATGAAATGTTGTGTATTTCATTTGGATAACTTGGGTTAGGATGACCTGAGACTCGAAAAGGCCGGGATAAAGTATCAGGAAATATCCGAAACCACTTTGAATTTTTATAGATTGATTGTGAAATCTATAGGTTGGAATGAAGTGATTTAAAGGAATTCGATTATTTAAATCTAAATTCATGTACCCTTATAATGGATGTGTGGAATAAGTGATATCTATGATAGATTGTGGCTTGTAAATTGATTCGAGTTAGCCGGGTTTTATATAAGTTGTTTGCTTGGATATTCCATGTTAGTTGGGTTTACTCACGCTGGTTTCCAGCCTGACCCGGGTGTTACTTTGATGTAATGCTCGGGTCAGACCGAGTATTACAGATTTCCATGTAGAGGCGTTCTGGAGCTCAAGAGGCGAGCTGGATGGCAATAGCGTATAGAGTATTTCCGCTGTATATATATTATCGTTAATCTGAGACATGATAATTGTATATATATTCAGTGACTATATATACGTGAAACTCTGATGTATATTAAATGTAATCGACAGATGTAGTATTCTTTTGTAAACTGTCATTATTTATTATTATATTTTATCCGCTGCGTATGTGAGTTGTTGATGTTTCTGTTCTTCTTCTTCTATCTCCTTCTTCTTTCTCATAACTATATGGAATTTTCGGCTTGGGAAATTTCGGGCCGTTACATTTGGCATCAGAGCTAAAAGGTTAAGCGAGAAACTTGGCTCTGGTGGGGATTACTCATTAAATAGAGTCTAAAGTACTGTAGAATGAGTTGAGTATATATATATGAGAGCGTATTTGTTATTTTCTTATATAAAGGTTTTAAATGATTTTATATAAAATATATATTTTGATATATATAAAGCAATATTTCCTTCTAATGAATATTAAGGTGATTGGTTGTTAATTATTGAAATTAAAATTAAGAAGTAATATAATACGACCAAACAGAAATCTTGAATTGGAATTAAATTAAGTAGAAATAGAAATACAACTTAATTAAAATTTAATCGATTGAAAATAAAATTCTAAATCTGGTCCCGGAATTTGAAAATTTTGTTTCAAAATAATGAAAAATAATAAATAAGTATTATTTGGATAACTGGGACTTGTTGCAAACAATGGGTTGTTTGAAAATTGATTTGAATTTAAAACCAAGGGTGGTTTAAAATTTTAAAATATGGCTTGGAGGGCCAAAAAATAAATATGTATATATGTATGGATGTACATGATATCAGAGATAATTTGAAATAAACTCTAAGAGGTTGAGTTTTGATTTTTCCCTGAAATGTGATATAAAAACTCAAAGTGATAAAGTTTTGAACTTATAAGAGGGAAAGAATTTTTAAGTTTGAAGCGGGAATTCAAATTGAGTAAGGTCGATTGGATTAAGTAAATTGGAATTTAACTTGGAAAGTTAAATGGTTAATTAAATTGGGAATTTGTGTAATCTCAAAACGGGTTTGAGATTTAAAAATTGAAAATGGATGGACGTTTTAATTTTTTTTTTGGATGTTATCATCCTATTGTTAATAAAATCTTTAAATTGAGAATGGTATTGTATAAATAAAATAAATTTGAATAATTAAATTGTAAATTAAATTTGTTTAAGAACTGGCTTCAAACTGGAAGATAAAACTTAATTATAAATTTAATTTTTAAAAATAAAATTGTACCGAACTCTTATTTGAACCTTGAAATACATAAGTTAAGATAATTTAAATTGGAATTTTGAGAATTGGACTCAGAAATTAAATAGATTAAAAACCTTAAAATAAAAGTTAATTTGGTTTAAAGAGTTAAACCAACATTTGAAGATTTAACTTGAATTTATATAATTCGAGATGGGTTAAAGTTGAAATTTAAATTCCATTAGTACAAACTGAATTTAGTTTGAATTAATTAGAATTGAAGTTGCTTTGGGATTAAATAAATTTCAATGGAAATTGGAGTTATTCCAATTGGAATTGGATCAATTTAAATGGAAGTGTACATTGAATTGTTGGGGTAGTGAACAGTTTGACCCTTGACTATTTTAAATAAATTGTTTTAATACAAACTTATTTTTCTAAGCTATTAATATATACAACTTTTGTTTTTTAAAGCTAACTTATTTTATATTTGTTTTACCATTACTTTTGGAGCTATTTAACCATCTTTCACTTGTTTTCTAAACTAATTACTATTTTTCAACTATTTTATAAATAAATTATTAATTTCCAACTATTTTGCAATTATCTAAAATTTCTGAAACTATTTAGCTATTTCTCAACTATTTTACAGTTAGTTACCTATTTTATAGCTATTTTGCAAACTAATATTTCTTTTTCAACAACTTATCTATAGTTTTAAAATTTTCAAGCTATTTTCTAAATATAAACCGGTCGGAGTTCCAATTGTTATGGATGTAATACCCAACTGAGATAAGAATCGAAATGATAATTCAATGGAATTGAGACAATTGTAACTAAGTGAATGAAAATTCAAGTGAATGAGAATAGAAATGGGAAATTGATTTGGCTGATAATCAACGGAAATAAATACGTAGGATGTACGTATACTATTCTATTCCCATAGTGATTTGATCCAGATTCGAGCACAGAATTTCGAGATAGCTATATCGATCCGAGTGGGATTTTTCACTCGATTTTCGACGGCGAACCTGGATATGGATTGTTGATTGGTTTTGGATATTCTCTATCATATTTATGGCTATGCAAGAAGAATGACGGTTTCTTATCAAGAAATTAGATCTGAGTCCGCACTAGGAAGTCGGGTGGACGATACTAGTTCGGAAGTAAAATTATGTGATCGAGTGGGCGATCAGATTGGTATAGCGTACGAACGATATGTGTATATCGTACGGATTTGAATGAAATTGATATTGAAAAGAGTAATCAACTTTGACAATTTGATTTTGAATAAACAAAGTTATATATCTTTGTTATATATGATAAAATCTTCCCTTGATAAATCTATAGCCAGAAGAAAATATTTTTGGAAGTGTTTGAACTATAAAAGAGTTTTATACAAGTTTGAAAAGATCCAAGATTTTAAAAATTATACATATTTGAATATATATATAGAGGATCTTATAAGAAATTTGGAAAAAGTTTTTGGGAACCTTTGGAGTTGGAAAGGCTTTTGATTTTTGGGTAAAATCAATATGAGAATTTGGAAAACCTAGTTTGAGAATTATCGATTTTGGAATAATCGATTTTGTATAAATGAGCTTTGTATGAGATCATACTAGGTGTATGATTTGAAGATACTATATGTGTATAGTATAAAATGTTTTGATGATGGCTCTGGGGAAAAAGGCGCTCCCTTGAAATGAACTTCTCAGGAGTGCCACCGGGTGGTGCTGCCTTGAGCCCCAATGGGGGGTTCTAAAGTTGATCCTGTGAGGAGTCCGGACAAAACTAGTTCCTGAGAATTATTGGGTAGCGAAAGTCGAGGGCACTGATGCCTATAGAGGCATTTGGGTTATGCTGTGACGACAGTGTAACTCGATGTCGCTGCGATCTACTGTGGGGACCATAGCGAAATTCGTGTGGAGGATGAGTGCCGACAGTCTACACTTGATTTTGCCGGAAAGGCAACACAACATCGGTAGACTGCGATCTATGGTCAAGTGGAGTAGAGAAGTTTCAGTTTTGGCAGCGAAATTTGATGGCGCTGATGCCTATAGTTATATGGGTTTTTGCTGTGATAGCTACGTAACCCTTGTTGTAGCTGCGATCTATCATGGGTTCCATGGTGTAATCGAGGGGCGCGGAGGCCTACAGTTATCTATGGATTTTGTCGGGATGGCAACGTAACCATCGGGTTAACTGCGACCATGGATGGGGGTGATGATTTCCAGAGCATTCTCACCAAAGTTATTTCCTCTACTTTAAAAAAAAAATGTATTCAATATTTTTAATAAAATTATTTTTCAAGTATTTTCACTGGGTGTTGAAAACGGGTTGGCCAAGTACTTATAGGTTTTCAGTCCTACGCCTGATCAACGTATGATTGAATTTCTGTGAGAACAAGGATGGACTGGTTGAGACATCGAGTTATAAAAAGTATTTTTATAAAGAGTTATTTCAATAGTATGATGTGAATTTAAAAGAATTGTTAAATTTTTTAAATAAGATATTGGAATTTTGGGGAAATAAAAAGGAAATCCAAACTGGAATTTTAATGAAGTGAATTTGTAATTAAAATCGAACATTGATTTAGAAGTCGGAAGTAAACTAATTGGTTAAATAATTGTTTGATTGAGTATGTTAATAAAATTTAACTTTGGTAAATAAATTAGAAATGAAATTAAATTAAATTCAGAATGAGTTGAAATTAATTTGAAGTAGTTATAAACTAAAATAGAATACCCCATTAAGCGAATATTGTCAAATCTGCATAAAATAAATTGTCGTTTAACGTAAACAAAATAATTAAAATTCTATGAGTCGACAGAGATTAAATTAAATTGATTTTGAAATCATTTGAAGTGAATATGAACTTGTTTGGATTAAAAATAAATTGGATGTAAGAAATTGAGTTGCAAACCATTGAAACTGAATGAAACGGCTTATGAATTGATAGAAAGCAATTGAATAATCTTTAAAGTTGTATAAATCGCTTATGGGAAGCGTTTTGGTGCTTGTTGCTTATGATATATATGTGTTTAGCTATTGAATATAAGTGAAATGCTTGTGATTTGCTATTAAAGTAAATGAAATGCTGATAAATACTCTATATATGGCACTTACATATTTTAATTGAGTAAGTACGGGTACCGGGAAGCCGTTAGGCTAGATTTGGATGCACTAATTGCTAAAATAAGTAAGCCACATGCTTAAAATGCTAAATAAGGCACGCCTACGCAATAACAATAGGAAATATGAACTGTTTTTGCTTTTTCCGACCAGGTGGGTCGATGTATATATATTTATATCTCTTGTCAAATTGCAAAAGCTCCTCCGTATAAGGGAGATTCTGCCAAAATTTTCCGAAAATTTTGGGAGTTAGAAAATTTTTGAAAAAAAAAAAAATGGTTAACGACAAAACGATTTCAAATTGGGAATTAAAGTAAATTAGTAAATGAAACTAATATGAATCAGACATACATGAAAGATTAAATTCAACATTCAAAATTTAAAGTAAATTGAATTCGTATAGAAGTGGGGAAAACTAGTTTGAATAGAAATGGATATGAAAACCTATATAAGAGGATGTATAAAATGATTTGAAAAGTTACGATTGAATATTGTTGCTAAACAAGATATGCAGGTATTAAAGGGAAAAGAAATTGGATTTGATTCCAAAAGATAAATTTGAATTGCTGACAAAAGGTATGTATTTACATTTTTGTATGAAATTGGATTAGGCTTTGATGTAGCCACTTGGCTTTTGATTTATTTTTGGAATTTGGGAGCCCGTAGAGGCCTTTTGTAGTAGTACCGAGTTAGCCGCGCAAAAGAGATGCTGGCAAAAATTTTCGAAAATTTAGAGAGTTAGAAATTTTTTGAAGAAAATTTGATAATTCAAAATTTGAATTTAAATTGAAATTTAAAGGATTGAGAAAAAGGGTGTTGCGTGAAAACTATAGAAGGTTTTGGGAAGTTGGTTAAGGATAGTGGGTCTTTAATAAAAGATTGTCGGTAGGATGTTGAATTGGGAGTTTTGGAAAAAGGTAAACGGGTATTGCACCATTCTTCCCAATTAGTAATTTCGGGTACGAAATTCTTTTAAGGGAGGAGGAATGTGACGTCCCGGAATTTCTAACAATTTAAATTGGAATAATAAATTGATTTTAAAATATTTAAAGGTTAATTTTAACTTGAATTCCAAATATTAATATTTACTTGATAATTAAATTATGGAATTTAATAAGTAGAAATTGGGTAAATTGTTGAATCTGAAATTTCTAAGCCTGTTTAAATAATTTGAAGGCTTATAAAATTTATAATGATGATACTGAAGATAATAGGATGGTTGAAATTCAAGCTAAAGGTGATTTGTTCAATTTTAAAAATATATCGTTTAAATTGAATTTCAAAATAGCCTTCTGAGGGACAGTCTCGGAATTTGACGAAACCAGTTCCATTGGATCCGTAATAGTTACTTATTATCAGATTTCAATTTTTGTAACAATCGGAGTTGTTATTTGACCCTGCCAGCTCAAAAGGCTTAGAAACTATTATAATCGATTTAATTAAAATTGATCGTTTACTTTCGTAACTCACGCATATGATCAAATTAACCTCCGAAACACGTTCCATTGTGTTCGGAATGCGGGTAAACCTTATAAACGTTTGTCGGCATGTCTGATTTGGGGTTCGGGATTTCGCGTTATGCAACGAGATATTTGAAGAAAATAAAATAAAATAAAATAATTAGTCAAACCCTATTACATCTTTTAGCCAACCTAACCTCTCACCTCAGCTACCCTATACTCTGATACGAGCCGCTATCTTCAACTTTAACTCGTTGTCTTCCCCAAGAAGCCTTATGGCCGATACTACTATATCTACCTCTCTCCTTTTCAGTTCTACAAAAAATAAAATAAATTGAAGTCGAGAAAAAGGAAAATGGCCGCACCCTTCCTTCCCAATTCGAATTCCTCTCTTCCTAAATATCATTCCACCAAAATGAATCAAACCTAGAAATAAAAAATAAAATAAAAGAATAAGGGTGTATCGCGAGCTCGGAGGCCATCGACGTCGTGGGCTGAGGCTCGACTGCTGTCGCACGATGGCCAGAGCAAGCTAGGGCAGCACGCTAGGGTGTGGGAAGTATGGGGTTGCGATAGGCTTAGAGGCGGCGTACGATTAGGGTCTGGATAGGGCGGAGGCTGGCAAGTTCGTGTGGGCCGCGATTTGAGATGGGCGATCGTTCGTCGTTGGCAGTAGCAAGGAATTGTGGGCGATCGAGCTCTGAGCGATGAGTGGGGTTTCGTCGACGTTGGATATGGGTTTGTTATCTGCAGGTATAAGCTTTTGTTTTTAAAAAAAAAAATTTAAATCTACACGTATGTATACAAATTTGGGATAACTTAAGATTCAAACGTTTTAATTTGATTTACATAAGGTTTGAACTTGTAGTTAGATTGTTGACTGTGGATTCATTTATCAGGACTTAACAGTAGATTATAAAACATCCTTGTTTAAATTTAATCAGATAATATACACATATTTTAATTCTAAATCAGTAATCATGTTAAACAATATTTTCTGGTCTTCAATTTAAAATCTAAAAGGAAGTATATACTATTTCTATTTTACCTGTAACCATGCTAGGTGAAAAAGGAAAAGTGATATGGTGAAGAAATTCAAAAGGGCAGTTATGTTTTTCACATTTTAAACTTGCTAGCTATTGTTAAAAATATGTATTTAATAAACTTACTTAATTTACCTTGGTTACTGAAAAGAATTTATTAAAGGAACAGGAAAATCGGTTAGAAAGGGAAGTTAGTTTAAATTTAATTTAACTATTCAAAATTAAATCAGTAGTTAATTAAATTATCAAATGGAAATTTAAATTTCTCAATTGACTTGAATATTAATAAAACATCTAATTTTTTACAAGGTCAATGATCGTGAAGAACAAGTCGTAAAGGAAATGGGCTGCAAAACGATAAAGGTGAGTAAATCTCACTCTGTGGATTTCTATTTAAATTTAAAGGGTTAAATTTAAATAATTGGTTGGCTGAATAAATTGATTTGGTGTGCTACTGATGATGATGTGACTTTGTTTTGGCTGGATCTCAAGTTAATTGTGGTTTGGCTCAAAGTATTCGGGTTTTTAAATTGATTAGATTTAAAGTTATAAATAAGAAGATGTTTTCATTTTAATGTTGTTAAGGTTCTAATGATTTCTGATTCATCAAGTTGGTAGGGTAATTTAAATAGATAATTAATTAATTCAATTAGTTAATGATCTGGGTTGATTAATTTAGCAATTAAGGGTTTGAATTAATTAAAGTTTAAGTTAATTTATTAAGTTTAATTAAATAATTAATGGATGGATTGAGAGGCAATTACTTAATGTAATTAATAAAATATAATTACTTTGTGTAATTAATCTAGAGATAAATTAAGATAATTAAATTAAGGAGAATTAATTTATTTAAAGAAGTAAATGGAAGGGTAGATAATCACAGGTTGAGATAAATCAAGAATGATTAATGTATGCGGTTTAATTAATGATTAATTATTTAATATAATTAATTTAGCTTAGAATAAATTGAAATATAACTGGAAATCATAAGCTTATATAATTTGTGATGTAATTAAAGGCGGATAAATTAAAATTGATTAATCTGTATGAAGAAATTAAGATTACTTATTGATTTTGATTTAGAATAATTAATATCGTGAAATTAAATAGAGATAATTACTTGAATGTATTGAAAATAATTAATCCAGGGTGATTAATTAAGTTGAATAATGAAGGGTTCACTAATTAATTGCTTTGGAATTAATTAATGTTAAATAAAGGAATCTAAGTGATTGAGGTTATAAATTCAATTAAAATCAGTTGCATTGATTTGGAAGCGATCAAATTTTCTTATGAACGATTGAATGGCCTTGGATGCTTGAATGACTTGATATCTTCGATATGAAATGTTGTGTATTTCATTTGGATAACTTGGGTTAGGATGACCTGAGACTCGAAGAGGCCGGGATCAGGTATCAGAAAATATCCGAAACCACTTCGAATTTTTATAGATTGATTGTGAAATCTATAGGTTGAAATGAAGTGATTTAAAGGAATTCGATTATTTAAATCTGAATTCTGGTACCCTTATAATGGATGTGTGGAATAAGTGATATCTATGATAGATTGTGGCTTGTAAATTGATTCGAGTTACCTAGGTTTTATATAAGTTGTTTGCTTGGATATTCCATGTTAGTTGGGTTTACTAACGCTGGTTTCCAGCCTGACCCGGGTGTTACTTTAATGTAATGCTCGAGTCAGACCGAGTATTACAGATTTCCAGGTAGAGGCGTTCTGGAGCTCAAGAGGCGAGCTGGATGGCAATAGCGTATAGAGTATTTCCGTTGTATATATATATTATCGTTAATCTGAGACATGATAATTGTATATATATTCAGTGACTATATATACGTGAATCTCTGATGTATATTAAATGTAATCGACAGATGTAGTATTCTTTTGTAATCTGTTATTATTTATTATTATATTTTATCCGCTGCGTATGTGAGTTGTTGATGTTTCTGTTCTTCTTCTATCTCCTTCTTCTTTCTCATAACTATATGGAATTTTCGGCTTGGGAAATTTCGGGTCGTTACATCAACGGTTCATTACATCTCAAGGTATTATATTGTTTTTCTGTGTTAACTAGGATAAGCGAAGTAATTTGTAACAAGATTGACAAAGAAATGACCTTACTACGTGTTCTGACATTGTGATGATACCGTTGTTAATTTATACATCATTTGTTCATGTTATGTTTTGTATTTATACTGTGACTAATGTCCCGTAGCATTAGCTTTCATGGTGTATTATTAGTTTGAATAACACAAGTTATGATTGAGACAAAGGATAAGGTTGACCAATATAAAGGCATGCTTGCCTGAATGTTGCGTTTTGCTGCGTTTGGAAAAATGGATGTAAGTTATTAGTCATAATAATAATATTTAATTTAAGTCTAAATGTTTAAAAACTTATAATATTAATAGCTTGTGCAAATGAAGTCCATTTGAGACGTAGCTTTTTGCATTATGATCGTATCGAAGTGTTCTACGTTATGAAATAGATTTGAACTGAATTCAAAAAATTTGTAAACTAGAATACACATTTCAAATACTGCGCTTGGATTCTCTGTTCAAATACACGTTTGCAGCCAAACACATTACCCGTTCAACCAACTTCTCTGCTCTAATGCCTAGTTACCGCACGTTGGAAACACACATTTAAACTCATGTTTGTCTTAATTTACTATCGATTGAAGTTGATTAATTTTATTTGGTTGTTTTTTTTTGTATATATCTTATCATATATCTCTGTTGTTATTAAAGAGAATTCAATGATAAGATTTTCACAGTGTCTTTTTGAAAATTTCAAAATGTCCAACATCAATCAATGGAATTTTATGATCATCTGCAACCTCTATCACCATTCCTTTACCGACCACTCATCAATGGAGTTTAACTGTAATTTGAAATAAAAATACCGTCTCTACCAAAGATTTTGCACTTATACCACACATCCCATCCATAAAATTTTTTATTACATAAAAAGTTATTGTTTCTACCTATTAGATGCACGTACACGCAATTTACACTATTATGAATAAATATTTTATTTGAGAAATAACTTGCCGATGGTTTATTTTTACCGGTTGTTTATGTAGACTAATTTATGAGCTAATATGCAAGGGTTAATTTGTTCATATTAATTGAATAAGTTATGTTATTAGGAAATGAACGAGGATATCATTTGAATGTGAGATTAAGCGTAATGTCTGCGTGAATGGATTGTTTGTGAAATTCTACTTATGTGATATTTGATTACTGGGTTAATACTTTTTTGCGCTCTTGCCCATTATTTTGTCGTGCCGCTGAGAATTATGAAATGCTCCTTTTAAAAGACTTCAATTCTCGATATCATTGGCATTAATTTTTAGTTGTTGTCATTGTTGACGTCAGAAAAATAGCACTTTATAATTTATTATGATGGATAAGCTGCTTGGTATCTGAAACACCTCACACCCCTTAATATACCCAAAATGACACATTAAAAGGCGTGGTGCGTTGTAGGTATAACTAAAGCAAACAGGGACTAAGATTCACAAGACAAAATAGATAAAAATAATGGAAATTTAAAATAATAACTTAGTTAAAACAAAACTTCATAATTGCTTCATAAATAAGTCAAATACCTAATACCACACACATGTCTAAAAATCCAATATGTCTCATGAAACAAAAATTCATAAGCTTAAAAATCAGAGTGCATAATATCCCTCATAACAAGCCAATACATAGAAAGAACAAAAGCTAAAAGAAAAGAAATACATGTTAGCAAACTCCTCCAAGAAATCTCCAAGCAACTGCAATTACCTGTCATCCCCCTTGATTGCCTAAAGGGGAGGGGAAAATAGAGGAGTGAGTTAGACTAAAAGTCTAGTGAATGATAGTAATTACTAGAGTATTTAAGCAAAGTAAAAGTAATAGACTCTACAACAATTCTAGTATATAAAAAGGAAACAAAGGAAATATGAAAGAGATAAACTGGAGATAAATAAGATTAAATACTACTCAATTTATAAAATACGTTAATTTTGATTGCACTTGTCATTGATTTCTGCTTTGATTAGGTTGAATTCCTAATCCTATAATTAGGATGTAACCCTAATTCTATCCTTTTTTATCAACCTACTACTCCATAGACCTTACTGCAGATCGGATGCTATATAACTCCCTACACAGCAGCCAATGGTATCTACGAAAGATGCACAAAACACTTACTGTGGATCCAGACATAATATATAGCTCACTACACAGAAGGCATTGATGTCTACGAAAGACACTCATACTAAGCTCTTGGAACTCATATCGATTACTGAGCACCAGACTGGAAGTCGCATGCGTAACTGCCACCATGTCCATGCTACCTTTTGCTCCACCTTTTGGGGATTCTTATTACCTCAAATTCCAACATAAGCATGCCCCTCATCTCACTTCAGGCTAATGTGAGATCACCATGTGTCCATAGAAAGTATAGAGGAAATGCTGTTGCTACTGACCTTTCATCCAAACAAAGTCTAATTGCGCCCCTTATCCAAATCTCCCGTGATTTGGACTTTTAATTGACCAATTACTACCATTTTTAGCATAAGCGTGCCCTCATCTCACTTCAGGCTAATGTGAGACCACCGTTTTGTTTAATAGGGAATGCTATTTGGTACATGTCCTACTTTCATCTTTCATCTTTGCTTATTAACTTAGATAAATTATTTAAATAAGTCTTTACACTTTTCTCTACTATCTATGCTTATTAATTTATCCTAAGTCTTAAAATAAGTCTTATTATGTTCTTTTTCTTGTTATAATCTACGTTATAATCATGCTTATTATTAACCTAACGTCTAACTGTGAAAATAAGCCTCTTTCATCTTTTACTCCTTTTAGTTATCACTAGGCCAATCATTTTAACTCAGTCTAATTAATGTCATAATTAGGCATAATTTCAGTCCAATTAGGCATAATTTCATTCCAATTCCATTTATATTTCAGTCTTTGTAATTTACATCTTATATTCCATTATTTTAGTTTTCTTACAATTTAATCTATACTCGCGTTAATCCTATTCTAATCCATACGCGAAGAAGAAGGAGGAATAAAAGAAAACTGAAAATAGAAGAAAATCCAAAGTGTAGGAAAAAATGTAAAAAACGCATAAATAGCAGTAAATAAGCTAAAATACTGTAAATAAATGGAAAAGTTATAATTAACAGAAATAAACTCAAATTAACTGAAAAGAATAGTTAAAGGAAATAAACTGAAAATAATTCTAAAAACTGTAAATAAATTGCTAAAAAGGTTACTAAAAAAATTATAGTAAAGCTACAACTATCGGAAACCCTATTATTTTAAGTTACTTAAAGAAATTTAAAATAATCATGGTTACTCACCTATGGTCCTAAGCTCCTCCCTTTTGGTCTTCCTGGATCCACTTGTGGGTATTAAAATATTTTTATTATAAAGATTCTCTCCTTAAAAAAATATTTCTTTTAGGGTCCTTCCTAAAAAGGTGAACCCAAGCGGAGAAAATCTAGAATGAGAAAATGTGTTAGGCCTAGGGCCTTATTTATAGTTGTAGAAGTAGATCTCAGACCGTCGGATTTGGGGATTGAATAGGATGCAACCACGTCATAGGAAAGATAGAAGCCATCGGATGCAAGAATGGAAGGACCGGATTGAGTGAAAGAATGCAAAACAACGCATAGGTGGCTTCTGGAACGAACTGGAACGAAGTATTTTTCTTCGTCCCTCAAACGTCAAGCGGGTCGACCGCCCATAGGGCACGGTCGACCGGCCGGTTGATCGTTTTCTTGGGATGGTCGACCTCCCAATGTGTGTGTGTATGTGTATATATATATTCCTTTTCTTTTGATATCTTGTTTATTCCGTTTTTTGCTCATATTAACTCGGAATCTGATGTTTTGTATATGGAAATTGATCAGAAAATTACCACGAACCCAATGGTGCAGCTTCCATGATCCAATTCTAATAATTTCGCAAAGTTATTTTATTATTTAATTAATTAACGAATTAATTAATACTGTTAAGTTTTGGGTTGTTACCTTCTCCCCTCCTTAAGAGATTTCATCCCCAAAATCTTTAAGGATAAAAGTGTGTACTAAATGTTTTCATCCAATTCTATAACCAACTACTCAATCATCATCCATTCATCTATTGTCCTTAAGTTTTTCTAATCCAACTTATGATACTTATACAATTAGTGTAGTGTAAATGTCCCTATCTAATGAAAAAGATTAAACGGTCCACTGATTCAGTTGACCTCCTTTTATGCAATCATGTCTGTGCTATGCATCCAGATGAATGCAAAAATTTCCTAATGATAACCGATAATTCTATATGCATGCTACAAACGTCATCCAAATGCAACAATCATGTGGTAAACATCCATTTATAGCAACAATAGAAAAATAAAAATGCACATACATCCACATGCACATGCTCTAGTATCCTACTTAGGCCGATCCCTAAAGAATAATAGTGCCTAGTGTATCTATATGCGTCCATTAGCATCCACTAGCAAACACTTGCAATCACTAGCATACATTATTCATAACATGTTATATTAACATGTTTACATCAAATCTTACCATTCATAGGTCAAATCCTAAGTTCTACCCTCCCAATGGATAATAAAGGAAATAACCTATTCAAAACCAGAGATGAAAAATAGGAAATTCGAAAAATTATTATCAATGGAATGTGGATATGAAATACGAATTTTCTTCCAATCAAACCAATCCTCCTCGAAGTCTTCTTAACTATGTCGGAACCAAGGCAATCCCTCTGCAGACCATATCCAACGCGAAGGCTACTTGCGCGGTCTTTCATAAAGAGCTTTGAAATGTGCCACTCTAATGTTAGCTTAAAGACTACTATCATATGAATTCCACTAAAGAAAGATGCTTTTTCCAAGTTCCTCCAAAATCAAGAATATCCATTCTCAACCATGCGCGCCTTACCACCTTACCTATTTCACTTTACTATTCTTTTTTAGTCTACACACATGAATCAACATTTCTAGGTTCTTACTAGTGTCCTATACATTCCACGCGAGCTTCTTTCATTACTTCCAAAAGTAATCACTGCTATCCCCTACATGGTCATGCACTTTTTCCGTTACTAAGACTTCTAAATTTTCAAAACATCAAATCCTAAAATATTTGTCTTTAAAAAGTGTTATTTTTGAGTTTCTATTAAATTCAAAAATACTTGGTTTCTTAACATTATTTCCCAACCTAGAGGGAATTTTTTTTTAATTCTATGTCCAAAACTTATTCCTCATTTTCTTTTAAAGACCTGTTCAGTTTTCTATAAAAATTTGAACTTTTAAATTCTACTTTTATTAAGTTTTTCATTTCCAAAAACTTATTTACTTTTTTACCAAACCATTTTCTTTTAAAATATCTTTAAACTATTTTTATGAGTTTCTAAACATCTTCTTATTATACCCCACGGTCTCATACCTCAATGTATTGGAACTACTTTCTCAAATGAGAAATTATTAACGCTAAAACCTTCTATGAACCTTTTAAAAGAGAATTCATGTTTATGTGAAATTACAAGGAACTTATTTTATATTTTTCGATAAAGGCTATACAAAATTTTATGCTTTTCATACCTTGTATATCTCTTTCATGTATTCCTTGTGACTTCACAAAACATTTTTATTGGTTTCATAGAAAATTATATCATTATTCTTTTCATTCCAATAGATTAAAGTACGTATAATTTATATTCTTCCATGATAAATATTTTCTAATATCTAACTTACACATTTTTCTTTCAGAAAAACTCATCTTCAAAACTATTTTCATATTCTCATAATTGCAAAAACATTTCCTTATACTTATTTAAAATAATAAGTATACTTTACAAACTATTTTTTTTATACTTAGAAATTATCTTTTAAAATACATTTTTATTTGGGTTAAAATGGATGTTGCGTAAAACACCGTTACTACATCCCAAAAATACTAGTGTGTGGATTCAATTAAATAAATACCAATAAATCTCATATACCTATATAAAAATATTTCTCTTGGGAGTCACTTACTATAACAATAGTGTTATAGTTTATGCTCCTCTTATTTTTCACGAAAATTTTTATTACAACCATAAAAGTTGTAATCTACATTTTCGATACTTGATATACTCTAGGTTTTTATATTTAAAATCTTTGTTTACTTACAAAGAAACTAGTGAGTTATACACACACACACACACTCCATAATTCTTCAAAACTAATTTCAATTTTTCATTATACAAAAACCATCTTAAATTTCATACCATTCTTCAAAAGCCCCCATATTTATTTTCTAAAAGGAAATATTAACAATGAAAGTTTTCAATTCTAACAATTACTTTTTTTTTAAATTTCAGGAATTTCATTTTATTGGGCTTGGCATAAAGTGGATTTTGTCCTTACTAGCCTAGGAGTACTTTTCTTAAATCTTAGAAATCTCATTTCCTTACTAAAGTCTTTTGTTAGATTTATTCTAAGGCACTACCATTAAATCCACTCATGTGGAACAATTATAATTTCGACAATTATCTACATATGGACCTTCTTCTTTGGTTATCTACTGAATTTTATTGTACATCTCTAACCTTTGCCTACCTTTCTTTGGATTTTCACAGTACAATCCTAAATGTACAAAACTGTTTCTTAAATTCCTACCATGTGTAGACATTCTCTATGCCCTAAGAAAAGCACTTTCTTATGCCAAAAGTGATACTCCAAGAACTCTATCTCCATCTGACTAACACGAAGCATACAAAGGACCTTCTTTAGACAAGTAACATGCTCTTCCACACTTCTTGGAAAACACCAAAATGTTGACCACGAATACCCCTACGAACTTTATTTTAGAACATCTCTAAAAACATGGTTCATCAAATCTGTAGAATTGGATGGGACATTGATTAGCCCAAAAGACATAACCAACCACTCAAAGAATCCGTCAGGTGTCCTAAATGCAGTCTTATCAATGTTGTCATTAGCTACCCCAAGCTAATGAAATCCAATGGCTGGACTAAACTGAGAGAATACCGAAGAGCCAACTAACTGAAAAGATCACCTAGCTTAGAGAGTGGATAATGGTTCTTCTTTGTGAGCATATTCAATTATTCATAGTCAACGCAAAGTCAAAGAGAACCACCTGCTTTGGTAGTGAAGACTACTGGCACTCCCTATTCTGATATATTTCTTCTTATGAAACCTTTCTCAAAAGCTCACGGATCTGCTTGCTCAATCCCTTCCTTTACCTAGGCGCCACGTGCCCTACGAGTAATGCTACTAGCTGGCAAAATAAATCCTGAAGTCAATCTCTCTTTTAGGAGGGTAGTCCCCTAAAATCCTCAAAGATGTGAGGAAAATTTCTAACGACAGGAACTGAATCTAACTCTGATGATGGTGAATCGAGGGAATAAAGGAAGCTCAATATAACTGACCCTTGCAGGTCACAAGATACCTCTGGAGTCCTACCCAGTAAGTCCTCTTGTAGTCTAAGATAGCTCCATATGTGGATAGCCAATCCATCCTTAAGATCAACCCATTCCCCGAGAATCCCAAAATATAGGCGTCATAGTAAAATTCTACGCTTGGAGTACAGATTTTCAAACCCCTACAAACCATTGATAAGTGTGCCGATTCTCCTATGGGGTTTGAAACAATAATGGAGTCTACTAATAATGATATGTCCAAGAGCAAACAATCACTAGAGAACTAGAGATAAAAGAGTGTGATGTTCCAGAATCGAATAAAGTTCGAATGAGAAAATCGGATATAGAAATCAAATCTTCAACTGTGACTTTCCTACCTCTATCTGGAATGCTACTGGAAGGTGTTGTGTCTAACGCCTGAATCTGTGCAACTGGCACAATCGCACCCTGCCCCGTCTACTGGGGGCAACTCCTACTCCAGTGACCAGGTTGCCCGCAACTATAACACCTTCCCCTCATCTTCTCTTTCTTGTGGTCTCTTGCGTAATGACCAATCATTCTGCAACTATGGCACTTCAATTTTTCTTGATTAGCTTTTGAGGACCTTTCCTTTTCCTCTTATCCTTCTTGTCCTTCCACCATGGCTTCTTAGAGCTTGTAGGAACCCCCTTAAGCTCTTCTTCTAGCTGCCAAGATATAGGTTGAACACTCTATCGGTCCACCAACCCTAACCTCCTAAACCTTTGCTCCAAATTCTCAAAACTAACTCGCGTCTCCTCGAAATCCTCCATACCAGAAAACCTTCTGCCTCCTATACTAGCAAAGTCCTTGCATAACTCAAAAAAGAGGTTGATGTGGGTGGATTAAAGGGATTTCCACCTACTGGTGTTGTATTGGGCACTTGCCTTTGCACCTCTTGTACCGTAGCTCTACGGAACCAGTCAGCCATTCTATGCAAAGAAAAGTGAATTTAGGCTCGAAAGAATTGAAAGAAGAATGCACTGGACTTGGAGGGGATTTTTATAAAAACTCTTTTATACTTAAAAACTATTTCTAAGAGTTCTTTTCAAAGAAGTTATTTGGGAAGATACTTTTACTTTTAAAATAATTTTTTAGGAATCCTACAAACTAAGGCTTTGATACCAAGTGAAACACCCCACACCCCTTAATATACCCAAAAGGACACATTAAAAGGCGTGGTGCTTTGTAAGTACAATTAAATCTAACATGGACTAAGATTCACAAGACAAAATACATAAAAACAACGAAAATTTAAAATAATAACTTAATTAAAACAAAACTTCATAAATTCTCCATAAGTAAGTCAAATACCACATACATGTCTAAAAATCCAATATGTCTCATGAAACAAAAACTCATAGTCTTAAAAATCAGAGTACAGAATATCCCTCATAATAAGACAGTACATAGAAAGAGCTAAAGCTAAAAGAAAAGAAATATATGGTAGCAAACACCTCCAAGAAATCTCCAAGCAACCGCAATCTACTATTCTCTCCCTTGATTGCCTAAGAGGGGGAAGGGAAAAATAGAGGAGTGGATCAGACTGAAAGTCTGGTGAATGATAGTAATTACTAGATATTTCAAGCAAAGTAAAAGTAATAGACTCTACAACAGTTCTAGTATATAAAGAGGAAACAAAGGAAATAAGAAAGAGATAAACTGGAGATAAATACGATTAAATACTGCTCAATTTATAAGATAGTTTAATATTGATTGCTTGCACTTGTCCTTGATTTCTGTTTTGATTAGGCTGAATTCTAATCCTGTAATTGGGATGTAACCCTAATTCTACACTTTTTGATCGGCCTGCTATTCCATAGACCATACTATGGACCAGATGCTATATAACTCCCTGCACAGCAGCCAATGGTATCTACAAAAGATCCCAAAGCACCCACTATAGATTCGGACGACATATATTGTAACAACCCGAGATTTTGAAGATTACTGTTAAGATTAAATTATAATGCAAATTTTAATTTAATATTGTGATTATAAATGAATTGGAGGAATGAAATGTGAGTGGTTGTTTATTTTATATAAACAATGTTTTGATGAATAAAACATGGGTTTTTAATTTATGTGAGTTAATTTATCTCATAAGATGTTATTTCAACATATTGATAGTTGGAATAAATATAAATGAGTTAAAATAAGCTTGATATTTTATTTGTGAAATTGGGTTGAAAGTAAATGATGTTAGTTATTTATTGAGTCAAAATGGAAAGTATTAGAATTTTATTCCAATAATAGCCTTTTATAGTGAATAAAAAGGGCAAATGAGAAGAAAATGAATTTTTCGAAGTGTATTAATGATCAAAAATAGTGTTGTAATATTTTAAAAAGTGTTAAAACATTTAATATACTTATTTGAGTTAAGAAATAATTTTTATTTGACTCGGATTGTTTAAAATTGTGGATTTTTGTCTAAAAATAACAATATTGTCAAATATTGTGTAAATTAGCAGTTTATTGGGAAGATAATATTTTTAAGTGTAAGAAAATATATTATTGTGTTAATCATGTTCACCGTGTTAAAATATGAAGAATTCATTTTGTCTCATGTAAAAAGAAGTTAATAGAGAAAGTTATGTTAAAAATAGTATAAAACCTATGTATATTAGCCTAAATAATTTTTTAAGTATGAGAATGGGCTAATTGGGTATAGTAAACATCCAATAACCCAAATTCTAGAGTTTTCTAATAAAGTACGTTCCTTCACTCCCAAAACTCATTACAGTAAAACCTAAATTAGAAAAGAAAAAGCTTCAAAGTACAGAACAATGGCTATTCTTTTCAAAATTTAATCTTCAAAGCTCAATCTTTGCAAATTTAAAAGCCTAATTCAAGTTAGAATCATAAAAGAAGGTAATCTCCAACCTGTTCTATCTTAGAATCCATCTAAAACCCTCCTCTTTATCAAACATCTATTTTTGTAATGATAATTGTTGATTTGCTTCTCTCCTTGTTTGCATATACATGTTCTTAGGTTTACTAGTTTAGATGCTCTGTTCTTGGCTAAAAGCATCAATCTTTGGCATCTAAATCATAATTCAATCTTCATGAAGGAAAGCTGAGTGTAAAACTCACAAACCCTAGCTCTTTATATGATCAAAATATTATAATCAGTGAATTACTGAAGCTGAAACAAATTTTGGCATAACTTTCTCGTTTTTGGTCTGATTTTGATAATTTTGGATGTTCCGGAAAGCTTAATTCATGTGCTACAACTTTTCTGTTTTGAGTTTTCTGTAATTTTGATGTTAGCTATGTCAAAATATAATTTTTCTACTGCAAACCCGAGAGCAAAACCAATATTTGCTCTGTCATTGAAGCTGAAACGAATTTGACCTTAACTACTTCGTTTTTAACCAATTTTGATGAACTTGGTCATTCCGAAAAGCTTAGAAACGAAGCTACAACGTTTTTTTTTATTATTTTGCCTGATTTCGAAGTTATCTATGCTAAAATTGCAATTGTTTGTCGCTGTCCTGTAAGTGCATAAGTTCATGTTGAGTTTGATGTTTTTCTTTTTTCTTTTAGTAATTTGATATTTACTTTCATGTTTAAAATCGGAATTTAGAAATTTTAGATGTTATGAAATCCTAGTGAAATATGGCATAATGTTTCTGTTCTCAGTTTTGAATGATCTTGTGGTTTACATAGTGAATAACGGACTTTTTTATCGCTGGCCTGTGTTGACAGCCAGTGCACATAAAATTTTCTATATAGTATTTTGATCATAACTTATTCGTTACTGATCGAAATATCGAAATGTTTGATGTTCTGGAAACTTATTATGTAGGCTACAACTTTATTGTTTTGAGTTTTATAAAATTTCTAAGTTTAAATGGTGGAAAATTGACGAATTTACTTCTGGCCTGTCATTGACAGCCACAATATTTATATATTTGTCTGATTTCGACGATTTCATTTGCATTCTGTTGCAAAAAAAATTATATGAAATTGATGCTAATATTTGATCATTTTGTCCAGCAATGGACAAATCAAGTTAGGATGAGATTTGAATTTAAATTAATTTAAATTCGATTTAAATTGGAATGTCGGTTTAGGCCGATTAAAATTGCAAATTGATGTTTTCTTGAGTTCTAAAAAAAAACCCGAATAAATTATAGAAAATATTCTACCATCATGGTTGGGGTAATAAATGTTTTTATGTAGTTTTAGAGGTTTTTAATCAATTATTCTTTATTTTTAAGGCTTTTAAAAATTATTAAAATCCTTTTTAATGATGTGTTTTCTCTCAAAATCTTTTAGATAAATTTCTAAAATTTGTTTTATAACCCCATTTTCTCAAGTAAAATCTTTTATAATTAATTTTGTTTATTTTAATTACTTTGATGCTTTTTGGACGTATGAGGAAGTAAATTAAACGATTTAGTAAAGAAATACGTGGTATGGGACATGTATTTTTGCTTTATCGCTTAATATCGGATTTGCACTATCGAAACCAATTTGAAGTGTTATTTTGAGTTGATTTAGAAGTTACCAAATTTTGGCAAAGATTATTGGTTTGAGAATTAATCTTTGAGTACATTCGACGACGAACAAATCTAGATGCATTTTGTGATGGCCGATGAGATGAGGCAATATTGATGTTAAGTTTTAATTTGCAACTATGGTTAGAAATAACCATCACGATGTTCTTTTACTTGCCTAGGAGATGAGGCAAGTTGTTATGATGGACTGATGATGATTTCGATATTTATGACGAATTTTTACTTGTCGATGAAATGAGACAAGTCTCGATGTCACTTAAAACTCGTCCAAGTAAGAGATAAGACGAGTTAGGTATCTTACACTCGCCGATGAGATGAGGCAGTGTTTATTTGATGATGTTTTATGATGGTTTTCTAATGCGGCATCGACTAACGATTAGTAAACCAATAGGTACGAACGTATGGTATGAGACGTTCGTTGACGCCTATTGGGTTCCTATTCGAGAAGTTGAGACACATTCACGATGTTACTAGTGCTACAGACCGAGTACTCAATTGGAGTCATCACGATGTTCATGAAGTTATTACTCGACTCCAATCATCACGATGTTATTACTCAGGTTTTTGTGACTGGGTGTCATCAAGATGTTTCCAACTATTGTCAATCAAGATGATCACGAAGTTATGATGTTATGCGACCCCAAGTCATCATGATAAATGGTACCAAATAATGGTAGTACTAGTCAAGATGTAAATGCACGTGCTGTTTTCCATGAGGTTTTAGGTGTTTTGATTTCACTATTTTGATGATGATGCTTTAGTATAGCCTTATGTAAGAAAAAGGCTTATTGACATACATGGTTTTATGTGTAATTTCGAATATGATGTTTTGGATTCTTTCCGGGCTCTATCAAGATGGATTTGAGACATTATGTAACGACCCAAAATTTCAATCAATTAAAATTTGTATATTTAATTAATTTTAAATATTAATAAGTGAAATTTATAAGTCGAATAAATTTTATTTCGAATATCTGGATTTAATTGCATAATTAAATCGATAGTTTAATAGCTGAAATTACGTAAATAATTGAAAATTGGGTTTAATATGATTAAAATTGATTTGTAAAATTTTATTATATCATATTGAAGTTAGAATGATGTTATAGAACTTTTAAAATTGAATTAAAAGTTAATTTGTGAAAATTGAATATTTTAATATTTAATTGACGAGTTAAAATAGCCATTTTTCAAACAGTCTTGGATTTCGACGAAGCCAGTTATATCGGATCCGTAATGTGATATTATTGTATGGTTCCAAATTTCGTGTCAATCGGATTTAGGTTTATCCGGGGCAAGCCAAAACACATAGAAATTAGTTTAAATCGATTTAATTTGAATTCAATCGTTTATTTCCGTAACTCGCACAGATGATCGAATTAGCCTCCGAAACACGTTCCATTGTGTTCGGAAAGCGGGGTAAACCTTAGAAACGCCAACCAGCATGCTTCGTTTGGAGTTCGGAAAATTTCGGATGAATAATGTTCTTGGAAATTTTCTATAAAAGGACCTAACTATTTTCATTTTGCAAAGAAATATCAACCCTAGGGTTTAATATGTTCAGCCGCCAGTTAAATTATCAGTGGTTAAAAATGGCCGATCTTCTTCCTTCTCGTTCTCCCAATCCATCGATAATTTTCACTAACCCTCAACTACAATATTGTTAACCTCGTCAAGAGCTATGTATCCAACGGCTAAGATCGAATGCAATTGAGTGGATCGACCTAAACCTGGAGCCAAAGGTCAAACGTTCGTGCATGGTTTTCGCGGTGATGGTGGGGCCGAGTGCTACGGGGTTCAGGGAGGTGGTGCACGGTGGTGGGGGCTTCGCGTCGATGGTCTTTGATTTGGTTCCGGTCGTCGTTTGGGGGTTGCGGCATCAAGATGCGAACGTGAGTGATGGGTTTATTGTCGCGGTTTACAAACTGGAAGAAGAAGTGGCTGATTGGCTTTGATTTCATGATAAAAATGAACGGCTCAGATGTAAATGGGGTTTGAAATTTATAAAATAATTGTGAAATTTGTTTTATATTAATTCATTCAATCTTCAAAATATCATAACTTGTTGATGCGAGGTCCGTTTTGGACGAAACAAAGTGCGTTGGGTTCGTATTGATGAACACTACGCAATGAAGCTGGTTTGGAGTCGTTTGGAGATAGTGAGAATTTCGAGTAAAATTAAACGCACGTTTAATTTTATTCGAAATAAAACGCTGAAACTGAAATGAAAGCGAGGTGAGAACTTCTCACTCAATCGAATTGTTTCGATTTATATTTTAAATAGTTAGATTTAAAATTGTTGATTGTATGCCTGGATGATGATTATTATCTATTGATTGTTAAAAAGACATTATACGCCATTATTAAGCGGAGGTTATTTATTAAAAACATATACCACGATAATTCCATCTTGATTGGAATTGGTATTATTTATGTACTTGGAGTTGATTTCCCGCATTATATAGCGGATGAGACCCTATTGCGCCGCATAATAGCGGATAATATTTTATAAACCCTATATACCGCGATATTCCGCATTGGAACGAAATTGGTATTGTGCTAACATCTTTGGATGCAGGGAAACAGGTTGGAGGGATCCAACTGGATTCCTCATCAGTAATTATTTGATTACAGATATTGTGATATTTGTTGATTATCATATACTGATATATGATGTCTTTGTTGTCGTGATTGACTATTTGGTGTTATTGCATCATTGGATCCATTTTTGAAGTTTTAAAATAATGATTTTGATTTTAAAAAGAATTTTAAAGTGATTTTTGAAAGTATACGTTTTATTAAATTTTGAATTGTTAAAATAAATAAATATTATAATTCTATTGTTATAAAAGTTATATTTTTGGAAAAATAGTACTTAGGTGTTATTTTGGAGTTATATAAGTTTTAAATAATGTTTTGTAAATTATTTAAAAGGATTGGTTTATTTAAATTGAGATTTTTGAATAAAGATAAATGGTTTATAGATGAGATTTATGAAATATATATTTTATAAATGGAAATAATGGAATTCTAAAAGGAGTTCTGTTAATGTTGAAATAAGGTTATACATAAAATCTTATAAGTAATAAGATTTATAATTTGTGAAGTTTTAAAAGAACGATTTTGTAAATAAATGGATTATAAGTTCTTAACTTATAATATGGACTTCTGGTATACAATTGAGTTATATAAATTGAACTGGATAATAAAGGAGATTTATAAATCGAAGTTCTATAAATAGAAATGGGATTTATAAACATTGTTTGTAAATTCGAAATCAATTGAATTTGATAAATCAAACATTAAAGTTATTAAAGGAGATATATTCGTGATTTTGGACAGCGAATTATCCTTAAAGTTAAAGGTTGTAATAATAAGAGTTTGGTTGGGAATTTTATCCACGATTTTGGACGGTAGATAATCTTTTAATAAATGTGTAGAAACATTGAATTGGGTAAATAAAGTATATTCATGACTTTTGGACCGTGAATATATTATGAAATAAAATGGATATGTTTTGGGGAAGTGATGTTTTAAATAGAATTTAAGATGATTTAAAGATGTTTTAAAATGCATTAAGTATCGAATACATAGATTTCAACATTCATTGTTGAAATAGACGTTTCGAGAAATAAGAAAATGGTGGACTATAACACTGTTGTTATAGTAAATGATTTCTGAAAGGAAATGTTTTTGTATAGTATTGGGATTTATATATCTATCTTAAATTCGAATCCCTATACTAGTGATTTTGGGTTGTCGTAACGATGTTTTACGCAACATTCGTTTTGACCCAACTAAATGTGTTTGAAAGGATGTTTTCCTTAGAAAATAAAATACATACTTAACCGTGATTTAAGTATATTGAATATTTTCAAATGTTGAAAATAAATAGATTTGTGAATTACTTATTATTAAATAAGTATGGAAATATTTTTCCAACATGAAATGAACGTTTTGGGAATTATCTTTTAAAGATAAATTGAAAATGAATATTAGAAATCGATTTGAAAATCGTATATTCATTGATATTTTGGAATTGGAAATTCACTATGGAATTTATAAAGGGAAGGGAAATTTGTTTAAAAATAAACGTTGATTTATTTTTGAAGTGTGGGAATAAATTTACGGATTTGGAACGTAAATATAAAGTAAATCGGTAAGGATTTATTTAATTAGTTTAAATGAACCATTTTGAAATGAAAGTATTTCCGCGTAAGGAAAATGATTGAAATTTGTTTTCAAAAATTGTAAAGGTGAAGAGTGATTTGAAATTTGTTTTCAAATGTTGAAGTGTGGAAAATATATATATCTTGTAAAGATATTTTGGAAAGTAAATAATTTGGACAATTATTTGGAATCTGGTGATGTTGAGCATACCTATTGATAGTTAAATAACCGACTACCAATATTTACCCTTGAATGTGTATTTGTTGTGATTTGCTTGAATTTGAATGCCACACTTATTTTCAAAATAAGCGCTCACTATTCGGGTTAGCCGGGAAAGGACCTTGGGGTCGTATAACTCATTCCGAATATGTGATACGTCGTTATGGATTGCATTTGATGACCGGTGTTGAAGACCGGATATTTGTGAAAACGGAAGGATTACCGTCGAATGACTCTGCATCGGCTGATCTCCGATATAGAGGTTTTATCACCCTTAGTGACGGGAAGTCCGGACGTGATTAGTGAATATCCGGATTGCAAGGGCTTCTTTGGAAGTGCCTTCGTTCTGTTCGATCCCGGAACGGACTTGTATGGATGTGTGTCTGACGTTACAATTTGAGATGTAAAGCTGGTTTCTATCAAATATATTTTCGTTGGTGGCGGAGAATTTATTCTCTTAGCTTAACACCCTTCTCTGAGACGTGCGAGCTCAGAGGTTATGTAGTTGATGGTTACTAGTGATACATTCCCAAATTGGTAATGTGGCATACGAAGTGCTGTTGAGCATTTGATGATCAAAGCACAACTTTTGTATAAAGCGTGGCTTTATGGACGAGACTTCGTCGGACCTCACACCCCGGAAATGGTCAAAATAGGAAGGATGCAGTAAGGTTATTAGGGGGTAGCACCCCTTTAGTGTATGTCATTCCTTCTGGATAGAGGTGGTATCATGGTATAGAGCCCAGACATTTAACCTATGTTGTTGCTGCAAATTTATTACTTTGTGGCTGTTGGAATCGAGGATCCTCGGATATAGATCGGTTACGATCGGGGAACAACATATTCGTGTCAGTAGTTACCCAGTTTGAAGGGTAACCCGGCCTTGTGTTGGCAGAGATCCGGTTAGGTTCTCGAGTCGTCTTTCCAGAGGCGTACCCATGTGGCAATGGGAAGTTCCTTGGCCTGACCATTTGTTGGAAATCCAAAGAAATAATACGATCTTGTACGGTTTTAGTTGTAGAACCTATCATTCACTTATGGTGGTCACCACTGTTTGGATGGTAGCTATAGTAGGCATAAGTGCGGAATGCCTATGCTAGCTAAGATTTATATCTTTACTTTCGAAATATTTTCTACACTATGCACTAGTAATAATATCAAATGTTTCTTTTTAATGCGTATCAAGCATCTTTGACTATCATAAGGACAAACCTCCTCCGATTCTGCGTTTGCATTGTGTGTGTGTGCGGGAGGCCTTATGGTAATCTCATTTTCTAAAAAGCATTGCGAATCTATTTTAAATTTATCCTGTTCTTTGTTTTAAAGATAAATAAACTATTTTAGTTCTCACAACAGTCCCATGACTGACCTGGAGTTTATTGTTTTCCTTCCTAAACTCTGGATGCCCACCAATTTCCACACGGGCAGTCTGGAGTCAGGTTTATCAGGATATTCTGGAATTCAGGAGTTGCTGGAGGCAAGCTGAAGGGCATGGCATATTACTAGTATATAGTATTTCTTTTCCGTTGTTTGTTGTTGTACACTCTGATGATGTAATGTAATGTAATATGATGTAATATAATAACTGATATAGTTCTTTGTTTAAAGATTATTCATTTATCTATTATATATTGTTCCGCTGTGATTGTGAGATTCTGATATTGTTTTCTGTTTCTTCTTCTTTTTTTCTCTCTTCTTCTTTAGCCATAACGGTACGGTTTTCCGGCATTCGATTGCTCGGCAGTTGATACAGTGGACATATTGATGTCGGTTTTCGAGAGTCGAAAAATCACGCTATTTACATTTGGTATCAGAGCTTATGGTTAAGCGACAACCTTAGCTCTGTTGGGTATTACTCATTGGAGATAGAGTCAGTAGTACTCTAGAATGAGTGTGAGTGTAATAATAGCTATGAGCGCGTATTTGTTAGTGAATATAAAAAAATGTTTTATACTGTGTTTGCTTATCCGTTGAGCTGTTTGTGAATTTTGATCGGTAGATGAGACACCATATTATTAATAGGGATTTCTAAACAATTAAACGAGATAAACCGACATAGTATCGTTTTAAATAGGGTAAATAAAATAATTTTACCTTGATTATATTTTATATATAAAGAAATAATTTTTCAGAATTATTAAAGCGTATATAAAATTGATTGTTTGGTTGTCGAAAATGTAAGAATATATATAAGTTAAATAAAAGTTGTTTGAATAAGTTAAATGAAACGTATTGTAAAATAATAAATTTTATAAGCGAAGAATTATAAGTATGGAAGTTATAATTAAAATGATTTACACTTGTGAAATAATCTTATATATAAGAAGTGAAATTATATAAGTAAAAGATTTATAAAGGTGATTTATAATCTGAAAATAAAATTCCAAAGAAGTGTTTTGAAAGGATTTGATATTTTGAAAAATTGTTTTGGAGAAATTAAAGCTCTAAACTCTTTTCGGTCACTGTAAAATAATTCCGATGATGATCGCGACATCGTTGGTGTTCATTTTCGGGTTTCCAAAAGAGGAATTGCTGCCAGATTATTTTAAATGAAAGTTGTTTGGAAAATTTGGATTTGGTTTTGGAAATTCAAAAAGTAATTTGAATTGGTTTCAAAAATGGTTATGAAAGGTTGGAAAGACTCTAGAATCCTATTTAAAATATTTATGGGAATGGTAAATGAGTTGATAACTTGTACAATTTGAATTTTGATAGAATAAATTTAACTTAAAGGATGGAGTTAAATTAAAGGAAGTATAAGTGAATCAATAAAAATCCAAGTGGTAATTGTTGAATATAAGTTGTATAACTTATGAAATGAGAAAACGAAAGTGAAGCAAATTGTTAAAAATGGTTAAACAATTTTGTTAAGCAAAATAAATCTGAATTTGAATAAGTGATGAAAATTTGACGTTGGTAAAAGTTAAATAGAAATGAAATCTGAATTGGATTTATAAGTGGAAATTTAAGTTAAGCTAAGCAAATGATGTTTGAAATGGAATATAACTTAAGTGATGTTGAATGAAGTTGATTTTGGTGTCAAAGTAAATCAATAAGTGAATTAATGAAGAGAAGTCATTAAGAATTTGAACTTGAGTTATATGAATGAAATTCAACTTTATATTGCTAAAGGAATTAGCAATTGAATTGATAAATGGATGAAATATTAATCAATCGAATATAAAAGAATTGATATGGAATAATGAATGTAAGTGTAAATTCATTAAAAGCCAATGAAGTTGAGAAATTGAATAATTGAATGGAAGTTAATTTAATATCAACCAATTGGAATTAAGTGTTGGACCAAATTGAATGTAAATTAAATAATTTGGTTATGTCGAATATACATTGGTTGTTATATAGCTGTTAATTGATTGGTTGGATGAATAATTCATTAAGTGTTAATGAAATTGAATTAGCAAAAATTGAAAGCTATAAATCAAATTGGGAGTTAAGTGAATTTGATTTGAATGTGGAAGTGAACCAACTTGAATGTAAATTAGTGAATGCAAACTAATTGAAATTGAATATGAATGAATGTTAGTAATCCAATGTTAATGAATCAAATGTGATTTAAATTGGAAAACCAATTCATTGAATATTAATGAAAAGTGAATGTAATTGATTTGGTTATGGATGTTAGTTAAATGCTAGTTGGATGATGGTTGGATTTGTTGCTTTTGTTGCTTTGCTAGGTTGGCACATGTAGTTGTTATGTTGCTATATATTGTATACTGATGTTACTTTCATATATACATGTTTTTCATTTATTTGTTGAGTGTTTAGTAGGTGCGGATTGCGCTAGCTTCGCATTTGGAGCTCGCTTTCGCGCTATATTAGCCGTATATGCTCGCTAATAAAAATATAAGGTACATATCTTGGATTACATACCATAGTTTTACACTTTTTTCCCTACGGGATGCCTCATCACTTGATGAGATGTATATTTGTGATATATATACTGTCATTTTTTTTCGGATCGAGCCGCGCAAAGGAGACTATGACGAATTTTTCCGAAAATTTAAGGCGTTAGAATATTTTTGAGAAAATCGGGAAATTTTTGAAAACTAAGTTTGGATTTGGAAACTTAGTAAATTTGTTGTAAAAAGTTTAACTATGAATTTTGGCAAAGTTAAACACTTAAGAGATTTGAAAAATCAAATTTGAACGATTTGTTTTGGAAAGTTAATGGATTCTGTAATTTTTTCTTACTTGGTAATTTCGAGGACGAAATGTTTTTAAGGGGAGAAGTTTGTAACGACCGAGAATTTCTGTCAATTAAAATTTGTATATTTAATTAATTTTAAATATTAATAAGTGAAATTTATAAGTCGAATAAATTTTATTTCGAATATCTGGATTTAATTGCATAATTAAATCGATAGTTTAATAGCAGAAATTACGTAAATAATTGAAAATTGGGTTTAATATGATTAAAATTGATTTGTAAAAATTTATTACATCATATTGAAGCTCACTACAAGAAATTTTATTTTTTGTGGCGCTCATAAAACGCTACAAAAACATTTGGTGGCGTTTTGGTAAACGTCGCGAAAAAACATGCGACTAAAAATCCATGATTTTTTGTTGCATTTATTTTAACGCCACTATAAATGCATTTTTGGTAGCGTTTTTCAAACGCTGCCATAAATCTTTTTGTAGCGTTTAAAACACGCCACCAAAAGATTTTTTGGCGCTACTAATAGAATTTCCAACTCTACCCCTGTTTTACGGTTGCATTTACTCAACGCCACTATATATATTTCGGTAGCGTTTTTGAAACGCTACTAAAAGTTGTTTATTATTTTACACCATTTTTTCGTGCTATTATTCCCTGTTAATGGTCTATTTTGATTCTATTATATCAATCAGCAATCACTCACATAATCATCATATTCAAATAAGTTAAAAAACACATTAACCATATAATCAAATAAAATATCCATAACCATTCCAATACAATAGTTTTTCGACAAAATGACATAACTCACATACAATAACCATTTGTATACAAATTTACACATCGGGTACTAATAAATGTTATATCTAACTAGTGCTAACAAAACGTTTGATTACCCATAATTCTTTGTTGCATACACAAGTGAAAGCTAGCATCATCAAGTCCAAATTTGCTCTCTTCAAAAGTATGATGCCTACATAAGTGAAAGCACAACAGATAGTCAAACAATTACGTTAACTCGTAGGACTTCAAATATGAGATCAAACATCTACAACATTATACAAGTATATCCTACTATAAATGATGTCATATAAATTATCAAAGTTATAAAACAAATGAAATAAAGTCCTTTCTTGAGCTTAAATAGTAGGAATCAATTTTGCACACATACGAACCCTCTTTTGATAGAATGGTGAATCCAACAACCTAAGCAAGAAAAAAATGACAATGTAAGCACATAAATTCATAATACTTTTGTAAATTGTAATTTAATGCATAATATGTAAAGCAATTAGTTAACAGTAAAACAATTAGTTAACAGTTTAGTTGAAGGTACTAATATTTTAAGTTTTAAATTTAATTTAATTTAAAGTTCTAAGTTAATTTAAAATTAAAGTTAATTTAAAGTTTAAAATTAAAGTTAAGTTCAAATTAGAGTTAATTTAAAGTAAAATTAAAGTTAATTTAAAGTTTTAAGTTTAAACTTTTAAAAGTTAATTTAATTTTGAATTTAATTTTTAAAAGTTAATTTATTTTATATGTTTTAAGTTTTAAATAAATTAAATTATAAGCTTTGATTTTTTAAGTTTTGAAAGTTAATTTAAAAGTTTTAAAAATTCTTTTCATTTCAAATTGCATTTACAGTTTTACATTTGCATTTACATTATCATTTTTTGTTTACAAATTACAAAAAAAAAATCTACAATTGTTTGTTCTGCCTCCCTCACCACTGTGCCCACAGTTCTGATATCCCCTTGATCACATATCATCACCTTGCTCAACCAACATCTTCCACTACCACCATACATACATCTTCCCTGCTTCATCAACTACCACGGAAACTAGCACTGCTCAACTATATTGCACAGACAAACACCTTCCACCCGCTATTGTTCCCTACATGTTCAGCAACATTGCCATAGTTTTCACTCCACAACAACTACTTCCCTCCCATTCAAATCACCTCCATAACCAACCACATTGACCATCAGACATATACAACCTCTCCATTCATAAACTCTGCCATTTTCAACATAAATTACAGCCATCATATACATAGTCGCCTTCTCACAAATAACATCCTTCACCACTCAAGCATCACTGCAGGAATCAAACTGCAGCACGCTGTTCTTGCCTCATACCTGAACAATATTGCTTCACTCCTACAAATCCCCCGCCGCCTTAGTTACTCGCTTCAACATTGCATCCCTCTGTTTTACTCACAACAATACCCACATACGCCTGATTGTGCACCACAACTTCTCTGTTCACACCCACATCACATCACTACACTACAACCCATAACCACAAACTTCATAACAGTCCCTAAACACTGCCATTGCTTCTTCCACTTCAGTCCCCTCTAACAAACAGTTGCAACCTAAAACTCTCCATAATTGTTCACCACTGCTCTACTACAGCCAGCCCATTCCAAACCACAGCATAAAACAGTTGCTCCCTGACCTCCTCCACCAGAAACTGTTCCATATTCATTACAACTACATTCACCACCGCTTTACAAAACTGCAATCAAACAACCCTTCAACTATATGCTGTCTCAAATTCCAGACAATCAGGCATCCCCCTACAACAACTGATCAACTTTCCTCAAAACAAGACTGCCATACCCAAAACTACACCATATCACTGCAGCTTCATTCACTCCACAACCCCAACACTCCTCCTTCAAACTGACTAACTACCACTGCTCCTTCCAACTACGACCGCGACCACACAAAATCCATAAGTCTCCCATCAAACCCCAAAATCGACCTCACAGAACAGCTGTGCATATTCCTCCTTCCTCCACCATGAACATGAGACAAAGACACCTTTTCCAAAATTAAGTTCACACACACATAAACATATATATACATAAACATACTTACATACAGACGTGTGTACACACACACAACACACATACACAACTGTGAATTTGATTTACAGGGTTACCTCTGTTTTATTCAATAGACATGAAGGGAAACAATTGCAGACATGAACACCACAAAAGTGACAGCAATTATTCAATAGAAACAAGCGTATACACACCAGAGCAATAAGACCACACTCTTAAATACATATAAATGGATATATGCATATGTTACTCACATATAAGTCCCAGTAAGACAATGGATTAACAAAGTATGTTATAACAAACTAGCTGAACTATGATATCCAAATTCAAAACAGTGCATTAAGATGAAAACATGGGAAGAGTACTTGAATGCAACTCTCTCCGCTATATATACCTAAAAAAATATAAACTCTCGTGTGTTTGGGACTGTGTGTGTAAGGGTGTAGATTTTGATATAGGCTGTGTTAGTGAGTGCATTGAAGCATGGGTGTGCATATGTCTAGTCTGCACAGATATTTTCCAAATATTACCTTGCAATTAGGGTGTACATTTGGATATATGCGCTATGTTGTCCTCTTAAAAAACATGTTATAAACAAGCTATGTGCAAATATTTTCCAAATATTACCTTGCCAGTGTCGCCAACTACACAAATTTCTTGTTCATTTTTACTGCCTTCCGCAAACATGCACAGATCAAGCATTCCTCGTGAACCATTATCAAACTCAACAATCACGTATGCGTTGTCGATTATGTCAGGCACCTGATTCATACTTTCCATCAGTGAGAATCAAGTACTGCAAATTGCTTGAATGCAAGAGTAATGAATTTTAGCTTTCATATCATGAAATCTTTTAATTTTTCAAAATGTTTCCACCAGAAGAGATGTTGCAAAATGTTTGATTTCAATAATCTATTTGACAAGTCGAAAAATGTAATTTTAACCTTTCCGTTGTAAATTTCATCCTTGTGATTAACATCAATTGCTCCAGAAGCCATCACGCATACAGGATTTGCTGATAAAATTTTAACAGCATTAAAAATTGTTTACACCATCATCTAAGTCAATTTTGTATTAATGTTGGAGATGTGGCAAAAAACATTTGATAAAAATACTTATAGTTCTACCAAGAGTATAAGCGACAACAAGGGGAGGAGATGTAAGATAAGATACTCGTCAAAGAATGCACACGATCTACTATAAGACAATAAAGAACATCGGTATATGTAAGACAAATCAAGTAGCAAACTTGTCTACAACTTACACCGTGTTACAACGTTATGGACATAGTGAAACATTGAGCATCAAATTATTAGTTCATGCACTGTATTAATAAAAACACTATCAAAATTAGGTGATTAATAAAATCACTTGTAACGACCCATAAAATTTTAATAATTTTTAATTGGTTTTATAACATATTTAATTGAATTTTTGAGAAATTTTAATAATAATATTTTGAAATAAAAATTTAATATTTGGATTACGTCCAATTAAACATAGCAGATTTAAATTTTCAATTTATTTTCTCAAAGTTTATTCCATTGTGAAATTTTATTTAACTCAAGCCAGCTAATAAATTGCTGATAAAAAAATATTTTCCAAACTTGAATATTTTACATAGAAAATTCTAAAATCCTCTCCTGAGTGAGATGGCATCTTCCGTTTTTCGAAATTTGAACATTTGTTGCTCCGTTTATCTTAAGTCTGACAAAATAGCAGCATTTTCTGGTACCGATTATCGACTTTAGATCGGGTGATCGTACCACCAATATCTGTGTACCGTCTTGATCGTCTCGTCATACCGATCTCTACGGTATATTCAATTTTATGTTTTGAAGTCCAGTAAATAACGGATTCCACGAAACCGGTAACCGTATCGATACCAGATCCGTTACCGTTTGATTTCTTTTGGCGTTTCAAATTTTGAACGCGCATCTATTATCAATTGCTTTATTATTTGTCAGCTGAATTTTGGGAGACTGTTACAATTTTATTTATTTGTGACTTTATTTTTTTTCTTCAGTTTTAAAAATTTGAAACGTACTGTCTAATCAATCTATTGACTGATTGAATAAATTTTCCGAAATCAATGCATTTGACTGTTACAACTTCTTTTAATTATCCGTCGGTTCAAATTTTCATTTGGCTTTATCTATCCCTGACATTTCCATGGGTTCGGTTACAAAATAAACAAACTTATATATTTTTTCTCTCTGTTGAAATTGCATAATATCTCTACAATCTTTTTCCTTAGAAATAGAAACTTATAAAGTGACAGCTCATCCTTCTAATCTAGCATTTATGATTGAGCCCCTATGCACGTTTTCTTTCTCTCATTTATTTTCTTTCTCTTCCTCTGTTCCTTCCTCTCTCTCTCTTGTTCAAGGCCGAGCATGGCGGAAAAAAAAAATCATCAGCTTCACGCAGCAAACCATCATCACCAATCACCTCCTACTGCCTCCGCCTCCCTAGCATCCTACCCTCACCACACCTCCACGTCATCATCGAAGAGCTACCCCTTGCCTCACCAGATACGCCGCCTTCCTAGTCGATCTGCCACCACAGCCCACCTTGCCAAGCCATCACAGCATCAAACACTTCGCCACCTCTGCTTCCTCCTTCCCCGCGAGCACCACGTCAACCGACCATTGGCCTCAACCTCCTCCCTCCTTTTGCTGATCAACTCATGTATGTGATATATAATTTTATATAGTAGTTACTATGCACTTTGTAGAAGTTGAAGTCTGCAAATGTATAAGTGAGTTTTGAAATTTTAGGTGAAGTCTACGTATGGGCAACCTAAGTATGATCTGTAACATATAAGTGTTTGCAAATTTAAGTGAATTTGGTTAAGTCATTGGCTGTGAATTTATATATTATAGTATTATAAGTTATATTGAATCAATTACAAAAAAAAAAAAAAATTTATTACAGTGTAATTTATATTATAAGATTTTCTAGTATGTTAGCTTTAAAATTTGTACGTATAGCTTGTATATAGGCTGCTCATTTGTTTAAGTAAAATCTTTTGTGCTGTTTTATACGGGTATGTCCGTATTGGTTTAATACGTACAAGTGCACATATGTTATTGTATGGGTTTAAGGTATTAGCTGTATATAGGAACACTAGCGTGTCTTTACCAGTTTTGTATACGTTATAAATAATAATATAATTTGACTTATATATTAGTTATATGTATAGGAGTATTGTATTTTACTAAGTTTTTAAAGTTATAAATGTTGTTGTTTAATATATAAGACATAATAGGTTGGGTTTTGTTGACAGAAATCTATTGACAGGTATATGTTCTCCAGTTTCATATGTGTTATATATTAATTTATTTTGATGTATATTAGTTATATATGTATATAACATGCTCATTTAAAAATATAAGCTATATAAGAATTGAGGTCTGCATATAGGGTGTACTATATAAAGATATAAAGTTCAAAAGTAGTTTCAATTTCATTTTGTGTTTCTTACTTATACAGTAGCTTGTAAAATATATGTGGGTATATATGTATTATTATAGTTGCTGTATAAGTGGTAATAAAAAAAATAGATTATGTCAGATTTGTTATAGTTTTGTGCGGATATAAGTTAGCAGTATAAGTTTATATAAGGGTATTTAAAGTATATATATATAGTTTATACAAATATATAATAATATTAAACAGTTCATCTGAATATAAGTATATAGATAAATCTACATATATATTTGAATGTATGTATTAAGTCTGAAATCATAAATTGTGTATATTCGGTCTGCATATATTCCAAGGTATATGATTTTGATATACGTATAGATATCCCGATTTTAATATATATAATTCAATAAAAATATATCTATTTTCAATTATATCAAATACCGATTCTGATTTGTTTTCATCGATCTTCCCTTTATCAGCTTTGCCCGTCGTGCCTGTTTGCCTCATCAAATCGTGTCCATCTAGCGTTGCTTTGGAATTCGTAGCTCATTTCCTTGTCAAATCTATCTAGTCTCGAAAGGTGAGCAATCACTCACGATTAACATTCTTTTATTCATTAAATTTGATTTCAATTGAAACGACAATTGAAGTATGCTGCTATAGTTATTTAAATTTGTTATATATGCTATTATCTGTAACTGTTCATCTGCGGGATATGACACCATATCCTGTAGTTTATATTATATTGTTATTGATGATATATGCCTGTTATTTTATTGCATTTTCTGTTATCACTCTGCAAGTTCCCTGTAGTTTAGAAATCACTATGGGTTGAAATGATACATAACCGAACAGACTTTAGAATAGGAGAAAATCATTATGGGTTGAAATGATAAACCCAAGCGATTTTCATTTAATTGAATTTGGGATTACGGGTTGAAATGATATCCACCCGTATATATTTAGTATACGGATTGAAATGATAAATATCCGTAGCACTTGACTATATGATATGAAATATATACAGACACCGTTGGTCCATATAAATATTTTGAAAATAATTTCTATAATTTTGGAAAGAAATATATGGTTTAATAAATTTGATTCTTAAGATATTATATAAATGAAAATTTTATATATAGATTTAATAGTAATATTTGATTTAAATTAGATTTGATTTAATACATATAATATGGTTAAGTATTTATGTAAATCTATATTTCAAATAGATTCTCTTGTAGTAAATTGAATAATTAAGTTTAGGAGATAAATTTGGGTTTATTAAAAATGGTATTTAAATAAGGATTTATTTAATTAAATCAATTTGAAATTATTGAATAGGAAATATAAAGGTATGATTTTATAACTGGATTTTTGATTTAAGTGATTAAATGAATATTTCACATTTAAACAAATTAAAGAAAATATTGAGTAAAATGTAATTTAAGGTTACTTAAATGATATTGAATCTAATAAGGGAGTACTTCAAGACTAAATAATAATAATATTTAATCGAGATCTATATGAAAATGTTATATTGAACTTTTAAATATTTAAGCCTTGAACTATATTGGAATTTAAATGGTTTATTTTGAGATTCGGATCTGTATGTGAAATCAACATAGTTAACTTGGTATTTAGAAACTGAACTGAATGAAAGCGAAAATTTGGGTTGAATCAATATAGTTGAATTTACTATTTATAAACCTAAATTGGATAAAATTTAGTTGAAACGTTGAATACTTAAAGTTTTGAAATATACTGAATAAAAGGGGTATTTTGTGATTACAAATCCAAATTTGAGATTGATAAAAATTGAAGTGGTTATTTTAGGAAAATTTAAATTGATAAATTGAGATTGAATTTAATTTAAATGGGAAGGTCGGGTTGATGTTGACACGATTTATTTAGTTGAGGGAATTGGAAATACTTTATTGTATAAATTATTTGATATATACAAATACTATTTTGGGAAATATAAAGATATTTGATGTTGAAACGTTTTGGTTTTGAAGTATAAATTAAGTTGAAATGACCACGGTGTTATGGTATATACTTCTACCTTGTAGATACTTCCATGGACCCTTAGAGGATGGTTATCCCAAACATCCTTTAAGTTATTTGTATTTCAGTTGATATTTCACTTGAGTTGGATTTATTGATATAAGAATGTTAATCCTGACTCGAGTGTTTGTGTTTTGCTTTACGCTCGGGTCAGACTGAGTGATACAGCATTTGAGACTCACCTTTGGAGTTCGGAGCTTCATTTGGAAATCCAACTATCGATTCAGATTCCAGCCTTTCCAATTGATTGGTTCAGAGAAGTCATCTGTTGCATTGGAGACTTCACTGCATTTGAACTATTCGGTTGTATTTTTCTAACTCTGATGTATATAGTAGCTTCATGAACTACTATTCTTTATCTATTCCGCTGCATTATATTACTCTGTGATCTGTGATTTATTTATTTACTGTTTATGCTGAGTTTGCCAAATTAAATTAACAATTCGGTATTTTGAATTATTCAAGTCGGACATGTATGGTTTTATTGTCGATTTGAATGGTCCAAAATAGCGGGCTGTTACAGTTGGTATCAGAGCTTTGGCTCTAGGCAAACTTTGTATATATAGTAAATTTATTTATAGAATCACTTTCACTCGAGTTGAATCTCTTCCTTTTGACTCGATTTTCTTTGAATTTTGGAATGTCCCTCGGTTCCGAAATTCATTCCGTCTCTCTCTATTTATATTCGTTTGATTTCGAAGTACCCCATAACTCCACTGAATGATTTGTAAAGAGGGTGAAAACTCCTTTTCAATTGGCATTGACACCGAAGATTTCTATATCCTCGGTTTACGATGCTGCTATACCTTGTTATGCCGAATTCTATATCTCTGGCGATCGAATGTCGAATTGCCTCAGAATTCTACACCAATCTAATTTTGGAATCACGGTTGACCGGTAAAGGTCGCCCGCGATTTATAGAAGTATATCCATCTTCTATCTTGTAATTTAATTATCGCATCTTCGATCGAGTCTATCTTCGAATCAGGATTCTATTGATTGGAGTTCCTCTAATTTAAATCGCTATCTTTGTTTTGAAATCCATTCTTGAATCATCCTTTGAAAAATCAGGTGTTTGCATTTTTTTAAAATTGTTTTATACGAAATTATTATTTTGATAACTATGATTTTATTCTATATATAAAAGTGAAAATGTTTTCGATAAGGATTATATACCTATATATAAAACGAATAAGAAATGTTATTCTATATATAAAAGTTTTGAAAGGATTGGAAATTTTGAAAATTTATAAGAAAGTGATTTATATAAAAAGGATTTATAACTGAAGGGTTAAATTTGAAATTCGAGAATTGAATTCCGATATTTTGAAATTGGTTTTAAGATTTTGGGAAAATATATAAAAATAATACGATTTAAAAGTATTTTTCCGAATAAGAAATGTTTCAAATGGGTTCAAATGAATTCCAATAATTTTGAAGAAATTTCGAAGAAGTTTTCAAGAAAATAGAAGTCCAGAACTCACTTATGTCGCTGGAGAATAATTTCGGTGATGAGTGCACGCATCATCGACATTGATTTTTGAGTTTCAGAGTGGGGGAGAGACCACTTTAATAGCTTCGCTATGCGAGTGATTTTGTAAAACCGTTTTTGATTTCAAATTCCGAAGTATAATTTGATATTTTCGAAAGATATATGTATATATTTGAAACAATTTAAAGTGAGACCGGTGTTCAGTCCTCGAGTTTTCAATTTGACTAGTAATAACTCTATATAAAAAAAATTGATTTATTGTTTATTTTCAACTCTTGAATTGGAAATTTGATTTCCCTAACTATTTGAATGTTCGAACACTTCCAAATCGAGATTAATTTTTTTTAAAGCTAAGAAATTTCGAAGAGTATAAAATGTTTGATAAAGAATATAAATTTAGTTTTGAAATGTTTTGAAAAAAAATATATTTTAAATAATGATTTTCAGAAAGGTAAATTGGATATTTCAAATAGAAATAAATGGTTTAAGAGTTTTAAAGGGATAGTTTTAAATTTGGAAACCATTTTGAGTAAAATTGTTTTGAGAAAAATATTTGGTTTTGAAAATTAAATTGAAATTAAAAACCAGTACTTATATGGTGACTTTGGAAATGAATTTGTTTAACTTGAATTATTTGGAAACTGGGATAATTTTCTAAACCTATTATTATGGGAACTTTGAAAATTGAGATATTTAATTTGGAAGAAAATTTGGTGAAATCATATATGATTTTGAAACTGAATTGATATTGAAATGATTTGAAATTTGAGAACCTTATATTATTAAGCACTTGATTTGGGAGTGGTCGAACTTATATAAAATGGATTGTATAAGTATGAAGTTGATTTGAAATCTATTGATTTGAAAGGTACTCAATTTGGAAAGAGATTTTATATAATCGAAGTCTATATAAGTATGATTTGATCTACTATTGATTTGGAAAGTATTCGATTTGGGAAAATTGGAATCCTATATAATGGACTTTATATAAGTATGATATTTGAAAGTGATTTGAAAAGGTACTATATGATATATATTTTCGAAGTAAAGATATGGAAAGTGCCTTCTTCTTGGTATCCGCTTTGTGGCCACATCGTGGATTCATTCTATCGATATTATTCTCTCTGATTTTTGGTTTTCCGGATGTAATACTCGAGTGTTCCCACCGTGGCGTAACCCATGGTTTTTTTTCTCTCCTGAATGCATAGCGCAATTGCCTGGCTGAGTCTTGCCTAGGGGTATGGATTGTTTCCTGGGGGATCCAGGCGTAACCATTGTGTATCCTGCAATCTGTGTAGGTCGCGAATAGTAGCGCAAGTGCCTGGCTGAGTCTTGCCTAGGGGTACGGATTGTTTCCTGGGGGATCCAGGCGTAACCATTGTGTATCCTGCACTCTACTAGTCATCATGGCGTAACTCGCAGGGCTGAGAAAGCTTACAGATATAGATTGTTTCCTGGGGGACCCAGGCGTAACCATTGTGTATCTGCGAACCATGGTCGGACAAAGGTTTTGGTTTGGTTGTTTGTTTGGATTGTACTTTCCATATCTGTTTTTAAAAGGTTTTTTCAAGTATTTTCACTGGGTGTTGAAACAAGTCTACTAAGTACTTGAAGAATTCTAGCTTTGCGCCTGATCAACGCATGGCCAGAGTTTGCAAGAACGAGGATAAACTTGTTGAAACATCGAGTTATAAAAGTATTTTCGAAAGGAAAATTTATTTCGATATAATAGTATATTATTATAAAAGTATTATTATAAAGGTATTTCTTATAAAAGTATTTTTCCCAACAAAGAACTTTTGGATTAATATTTGAAATTTAAATTCTTATGGTTCTAGATTTATCATTCGTGCCCGATACTATTCCTTGCATCTACCTTATCTGCTCAGTTTAGTTATTCACCTATATTCTGTTTCCTGAGTCTACCTACCTTCCTTTCCTTTTTGAATTTTTTTTTTAAATATTGCTTATTTGTATACTACATTATTTAATAGAAAATTTTAGTGTTATAAATATTTTGAAGTTATTAATTTAATAAAACATATTTAAAGTAAATGATTTATAATAATGTTTGAAAAGTATATAAATACAAATTTATAAATTTATGAATTAGGGGTTTAATGCTTTCAATAACTTCCTTGTAAATATAACTAAAGATGCAAATAATTGTTTTCAAATAGCTTTCATATATAAAGGTGTTATTTAAATATATTTAATTCCAATGAGTTTTGAAACTTAAAGTATTAAAGATAACTGAATTGCAAATGTATATTTCAAAAAAAAAATTATATAGTTTTAAAAATTAATTGTTTATCTTGTCTTTCAATCTATTTTCTTTCTGGTTGTTTTATTCTCCTGCCTCCTTCTTTTTCGGGGACGAAAAGTTTTGAGTGGGGGAGAGTGTAACGACCCATAAAATTTTAATAATTTTTAATTGGTTTTATAACATATTTAATTGAATTTTTGAGAAATTTTAATAATAATATTTTGAAATAAAAATTTAATATTTGGATTACGTCCAATTAAACATAGCAGATTTTAAATTTTCAATTTATTTTCTCAAAGTTTATTCCATTGTGAAATTTTATTTAATTCAAGCTAGCTAATAAATTGCTGATAAAAAAATATTTTCTAAACTTGAATATTTTTACATAGAAAATTCTAAAATCCTCTCCTGAGTGAGATGGCATCTTCCGTTTTTCGAAATTTGAACATTTGTTGCTCCGTTTATCTTAAGTCTGACAAAATAGCAGCATTTTCTAGTACCGATTATCGACTTTTGATCGGGTGATCGTACCACCAATATCTGTGTACCGTCTTGATCGTCTCGTCATACTGATCTCTATGGTATATTCAATTTTATGTTTTGAAGTCCGATAAATAACAGATTCCACGAAACCGGTAACCGTATCGATACCAGATCCGTTACCGTTTGATTTCTTTTGGCGTTTCAAATCTTGAACGCGCATCTATTATCAATTGCTTTATTATTTGTCAGCTGAATTTTGGGAGACTGTTACAATTTCATTTATTTGTGACTTTATTTCTTTTCTTCAGTTTTAAAAATTTGAAACGTACTGTCTAATCAATCTATTGACTGATTGAATAAATTTTCCGAAATCAATGCATTTGACTGTTACAACTTCTTTTAATTATCTGTCGATTCAAATTTTCATTTGGCTTTATCTATCCCTGACATTTCCATGGGTTCGGTTACAAAATAAACAAACTTATATATTTTTTCTCTCTGTTGAAATTGCATAATATCTCTACAATCTTTTTCCTTAGAAATAGAAACTTATAAAGTGACAGCTCATCCTTCTAATCTAGCATTTATGATTGAGCCCCTATGCACGTTTTCTTTCTCTCATTTATTTTCTTTCTCTTCCTCTGTTCCTTCCTCTCTCTCTCGTGTTTAAGGCCGAGCATGGCGAAAAAAAAATCATCAGCTTCATGCAGCAAACCATCATCACCAATCACCTCCTACTGCCTCCGCCTCCCTAGCATCCTACCCTCACCACACCTCCACGTCATCATTGAAGAGCTACCCCTTGCCTCACCAGATCCGCCGCCTTCCTAGTCGATCCGCCACCACAGCCCACCTTGCCAAGCCATCACAGCATCAAACACTTAGCCACCTCCGCTTCCTCCTTCCCCGCGAGCACCACGTCAACCGACCATTGGCCTCAACCTCCTCCCTCCTTTTGCCGATCAACTCATGTATGTGATATATAATTTTATATAGTAGTTACTATGCACTTTGTAGAAGTTGAAGTCTGCAAATGTATAAGTGAGTTTTGAAATTTTAGGTGAAGTCTACGTATGGGCAACCTAAGTATGATCTGTAACATATAAGTGTTTGCAAATTTAAGTGAATTTGGTTAAGTCACTGGCTGTGAATTTATATATTATAGTATTATAAGTTATATTGAATCAATTACAACAAAAAAATATATTACAGTATAATTTATATTATAAGATTTTCTAGTATGTTAGCTTTAAAATTTGTACGTATAGCTTGTATATAGGCTGCTCATTTGTTTAAGTAAAATCTTTTGTGCTGTTTTATACGGGTATGTCCGTATTGGTTTAATACGTACAAGTGCACATATGTTATTGTATGGGTTTAAGGTATTAGCTGTATATAGGAACACTAGCGTGTCTTTACCAGTTTTGTACACGTTATAAATAATAATATAATTTGACTTATATATTAGTTATATGTATAGGAGTATTGTATTTTACTAAGTTTTTAAAGTTATAAATGTTGTTGTTTAATATATAAGACATAATAGGTTGGGTTTTGTTGACAGAAATCTATTGACAGGTATATGTTCTCCAGTTTCATATGTGTTATATATTAATTTATTTTGATGTATATTAGTTATATATGTATATAACATGCTCATTTAAAAATATAAGCTATATAAGAATTGAGGTCTGCATATAGGGTGTACTATATAGAGATATAAAGTTCAAAAGTAGTTTCAATTTCATTTTGTGTTTCTTACTTATACAGTAGCTTGTAAAATATATGTGGGTATATATGTATTATTATAGTTGCTGTATAAGTGGTAATAAAAAAAATAGATTATGTCAGATTTGTTATAGTTTTGTGCGGATATAAGTTAGCAGTATAAGTTTATATAAGGGTATTTAAAGTATATATATAGTTTATATAAATATATAATAATATTAAACAGTTCATCTGAATATAAGTATATAGATAAATCTACATATATATTTGAATGTATGTATTAAGTCTGAAATCATAAATTGTGTATATTCGGTCTGCATATATTCCAAGGTATATGATTTTGATATATGTATAGATATCCCGATTTTAATATATATAATTCAATAAAAATATATCTATTTTCAATTATATCAAATACCGATTCTGATTTGTTTTCATCGATCTTCCCTTTATCAGCTTTGCCCGTCGTGCCTGTTTGCCTCATCAAATCGTGTCCATCTAGCGTTGCTTTGGAATTCGTAGCTCATTTCCTTGTCAAATCTATCTAGTCTCGAAAGGTGAGCAATCACTCACGATTAACATTCTTTTATTCATTAAATTTGATTTCAATTGAAACGACAATTGAAGTATGCTGCTATAGTTATTTAAATTTGTTATATATGCTATTATCTGTAACTGTTCACCTGCGGGATATGACACCATATCCTGTAGTTTATATTATATTGTTATTGATGATATATGCCTGTTATTTTATTGCATTTTCTGTTACCACTCTGCAAGTTTCCTGTAGTTTAGAAATCACTATGGGTTGAAATGATACATAACCAAACAGACTTTAGAATAAGAGAAAATCGTTATGGGTTGAAATGATAAACCCAAGCGATTTTCATTTAATTGAATTTGGGATTACGGGTTGAAATGATATCCACCCGTATATATTTAGTATACGGATTGAAATGATAAATATCCGTAGCACTTGACTATATGATATGAAATATATACAGACACCGTTGGTCCATATAAATATTTTGAAAATAATTTCTATAATTTTGGAAAGAAATATATGGTTTAATAAATTTGATTATTAAGATATTATATAAATGAAAATTTTATATGTAGATTTAATAGTAATATTTGATTTAAATTAGATTTGATTTAATACATATAATATGGTTAAGTATTTATGTAAATCTATATTTCAAATAGATTCTCTTGTAGTAAATTGAATAATTAAGTTTGGGAGATAAATTTGGGTTTATTAAAAATGGTATTTAAATAAGGATTTATTTAATTAAATCAATTTGAAATTATTGAATAGGAAATATAAAGGTATGATTTTATAACTGGATTTTTGATTTAAGTGATTAAATGAATATTTCACGTTTAAACAAATTAAAGTAAATATTGAGTAAAATGTAATTTAAGGTTACTTAAATGATATTGAATCTAATAAGGGAGTACTTCAAGACTAAATAATAATAATATTTAATCGAGATCTATATGAAAATGTTATATTGAACTTTTAAATATTTAAGCCTTGAACTATATTGAAATTTAAATGGTTTATTTTGAGATTCGGATCTGTATGTGAAATCAACATAGTTAACTTGGTATTTAGAAACTGAACTGAATGAAAGTGAAAATTTGGGTTGAATCAATATAGTTGAATTTACTATTTATAAACCTAAATTGGATAAAATTTAGTTGAAACGTTGAATACTTAAAGTTTTGAAATATACTGAATAAAAGGGGTATTTTGTGATTACAAATCCAAATTTGAGATTGATAAAAATTGAAGTGGTTATTTTAGGAAAATTTAAATTGATAAATTGAGATTGAATTTAATTTAAATGGGAAGGTCGGGTTGATGTTGACACGATTTATTTAGTTGAGGGAATTGGAAATACTTTATTGTATAAATTATTTGATATATACAAATACTATTTTGGGAAATATAGAGATATTTGATGTTGAAACGTTTTGGTTTTGAAGTATAAATTAAGTTGAAATGACCACGGTGTTATGGTATATACTTCTACCTTGTAGATACTTCCATGGACCCTTAGAGGATGGTTATCCCAAACATCCTTTAAGTTATTTGTATTTCAGTTGATATTTCACTTGAGTTGGATTTATTGATATAAGAATGTTAATCCTGACTCGAGTGTTTGTGTTTTGCTTTACACTCGGGTCAGACTGAGTGATACAGCATTTGAGACTCACCTTTGGAGTTCGGAGCTTCATTTGGAAATCCAACTATCGATTCAGATTCCAGCCTTTCCAATTGATTGGTTCAGAGAAGTCATCTGTTGCATTGGAGACTTCACTGCATTTGAACTATTCGGTTGTATTTTTCTAACTCTGATGTATATAGTAGCTTCATGAACTACTATTCTTTATCTATTCCGCTGCATTATATTACTCTGTGATCTGTGATTTATTTATTTACTGTTTATGTTGAGTTTGCCAAATTAAATTAACAATTCGGTATTTTGAATTATTCAAGTCGGACATGTATGGTTTTATTGTCGATTTGAATGGTCCAAAATAGCGGGCTGTTACATCACTAGGCTTTTGTTATGCTAAGATTAGAGCTTACAATTAGCCAGCAATAATATGATAAAATATTTTATGTAAGGAGTGTTGCATTTTATTTTATTTTTTGAATATTTGAATTGATAAGTAACTGAATGCGTTCTTGAAAAATCATATACAGAAAACAAAGAAGATCTCTCTTAGTACATTGTTGAGTTTTCGAAAAATCAAGCTGAAAAACTTGCATTTGATACAATGACAAATCCTTAATGGATTATTTGTGTGTTATGATTAAAAGAAGAGTATGCTTCTCATCAATGAAATGTATACCGCAACTTGTAATTGTTTCCTGGAGTTAGACAATAACAACATACCCATCCGTGTTTGGTAAATCCTTCAATAGGACAATCAAACTGAAGTATGCCAATAAAAGTTATAATTAATTCCAATCGTGTTTTTACAGACTAAAATCTAAAATCAAACATAAACATTTATCAAACTACAATCAGCCAGGTTGCAACAAATTAAGATTTCGTCAAACCCAAACAACAAACCAGTTTCATCAACTGATAAACTAAATCAAAATGAAAATACAAAAAAGTTCATCAATAAAAGTACTAATTTTTTCAAAATTCGAAATTACCTGCTGTGTAGCACGGAGAGATGGAGATTATGAGAGAGATGTAGATTTCGGACTAATCCACATAAGCAATTTTTCTTCGATGAAATTTAGAATCCACCTAATTTGCAATGTACTAATAAAAAATATTTGACACAATAAACTAAAAGCAAGAAAAAGGCAGACACACACCTGAAATTCGCAACTTCAGCTGTTCGAAATCTCAAACTCAAACTCGCCTTCGTCTCTTACAGCAGCGCCTCCTCGAATTGATCCACCACCGCTCCACTTGAAATCACCTTCACCACCTCCGCATTCATTCCACAATCACCTAAATTCAATTCGAAGTTTGGGTTGGGGGTTTTGATTTTTGTAATTGGGATTTTGATTCGGGAAACTTGGAATTCTGCTTTTAAAATCGCGTTTGCTTTATTTTAGTTCTGTTGCAGTTTTTGAATTAGGAAAATTAAGGCTTGGGGAGTAAATTGGAAGAGACGAATAATTTTTTTTAAGTGGAGTAGTTTGATAAGGAGAAAAGGTGGTAAAGAAAATTTGAGCGCCCACAAAAAACTTTAGCAAAAAATTCCATGAATTACTGGCGAGAGAATTAGCCGCGTTTCTTTGTTTATTTTTATATCGTAAAATTACCAACAGTTGCACAAAATTTAAAACGCCACCAATTAATGCAACTAAAAATAGTTTTTCTTGTATTGGTTAGAATGATGTTATAGAACTTTTAAAATTGAATTAAAAGTTAATTTGTGAAAATTTAATATTTTAATATTTAATTGACGAGTTAAAATAGCCATTATTCAAACAGCCTCGGATTTCGACGAAACTAGTTTCATCGAATCCGTAATGTGATATTATTGTGTGGTTTCAAAATTCGTGTCAATCGGATTTACGGTTTATGCGGGGCAAGCCAAAACGCATAGAACTTAGTTTAAATCGATTTAATTTGAAATCGATCGTTTATTGCCATAACTTGCACAGATGATCGAATTAGTTTCTGAAACACGTTCCATTGTGTTCGGAACGCGGGGTAAACCTTAGAAACGCCAACCGGCACGCTTCGTTTGGAGTTTGGAAAATTTCGGCTGAATAGTGTTTTTGGAAATTTTCTATAAAAGGACCTAACTATTTTCATTTTGCAAAGGAATATCAACCTAGGGTTTAATACGTTCAGCCGCCAGTTAAATTATCAGTGGTTAAAAATGGCCAATCTTCTTCCTTCTCGTTCTCCCAATCCATCGATAATTTTCACAAACCCTCAACTACAATATTGTTAAGCACGTCGAGAGCAATGTATCCAACGGCTAAGATGAATGCAATTGAGTGGATCGACCTAAACCTGGAGGCAAAGGTCAAACGTTCATGCACGGTTTTCGCGGTGATGGTGGGGCAGAGTGCTACGGGGTTCAGGGAGGTGGTGCACGGCGGTAGGGGCTTTGCTTCGATGGTCTTTGATTTGGTTCCGGTCGTCATTTGGGGGTTGCGGCATCAAGATGCGAACGTGAGTGATGGGTTTATTGTCGCGGTTTACAAACTGGAAGAAGAAGTGGCCGATCGACCTTGATTTCATGATAGAAATGAACTGCTCAGATGTAAATGGGGTTTGAAATTTATAAAATAATTGTGAAATTTATTTTATATTAATTCGTTCAATCTTTAAAATATCATAACATGTTGATGCGAGGTCCGTTTTGGACGAAACAAAGTGCGTTGGGTTCGTATTGATGAACAGTACGCAATGGAGCTGGTTTAGAGTCATTTGGAGATAGTGAGAATTTTGGGTAAAATTAAGCGCACGTTTAATTTTATTCGAAATAAAACGCTGAAACTGAAATGAAAGCGAGGTGAGAACTTCTCACTCAATCGAATTACTTCGATTTATATTTTAAATAGTTAGATTTAAAATTGTTGATTGTATGCCTGGATGATGATTATTATCTATTGATTGTTAAAATAGACATTATACGCCGTTATTAAGCGGAGGTTATTTATTAAAAACATATACCGCGATAATTCCATCTTGATTGGAATTGGTATTATTTATGTACTTGGAGTTGATTTCCCGCATTATATAGCGGATGAGACCCTATTGCGCTGCATAATAGCGGATAATATTTTATAAATCCTATATACCGCGATATTCCATATTGGAACAGAACTGGTATTGTGCTAACATCTTTGGATGCAGGGAAACAGGTTGGAGGGATCCAACTGGATTCCTCATCAGTAATTATTTGATTACAGATATTGTGATATTTGTTGATTATCATATACTGATATATGATGTCTTTGTTGTCGTGATTGACTATTTGGTGCTGTTGCATCATCGAATCTATTTTTGAAGTTTTAAAATAATGATTTTGATTTTAAAAATAATTTTAAAGTGATTTTTGAAAGTATACATTTTATTAAATTTTGAATTGTTAAAATAAATAAACATTATAATTTTATTGTTATAAAAGTTATATTTCTGGAAAAATAGTACTTAAGTATGATTTTGGAGTTATATAAGTTTTAAATAACGTTTTATAAATTATTTAAAAGGATGGGTTTATTTAAATTGAAACTTTTGAATAAAGATAAATGGTTTATATATGAGATTTATAAAATATATATTTTATAAATCGAAATAATGGAATTCTAAAAGGAGTTCTGTTAATATTGAAAATAAGGTTATAAATAAAATCTTATAAGTAATAAGATTTATAATTTGTGAAGTTTTAAAAGAACGATTTTGTAAATAAATGGATTATAAGTTCTTAACTTATAATTTGGACTTCTGGTATATAATTGAGTTATATAAATTGAATTGGATAATAAAGGAGATTTATAAATCGAAGTCTTATAAATAGAAATGGGATTTATAAACATTGTTTGTAAATTCGAAATCAATTGAATTTGATAAATCAAATATAAAAGTTATTAAAGGAGATATATTCGTGATTTTGGACAGTGAATTATCCTTAAAGTTAAAGGTTGTAATAATAAGAGTTTGGTTGGGAATTTTATCCACGATTTTGGACGGTGGAAAATCTTTTAATAAATGTGTAGAAACATTGAATTGGGTAAATAAAGTATATTCACGACTTTTGGACCGTGAATATATTATGAAATAAAATGGATATGTTTTGGGGAAGTGATGTTTTAAATAGAATTTAAGACGATTTAAAGATGTTTTAAAATGCATTAAGTATCGAATACATAGATTTCAACATTCATTGTTGAAATAGACGTTTCGAGAAATAAGAAAATGGTGGACTATAACACTGTTGTTATAGTAAATGATTTCTGAAAGGAAATGTTTTTGTATAGTATTGGGATTTATATATCTATCTTAAATTCGAATCCCTATACTAGTGATTTTGGGTTGTCGTAACGATGTTTTACGCAACATTCGTTTTGACCCAACTAAATGTGTTTGAAAGGATGTTTTCCTTAGAAAATAAAATACATACTTATCCGTGATTTAAGTATATTGAATATTTTCAAATGTTGAAAATAAATAGATTTGTGAATTACTTATTATTAAATAAGTATGGAAATATTTTTCCAATATGAAATGAACGTTTTAGGAATTATCTTTTAAAGATAAATTGAAAATGAATATTAGAAATCGATTTGAAAATCGTATATTCGTAGATATTTTGGAATTGTAAATTCGCTATGGAATTTATAAAAGGAAGGGAAATTTGTTTAAAAATAAACGTTGATTTATTTTTGAAGTGTGGGAATAAATTTACGGATTTGGAACGTAAATATAAAGTAAATTGGTAAGGATTTATTTAATTAGTTTAAATGAAACATTTTGAAATGAAAGTATTTCCGCGTAAGGAAAATGATTGAAATTTGTTTTCAAAAGTTGTAAAGGTGAAAAGTGATTTGAAATTTGTTTCCAAATGTTGAAGTGTGGAAAATATATATATCTTGTAAAGATATTTTGGAAAGTAAATAATTTGGAAAATTATTTGGAATCTGGTGATGTTGAGCATACCTATTGATAGTTAAATAACCGACTATCAATATTTACCCTTGAATGGGTATTTATTGTGATTTGCTTGAATTTGAATGCCACACTTATTTTCAAAATAAGCGCTCACTATTCGGGTTAGCCGGGAAAAGACCTTGGGGTCGTATAACCCATTCCGAATATGTGATACGTCGTTATGGATTGCATTTGATGACCGGTGTTGAAGACCGGATATTTGTGAAAACGGAAGGATTACCATCGAATGACTCTTCGTCGGATGATCTCCGATATAGATGTTTTATCACCCTTAGTGACGGGAAGTCCGGACGTGATTAGTGAATATCCGGATTGCAAGGGCTTCTTTGGAAGTGCCTTCGGTTCCGTTCGATCCCGGAACGGACTTGTATGGATGTGTTTCTAACGTTACAATTTGAGATGTAAAGCTAGTTTCTATCAAATATATTTCTGTTGGTGGCGGAGAATTCATTCTCTTAGCTTAACACCCTTCTCTGAGACGTACGAGCACAGAGGTTATGTAGTTGATGATTACTAGTGATACATTCCCAAATTGATAATGTGGCATACGAAGTGCTGTTGAGCATTTGATGATCAAAGAACAGCTTTTGTATAAAGCGTGGCTTTGTGGACGAGACTTCATCGGACCTCACACCCCGGAAATGGTCAAAACAGGAAGGATGCAGCAAGATTATTAGGGGGTAGCGCCCCTTTAGTGTATGTCATTACTTCTGGATAGAGGTGGTATCATGGTATGGAGCCCAGATATTTAACCTATGTTGTTGCTGCAAATTTGTTACTTTGTGGTTGTTGGAATCGAGGATCCTTGGATATAGATCGGTTACGATCAGGGAATGACATATTCATTTCAGTAGTTACCCAGTTTGAAGGGTAACCCGGCCTTGTGTGGGCAGAGATCCGGTAAGGTTCTCGGGTCGTCTTTCCAGAGGCGTACCCATGTGGCAATGGGAAGTTCCTTGGCCTGACCATTTGTTGGAAATCCAAAGAAACAATACGATCTTGTACGGTTTTAGTTATAGAACCTATCATTCACTTATGGAGGTCACCACTGTTTGGATGGTAGCTATAGTAGGCATACGTGCGGAATGCCTATGTTGGCTAAGATTTATATCTTTAATTTCGAAATATTTTCTGCATTATGAAGTAGTAATAATATCAAATGTTTCTTTTTAACGTGTATCAAGCATCTTTGACTATCATTGTAACGACCCGTAAATTTTCGATAATTAAAATAGCTAATTTTATAAGATTTCATGATTTTAGTATTAGAAAAAAATTTGTAAGTCGTTTGGAATAATAATAACTAGAATGAAATGCAACAAAATTTTGTGTAACGACTCGGTATTTTTCAACCATTCGCATCCATTATAAGTGCATAGCCAGACACTCATGCTGGAATTGAATTGCTCAAAATACCGTGTTGTAAATAAAATTTTGGCAAACCTCAGAATATACAGTAAATAAAAATCACAGATCACAGACACAGAGTATATAAAAATGCAGCGGAATTAAAAGAGGAGATAGTAGTTCATGAAGCAACTATACAAAATATAAGATACATCAGAGTTAAATAAGATACAACAGAAGAGTAACAGGATACATCAGGTACAAATCAGATACATCACTGAACCACTAGATACTGAAACAAATAGATGGCTGGATCTTCAAGGAAAGCTCCAACGCCGAAGGTGAATCTTGAATGCTAACTCAATCAATCTGACCCGAGCGTAAAGCAAAACACAAAACCCTCGAGTCAGGACATAAATACTTATAAACTGTAAATCAACCCAAGTGAACAGTAACAAAATGCATCAGTAACTTAAAGGATGCTTGGGACCGCCCATCCTCTAAGGATCCGTTAAACTATTTACTATGTAGTAATATACGCTATATACGGTAGTGTCTAATCAGTAAAGTATAATCATATAGAAAATAACGTTAAGGGGATGGTGAACCTTAACGCGGTCGGATCTTTAAAACCAAAATCGTAGTGGGCTCGATATAAGGATATGACACGGCACGCAAGGAAATGCCAGGGTGGATACACCGTTTGCACTCCCGGACCGGTGGTGACGGCAAGCCAACAGCTTCCGCCCACCTCGAACAATACCCCTGAATCAAAGTGGCGCCACCGAATCGAATCACAACAATAATAGAATGGTTTCCGATGGAGCATGCTCGATGAAAGGGTGCGACCCTTTGTGTAGCCCGGTATAGCTCCTGTTTAAGTCATATATGCCAACTCACGGGAGTTGGGTCCACGTAATATACCTCGAGAACGTCGCCACCATCCTACTTCATTCTGGAATCTCCACCGCGTACATAGTTGTTAAAGTGGTTTTCGGTATTGGCCGGCTATAAGACAATATCCGATCCCGGTCTCTTTAACAACCAATCGTTATTATAACCCGTAGTTATAACTTTAAAACAATATTTTATACTTCAAAATAAAATATCCTTTTCAATCCAAATCTTTATCAAAATAAAGATTAAATCATTTCCAAAACCATTTCAATATATCATCGTAAAATATCTTTCAATTCAAATATTTATCAAAATAAATATCAAGTCATTTCTAACCATTTCAATATATTAAATTTTCATACTCTTTCAACACTACCTTTCAAATCATTTTAATATATCAAAATATCATAACCTTTCAAAGTTTCAGTTCCAAAATATCATATCTTTCAGAACTTCTTTTTAAATCATGTTAATATCAAAATGTCCTATCTTTCAAACTCCGTTTTTCAAATCATTTAATATCAAAAATATTATATCTTCCAAAACTTCGTTTCAAATCATTTTAATATATCAAAATATCATATCCATTCAAAACTTCGTTTCAAATCATTTTAATATATCAAAATATCGTATCTTTTCAAACTTCATTCATTTCAAATCATTATTCATTTTATTCAATCTAAAATAACATTTCAATTCATATTTCAAAACAGTTTATATTCCAAAAATTCCTTTTTATCATTTCAATGAAGTTATTATGTTAATAATTAAAATATTAAATTTCCAAAAATTTCAACTTCCAAAGTTTATTTATTCACTTAAGTTTATCAAAACCGTGAAAATTCACTTTTCGCATCATTTAGAAAACTTATACGGAAAGTTACATTCAAAACAGTTCAATTTAATAAAAGACAGCATTTTAAAATGTTATAATAGGTTTACTTAAATTCGAATAACTTAGTTAAATTCAAAAATTATAGCACTTACAAAGATTGCTATAATAGCTTTTAATTCAACTTAGCTTTTTAGTTCATTATCATCAACTACAGCGTTTACAAATGCTGTAATATCATTTACATTGTAATTAATAGCATTTCAAAAAATGCAGTCAATTAACTTCAAATATTCAATAAAATTTCTCAACCAATTATATTTTTATTAAAAACATTTTCAACTTATAAAATCATACATTTTCACATTTATAACATCATTTAATTTTCCTTAAGTTCATGATTTTATAAAGTTAAATTTTCATTCAAAAATCAAGATTTAGTAATAATTCACTTATTAAAATGCAATGTTGAATTTTTAAAATCCATTACATTAAATTTCAACTTAACACTTAAGTTCAAATTCTCAAATATAACTTTGTTTTATTTTCATTTACTTAACTAAAAGTTCACTTTTACGTCAATTTCATAAATTTCCAGTTTTAGTTATATTTCAAAATTTCAACTTACAATATTCATTCATTTCACATTTCAACTTTATTAAAATCATTAATAGGATATAAAAATCACCTTAAATTCATTTAAATTCAAATTATCATAAATTTATCATAATTTCATATTCAATTAAATTTTCAATTATAATTAAATCAAAATTTCCAAAATAACTTACGTTCAAAATTTCTAACTTTTTCATTAATTCATTTCACTTACAATTATTCAGAAAATCAATAATAATTTTACAAAAATTTTATTTTTATTAAATTTCAAATCAAAATATTATAATAATTAAATTTCTAAAATATTTAAAATTTTAGAAAAACATATTTTAACTACGGGCCTGTATAAAATTTTCTACGCTAGGTAAAGTGATACAGGTAATATATCATTTCAACCCGTAATTTACAAAGAAAATCCGGGTTTTATCATTTCAAACCCGCAATCCCAAGTCAAAATGAAAACTTTAAAACCATTCAGGCCTATCATTTCAGCCCATAACATTTTTTTTTCTAACAGGGAACTTGTAGTGTGATCATATGCAGAAATAATATAAACAAGGTCAATATCACAATATACAGTCATATATCAGATGTCAGGTGAAAATTAACAGTTTTAACATGGTAATAATATGGTAATAACATGGAATAGCATATCATATGATCATCATTAACTTGCATAAACATTTTTTATTACTAAACACTTGTCATCAATTCACTTTTCATAAGTATAAATGTCAGAGTGAGAAAGACTCACTTTTTCAAGCTGAAGACCAAAACAACAAACACAAGAGCGGTTCCAAAAGCACGACAAGCACGATATAGCACGACTTTTGATTTGAATGAATAGAGAGCAAATCAAATCTACAACCATTGTGTACAACCCAAAACAAAAAAAAAAAATCAAAACAACAAAATTCAATACGACCTTAAAATGCAATAACATTGAAATAAAAGGAGATACGACTATGCAGTCTTTTGCTTTGCCTTCTCTATTGTTTGGTATGGCTTTGGGGTCTGATGTGGTTCAGATGTGGTCAAGTTTTGGGTCAGGTTTGGGCTAACATAGCTCGGGTTCAAGGCAAGACAAGGTGGAGTTTGTACATGAGGAGGTGATGTGGTTTTGAAGTCAATTAGGTGGTTTTTGGTCAAAACAAGGGCTCGGCCATGGGGATTGGGCTCGGCCTGTGATGTGTCATGACTGGAAAGAGGTGGGGAGGGGTGTTTTGTGGTCAGGTCTGTGGAGTGGTGGCGGCTATGGTGGTGGTTTGGGTGGTGGTTGAAGTGGATGAGCATGTAGAGGTCAAATAAGCATGGATCTAGGCATCTAGGTTGTAATTTGAGGGGTTTGACCATCAAAAGGGGTTCGACCATGGTCAGATCTGATGGGGTAGATGGTGGTGATGGTTGGGAAGAGGTGTAGGAGGTGGTGCCCGTGGCTATGGAGGAGAGGCCAAGCAATACACATGAGAAAACAAGGCAAAATATAAGAAAACAATGGAAAAAGAAGAGCAAAAAGAAGAGGAAAAGAGGAGCCATTAACAAACCTTTCTAGCCGTGAAAAATGAAGTGGGGAGGAATGTTTTCACGTGAAAATGAGGTAAGAAATGCACAGCTACAATAAAGAAAGGAACGGTCAGAGGAAATTAAATCTTTTAATTGGAAAAGAAATGGAAGAAGAAACGTTAAAACGGTTTTACGTTTCTTTGCTTTCAAACCTTTTAAACTTCCTATATATATTCATATACATCTTAAATAAATGAAAAAACTTATAAATTTCAGTTAGAATTCAAAAATATAACAGATAAACAAAATATTAATAATTAAATATTAATTAGATATGATTAAAATAAGAAAAATAGCACAGAAAATGAAAACTTGACTTAAGAATTAGAAATAACTTCAATACACTTTGGAAAATTTTACTTTAGTTTAAATACATGTAAAATGAATAAAATAAAGTAAAACAAAGGAAATAAAAGTGTGTGCATAAAATAAATAAATAAATTTTAATTATATATAATTAAATTAAGAAAATGGCTTAAAATTGTAGACTAGGCTTTAAAATTAGAAATAAATTCAAATGAACTTTAGAAAAATTATATTATCATTTTAAAAATACTTAAAAGTCAAAATATACATCATATAAAATATCATCACATATTAAAAAAAAATATAACAAAGAAGAAGTAATTTATACAATTTAAAATAGTCATTGTTAAATAACCCTATATACGCACAATATTGTAAAGGGTATAACTTTCACAATTTACATCCAAATTCAATGAAACGAAAAGTGGTGTTCTTAGAATTTTATGTACTCTCATAATAAAAGAAAAAATTAAAATTTTAAACTTTTAAAATTTTAAGTTGAAAGTCACAGTTTGACTATTTTGACCAAAATCAGCATTTCAGGCAAATATTCAACTTACACAAGTTTGGAATTATAACTCATATAAAGATCAAGATTATATTTAAATAATAAATTTAATAATCTCAAATAAGTAAAATAAGTTTTTAAATCAAAATCTTACATTAAAATAATTAAAATATACAATAAAATAATTACAAAATACAGGGTTGTTACACTCTCCCCCGCTCAAAACTTTTCGTCCCCGAAAAGGAATGACGTATGGAAGGGCACAGAAAAGATAGAGTGAAATAGGATTAAGATAAGATGACAAGAAGATTGAAGTTATACCTGATAACTGCTGTTATAGGTAAGTTTAACAAGGTGGAGGTGATCTTTCCAAGATCCTCCAGAATCAAGAACACAAGCACGTAAAGGTGGATTCAAAATGATTACCAAAGATCTATCAAAGATTATAGAAAGATGCCCATACCAATCTATAGCAAGATAAGGATGATAAGGACAACCAAAAGATAGTTTGAAAAACAAAATAAGGAATTAGATTTGAAAGCATGGAAATTTCAACTTAAATAGAGAATAAATCTTTACACAAGTTAACTAAATCTTAACTATCTCAAATTTCATTATCTTATTATACAATCATCTTAAATTAACAATTTTTAGAACCATGGGTTTGAAAAATAATCATTTATTACACTCACATTGTACTTAATAAATTTAATTCTTCTTTATTCCTAATTAAACTTAAATTTATTCCTCTCAATATATTCATCACTGATGTTAAATATACTTACACTTATTATAACTGCTTTATTTTATTCTTAGTTCTTCTAACATTGTTTTATTATAAGTTATTCAATTACCCTTTATTATTCTTTAACTCTGTTAATCGTTTTATAATTAAAATTTAAGTGTATAACATTTATTATAACCACTCAAATTTTATTTATAAAATCTTTTTATATCGTATATTATCCAATTACATTTTTAACTTCTGAAATTTTGGTAAGTTACATTTGAATGCAATTGTATTATACAAATAAAATTTCCAATTCAATCATTTCATGCTTGATATTCATCCAAAGTTTTGATAGATTGATTTTTTTTTTGGAATTATTCTTTAAAATAAAATTCAAGAATTAAATTTCCGATTTCTTCAAACCATTTAGAGATAAGTAATAATATATATACATATATAATATGTCAAATCAAATTTCAATCATATATATATATATATATATATATTATAAATCAAGTCATATTTTAGAAATTCAAATCAATTTAATTTCTTAAAACAAAGCTGTAGAAAGACTACAGAACAGTCTCCTAACTTCAAAACTCGAAAATGAACGTCGATGATGTCGCGATCATCACCGAAGTTATTTTCCAGCGACAAAGAGAAAAGCACTAATTTTAAACCTTTAAAAATTCTTTGAAAACAAATTCTATTCAAAATACTTTAAATAATATAACCTTTTAAAACTATAAACCAAAGTTCGAAATAATCGGGATTTAAATCCTCAAATTCTTGTTTTAAATTCATTTCATTAAGTTCCATAAATTTACTTATATATCAAAATTTATTTCATTAACTAATTTTTTTTTTAAATATATTGTGTCTGTTTGTTCTGTCAAAGTGTTTAGGAAATCTTATCGATAGCGCTGATCAGACGTATCGATCAGAAACCCAACTCAACATCAACAACTCAAACAACACAATATTTAAAACAAAACATAGATATACAAGTACACTTCAAAATGTTTGGAAGAACATATTGGAAACAAAAGACAAGATGATTAAATAACAAAATAGGGAGGTGGATAAGCCTAAATAAATCTCGGGCAACCTTAACCGGGTCAACCTTGACTTAAAGAATAAGATCAATGTGGATTTTCTAGGGTAAATCTACATTCGATCTCGAGAGTTAGAGTTTGGAATAACAAAAGATATTAGCATCCAAACCAAAGATAGATATAAATCTCTGGTGAATCGATGCTAATTTGTAAAGGAGTTTTCCCCCTTTTTCAATTAAATTTGAAATTGGCGTGACCGCCGACTCACTAGAAAGATCATTCGAAGCGCAGTTATGGGTTACTCCAGAATCAAAAGAAGATGAATAGTGAGGGATATGAATGGATTTTGGAACCGTAGGGAATGTTCCAAAATTCAAAGGAATCGAGTCAAAAGGGAGAGATTCAAACTCGAACGACAGTGATTCTGTAAATACATTCACTCCATATGCTGAGTTTTGCCTAGAGCTACCAAAGCTCTGATACCAACTGTAACGACTCGGTATTTTTCAACCATTCGCATCCATTATAAGTGCATAGGCAGACACTCATGCCGAAATTGAATTGCTCAAAATACCGTGTTGGCAAACCTCAGAAGATACAGTAAATAAAAATTACAGATCACAGACACAGAGTATATAAAAATGCAGCGGAAGTAAAAGAGGAGATAGTAGTTCATGAAGCTACTATATAAAATATAAGATACATCAGAGTTAAATAAGATACAACAGAAGAGTAACAGGATACATCAGGTACAAATCAGATACATCACTGAACCACTAGATACTGAAACAAATAGATGGCTGGATCTTCAAGGAAAGCTCCAACGCCGAAGGTGAATCTTGAATGCTAACTCAATCAATCTGACCCGAGCGTAAAGCAAAACACAAAATCCTCGAGTCAGGACATAAATACTTATAAACTGTAAATCAACTCAAGTGAACAGTAACAAAATGCATCAGTAACTTAAAGGATGCTTGGGACCGCCCATCCTCTAAGGATCCGTTAAACTATTTACTATGTAGTAATATATGCTATATACGGTAGTGTCTAATCAGTAAAGTATAATCATATAGAAAATAGCGTTAAGGGGATGGTGAACCTTAACGCGGTCGGATCTTTAAAACCAAAATCGTAGTGGGCTCGATATAAGGATATGACACGGCACGCAAGGAAATGCCAGGGTGGATACACCGTTTGCACTCCCGGACCGGTGGTGACGGCAAGCCAACAGCTTCCGCCCACCTCGAACAATACCCCCGAATCAAAGTGGCGCCACCGAATCGAATCACAACAATAATAGAATGGTTTCCGATGGAGCATGCTCGATGAAAGGGTGCGACCCTTTGTGTAGCCCGGTATAGCTCCTGTTTAAGTCATATATGCCAACTCACGGGAGTTGGGTCCACGTAATATACCTCGAGAACGTCGCCACCATCCTACTTCATTCTGGAATCTCCACCGCGTACATAGTTGTTAAAGTGGTTTTCGGTATTGGCCGGCTATAAGACAATATCCGATCCCGGTCTCTTTAACAACCAATCGTTATTATAACCCGTAGTTATAACTTTAAAACAATATTTTATACTTCAAAATAAAATATCCTTTTCAATCCAAATCTTTATCAAAATAAAGATTAAATCATTTCCAAAACCATTTCAATATATCATCGTAAAATATCTTTCAATTCAAATATTTATCAAAATAAATATCAAGTCATTTCTAACCATTTCAATATATTAAATTTTCATACCCTTTCAACACTACCTTTCAAATCATTTTAATATATCAAAATATCATAACCTTTCAAAGTTTCAGTTCCAAAATATCATATCTTTCAGAACTTCTTTTTAAATCATGTTAATATCAAAATGTCCTATCTTTCAAACTCCGTTTTTCAAATCATTTAATATCAAAAATATCATATCTTCCAAAACTTCGTTTCAAATCATTTTAATATATAAAAATATCATATCCTTTCAAAACTTCGTTTCAAATCATTTTAATATATCAAAATATCGTATCTTTTCAAACTTCATTCATTTCAAATCATTATTCATTTTATTCAATCTAAAATACCATTTCAATTCATATTTCAAAACAGTTTATATTCAAAAAATTCTTTTTTATCATTTCAATGAAGTTATTATGTTTAATAATTAAATTATTAAATTTCCAAAAATTTCAACTTCCAAAGTTTATTTATTCACTTAAGTTTATCAAAACCGTGAAAATTCACTTTTCGAATCATTTAGAGAACTTATACGGAAAGTTACATTCAAAACAGTTCAATTTAACAAAAGACAGCATTTTAAAATGTTATAATAGGTTTACTTAAATTCGAATAACTTAGTTAAATTCAAAAATTATAGCACTTACAAAGATTGCTATAATAGCTTTTAATTCAACTTAGCTTTTTAGTTCATTATCATCAACTACAGCGTTTACAAATGCTGTAATATCATTTACATTGTAATTAATAGCATTTCAAAAAATGCAGTCAATTAACTTTAAATATTCAATAAAATTTCTCAACTAATTATATTTTTATTAAAAACATTTTTAACTTATAAAATCATACATTTTCACATTTATAACATCATTTAATTTTCCTTAAGTTCATGATTTTATAAAGTTAAATTTTCATTCAAAAATCAAGATTTAATAATAATTCACTTATTAAAATGCAATGTTGAATTTTTAAAATCCATTACATTAAATTTCAACTTAACACTTAAGTTCAAATTCTCAAATATAACTTTTTTTTATTTTCATTTACTTAACTAAAAGTTCACTTTTACGTCAATTTCATAAATTTCCAGTTTTAGTTATATTTCAAAATTTCAACTTACAATATTCATTCATTTCACACTTCAACTTTATTAAAATCATTAATATGATATAAAATTCACCTTAAATTCATTTAAATTCAATTTATCATAAATTTATCATAATTTCATATTCAATTAAATTTCCAATTATAATTAAATCAAAATTTCCAAAATAACTTACGTTCAAAATTTCTAACTTTTTCATTAATTCATTTCACTTACAATTATTCAGAAAATCAATAATAATTTTACAAAAATTTTATTTTTATTAAATTTCAAATCAAAATATTATAATAATTAAATTTCTAAAATATTTAAAATTTTAGAAAAACATATTTTAACTACGGGCCTGTATAAAATTTTCTACGCTAGGTAAAGTGATACAGGTAATATATCATTTGAACCCGTAATTTACAAAGAAAATCCGGGTTTTATCATTTCAAACCCGCAATCCCAAGTCAAAATGAAAATTTTAAAACCATTCAGGCCTATCATTTCAGCCCATAACATTTTTTTCTAATAGGGAACTTGCAGTGTGATCATATGCAGAAATAATATAAACAAGGTCAATATCACAATATACAGTCATATATCAGATGTCAGGTGAAAATTAATAGTTTTAACATGGTAATAATATGGTAATAACATGACATAGCATATCATATGATCATCATTAACTTGCATAAACATTTTTTATTACTAAACACTTGTCATCAATTCACTTTTCATAAGTATAAATGTCAGAGTGAGAAAGACTCACTTTTTCAAGCTGAAGACCAAAACAACAAACACAAGAGCGGTTCCAAAAGCACGACAAGCACGATATAGCACGACTTTTGATTTGAATGAATAGAGAGCAAATCAAATCTACAACCATTGTGTACAACCCAAAACAAAAAAAAAAAAATCAAAACAACAAAATTCAATACGACCTTAAAATGCAATAACATTGAAATAAAAGGAGATACGACTATGCAGTCTTTTGCTTTGCCTTCTCTATTGTTTGGTATGGCTTTGGGGTCTGATGTGGTTCAGATGTGGTCAAGTTTTGGGTCAGGTTTGGGCTAACATAGCTCGGGTTCAAGGCAAGACAAGGTGGAGTTTGTACATGAGGAGTTGATGTGGTTTTGAAGTCAATTAGGTTGTTTTTGGTCAAAACAAGGGCTCGGCCATGGGGATTGGGCTCGGCCTGTGATGTGTCATGACTAGAAAGAGGTGGGGAGGGGTGTGTTGTGGTCAGGTCTGTGGAGTGGTGGCGGCTATGGTGGTGGTTTGGGTGGTGGTTAAAGTGGATGAGCATGTAGAGGTCAAATAAGCATGAATCTAGGCATCTAGGTTGTAATTTGAGGGGTTTGACCATCAAAAGGGGTTCGACCATGGTCAGATCTGATGGGGTAGATGGTGGTGATGGTTGGGAAGAGGTGTAGGAGGTGGTGGCCGTGGCTATGGAGGAGAGGCCAAGCAATACACATGAGAAAACAAGGCAAAATATAAGAAAACAATGGAAAAAGAAGAGCAAAAAGAAGAGGAAAAGAGGAGCCATTACCAAACCTTTCTAGCCATGAAAAATGAAGCGGGGAGGAATGTTTTCACGTGAAAATGAGGTAAGAAATGCACAGCTACAATAAAGAAAGGAACGGTCAGAGGAAATTAAATCTATTAATTGGAAAAGAAACGGAAGAAGAAACGTTAAAACGATTTTACGTTTCTTTGCTTTCAAACCTTTTAAACTTCCTATATATATTCATATACATCTTAAATAACTGAAAACACTTATAAATTTCAGTTAGAATTCGAAAATATAACAGATAAACAAAATATTAATAATTAAATATTAATTAGATATGATTAAAATAAGAAAAATAGCACAGAAAATGAAAACTTGACTTAAGAATTAGAAATAACTTCAATACACTTTGGAAAAATTTACTTTAATTTAAATACATGTAAAACGAATAAAATAAAGTAAAACACAGCAAATAAAAGTGTGTGCATAAAATAAATAATAAATTTTAATTATATATAATTAAATTAAGAAAATGGCTTAAAATTGTAGACTAGGCTTTAAAATTAGAAACAAATTCAAATGAACTTTAGAAAAATTATATTATCATTTTAAAAATACTTAAAAGTCAAAATATACATCATATAAAATATCATCACATATTAAAAAAAATATAACAAAGAAGAAGTAATTTATACAATTTAAAATAGTCATTGTTAAATAACCCTATATACGCACAATATTGTAAAGGGTATAACTTTCACAATTTACATCCAAATTCAACGAAACGAAAAGTGGTGTTCTTAGAATTTTATGTACTCTCATAATAAAAGAAAAAATTAAAATTTTAAACTTTTAAAATTTTAAGTTGAAAGTCACAGTTTGACTATTTTGACCAAAATCAGCATTTCAGGCAAATATTCAACTTACACAAATTTGGAATTATAACTCATATAAAGATCAAGATTATATTTAAATAATAAATTTAATAATCTCAAATAAGTAAAATAAGTTTTTAAATCAAAATCTTACATTAAAAATAATTAAAATATACAATAAAATAATTACAAAATACAGGGTTGTTACATTTTGTCTAAGTTAATTATTTATGAATTGAATGGAATCCCAAATTAATTGAAATAATATGTAGTCAAAGGTAATTGAATGAATTTGTAACGACCCGTTAAATTAATAATATTTAATAAATTAGATTAGTATAATTTCTAATTTGTTTGGGAATAAATGTAGAAATTTGGTATAGTAGTTGCGTAACTTAGTGTAACAATAAAACATTATGACAATAGGTTTGGTAAATGTAGATGGTCACATTTTGTTGAAAGTTAGTGATAAGAAACGAATGGAAGTTGAATTTATAAAAGTTAATATAAATATTAACTTTAATAGTATTCATGTATACAAAAATGCAATAAGTGTAGATAGAAATATTTAATGTCTGTAGAAAGAGAAAAATCTAATAGAAACATAAACTTTAATTATATGAAAGAGTATAGATCTGAGCAAATGGATGAAGATTGATAAGGACAGTGTTTGTAATCAGTTTGGTTATTAATATTTGAGATAGAGATGTGTAAATACGTAAATGAGTTATAATGGGAAGGAATGGTAAGAATGAAAATATAATAATAAGCATTTGATTCAATTAAGGGAGTTAAATTATAATAAATGGTCATTTAATAAATTCAACGTTCTGTGAGAAATCATAATAATTGTGTAAAATCAGCACAAGTTGGAAATGCATAAACCTTAATAAACATTCTAACTAAATAAATTTATGCAAATGTGGGAATTAGTTATAAGCGTGTAATTATGGGTATGATAACAATTAGTATAAAATACCTATATATTGGAAACACATTTGTAAAGCATAATTAATTGAGTTGGTGAATTGGGAATGAATTCAAAGTATATGAACATTTATGTTATATAAATAAGAATTAATGCAGTAGCTAAATTTGTGAAATCTAAATCTATGGAACAAAGGGTGTAAGATCTTTAATGATGGAAATTAACGTTACAGGTAGTGTAAATTCCTATTTTAATAAGACTATGGGTTATAGTAAAGATTTTTAAATCAAGATTTAGCTACGTGAATAAAAAGAATGAAGGTAATTGAGTTATTGCAATTAAGAAAATTTAAACGTTTATTAATACGTTAAGTAAAACTTAAGTTGGGATTTAAAATATTTGTGTATATTAATTTCATGCATTTGGCTATAATGGATTTAATAATAAAAATGAAACAGTGAAATCAAATGGATATAAGATTTCAATTATACCTTGAAATTCATATTCACCATAAAAGGTTAATTGGAACCAAAGTAGTTAATATAGGAATTAAGCCTTATTTATTAATTTGGATTTATGGAAATAGTTAATTCCATAAAATAAAGTTAAAGCTAATTCAAATTTAGTTGGACCATTGTTGATATAACTTTAGAAAGCAAGATTTTATTTATAATTTGAATATTAAATCCAACAAAGGGTATTTACTACAAATAAAATAGAATTAAACGTAAAATATTACGTTATTGAATTTAAAATGGAATTTGTAAACAATTGAGTGAATTTAATAAATTTATCAAACTTATAATGTTGAATTCATTAAGATTGGAATTAATAATAGTTAAGAAAATGAGGGGATAATAATTTGAAATCATAGCAATAGATATTAATGTAAGGTTACCTTAAATAAGTTAAGGCAAACCAATGGAGAATAATGTAGATACCTTATAATACGATGTTTGTGTGTAAAGGAAATGAGAATAAAGTTATTAATAATTTGGAATTTTATTTATGGTAAAAAGTTTATTTGCAATCAAATGAGTTGGAATGGAAATCAAATCTATTTATCTAATTGGATTTAAGTGAGAGTATAAGAGTATATGATTTAATAATTGGGTTTTTGCGAATAAAATTTATAATTCCCAAATAATAAGAAAACGCAGAAATTAACACTGCAAAATTGATATACTTATAAATTTTAATTCACATCCAAGCTTGGAAAACCATTTGGGATTGTTTGAATTATATAAGTCACAAAATTTGGCCAATATTAGAAGTTGAAACATAAAAACTGGATTTATAATTTATTTTAATTTATTTAATAAATATTAAAAATAGCCATTTTGGGCACGGACTCGGATTTCGACGAAACCAGTTTCATCGGATCCGTATCGGTGAATTATTATAGGGTTTCAAATTTCGTATCGATCGGACTTGTCGTTTGATCGTACGGACGCGAAACGCCTTGAAATCAATTTTATTAAAATCAATTTGAAATCAATTTGGAAATCTTGTTTTCAGCATAACTTCTTCATACGATCGAATTTGGTCGTGAAACTTTTTCCATCGCGTTCAGAATATTTTAAAATACCTATCTGGATATATGGGTTTGATAAATTTCGTTCCGGGGTCAGAACGGGCTTTTTGGGCAACTACCGTCTAGCGCGTTCGTTATCCGTACCCACCTAGCCTTCTTCTATTTGTCTATATATATGTGATCATAAACCCTAGCTTCACCCTATTGTCTATTTACTGTACGTTCATTTTCTTCAACCTTCTTTCTTCCTCAATGGATACATCTCAGATCCAATTCCAGATCTATCCACGGTTCAAAATCAAAAGTCAAAACTCAAAAATTTCAGAAAATTCCAGAAAAAATATATGTTGAAATATTCGATACGCGTAATCTACTGGTGAAATTCGTTTTTCAATTGGAGCTGTCGTTCATCCAGAATAAATTCAAACAGCCCCAAAACCGTTCATCATCGTCGCACAAAACTTTATCGGATCGAGATTCTGTTTCTGGGTTTTGGAGAGGGAACCGAGGGGAGCGCATCTATGTAATTTGTTTGGCAGTTCAACAGTTAGATCGTCGTAGATCTTCGATTAAGGTTTCGAAACCTTATGTATAGGCGGCGGCCGGTGGTAGCCTGGAGGCGACCGGACGTAGGTCATCAGGGGAGGCCGAGGAAGAGGAGTGCTATGGTAGTTGCGACGAGGTGGATGGAGGCAGAAGGAGGCGACGGTCGTTGGTCAACGGAGGTGGTTGCGTGCGTGTCCAGTGGAGATGTTGCGTGAGTAGGGTTCAGGAAGAAGCACTGTTGCTGTGCGTTTCTCATTTGGGTGACGTGGCAAGTAATGTGTGTCATTTTGTTTATTTTCATTTTTGAATTCAATCATCATTTTTCGCCATAACTTTGTCATACGAAGTCGGATTCGCACGAATTTTTTTTTGTTAGGATCGTAATTTAATTCCGGACTTGATGACGCTGGTTTGGACGAATTCTGAGACGGGCGAATTTTTGAGTTTAAATTGAATTTAAATTCGATTTAAATTCAAAAGGTGAGTGTTTTGACCCACTCACAATTACTAGAAGCTTTTATGTTTGTTAAATAAATTTTAGAAATGAATAGAAATTTATTTATGTGCATTTGACATGTTTATTTCATTCATATCTGTTGAATTGCATTTTATTAAATTTAACTGTTAATTTAATTGATTTATTGCGTATTAATTTACTGTTAGAAATTTTTGTTTGCATATGAACTGCTAGTTAACAGTTATATAAATTTTTACTGAATATAAAATTGTTAGATTAACAGTTGATAAATTTAATTTGAATAAAACTGCCAGTTATTACCTGTTGCATATTATCAAACACATATTGTTATTGATTGATATTGCTTGTGGATTTTGATTGGATGATGGATGATATTGATGGATGTTATTTATATATCATTATATTGCCAATTATCATGCATATTTATTCATTCGGGATTGTGGTTTGAAATGATATATAACCGCAAATTTTATATCTTTTAAATTGCGGATTGAAATGATAAATATCCGTATCACTTGACCATAGGATAGAAAACTATATACAGGCACCGCGGTCTATATATAACTATTTTTAATGTGATTTCTATGGTTTGGATGGAATACGGTTTATAAAAATCTTAAATTTTATACTGAATAAATGTTTTCTTCCATATTTATATACATATGAAGTTGAAAAATTCGAAATAAAAAGGTGTATAAATCTCTTTATTAAAATGGAAGAAAATTTAGAAAATGGAGTTTGATAATTTATATCCTATGTTTAAATGTTAAGTTGGAAATTTTAAGATAGTATATTTACAATTGGATTTTTCCCAAAATAAATTGAAATGAATATTCTAGTATAATTTGAATTGGAAAATATATATAATTTATTACTAGAAATTGAAGTCTTATTATTTATGAATTTTGTGTGAATGTTCAAAACTAATTAATAGAACATTTGATTTGTTGAAAGAATAAAAATCCAACTTTAGTTGAAATATTAACACTCAAGATGGATATAAATATATATAAAATTGAAATGGTTGGGACTTGAAATAATATTTTGGATTATGGTTTTAACATTGAGTAAAGAAATATTCACAAAGCCATGTAAATTATTTTCCGTACAAAGTAACCATAAAGTTAAATCACTTATTTTATATATTGTTGAATATCCAAACCATTTAGTTTTGAAAGTAATGGTTTTAAAAAATATGGATTTCGAAGTATTATGTTGAAAGTTAATATTCAAATATTTGGTTACAAGGAATTATAAATTTTAAAAGTGGCATAAATTTTGGAAAAGATTTATATTTGGGAAATGATATCATTGATTTGGGTTTTATAAAAATAATATCAAAATGAATCTTTTTGGGTTTTAAAAAAAGAAATGATATCGTAATATTATGGTTTGAAATGGATTATATTCTGGTTTTAAAGTATAAACTATTTTTAAATAACCGCGGTGTTATAATAACGATGGGTTGGCAAAGAGACCGGGATCGGATTTGGACATACTCTCTGTCGATACCGAAAACCACTTTGACTAACCGTGTACGCGGTGGAGTTTCCAGAATGAAGTAGGACGGTGGCGACGTTTCCTGTAAGGTAAATACGTGGACCCAACTCCCGTGAGTTGGCATAAGGTGGCTAAAACAGGAGCGATCGACGGGTTAATGAGGTCATTCCTCTGATCGGACACTCCTCTTCGATATTATACTTTGACTTTGGATTGATTCAGTGGCCACTTCTATTTTGATTTTGGGGGAGTTTGTTCGAGGTGGGCGGTAGCTGCGGCTACGCGTTACCATCGACCCGGAAGCATAATTGGTATATCTACCCTGGCATTGCCTAGTTGTGCCATGTCACCTACCCTAGCGCGCCTTATACGATTTTAGCTTTGTACCATACCTATGGAGTGCCCTCTGACGACGCCCAGTACGGGGGAGATTACGGTACTGTATAGACTATGGGAATATATTCTGTGTTAAGGGCTATATGGGTAACCCCTTAACGCTATTTAAAAGTAAGTTTATTTTACAATTAGACACTATTATAATAGCGCAATATACTACATAGTAAATAGTTTAACGGATCCTTAGGAGATGTAAATCCCGAGCATCTCTTGAGTTACTGTACTCATATTTATTTCTGTTAATTTAACTCACATAAGATCTTTTAGTTCTGACTCGGGTGTTTTGTCTTTTCAATTCGCTCGGGTCAGTCCGAGCGTTTCAGGATTGAAAATTTTATTTCTGGAGGAAGAAGACGAAGATTTTATTATTATTACTATAGATAATATGGTTTCACTACACTATTTAATTCCGCTGCATTGTTATTGATAAGTGTAACTCTGATATGTATTATATAAATATAATAAATGTTTTTGTAAACAGCTTTCTAAACTGTATATTTGATTATTATATTTTATCCTTCCGCTGTGAGATTCTGTCTTGTTTTATTTCTTTCTTGTTTCTTATTTACCCCATAACAATCCGCCCTTCCGTATGCTTTGAATCGACATGTGTGTCTGTTTAAATCGTGCGAAAAGGCGGGACGTTACATCTGGTATCAGAGCTTTGGTTTAGCGATAAACCTTGGCTTTGTGGGGTTTGACTCTTTGTTAATAGGGTAGAAATATCCTATGGGAGTCGCTGAGTGTATATATATGAGAGAGCGTATTTGTTAGTATTAATAAAAATATTTTTATATTGTGTTAATCTGTTCCGCTTTGTATTTATAAATTCTGGTTGATGCATGGGACGCTATGTCATCAATAGGGATTTCTAAACACTTAATAGGACAGACCGACATAATATTTGTTTTAATATAGGTGAATGAAAGAATTTTGCCTATTATATTTTCTATATATATAAATATTTTTTATAAAGATATATATTTGGTTGCTATAGATTGGGTGTTAGGAAATAAAATATTTATAATAACTGAAGCTAAGTTGAAATTATGATAAATCAAATTGGAGATTTTAGAACTTAAGTCCGGGATTTTTCCAAATCTGCTTTCAAAGAATTTGTGAAATCTATTGATTTGGTTTATAAAATTTTCTTGCATAAATATTTAGTATAATTCGGAAGAAATGTTTTAAAAAGAAGAGTTTGGAAAAATTTAAATTCTGTACTTTCCTCTCTGTTGCTGGAAAATAATTTCGGTGATGGCGGCCGCATCATCGACTTTCATTTTCGAGTTTCGAAGGGGAAAGGCCACTGTGGTAATTTTACTGCAGATTTATTTTGAAATTATCTAAAATTTTAATTGTTTTAAATATAATTAGAGATATATATAAGTGTAAGAAGTTATTTATCTATTATTTCAAAATAAATTGAAATTTGACCCGGTATTTAATTCTAAAATTTTCCACTAATTAATGGTTTAAATTATTTTTAGGGAAATATAAAGTAAGTAATAAATGGATTAAAACCTCTAATTTAAGTAAGAAAATTAATGCTAGGTATAAGGGAAGTTAAAATTTTAACTGATAAATAATGGTAAAGATTTATTGAAAAATCAATGAATTAAAAGAATTGAGATTAAACTTGTATAAGTACAATTGCAATTTTCTTTAACATAAATAACTTACCAAATATAAAAAGTTGAAATGTTAAATAAAAAATAGAATTGAATATTTTACAAGTAGGAATTTAGGAAATAATGAAGTATTCAATAAATTTACTGTTATTAATAAGAATTAATTGTATAACTTAAGTTATAAGTAAGGGTAAGTAGTATAAATAGATGATATAAACTCAGTCAATAAATTGGAATACAAATATAATGAATTTTACAATAAATGGAAAATGAAAATTTGTAAGAAATAAAGAAATCCCTCCATAAATGAAGGAAAGAAAATCAAACCACTGAATTATGAAATAAATGTAAATAAACTATTTTGGTGTTGGTTTGGATTGTTTGGTTGATGTATGTTTGTTGGGTAAGGAATTTTGGAGTTATGGGATGAAAAAATAATCTATCTTTGTTCCATCTAAGACTGTTGAGTAACGGATGCAATTGATAGTTATTCTTCATTCCGTACAATTTCAGAATTTGAACCCGAACAACAAATTGATTGTTTGATTGAATGGTTGTCTGTTGGTGGCATGTGCTGTTTGTTAAAATTTATGGTTGTTGCATTTGATTGGATATGAATGATTGAATCTACCCAAACATTTCACTGTAATATAAATATTTAACTTTTAGACTACATAAGTGAATACAGGTGATGGAAGCAACTGCTACTGCTTTTGGTTCCAAAATAAAAAACGTATAGTGTCCGACAAATAGGTACGTTTCCGGATTTCGTATAAAGCGCTATTTTATATATTTTCCCGTGTTGGGATATTTTATTTTGGATATATATGTAATATATTGTATATTTGGATATTATATTTTCTCCAGAGTCCCTCCGTACAAAGGAGACTCTGCCAAAAATTTTCGTAAATTTTGGACTTAGAATTTTGTTAAAATATTTTTCCAACTTTAATAATTCAAGTATTAAAGGATCTGATTGATTATAAAACAAGTATATTTCATTAAAGGAAATTAATCCAGTAAAATATTGTTTATAAGTTAATATTTGAAATAAGATGTACTGTTTGTTCTTCCTTCTCCATTCTTTTCCTTTTCGGGGACGAAAAGTTTTGAGTGGGGGAGATTGTAACGACCCGTTAAATTAATAATATTTAATAAATTAGATTAGTATAATTTCTAATTTGTTTGGGAATAAATGTAGAAATTTGGTATAGTAGTTGCGTAACTTAGTGTAACAATAAAACATTATGACAATAGGTTTGGTAAATGTAGATGGTCAAATTTTGTTGAAAGTTAGTGATAAGAAACGAATGGAAGTTGAATTTATAAAAGTTAATATAATTATTAACTTTAATAATATTCATGTATACAAAAATGCAATAAGTGTAGATAGAAAAATTTAATGTCTGTAGAAAGAGAAAAATCTAATAGAAGCATAAACTTAATTATATGAAAGAGTATAGATCTGAGCAAATGGATGAAGATTGATAAGGACAGTGTTTGTAATCAGTTTGGTTATTAATATTTGAGATAGAGATGTGTAAATACGTAAATGAGTTATAATGGGAAGGAATGGTAAGAATGAAAATATAATAATAAGCATTTGATTCAATTAAGGGAGTTAAATTATAATAAATGGTCATTTAATAAATTCAACGTTCTGTGAGAAATCATAATAATTGTGTAAAATCAGCACAAGTTGGAAACGCATAAACCTTAATAAACATTCTAACTAAATAAATTTATGCAAATGTGGGAATTAGTTATAAGCGTGTAATTATGGGTATGATGACAATTAGTATAAAATACCTATATATTGGAAACACATTTGTAAAGCATAATTAATTGAGTTGGTGAATTGGGAATGAATTCAAAGTATATGAACATTTATGTTATATAAATAAGAATTAATGCAGTAGCTAAATTTGTGAAAACTAAATCTATGAACAAAGGGTGTAAGATCTTTAATGATGGAAATTAACGTTACAGGTAGTGTAAATTCCTATTTTAATAAGACTATGGGTTATAGTAAAGATTTTTAAATCAAGATTTAGCTACGTGAATAAAAAGAATGAAGGTAATTGAGTTATTGCAATTAAGAAAATTTAAACGTTTATTAATACGTTAAGTAAAACTTAAGTTGGGATTTAAAATATTTGTGTATATTAATTTCATGCATTTGGCTATAATGGATTTAATAATAAAAATGAAACAGTGAAATCAAATGGATATAAGATTTCAATTATACCTTGAAATTCATATTCACCATAAAAGGTTAATTGGAACCAAAGTAGTTAATATAGGAATTAAGCCTTATTTATTAATTTGGATTTATGGAAATAGTTAATTCCAAAAAATAAAGTTAAAGCTAATTCAAATTTAGTTGGACCATTGTTGATATAACTTTAGAAAGCAAGATTTTATTTATAATTTGAATATTAAATCCAACAAAGGGTATTTACTACAAATAAAATAGAATTAAACGTAAAATATTACGTTATTGAATTTAAAATGGAATTTGTAAACAATTGAGTGAATTTAATAAATTTATCAAACTTATAATGTTGAATTCATTAAGATTGGAATTAATAATAGATAAGAAAATGAGGGGATAATAATTTGAAATCATAGCAATAGATATTAATGTAAGGTTACCTTAAATAAGTTAAGGCAAACCAATGGAGAATAATGTAGATACCTTATAATACGATGTTTGTGTGTAAAGGAAATGGGAATAAAGTTATTAATAATTTGGAATTTTATTTATGGTAAAAAGTTTATTTGCAATCAAATGAGTTGGAATGGAAATCAAATCTATTTATCTAATTGGATTTAAGTGAGAGTATAAGAGTATATGATTTAATAATTGGGTTTTTGCGAATAAAATTTATAATTCCCAAATAATAAGAAAACGCAGAAATTAACACTGCAAAATTGATATACTTATAAATTTTAATTCACATCCAAGCTTGGAAAACCATTTGGGATTGTTTGAATTATATAAGTCACAAAATTTGGCCAATATTAGAAGTTGAAACATAAAAACTGGATTTATAATTTATTTTAATTTATTTAATAAATATTAAAAATAGCCATTTTGGGCACGGACTCGGATTTCGACGAAACCAGTTTTATCGGATCCGTATCGGTGAATTATTATAGGGTTTCAAATTTCGTATCGATCGGACTTGTCGTTTGATCGTACGGACGCGAAACGCCTTGAAATCAATTTTATTAAAAATCAATTTGAAATCAATTTGGTAATCTTGTTTTCAGCATAACTTCTTCATACGATCGAATTTGGTCGTGAAACTTTTTCCATCGCGTTCAGAATATTTTAAAATACCTATCTGGATATATGGGTTTGATAAATTTCGTTCCGAGGTTAGAACGGGCTTTTTGGGCCAACTACCGTCTAGCGCGTTCATTATCCGTACCCACCTAGCCTTCTTCTATTTGTCTATATATATGCGATCATAAACCCTAGCTTCACCCTATTGTCTATTTACTGTACGTTCATTTTCTTCAACCTTCTTTCTTCCTCAATGGATACATCTCAGATCCAATTCCAGATCTATCCACAGTTCAAAATCAAAAGTCAAAACTCAAAAATTTCGGAAAATTCCAGAAAAAATATATGTTGAAATATTCGATACGCGTAATCTACTGGTGAAATTCGTTTTTCAATTGGAGCTGTCGTTCATCCAGAATAAATTCAAACCGCCCCAAAACCGTTCATCATCGTCGCACAAAACTTTATCGGATCGAGATTCTATTTCTGGGTTTTGGAGAGGGAACCGAGGGGAGCGCATCTATGTAATTTGTTTGGCAGTTCAACGGTTAGATCGTCGTAGATATTCGATTAAGGTTTCGAAACCTTATGTATAGGCGGCGGCCGGTGGTAGCCTGGAGGCGACCGGACGTAGGTCATCAGGGGCGGCCGAGGAAGAGGAGTGCTATGGTAGTAGCAACGAGGTGGATGGAGGCAGAGGGAGGCGACGGTCGTTGGTCAACGGAGGTGGTTGCGTGCGTGTCCAGTGGAGATGTTGCGTGAGTAGGGTTCAGGAAGAAGCACTGTTGCTGTGCGTTTCTCATTTGGGTGACGTGGCAAGTAATGTGTGTCATTTTGTTTATTTTCAATTTTGAATTCAATCATCATTTTTCGCCATAACTTTGTCATACGAAGTCGGATTCACACGAATTTTTTTTTGTTAGGATCGTAATTTAATTCCGGACTTGATGACGCTAGTTTGGACGAATTCTGAGACGGGCGAATTTTTGAGTTTAAATTGAATTTAAATTCGATTTAAATTCAAAAGGTGAGTGTTTTGACCCACTCACAATTACTAGAAGCTTTTATGTTTGTTAAATAAATTTTAGAAATGAATAGAAATTTATTTATGAGCATTCGGCATGTTTATTTCATTCATATCTGTTGAATTGCATTTTATTAAATTTAACTGTTAATTTAATTGATTTATTGCGTATTAATTTACTGTTAGAAATTTTTGTTTGCATATGAACTGCTAGTTAACAGTTATATAAATTTTTACTGAATATAAAATTGTTAGATTAACAGTTGATAAATTTAATTTGAATAAAACTGCCAGTTATTACCTGTTGCATATTATCAAACACATATTGTTATTGATTGATATTGCTTGTGGATTTTGATTGGATGATGGATGATATTGATGGATGTTATTTATATATCATTATATTGCCAATTATCATGCATATTTATTCATTCGGGATTGTGGTTTGAAATGATATATAACCGCAAATTTTATATCTTTTAAATGCGGATTGAAATGATAAATATCCGTATCACTTGACCATAGGATAGAAAACTATATACAGGCACCGCGGTCTATATATAACTATTTTTAATGTGATTTCTATGGTTTGGATGGAATACGGTTTATAAAAATCTTAAATTTTATGCTGAATAAATGTTTTCTTCCATATTTATATACATATGAAGTTGAAAATTTTGAAATAAAAAGGTGTATAAATCTCTTTATTAAAATGGAAGAAAATTTAGAAAATGGAGTTTGATAATTTATATCCTATGTTTAAATGTTAAGTTGGAAATTTTAAGATAGTATATTTACAATTGGATTTTTCCCAAAATAAATTGAAATGAATATTCTAGTATAATTTGAATTGGAAAATATATATAATTTATTACTAGAAATTGAAGTCTTATTATTTATGAATTTTATGTGAATGTTCAAAACTAATTAATAGAACATTTGATTTGTTGAAAGAATAAAAATCCAACTTTAGTTGAAATATTAACACTCAAGATGGATATAAATATATATAAAATTGAAATGGTTGGGACTTGAAATAATATTTTGGATTATGGTTTTAACATTGAGTAAAGAAATATTCACAAAGCCATGTAAATTATTTTTCGTACAAAGTAACCATAAAGTTAAATCACTTATTTTATATATTGTTGAATATCCAAACCATTTAGTTTTGAAAGTAATGGTTTTAAAAACTATGGATTTCGAAGTATTATGTTGAAAGTTAATATTCAAATATTTGGTTACAAGGAATTATAAATTTTAAAAGTGGCATAAATTTTGGAAAAGATTTATATTTGGGAAATGATATCATTGATTTGGGTTTTATAAAAATAATATCAAAATGAATCTTTTTGGGTTTTAAAAAAAGAAATGATATCGTAATATTATGGTTTGAAATGGATTATATTCTGGTTTTAAAGTATAAACTATTTTTAAATAACCGCGGTGTTATAATAACGATGGGTTGGCAAAGAGACCGGGATCGGATTTGGACATACTCTCTGTCGATACCGAAAACCACTTTGACTAACCGTGTACGCGGTGGAGTTTCCAGAATGAAGTAGGACGGTGGCGACGTTTCCTGTAAGGTAAATACGTGGACCCAACTCCCGTGAGTTGGCATAAGGTGGCTAAAACAGGAGCGATCGACGGGTTAATGAGGTCATTCCTCTGATCGGACACTCCTCTTCGATATTATACTTTGACTTTGGATTGATTCAGTGGCCACTTCTATTTTGATTTTGGGGGAGTTTGTTCGAGGTGGGCGGTAGCTGCGGCTACGCGTTACCATCGACCCGGAAGCGTAATTGGTATATCTACCCTGGCATTGCCTAGTTGTGCCGTGTCACCTACCCTAGCGCGCCTTATACGATTTTAGCTTTGTACCATACCTATGGAGTGCCCTCTGACGACGCCCAGTACGGGGGAGATTACGGTACTGTATAGACTATGGGAATATATTCTGTGTTAAGGGCTATATGGGTAACCCCTTAACGCTATTTAAAAGTAAGTTTATTTTACAATTAGATACTATTATAATAGCGCAATATACTACATAGTAAATAGTTTAACGGATCCTTAGGAGATGTAAATCCCGAGCATCTCTTGAGTTACTGTACTCATATTTATTTCTGTTAATTTAACTCACATAAGATCTTTTAGTTCTGACTCGGGTGTTTTGTCTTCTCAATTCGCTCGGGTCAGTCCGAGCGTTTCAGGATTGAAGATTTTATTTCTGGAGGAAGAAGACGAAGATTTTATTATTATTACTATAGATAATATGGTTTCACTACACTATTTAATTCCGCTGCATTGTTATTGGTAAGTGTAACTCTGATATGTATTATATAAATATAATAAATGTTTTTGTAAACAGCTTTCTAAACTGTATATTTGATTATTATATTTTATCCTTCCGCTGTGAGATTCTGTCTTGTTTTATTTCTTTCTTGTTTCTTATTTACCCCATAACAATCCGCCCTTCCGTATGGTTTGAATCGACATGTGTGTCTGTTAAAATCGTGCGAAAAGGCGGGACGTTACAGAATTTGTATTGTATAGGTAATTGTGACACTTGTTTGAAAATAATAAACTTATAAGTAATTAAAAGTTAATGGTGATAATTAATTAAGTTACCTATTCATGTAGTTAGTCGAATTGAATTTGTGAACCAATTGCAATTGAAATGAAAGTTTATATATTAGTTGAGTGCATTATCTCTAACTGTAGTTAAATAATAACGTGGAATTCATTTGATGTAATATAGTAAATCGACTGATAATGAAATTTTTATTTGAAAAAAAAATCCAATATTGAAATCCGTCAAATATTGAACAATTAAATTGTTTAAATTTGATATTTGGAAATTATTGAATAATTTAATAATGGGAATTGAATAGCCATATAATGGAAATAGTTGTTCTATAATTTTAATTCGTTTCAAAAGTTAAATTTTTAAGTTCGTTTTGAATATCTCAAAAGATAGTGATTTAAGAATAATCAAATTGTTTAAATTTAATATTACAAATGTTTGAATAATTAAATTCCGAATTTGATATGATTAATTTGATATGGGAATTTAATATATGAAAATAGAGTGAATAACTGAATTTGATTTAATATGATTCAAATTGGTTTCCAAAATGAATGCAAGTTATATTGGGATTATAATAGAGTTAATAAGATTTTAAAATTGGAATTTATTGGATAATTGAATAACGGGTTTAATATGATTAAAAATGATTTGTATAAATTTTATTTTATCATATTAAAGTAAGAATGATGCTGTAGAACTTTTAAAATTGAAATAAAAGTAAATTTGTGAAAATTGAATATTTTAATGTTGAATTATTTCGAACAGTCTCAGAATTGGACGAAACTAGTTCCATTGGATCCGTAATAGTTTGTTATTATCGGATTTTAATTTTCATAGCAATTGGAGTTTTCGTTTGACCGTGGCATCTCGAAACGCATCGAAATTGTTTTAATATTAATTTGACGAGTTAAAATAGCCATTTTTCAAACAGTTTCGGATTTCGACGAAACTAGTTTCATCGGAGACGTAATATGATATTATTGTAAGATTTCAAATTTCATGTCAATCGGATTTGCCGTTTGTCCGAGGCGAGCCAAAACGCATAGAAATTCGTTTAAATCGATTTAATTCAAATTGATCGTTTATCGCTATAACTCGCACAGCGATCGAATTAGCTTCCGAAACCTGTTCCATTGTGTCCGGAACACGGGATAAACCCTAGAAACGCCGGTCACCGCGCGTAAATCGGAGTTCGAAAATCCGGAATGAATAGAGTTCGCCGTTTCCTATAAATAGCCCCTTGTCTTCATAAATTTGGAAAAAATTATATACTAGGGTTTCAATTAGCTGCAGGCCGCCTCCATTAAACATCAATGGCCAGAAAGCACCCATCTTCTTCCCTTAATCTCTTCATATCCAAGCATCGATTCGAGAAACTTTCTAAACGAAAAACGTAGAGCATTGAGAGATCTTCGATTTCATACGGCGATGATGGGTTATCGTCATAATTTGGAGGCACGGATGGCCGCGTTCGTGACGAGTTCGCACACGGGTATCGAGTCGAGGGGGTGGCCGAGCTTCAGGTGGTGGCAGGCGCAGGTGGCTCTTGTCGAGGGCGTTCTAGTGGAAGTTGTTGATCGTCCCGGAAGTCGATGTGGTGGTCGCAGTTCGAAGCCCTAAGGGGCGTGCGTTGGGTTGATGTTGCACGGTAAATACTGGGAGATGGAAGAAAGAAGGAGCGGCTGTGATTGCAGGTGCAGGATCCAATGGCTAAGATGGTAGCTAGGTTTAAAAATATAATATATGTTGTAAATAATTATATTAAAAATGCGTGTAAACTTATAAATATCGTATCTTATTCATACGAGGTCGGATTCGGACGAAACTTTTTGCGTTGGAATCGTATGGACGAGCTCTACGCAATGGAGCTGGATTGGAATCATTTGGAGCTAGAGAAAATTTTGAGTTAAATTGAACGTCGTTCGATTTGATTTAAAATCGTAAAAATCAAGGTGAGTGTTTTATAACGCTCACAACGTACTGAATATCTTTATGCTAGTTAAATTTGACATTATGAAGTGTTACGAATTTTATTTGTCGTTGTTTGATAAATTTAATTGCCATATTGATTGTCATTTGAACTAACCGTTGAAAATTAAATTGACCGTTAAAATTGAAATTGAAATTGAATTGCGATAAAATTACCTGACATTGACAACTATGAAATTGCTATGAATTGTATTGTCTATTGGATGATTTATTTCGTTGGATGCTATGGGTTGATATTTAAATGTTTGGATGTTTATTGCTTATATATAACCTGGTATGCATACATATGACAATATGATTGATTTAAGTGATATATATTCATCCCTGACATTTAATTGGAATAAATAATTACTTGTCCATACGGTAGAAAATTATATACGGACACCGAATTGGCTAAATTAATAATTTTTAAAAATCGTCAATTTGAAATTTATTTAAATGTTTTGGATTTAAAAGTTATAAATAGAAATAAATTTAAAGAAATCGGATTTATCGAAAAATTGAGTTTGGAATGTTGAAATAAATTTTGGTTAAAAGAAATTGTTAAATAATATAAGTCGAGACTTTGAAATTTAAAAATTGGGATTTGATTGAATTTCGAAAATTGATTTGTTTAAAGATTTAACTTTAATTCTAGCTTTGAATATTACCAAGTAAAAGTGATATAAAAATGATATTTTGAAGTCGAGCTTGGAATTGAATCATATTTGAAATTTGGATTTAAACTCGAAAATTGATGGATAATTTTGTTAAGTGTATAAATGGATATTTTGAAAAACCAAGCTCTAAATCGATATAAATTGAAATTGAATTAATTGAAAGTGAATATAAAATTGAATAAATTGAAGTCAAAGTTGACATTGATTTGAATTGAAATCGAAATTGAATCGGTAGAATGGAAATTGAAATTGATTTGAATTGGGAAGTTATAAATTAAAATGGATTGGTTTTGAAGCTGTTTTATTTTGTTTTCCAAATTACTCTGCTATATAAACCATTTTTGAATACTTAAACTATTTAATCTATTTTAAATCTACTTAACCCAATTTAAATTAACTAATTTATCTATTTCAAATCCATTTTAAGATTTTAAGTATTTTAACTATTTTAATTATTTAAAACTACTTTTAAACTACTTAAAACTATTTTTCTAAAATCCTAAGCTGGTCAATAAGGTGAAATGTTTATGTTTAAATCTTGAATTTAAATAGGAATTGGGTTAAATGAAGTTGCAACCTAAATTGAAATTCGAAATGATTTTGAAATCGAAATGAGATATTGGTGCGAAAAATGATTTTTGAAACAAAATCTTACATTTGAATAGATACGACGATATTTGAAATGGATTTGATTTTTGAAGCGAATATGATATTTTGTTATCAATTATGAATCGATTTGAAATGTAAAAGAGCCAGCGGTGTAATAATACGTAGTTATTAAAGAGACCGGGATCGGATATGGACATACTCTCTGTCGATACCGAAAACCACTTTAATAACTATTATACGCGGAGTGTTGATCCAGAATGAAGTGGATGGTTTGGTGAACGTGTTGATTGAAGAAAGAGAACGATATTGGATGACCCCTGACATGACTAAAACAGGAGCCGCGCCGGGCCATTGAGGTTCGTCACCTCTAGAGGACACACTTCTTCGATACCATATCTATTACATTTGTGATTCGATTTGGGTGCACCCCTTGATTTGGGAGAGTTGTTTCGCGGTGTTGGGGTAGCACCTGGCTATGCTCAACATCAGTCTGGATCACGCAACTATTAGTATCCTAGTTGGTATCGCATCATGTACCTTGTCATACTGATTATCCTATTCGCGACCACTACGTTATGTTTTGTGTTATACCTATGGGGTACCCTCTGATAACCACCAGTCTACGGTGGGGCTTACGGTGCTCTATAGACCATGGCATTATAAAAATGTGTTAAGGGGGATTATGGTAACGCCTTAACGCTATTTTGATACTTTATATTACTGATAGGCATTATCTACTTAGCGTATATTACTACATAGTAGATAGTTTAACGGATCCTTGAGAGATGGAAAATCCCGTAACATCTCTTAAGTTATTGCACGCACGTTGACACTGGATATGAGATGTCAAACCCCGTTAACATCTCTGACGCCGTTACACTCATATTTATTTACGATTGATTTAACTTTCATAAGGATATTTTAGTCCTGACTCGAGTGTTTTGTCTTTTCATTACGCTCAGGCCAGTCCTGAGTTTTTCAGATTTTTTGAAGATCTATTCTGGAGGATGAAGACGAAGATTTGGTATACTATTACTATTATTACCCTTGCATCATGCTATCTGCTGCATTATTTTAATTGTTCTGTTGTATATGTATAACTCTGATAAATGTTGTATAAATAATTGTCAAAGTACAGTAAACAGCTTCATGAACTGTTTATTTGACTATTATATTTTATCGTTTCGCTGCGAGATTCTATGTTGTTTCTTTTCCTTTATTTCTCTTTCTTTTCTTTTCTTATTTACCCCAATAACCATCTGCCCTTTTTGAATGGTTTGGAATCGGCATGTGTATTTGATCGTCGGTTTAGACTATCCAAAAAGGCGGGTCGTTACAGTTGGTATCAGAGCTTTGATTTAGCAATAACCTTAGCTTTGTGGGGTATGACTCTTTATAAGTAGGGTAGTAATACCCTATGATGAGTCGCTGAGTGAATATATATATATATATATATATATATATATATATATATGAGAGCGTATTTGTTAGTGATATAAAATGTTTTATATTGTGTCGGTTGATTTGTTGAGTGCTTATGGATTCTGGTCAATACGAGTAATTAACGTCATTGATAGGGATCTCTAAACACTTAAACAGAACAATTCGACATAGTATTGTTTTGAAATTGGGTAAATGAAATAATGTTGCCCTAATTATATTTTGTGTATAAAGAATTTATTTTCAAAATTTATTGTGACTTATCTAGCTTACCTGGTTGTTAGAAATTAAAATATTAGTTATTATCATAAATTGGATATTGTAATTTAATAAATAAGATGAATTAAAAAATGAACAATGATAAAACACTTGTGAAATGTTTCAAGAAAGAAAATCCTATAAGAATATTTTATAAAGGTGACCTATAAATTAAAATAGATAAAATTGGAAAATATTGAATTTAAGACCCGGAGGTTTTAAGATGGTTTTCAAAGCTTGGAAGCAAATATATTGTGATATTTGTTGGAAAATATTTATGGGAAATATTTTGAAAGGATTTTAAGAAGGAATGAATTAAGTACTCCTCTCTTATGTCGCTAGAAAATGATTTCGGTGATGACTGTGCAGCATCATCGATGTTCATTTTTGAGTCTCAAAGTGGGGGAGACTTCTAAGAAGCTTTGCTTTTCTTCGAAATTATTTTGGGTAAATGGGTTTTGGTTTAAACTCCAAAGGTATGATTTGATATATTAAAGATATAAGTATATGTGTTTATTTCAAACGATTTGAAAAGAACCGGGCATTTAAATTTCTAAGTTCTGTTAATTAATAATTTTCAAATTATTTGAATGAAATGTGAATAAGCAGAATTTATAAAATAAGAGGATTAAGATATCTAAGCTATTGTTTGGGAAAACTTTAAAGTTGAAAGGTAAAGAGGATTTAAATAAATCAAATTTGTGAACATTCTAATTAAGTAAAATGAAATTCTATAAATTTGTATAATACCAAAATTACATTCTGATAACATATAACAAGACTTACCAAATGTTAAAAGTTAAAATGATGTTTTGGATATGTAATGAGATATTGTATAAATAAACAGAACCTGAAAATAATTGAAGTATACAAGTAAGGAAAACTAAAAAGGAATTAAAATGTATATAAATGGAAATTTGGTTGTGATAAAAATTATAAAAACTTAAATATAACATGAAATCATGAATGGATAAATGGAACAAGTAAGTGAACTTCAGAAAGAAGATAAATGAATCATAATATATCTTTGTAAATTGGTTATAGAAAATAAATATAAATTGTAAAGGGGTTGTAAATTTTTTCCGAATTTGTAACCTTTAAGATAACTGTAAACTAAGAAAAGTGATTTATGAGAGGTTAGACTTTTATAGGATGATTAATAAACTAGAGTACCGGTTGATAAAATGTTCCACAAATGAATTCGTTATTAACTGAAAATGAAAATGCAATAAATGTAAACAAAGGAATTCCTTATAGCTAAGAATCAATTGGAAAATGAAATTGGATTTAATTAAATTATATAGAATGTTTAAAATGAACTTGAGTAAGCAAATTCTATGTTATGATGTTTAAGAAAAGATAATGTTAAAGAACATGCTATGTAAAGAAATGAATATACTAACTAAATAATAGATTGTGAATAATTAATTGAAAAAAAAAGAAGTCAATAAAATAATTTAGTATAGATAAATTGGATAGAAATCCATTGGAAGGTAATACGTGAGATTGTACGTATATTATTTTATTCGCATAACGATTTGATCCAAATTCGAGCACAAAATTTCGAGATGATTTATATCGATCCAAGTTAGGATTTTTCACTCGATTTTCGACGGCGAACCCTGGATATGGATTTTTAATTTGATTCTGGAATTCTCTATCATAGTATATGGCTATGCAAGGAGAGTAATAGTTTCCAATCAAGGAACCAAATCCGAGTCCGCACTAGAGGGTCGTGTGAACGATACTAGTTTGGAAGTGAAATTGTGTGATCGAATAAGCGATTAGATTGATATTGCTCATGGATGATATATATACGGCTTACGAACTTAATTAAAGTTAATATTGGAAATTCAAGATGTCAAGTATAAAATGATTCTTTTAAAATTATATAACCGAATATATATATAAAAGAGATAAACCAAATTGAATGTAAAATTAATAATTTGGTTATGTTGGGTATGATTTGGTTGTTTTATGATTGTTAGTTGATTGTATATAATTCATTAAGTGTTAATGAACTATAAATCATTGAAATCAAATTGGAAGTTAAATGAATTTAAATAGAATTTAATTTGATTCAAATTGGAAGTGAACTAATGTAAATATAAATTAGTGAATGTTAACTAATTGAATTGAGAATGAATGTTAGTAAAATCCAACGTTAATGAGTCAACTGTGATTAAAATTGAAACCCAAGTCGATAAATATTAGTGGGAAGTAAATTTATATTGATTGGTTATGGATTTGTTGGATGATAGTTGATTGATGGTTGCATTTGTTGTTTTGTTGCATTTGCTATGTTGGCACATGTAGTTGTTATGTTGCTATATGATGTATATTGATACTATTTTCATATATACATGATTCTCATTGTTTGTTGAGTGTTTAGTAGGTGCGGATTGCGCTTGCTTCGCATTTGGAACTCACTTTCGCGCTATATTAGTCGTATATGCTCGCTAATAAAATATAAGGTACATGTTTATTTAGTCATTGGATTTGATGATTTTTGATGAGCCACTTGGCTTTTGATTTTCTTTTGTTGGTTTGGGGCCCGTAGAGGCGTTTTGTAGTTGTACCGATCGAGCCGCGCAAAGGAGACTCTGCCGAAATTTTCCGTAAATCCGGGTGTTAGAAAAATTTTCAAGTTTTTAATTTTTTTTATATAACTTGTTTTGATAACTAACTTTTGAAGTTAGAAAGCCGTTCGGAATAAGTTAGTGGAAGTATAGTAATGATTTATAAAGGGAATTTCTTTGTTTATAAGTTGGTAACTTTGAATAAAATATATCAAATGTTGAATTCTATACTTAGTTCATTTTCCCTTCTTTTTCCTTTTCGGGGACGAAAAGTTTTGAATGGGAGAGAGTGTAACGACCCGTAAATTTTCGATAATTAAAATAGCTAATTTTATAAGATTTCGTGATTTAGTGTTAGAAAAATTTTTGTAAGTCGTTTGGAATAATAATAACTAGAATGAAATGCAACAAAATTTTATCTAAGTTAATTATTTATGAATTGAATGGAATCCCAAATTAATTGAAATAATATGTAGTCAAAGGTAATTGAATGAATTTGTATTGTATAGGTAATTGTGACACTTGTTTGAAAATAATAAACTTATAAGTAATTATAAGTTAACGGTGATAATTATTTAAGTTACCTATTCATGTAGTTAGTCAAATTGAATTTGTGAACCAATTGCAATTGAAATGAAAGTTTATATATTAGTTGAGTGCATTATCTCTAACTGTAGTTAAATAATAACGTGGAATTCATTTGATGTAATATAGTAAATCGACTGATAATGAAATTTTTATTTGAAAAAAAAAAATCCAATATTGAAATCCGTCAAATATTGAACAATTAAATTGTTTAAATTTGATATTTGGAAATTATTGAATAATTTAATAATGGAAATTGAATAACCGTATAATGGAAATAGTTGTTCTATAATTTTAATTCGTTTCAAAAGTTAAATTTTTAAGTTCGTTTTGAATATCTCAAAAGATAGTGATTTAAGAATAATCAAATTATTTAAATTTAATATTACAAATGTTTGAATAATTAAATTTTGAATTTGATATGATTAATTTGATACGGGAATTTAATATATGAAAATAGAGTGAATAACTGAATTTGATTTAATATGATTCAAATTGGTTTCCAAAATGAATGCAAGTTATATTGGGATTATAATAGAGTTAATAAGATTTTAAAATTGGAATTTATTGGATAATTGAATAACGGGTTTAATATGATTAAAAATGATTTGTAAAAATTTTATTTTATAATATTAAAGTAAGAATGATGCCGTAGAACTTTTAAAATTGAATTAAAAGTAAATTTGTGAAAATTGAATATTTTAATGTTTAATTATCGACTAGAAAATAGCCAATTTTCGAACAGTCTCAGAATTGGACGAAACTAGTTCCATTGGATCCGTAATAGTTTGTTATTTTCGGATTTTAATTTTCATAGCAATCGGAGTTTTCGTTTGACCGTGGCAGCTCGAAACGCATCGAAATTGTTTTAATATTAATTTGACGAGTTAAAATAGCCATTTTCAAACAGTCTCGGATTTCGACGAAACCAGTTTCATCGGATCCGTAATGTGATATTATTGTAAGATTTCAAATTTCGTGTCAATCGGATTTACCGTTTGTCCGAGGCGAGCCAAAACGCATAGAAATTCGTTTAAATCGATTTAATTCAAATTGATTGTTTATCGCTATAACTCGCACAGACGATCGAATTAGCTTCCGAAACCTATTCCATTGTGTCCGGAACGCGGGATAAACTCTAGAAACGCCGGTCACCGCGCGTAAATCAGAGTTCGAAAATCCGGAATGAATAGAGTTCGCCGTTTCCTATAAATAGCCCCTTGTCTTCATAAATTTGGAAAAAAATTATAAACTAGGGTTTCAATTAGCTGCAGGCCGCCTCCATTAAACATCAATGGCCAGAAAGCACCCATCTTCTTCCCTTAATCTCTTCATATCCAAGCATCAATTCGAGAAACTTTCCAAACGAAAAACGTAGAGCATTGAGAGATCTTCGATTTCATACGGCGATGATGGGTTATCGTCATAATTTGGAGGCACGATGGCCGCGGTCGTGACGAGTTCGCACACGGGTATCGAGTCGAGGGGGTGGCCGAGCTTCAGGTGGTGGCAGGCGCAGGTGGCTCTTGTCGAGGGCGTTCTAGTGGAAGTTGTTGATCGTCCCGGAAGTCGATGTGGTGGTCGTAGTTCGAAGCCCTAAGGGGCGTGCGTTGGGTTCATGTTGCACGGTAAATACTGGGAGATGGAAGAAAGAAGGAGCGGCTGTGATTGCAGGTGCATGATCCAATGGCTAAGATGGTAGCTAGGTTTAAAAATATAATATATGTTGTAAATAATTATATTAAAAATGCGTGTAAACTTATAAATATCGTATCTTATTCATACGAGGTCGGATTCGGACGAAACTTTTTGTGTTGGAATCGTATGGACGAGCTCTACGCAATGGAGCTGGATTGGAATCATTTGGAGCTAGAGAAAATTTTGAGTTATATCGAACGTCGTTCGATTTGATTTAAAATCGTAAAAATCAAGGTGAGTGTTTTATAACGCTCACAACGTACTGAATATCTTTATGCTAGTTAAATTTGACATTATGAAGTGTTACGAATTTTATTTGTCGTTGTTTGATAAATTTAATTGCCATATTGATTGTCATTTGAACTAACCGTTGAAAATTAAATTGACTGTTAAAATTGAAATTGAAATTGAATTGCGATAAAATTACCTGACATTGATAACTATGAAATTGCTATGAATTATATTGTCTATTGGATGATTTATTTCGTTGGATGCTATGGGTTGATATTTAAATGTTTGGATGTTTATTGCTTATATATAACCTGGTATGCATACATATGACAATATGATTGATTTAAGTGATATATATTCATCCCTGACATTTAATTGGAATAAATAATTACTTGGCCATATGATAGAAAATTATATACGGACACCGAATTGGCTAAATTAATAATTTTTAAAAATCGTCGATTTGAAATTTATTTAAATGTTTTGGATTTAAAAGTTATAAATAGAAATAAATTTATAGAAGTCGAATTTATCGAAAAATTGAGTTTGGAATGTTGAAATAAATTTTGGTTAAAAGAAATTGTTAAATAATATAAGTCGAGACTTTGAACTTTAAAAATTGGGATTCGATTGAATTTCGAAAATTGATTTGTTTAAAGATTTAACTTTAGTTCGAGCTTTGAATATTACCAAGTAAAAGTGATATAAAAATGATATTTTGAAGTCGAGCTTGGAATTGAATCATATTTGAAATTTGGATTTAAACTCGAAAATTGATGGATAATTTTGTTAAGTGTATAAATGGATATTTTGAAAAACCAAGCACTAAATCGATATAAGTTGAAATTGAATTAATTGAAAGTGAATATAAAATTGAATAAATTGAAGTCAAAGTTGACATTGATTTGAATTGAAATCGAAATCGAATCGGTAGAATGGAAATTGAAATTGATTTGAATTGGGAAGTTATAAATTCAAATGGATTGGTTTTGAAGCTGTTTTATTTTGTTTTCCAAATTACTCTGCTATATAAACCATTTTTGAATACTTAAACTATTTTAATCTATTTTAAATCTACTTAACCCGATTTAAATTATTTTAAACTAATTTATCTATTTCAAATCTATTTTAAGATTTTAAGTATTTTAACTATTTTAATTATTTAAAACTACTTTTAAACTACTTAAAACTATTTTTCTAAAATCCTAAGCTGGTCAATAAGGTGAAATGTTTATGTTTAAATCTTGAATTTAAATACGAATTGGGTTAAATGAAGTTGCAACCTAAATTGAAATTCGAAATGATTTTGAAATCGAAATGAGATATTGATGCGAAAAATGATTTTTGAAACGAAATCTTACATTTGAATAGATACAACTATATTTGAAATGGATTTGATTTTTGAAGCGAATATGATATTTTGATATCAATTATGAATCGATTTGAAATGTAAAAGAGCCAACGGTGTAATAATACGTAGTTATTAAAGAGACCGGGATCGGATATGGACATACTCTCTGTCGATACCGAAAACCACTTTAATAACTATTATACGCGGAGTGTTGATCCAAAATGAAGTGGATGGTTTGGTGAACGTGTTGATTGAAGCAAGAGAACGATATTGGATGACCCCTGACATGACTAAAACAGGAGCCGCGTCGGGCCATTGAGGTTCGCCACCTCTAGCGGATACACTTCTTCGATACCATATCTATTACATTTGTGATTCGATTTGGGTGCACCCCTTGATTTGGGAGTGTTGTTTCGTGGTGTTGGGGTAGCTGCTGGCTATGCTCAACATCAGTCCGGATCACGCAACTACTAGTATCCTAGTTGGTATCATCTCATGTACCTTGTCATACTGATTATCCTATTCGCGACCACTACGTTATGTTTTGTGTTATACCTATGGGGTACCCTCTGATAACCACCAGTTTACGGTGGGGCTTACGGTGCTGTATAGACTATGACACTATAAAAATGTGTTAAGGGGGATTATGGTAACGCCTTAATGCTATTTTAATATTTTATATTACTGATAGGCATTATCTACTTAGCGTATATTAATACATAGTAGATAGTTTAACGGATCCTTGAGAGATGGACAATCCCGTAACATCTCTTAAGTTATTGCACGCACGTTGACACTGGATATGAGATGTCAAACCCCGTAAACATCTCTGACGCCGTTACACTCATATTTATTTACGATTGATTTAACTTTCATAAGGATATTTTAGTCCTGACTCGAGTGTTTTTTCTTTTCATTACGCTCGGGCCAGTCCTGAGTTTTTCAGATTTTTTGAAGATCTATTCTGGAGGATGAAGACGAAGATTTGGTATACTATTACTATTATTACCCTTGCATCATGCTATCTGCTGCATTATTTTAATTGTTCTGTTGTATATGTATAACTCTGATAAATGTTGTATAAATAATTGTCAAAGTATAGTAAACAGCTTCATGAACTGTTTATTTGACTATTATATTTTATCGTTCCGCTGCGAGATTCTGTGTTGTTTCTTTTCCTTTATTTCTCTTTCTTTTCTTTTCTTATTTACCCCAATAACCATCTGCCCTTTTTGAATGGTTTGGAATCGGCATGTGTATTTGATCATCGGTTTAGACTGTCCAAAAAGGCGGGTCGTTACAATCATCAGGAGAAATCTCCTTCGATTCTGCGTTTGCATTGTGTGTGCGCGGGAGGCCTTATGGTAGTCTCATTTTCTAAAAAGCATTGCGAATATATTTTAAAATTATCCTGTTCTTTGTTTTAAAGATAAACAAACTGTTTTAGTTCTCACACCAGTCCCATGACTGACCTGAAGTTTATTGTTTTCCTTCCTAAACTCTGGGTGCCACCAATTTCCACACGGGAAGTCTAGAGTCAGGTTTATCAGGATATTCTGGAATTTAGGAGTTGCTAGAGGCAAGCTGGAGGGCATGGCGTATTACTAGTATATAGTGTTTATTTTCCGCTTTTTGTTGTTGTACACTCTGATGATGTAATGTAATGTAATATGATGTAATGTAATAACTGATATAGTTCTTTGTTTAAAGATTATTCATTTATCTATTATATGTTGTTCCGCTGAGATTGTGAGATTTTGATATTGTTTTCTGTTTCTTCTTCTTTTTTCCTCTCTTCTTCTACCCTTCTCATCTTCTTTAACCATAATGGTACGGTTTTCCGGCATTCGATTGCTCGATAGTTGATACAGTGGACGTATTGATGTCGGTTTTCGAGCGTCGAAAAATCGCGCTCGTTACACATTATATATATATATTTATACCAATGAGATGAGGTATAAATTATGGTAATGCTTTTATGATGAGTGTTGATAATAGATTTAAGATATATTTATATTTATACCAATGATATGAGGTATAAATGATTATGGAGATTCCTTTATAATGAGTTTAATGATGGATTTGAGATGTATTTATATATATACCGATGAGATGAGGTATAATAATTAAGAAGTTTTTATTAGATGAATTTTATTTAAGATGGATTCTTGAAGTTTTAATTATCTTAGGAAGATTTACTTTATGGTCCATATCCTCACCCATTTCATTCGGTTATATATGTAATTAGATAAACCATGTCTATCTAATATACATATTGTATTCCTCTATGCAATCATGATGAACCATTGATGTATCACTCTAGAGATAACTTTATGACCTATATCATTCCATTGGTAACGATGGAATGGTTTTCCCTTTATCTCTTATCATCACCTTTACTAATGATAAGTTCTAGCTAGCCTGACCCATGTGTTTTCACTCAGGTCAGACCGAGTTGTTTCTATCATCTATTGGGCTTAGCTTGAAGTTGATGTTGGATATCAGCTCTTTTCTCTCTTGAGTAGTTTATTTCTTCCGCATACTCTGATGTTTTTACATTTGATTCGATGTATATGGTGTGGTCGTGTACCACCTTTTTTTGTATTCATATTGTATTGTACTGAACGTGTATCAGTGTATATGTATATATATGTTGTTGGTTACTGTTTTGTGATGTGATTTACATTCAGTTATTGTATTTTGTTCTGATAGATCCGTTAGCCACGTATAGTTTTGGATTAAGCACTTACTGGGTATGTAGATCCACTTGAGTTGAAAAATTATAATGCATTTATCGACGTATTCAATGGATGTTTAAGACACTATTATAGATGGTCCCCCTTAACCAGTCATATTCTCCGCTTTAGTAGACGGAATTACTTGTTAATTCCTTTTTCTAAGGTGGGTCTCGGGGTGGGGCGTTACAGCTTGGTATCAGAGCCAGGTTCAGAATAAAGTAGAATAAATACAGAACAGTACATATATCATGATACATCGAAGTACAATACGGGTGAATCATTGTCCTTTATTCGAGCTTGCTTTCGAATCGAGCTTTGATTCTTTTTCGAGTTTTGGGATTTTTGAGATGGAATATGTCTAGGAATGTAGATATATTGTATTCCGTAGTATTCCACAATAGAGTTTGATGTCATCTTATCTTATATAAAACCTTATTTGGGACTATTCTATTCTTTTTTTTGTCGATACGAGTGAGTTCGTATCGATGGAGCTAAGTGATTTCTTTGAGCATTCTTGTTGCATTGCTTTGGGAGTTGTGAATCCGATTGAAGGGATCCAGACATTCTGAGATTTTTTTTATTTGATGTTTCTTTAGTGAGTATTTGATTATTACTCACTATCTTGAGATGTATTTGATTTGAGATAGATTGACTTATTTAATGTAAAGTCTGATCCTTTTTTTTGTTATATTATCCTATATTTATTTAGGCGTCCTAATTTGATTGGTTTATTATTTCTATCACTTTGGAATGTTAATGATGATTCTGAATTTTCCGTATTCACTTTGAGTATCAATATGTTGATGATATATCTCAAATTCCAGTCATGGTGACTTTGTTGAGTTTTTTGAGTCCATTCAGATTTGACATCCAATCGGGCAATGGAGTGTTGAGGTAACCTAATACCTGGCTTTTAGCCTTCGGCTATCCTTCCACGAGGACATCCACTAAGGAATGAGGTGAGTTTTTAGATTGTTCGAGTTTGATTAAGTTTATCATTCAGTTTCTTTAAGTTATCATTTTTGGATACTCAATCGGTGTTATCCTTTGTAGCATTACTTTGTTTGAAGTAATGATTTGTTGTTTGTGTGCTTCTTCTCCTTCGAGAAGAATATCTTGCTTATCTTTTGTCTTGATGATTTCCGAGAGTTGCTCATCGTCTTTTAGGAGTTGACGAACATTCCATCTCCTTCTGTTGATTTTGTGAATCGCGTATTCTTGGAATATCTCGATGCATTCTCTTAATATTCTTTGGTTTGAATTTTTAAAGCTATATATATGATTTTTAAAAAGACAAATAGGAGTTTAGAGATATAAAAAAAATCAAAGAATATATTGAGAATATTTTTACATGAGTAGCATTATTTTTATAGAAATAATTTGAGAGTGTTGGGTTGTCCATCGAGTAGTTAAGAGTTCTTGTCGGTACGCCTGATCAACGTTATCGATAGGAAACTCCTAAATGCTATGATGAGGCAATCATACACGATGATTTGTGTTTTAAAAATTGAGATTTTGAAAATAATATTTGAGATCAAATATTAAATTTGTTTTTGAATGGTAATTGCAGCCATTGATTTTAGAGATGAGTAAAAGAGTGGCGAGGCAGTTTTGATCGTTCGGTCAACTCTGCAGCCAATGGATATATTTATTTATTAGAGACTCAATGGCGAGGCAATACCATTTATTTATTTTTAAATTATAAAGATGAGAATATAAATGAGATTATTTTTGAGCCGTGCTTTATTGGAAGTATATTTTGAGATTTTAGAATCTATATTATATACATTGGAAGTTTTAAGAAAAGAGTTATAAGAGAATTCGAAGATTGTTTTTTAACTACTTAAGTGGTTTAATAAAATGAGTAAAGAGAATTTAAACCCTTAATTTATTTTGTGGAATATTATTATGGATTTACAAATTTCTTTGGAAATTAATTTTGAAGTGAGAGAAGAAATTTGGACTTTTAATTTGAATTTTAAATTACTTACTAAGTAATATAGTAAAAAGTTTGAAAATTTTCAAATGTGGAAAATTGAGATTTAAAATTTAGAAGATGTTGAAAAAAAAAATCTAAATGTCTTGGATTGAAAAGTAATTTGAGCTTATATTCTTGTTCTTGAGTTCAATCTATTCTTGTGCTATTGATGGCGACGTGCATTTTTGCGGTCGTTTGGGTTTGGTGGCCTCGTGAGAAGCCATTTTGTGTGATTTATCTATCTTGTCTATTGAGTCTATCCATGTTGTGAGGATGTTCTTTCCGTATTATTATGCGGAAAATTGTGTTGATGATCATTTTTATTGTTTAAAGTTCGGGTTTGATCCCGACTCTATTCATATAGTTTTCAGCAATCAATCATTTTTGATTGATTATTTATTGAGCATCTTACTGACTTTTGATTCGAGATGGGAGATCTTTGAAATTCTTTCGAGTTGCTTGGAAAATTCAGTGGTTTGCTAATCACTATATTAGCATAAGATAGGCCATTGAATTAACCAAGTGAGTTTTTCCGTATTTCTTTCTACCATTCTATATTGAGAGTATGAATGGTTTGGAATTCGAGCTTGTCCTTATCCTTTGATGATTTATCTTTAGTGTTGTTTACAGCTTTTTCCTCTAGAAATTACGAGGATGCAATTTCGTTAAGCGGAGGAGTCTGTAACAACCCGAGATTTTGGAGATTACTATTAATATTAAATTATAATGCAAATTTTAATTTAATACTGTGATTATAAATGAATTGGAGGAATGAAATGTGAGTTATTGTTTATTTTATATAAACAATGTTTTGATGAATAAAACATGGGTTTTTAATTTATGTGAGTTAATTTATTTCATAAGATGTTATTTCAACATATTGATAGTTGGAATAAATATGAATGAGTGAAAATAAGCTTAGAATATTTTATTTGTGAAATTGGGATGAAAGAAAATGATGTTAGTTATTTATTGAGTCAAAATGGGAAGTATTGGAATTTTATTCCAATAATAGCCTTTTATAGTGAATAAAAAGGGCAAATGAGAAGAAAATGAATTTTTCGAAGTGTATTAATGATGAAAAATAGTTTTGTAATATTTTAAAAAGTGTTAAAACATTTAATACACTTATTTGAGTTAAGAAATAATTTTTATTTGACTCGGATTGTTTAAAACTGTGGTTTTTGTTTAAAAATAACATATTGTCAAATATTGTGTAAATTAGTAGTTTATTGGGAAAATAATATTTTTAAGTGTAAAAAAATATATTATTATGTTAATCATGTTCACCTTGTTAAGAATGCATTTTGTCTCATTCAAAAAGAAGTTAATAGAGAAAGTTATGTTAAAAATAGTATAAAACCTATGTATATTAGCCTAAATAATTTTCTAAGTATGAGAATGGACTAATTGGGTATAGTAAACATCCAATAACCCAAATTCTAGAGTTTTCTAATGAAGTACATTCCTTTTCTCCCAAAACTCATTACAGTAAAACCTAAATCAGAAAAGAAAACGCTTAAAAGTACAGAACAATGGCTATCCTTTTCAAAATTTAATCTTACAAGCTCAATCTTTGCAAATTTAAAAGCCTAATTCAAGTTAGAATCATAAAAGAAGGTAATATCCAACTATTCTATCTTAGATCCATCTAAAACCCTTCTCTTCATCAAACATCTATTTTTGTAACGATAATTGTTGATTTGCTTCTCTCCTTGTTTGCATATACCTGTTCTTAGGTTTACTGGTTTAGATGCTATGTTCTTGGCTAAAAGCATCAATCTTTGGCATCTAAATCATAATTCAATCTTCATGAAGGCATGGTGAGTGTAAAATTCACAAACCCTAGCTCTTTATATGATCAAAATATTATAATCAGTGAATTACTAAAGTTGAAACAAATTTAGGCATTATTTTCTCGTTTTTTATCTGATTTTGATAATTTTGGATGTTATGAAAAGCTTAATTCATGTGCTACAACTTTTCTGTTTTGACTTTTCTGTAATTTTGAGGTTAGCTATGTCAAAATCTAATTTTTCTGCTGCAAACCCGAGAGCAAAACCAATATTTGCTCTGTCATTGAAGCTGAAACGAATTTGACCATAACTACTTCGTTTCTCAACCGATTTTGATGAACTTAGTCATTCCGAAAAGCTTAGAAACTAAGCTACAACTTTTTTTTATTTTGCCTGATTTCAAAGTTATCTATGCTAAAATTGCAATTGTTTGTCGCTGTCCTGTAAGTGCATAAGTTCATGTGGAGTTTGATGTATTTCTTCTTTCTTTTAGTAATTTGATCATAACTTCCATGTTTAAAATCAGAATTTAGAAATTTTAGATATTCTTAAATCCTTGTGAAATATGGCACAACATTTCTGTTCTCAGTTTTGAATGATTTTGAGGTTTACATAGTGAATAACTGACTTTTTTATCGCTGGCCTGTGTTGATAGCCAGTGCACATAAATTTTTCTATGTAGTATTTCGCTCATAACTTATTCGTTATTAATCAAAATATCGAAATGTTTAATGTTCTGGAAACCTTATGATGTAGGCTACAACTTTCATGATTTTAGTTCTATAAAATTTCTATGTTTAAATGGTGGAAAATTGACGAATTTACTTCTGGCCTGTCATTGACAGCCACAATATTAATATATTTGTCTGATTTCGACGATTTCATTTGCATTCTTCTGCAAAAAATTTTTATATGAAATTGATTCTAATATTTGATCATTTTGTCCAGCAATGGACTAATCAAGTTAGGATGAGATTTGAATTTAAATTAATTTAAATTCTATTTAAATTGGAATATCGGTTTAGGCCGATTAAAATTGCAAATTGATGTTTTCTTGAGTTTTAAAAAAAATCCGAATAAATTATAGAAAATATTCTAACATCATGGTTGGGGTAATAAACGTTTTTATGTATTTTTATAGGTTTTTAATCAATTATTCTTTATTTTTAAGGCTTTTAAAAATTATTAAAATCATTTTTAATGATGTGTTTTCTCTCAAAATCTTTTAGATAAATTTCTAAAATTTGTTTTATAACCCCGTTTTCTCAAGTAAAATCTCTTATAATTAATTTTGTTTATTTTAATTACTTTGATGCTTTTTTGGACGTATGAGGAAGTAAATTAAACGATTTAGTAAAAAAATACGTGGTATGGGACATGTATTTTTGCTTTATCGCTTAATATCGGATTTGCATGATCGAAACCAATTTAAAGTGTTATTTTTAGTTGATTTAGAAGTTACCAAATTTTGGTGAAGATTATTGGGTTGAGAATTACTCTTTGAGTACATTCGATGACGAACAAATCTAGATGCATTTTGCGATGGCCGATGAAATGAGGCAATATTGATGTTAATTTTTAATTTGCAACTATGGTTAGAAATAACCATCACGATGTTCTTTTACTTGCCTAGGAGATGAGGCAAGTTGTTATGATGGATTGATGATGATTTCGATATTTATGATGAATTTTTACATGTCGATGAAATGAGACAAGTCTCGATGTCACTTAAAACTTGTCCAAGTAAGAGATAAGACGTGTTAGGTATCTTACACTCGCCGATGAGATGAGGCGGTGTTTATTTGATGATGTTTTATGATGGTTTTCTAATGTGGCATCGACTAACGATTAGTAAACCAATAGGTACGAACGTATGGTATGGGACGTACGTTGATGCCTATTGGGTTCCTATTCGAGAAGTTGAGACACATTCACGATGTTACTAGTGCTACAGACCGAGTACTCGATTGGAGTCATCACGATGTTCATGAAGTTATTACTCGACTCCAATCATCACGATGTTATTACTCGGGTTTTTATGACTGGGTGTCATCAAGATGTTTCGGACTATAGTCCATCAAGATGATCACGATGTTATGATGTTATGTGACCCAAAGTCATCGCGATAAATGGTACCAAATAATGGTAGTACTAGTCAAGATGTAAATGCACGTGCTGTTTTCCATGAGGTTTTAGGTGTTTCGATTTCACTATTTTGATGATGATGCTTTAGTATAGCCTTATGTAAGAAAAAGGCTTACTGACATACATGGTTGTATTTGTGATTTCGAATACAATGTTTTGGATTCTTTCCGGGCTCTATCAAGATGGATTTGAGACATTATATATATATTTAAACCAATGAGATGAGGTATAAATTATGGTAATGCTTTTATGATGAGTGTTGATAATAGATTTAAGATATATTTATACCAATGATATGAGGTATAAATGATTATGGATATTCCTTTATAATGAGTTTAATGATGGATTTGAGTTGTATTTATATATATACCGATGAGATGAGGTATAATAATTAAGAAGTTTTTATTAGATGAGTTTTATTTATGATGGATTCTTGAAGTTTTAATTATCTTATGAAGATTTACTTTTGTGTCCATATCCTCACCCATTTCATTCGGTTATATATATAAGTAGATAAACCATGTCTATCTAATATACATATTGTATTCCTCTATGTAATCATGATGAACCATTGATGTATCACTCTAGAGATAACTTGATGACCTATATCATTCCATTGGTAACGATGGAATGATTTTCCCCTTATCTCTTATCATCACCTTTACTAATGATAAGTTCTAGCTAGCCTGACCTGTGTGTTTTCACTCAGGTCAGACCGAGTTGTTTCGGGTATCAACTATTGGGCTTAGCTTAAAGTCGATGTTGGATATCAGCTCTTCTTTCTCTTGAGTAGCTTATTTCTTCCGCATACTCTGATGTTTTTACATTTGATTCGATGTATATGGTGTGGTCGTGTACCACCTTTATTGTATTCATATTGTATTGTACTGAACGTGTATCAGTGTATATGTATATATATGATGTTGATTACTGTTCTGTGATGTGATTTACTTTCAGTTATTGTATTTTGTTCTGATAGATCTTGTAACGACCCGCCTTTCATTCCATAGAAAGACGCATCATTAAGAAGAAAGAAAGGGATAGAAAAGAGAAAAGAATGGAAAGAAAGAAATAGACAACACTAAAATCTCACAGCGGAACGAATAAATTATATTATGTCACATAAAATGTTACATAGTATCATATACATCAGAGTTTTACAGCCAATACAACACAAACTAGACAGTTATAAAAACCTGTCTAGCAATCATAATTCAAGCACATCAGAGAAAACAGATATGTGACGCCCCACCTCTATACCCACGCTAGCCAAGAACACTACGGAGTAATACTGCCGACTAGCACGGAGAATAAGGCTGTTGAGGAGCGACCATCCGTATAATTGCTTTGCGCGAGCACCGATATGTCAGATAGTATAACATGCCTTTTATTTCAAGAGGAAAATCCGACATACCGATACAAACACAAAACTACTACACAGTGGCTATAATAATCTTCGGAAACAAATATAGAATAAGCATAACACAAATCGATCACAGATAATTCATATCACAAAGGCGGAAATAGATATGAATATAACACATGAAAGTGTACATCAGAGTAGTGGTCAAACAAGATCCACAATATCAAAAAGAATAGATATAAGTGCTAGACAAAAGAATAAGTATACATCATAGAGTCTGTATCTCAAATATATACAACAAAAACTACTAATCTAAGTAGTTAGCCAAAAGTCAGATGATGGTCCGATAAGGAGTCAAGCAGAAGCACCTGTGAAATCTCAGTCTGAACCGAGTATTATTTAATAAGAAAAAAATAAACGGATCAGTCTAGCTATAAATATCAGATGAAATGATATAGAATAAGAGATATGACTAAACGTATAATAATCACAATGCCAAGCTGTGATAAATAAGTAATTGAAAAATCAACAAGAGATTAATCAATATCTCAAAGATCTTCTCAAAGATAAAAAGGAATGTCATACTCCTAATTTCATTCACCAAGCCACAATAAATGACATATATATCAATGCCAATCGTAAAAGTTGGTGAAACATAAATTCCAGAATTCAACACACGAAATTCAGAAATCACAAGAAAAGGATGGCCAATCCATAAAAATGAGCCAGAGCTCCTCCTGAAAGGGTATAGTCCCCCATTGCGGACATTGAGCCGAAGCTCCTCCTGGTGAGTCAAAACTCCTCCTGACAGGGTATGGTCCCCCACTGCGGACTTTGAGCCGAAGCTCCTCCTGGTGAGTCAAAACTCCTCTTGACAGGGTATGGTCCCCCATTGCGGACTTTGAGCCGAAGCTCCTCCTGGTGAGTCAAAACTCCTCCTGACAGGGTATGGTCCCCCATTGCGGACTTTGAGCCGAAGCTCCTCCTGTTGAACCGAAGTTCCTCATGACAGGGTATAGTCCCCCATTGCGGACATTGAGCCAAAGCTCCTCCTGGTGAGCCGAAGCTCAATAAAAACGACATACAGTCCTCCACGTGGACAAAGAGACATCGCACAGTGCTAGTCTAAACCATAAAATGATCGTCATGATCAAAGAGAAGTGTCGATTACAGTAAGCTAGTAAATATATGAGCTTAGCTTCATGTCCCATAACCACTAGCTTAACTTAAATATTTACGAACAAATTGTAGATCTCCACTAGAAAATTGTCACAAGAGTTTTCAATCGAACAAGTCCAAGAATTAACCGACGAAGTAAACGCAAGCGTTTCATACCACTTGTTTTACTAAATCGTTTAATTGGATTTCTCATACGAGTGAGGTAAAGGTTTGTATATACTAATAGATTGGAAAACGGTTTTATAAACGAATTTGGTATTAAAATAGTATTGAAAACGTTTGAGGAAAGAGTTTTGATATTTACTACTAGTATAGAAAACCTTTATATTTTAAAGTGACAAATCATAGAAGTGATTGTAGAAACAATCAATCATAAAAATTCACATCCGAAGACGTGAATAAAATTCAAAGAAATCGATCCGAATCCGTCAAAATGGGTATTCCCAAAAATTCCAAAAAAATAGGAGTCATTGAAGTCGTAGCAACAACAAGTGGGAAATGACACGAATCGATGGAATTTGGAAACCAAGCAAAAATATGCACAAATAGGCACAATTAGGCAAATAGGTGCAGGTCAGTCGACTGACTAAAAGGTCCAGTCGACTAGACCAGAGGGATGAAAAATAATTTCCTGCAGTCAGTCGACTGACCTAAAAATTCAGTCGACTGAATGCAGGGAAAACAGAGGACCCGAGCCTCTGTTAGTTGCCTTCGGAATGCCTATGTGCTACAGCCAGTCGACTGACTCAAAGGTCCAGTCGACTGACTAGCACCAAGGCTGTTTTCCAGCCTATGAAATGAAGATGCTATCTTCTTCAAAATGCAATCGGGCGAGCACGGTCACTAGGGGTTTATGCCAATCGACTACCCGGTCCTATAAGCTCTTGGACGCATCACCAAAAACAAGTTCAAACTACAAAGCTATGATTTTTGAAGATTTGAACTCGAAACACTAAAAATTGGAATATACACCAAATCAATCTAAACCAAAACCAAAACCAAATGCACATGAATATGTGTTAGGAATTCATACCTAACAATCGAAGATAATCATAGACCTAGATGTGAGATTAAAAATCTCACCTTTGAACCCAAATTAATGAAGGAGAAGCTTTTAAAACAAGCTAAGACCAATTCCTCTTCAATAACAACTCAAGAAGCTTCAATCTAAGCTTAAAAGAGAAACATTTCCTAAATTAGGTTTAGGAAATTTCTGAAATTAAAGAGAGAATGAGTTGGAGAAGAAGAAGGAGATGCTTACTAATGGGTTCTCTTTGATTTTGGTGCAAGAACTTGAGCTAGCAAGAGGAACTAGGGCTTGGAGTTTCTAATTCCCATTCTCTTCCACCATTTTTGCTTGAGCTTGAGTGTTAGGAATATGAAATGAAGTAATGAAGAGTTGGAGTGGGTTGGGACTGAGTTAGTAAGTGGGGTTAGCCCAAACCAAAGCCCTAAGTAAAAAGTAGCAAAATTCTACTATCTCCAAACATATCAAAGTTTACACTTAAAAAGGTCGCAAACGGCATTTTAAACTCAATGGGAGTGGTCCCGAGTCCTAATTCGACCGTATGCAAAAAGTAGCTTTTCGGACCAAAATCCGAAAAACGATAAAATATTTAAATATAAAATCGATAAATATGCGGGTTGTTACAGACTCCCCTCCTTAAAGAAATTGCGTCCTCGCAATACTTAAGAAGAAAATAAGAAGTAACAACTATAGAAGCATATCAACACAAAAGAAAATTGAAATAAGAAGTTCACCATAAAGAGCACGAAAGAGTTAGCACGAACGGGATCGCTCGATGAATTCTCTAGATTCCCAAGAGTAATCCCTAGGATTTGAGAACCATTGAACTCTCACAAGAAGAATATCTTTATTCCGAAGGCGCTCAACCTCCGAAGCAATGATGCGAATGGAATGTTGCTCATAAATCAAATCTGGTGAAACTTCAATTTCCACGATATCACCGGGCACAAGAATAAAAATCGGAATCCCTAAGGCATTTCCGTAGATAAAAGACGTGAGAAAACGTCAAGAATAGCAGAAAATTGGGCTGGTGCAACGACGTAGTATAATAACAGTACGCCCGAGGAACCAGAAACTCAAATAATTTGGAACATTGGCGTAGTACAAAAACGGTACGCCCAATGAACCGATAAACTGGAACAACGATGTAGTATAATAATGGTACATCCATTGATCCAGATAAGACAGAACATCGATGTAGTGTAATAGTAGTACATCCGATGAACCGAACACCATAAAAGAACACCGGACACTAGTCCATAAAAGGAATGAGATAAAGCTCAATAAAACGAAGTATATCAAAACGTCCGATGAAATTAATTAAAAGATAATTCCATTCAGACATCATAAAGAATCAACCACTTGTTACTTACGATAAAGCGCATTGGCAACACGATTTCCCTTTTGGGAATAAAAGAATATCAAGATCATAAGATGCTAGGAACTCGAGTCAACATGAAGTTCCTTATGAGAAAATAAATATTCCAAAGATTTATGATCGAGGTAGAGAACAAATTTCTCATCCAAATGTGATGATGCCAAATTCCAAAAATAAAAACAATAGCCGCGAGCACTAGATCATGAGTGGCATATCTAGTCTCGATAAGCTATAATGATTTAGAAGCACAAGTGATAGCACGTTCTCCTTTGCAAGAGAATGGCATCCAAACCAATACGACTAGTATTGGTACAAATAGCAAAGTCTTGGTTCCCCTTCAGGGATCACAAGAATAAGAGTATCGAAAGAAAGAGTTCTTTTAAATAATCTTCTTTTCTGAAAAGTTAAAACTTTCAAAATTACATTTATCTTTATGTAATAATCTTTCTAGAAAAATTTACATTTTTACAAGTCAATATATCGTGTCTACCTATCTCATCAAAGCGTTTAGGAAATTCCTATCGATAACGTTGATCAAGCGCATCGACCAAAATTCTTAAAACACTAAATGGGCAATACAATCACAAAATCATCTTCTATATGACAAAAATGTCTCTCAAAAACTTTTAAGAATATTCTTTGTTCGTTTTAAGAACAAAAATCCAATTATACTTATAAATAAATCTTATGAAAAAGATTTTGCAAAATTTTAAATTGCTATTTTCATCCAAAAATCAATAAATACAAGAATGGTCTCATCGAAATATTCATAGAATATTCGATTTATAAAATGGATGAAATAAGCTGGACAAACTGAATGACAAAATAATTCATTCATAGGAATCATAACGAGTGCGGAGTGCGGTAAGTGAAATGCGAACTCCCGCAACTCGTAGCCAAATGAAAATCGGTGACAATGTCGAACTAAAAAGACCTTAACACCACACAAAAGATTTCTTAGGTGATAGTCCTAAGGCAAACTCAAAAATACCAGAAAAGTTTCACAAATTATTTAGATAAGAGAAACAACACTTTCCTTATAAGTGGGCTTAAGGAATAAAATGATGCCATCAAGTTGGAATCAAAATCATAAAGGAAAAATAGAAATCTACTTAACAGATTGAAATGTCAAAGATGAATAGTCCACACGGGACAAAGGATATGGCCTCCTAATAATTAAGCCAATCCTTACAAAAGTAAATTCCGAAGCCTAAGTAAAAATCGGCTCGGACAGAAAAATCACATAAAATAATTTCGACATCAATAAAGAAAAATTGAGTGTTGCGGACCTACCATCCGGATTCACAACTCTCAAAGAACTCATCAAGCCCAAAATATTTTTTAGAGAAAAAGAATCAACAAGTTCTTTTGATATAAAATAGTGAGATGGAACCCATATCAAAAAGAACTCAACTAAGAAGATCAAGAAATAAAACAATGCCATCAAGCATTGAATGAAAAATACCTTGACCGAGAGAAGAGTTTCTAGGGGCTTGCACAATATCTAGCTTTCTCATGTCCTTGTTCAAAAGTTTGGGACATGCAGATAAAAGATGACCCGGTTTCTTGCAATAGCGACAAGAATGGGGTTTTGGACACATATTCGCATAGTGTTCCTTAGAATTACAATTGTAGTATCCTCCACGATTAGGGATTGGAGTCTTTGCTACAAAAGTAGTTTGCTTCACTCTCTTATTGGGATTAAGGCTCTTGAACTTAATATGCCTCTTCTTGGAAGTCCCAATATCACAAACACCTCCTTTACCAATCTTTCCATGAAGAAGAGTAACATCCACCAGCTGATTGAAAGAAACTTCAAGTTTCAAAGGTAGAACCATTTCGGGGTTCTTGCTCAAAGCATAGATAAACTCTTGATTCTTTACAAGATCCAAAAGTTGTTGAGCAGACATGAATACTCCATCCAGGGGAGTAGCACTAGATTGACCGGCGCTGGGACGGCCAGGTCTAACCATTTCTCTTCTTTAAGAAAGAAAGAAAGAAGAGGAAAAAAAGTTATTCTCAAAATAAGTATTAAGCAATCTTGATAGATAAAACAAGGAATCATAAAGAAAATAGGATGAATCGGTACGAAGACTCGAATAAAATCCTAAAGCACGACCCCTAAGAAAGACTTAGGATGATGATCCTTGTTATAATATTCCATATTGTTCTGAAGTTTGGCTCTGATACCAAGTTGTGACGCCCCACCTCTATACCCACGCTAGCCAAGAACACTACGGAGTAATGCTGTCGACTAGCACGGAGAATAAGGCTGTTGAGGAGCGACCATCCGTATAATTGCTTTGCGCGAGCACCGATATGTCAGATAGTATAACATGCCTTTTATTTCAAGAGGAAAATCCGACATACCGATACAAACAAAAAACTACTACACAGTGGCTATAATAATCTTCGGAAACAAATATAGAATAAGCATAACACAAATCAATCACAGATAATTCATATCACAAAGGCGGAAATAGATATGAATATAACACATGAAAGTGTACATCAGAGTAGTGGTCAAACAAGATCCACAATATCAAAAAGAATAGATACAAGTGCTAGACAAAAGAATAAGTATACATCATAGAGTCTGTATCTCAAATGTATACAACAAAAACTACTAATCTAAGTAGTTAGCCAAAAGTCAGATGATGGTCCGATAAGGAGTCAAGCAGAAGCACCTGTGAAATCTCAGTCTGACCCGATTATTATTTAATAAGAAAATAATAAATGGATCAGTCTAGCTATAAATATCAGATGAAATGATATAGAATAAGAGATATGACTAAACGTATAATAATCACAATGCCAAGCTGTGATAAATAAGTAATTGAAAAATCAACAAGAGATTAATCAATATCTCAAAGATCTTCTCAAAGATAAAAAGGAATGTCATACTCCTAATTTCATTCACCAAGCCACAATAAATGACATATATATCAATGCCAATCGTAAAAGTTGGTGAAACATAAATTCCAGAATTCAACACACGAAATCCAGAAATCACAAGAAAAGGATGGCCAATCCATAAAAATGAGCCAGAGCTCCTCCTGAAAGGGTATAGTCCCCCATTGCAGACATTGAGCCGAAGCTCCTCCTGGTGAGTCAAAACTCCTCCTGACAGGGTATGGTCCCCCATTGCGGACTTTGAGCCGAAGCTCCTCCTGGTGAGTCAAAACTCCTCCTGACAGGGTATGGTCCCCCATTGCGGACTTTGAGCCGAAGCTCCTCCTGGTGAGTCAAAACTCCTCCTGACAGGGTATGGTCCCCCATTGCGGACTTTGAGCCGAAGCTCCTCCTAGTGAACCGAAGTTCCTCATGACAGGGTATAGTCCCCCATTGCTGACATTGAGCCGAAGCTCCTCCTGGTGAGCCGAAGGTCAATAAAAACGACGTACAGTCCTCCACGTGGACAAAGAGACATCGCACAATGCTAGTCTAAACCATAAAATGATCGTCATGATTAAAGAGAAGTGTCGATTACAGTAAGCTAGTAAATATATGAGCTTAGCTTCATGTCCCATAACCACTAGCTTAACTTAAATATTTACGAACAAATTGTAGATCTCCACTAGAAAATTGTCACAAGAGTTTTCAATCGAACAAGTCCAAGAATTAACCGACGAAGTAAACGCAAGCGTTTCATACCACTTGTTTTACTAAGTCGTTTAATTGTATTTCTCATGCGAGTGAGGTAAAGGTTTGTATATACTAATAGATTGGAAAACGGTTTTATAAACGAATTTGGTATTAAAATAGTATTGAAATCGTTTGAGGAAAGAGTTTTGATATTTACTACTAGTATAGAAAACCTTTATATTTTAAAGTGACAAATCATAGAAGTGATTGTAGAAACAATCAATCATAAAAATTCACATCCGAAGACGTGAATAAAATCCAAAGAAATCGATCCGAATCCGTCAAAATGGGTATTCCCAAAAATTCCAAAAAAATAGGAGTCATTAAAGTCGTAGCAACAACAAGTGGGAAATAACACGAATCGATGGAATTTGGAAACCAAGCAAAAATATGCACAAATAGGCACAATTAGGCAAATAGGTGCAGGTCAGTCGACTGACTAAAAGGTCCAGTCGACTGGACCAGAGGCATGAAAAATAATTTCCTGCAGTCAGTCGACTGACCTAAAAATTTAGTCGACTGAATGCAGGGAAAACAGAGGACCCGAGCCTCTGTTAGTTGCCTTCGGAATGCCTATGTGCTGCAGCCAGTCGACTGACTCAAAGGTCCAGTCGACTGACTGGCACCAAGGCTGTTTTCCAGCCTATGAAATGAAGATGCTATCTTCTTCAAAATACAATCGGGCGAGCACGGTCACTAGGGGTTTGTACCAATCGACTACCCGGTCCTATAAGCTCTTCGACACATCACCAAAAACAAGTTCAAACTACAAAGCTATGATTTTTGAAGATTTGAACTCGAAACACTAAAAATTGGAATATACACCAAATCAATCTAAACCAAAACCAAATGCACATGAATATGTGTTAGGAATTCATACCTAACAATCGAAGATAATCATAGACCTAGATGTGAGATTAAAAATCTCACCTTTGAACCCAAATTAATGAAGGAGAAGCTTTTAAAACAAGCTAAGATCAATTCCTCTTCAATAACAACTCAAGAAGCTTCAATCTAAGCTTAAAAGAGAAACATTTCCTAAATTAGGTTTAGGAAATTTCTGAAATTAAAGAGAGAATGAGTTGGAGAAGAAGAAGGAGATGCTTACTAATGGATTCTCTTTGATTTTGGAGCAAGAACTTGAGCTAGCAAGAGGAACTAGGGCTTGGAGTTTCTAATTCCCATTCTCTTCCATCATTTTTGCTTGAGCTTGAGTGTTAGGAATATGAAATGAAGTAATGAAGAGTTGGAGTGGGTTGGGACTGAGTTAGTAAATGGGATTATTGGGCTCAGCCCAAACCAAAGCCCTAAGTAAAAAGTAGCAAAATTCTACTATCTCCAAACATATCAAAGTTTACACTTAAAAAGGTCGCAAACGGCATTTTAAACTCAATGGGAGTTGTCCCGAGTCCTAATTCGACCGTATGCAAAAAGTAGCTTTTCGGACCAAAATTCGACGAACGATAAAATATTTAAATATAAAATCGATAAATATGCGTGTTGTTACAAGATACAACTCAAACACAGCAGAACCACTAGATATCTACACGCTGAAGCCTCATGCTTCATATCTCCTCCAGAACTCGTCCAGGAAATCCCGAACACTTGACTACTCATACGAAATATGAGTACCCAAGAGTTTAATAAATCAGAAAATAAACACTCGGGTCAGACAGGGGTCTGGTGTGAGTAAACGGTTTAAAAGTTTCTTAACTTTGAAAATCCTTTGAAAAGAAAAGGAATCACGTAAGACTTCCCACACATAAACATGGAAAAGTTTTTACCTTACGCTAACCAAAACGTTTGATAGGAAATCCAGTGATATTATAATAGTGTCTAGGGTTTTCAAAATAAAATACAAAAATAGCTGGAATGCTTACATCTCACGTTCCAACATAGTTGGGCACAATCAAAACCGTACAGGCACTTATTGGATTTTGGATTCCATCAATGGCAGGGCTACTGGGGTACCGCCCGTCGCAGTACGTGGCCTAGATCACCGTACCGAGGAGTACGCCCGCTCCCCTGCAACACAAGGTCGGAACCATTCCTTACTTAACAGTTCCGAACAAGACCACCCCGGCGATTCTAGCTAGCAATCGCCCCACACAGCCGAAATAAAAAGGGACATCTAGACAGGGGTAAATCTCGATCTCCAGTGGGGGCTACCCACGAAGCCTTGCTGCACCTCCCCTGTTTTAGTCATTCCAGGTTGATGAGGCTTGAGGCTACGATTACCTTTATAGGACATATCAATCTTAGAATGCTCATCGTCCACCTGACGATGTTATGAAAGCATTCAATCCATACAAGTTCGTTCTGGGTTCGAACGAAACCGAAGGCATTATCTCGTTACACTCATTTTGGAATCACCCTCAGAGTTAATGACGATAACCCTTGCACTCTAAATCACCATCTCGAACCTGAAAATACTATTCCGTCAAACTCATCACGGAATCACCCTCAGAGTTATACTGACGAATAGTCCTTACACCTCGAGTCTTCACTCTTCACTTGAGATTCACGACCTAACGTTTGATTTGGATCGATGTGGTTTTCGAAATTCCAAATTTGGAAATCCGATCCCGGTCTCATCGAAATCCAAACACCATCTTAATATCCAAGTGAATTTAATTTGAATAATTAATTCAATTCATTATTATCTATTTACACACAGATAGATATTTCACATATCACAATAGATAATCACATTCTCATCATAAACAGATAATCTGTATCATAATCACAAACGGATAATCATCACAAATGGATAATCCATCACAAACCATCATACTATAACCATTCATCCATATCATATAGATACTACTCATCTCATTACTGAGATCACATCCATCCAATCAATATCATCCATAAGCAAAGATTTATTAACCATCATCTATAATCAATTTAAAATGAATTAAATTAATTACTTCTATCTCTAATTAATTTAAAATAAATTAAATTAATTATCCCATCTATAAATCCTGCTTAATATCCAATTTCTGAGTATTCTACTTGATTAAACACCTTTGATTAATCATTCTCTAATTACAATAAGTAATTAGTCTTTAATTAACTTCACAAATTAATTAACCTTAATCATAAGTAATTAACAGTTAATTACTTCATTAATTAACTATAATTAATTAAGTAATTAACAGTTAATTACTTCATTAATTGACTATAATTAATTACATTTATCCTTAATTAATTACATTAATTAATCACTTAATAATTAATTATTACTTAATTTAAACAATCCTTAATTACATCATTAATTATATTAATTAATGACCTCTAATTTAAATTAATAACTTTATTTAAAATTAATTACATTCAGTAATTAATCTAAAATTAAAATACAATTATTAATCACCTTTGATTAATATTAGTAATTAACTGCCCTTAATTACTCATTAACAAATTAGTTATCTTCATAATTAATTATCTCCATTAATTAATCCCTTGATTTATTACAAAAGTAATTACCAAAATTACTTTATTAAAAATCATTTCCCACTAATTGCATTCCAGTAATTATCACTTATTACTTCTCTGAGTAATCCTGCTCCATTAATTACATTAAGTAACTACACTTATTAAACTATCAAATGATTTACTTAAATTAATTAAAGAAAATTAATTAATTAACTTAACAAATCACATTATCAAAATTAATTACAATAAGTAATTAATCCTTTAATTACTTTATCAAGTAATTATACTTAACAATTTTAAAATTAATTACCTTAAATTAATTAATCTAATTAATTGTCAAAATTAATCATATTAATTAATTACTTAATTATCCTTAGATAATTATTATTATTAATTAATAATATTTCCTTAAATTACTTCCTTAAGAAAATTATCTTGGATTAATCATCATTAATCATCTCTAATTAAATTAGTTCTAAATCATTATTTAAAATAAAATAAATAAGTAAATTCTTAATTAAATTCTTTTATTATCTTAATTTTCCTAAGATAATTTATTTATTCATTAATGATTTCATTAACATTCAAAGTGTATTTAAATAATACATCTCTAAATAAATTCAAATTCCATTTTAAAATTTAAGATTTCAAAATGTTTAACTATTTAAACATTATCCAAATTTAAATAAATTATAACCTTAAAATAAAAGTGAAAACATTCATTACTTATGTAAGCAAATTTTAAATCCAAATTTACTTAAATTAATTAAAGAAATCAAGTTTTTAAAATAAATTGTTAAACTTCTTAAATTTCAAGTTAAACATTTCATAACTTTTATTCAAATATTAAAGAAAAGAAATATTTCAAGTTTAAACATTTATTTGAAATCAAATTCATTTTTAAAATCTACTTTAAAATATTTGAATTTGATTAACATTTTAAAATTTACAAAACTGTTTAAATTTAAACTGGATTCAAAGTAACCTGAAAACTATATTTAAACTTGGTTTCAACTCAATTCAAATCTTGCTTAAAATTTAAAATTTTCATTTATAAAACTTTGAATTTCAAAGAATTCATAAAACTTAAACGTGAATTTTAAACCTCTGTTCAAAATCCTGTCTTAAATTTGAAATTACATTCAAATTTAAAAACGGCAGATTTCAGGTTTTACAACCTGAAACCAATCACCAACCCGAGACGTCAAAATTTACTTCGAGTTATCAACCTACAAGCTTCGAGACAAAACACCCCTACTTCGAGTTAACCACACAACTTACTCGAGAAAACTCGAGTGACTTACTCCCCTTCAAGTCCAACACGACAAACGCAAAGAGGTCCACCGTGCACATGCCCGGTGGCGCCGCCCATCGTTGATCATCAACGATGACCTCCACATATCGAAAACCAACCCAGCGTCCTACCTTGATCTTCAGATCACCCTCTCCAGCTCGAAATCAAATTCGAGTGTCAAGGATGGAACTAGAACCTGGAACAAAGAAATGAACAACTACCCAAAACTTGGAAAACGACACGTTCACGCCGCCTCGACCACCGGAGGCGCTGAAATTCCGGTCACGGCCTCGTCAACTCACCTGCTTCTATTCCCCAAGAGCACGCGACACTCGATCGATCACGCATGCCGTGGTGATCGATCCATCAAGAACAGTAAAAACTAGGTTTACACAAAAGAATGCGCCGCCGTTGCCACCACGTCCAACTGCACCGCCTTCCACTATTTTTCCTTGCCCCTCCGATCTCTCCACCATCACCACAGGGAACCCCGAGCATCCCGGTCCATTTGATCACCCAAGAATCGACAATAACCCATTTTTGTTCAACCCAGAACCGCACCATAAACCCCAACCTAAAAATTGTGATTTTAGTTTTAAAAACCATGTTTTAGTTTAGATATTTGATTTATGATCTTGAATTTATAAATCATGACAAATTACATTTGACTTAATTTAAGATTTCACTGTGTTTTATTTTTTTCCAAAACAATAGTAAGTTAGTTTAATTATCTATAATCTTTAAACTAACATTTATGATATAACAATCATATTTCATTTGTAACTTAGATCTTAACAAAGCCTAGATCAAGAGATAAGGAAATATAAAAATCAAACTTGAACTAGAAAATTTAAACAGAGGTGTCTACAGGTCTTTAACAATATGCAGATATCATATTTCTCATATACACCAATTTCAAAAATAAATAAACACAAACACATGATTATCTTCAGGCATAAATCAAGCAACCATATAGAAATATACTTAAGAATTTTAAAAGGAAGTTACTCAAAGTTTTGAGAAGACAGAGCATTTTTTTCTTTTTTTTCTTACCTTCAGCAGTTAGATTTTTTTTAAAAATAACAGTTTCTTTGAAACTTGAGTTTTGTAAGTTTGTTTAGCTCTGATTTTTACAAGAAAAACTGTTTTAAAAAAAATAGAAGTTCACTCACCTATTAATGAAGAGGCAGAAGACAACAGAGATGCAATCACATTTCCAGGAACCTGATTTTGCATGTTGCATCTGCTTGCTTCCATTTGATAATTGAATTCCTGATGAACTTATTTGAATCTACTGCTGAACTGTTGATTTTAAGTTGAAAATCTGGGTTTTGCATTATCTATTGAAGATGATTTAAACTGCATGTTGACCTTATACTTCTTTGCTTAAAGCTGGAGTTGAATTGAACTTTAATGTGATGTTAAAGATAGAAGCAGATTTTATTTTTGCAGATTTTAAGCATGAATTGAATTTGGGTTTTCATTTGGTTTTGCAGATTTTTTTTTTTGAGTGTACTTAGTTTTGAAATTCTTTTCTAAAATCTGATTTTCAGATTTCATTTGAAGATAATGGTTTTAACAAATGCATTCCTAAGTTTTCTTATCTAAAATAATTATTTCAAAAATAATTTAACATGCCACTTGTTACTTAAGTAAGACAATGATTTACAAGTGTCTTTCTATGTGTTAAGTGTTTGACACATATTCAATTTAATAATAAAAGGAAATTTCTAAATTTTATAAAGGTTTTTAAATTCATTTCTTACTTAATTTAACATGTTTTAAATGTTTAATTTCATTTAGTTTTTTACATGCTTACATATAAACCTTCTTTATAAAACTACACAATTTAAATGTTTATTTCAATGTTTTCAAAATAATATTTTTAAAGTTAAACTTTTCAAAAGAGAAAATTTAAAAAGAAAAATAATGTTGAATTTAATTTTATTCAAAAGTTTCAAACCAAATTATATTCTAATAAAGTTGAACTAAATCTATTTCAAAACAATTTTTAAAACAAAATAAACTTTTATTACAAAATAGAATTTAAACTATTTTATTTTTAAACAAAACAAATATTTACTTATATTTCTTTTGAAAATATAAGATAGATTTTAAAATTAACCTTTGAAAGTTTCAATACTAATTTAAATCTAATTTTACCAATTTATACACACACATATATATATATAATAAATTTGAAAACATCTTTATTAAATTTAAATTCAAATCAAATTCTCTATTTACAATGTATACACATATATACATTATAAATAAAAAAAATTAAATAAGCTTAGATAGATAATTTTATTATTTAAATATTTTTAACTTTTGAAAAGAATAAAATTCCCAAAAGTTATTATTATTATCATCATTATAAATTTTAAAAAGAATACCATTTAACAAACTAAATAATAATAAATCTTCAAAAGATAATTTCTGTTTGAATCAGATTATTAAATCAATATTTTACATTTTAAAATAATTATTAATGAAATTATTAAATAAATATTGCCTAAATTTTTGGGACATCACATTCCTCCCCCTTAATAGAATTTCGTCCCCGAAATTTAAAAGCAAAGGTACTTTAATAATCCCGCATAGATTTTTAATTTTAAAATAGCAAACATATGATATCAATCAAATACTAACAATCATAGTAACCAATTCACACAAATAACTCTAATTATCCAGAAAAAAAAATTCTGGATAAGATTCTCTAGAGTTTCCTAGGTACAAACACCGGGACACTCGCCATACAGAATCTAAACTGGCTACACCACTCAGATCTAGAGCTCCTATATATCTAGATCTACAAATCTAAACAGGATACAAGACTACAGCCAAGTCCTGATCAACTTACAAATCTCCCAGAACTACTGATTCTAAAATCAGTGATAGATCATACACGTACTCCCTTAGAGATACGTGAAAATCATAACGAATTCCAGACATCCAAACTGGAAATTCAATCCTGCAGACCAAACACTTAACCCTTAAGAGAAAACAAAAAGATCCAATACTCTTATCCCCAAATCTCTCCTGACGATCCTGGGTTGCCTCCAACCTTCAAGATCAATCCAATCTTCGCAGATGCTACACAGAAAAAATCTTGACAAAGAAATAAATGATCTCGAGATCCTACTCAACAAAATGGTTCCCTCAAGATCCATCAAAATCCACCACACAAACTCTACTACACAACATCAGAAGACTCCAAAATATATTTCCTGTAGAAATCTTCTGATCCAAGACAAAACTCAAATTCCCAAAGAATCAAGCGTTGTTTCAATTCTGGAATAGCTGCCACCATGCTTCCGCTGCACAACTCTGATTTGAAAATGCTGTTGATGAACACAAGCACAAACTCGATCAATTTATCCCGGAAACATTGTTCATCAAATTCCATAAAATCTCAGTGACCTGTTCGATTTGGTCACAACACCATAGCAAAAAAAAAAAATCAACCCGAAACTAGATCCGATCAATCTTGCCAGCTAAACAGATCTCTCTCTAAGAACCTTCCTACTAAGCTAAACCACCGGTAAAGCTCCAAGAACCAAGTCGAAATAGAACTCAATCTCTCGGTGCAGATGCAAACCTTAACTCCTTCGAAGATATCCAGAGAAATACCAAACCACGTCGATAACTCAACATCCTCTAGAGATGCTTCAATCCAAACGAAGATTGCTTAGAGAACTTCCGAACCATCGCAAGTCACTTTTGCGATCCCACTCGGTTCAAATTCCAAGAAACTGTTCCCTCTTCCACAATCAGAACAGCTAAAGCCTTCTATCCAAAAGATGAACTAGTGGTCAACCTCCAACCACAAACATCACACCCCACTGAGCTTCCAGAAGAAATGGACAAGCTTCAACATCTACCGGCCTACTGACACAAGAATCACAGAGATTTATGAACCATCGAAGAAACAGGCCACTCACTGCTGCTACTGCTGCCAAAAACTTCCTTATCCAAAAGCTCATTGAACCTTAAAGCTACACCAGCCACTTCCAATAGAACCTTCAGAAGACAAATATCTCTCAGGAAACTCGATCTCAAACCAAGCACAAAACACTCTGCCAAACTGAGTCTCAAACTCAAATACAAACAGAATTTCCTTCCCAAAATTGCCAAGATACCATCTTTGGCTTCAGTACTCCCAACTGATCCAGACTCGAGAAAATCTACTTGCACGAGGGCAACCAAGCTTACATCCAAAGATGAACTCCGAACCTTGAAAAGATTTTCTTCAGAGATCGGTGAAATCCTTCACACCAAACTGCCAAACTACTCAAAATGCCCAATACTGCCCTAGTAGATTCACTTCCAACCTCAAACACTCCGACTCCAACCATTGGTAGTTGTGTTACACACACCACTACCCTATCTACCTCTAGAACTTATATTGGAAAACTTGAACGGGTAACCCAATCTAATAGGTAGAAATATATATATATATATATATATATATATATATATATATATATTCAAAATTATAAATATGCTCTCTCAAGAAGGACACCACTCCAGAGCGTAGGTATTCGCTCAACCTAGTGCTCTGATACCAACTGTAACGACCCGCCTTTCATTCCATAGAAAGACGCATCATTAAGAAGAAAGAAAGGGATAGAAAAGAGAAAAGGAAGGAAAGAAAGAAACAGACAACACTAAAATCTCACTGCGGAACGAATAAATTATATTATATCACATAAAATGTTACATAGTATCATATACATCAGAGTTTTACAGCCAATACAACACAAACTAGACAATTATAAACACCTGTCTAGCAATTACAATTCATGTACATCAGAGAAAACAGATATAACTCAAACACAGCGGAACCACTAGATATCTACACGTTGAAGCCTCCTGCTCCATATCTCCTCCAGAACTCCTTGAACACTTGACTACTCATACGAAATATGAGTACCCAAGAGTTTAATAAATCAGAAAATAAACACTCGGGTCAGACGGGGGTCTGGTGTGAGTAAACGGTTTAAAAGTTGCTTAACATTTAAAATCCTTTGAAAAGAAAAGGTATCACGTAAGACTTCCCACACATAAACATGGAAAAGTTTTTACCTTACGCTAACCAAAACATTTGATAGGAAATCAAGTGACATTATAATAGTGTCTAGGGTTTTCAAAATAAAATACAGAAATAGCTGGAATGCTTACATCTCACGTTGCAACATAGTTGGGCACAATCAAAACCGTACATGCACTTATTGGATTTCGGATTCCATCAATGGCAGGGCTACTGGGGTACCGCCCGTCACAGTACGTGGCCTAGATCACCGTACCGAGGAGTATGCCCACTCCCCTGCAACACAAGGCCGAAACCATTCCTTACTGAACAGTTCCGAACAAGACACCCCGGCGATTCTAGCTAGCAATTGCCCTACACAACCGAAATAAATAGGCACATCTAGACAGGGGTAAATCTCGCTCTCCAGTAGGGGCTACCCACGAAGCCTTGCTGTACCTTCCCTGTTTTAGCCGTTCCCGGTTGATGAGGCTTGAGGCTACGATTAACTTAGGACATATCAATCTTAGAATGCTCATCGTCCACCTGACGATGTCTTAAAAGCATTCAATCCATTCAAGTTCGTTCTGGGTTCGAACGAAATCGAAGGCATTATCTCGTTACACTCATTTTGGAATCACCCTCGGAGTTAACGACGATAACCCTTACACTCTGAATCACCATCTCGTACCTGAAAGTACTATTCCGTCAAACTCGTCACGGAATCACCCTCAGAGTTATACTGACGAATAGTTCTTACACCTCGAGTCTTCACTCTTCGGTTCAGATTCACGACCTAACGTTTAATTTGGATCGATGTGGTTTTCGGAATTCCAAATTTGGAAATCCGATCCCGGTCTCATCGAAATCCAAACGCCATCTTAATGTCCAAGTGAATTTAATTTGAATAATTGATTCAATTCATTATTATCTATTTACACACAGATAGATATTTCACATATCACAATAGATAATCACATTCTCCTCATAAACAAATAATCTGTATCATAATCACAAACAGATAATCATCACAACTAGATAATCCATCACAAACCATCATACTTTAACCATGCATCCATATCATATAGATACTACTCATCTCATTACTGAGATCACATCCATCCAATCAATATCATCCATAAGCAAAGATTTATTAACCATCATCTATAATTAATTTAAAATGAATTAAATTAATTACTTCTATCTCTAATTAATTTAAAATAAATTAAATTAATTATCCCATCTATAAATCCTGCTTAATATCCAATTTTTGAGTATTCAACTTGATTAAACACCTTTGATTAATCATTCTCTAATTACAATAAGTAATTAGTCTTTAATTAATTTCACAAATTAATTAACCTTAATCATAAGTAATTAACATTTAATTACTTCATTAATTTACTATAATTAATTACATTTATCCTTAATTAATTACATTAATTAATCACTTAATAATTAATTATTGCTTAATTTAAACAATCCTTAATTACATCATTAATTATATTAATTAATGACCTCTAATTTAAATTAATAACTTTATTTAAAATTAATTACATTTAGTAATTAATCTAAAATTAAAATACAATTATTAATCACCTTTGATTAATATTAGTAATTAACTGCCCTTAATTACTAATTAATAAATTAATTATCTTCATAATTAATTATCTCCATTAATTGATCCCTTGATTTATTACAAAAGTAATTACCAAAATTACTTTATTAAAAATCATTTCCCACTAATTGCATTCCAGTAATTATCACTTATTACTTCTCTAAGTTATCCTGCTCCATTAATTACTTAAGTAGTTACACTTATTAAACCATAAAATGATTTACTTAAATTAATTAAAGAAAATTAATTAATTAACTTAACAAATCACATTATCAAAATTAATTACAATAACAATTAATCTTTTAATTACTTTATCAAGTAATTATACTTAACAATTTTAAAATTAATTACCTTAAATTAATTAATCTAATTAATTGTCAAAATTAATCATATTAATTAATTACTTAATTATCCTTAGATAATTATCATTATTAATTAATAATATTTCCTTAAATTACTTCCTTAAGAAAATTATCTTGGATTAATCATCATTAATCTTCTCTAATTAAATTAATTCTAAATCACTATTTAAAATCAAATAAATAAGTAAATTCTTAATTAAGTTCTTTTATTATCTTAATTGTCCTAAGATAAGTTATTTATTTATTAATGATTTCATTAACATTCAAAATGTATTTAAATAATACATCTCTAAATTAAATTCAAATTCCATTTTAAAATTTAGGATTTCAAAATGTTTAACTATTTAAACATTATCCAAATTTAAATTATAACCTTAAAATAAAAGTGAGAACATTCATTACTTATGTAAACAAATTTTAAATCCAAATTTACTTAAATTTATTAAAGAAATCAAGTTTTTAAAATAAATTGATTATTTAAAATTCTCAAATTTCAAGTTAAACATTTCATAACTTTTATTCAAATATTAAAGAAAAGATATCTTTCAAGTTTAAACATTTATTTGAAATCAAATTCACTTTTAAAATCTACTTTAAAATATTTGAATTTGATTAAAATTTTAAAATTTACAAAACTGTTTAAATTTAAACTAGATTCAAAGTAGCCTGAAAACTATATTTAAACTTGGTTTCAAACTCAGTTCAAATCTTGCTTAAAATTTAAAATTTTCATTTATAAAACTTTGAATTTCAAAGAATTCATAAAACTTAAACTTGAATTTTAAACCCCTGTTCAAAATCCTTTCTTAAATTTGAAATTACATTCAAATTTAAAAATTGTAGATTTTAGGTTTTACAACCTGAAACCAATCACTAACCCGAGATCTCAAAATTTACTTCAAGTTATCAACCTACAAGCTTCGAGACAAAACACCCCCTACTTCGAGTTAACCACACTATTACTCGAGAAAACTCGAGTGACTTACTCCCCTTCAAGTCCAACACGACAAACGCAAAGAGGTCCACCGTGCACATGCACGGTGGCGCCGCCCATCGTTGATCATCAACGATGACCTCCACATATCGGAAACCAACCCAGCGTCCTACCTCGATCTTTAGATCACCCTCTCCAACTCGAAATCAAATTCGAGTGTCAAGGCTGGAACCAGAACCTGGAACAGAGAAATGAACAACCACCCAAAACCTGGAAAACGACACGTTCACGCCGCCTCGACCACCGAAGGCGCTGAAATTCCGGTCACGGCCTCGTCAACTCACCCGCTTCCATTCCCCAAGAGCACGCGACACTCGATCGATCACGCGTGCCGTGGTGATCGATCCATCAAGAACAGTAAAAACTAGGTTTACACAAAAGAATGCGTCGTCGTTGCCACCACGTCCAACTGCACCGCCTTCCACTATTTTTCCTCGCCCCTCCGATCACTCCTCCATCACCACAGGGAATCCCAAGCATTCCGGCCCACTTGATCACCCAAGAATCGACAATAACCCGTTTTTGTTCAACCGAGAACCGCACCTTAAAACCCAACCTAAAAATTGTGATTTCAGTTAAAAAAACCATGATTTAGTTTAGATATTTGATTTATGATCTTGAATTTATAAATCATGACACATTACATTTGACTTAATTTAAGATTTCACTTTGTTTTATTTTTTTCCAAAACAATACTAAGTTATTTTAATTAACTATAATCTTTAAACTAACATTTATGATATAACAATCATATTTCATTTGTAACTTAGATCTTAACAAAGCCTAGATCAAGAGATAAGGAAATATAAAAATCAAACTTGAACTAGAAAATTTAAACAGAGGTGTCTACAGGTCTTTAACAATATGCAGATATCATATTTCTCATATACACCAATTTCAAAAATAAATAAACACAAACACATGATTATCTTCAGGCATAAATCAAGCAACCATATAGAAATATACTTAAGCATTTTAAAAGGAAGTTACTCAAAGTTTTGAGAAGACAGAGCATTTTTTTCTTACCTATAGCAGTTAGATTTTTTTTTTTTAAAATAACAGTTTCTTTGAAACTTGAGTTTTGTACGTTTGTTTAGCTCTGTTTTTTACAAGAAAAACTGTTTTAAAAAAAATAGAAGTTCACTCACCTATTAATGAAGAAGCAGAAGGTAACAGAGATGCAATCACATTTCCAGGAACCTGATTTTGCATGTTGCATCTGCTTGCTTCCATTTGATAATTGAATTTCTGGTGAACTTATTTGAATCTGCTGCTGAACTGTTGATTTTAAGTTGAAAATCTGGGTTTTGGATTAGTTGTTGAAGATGATTTAAACTGCATATTGACCTTATACTTCTTTGCTTAAAGCTGGAGTTGAATTGAACTTCAATTTGATGTTGAAGATAGGAGCAGATTTTATTTTTGCAGATTTTAAACATGAATTGAATTTGGGTTTTCATTTGGTTTTGCAGATTTTTTTGAGTGTACTTAGTTTTGAAATTCTTTTCTAAAATCTGATTTTCAGATTTCATTTGAAGATAATGGTTTTAACAAATGCATTCCTAAGTTTTCTTATCTAAAATAATTATTTCAAAATTATTTAACTTGCCACTTGTTACTTAAGTAAGACAAATGATTTACAAGTGTCTTTCTATGTGTTAAGTGTTTGACACATATTCATTTTAATAATAAAAAGAAATTTCTAAATTTTTTAAAGGTTTTTAAATTCATTTCTTAATTAATTTAACATGTTTTAAATGTTTAATTTCATTTAGTTTTTTACATGCTTACATATAAACCTTCTTTATAAAATTACACAATTTAAATGTTTATTTGAATGTTTTCAAAATAATATTTTTAAAGTTAAACTTTTCAAAAGAGAAAATTTAAAAAGAAAAAGAATGTTGAATTTAATTTTATTCAAAAGTTTCAAACCAAATTATATTCTAATAAAATTGAACTAAATCTATTTCAAAACAATTTTTAAAACAAAATAAACTTTTATTATAAAATACAATTTTAACTATTTTATTTTTAAACAAAACAAATATTTACTTATATTTCTTTTGAAAATATAAGATAGATTTTAAAATTAACCATTGAAAGTTTCAATACTCATTTAAATCTAATTTTACCAATTTACAATTTATACACATACATATATATATAATAAATTTGAAAATAACTTTATTAAATTTAAATTTAACATCAAATCAAATTCTCTATTTACAATGTATACACATATATACATTGTAAATAAAATATATTTTTTAATAAGCATAGAAAGATAATTTTATTATTTAAATATTTTTAACTTTTGGAAAGAATAATATTCCCAAAAGTTATTATTATTATCATCATTATAAATTTTAAAAAGAATATCATTTAACAAACTAAATAATAATAAATCTTCAAAAGATAATTTCTGTTTGAATTAGATTATTAAATCAATATTTCACATTTTGAAATAATTATTAATGAAATTATTAAATAAACATTGCCTAAATTTTCGGGACATCACAGATCCGTTAGCCACCTTTAGTTTTGGATTAAGCATTTATTGGGTATGTCGATCCACTTGAGTTGAAAAATTATAATGCATTTATCGACGTATTCAATGGATGTTTAAGACAAAATTATATATGGTCGCCCTTAACCAGATATATTCTCCGCTTTAGTAGACGGAATTACTTGTTAATTCTCTTTGCTAAGGTGGGTGTAACGACCCGTATAAATTCGATGTTTAAAATGAATTAAATTAATAGTATTTTAATTTAAATTTAGAAAGAAATAAAAATCTTATTTATTTATATGAAAGCGAATGTTGAAATTAGATGTATCAAGGGTAATTAAAATTTACAAATTAAATTATATATTGCAAGTAATTGTAAAAGTGGAAATTGTCACATTTGGATATAAAGTTAAAAATAAGTAAAAAGGGGCAAGTATTGAATTCATTATGGAATTAAATATTGATTTATGGAAAGTAAATGTAAATGGAGGTAATAAAGTAATGCAGGACAATAAATATTTTTTTTTAGTACAATCCCTTTTTTTTATTTGTAAACTATTGTAAGATGTTAATTAATTGAAATGTGAAGATTAGGAGATAGATTCAAAATTTATGTTAGACAATGAGTTGCAATAACTATAGTTAATAATTAATGGATTAAATGGAATACCAATTTACCCAAAAACGTGAATATAATAGAACTAATAAATATTGAATAAATTTTGGAATAGTTGCAATAAATGTTAATTGAGTAAAACCAGTGTATGTAAGTAATTACAATGTTGGGGTGTAAATAATGAACCTCTAAAAGTGTAATTAAGAGTAAGGACTATATTTATTGTACGTTACTTATTTTATTAGGTTGTTAGGTTAATTTGTAATCAATTTCAATTAATTCACTAAATTATGGTAGTTAATGTGGAATAAATTAGTAAGTAAAGGATGTTGAATTCAAATAAGATGTAACCAAAGTAAAATTCCATTCATATTAGGATAATAAATGTGATAAAAAGAAATGAGACCAAAATAAAATTTGGAAAATATAAATGTAATGAAATCTAAAATAATATTAACTATGTTGGTTAAGTAATAAATTGATTCAATATTAAGTTGTAACCGAATAGAAATCAAATTCGGAATTAATTTGCAATTAATTGGATTGATTGCAGCTGACATTTGAACACTGTATTTACTGGAATAATTGACACTAAATTGATATGTGAATTTGCTTTTAGTTAATGTATATATCAAAGGGATTAATTGCAATTAAATGGATTTAGTATTTAAAGATTTTGTAGATATTTATTTAGATGAAACTGAAGCCATTATATGAGTATGAATCTAATGTAAATTTTTACTTATAGAATGGACAATTGATATTAAATGAAAGGAATAAAATTTAAGTGGGTCAATAAATTGAAATTTAATGAAATCAAATATCTAAATGTTATGTTAATAGAAATTTAAAATGGAATTTAAGAATATTTGTATAATAGATTTTGAGTCGGATGTTGATTTCATCCAGTGTAATATTGAATTTAATAATAAATGAAGTTTTAACTTATATTTTCTAAATTTAATGAAATTTGGAAATTAACACTGAAATGGATAGATTTATCAACTTACAATGTACATCTAAACTTGTTTAAACTTCTGCAAATGATTAAGAAATATAAAAGAGAATTTTTGAAATCGATAAATTTAGCAACTTTCAATTAACTTTCAATTGTTAAATTATTGTGATTGATTTAGAAACATAAAGAGTTGCTTATTTATTTGAAGTTAAATTTTGGAAATTGGGTTATTTCAATTTAATGGGAATAAAATGTTAAATGTTACGTTAATGGAGTTTAAGTTGAAAATTTAGAATAACAATGTATTAGACCATTAACCAATGCTAATTTATCTACTTGGTGATAATGGAGTGAATAAAAGAATTTAAAAACCAAATAAATGAAATTTAACACTTAATTTTTACTTTAATAGAAAGTGAGATGGAATGTAAGAATATTATATTGTTTGCAAATTCAATGAAATATTTTATCCGTTTAAGAATAGTGAATTGAATAATAGATATGAAATAAAATGATTACACCATAAGAAGAATGTATTGAAAATAAATGGAAAGCTAATTTCATTGAAAATTTTGGAAGATTTAATGTATAATCTATAAACAATTGAAATAGAAGTTAAAGCTTTGAAAGTGTGGAATTTGCAACATCTAATCCATATGAGGAATCTTTAAATTAAAAGGAAAGAGAAGTTAATTGAAATTTATGGCAATTAATATAAGAAACGTACATTTTTGGGTTAAAGAAAGAGCATTTTTAATGAAAATAAAAGAACAGTTTGAGAAAAATAAAATGAACGTTTCATTTTAAAGATAAGTAAAATTTTATAAAAAAGGAAAAATTTGAATTTTGAAACAACATTTTACATTCATTTTATAACAATCAGAGGCAGTATAGAAGTGATTTTAATGCTAACCTTATATTTTAAAGTAAATTTAATATTTTGAATCGTGATTGCGCGCTGAGAAAAACGCCGTTTTCAAATTTGGACTTCCAGTCTCGGTTCATCTTTTATTGTATGCAGCGGCGGCCCCCAGTGGCATTAATTGGAGTGTTACATTTTATTTAATGTGTGTTAAATTTAATTGGGTGTTAATAAGGTGTATAATTAGGGTTAATAGAAATTAATTTAGTGGAGTAGACGTTTTGAAATTGGATCTCAAAGTTTTAGTACAACTGGTCCATTTGTTACTTTATTTTTATTCGTTACCACCTCTTTGTTTGAAATGTATAAATTTTCATTTTTGCTACCTAAAGCATTCATTTCATTGGTTCCATCCTCCATTAGCCTCATTTCAATTTTCCAATCTCACTGAACTTCATTATGCAAACATGACCCTATTTCATTTTCTCCCTCACTTGCTTGCAACACTTTTTCCTAATCCTTCTTGAATCTTTGAGTTGCGTGAAAGCCTCTCCACCTCACCCAATCCTTGCCACCACCTTGTTAGCCGGTACCCTAGTCGCCTTATCCCAAAACGTGAAATTTGGTATTTATTTTGTTTATTTTAATATCATTATATATATATACACACTTTATTATGGCAATGGTCATCTTATAACTTGAATAACTTTCGCATACAATGTCCGATTTACGCACGATTTTTTTTTGAAGGATCGTATTGAGATTTATGACATTTTGACGCTAGTTTGGGCAGATTCTGAGGCTGTTGAATTTTTGGGTTTAAATTGGATTTTAATTCAATTTAAATCCAAAAGGTGAGTGTTTTAACCTACTCACAACTTCTAAAATTTCTTATGTTTGTTAAATTTATTTGAGATATGAGTAGAAATTTATTTATGACTGTTTTGCATATTTTATTCATCATCTTAGTTAAATCGTATTTATTTAATATAACTGTTAATTAATTTTATTATTGCATATAAATTGATAGTTAAGATTTATTTATTTTGCATATAAACTGATAGTTAAACAGTTAAATAAATTTATTGTTGCATATAAACTGTTAGTTAATAACTGTCATTTTACCTGTTATATTTCATATGCTCTATATTGATGTTTGTTTAAATTGGATGATGATTATAATTAATGATTGATGATTGATGTTTGGTGAACGGATGATGTGTACTATATTTTAAAATCTGCAAGTTATCATGTATTTCATTCATTCGGGATTGCGGTTTGAAATGATATACAACCGCATTTTTTATTTTTGAATTACGGATTGAAATGATAAATATCTGTATCACTTGACCATAGGATAGAAAATTATATACATGCACCGCGGTATATATATAAAAATTATTTTTGAAATGATTTTTCTATGGTTTGGATAGGATACGGTTAATAAATATAGATTTTGATATTATATAAAATCTTATTTTATATATACATCTATAGTTAAAGTATTGAAGATAAGCTATGTATGGATTTGTTAAATAAAATAAATAAGTTGAATGAAGGAGTTTGATTATTTTATATTATATGGTTAAGTACATGTTAGGATACTGAAATTACATATAATTTTAAAGGATTTAAATTAATTAAGATTGGGAGTTAAATTGGAAAATTTATTTGGAATTGAGCTTAATTAAGAAGTTAACTTCATAAGTTGATGTAAAATTTATTAACTTGAAATTTAAAAAAAAAGTATGATATTTATAACTGAATTCTATTCAAGGTGAATTAAATAAATATTTCTAGTATAAAAATTGAAGGAAATTTTCTTTTATAAGTAATTTGAGTTTTACTTAAATGATTACGGGTTTTTTATGCAATTATTATTTCAAACTAAATAATAGGACTTTAAATTGGTGAAATAGAAATTTTCAACCTTAGTTCCAATTGTTTAATATTCAAAGTTTGAAATATATTGAAACTGAAGTGGATTATTTAAACTGAAAGCGATTTTAAATTTATGGATTTTGACTTAACCTTAAATGAAATAAATTGTAAGTCGCGGAAATTATTTTATTATATAAAGAAATTTTGAATCCAAACTATTGATGCTATATACTGTTTGAATATCCAAACCATTTAAGTTTTAGAAATTATGGTTTAAAGCTATGAATTTTCGAAGTATTATAGTTTGCAAGTTATAATTCAATGTTTGGTTTCCGATTATTATAAGTTTGAAAACAATATGATTTTGGAAAAGAAATATATATTTTAAATAAAATTATATTATATTAATTTGGGTTTTTATAAAAATAATATCAAATGAGTTTGTTTTGGAAAGGAAATGATATCGTATTTATGGGTTTTGAAATGGATAATTATATTCTGGTTTCTGAAAGTATAATTAATTTTTAAATGTCCGCGGTGTTATAATAACGTTTGGTTGTTGAAGAGACCGGGATCGGAAGTTGTCATACTCTCTGCCAACTCCGAAAATCACTTTAACAACCGTGTATGTGGAGATTCCAAAATGAAGTAGGATGGTGGCGGCGTTTCATGTAAGGTAAATACGTGGACCCAACTGCCGTGAGTTGGCATAAGGTGGCTAAAACAGGAGCGGTTGACGGGTTAATAAGGTAGCACCTTTTATCGGACACATCCCTTCGATATTATACTTTGACTTTTGGATTGATTCGGTGGCCACTTTTGATTTTTATTTGGTGGTGTGGCTCGAGGTGGGCGGTAGCTGCGCGCTACGCATTACCACCGACCCAGAAGCGTAATTGGTATATCTACCCTGGCATTGCCTAGTTGTGCCGTGTCGCCTACCCTATCGCGCCTTGTACGAGTTTAGTTTTCTCCCGTAGCCCGTGTGGTATCCTCTGGTGGCCTCCCGATCAGGAGGGACTATGATACTGGATGGACCACTGGGACTATTACGTGTTAAGGGCTATATGGGTAACCCCTTAATGCTAAAAAAAAAGTAAGTTTATTTTATAAATAGACACTATTATAATAGCGCAATATACTACATAGTAAATAGTCTAACTGATCCTTAGGAGATGTAAATCCCGGGCATCTCTTGAGTTACTGCACTCATATTTATTTCTGTTAATTTAACTTACATAAGATCTTTTAGTTCTGACTCGAGTGTTTTGTCTTTTCAAAATTCGCTCGGGTCAATCCGAGCGTTTCAGGATTTGAAGTTTAGCTCTGGAGGACGAAGACGAAGATTTGTATTACTATCATCTACTATTATTCCACTACACTATTTAATTCCGCTGCATTGATATTTATTGGTATGTGAACTCTGATATTTATTGTATAAAAAAGAATCAATTGTTTTGTAAACAGTTTTATGTACTGTATATTTATTATTATATTTTATCCTTCCGCTGTGAGATTCTGTTTTATTTTATTTCTTCTCTGTTTTTCTTATTTACCCCATAACAATCCACCCTTCCGTATGCTTTGAATTGGCACGTGTGTCGATTTGAAGCGTGCGAAAAGGCGGGATGTTACATCTGGTATCAGAGCTTTGGTTTAGCGATAAACCTTAGCTTTGTGGGGTTTGACTCTTTACTAATAGGGTAGTAATACCCTATGGGAGTCGCTGAGTGTATATATATGAGAGAGCGTATTTGTTAGTGTTATAAAAAGGTTTTAATATTGTGTTAATATGTTCCGTTTTGTATTTATAAATTCGGGTTAATGCATGGGACGCTATGACATCAATAGGGATTTCTAAACACTTAATAGGGCAGACCGACATAATATTTGTTTTAATATAGGTGAATGAAATAATTTTGCCTATTATATTTTCTATATATAATTTTTTTTCAAATGATGTCTATATTTGGCTGCAATAGATTGGTTGTTAGGCAATAAAGTGTATAAATAATAATAGAAATAAGATTGAAAAATAAAATAAATGAAATTTGAAAATTTAGAACTTAAGTTCCGGGTTTTTGAAATTTCTTCCGAAAAAATTTTGGAATATAATAATAACGTTTAGAAGTATTTTCTAATAAAGATGATTTTGGAGAAAATAAGTTTTGTACTTTCTTCTCTGTCGCTGGAAAATAATTTCGGTGATGGCGGCCGCATCATCGACTTTCATTTTTGAGTTTCGAAGGGGAAAGGCCACTGTAGTAGTTTTACTGTAGATTCGTTTTTGAAAAACATATAAATTTTGAATTATTTTAAATATAATTAGAGTTATATAAGTTGTAAGAATATATTTATCTATTATTTTAAAATAAATTGAAATTTTAACCTGGTATTTAGTCTTAAGTTTCCATTAAATAATAGTTTCAATTATTTTAGTAAATTGGAAAGTATGTAATTAATAATTGAAACCTTTAAAGTAAATAGATATTTAATGCTAGGTTATGAATGAAATTAAAGGTAATTTGAAATTGCAACTTATAAAACAAAGATAAAATTATTGAACCATTATTAATTAAAAGAATTGAAAAAAAACTTGTATAACTTTCAAATTACACACTTAAATAACATATATATGACTTACCAAATATTAAAAGTTGAAATGTTTAATAAGAAATGTAATGGAAATTATACAAGTAAAAGTAGGTAATGAAGTATTCAATGAATTTGCTATTATAAATGAGAATTTAATGTTATAAACTTAAGTTATAATTGAAATTTTACTATAAGTAAATATAATTAAAGGTAAGTAATTCAAATAGATGATTTTCAACTTAAGTAAATAAAATGGAAATACTAAGAAATTAAATGGGACATGAATACTATTGATAAACAAATGTAAATAAATAAGGGCATGCAATAAATGAATGAATAATTATAATGAAATAAAAAGAACTGGCATGACCTAAGTTAATGGAAATGGATAATTGTAAGTAATAAGGGAAATTAAATGAAACAAACATTGAATGAGTAAATGAAATTAAAAGTTTGTTATAAATAAATGTAAATTATAAAAGGAAAATTTACGTGGTATGAGGGAAAAAAAGGGAAATTAAACAACAAATGTATGAATGAAATTAATAAGGATAAAAAAAATTTGTTGTTCAAATTTGGTTGTTGTTTGGTTATGGTTGTTTGGGTAAGATATTTTAAAAATTGGGTTTGGGAGAATGAATAATCTATTTAGTTTTATCTAAGACTGTTGAGTAAATGATGCGCTAGCAGTTTATTCTTCATTCCGTACAATTTAAAAGTTTTGAACCCAAACAACTATTTGTTTGTTTGATTGAATGGTTGTTTTGTATTTGTTGTATATGTTGTTTGTGAAATTGTTGGTTGTTGTATTCATTTGGTGTTAGTGATTGAAACCACTTAAATATTTCACTTTATATAAATTGTTAACCATTTTGGATTTTATAAGTGAAATGCAGGTTATGGAAGCAATTGTTACTGCTTTTGGTTCCATAAATTAAGCGTAAAATGCCCGAATAATAGGCACGTTTCAGATTTTGGTTTATAGCGCTATTTTATATATTTTCCCGTGTAGGGATATATTAATTTGAAAAATATATGTTGTATATTGTTGTATTTAATATTATATTTTCTCTCGAGCCTCTCTGTACAAAGGAGACTCTGCCAAAAAAATTCGTAAATTTTTGGACTTAGAATTTATTTTGAAAATGTTTTCCAAACTTTAGTAATTTAAGTATAAAAAAAATATTTATGGTTATAAATTGATATATTTTATCTAAATTAATTAATTTTATAAATTTAATAGTTTATAAAGTTAATGTTGAATAAGGTATATTGATTTCTTTGTTCTTCGTTTTCTCTTCTTTTCCTTTTCGGGGACGAAAAGTTTTGAGTGGGGGAGAGTGTAACGACCCGTATAAATTCGATGTTTAAAATGAATTAAATTAATAAGATTTTAATTTAAATTTAGAAAGAAATAAAAATCTTATTTATTTATATGAAAGCGAATGTTGAAATTAGATGTATCAAGGGTAATTAAAATTTACAAATTAAATTATATATTACAAGTAATTGTAATAGTGGAAATTGTCGCATTTGGATATAAAGTTAAAAATAAGTAAAAAGGGGCAAGTATTGAATTCATCATGGAATTAAATATTGATTTATGGAAAGTAAATGTAAATGGAGGTAATAAAGTAATGCAGGACAATAAATAATTTTTTTTAGTACAATCCCTTTTTTTTATTTGTAAACCATTGTAAGATGTTAATTAATTGAAATGTGAAGATTAGGAGATAGATTCAAAATTTATGTTAGACAATGAATTGCAATAATTAGAGTTAATAATTAATGGATTAAATGGAATACCAATTTACTCAAAAACGTGAATATAAGAGAACTAATAAATATCGAATAAATTTTGGAATAGTTGCAATAAATGTTAATTGAGTAAAACCAGTGTATGTAAGTAATTACAATGTTGGGGTGTAAATAATGAACCTCTAAAAGTGTAATTAAGAGTACGAACTATATTCATTGTACGTTACTTATTTTATTAGGTTGTTAGGTTAATTTGTAATCAATTTCAATTAATTCACTAAATTATGGCAGTTAATGTGGAATAAATTGGTAAGTAAAGAATGTTGAATTCAAATAAGATGTAACCAAAGTAAAATTCCATTCATATTAGGATAATAAATGTGATAAAAATAAATGAGATCAAAATAAATTTGGAAAATATAAATGTAATGAAATCTAAATTAATATTAACTATGTTGGTTAAGTAATAAATTGATTCAATATTAAGTTGTAACCGAGTAGAAATCAAATTCGGAATTAATTTGCAATCAATTGGATTAATTGCAACTGACATTTGAACACTGTATTTACTGGAATAATTGACACTAAATTGGTATGTGAATTTGCTTTTAGTTAATGTATATATCAAAGGGATTAATTGCAATTAAATGGATTTAGTATTTAAAGATTTTGTCGATATTTATTTAGATGAAATTGAAGCCATTATATGAGTATGAATCTAATGTAAATTTTTACTTATAGAATGGACAATTGATATTAAATGAAAGGAATAAAATTTAAGTGGGTCAATAAATTGAAATTTAATGAAATCAAACATCTAAATGTTATGTTAACAGAAATTTAAAATGGAATCTAAGAATATTTGTATAATAGATTTTGAGTCAGATGTTGATTTCATCCAGTGTAATATTGAATTTAATAATAAATGAAGTTTTAACTTATATTTTCTAAATTTAATGAAATTTGGAAATTAACACTGAAATGGATAGATTTATCAACTTACAATGTACATCTAAACTTGTTTAAACTTCTGCAAATGATTAAGAAATATAAAAGGGAATTTTTGAAATCGATAAATCTAGCAACTTTCAATTAACTTTCAATTGTTAAACTATTGTAATTGATTTAGAAACATAAAGAGTTGCTTATTTATTTGAAGTTAAATTTTGGAAATTGGGTTATTTCAATTTAATGGGAATAAAATGTTAAATGTTACGTTAATGGAGTTTAAGTTGAAAATTTAGAATAACAATATATTAGACCATTAACCAATGCTAATTTATCTACTTGGTGATAATGGAGTGAATAAAAGAATTTAAAAACCAAATAAATGAAATTTAACACTTAATTTTTAAGTTAATAGAAAGTTAGATGGAATGTAAGAATATTATGATAGTTTGCAAATTCAATGAAAATTTTTATCCGTTTAAGAATAGTAAATTGAATAATAGATATGAAACAAAATAATTACACCATAAGAAGAATGTATTGAAAATAAATGGAAAGCTAATTTCATTGAAAATTTTGGAAGATTTAATGTATAATTTACAAACAATTGAAATAGAAGTTAAAGCTTTGAAAGTGTGGAATGTGCAACATCTAATCCATATGAGGAATCTTTGAATTAAAAGGAAAGAGAAGTTAATTGAAATTTATGGCAATTAATATAAGAAACGTACATTTTTGGGTTAAATAGAAAGAGCATTTTTGTAACAGCCCTAGATTTTCATATATTTTAATATTTGGCTTTATTTTATTTTGAAATTATTTTAAACTTATTTTATTTCAAACATTTAATTTTTTAAATATAAGTGTTGATTATTATGTGAATTATAATTTCAAACCGGTATAAATTGGATATTTTACTAAAAGATGAATTTCTGTTCAAATTGGTCAAATCTTGACTTTTAAATTTCAAATTTAAATATTTAAATTCTTAAATTTTATCTTTTATTATGAAAATAGATTTAATAACTTGAATACTACTTTTCATTTCATTGAAAACGGATTTAAATTGTAAAAGTTATGTACATTTCAATTTCGGGTATAATTTGTTTTATTTTGCAATTTTGTCTATTTTAAATTTTTTTAAATAATATTTTCTTTGCTATATTTTATTTTAGTATGTGTTAATATGTTATTTTATATATATTTTGTCTTTTAATATTTTTTAAAGTGATAACAAATTTTTTTCAAAATTTACTGTATTTATTTCCTATTTTTAAAGGCTGTTTTCTATTTTTCTGCTATTTTCTTCATTTAAATTATATTTAATTAAAATTTATATATTTATTTTGTGAATGAATTTTTATTTTATGTTCTAATCTCTATTTATAAATATTTTTCATGTACATAAAATTTTTCCAAAGTCATTGCATTTATTTTCAAATTTTCTAAACTAGTTTTCATTTTTCTGTGCTATTTTCCTAATTTAATCATATATAATTAATATTTATTTATTTATATTTTGTTTATTTGTGATATTTTCGTATTTTAACTGAATTTATATATATATTTCAGTTATTAAAATTATAAAAAGAAATAAGAAAAATTTGAAAGGTTTTGTGACTTTTTATTTCTTAAGGCTCTTTGTATTCTCACATTTTCAACTCCAGCCATTACTTTCATTCAATTGGCTGCCTTAACTCATTTCTCCAGCCGACTCCTCTATCATTTCACGTGATTTTTCTTTCTCAAACTCTGAAAAAAAGTACGGCCTCTCCTATGTGAAAGCTTGGTAAAAATTTTCTTCTTTTCTATGCAACTTCTACTTGTTTTCTTATGATTTTGCACTTGTTTTCTCACCTTCTATGCTCAGCTCCTCCTTCCTCCTCCACCTTGGCCTCTTCCACCACCACCACATCTGGTCATCACCTCCTCCAGACCAGGCCCAAGCCATGGCCGTGCCCCTTGATGAAGAAGACCCACCTAAAAATGAACAAAACTCCACCTAAATGTTCATAGCCTAGCCTAACTTGTTCCACCACCTCTCTCCATCACTTTGGACGACCATACACCACCACCACCAGCAAATTCCTGACCTGAGCCCACTGCCACATCATCCTCCAGTCCACTAAAGACCTGGCCGTGCTCTCCTTGGCCTTGGCCGAGCCCCCTAGTGCCTAGGAATCCATGATATTTGCCTTGTAGTGTTAGTTCATGCTCATATATCTTTGCTCCATCATTTTGCCATGCTAGGCCGACCTTTAAGAACCCAAACCAGATCCAAACCATGCCTTTAGCCGTGCCATTTCAGATCTGGAGTTGAAGCATAGGTGGTAGAAAGCAAGTGCAAACACTTCGGTGATGTTTTGTGTATTCATTTCTAGCTTTGTTTAATTGAATTTGGGTTGAAAACTTATGTTATATTTATTGTTTTGTCTCATGTATCCAAGGAGAATTAATCTTTGGCTCTTCCACTCATCTTTGTGTCGTGTTATCGTGCTTGTTTGGATCTCATTCGTGCATTCGTTGTTGTGTCTCCAGCTCAAAACAGTGAGTAAATCTCACCAGACTAATATGTACTTATGTAGTGATAAACTGACATCACCTGAATCTGTAAATGCATATCATCCTGTTATAACTGCTATATCATATTCATATGATGTTCACATCTATATTTACACCTGTTATATCATATGTTACCGTTATTTCGTGCTATTTTGTTACTTTCATCAGTTTATCACACTGCAAGTTCCCTGTAGACTAGAATCACTATGGGTTGAAATGATACATACCCGAACGGACTTTAGAATAGGAGAAAATCGTTATGGGCTGAAATGATAGGCCTGAAGGATTTTCAATTATTTTCTTTTACTTGGGATTGCGGGTTTGAAATGATCAAACCCGGGTTTTCTTTATAAATTACGGGTTGAAATGATACATTACCCGTATCACTTTACCTAGGCTAGAAAATGAAATACAGACCCGTTGTTAAAATATGTTTTTCTAAAAAAACTTTAAATTTTTTTAGAAATGTAAATATTATAATATTTTGATTAGATTTGATTAAAAATGATTTTTGTAAAGCATTATTGATTTTCTGAAAATTTATAAGTGAAATAAATAAAGGGCAAAGTTAGAAATCTGAAATGTAAGCTATTTTGGAAATTATAATTTGGTGATAAATGGAATTTAAATTAAATATGAAAATATGATAAATTTATGATATTTTGAATCAAATGAATTTAAAATGATTTTTTAATACATTAATGATTTTTGAATAAAGTTAAATGTGAAATGAATGAATATTTATGTTGAAATTTTGAGATATAACTAAAATTGGAAATTTGTGAATTTGTCTTAAAAGTGAATTTTAAGTTAAGTAAATAAAAATGAAATTAAGTTATATTTGAAAATTTTAAACTTAAGTGTTAAGTTAAATTTAATTTAATGAATTTTAAATTTTATGTTGGAATTTAATAAGTGAATTATTATTAAATTTTGATTTTTGAATGGAGATTTAACTTTATAAAATCATGAATATAAGGGTATTTCAATGATTGTTTTAAAAGAGAAATTATATGATTTTATAAGTTAAAAATGATTTAAATAAAATATAATTATTTGTGAAATTATATTGAATATTTGAAGTTAATTAACTACATTTCAGAAATGCTATTAATTCAAATGTAAATGATAACACAGCATTTGTAAATGCTGTAGTTGATAATAATGAACCAAATGGCTAAGTTTAATTAAAGGCTATCATAGCATTTTTGTAAATGTTGTAATTGTTGAATTTAACTAAGTTTTATTTGAAACTAATGTAACCCTATCACAGCATTTTTGTGCTATCTTTTGTTAAATTGAACTATTTTGAATGTAACTTTCTGTAGCAATTTCTAAATGCTGCGAAAGTTAAATTTTCATCTGTTTTAATAAATTAAGAGGATAAATGAATTTTGAAAGACTAAATTTTTTTGAAATTTAATAATTTATTTATTAAATATAATAACTTCATTTTTATGATTTAAAATGAAGTAATTTGTTTTGAAATATAAATTACTTTGAAATGTGTTTTGTAATGGTATTTAAATTAAATAAAAATGAATGTGGTTTGGAAGATATTATATTTTTGATATTTTGAAATGGATTTTGAATGATATTGAATTTTGAAATGATATTTGATTTTGAAGTATAAAATACCATTTTGAAATTTTAACCACGGGATGTAATTAATTTATTGTTTAACTGATTCTTAAAGGATGGGCGATCCCAAGCATCCTTTAAGTTATTGTGCATTTCTACTACAGTTCACTTAAGTTGGTTTATATTATATAAGTATATATTGTCCTGACTCGAGTGTTTTGTGTTTTACTTTACGCTCGGGTCAGCCTGAGTATTTACAGCTTAGCTTTGGATTTCTTTCTGGAGCTAGGAATTGCTGGAGATTCTGCTTGTTTAGTTATCTATCCCTTCAGTTTCAGTTATTCTATTTCAGCTTTGGTATTGATAAACTGCTATGTAATTGAGATTTCTATTGTATATGTTTTTTAGACTGATATTATGTATTATGTTTTGAGAGTTTGTTATAGTAGCTTCATGAACTACTATGGTATTTTAATTTCCGCTGCGAGTTATTCTGATATTTCTGTGTTTGTGATTCTGTGATTGTATTTCATTTGCTCCAAATTTATTTACAACGCGGTATTTTGAGCAATTCAAGTCCGACGTGTGCGGATGCGAATGGATGAAAATATCGGGTTGTTACAGTTGGTATCAGAGCTTTGGTTTTTAGGCAAACCTTAGCATGTGGAGCAAAAACTCATTAGAGATAGGGTAGAAATATCCTAGAATGGGTAAAATCAATCTCAGAATCATTTCCTTGTGAGAGAACGTATTTTCGAAGTATAAAATGATTTCTAAATGATTTTTAAAGTAGTTTCAAAGATTATTTTGGTATAATTTTTTTTTTGAAACCAAGATTTTCTAAACTTCATTCCTTCTGTATCAACCTTGTTAGAAACCTCTTGGTTAGAATTCTTATCGATTAGGGTTCCCTAAACTTTGGAACACTCCCTCTTGTTCCGAAGTGCAGTCTTGGCTTCCCTATTTTACCTTTTTGATTTTGGAGCATTCCATAACTCCACTTTGGAATGACCTTTCTAAAGATCGGTGATTCCGCCAATCTTTGTGTCAGGACCCGATTCTTCGACTCCCGAATATCGACATCAATACGTCCACTGTATCGAATGCCAATCAGTCGGATGCCGGAAAACTGAACACTGAGGGTTTAAGAAAGAAGAAAGAGAGAGAAGAAGAGATAAGATAGAAAATAGAGAGAAAAGAAAATAGAAAATAGAACGGAACAGAAAACAACAGAACAATAACAGAATCTCACAATTCGCAGCGGAATAACATATAATAATAAATGAATAATCTTTAAACAAAGAACTATATCAGTTATTACATTTTATACATTACATTTCATTACATCATATCATCAGAGTGTACAACAACAACAAACAACGCAGCGGAAAAAGAAATACTATATAAACTAGTAATGCGCCATGCCATCCAGCTTGCCTCCAGCAACTCCAAATAAAAGTTAAAGTTTTCAAAATTTTCCAATTTTCTCAAATTTTTTTCTAACGCCTTAAAATTCCGGGAAAATTCACCATAGTCTCCTTTGCGCGGCTCGATCCGAAAAAAAAAATGACAGTATATATATCACAAATATACATCTCATCAAGTAATGAGGCATCCCGCAGGGAAAAAAGTATAAAAGTACGATATGTAATCCGAGATATGTACCTTATATTTTATTAGCAAGCCTATACGGCTAATATAGCGCGAAAGCGAGCTCCAAATGCGAAGCAAACGCGATCCGCACCTACTAATCACTCAACAAACAACATGAGAACATGCATATAGACAATAGTATCGATATACAACATATAGCAACATAATAACTATATATGCCAACATAGCAAATGAAACAAAACAACAAATGCAAACATCAACCAACTATCATCCAATTAACATACATAACCAATAAATATTCATTCATATTCTCATTAATATAAAATGAAATAGGTTTTTCAATTTAATCACATTTGATTCATTAACAGTGGATGTTTTTACTAACATTCATTTTCAATTAGTTTATATTCACTAATTCATATTCAAGTTGGTTCACTTCCAATCAAATTCAATTCTATTTAATCACTTAACTTCCAATTGAATTTTAATTACTTTAGCTTTCAATTTCATTAACTCTTAATGAATTATATACAATCAACTAACAACCATATAACAACCAATGTATATATATTAATTTCAACCAAATTCCTTTGCTTATCAATTGGTTTAATTAATTGATTTTCATTCAAACTTTCAACTTCTAATAACATTAGATTTTAATGAATTAACACTTATATTCATTATTTCATACCAATTATTCACATTTAATTGATTATTATCCAATCCATTCATTCAATTCAATTTCTAAAGTTGAATTTCATTTATATAACTCAAGTTCACATTTATCACTTCACTTTATTAATTTAGTTTGATACCAAAATCAACTTCATTCCATATCACTTAAGTTATACTTCCATTTAACTTTAAATTCATTTTTATTTCAACTCATATTTATAAATATATTCATATAGTTTCACTTCTTATATGTATAAGTTTATTTTACAATTGTAAATTACTTTAATTATAATTCAATTCTTATAATTCTTTTGCTTATACAATTATTCTTTTATTTAGATTATGCAAACAACTTAACAATCAACTTATATACACTATGATAATTCTGAAAATTATTCTTTTATATATAAAATATACTCAAGGTAAAATTATTTCAGTTACCCAATTTAAAACAATATTATGTCGAATTGTTCTATTCAAGTGTTTAGAAACCCCTTCGATTCAGTTTCGAGGCTGCGCCGACGAAGGTTCATATACCACTCAACAAACCAATCATCATAATATAAAACAATTTTATATTCACTAACAAATACGCACTCATATCTATTATTACACTCAAACTCATTCTAGAGTACTGCTAACTCTATCTCTAATGAGTAATACCCAACGGAGCCATGGTTGTCGCTTAACCATATGCTCTGATACCAAATTGTCACGTCTTCGATTTTTCGTTGCCGAAAAACCAAATAGTTATGGGTTTAAGAAAGAAGAAAAGAGAGAAGAAGAGAGGAGAAAAAGACAGAAAATAGAGAATAGAACGGAACAGAACACAACTCAACAATATCAGAATCTCACAATTCGCAGCTGAACAACATATAATAATAAATGAATAATCTTTAAACAAAGAACTATATCAGTTATTACATTTTATACATTACATTACATCATATCATCAAAGTGTACAACAACAACAACAAACAGTGCAGTGGAAAAAGAAATACTATATAGTAGTAATACGCCATGCCATCCATCTTGCCTCCAGCAACTCCAGAATATCCAGAATATCCTGATAAACCTAACTCTTGAGGGCCCGTGTGAAAATTGGTGGGCACCCAGAGTTTAGGAAGGAAAACAATAAACTCCAAGTCAGTCATGTGACTGGTGTGAGAACTCAAAACTGTTTATTTATCTTTAAAATCAAAATAGAGGAATATTTTTAATTCAATTCGCAATGCTTTTAAAAATGAGACTACCATAAGGCCTCCCGCACACACACACATGCAAACGCAGAATCGGAGGAGATTTCTCCTTATGATAGTCAAAGATGCTTGATACGCATTTAAAAGAACATTTGATATTATTACTACTGCATAGTGTAGAGAAAATTTATTTCGAAAGTAGAATATAAATCTTAGCCAGCATAGACATTTCGAACTATGCCTACTATAGCTAACTATGTTCAATAGAAGGTTACCGCCACATTCCATAGCAGGTTATACAACTAAAACTGTACAAGTCTCGTATTGTTTCTTTGGATTTCCAACGAATGATCAGGCCAAGGAACTTCCCATTGCCACATGAGAATGCCTCTGGATGGACATCCACGAGAACCAAACCGGAACTCTACCAACACAAGGCCGGGTTACCCCTAACTGAGTAACAACTGACCGAATATGCCATCCCCCGGTCCTTTGGGACCTTTATCACCGAGCGCTCGCAATCAATTCACACAATCATAACAAAGTGTTTTCAACATGAGTAAGTATCTGGGCTCCATACCATGATACCACCCTTTTCCAGAAGGAAATGCACATATCCTAAAGGGCGCTACCCCTCATAACCTTGCTGCATCTTTCCTGTTTTGACCATTCACGGGGTGTGAGGCTTGACGAAGTCACGTCCACAAAAACATACTTTATACAAAAGCCATGCTTTGGGTCAACAAATGATCATAGAAATGATCACCAAGATAGACGATCAAATAAACGATCCTATCACAAATAATCAACACAATGATCATTTCACAGCAACACTCAGCATGTCACATTACCAAATTGGGAATATATCGCTGATAACATTCAACTACATAACCTCTGAGCTCATACGTCTCAGAGAAGGGTGTTAAGCTAAAAGAATAAATTCTCCGCCACCAACAGAAATATATTTGAAAGAAATCTGCTTTATATCTCAATTTGTAATGTCAGACATACAATCCATACAAGTCTGTTCCGGGCTCGAACAAAACCGAAGGCACTTACAAAGAAGTCCTTGCAATCCGGATATCCACAATCCTGATCGGATTCACCATCACATATGGAGAACTCAATACCGGAGCAACTCGGTACAGAGTCAATCGACAGGTCATCCTATCGCTCTCGCAAATACCCGGTCTTCAACACCGATCTTCAATGCGATTCATAACGACGTATCACATATTCGGGATGGGTTATACGACCCCATGGTCCTTTCCCGGTTAACCCGAATAGTGAGCGCTTATTCAAAAATAAGTGTGGCATTCAAATTCAAACAAATCACATCAATTACCCATTCAAAGGGAAATATTGATAGTCGGTTATTGAACTATCAATGGATATGCACACATCACCAGATTCCAAATAATTTTCCAAATTATTTATTTTCCAAAATATCTTTACAAGATATATAATTTTCACACTTCAAAAATAAATCAATATTTATTTTTTTAAACAACTTCCCTTTTCATTCATAAATTCCATAGTGAATTTATATTCCAAAATATCCATGCATATACGATTTCAATTATTCATTTCAATTTATCTTCAAAAAGATAAATTCCCAAAATATTCACTTTATATTGGAAAACATTTCCATACTTATTTATTCATAAGTAATTCACAAATTTTATTTATTTTCAATACTTAGAAAATATTTAATATACTTAAATCGAAATTTAGTATATATTTCATTCTATAAGGAAATCATTCTTTTAAACATATTTATTTGGGCCAAAACGAATGTTACGTAAAACATTGTTACGACAACCCAAAATCACTAGTATAGGGATTCGAAATTAAAATAGATATATAAATCCCAATACTATACAAAACATTTCCTTTCGGAAATCATTTACTATAACAACAGTGTTATAGTCCACTATTTCCTTTTCATTTCTCGAAAACGTCTATTTCAACAATAAATGTTGAAATCTATGGTTTCGAATCTCAACATATTTAAAACATCGTTAGATCGTTTTAATTCAATTTAAACATCTCATTCAAAACAATTTTCTTTAACATATTATTCACTATTCAAAAACGTGAATAAACTACGTTAACAATTTTCATCACTTCCATTCATTTTATTTCAAAGGATTATTCACAGTCAAAAATGTGAATATAACTCCATAAATAAGTTATAACAATTTTATTATCAAAATAAGTCGTTTGCGAATTCATAAAACAATGTTTATAAATTCCTTCATTATCCTTTATTCAATTCATAACTCAATTATATACCAAAGGTTCATATTATAAGTTAAATACTTATAAAACGATTATTTTACAAAATCGTTCTTTTGAACTTCATAATTATAAATCTTATAACTTATAAGATTCAATTATTCATCCAAATATATTCTTTAATAATTTCACAAAATTTATAAATCTTACTATTTATAAATTTCATTTATAACTTCACCATTTATAATTTTATAAATTCCACTCACTTATGCAATCCATTTTCACTTCATTCAAACACTTATAAAAACTCGTTTTATAATGTCAATATTTCGATTTATAAATATCCATTTATAAATCTCTTAATATAAATCAATTTATATTATTCTTTAAAACGTCTTTAAATTCCTTTATAATTTCACCATTTTTATTCATCAAATAATTAAATTTTATAAACCCTATATTTTCAACTTTTTATAATAATTTCAAAAATCCCGATTAAACTCTTTTATAAAATCATTAATCCCTTATTTCTCAAAAATCAGCTTTTAACTATATTTTCTCAAAAACCATAATTTTATAACTTTTTAAAAGTATAACGTTTATTTATTTAAAATGAATCAATTCCAAAAATCTTTTATAACGTATACTTTCAAAAATCACTTTAAAATCATTTTAAAATTTCAAAATTTGGTCCAATGATGCTACATACCAAATAGTCAATCACGACAACAACGACATCATATATCGATATGATAATCCATCAAATATCAAAATATCTGAAATCAAATAAATACTGTTGAGGAATCCAGTTGGATCCCTCCAACCTGTTTTCCTGCATCCACAAACATTAGCACAATACCAATTTCGCTCCAGTACGAAACTATCGCGGTATATGGGATTTAAAATATTATCCGCTTAATAGACGGCGCAATAGGGTCTCATCCGCAATACAAAAATGTGGGGAAATCTATAACTCCAATATATACATATGCCAATATATATATTGCTATTATATATAATACCAATTTCACTGTTTATGAAATATTCGCGGTATATGTTTTTAATAAATAACATCCGCTTACTAACGGCGAATAATGTCTATTTTAACAATCAATAGATAACAATCATCATTCAAACATGCATTCAAATATTTTAAATCTAACTATTTAAAATAAAATCGAAACTGATTCGATTGAGTGAGAAGTTCTCACCTTGGTTTTATTTCCGTTTTAGCGATTTATTTCGAATAAAATTAAACGGACGTTTAATTTTACCCAAAATTCTCACTAACTCCAATTGACTCCAATCCAATTTCATCGCGTAGTGCTCGTCCATACGATTCCAACGCAACTGGTTTCGCGCATTTTCGACCTCGTATGAAAAAGTTATGAATTTTTGAAGTTTGTACACGATTTTAATAGCTAATTTACAACAAAACTTTATAATTTTATACCCAAAGCTAATCAAGACCCTTGGATCTGCATTGCTTATCATCAGGCCGCACGTCCCCCCTTTCTTCTTCGTTCTTTTCTACAGGCCAAGCACGCAACAAACAAACCCATAGCTCAAATTTAGGGTTAAATTTTGCTCTCACTACACTCGACTACACTTCGATCAGATAGCGCCACATCAAAGCCCCTAACCTCCTCTATGTTCGGCCCCAAGCACCATGAGCTCGGCCACCTGATGTGCCTTGAAATGCGTGCGCACCTGGCCACTGTCGGCCCCTCCTTACTCCCCCTTCGACGCTCCAAACAAGATCATATCCGTATAGATCGAAAGATCTCGCCTTGCTCTAAAATGTTGTAGTTGCTCATTTCGCGTGAATGTTTGTGGATTGGGAGAGATTAAGAGAAGAAGGAGATTGAATGCTGGCCTTTGGTTTATAATGTGGCGGCTAGGGTTTAGAAAATTAGGGTTATTTTTTTTTCTAATTTATGAAGGAAGGTGGTCTATTTATAGGAAACGAACGACACTATTCATCCCGGAAATTCCGAACTCCGATTCACGCGCCGTAACCAGCGTTTCTAGGGTTTACCCCGCATTCCGGACACAATGGAACAGGTTTCGAAAGCTAATTCGGACATCTGTGCGATTTATGGCAATAAACGTTCAATTTAAATTAAACCGATTTAAACGATTTCCTAGGCGTTTTAATTTGTACCGGATAAACGGTAAATCCAATTGACACGAAATTTGAAACCTTACAATAATATCACATTACGGATCCGATGAAACTAGTTTCGTCGAAATCCAAGACTTTTTGAAAAATGGCTATTTTAACTCGCCAAATTAATATTAAAAACAATTCGATGCGTTTCGAGCTGCTACGATCAAACGATAGCTCCGATTGACACGAAAATTGAAATCCGGTAATAACTAACTATTACGGATCCAATGGAACTGGTTTCGTTCAATTCTGAGACTGTTCAAAAATTGACTATTTTCACTAGTCGATTTAAATATTAAAATATTCAATTTTCACAAATTAACTTTTAATTCGATTTTAAAAGTTCTAAAATATCATTCTAACTTCAATATGATAAAATAAAATTTCCCAAATCATTTTCAATCATATTTAACTCGATTTTCAATTATTTCCATAATTTAACATATTAAATTATCGATTTAATTATCCAATTAAATCCAATTATTCAAATAAAAAAAATTCATTTGACTTATAAATTCACTTATTAATATTTAAAATCAATTAAATATTCAAATTTAAATAAATAAAAATTCTGGGTCGTTACACTTTGAATGATCTGTAAAGAGGTGAAACTCCTTTACAAATAACAATTGATTCACCAAAGATTTCTGTATCCACGGTTTACGATGCTATCTATCTCCTGCTCTACCGGGATTCTATCTTCGGCGATCGAATGTCGATTTGCCTTAGATTTCTGCATCGATCATATTCCTGAAGTCACGGTTGACCGGTTAAGGTCGCCCGCGATTTATATAGGCTTATCCATCTTCTATTTGGTAATTAAATTATCTCATCTTCGTTTGAGTTTATCTTCGAACTAGAATTCTATTTGATTAGAGTTCCTCTAATTTTGAATCTTTCTTTGTTTGAAATCCTTCCTTGAATCATCCTTTGGAAATTTGTGTTTGGTTGTATTTTGAAATTGTGCATACATCGAAATTATTAAGGATGACCATATTTTGTATATAAAAAGTGAAATGTTTCCAATAAGGATTATATACCTTTTAAAATGAAAATTGGAAGCTTCAAAAGAATTTGAAATTTTGAAATTTTTATAAGAACTTGATTTATATAAAAATGATTTATAACTGAAGGGTTTTGAATTTGAATTTCGAGGAATCGAACTCCGGTGTTTTGAATTCGGTTTTAAGATTTTGGAAAATATATAATAATAATATGATTTAAAGATATTTTTTTCAAATAAAAAAATGTTTCAAATGTATTCGAATGAATTTCAATGATTTCTAAGGAATTTCAAAGAAGTTTTTCAAAGTTAATTGAAGTCCAGAACTCACTTGTGTCGCTGGAAAATAATTTCGATGATGAATGCATGCATCATCGACATTGATTTTCGAGTTTCTAAGTGGGGGAGAGGCCACTCTAGTAGCTTTGCTATGCGAGTGATTTTGTGAAACCAATTTTGATTTCGGATTTTGAAATATGGTTTGATATTCGAAAGATATATGTATATGTGTGTATATATATATTTGAAATGATTTAAAGTAAGTCGGTGTTCAGTCCTCGAGATTCAGATTTGTTTTGATATAACCTTATCTATTGGAATTGATTTACTGATTTGTTAGTGATTTCCCACTCTTGGATTTGAAATTATGATTTCTTCGACTATTTTGAAGGTTCGAGCACTTCCAAATCAACTTTAACTTTTCAAAGCTAAGAAATTTTGAAAGGTATAAGGTATTTGATAAAGAATATAAGTTTAGTTTGTATGCTTCAAGTATGAAATAATATGATTTGTATAAGTTGAAACTGTTTTGTTAAGTAAATAAATAAGACTATTTTGAATTGTACTAATACGAAATTTAGTTTGAAATGTTTTGGATAAAAATTAGTCTTCAAATGTTTGAGAAAAATTTGGTTTTAAATGTTTTAACTTAGTAACATCTTTATAAAACTATTTATTTAACAAGTTGGAATAGATACATAAGTTTTACGTATGTTGTTTTATTCGCATAATTAATTTGATCCAAGTTTGAGTACACAAGTTCGAGGTGAATTACACCATTTCGTGTTAGGATTTTTCATTTGATTCTTGATGGGCAATATTTGATATGGATTTTGGGCTTGATTCTAGAATTCTCTATCATAGTATATGGCTATGCAAGGAGACTGATGGCTTCTAGTCGAGAAACCATATCGAAGTCCGCATTAGGGAAGTCGAATGGGAAATACTAGTTCGAAAGCGAACTTGTGTGATCAAGCGAGCGATTGAATGTAATGTTGCGAAATGATGACATATGTAAGTAATAATTAAGAAAATTTATAAAATTTAGTTTGAAATATGGTATATTTAAGCCTTGAAAAATATTTAAGATTTAATAGTTTATTTTGTAAATCAAATCTATATTTGAAATTTGATAATATTTGAAATGGTTTTGTTGGAAAACTAAATTGAATTGAAACTGATGGTTTGAATTGAATTAAAATTGGAAATTTTAGATTTGGGTTTAATTAAATAAATTTGTGAAATGTAAAGAATTAAAGGAATGTTTTATGATTTCAAATGTATGATTTCAAAGGGTTATGATTTTCAAAGTGTAAAGATTTCAAGTATTTTGGTTTCGAAAGATTTACAATTTTGAAAGTATTATGATTTTTGATAATGAATATATGTTTGAAATAGAAATGAATTTGTTTGGCATAAATGTTGTTGATTCAGAACTTTGGATTATCTTCTAAATCTTTGGCTTTAAGAAAATTTAAAACTGAATATACGTAATTTGGAAGAAAGGATTTGGTGAAATCATATATGATTTTTGAAACTGAATTGATATTGAACAAATTAAAATTGAGAACCTTGATTTATTAAATACTTGATTTGGGAGTTATCGAACTTATATAAAAATTGATTTGTGTAAGTATGTAGTTGATTTGAAAACTATTGATTCGGAAACTATTGAATTTGAAAAGGTACTCAATTTTGAAAAAATGAAATCTTATATAATCGAAATTTATATAAGTGTGATTTGATATACTATTATTTTGAAAAGTATTTGATTTGAAATGAAATCTTATATAAAATGGACTTTATATAAGTATGATATTTGAAAGTGATTTTGAAAGGTACTATATGATACATATTTTCGAAGTAAAGATATGGAAAGTGCCTTATGCTTGATATCCGCTTTGTGGCCACACTGTGGATTCATTCTATCGATATTATTCTCTCTCTTTGATTTGGGTTTTCCGGATATGATACTCGAGTGTCCATCGAATTCCACGGCGATCCCCGTGGTCTTATGATCGCGACTACATAGCGCAACTGCCTGGCTGAGTCTTGCCTAGGGGTACGGATTGTTTCCTGGGGGATCCAGGCGTAACCATTGTGTATCCTGCAATCTGTGTAGGTCGCGAAGAGTAGCGCAAGTGCCTGGCTGAGTCTTGCCTAGGGGTACGGATTGTTTCCTGGGGGATCCAGGCGTAACCATTGTGTATCCTGCATTCTACTCGTCATCATGGCGTAACTCGCAGGGCTGAGAAAGCTTACGGATACGGATTGTTTCCTGGGGGATCCAGACGTAACCATTGTGTATCTGCGATCCATGGTTAGATAACTGTTTCGGTTTGGTTGATTTGTTTGGATTGTACTTTCCATATCTGTTTTTAAAAGTGTTTTCATTATTTTCACTGGGTGTTGAAACAAGTCTACTAAGTACTTGGAGAATTCTAGCTTTGCGCCTGATCAACGCATAGCCAGAGTCTGCAGGAACGATAGTAAACTTGTTAAGACATTGAGTTATAAAAGTATTTGATAAAAATATCTTGATAAAGTACTGTACAAAGAATATTTTGATCTGTTATTTTCCCTTCTAAAAATTTAAAATGTTTAAATATTGTTACCTTGAACCATCAGATTTGAATCAAATGACTATTCATCATATTATAAAATGTTTTAAATGGTATAAAATTTTAATTGAAATGTATAATGGTTTAATCAATGGTTCATCCTTGTCTTTCAACCTGCTTTCCCTCCTAGCTACTTTTTCCCTACCTTCTTTCAGGATGTCTTCCAACCAATTGTTCTTTCTTGTTGTTTCTCCGATTCCTTCCTTTTCGACGACGAAAAGATTTGAGTGGGGGAGAGTGTAACAGCTCTAGATTTTCATATATTTTAATATTTGGCTTTATTTTATTTTGAAATTATTTTAAACTTATTTTATTTCAAACATTTCATTTTTTAAATATAAGTGTTGATTATTATGTGAATTATAATTTCAAACCGGTATAAATTGGATATTTTAATAAAAGATGAATTTCTGTTCAAACTGGTCAAATCTTGACTTTTAAATTTCAAATTTAAATATTTAAATTCTTAAATTTTATATTTTATTATGAAAATAGATTTAATAACTTGAATACTGCTTTTCGTTTCATTGAAAACGGATTTAAATTGTAAAAGTTATGTACATTTCAATTTCGGGTATAATTTGTTTTATTTTGCAATTTTGTCTATTTTAAATTTTTTTAAATAATATTTTATTTTAGTATGTGTTAATATGTTATTTTATATATATTTTGTCTTTTAATATTTTTTAAAGTGATAACAAATTTTTTTCAAAATTTACTGTATTTATTTCCTATTTTTAAAGGCTGTTTTCTATTTTTATGCTATTTTCTTCATTTAAATTATATTTAATTAAAATTTATATATTTATTTTGTGAATGAATTTTTATTTTATGTTCTTATCTCTATTTATAAATATTTTTCATGTACATAAAAATTTTCCAAAGTCATTGCATTTATTTTCAAATTTTCTAAACTAATTTTCATTTTTCTGTGCTATTTTCCTAATTTAATCATATATAATTAATATTTATTTATTTATATTTTGTTTATTTGTGATATTTTCGTATTTTAACTGAATTTATATGTATATTTCAGTTATTTAAAATTATAAAAAGAAATAAGAAAAATTTGAAAGGTTTTGTGACTTTTTATTTCTTAAGGCTCTTTGTATTCTCACCTTTTCAACTCCAGCCATTACTTTCATTCAATTGGCTGCCTTAACTCATTTCTCCAGCTGACTCCTCTATCATTTCACGTGATTTTTCTTTCTCAAACTCTGAAAAAAAGTACGGCCTCACCTATGTGAAAGCTTGGTAAAAATTTTCTTCTTTTCTATGCAACTTCTACTTGTTTTCTTATGATTTTGCACTTCTTTTCTCACCTTCTATGCTCAGCTCCTCCTTCCTCCTCCACCTTGGCCTCTTCCACCACCACCACATCTGGTCATCACCTCCTCCAGACCAGGCCCAAGCCATGGCTGTGCCCCTTGATGAAGAAGACCCACCTAAAAATGAACAAAACTCCACCTAAATGTTCATAGCCTAGCCTAACTTGTTCCACCACCTCTCTCCATCACTTTGGACGACCATACACCACCACCACCAGCAAATTCCTGACCTGAGCCCACTGCCACATCATCCTCCAGCCCACTACCTCCTTGGCCTTGGCCGAGCCCTCTAGTGCCTAGGAATCCATGATATTTGCCTTGTAGTGTTAGTTCATGCTCATATATCTTTGCTCCATCATTTTGCCATGCTAGGCCGACCTTTAATAACCCAAACCAGATCCAAACCATGCCTTTAGCCGTGCCATTTCAGATCTGGAGTTGAAGCATAGGTGGTAGAAAGCAAGTGCAAACACTTCGGTGATGTTTTGTGTATTCATTTCTAGCTTTGTTTAATTGAATTTGGGTTGAGAACTTATGTTATATTTATTGTTTTGTCTCATGTATCCAAGGAGAATTAATCTTTGGCTCTTCCACTCATCTTTGTGTCGTGTTATCGTGCTTGTTTGGATCTCATTCGTGCATTCGTTGTTGTGTCTCCAGCTCAAAACAGTGAGTAAATCTCACCAGACTAATATGTACTTATGTAGTGATAAATTGACATCACCTGAATCTGTAAATGCATATCATCCTGTTATAACTGCTATATCATATTCATATGATGTTCACACCTATATTTACACCTGTTATATCATATGTTACTGTTATTTCATGCTATTCTGTTACTTTCATTAGTTTATCACACTGCAAGTTCCCTGTAGACTAGAATCACTATGGGTTGAAATGATACATACCCGAACGGACTTTAGAATAGGAGAAAATCGTTATGGGCTGAAATGATAGGCCTGAATGATTTTCAATTATTTTCTTTTACTTGGGATTGCGGGTTTAAAATGATCAAACCCGGGGTTTTTTGTAAATTACGGGTTGAAATGATATATTACCTGTATCACTTTACCTAGGCTAGAAAATGAAATACAGACCCGTTGTTAAAATATGTTTTTCTAAAAAAAATTTAATTTTTTTTAGAAATGTAAATATTATAATATTTTGATTAGATTTGATTAAAAATGATTTTTGTAAAGCATTATTGATTTTCTGAAAATTTATAAGTAAAATAAATAAAGGGCAAAGTTAGAAATCTGAAATGTAAGTTATTTTGGAAATTATAATTTGGTGATAAATGGAATTTAAATTAAATATGAAAATATGATAAATTTATGATATTTTGAATCAAATGAATTTAAAATGATTTTGTAATACATTAATGATTTTTGAATAAAGTTAAATGTGAAATGAATGAATATTTATGTTGAAATTTTGAAATATAACTAAAATTGGAAATTTGTGAATTTGTCTTAAAGTGAATTTTAAGTTAAGTAAATAAAAATGAAATTAAGTTATATTTGAAAATTTTAAACTTAAGTGTTAAGTTAAATTTAATTTAATGAATTTTAAATTTTATGTTGGAATTTAATAAGTGAATTATTATTAAATTTTGATTTTTGAATGGAGATTTAACTTTATAAAATCATGAATATAAGGGTATTTCAATGATTGTTTTAAAAGAGAAATTATATGATTTTATAAGTTAAAAATGATTTAAATAAAATATAATTATTTGTGAAATTATATTGAATATTTGAAGTTAATTAACTGCATTTCAGAAATGCTATTAATTCAAATGTAAATGATAACACAGCATTTGTAAATGCTGTAGTTGATAATAATGAACCAAATGGCTAAGTTTAATTAAAGGCTATCATAAAATTTTTGTAAATGTTGTAATTGTTGAATTTAACTAAGTTTTATTTGAAACTAATGTAACCCTATCACAACATTTTTACGCTATCTTTTGTTAAATTGAACTGTTTTGAATGTAACTTTCTATAGCAATTTCTAAATGTTGCGAAAGTTAAATTTTCATCTGTTTTAATAAATTAAGTGGATAAATGAATTTTGAAAGACTAAAATTTTGTAAATTTAATAATTTAATTATTAAATATAATAACTTCATTTTTATGATTTAAAATGAAGTAATTTGTTTTGAAATATAAATTACTTCGAAATGTGTTTTGTAATGGTATTTAAATTAAATAAAAATGAATGTGGTTTGGAAGATATTATATTTTTGATATTTTGAAATGGATTTTGAATGATATTGAATTTTGAAATGATATTTGATTTTGAAGTATAAAATACCATTTTGAAACTTTAACCACAGGATGTAATTAATTTATTGTTTAACTGATTCTTAAAGGATGGGCGATCCCAAGCATCCTTTAAGTTATTGTGCATTTCTACTACAGTTCACTTGAGTTGGTTTACATTATATAAGTATATATTGTCCTAACTAGAGTGTTTTGTGTTTTACTTTACGCTCGGGTCAGCCTGAGTATTTACAGCTTAGCTTTGGATTTCTTTCTGGAGCTAGGAATTGCTGGAGATTCTGCTTGTCTAGTTATCTATCCCTTCAGTTTCAGTTGTTCTATTTCCGCTTTGGTATTGATAAACTGCTAGGTAATTGAGATTTCTATTGTATATGTTTTTCAGACTGATATTATGTATTATGTTTTGAGAGTTTGTTATAGTAGCTTCATGAGCTACTATGGTATTTTAATTTCCGCTGCGAGTTATTCTGATATTACTGTGTTTGTGATTCTGTGATTGTATTTCATTTGCTCCAAATTTATTTACAACGCGATATTTTGAGCAATTCAAGTCCGACATGTGCGGATGCGAATGGCTGAAAATATCGGGTTGTTACAATTTTTAATGAAAATAAAAGAACATTTTGAGAAAAATAAATGAACGTTTCAATTTAAAGACAAGTAAAATTTATAAAAAAGGAAAAATTTGAAATTTGAAACAACATTTTACATTCATTTTATAACAATCAGAGGCAGTATAGAAGTGATTTTATTGCTAACCTTATATTTTAAAGTAAATTTAATATTTTGAATCGTGATTGCGCGCTGAGAAAAACGCCGTTTTTAAATTTGAACTTCCAGTCTCGGTTCATCTTTTATTGTGTGCAGCGGCGGTCCCCAGTGGCATTAATTGGAGTGTTACATTTTATTTAATGTGTGTTAATAAAATTTAATTGGGTGTTAATAAGGTGTATAATTAGGGTTAATAGAAATTAATTTAGCGGAGTAGACGTTTTGAAATTAGATCTCAAAGTTTTAGTACAACTGGTCCATTTGTTACTTTATTTTTATTCGTTACCACCTCTTTGTTTGAAATGTATAAATTTTCATTTTTGCTACCTAAAGCATTCATTTCATTGGTTCCATCCTCCATTAGCCTCATTTCAATTTTCCAATCTCACTGAACTTCATTATGAAAACATGACCCTATTTCATTTTCTCCCTCACCTGCTTGCAACACTTTTTCCTAATCCTTCTTGAAGCTTTGAGTTGCGTGAAAGCTTCTCCACCTCACCCAATCCTTGCCACCACCTTGTTAGCTGGTACCCTAGTCGCCTTATCCCAAAACGTGAAATTTGGTATTTATTTTGTTTATTTTAATATCACTATATATATACACTTTATTATGACAATGGCCATCTTATAACTTGAATAACTTTCGCATACAATGTCCAATTTACGCACGATTTTTTTTTGAAGGATCGTATTGAGATTTATGACATTTTGACACTAGTTTGAGCAGATTCTGAGGCTGTTGAATTTTTAGGTTTAAATTGGATTTTAATTCAATTTAAATCCAAAAGGTGAGTGTTTTAACCCACTCACAACTTCTAAAATTTCTTATGTTTGTTAAATTTATTTGAGATATGAGTAGAAATTTATTTATGACTGCTTTTCATATTTTATTCATCATCTTAGTTAAATCGCATTTATTTAATATAACTGTTAATTAATTTTATTATTGCATATAAATTGATAGTTAAAATTTATTTATTTTGCATATAAACTGATAGTTAAACAGTTATTTATTATTGCATATAAATTGTTAGTTAATAAATGTCATTTTACCTGTTATATTTCATATGCTCTATATTGATGTTTGTTTAAATTGGATGATGATTATAATTAATGATTGATGATTGATGTTTGGTGAATGGATGATGTGTACTATATTTTAAAATCTGCAAGTTATCATGTATTTCATTCATTCGAGATTGCGGTTTGAAATGATATACAACCGCATTTTTTTAATTTTTGAATTGCGGATTGAAATGATAAATATCCATATCACTTGACCATAGGATAGAAAATTATATACAGGCACCGCTGTATATATATAAAAATTATTTTTGAAATGATTTTTCTATGGTTTGGATAGGATACGGTTAATAAATATAGATTTTGATATTATATAAAATCTTATTTTATGTATACATCTATAGTTAAAGTATTGAAGATAAGCTATGTATGGATTTCTTAAATAAAATAAATAAGTTGAATGATGGAGTTTGATTATTTTATATTATATGGTTAAGTACATGTTAAGATATTGAAATTACATATAATTTTAAAGGATTTAAATTAATTAAGATTGGGAGTTAAATTGGAAAATTTATTTGGAATTGAGCTTAATTAAGAAGTTAACTTTATAAGTTGATGTAAAATTTATTAACTTGAAATTTAAAAAAAAAGTATGATATTTATAACTGAATTCTATTCAAGGTGAATTAAATGAATATTTCTAGTATAAAAATTGAAGGAAATTTTCTTGTATAAGTAATTTGAGTTTTACTTAAATGATTACGGGTTTTTTATGCAATTATTATTTCAAACTAAATAATAGGTCTTTAAATTGGTGAAATAGAAATTTCCAACCTTAGTTCCAATTATTTAATATTCAAAGTTTGAAATATATTGAAACTGAAGTGGTTTATTTAAACTGAAAGCGATTTTACCTTTATGGATTTTGACTTAATCTTAAATGAAATAAATTGTAAGTCGCAGAAATTATTTTATTTTATAAAGAAATTTTGAATCCAAACTATTGATGCTATATACTGTTTGAATATCCAAACCATTTAAGTTTTAGAAATTATGGTTTAAAGCTATGAATTTTCGAAGTATTATAGTTTGAAAGTTATAATTCAATGTTTGGTTTCCGATTATTATAAGTTTGAAAACAATATGATTTTGGAAAAGAAATATATATTTGAAATAAAATTATATTATATTAATTTGGGTTTTTATAAAAATAATATCAAATGAGTTTGTTTTGGAAAGGAAATGATATCGTATTTATGGGTTTTGAAATGGATAATTATATTCTGGTTTTTGAAAGTATAATTAATTTTTAAACGACCGCGGTGTTATAATAACGTTTGGTTGTTGAAGAAACCGGGATCGGAAGTTGTCATACTCTCTGCCAACTCCGAAAACCACTTTAACAACTGTGTACGCGGTGGAGTTTCCAGAATGAAGTAGGATGGTGGCGGTGTTTCATGTAAGGTAAATACGTGGACCCAACTCCCGTGAGTTGGCATAAGGTGGCTAAAACAGGAGCGATTGACGGGCTAAAAAGGTAGCACCTTTGATCGGAGACATCCCTTCGATATTATAGTTTGAATTTTGGATTGATTTGGTGGCCACTTTTGATTTTTATTCGGGGGTATGGCTCGAGGTGGGCGGTAGCTGCGCGCTACGTGTTACCACCGACCCAGAAGCGTAATTGGTATATCTACCCTGGCATTGCCTAGTTGTGCCATGTCACCTACCCTAGCGTGCCTTATACGAGTTTAGTTTTCTCCCGTAGCCCGTGTGGTATCCTCTGGTGGCCTCCCGATCAGGAGGGACTATGATATTGGATGGACTACTGAGACTATTACGTGTTAAGGGCTATATGGGTAACCCCTTAATGCTAAGAAAAAAGTAAGTTTATTTTATAAGTAGACACTATTATAATAGCGCAATATACTACATAGTAAATAGTTTAACGGATCCTTAGAAGATGTAAATCCCGGATATCTCTTGAGTTACTGCACTCATATTTATTTCTGTTAATTTAACTCACATAAGATCTTTTAGTTCTGACTCGAGTGTTTTGTCTTTTCAAAATTTGCTCGGGTCAGTCCGAGCGTTTCAGGATTTAAAGTTTAGCTCTGGAGGACGAAGATGGAGATTTGTATTACTATCATCTACTATTATTCCACTACACTATTTAATTCCGCTGCATTGATATTTGTTGGTATGTGAACTCTGATATTTATTGTATAAAAAAAGAATCAATTATTTTGTAAACAGTTTTATGAACTGTATATTTATTATTATATTTTATCCTTCCGCTGTGGGATTCTGTTTTATTTTATTTCTTCTCTGTTTTTCTTATTTACCCCATAACAATCCGCCCTTCCGTATGCTTTGAATTGGCACGTGTGTCGATTTGAAGCATGCGAAAAGGCGGGATGTTACAGTGGGTCTCGGGGTGGGGCGTTACATATATAGCTCCCTACACAGAAGGCAATAGTGTCTACGAAAGACATCCATACTAAACGCTTGGAACTCATAGTGATTATTGAGCATCGGACTGGAAGTCGCATGCGCAACTGCCGCCATGCCCATGCTACCTTTTACTCCACCTATTGGGTCTTCTTATTACCTCAAACTCCAGCATAAGTGTGCCCCTCATCTCATTTCAGACTTATGTGATATCACCGTGTGTGTGGGGGAAATGTTGTTGGTACTGGCCTGTCATCCAAATAATATCTTGTTGCGCCCTTATCCAAATCCCCCATGATTTGGACATCTAATTGACCAATTACTACCATTATTAGCATAAGCGTGTCCTCGTCTCACTTCAGGCTAATGTGAGACCACCATTTTGTCTAATAGGGAATGATATTTGGTATAGCTCCTACATTCATCTTTGCTTATTAACTTAGATAAATTATTTAAATAAGTCTTTACACTTTTCTCTGCTATCTGTGCTTATTAGTTTATCCTAAGTCTTAAAATAAGCCTTATTATGTTCTTTTTCTTAATATAACCTACGTTATAATCATGCTTATTACTTAACCTAAGGTCTAAGTGTGAAAATAAGCCTCTTTCATCTTTTACTCCTTTTAGTTATAATTCTAAGTCATAACTAGGCCAATTCAGTCCAATTAATGTCATAATTAGGCATAATTTCAGTCCAATTAGGCATAATTTCATTCCAATTCCATTTATATTATGGTCTTTGTAATTTACATCTTATATTCTATTATTTCAGTTTTCTTACAGTTTAATCTATATCCGCGTTAATCCTATTCTAATCCATACACGAAGGAGGAATAAAAGAAAGTGAAAATAAGGGACACATCCTTAGAATCAAACTAAATACACAAAACATCCTCCAAAAAAAAGACATAAATTACATCCTTATTTTCAAATACTTCAAATTTATTTCCTAAAATACCCCTTGATTCCATAGCATTATTCATACGTGCATGTTATTCTCACGTGCATAATTAAGTTTTGCACCTCATTTAATTATCAATCTTTAAAACGCAATTACTTTTTGTAGAAATGATGGATTAACAAACCGTTTTCACCATTAAATCATAAATTTTATTATCTTTCAAATGAGTGGCATTGTGCATACGTAAAAACAAAATATGGTGCGACTGTAGATAATTCTGCAATTATACGCAAAACGTCTGCAATTATACGGTATAGTTGTAGACATTCAGTAATGATATGCAATAATTGAAGAAATGTCTATAATTATACACAATAATTGCAGAGATGTCTGCAATTATATGGTATAGTTGCAGACATCCAGCAATTATATGCAATTATTGCAGAAATGTCTGCAATTATATGCAATAATTGTAAATCTCTACAATTATATGCAATAATTGTAGAAAGGTCTACAATTATTGCATTAATGTCTACAATAATAGCAGAAATGTCTGCAATTATTCGGTATGATTGTAGAAATGTCTGCAATTATACGGTATGATTGTAGACAATTCTGTGATTATTCGACATAATTGCAGAGTTTTCTGCGATTATTCGACATAATTGCATAAAAGTATGCATTTATATGAAATAGTTGCATAAAAGTCTGCAATTATTCCATATAATTACATGAAAGGTTGCAATTATATGGCATAATTGCTGACATTTGAAGAAAAATCGATGATGTTCAAAAATTGCAGAATTCTCTGTAAATATATGGAATAATTGCAGCCTTACTGCAAATATGGTTTTTTGGTATCAACAATGGATCTCATTTTAAAGATCATAATTTTTTTAATTTTTAGTGAAAACGGTATATTGATCCGATGTTTCTACAGAAAGTTATATACATTCGAAATATTAAAAACGTAAAGGGAATTTGGGTCTTTTTGCGCAAGCGGATTTGAAAACAGCGATTGGAAATGTAAATTTAGTTTGGGAAGGATGTTTTTCTATTTTAAAACTTAGCAGGGATATGAGCCAAAACTATCCCTAAAAGAAAACTGAAAATAGAAGAAAATCTAAAGTGTAGGAAAAAGATGTACATAACACATAAATAACAGTAAATAAGTTTAAATACTGTAAATAAACTGTAAATAAATGGAAAAGCTATAATTTACAGAAATAAACTAAAATTAACTGAAAAGAATAGCTAGAAGAAATAGACTGAAAATAATTCTAAAAACTGTAAATAAATTCCTAAAAAGGTTACTTCAAAAATCGTAGTAAAACTACAAGTAATGCAAACCCTATTATTTTAAATTACTCAAAGAAATTTAAAAGAATTATGATCATTCATCTGTGGTCCTAAGATCCTCCCTTTTGGTCTTCCCAGATCCACTTGAGGGATTAAAATATTTTTATTAAAAAGATTCTCTCCATGGAAAATTATTCCTTTTAGGGTCCTTCCTGAAAAGGTGAACCCAAACGGAGAAAATCTAGAATGAGAAAAAGTCTTAGGCCTAGGGTCTTATTTAGAAGTGTAGAATGAAAGTGACTGTGTTATAGGATCTTGTAATATGGAGTATAATAAATAACTAGTGAGGAAAATAACTGTAAAATAATAATAGCAGTAATAATGACACCATAGATTTTAATAATGGTTCGAACTCTCATTCAACGTCCAGTCCCAGACTCCTTCTGGAATTATAGCTAGCAACCCTTACTTAACCCGGAGGAACATGTATTACACCACCTGAGAAACCGCATAGAACTTTGACCGCCTGAGCAACATAATAGGACTTGACTGCCTGAGCAACCGAACAGGACTTTCGTACAAACTGGATTTTAACTTGACTTTGTGTGTTCTGAATAACACGAATTTGTCACTTATAGTACATCCTTCCTATAACCTTATCCTAAAAGTAGATGTGTATGTTTGTGTGCGTATGAAGAATAGGAAGTTTTAATATTGCTTGAAGAATATTGAAAAGAATATGTAAGCAATAATTGTACGAAAGCTTGTAGATATTGAACTCAAGAATGCTAAGTGCTCTAGATCAAAAGAGAATAGAAAATTGGATGATTGAATCTATGAATCTTGAGTGTGTATATAGTGTGTGATGCGATATGACTTCTGGAAATCGACATCCATTAGAATCTAGGAATTATGACCTTCTACAAAGAAAGAAACCTCTGATGAAAAAAGTGTCTTTTGAAGAAAAATGACAGTTGCAGATTCAGTCGACTGAACTTTCTTGGGCAGTCGACTGAATTTCAAACATACATAAAAAATGTACAGTGTCAGTCAATTGACCCAGGTAGTTCAGTCGACTATTTACTGTATATATGAAAAAACTGTACACATCCTCAGTCGATTGTCTTATATGGGTCAGTCAACTGATGCTGTTGTTTTAGTGCAGTGAAACTATTTTCTATGTGTATATGAAATTTTTATAAAACAAATTTGTTAGTGATGAACCTTGAGAACGGATTTTAACAATTCTTTACACTAGACTCTATATACTTGTTGATTCTAGTTAACATCAATATCAATACGAACCATATTTGAGTCGATGAGTCCAGATTTGATGTAGTCATAGATTCGTTAACTTTCGTCTCTTGTCGGCATTCAAAACCTTATGATCCAATGTTCTCCCCCTTTTTGATGATGATAATTCCATATCTTTGACAAGATTTGTTAAAATATCTCTCCTCCTAAGTAATATGCTTGCAACTATGATATTGTATTCTCCCCTTGTCTATGCTATATTTCCTGTAAACAATTTATGTTTTTCTCCCCCTTTGTCATCGACAAAAAAGAGAATACTCAAGGTATAGGATAGTTAAAGTACAAGTAATATGGCATAGGAACACACATATATGTAAAACTAAGACTTAGCACATAACATAGAAACATAACAGTCACATCATACCAGAATAATAGTACAACATGACATACACATATAATACATAGAGTTTTAGACAATTACACAATACCACAAGAACTTAAAGATCAAAATGTCTGAAAGCAAAGTCTGACAACATCATAGAAAAATAGAAATAGGAAATAAAAAGACATTCTTACTCATCACCTTGACTTTCGCCATTTGAGCTTTGTTCGTCACCTTTGGTTTCTTCATCATCTGATTCGTCACCTACCTCTTCACCTTCTTCCTTCTGCTCTTCATTTGATATAGACAGAGTGAAATGTTCTGCCGGTCATTTCCCATGAGAGGTAGGTACGTGAATGGAGGTAGAAGATTGTTGAGAGCATGTGATAGCTTCCCAGATATTATTGAGGAAGGAATTAATATTATTAAGCTTCTTATTGACTTTAGTGACATTTTTATCGACTCTAGGGACAGTCGATTCAACACGAGATAGACGATTATCGAGAAGTCTTTTATTACGAGCAATGATAGTCATGGCTTCATGGGGCCAAGCTTAAGGTTCCATTTCTTGAATCTTGTAGACTTGTCAAGTAGGTCGAGAAGGTTGGGATGATGAAGAGGCTTGCATATGTGGAGTTTGTTGACAAGCCTGTTGAGAGGATGGTTGAGCTTGACCTGTGGCTTGGTTTTCAAGCCAATGTTCATAAGTAATTATGGTGTGGTCAAGGTATTGCTTTGGTAGGTTCATGAAGCTAAGAGTTTTAGTATTCAAGGAACCTATGGTCAAACATTCGGAATCGACAAAAGAACGTCGAAATGCTTGAGAATGTGCATGATGTAAGCGCCATAGTTGATCATCCTCATTCGACCTTGGTTAAATGTTTGGAACTCATCTAGAATGACCTTCGCCCAGTTAACTCTTTGATTTCCCCAAATGGCATATAAGGATTGGAAATCTTGCCAGTAGACTTTCTCATAGCTTCTGGTGTGGGGATTGATGGTGTGGGTAAGCGCTCAATGCATAATGCAAGCTATTGGCCTTAGTGCTACCGCTTTTCACTCCGTCAAGTCATCCAAGAGAAATAAATGACTAACACGATCACGAATATCCATATTTACGGCAATTTCAGCTAACTCGTCACCCTCATCTGGACATTGTAGAATCCGTGTAAGTCGTTGTAGTGGAAGAAAAATCTTTTTACCACATACCACCGTTCAAATGCAGTCATCTGGATTTGCAATTGTGTAATGGTCTAGATTTAAGTTGGCATAGAAAAGTTGAACAAGAAGGTGGTTAATCTTGTTGTTATTCGTCACAAAATCAATGAGGTGTTCCAATCCGCTACGGCTAGTCAAGTCTTGAATGGCATATGAAGAAAAATCAGGGAATTTGATAAAAGAACCTTCAAAAGTTCTTGAGCTTTGCATTTTTTCGAAGCGTTTCACCGCCTTGTCACTATGTAGCCATGCTCTTTTCTGTGAATCCGAAGAACTTGCTATGGCCTGAGAATGTCGAGGTCTTTTAGGAGTCATTGGTAGAACTAGGGCTTTGGTGATGTAGCGGGAGGTTGTGAATTGGAAAAGTATAAACTAAAAGATGAGAGAATTGTATAATTCTAAGCGAATTTGAAGCGGAGAAAAGTTTTAATGACAGAAGATTAAAGGTAAAAAATGAAATTGGTAAAGGTAAATAGAAAATTTGAAGAGGCTGGAAGAGGGTAAAAGCTGGGTAACCAATATCAGTCGACTGAACCTTCATTGGAAGTCGACTGGTTCTGTAAAAAAATTCCTAGGCTCAGTCGACTGACTCTATAGATTCAGTCGACTGAGCTCTTCCCAAGAATTTATAGCATGAAATAGATGAATTTAGTCGACTATCTGGGGTAGTCAATCGGCTGACTTCTGGGAAAAAAGTTGAAAACGGGTTCAGTCAACTGACTATTTTGATTCAGTCGACTGGCGCTGTTGAATTTTCAGACTAAACAAAATGTATTGAACATGAAAAAAAAAATGTAGACAAATATTTATTAATGTAAACAATTATATATGAGTACAATATATATTTGAAAATATATAAAAAATCATTATGATTTGGATGAGGAGGAAGGAGTGTGATAGTCTTCAGGTTCCACCTTCGTATTCTCTTGCAGAGGTCGCAGTGGTGACCAGCCTTATCCATGTTTCCAAAATTTTGAAGAAACTGGTGGGCGTTGAGGCGATGGTTCCCATTGATTACGACGTGAAGGAGTTGTTGGTTGATGAACTATGTCGTGTGAAGATGATCCCCAGAATTTAAGAGCCACTTGTTTAAGAAAGCTTAGCCGCTTCGCATTCACCTTCTGCTCGTAGTTTAGTTCTTGTTGTAACTTGAGAGTCTCCCATTGATTATTGTAACGACCCAATTTTTCGACGCCCTAAAGTCGACATCAATACGTCCACTGTATCAAATGCTGCACAGTCGAATGCCAGAAAACCAAACCGTTAGGGTTAAAGAAGAAGAAGAAGATAGAAGAAGAAACAAAAACAATAACAGAATCTCACATTTCGCAGCGGAACAACATATAATAGAAAAATGAATAATCTTTAAGACAAAGAACTATATTGGTTTATACACACATCTCGTTACATCATCGGAGTCTACAACAACAACACAACACAACACCGACAGTCTTTATAACTTGACTACATAAAACTAAACTTTGCAACAAACCATACGCAACAGACACTAAAGTATAAGTAATATGCCTCGTGAACCAGCTTGAACTCCAATCTCCACAGCATCTTTTCTGACTTTGCTATAGAATAACTGATAATCTGACTCTAGGCTGCCTATGTGGAAAATTATGGGCACCCAGAGTTTAGAAAGGGAACAATAAACTCCAGGTCAGTCATGGGACTAGTGTGAGATCTTAAAAACAGTTATTTTCACAAAGAAAATAAAAGAAATCCGCTATGCTTTTGGAAAACGAAACTACCATAAGGCCTTCCGTCACACACACAATGCAAACGCAGAATTGGAGGAGAATTCTCCTTAGGGTAGTCAAACATGCTTGATACACAAAATCTATTTACTATTATAGTAGTGCGTAGTGCAGAAAACATTTCAAAAGTATAATATTAATCTTAGCCAGCATACAACCATTATTGTATGCCTACATAGCTACCATGTTCAATAGCAGGTTATCGCCACATTCCATGGCAGGTTATACAACTAAAACCGTACAGGGCGCGTATTGTTTCTTTCGATTTCTAACAAATGGTCAGGCTAAGGAACTTTCTATGCCACATGGGTACGCCTCTGGAGGGACGTCCCGAGAACCTACCCGGATCTCTGCCAACACAAGGCCGGGTTACCTCTGTAACTAGGTAATTACTACTTGAGTATGCCATCCCCCGGTCGTTTGCGACCTTTATCCGAAGATCCTCAACCACAAAGAAACAACTACACAGTAAATGAGATTGCAGCAACCAGATAGGTTAAGTATCTGGGCTCCACACCATGATACCACCTTTTTTTAGAAGGAAATGACATACGCTAAAGGGTGCGACCCTCATAACCTTGCCCCATCTTTCCTGTTTTGACCATTTTCGGGGTGTGAGGTCTGATGAGGTCTCGTCCACAAAGCCACGCTTTACACGAAAGCCATGCTCTGATCACAAATGATCAACAAATGATCATCAACACACAACAGCACTTAGCATGCCACACTACCAAATTGGGAGTATAGCGCTGATAACCTTCAACTCCATAACCTCTGAGCTCGTACGTCTCAGAGAAGGGTGTTAAGCTAAGAGAATAATTTCTCCGCCACCAACAGATATGTATTTGAAAGAAACCTGCTTTATATCTCAAAGTGTAGTGTCAGACATACAACCATACAAGTCTGTTTCAAGTTCGAACAAAACCGAAGGCACCTCATCCAATAAAGGAAGAAGCCCTTGCAAATCCGGGTATCCACAATTCCGATCGGACTCCCCATCACATGTGGAGATCTCTGTACCGGAGCAAATCAGTGCAGAGACATTCGATTGGTTAGCCTATCGTTTTTGAAGACACCCGGTCTTCACCACCGTCTTCAAATGCTATTAATTTCGTCAAATCACTATTCAGAATGGGTTGTATGACACAAAGTCCTCTCCCGGCTAATCCGAATAATGAGCGCTTGTTTTAAAAAAATAAGTGTTATATTCAGATTTCGACAAATCACAACAATTTTCACTTTGATCTTTTAAATAAAAGATCCATCACAATCACAAAGGTTCGATATGGTTTTCGGATATCCACTTGGAATCCGACCCCCGGTCGCATCGAAATTCAAATGCCATTAGAAGGCCAATATTGATAGTCGGTTATTTAACTATCAATCAACATCCACAACAATCGCCGGATTTAAATAAATTTCCCAAATTATTTATTTTCAAAATATTTCCGCAAGATATATTTCACACTTCAACCATTTGAAAACAAAATTCAAATCATTTTCCTTACGCGGAATATATTTACAAATATTTATTCATTTTCACTAAAATCTGCCGAGTTCAAATACTTTAAAATAGTTCAAATCACTTATCCAAAATATAGTTGGAAACATTTAGAATAAAACTATTTCTAAATACTTATTTAGATATAGATATGAAAATATTATGTCAATACCTCATATAATACTTCAAGTCCAAACTAAATTTAAAATAAAATTAGCAGATAGAGTATAAATATTTAAATAACCATTTTCTAAATCAAATATCAATTTAATCTTTAAAATAATCCCTTCTATAATTTATTAAATAAATCTTTACTTTAAAGATTTGAAACCAACTTAAGAAAAATAATTTTTTCCACAAACATCCTTTTTAAAACCAACTTCAAAACTTTTAAGTTTGAAAGCTACTTTAAAACGTATTCGGCTTTCCAGTGAAAATACACCTTCCATTTCAAAATGGACCATTTAAATCAATTTATAAATCTTTCTGGATTTATTTTAAATTTACGTTTCAGATCCGTAAATTCCTTTCCACACTTTTAAAAATAAAACAATATTTATTTTTAAAACAAATTTCCCTTTCCTTTAAAATTCCCATTGTGAATTCAAATTCCCAAATACCCACTAATATATGATTTTTAAATCGATTTCAAAAATCATTTACAAACACCAAATCAATTTGGGATTTCAAATTTTATTTTAAACACCAAATCAAATTCCAAATTGATTCCCTAAAGATTTATTTTAAAATACCAAATAAATTTTTAATTTGATTTACAAATTTATTGCCTTTAAAAATAAATTCCTTTATCTCTTTCAAAACTATTTAAAAATCGAATTTTAAATAAATCCTTCGACTTTAAACAATATTACTAAGAATTCCTTTATTAAATCTTTTCCCATTTTTTTGGAATTCATTCAATAGGATTTCACTATAGATTTTCTACTTAAATTTAAAAATCTAATTTTATTTATTTCTGGTATCTTACGATACCAAAAATATATTCGGCTAAATTTTAGCCTTCAACGATTTTAATCACAATATAATCACACAGAGATTATCAACATACAACATATAAAACAAATTCCACATTTGAGGAATCCAGTTGGATCCCTCCAACCTGTTTGCCTGCATCCACAGACGTTAGCACAACAATTAAATACCAATTCCACTTCGAGGTGGAATATCGCGGTATATGGGATTTATAAAATATCATCCGCTATTATGCGGCGCATAGGGTCTCATAAGCTATATAATGCGGGAAATTAATCACTCCAAATACATATATAATACCACTTCCACTTCAAGGTGGAATATCGCGGTATATGGGTTTAATATAATATCATCCGCTATTATGCGGCGCATAGGGTCTATTTCAAAACAAATGATAATAATCTATCATCCATGCACAAAATCAACAATTTTAAATTTAACTATTTAAAGTTAAACAAAACAATTTGTTTGAGTGAGAAGATCTCACCTTTGCCCTTATTTTTGCAATCAATTTCCATTCCAGCTCGTTTCTTTGCAATTTTGACCTTGTATAAACATTAGATTATTTTATTAATATTCGAAAAAATAGAACAATCAATTATTGTTTAATTTAAGATAATAAATTAAATTTTAATTAATTTACCTTTATTAAATCTTTTAGTAACAAAAATAATTTAAATAAGTTAGTTAAACATTTTTTTAAAAATACCTAGTAAGTTAAAAATGTATGTGTATTTATTTTATCTTCAAATAAATTATATAGGGTTTAAAAGTCTAACTTTACATATTCATATATATACATAACAATATTTTATTTTTACTGTATAATATTTATTTTATTTCCTTCTGTACATATTTTAAATCCTAAAAAGTAAGTTGAGGCATATATTTTTTTCAGCAGTTAACACAAATAAAAATTCACTTCATGTAAGATTTCCTAATATCAAATTAAATTAAAAGTTTGTTAACTTACTTAACCTTAAACTAAAATGTTTTGTAAAAAAATAGTTTAATTACCTTAAGTCGTACAGGGACCCACAATCACGAGCTCTGCTTATCGACATGCCAGAGACGAACCCCCCAGTGCCACGCAACACCAAGCCATCGCAGACAACCCACTCCCGCGAGCTCAACCGTGTCGACGCGACACCCTTGCGCCACGACATGCACGAAGCCACAACCTTGCGACCCAAAGCCCCGCCGTCGCGAGCCACGCGAATCCCTCCTCCAACAATTCGACAATCCCCTATGCCAAAACCCTAAATTAAACGAAAGCGAACGCCCCTCATCAACTCGTGCTCCAGGTGAATCGCCACCTCCAAAGTCGTTCCCTTGACCTAGACGCGCCATGAACCAGAGTTGTGAGATTTAATTAGAACATCGGCGCGATGCTTAGAAAGAGATGAGACCGATTCAATTTGATTTCCTGTTTCATGATTTCGAATTTCGTTCGGCCATGATTTTATTTTCCACTAGGAAGAGAAGGGATTGATAAAATGTTTTGTTTCGTTTTGTGCTGAATTCGACTGAAAGGAAATGTCGTTTATTTGAAAGAGGGGGCAGAACAAGACATGTGCGTGATGTTTTTAAAAAGGGGAACATGATTTGAAAGGAAGGCTGCAAGCTGTCCTCTAGCTGCTACAGTGCTTTAATAAGAAGGGAAAAGTTTGGATGTGAAAGGAATTTTGACCAGAATATATACATATATATTTAAATTCAAATTCAAATTGTCTCGAAAACGCAATTTACAATTTCCAATTCCTATCGAGGCATGCCGCTAGGCGTTTATAATGTTATACCCCTATTTCGAACACAAAGGAGAAGGTTTTGAGTCATAATTCGATTGTATGGAGAACATAGCTTTTTGGACCCAATTATTAAATTGAATTTTCGATATAAATTTCAGCGCGTTTATATGTCGTACGCTCACACAACAACTCCAAACATTATGAAAATTGAAATCCAATAATAATACAATATTACAGATTCAATGGAACTGCTTTCGTCAAATTCCGAGACTGCGCCTCAAAAGGTTATTTTTAGTTATCGATTTAAACGGTATATTTTTAAAAATGAACAAATCACCTTCAAATCCAATTCTGAAGCTTCCATTAACCTCGGTATTATCAACATAAATTTTCTAAGCCTTTGAATTATTTTTAATCAGCTTATAGCTGAAGATTCAAATTTTTATCCAACTTCAATGAATTAAATTTAATAATTAAATTGCCAAATTCATATTTATATTTGAAATTCAAGTTAAACTAACCTCCAAATATTTAAAATCAATTAAATTTTCAAATTTCAATTGTCCAAAATTCAGGGTCGTCACATCCTTCCCCCCTTAAAAAAATTGCGTCCCGAAATTACTAGTTAAGAAGAATGGTCCGATACCGTTTACTTTTCCTCAAAATCAAACAATTCAACATCTTACCAACTATCTTTTTATAAAAGACCCATTATTATTCTTTATAACTTCCCAAACTCTCCCATAGTTTTCAAACAATACTATTTTCTCAATCATTCAAATTTGAATTTAAAACCAAATTTTAAATTTTCAAAATTTCTCAAAAATTTTCTAACTCCCTAATTTCCCGAAAAATTTCACCAGCGTCTCCTTTGCGTGGCTAGCTCGGTACAACTACAAAATGCCACAACGGGCCCCCAGATTTCAAAAAGAAAACGAAAAGCCAAGCGGCTAGACAAGAAAATCATCAAATTTCATATAGAAATTCAAATACATACATTTTTGTCGAGCGGTTACATTATCTTTCGAAATCAAAAATCCAATTCCTTTTAACACACCTGGATATCATGCTTATCATTTTACACATTTCTTTACAAAAGTTTGAATATTTATCTCATTCAAATCTGTACGATGTACTTATACCATTCGTACGCAATTATCAAATTCGATCGCTAACACGATACACAATTTCACTTCTAAACTAGCGTCGTCCATCCGACTTCCTATTGCGGACACAGATCTGGTTTCTTGATCAGAAACCGTCATTCTCTTTGCATAGCCAAAAACTATGATAGAGAATTTCCAAAATCAACCAAAAATCCATATCCAGGGTTCACCGTCGAAAATCGAGGGAAAAATTCCAACTCGGATCGATGTAACTATCTCGAAATTCTGGATCAAATTGCTATGCAAATAAAATAATATACGTACATCCTACGTATTAATCCCAATTGATTATTAGCTATATCAATTTTTTTCTTCTTTCATTCATATTGATTTTCATTTCAATACACTTATTCACACTCGCCATTTCACAATTTACAATTTAACCTTTATTCAATCATTAACTTAGAATATTTCTTTAATTCCAAATTTTACTTAAGAATTTCATCATCTATTTCTTAAGTTCGATAAATATTTCATATACTTCTTATATTATTTCACTTTGCACATTGTAACGGTCTAGGCTTTTCAGCCGTGCATTTTGGTTTATATTTATTTATATTAAACTGGATTTTCAATTCTATATGAATTCAATTTACTTTCATTTAAAAATATTGGATTAAATTCATTTTATCTCAAACCAATTTTTATTTCCACCTTTATTATTTTTAGTTCACTTCGAACTAATTTTACAACTTCATTTTATTTCACACAATTCAATTCAGTTCCAATTACAGTTTTATTTATTTATAAATTCGAAATGAATTTCAACATTCAACTTCACTTTCATATACTTGCAATTGCAAATTTATTTATTCATGCACAATTTATTTTCCACCTTAATAAATTTTATTCCAATCATTTAGCCTATTAGACTAATTTACCTTTATTCAGATTAACATGAAATTCAGTTTCAATTCGAATTTCCCTAAGTCTCCAAACTTATTTATTATTCCATAAACATTTTAACAAGATTCCAATGTCTTACCAACATTTTCAAAAATCATTTTTTTGAAATCAATTCAAATTTTCTTTTGAATTTCCAAAACCAAATCCAGTTTTGCAAACAACTTCCATTTAAAATAATTTGGCAGCAATTCCTCTCTTGGAAACTCGAAAATGTACACCGATGATGCCGCGATCATCATCGGAATTATTCTTCAGCGACCAATAAGAGTTTAGTGCTTTTTATCCCTTTAAAACCTTTTTTTCCAAAACCTTTCAAAATCATTTCCAAATCAAGGGGATTTAATTTCCAAAATTTTCAATTTTCAAATCCTTTCGAAAACATTTCCAATATTTCTATTTCAATTTATAAATCACATTTACAATTTATATTATGAATCCCATTTGTTTATGGATTTTATTTCTCAGCTCTAAGTTATGATTTCAGTCCCTTATTCAATAACAATGATAATAATTTAATATTATCACTACCTAACAAGCAAGCAGCCATATACTATAATAATTTATGGAAAATGATTTATTTTCTATACAAAAATAGTTTGGGTAAAATTATTTCATTTACCCTATTTTAAAACGATATTGTGTCGGTTTATCTTGTTTAAGAGTTTAGAAACCCCTATCGATACAGTTGGCCAAACTGCACCGACCAAAATCTATAAACAATCAACCGATAAGTCAACACAATATAAAACAATTTTATATTCACTAATAAATACGCACTCGTATCTATTATTACACTTAACTCATTCTAGAGTACTACTGACTCTATCTCTAATGAGTAACACCCAACAGAGCCAAGGTTGTCGCTTAACCAAATGCTCTGATACCACTATTGTAACGACCCAATTTTTCGACGCCCGAAAGTCGACATCAATATGTCTACTGTATCAAATGCCGCACAGTCGAATGCCGGAAAACCAAACAGTTAGGGTTAAAGAAGAAGAAGAAATAGAAACAATAACAGAATCTCACATTTCGCAGCGAAACAACATATAATAGAAAATGAATAATCTTTAAGACAAAGTACTATATTGGTTTATACATACATCACATTGCATCATCAGCGTCTACAACAACAACACAACACCGACAGTCTTTATAACTTGACTACATAGAACTGAACTTTGCAACAAACCATACGCAAAGGACACTACAAAGTGGAAGTAATACGCCTCGTGAACCAGCTTGAACTCCAATCTTCATAGCATCTTTTTTGACTTTGCTGTAGAATAACTGATAATCTGACTCTAGGCTGCCCGTGTGGAAAATTATGGACACCTAGAGTATAGAAAGGGAACAATAAACTCCAGGTCAGTCATGGGACTGGTGTGAGATCTTCAAAACAGTTATTTTCACAACGAAAATAAAAGAATTCCGCTATGCTTTTGGAAAATGAAACTACCATAAGGACTCCCGCCACACTCACAATACAAACATAGAATTGGAGGTGAATTCTCCTTATGATAGTCAAACATGCTTGATATGTAAAATCTTTTTAATATTATCATTAGTGCATAGTGCAGAAAACATTTCAAAAGTATAATATTAATCTTTGCCAGCATACAACCATTATTGTATGCCTACTATAGCTACCATGTTCAATAGCAGGTTACCGCCACATTCCATGGCAGGTTATACAACTAGAACCGTACATGGCGCGTATTGTTTCTTTGGATTTCCAACAAATGGTCAGGCTAAGGAACTTCCTATGCCACATGGGTACGCCTCTAGAGGGACGTCCCAAGAACCTACCCGGATCTCTGCCAACACCAGGCCGGATTACCTCTGTAACTAGGTAACTGCTACTCGAGTATGCCATCCCCCGGTCGTTTGCGACCTTTACCCGAGGATCCTCAACCACAAAGCAACAACTACACAGTAAATGAGATTGCAGCAACCACATAGGTTAAGTATCTAGGCTCCATACCATGATACCACCTTTTTCCAGAAGGAAATGACATACCCTAAAGGGTGCGACCCTCATAACCTTACTACATCTTTCCTGTTTTGGCCATTTTCGGGTGTGAGGTCCGATGAGGTCTCGTCCACAAAGCTACGCTTTACACGAAAGCCATGCTTTGATCACAAATGATCAACAAATGATCATCAACACATGGCAGCACTTAGCATGCCACACTACCAAATTGGGAGTATATCGCTGATAACCTTCAACTACATAACATCTAAGCTCGTACGTCTTAGAGAAGGGTGTTAAGCTAAGAGAATAAATTCTCCGCCACCAACAGATATGTATTTAAAAGAAACCTGCTTTATATCTCAAAGTGTAGTGTCAGACATACAACTATACAAGTCTGTTCCGGGTTCGAACAAAACCGAAGGCACCTCGTCCAATAAAAGAAGAAGCCCTTGCAAATCCGGGTATCCACAATTCCGATCGGACTCCTCATCACATGTGGAGATCTCTATACTGGAGCAACTCAGTGTAGAGACATTCGATAGGTTATCCTATCATTTTCGAAGACACCCGATCTTCACCACCATCTTCAAGTGCTATTAATTTCGTCGAATCACTATTCGGAATGGGTTATATGACACGAAGTCCTGTCACGGCTAATCCGAATAACGAGGGCTTATTTAAAAAAAATAAGTGTTATATTCAGATTTCAACAAATCACAACAATTTTCACTTTGATCTTTTAAATAAAAGATCCATCACAATCACAAAGGTTCGATGTGGTTTTCGGATATCCACTTGGAATCCGACCCCCGATCGCATCGAAATTCAAATGCCATTAAAAGGCCAATATTGGTAGTCGGTTATTTAACTATCAATAAACATCCACAACAATTGCCGAATTTAAATAAATTTCCCAAATTATTTATTTTCAAAATATTTCCTCAAGATATATTTCACACTTCAACCATTTGAAAACAAATTTCAAATCATTTTCCTTACGCGGAATATATTTTCAAATATTTATTCATTTTCACTGAAAATCTGCCCATTCAAATACTTTAAAATAGTTCAAATCATTGATCCAAAATATAGTTGGAAACATTTAGAATAAATCTATTTAACTATTTCTAAATACTTATTTAAATATTAGATATGAAAATATTATGTCAATACCTCATATAATACTTCAAGTCCAAACTAAATTTAAAATAAAATTAGTAGATAGAGCATAAATATTTAAATAACCATTTTCTAAGTCAAATATCAATTTAATCTTTGAAATAATCCCTTCTATAATTTATTAAATAAATCTTTACTTTAAAGATTTGAAACCAACTTAAGAAAAATAATTTTTTCCACAAACATCCTTTCTAAAACCAACTTCAAAACTTTTAAGTTTGAAAGCTACTATAAAACATATTCGGCTTTCCAGGTAAAATACACCTTCCGCTTCAAAATGGACCATTTAAATCAATTTATAAATCTTTCTGGATTTATTTAAATTTACGTTCCAGATCCATAAATTCCTTTCCACACTTTTAAAAATAAAACAATATTTATTTTTAAAACAAATTTCCCTTTCCTTTAAAATTACCATTGTGAATTCAAATTCCTAAATACCCACTAATATATGATTTTTAAATCTTCAAAAATCACTTACAAACACCAAATCAATTTCCAAATTGATTTCAAATTTTATTTTAAACACCAAATCAAATTCCAAATTGATTCCCCAAAGATTTATTTTAAAATACCAAATCAATTTTTAATTTGATTTACAAATTTATTTCCTTTAAAAATAAATTCCTTTATCTCTTTCAAAACTATTTAAAAATCGAATTTTAAATAAATCCTTCAACTTTAAACAATATTACTAAGAATTCCTTTATTAAATCTTTCCCTATTCTTTTTTGGAATTCATTCAATAGGATTTCAATATAGATTTTCTACTTAAATTTAAAAATCTAATTTTATTTATTTCTGCTATCTTACGATACTAAAAATATATTCGGCTTTCCAGGTCGTTTCTTTGCAATTTGACCTTGTATAAACATTAGATGATTTTATTAATATTCGAACAAATTGAACAATCAATTATTGTTTAATTTAAGCTAATAAATTAAACTTTAACTAATTTACCTTTATTAAATCTTTTAATAACAAAAATAATTTAAATAAGTTAGTTAAACATTTTTCTAAATACCTAGTAAGTTAAAAATGTGTGTGTATTTATTTTATCTTCAAATAAATTATATAGGGTTTTAAAAATCTAACTTTACATATTCATATATATATATATATATATATATATATATATTGTACATATTCATAACAATCTTCTATTTTTACTGTATAATATTTATTTTATTTCCTTCTGTACATATTTTAAATCCTAAACAGTAAGTTGAGGCATATATTTATATATTTTTTCAGCAGTTAACACAAATAAAAATTCACTTGCTGCAAGATTTCTTGATATCAAATTAAATTAAAAGTTTGTTAACTTACTTAACCTTAAATTAAAATGTTTTGCAAAAAAAATAGTTTAATCCTTAAGTCATACAGGAACCCACAATCACGAGCTCTTCTTATCGACATGCTAGAGACGAACCCCCCAGTGCCACGCAACACCAAGCCATCGCAGACAACCCACTCCCACGAGCTCGACCTTGCCACTGCGACAATTTTGTGCCTCGAAATGCGCGAAGCCACATCCTTGCGACCCAAAGCCTCGCCGTCGCGAGCCACGCGAATCCCTCCTCCAACAAATCGACAATCCCCTCTGCCAAAACCCTAAATTAAATGAGAGCGAACGCCCCTCGTCAACTCGTGCTCCAGGTGAATCGCCACCTACAAAGTCGTTCCCTTGACCTAGACGCGCCAAGAACCAGAGTCGCGAGATTTAATTAGAACATCGGCGTGATGCTTAGAAAGAGATGAGGCCGATTCAATTTGATTTCCTGTTTCATGATTTCGAAATTTCATTCGGCCATGATTTTATTTTCCACTAGGAAGAGAAGGGATTGATAAAATGTTTTGTTTCGTTTTGTGCTGAATTCGACTGAAAGGAAATGTCATTCAATTGAAAGAGGGGGCAGAACAAGACATGTGCGTGATGTTTTTAAAAGAGGGAACATGATTTGAAAGGAAGGCTGCAAGCTGTCCTCTAGCTACTACAGTGCTTTGATAAGAAGGGAAAAGTTTGGATGTGAAAGGAATTTTGACCAGAATATATATATTTAAATTCAAATTCAAATTGTCTCGAAAATGCAACTTACCATTTCCAATTCCTATCGAGGTGTGCCGCTAGTCATTTATAATGTCATGCCCCTATTTCGAACACAAATCGGAAGGTTTCGAGTCCTAATTTGATCGTATGGAGAAGATAGCTTTTTTGACCCAGTTATTAAATTGGGTTTTCGATATAAATTTCAGCACGTTTATATGTCGTACGCTCGTGCAACAACTCCAAACATTACGAAAATTGAAATCCAATAATGATACAATATTACGGATTCAATGGAACTGGTTTTGTCAAATTCTGAGACTGCGCCTCGGTAGGTTATTTTTAATTATCGATTTAAACGATATATTTTTAAAACTGAACAAATCACCTTCAAATCCAATTCTGAAGCTTCCATTAACCTCAGTATTATCAACATAAATTTTCTAAGCCTTTGAATTATTTTTAATCAGCTTATAGCTGAAGATTCAAATTTTTATCCAACTTCAATAAATTAAATTTAATAATTAAAATGCCAAATTCATATTTATATTTGAAATTCAAGCTAAACTAACCTCCAAATATTTAAAATCAATTAAATTTTCAAATTTCAATTGTCCAAAATTCAGGGTCGTCACATCCTTCCCCCCTTAAAAAAATTTCGTCCCGAAATTACTAGTTAAGAAGAATGGTCCGATACCGTTTACTTTTCCTCAAAATCAAACAGTTCAACATCTTACCAACTATCCTTTTATAAAAGACCCATTATTATTCTTTATAACTTCCCAAACTCTCCCATAGTTTTCAAACAATACTATTTTCTCAATCATTCAAATTTGAATTTAAAACCAAATTTTAAATTTTCAAAATTTCTCAAAAATTTTCTAACTCCCTAATTTCCCGAAATTTTTCTAATGCCCCTATTTCGAACACAAAGGAGAAGGTTTCGAGTCATAATTCGATTGTATGGAGAAGATAGCTTTTTGGACCCAATTATTAAATTGAATTTTCGATATAAAATTTCAGCGCGTTTATATGTCGTACGCTCACACAACAACTCCAAACATTACGAAAATTGAAATCCAATAATAATACAATATTACAGATTCAATGGAATTGCTTTCGTCAAATTCCGAGACTGCGCCTCGAAAGGTTATTTTTAATTATCGATTTAAACGGTATATTTTTAAAACTGAACAAATCACCTTCAAATCCAATTCTGAAGCTTCCATTAACCTCGGTATTATCAACATAAATTTTCTAAGCTTTTGAATTATTTTTAATCAGCTTATAGCTGAAGATTCAAATTTTTATCCAACTTCAATAAATTAAATTTAATAATTAAATTGCCAAATTCATATTTATATTTGAAATTCAAGTTAAACTAATCTCCAAATATTTAAAATCAATTAAATTTTCAAATTTCAATTGTCCAAAATTTAGGGTTGTCATAATAGTGATGGATGTCGTCTATCTTTTCTTTGGTAGACGGTGAGTCAAAAATAGAGAACGTTTAGCTCTTTTGATGGGGGTAGTATAACCAGTGTGAATGTTAGACAGTGGAACAACAGAAACGGGTTTGTATATAGGAGTCAGTGTTGGAAGATTTTCTGATTCTGAGCTAAGGGAGGTATAAGAAAGTGAGGATGAGATAGTGTTTTTTTTCTGAAGACATATTGATTAAAAAAAATCGTTATTTGTCTCCCTTTTTTAAATATGGTGATATGATAGTGAAAAGGACAGGCTTTTATAAGAGAAAGATTTATAAAAATAGACAAAACAAAGTGTGGATTGCAACTTTTTTAAATATAAGCCTTTAATTTCCTAAGAATAAATTGATTATAAATAAGAAAGAGGACCACGGAATACAAAAAAAAATAACTAAATCTATTTTTAGTAAACAGATAGGATAGTGTAAAGTAAACATCAAAATGACAGACTTTAAAGTGAATGAATTAATTTGTATTTTTGTAAAAATAGAAATTATAAATCCTTTAAAAATAGAATTCCTGATTCTCTTCTAAGCTTAATAAAAGCATTTTCATTTAAAGGTTTGGTAAATATATCTGCCACTTGATTTTCAGAGGATATAAATTCCAATCTGACTAAATCCTTTTCAATATTATCGCAAAGAAAATGATGATGTATGTCGATATGTTTAGTTCGTGAATGATTGACAGAATTTTTTGATAAGTTTATAGAACATGGATTATCACAATAGATAGTAGATTTAGATAAGTTCATACCAAAATCTTTAAGTGTTTGGTGCATGTAAATAACTTGAGCACATGCTAAAGCTGCATAAATATATTCTGCTTCACAAGTCCGAAGTGAAACACAACTTTGTTTCTTGCTAAACCAGGAGACTAAGGATCGTCCAACGAAGTGACAAGTCTCGCTTGTACTCTTATGATCCATCCGACATCCTCAAAAGTTAGCGTCACTATATGAAACTAACTCAAAAGGACATTCTTTTGGATATAAGACTCCAAACTTTGGTTTTGCATAGGTAACGCAATATTCGTTTCACTGCTCGCATATATGATTCTTTAGGATTTTATTGAAATCGAGCATATAAACAAACACTCATCATCATGTCAGGTCTACTAGCAGCAAGATAAAATAATGATCTAATTATGCTTCGATATAATTTTTGGTTGACACTTTTACCATGTTCAGCTCTATCGAGATGTATTGTTGTACTCATTAGAGTTGGTTTGACAGAAATATTTTCCATACTGATACGTTCAATTAGATAATTACAATATTTTTCTTAATTGATAAAAATACCATTTTCCAATTATTTAATTTGTAAATTGAGAAAATAGTATAATTCTTCCATATATGACATTTCAAATTCTTTTATCGTTATTGTAGAAAACTCTTGACATAGTTTTTCATTTGTAGAACCAAAAATAATATCATCTACATAAATTTGAATAATTAAAATATCATTTTTAGTTCTTTTAATAAAAAGAATTTGATCAACCTTCCCAATTTCAAAACCAGAGTCTACTAAACAGCTTTTAAGACGTTCATACCAGCACGGGGTGCTTATTTTAGACCGTATAAGGCTTTCTTAAGTTTATAGACGTGGTCAGGAAATTTTTCATGAGTGAATAGAGGAGGCTGTTCAACATAAACATTCTCTTTTATACAACCATTTAAAAAGGCACTTTTAACATCCATTTGATAAAGCTTGAAATTATGAAAACATGCAAAGGTCAATAAGATTCGTATTGTTTCAAGTCGTGCGACTGGAGTAAATGTTTCTTCGTAGTTAATTCCTTCTTCTTGATTGTATCATTGTGCAACTAATTTAGCTTTATTCCTAGTTATATTACCTTGTTCATCTACTTTATTTTTGAAGACCCATTTAGTACCATCGATGATTGATCACTTGGTCTAGGAACAAGTTCCCAAACATCGTTTCGTTTGTATTGGTTTAGCTCTTATTGCATAGTCATAATCCAATAGCCATTAGTAGAGGCTTCTTTTATAATGTAGGTTCAATATTCGAAAGAAATGCAACATGGCCCATTTGATTGAGTTGATTTCTAGTTCTAACATGTGAATCAATTTCTCCTATGACATTTTCTAGCAGGTGATCTCGTAAAATCCTAGGAGAAGATCTTAATTCATTTTCATTATGAATAATGTTTTCATCTTCTTAAAAATTATAAACAATGTTTTCATCTTCTTCAAAACTATTTTGAGAAACCGTTTTTGTGATTGTGTTAGGTATTATTTCATCATCCTTAAGTTTTCATTAAATTTGAAATTTTCATCGAATGAAACATGAAGAGTCTCTTCGATTGATTTTGTTCTTTTATTGAAGATTCGATAAGTTTTACTTTGTTCCGAATATCCTACGAAGATTCCTTCATTAGATTTTGGATCGAATTTTCCAAGCTGATTTTTGTGTTTAAAATAAAACATTTTGAACCAAAAATTTTTAAATAGGAAATATTTGGTTATCTTTGATGAAAAGGTTCATATGAAGTATGTTTTGTTAGAGGTTGAATGGAGACACGATTTAGAACATAGAAAGCAGTTCTACAGCTTCTGCCCAGAAATGTTTTGGTAATGTGCTACTTTTTAATAAAGTTCTTGCACATTCTTGTAATGTTCTATTTTTCCTTTCTACAACTTCATTTTGTTGTGGTGTACTAGAAAAAGAAAATTATGGTAAATACTCTTTTTATTACAAAAATGTTCAAAAACTTCATTTTCAAATTCACCTCCATGATCACTTCTAATATTTTTAATTTTTTAATTTTTGAGATTTGAATTCTTTTTGCAAAGATCTTGAAATTTTCAATGGTATCGCTTTTATTTTTCAAAAAAATAGTCCAAGTATATCTTGAGAAATCATCTACTATAACAAAAACATATATATTATGGTTTATAGATTGAACTTGAGTTAGACCAAAGAGATCCAAATGCAATAGTTCTAGCGTTTGTATAGTAGAAATATTTTTCTTTGATTTAAAGGATGATTTTGATAATTTTCCTAATTGACAAGCATCACAAATATTGTTTACTTTAAAAATTATTTTTGGTAAACCTTTAACTAAATCATTTTTAGATAATTTATTTAGAGCTTTGAAATTTATATGATAAAATATTTTGTGCCATAACCAAGGATCATTTTCCTTGGCTATTAAACACATATTTATATTGTGATTTATATTCATATTTTAAACATAAATATTTTTATCTCTAAAACCTTCAAAAATAAGATTTTTATTTTGATGAAAAATGCTACACTTATTTTCAAAAAATGAAATATTAAATCCTTTGTCACACAATTGGCTGATACTAAGTAAATTGTGTTTTAAATTTTTAACTAATAAAACATCAGTAATAAGAGGTAAATTAGATATGCCGTTATTGCTCACATCGCCTTTGTCGATGACATATCCTTTGGAATTATCTCCAAATGTGACAGAACCTCCATCTGAGTAGATAAAATTCGTTAGCATTTCCTTGTTTCTTGTCATGTTTTTTGGGCAACCACTCTCTAGTATCCAATTTCCTCTCTTTTTGGGTGGTACCTACAAAATAAAGAATTACCATTGGTACCCACCATTGTATTTTGGGTCCTAAGAGTTAGGTCTTATGAAGCCAAACCCAAGAGGGTTCGCTATTCCTTTTAAAAATAAAGTCTTTGTTTTTGTGAACTGTTTTTATAAAAGATTTTATATATTTAATTCTAATAAAAGAATTATTTGTTTTACGAACCCAAATTTCGATTTTTTTAGTAAAATTTGAAATTGTTGAACTAGGTTTTTCAACTTTATTAATTTTTTTATATGACAAACTCTTTTTCTTGGAAATAATTTTAGAATAATTCTTATGTCCTAGTCCTCTTTTATTAGAAACAGTTTGAGAATTTTCTATAATTTTGAAAAGATTTTATTTGCCTTTATTAAAATTAGAGACATTTTTAGTAATATCTTCTAACTTTATTTTAAGGCTAGAATTATCTAACTCTAAAATCTTGACATTTTCTTTAAGGTCGTGATTCTTAACTAATAAAGCATCATTCTTCTCTTTTTGAGTTTCTATCTCTTGACTTAGCAAAGAAATTTGAGACGTCATATTAGAACAAGATTCTTGAGTAACTTGAAGTTCTTCTTCTAAAATTTTCTTTTCATCTCTTAGCGTTTCTACTTCGATTTCAATTCTATTCATTTTTTCAAGAGTTTCTTTGTACTTTCTTTTTTTTCCTTTTAATTTATCAAGTAATTCTGAATTGATTTCCAAAAGTTCATCAAAAGTTAGATCACTTACCTCGTCTTTTGTGGCCATAAAGCAAATGTTGGCTTGTTTTGAATCACCATCTGAGTCACTATCTGATGATGAAGATGATTCTGAATCGTCTCACGTGACAGAGAAAGCTTTCTTCTTGAATCTGTCTTTTCTATGCTTATGTTTGTCTTTCTTTTTCTCAAGACAGCCTTTCTTGATGTGGCCTTTCTTGTGACATTCATAACATTCTAGAGCAGATGATGATGGTTTGTTGGTGTTGTTATTGCAGCTGGAGCTGTTCTTGTTACTTCTAAATTTATTGTTTTTTCTAAATTTAAAAAACTTTTTGAAATTTTTAGCAATGAACACCATATCTTACTCATCTGAATGTGATTCATCAGATTAACTTCATAGGACGTTTGATGTCCTATCAACTCCTTCGATTTTATGGTTGAAATGTCGTTAGCTTCTTCGTTTGCTAAGACTTTTTTATTCCCATTCATCCGTTTTGAGTTGAGGATTTTTGAAACAATATCAAAATCTGTATAAGTTTATGCTAATGCTATCAAAGAATGATATATGTCTTGAAATCTAGAGTACATTTCATTTATAATCTCATCTTGCTTCATTTTAAAATTCTGGAACTAATTTTTAAGCAAATAAATTTTACTCTCTTTTACTTTGTTAGTACCTTCATGTGTAAATTTAAGTGCACATCAAATTTCATGAGCAGTTTTACACTTGCTTATACTATTAAATTCTTTTTTGTCTAACGCACAATATAACATATTCATAGCTTTAGCATTTGCAATAGCGTCTAATTTTTGTGTGTTAGACCATGTTGAATATTCAGTGGTAGGAATAGTATATTCAAATTGCATAATGTTCCAGGTTTCATAACTACTTGCTTGTATATAGATTCTCATTCTAGTAGCCCAATATTATAGTCATTCCATTAAATAGAGGTGGTCATGTAGTGGATTGACCTTCTAAAAAGGTAGTGTTAACAACAGTGCGGGTGTTGTTTTACATATTAAAACAATATCTCATAACTATGTTACGGTTATATGATGGCCTTGCTCCGATACCAAATGAAAGTGACTGTGTTATAGGATCATGTAATATGGTGTATATAACTAGTGAGGAAAATATTTGTAAAGTAATAATAGCAGCAACAATGACACCAGAGATTTTTATACTGGTTCGAACTCCCGTTCTACGTCCAATCCCAGATTCCTTCTGGAATTATAGCTAGCAACCCTCACTTAACCCGAAGGAACATATATTAGATGGCCTGAGCAACCGAACATGACTATGACCGCCTAAGCAACAGAACAGGACTTGACCGCCTGAGCAACCGAACAAGACTTTCTTACAAAATGGATTTTAACTTGACTTTGTGTGTTCTGAATAACACGGATTTGTCACTTGTAGTACACCCTTCCTATAATCTTATCCTCAGAGTAGATGCATGTATTTATGTGTGTATAAAGAACAGGAATTTCAATATTGCTTGAAGAATATGAAAATGAATACATAAGCATTGATTGTATGAAAGCTTGTAGATATTGTACTCAAGAATGCTAAGTGCTATAGATCAAAAGAGAACAGAAAATTAGATGATTGGATCTATGAATCTTGAGTGTATATATAGTGTGTGATGAGATATGACTTCTGGAAATCGACATCCATTAAAACCTAGGAGTTGTGACCTTCCAGGAAGAAAGAACCCTTTGATCAAAAGAAGTGTCTTTTGGAGTAAAATGACAGTTGCAGATTCAGTCGACTGAACTTGCTTGGACAGTTGACTGAATTCCAAACGTTTATAAAAAATTGTACAGTGTAAGTCGACCGACCTAGGCAGTTCAGTCGACTGTTTACTATATATATGAAAAAAATTGTACACAGCTTCAGTCGACTGTCTTATATGGGTCAGCCAACTGATGTTGTTATTTTAGTGTAGTGAGAGTATTTTGTATGTGTATATAAAATTTTTATAAAAGGAATTTGTGAGTGATGAATCTTGAGGACAGATTTAACAATTCTCTATACTAGACTCTATATACTTGTTGACTCTAGTTAACATCAATATCAATACAAACCATATTTGAGTCGATGAGTCCGGAGATTCATGAACTTTCGTCTCTTGTCAGCATTCAAAACCTTATGATCCAAGATAGAAGTGGATACCAGACCGTCGGATTTGGGGATTAAATAGGATGCAACAATGTCATAGGCTAGATAGGAGCCATCGGATGTAAGAATGGAAGGAGCGGATTGAGTGAAAGAATGCAAAACAACGCATAGGAGGCTTATAGAACGAACGAGAACGAAGTACTTTTCTTCGTCCCCCAACCGTTAGGTTGGTCGACCGCCCATAGGGCACGGTCGATCGGTCGATTGACCATTGCCATGGGATGGTCGACCTATCGGTCGACCCCCTAACGTATATTATATATTATTATTATTAATTTTCCTTTTCTTTTGATATCTTGTTTATTCCATTTCTTGCTCATACTGAAGTTCTATATATGGAAATTGACCAGAAAATTACCATGGACCCAATGGTACAGCTCCCATGGGCCAATTATGATAATTTTACAAATTTATTTTATTATTTAATTAATTAACGAATTAATTAATATGGGTTAAATTTTGGGTTGTTATAGTATCAATATATATATATATATATATATATATATATATATTACATATTGTGTGCCTCTCTAATTCTTATTTAATTCTCTTGGAATTGCATAATTTTTTTTACTGAATACATATTACTATTGTAGCGATCCGAAATTTTAACCATTTTATAATATTAAATTTGACATAAAATATTGAATAAAATGGCTAGAAACAAAATTTTATGATTTTTATTATGAAAATATATTGAATATAAGTTATAATATCAATTAAATTTTAAATGACAACCAATTTCTATAGGATAAAAGTTGTAGCTCACATTAGAACTTAAATTTATAATATTATTTTATATTTAATTAATAACAAAAATTGGAATAACAAATGTTGAATTAAATAAAGAATTGAGTGAATGTTTTAATGAAAGAATAACATAAGTTGTTAGTTGAAATGTATCTTGGAGAAGTGGATTTATGTTATTGAGTGAATGTTTTAATGAAAGATTAACATAATTTCAGCGCTCTTGTCCATTATTTTATCATGCTATTGGGAATTATGAAATGCACTTATTAAAAGACTTCAATTCTCGATATCATTGGCATTATTTTTAGTTGTTGTCATTGTTGAACTCAGAAAAATAGCATTTTATAATTTATTACGATAGATGTGCTGCTTGGTATCAGTATATATATTACACATTGTGTGCCTCTCTAATTCTTGTTCAATTCTTTTGGAATTACATAATTTTTTTACTGATTATATATTACTATTGTAACAATTCGAAATTTTAACCATTTTATAATATTAAATTTAATATAAATTATTGAATAAAAATGGCTACAAACAAAATTTTATGAATTATATTATAAAAATATATTGAATGTAAGTTATAATATCAATTGAATTTTAAATGATAACCAATTGCAATAAGATAAAAGTTGTAACTCACATTAGAATTTTAATTTATAATATTAGTTTATATTAAATTAATAACAGAAATTGGAATAACAAATGGTGAACTAAATAAAGAATTGAGTGAATGTTTTAATGAAAGAATAACATAAGTCGTTAGTTGAAATGTATCTTGGAGAAGTTGATTTTCAATAAGATAAAACATTTACTTTGTAAATAGTGTATAAATTTTTTTTATATATGAAATTTTATAAAACATGTTTGAATTAGTATAAATGAAAAGAAAACAGTGTTTTATAATTAGAATTTGTTTGAAATTAGTAATGAAATTAATTGGAATTAGATTAATTGAAATGTTTCAATTACGAGAAAATAAGAATGAAATTATAATGAATGGGTTAATATAGGAACTTGCATTTTTGTGTCAAAATGGAATGAAAATTTTAATTAAAATACATACATGTTTTGAGACGTATAAAGTAAAATTTTCATTTTGAATAAGAATGATTTTATAAAAGGAAAATTTGAATTTTGGAATAATATACATAAATACATTCATTAGTATTCAAATTTTAAAACATATCAAAGGGTTCATGGTTGTGTAAATATTGTGGAATCAATTAGAAATTACCTTGTACTAACAATTGCACATCAATTATTACACATGTTCACATTTATTTATTTTTCAATTTTATGTATGGTTAAAACTGGTAAATTGGTTGCATTATTGTGACTGTTACAGTAATTAAAAAAGTAAAGTAAACCATTTTTATAATGCATAGACAGATATATATTCATGAATTGATAAAATTGGTTTGAGTAACATAAACAATTATATAGATTGATTGTTATCTAATTGATTGAGTTAACGGAATGTGCACGTATTAACATAAAATGCATGTTTAATAAAGAATTAAATGGTATAAATATGTGTATATTTGGGTTTATTAAAATTAATAATAGAAGTAAATTTTAGAATTTGGACCTAAAAGTTCTTTTATAGTATATAATTGGTCCCTTCATTTACTTTATATTTACGAGTGTAACGGCACGCGCTTTGCACATGAATTGTTTTCCTAATAAATTTTATATTTTTAAATCAGTCAAAAAAATGATTTTTTATTTTCAAATGGTATTAAGATTCGTATACTTGTAAAGAAGTATTTTGACTTTGTAAAGGAAGTTTAATTTTAGATTCTTTTTTTAAAAGCGTTATGAACTTATAAAGTTTATTTAATTGTTAGATCCTACTTTTAGGGGCGTTTGGATCTGTAAAAGTAGTTTAATATTAGATCTTATTTTTAAGTGATTAAGATCTGATAATATATAGAGGGGCATTTTTGGTTTTTTACGTTGAAGCCAAAAAGTGTGACGCCAAAGCTAATAAAACTATTATCAAAGATGAGATCCTATTTTTAAGTGATTAAGATTTGATATATATAAAGGAGCATTTTTGGTAGTTCACGTTGATGTCAAAAAAGTGTGACACCAAAGCTATTACAACTATCATTAAAGATTCTAAATCCTATTTTTAGAAGCGTTGAATTTGTAAAGCATGTTTAATTGTTTTTTTTTGAAATGGGACTTTATATATAACATGTCACTGGGACAACAATTACATGTCAATAAACGTTCGAATCACGCTATGCAAGTTTCAAACTTATGATCTCTCACACCACAGCTGAATCACTTAACCACTGGGACAATGGTGTTTGTCCCATGTCTAATATGAGATCCTACTTTTAGGGGCGTTTGAATTTGTGAAAAAGTCTAATATGAGATCCTATTTTTAAGTGATTAAGATTTGATAATATATAGAGGGGCGTTTGAATTTGTAAAAAAAAATTAATATGAGATCCAATTTTAAAGTGATTAAGATTTAATAATATATAAAGGGGCATTTTTGATGGTTCACGTTGATACCAAAAAAGTGTGACACCAAAGCTTGTAGAACTATTGTTAAAGATTATCACATCCACATTCTCTTTTAAGTTCTCTAAGTAGATTCACTTGATCATCCATTTCATTGTTACACCACTCATTCGTTTCTTAGTAATTAATATAGTAGCCTCGTTTGATATATTTCTAATTGACAATTGCTGCATTCTTTTCATTTGTTTCGTTTCCTCATTTCCAATTACTTTACCTGAAGTTTTTTCGTTATTTTTTTAATGAGAACATCCAATTTAATATTCATACCACCTCATTAGCATTTACTATTCTCCATTTTCGAATTACGTTTTGTTCATTTCATTGGTAAGTTATTCTCCTAAAGCTTCATATTTAAAAATGGAAGATTTATTTTTATTCCTTTACTTCACCTCTTTTAATAACTACCTTTTTTTTAAGTCTTTTTATATTTTACTTTATTTTAATTCCTAACTCGTTTATATTCACTTTATTAACTTTTCAGTTGTTTCCATCTTCATTCATGTAGCCTCATTTCATTTTTCAAATCTCATCTTTGTAGCTTCATTTTTCCAAACCAAACTTCCATTTCATTCTTTCCTCTCTTCACCTTCTTCCTTCCTTCTTTTTCATTTCTCTTCTTTAAATCTTCTTCTTCTCCTTTGTTTTTCAAGCTTCTTTTTCTTTTTTCTTTTTTATACATGTTCTTCAAATCTTCTTCTTATTTTTCAAAGCTTCATTTTCTTTTTCAATTCTTCTTCTTCTTTAAATTTTCTTCTTCTTTTTTAAACCTTCTTCTTCCTTCCAAATCTTTTTCTTCAAATCCATATTTATACAAGTCCTCTATCGCTTTCAAACCTTTCTAAAAAAAGATTAAGATAGCAAGGAAAAAAATCAATTCGTTATGAAAGTAGTTCTCGAAGTGTCCGTATAGCGACTATCGCTATATCGGCACTTTCGGAAAATACCATCTCTTTGACATCTTTTGTTTTATTTTCAAGCTTGGGTTTTACTTTACAAAGTTAATTAAGTTTGTGAATAAGGAAGGATTTAAAATAAATTTAATAATTTAATAATGATTTTAAATTTAATTGATTATTTTAATTAAGAGGATTAAGGTAATTGTTAACTTAATAATGATGTGTTTAGAGTTAATTAATTACATTTTAATGATACTTAAGACTTAATTAATCATTTTATCTAATGATGTCTATGGTTAATTAATTATTTAACAACGGTGGATTAAAGTTAATTAATCATTTTCATTAATGGTATTTAAAATTAATTAGTCATTTTTAGTTAATTGCTTTAAAAGTTAATTAAATAGTTTAAATTTAATTATTGTTTTTCATTAATAATATTATAAATTAGTTAATCATTGTTAATAAATGAAGTTTTAAAATCAATCAATCGATTTAATTAATGAGATCTAAGCTATATTAATTAATTTAATTAATTATATTTTTAAGTAATTAAACCTTTTTTATTATGGGTTTTTAAAGTTAATTAATCAAATTAATTAACAAAGCCTAAAGATAATAAATCGTGCTTATTAATACCGTTAAAGATGATTAATTAATTTAATAATAATGTTTTAGATTATTACGTCCTTTTTATAATGGTGTTTTAAAGTTAGTGAACCATTTTTACAAAGATGTTTAAAGTTAAAAACTTGTAATAAGAAGCCCAAGCATAAATTTAGTTTAAAAAGTAAATTTTTGATTCGGTTATGGAAAAGAAGTTTATGTAAATGATATTTCTTATACGAAAGAATTTAGTCATACTCTAGATGCTAAACGTCGAGGTTTGGAAACTTGTCACTATCTCGAAAGTCAAACTGGTCATCAAGGCAATGCCTGGAGGTAACACTACCTTCACTTGCCTGACTTCATTTTTGACCAAGAAATAGTACAAGTTTGAAATCGACAATTAGTGGTAGGAATATGAGATTTAATGTCCATCTACGATCGCTATTTTTATCCATCATAGTTCGTTTGTTAACCATCGGTTCAGCTTCTTCAATTTTGTATCGTCAATCTAAGACAATTTGTTGCTCACTTGAGCTTTATTATCCTTTGTCAAAAATGAATAAAACCCAAAAGCGAGTGGGTGCTAAGTTATGTAGGGTAGCTCCCATTAGGGTTTGTTCACATCTACTCTATGTTGGCGGGGTCCGGCATGGAGTTCCTAAGAGGTACCGCAAGAAGGTGATCCTCTCAAGTATATTTACTAGAGGTATACTTTCGGAAAAAGGGGGTGCAGCCTCCTAGTCATTATTGGTATATTTTCTTTTCCTTATTGATTTGAACCTTCAAATTTGTTTTACTTAATTACAACGGGAAGATTACAACACTCTTCACGATGTTAAGTTATCTATATCCATTCCATACATTTGGATATTGTTCTTGTGAGAGGAAACATATTCCACATTTGGCGGCATGGTCTCTCATGTTGATGTTTAGGTACACTTACTATATAAAGTTTTACTCATATGAGACATATTGTCTAACTCGAGTTTTTTGTTTTCCCTAAACTCTCGGGTATTCATTTATATTTGAGTAGTCCGAAAGTAGCAGGTCCTTTATGAGTTCTTTTGAAGACGACATTCAAGTAGGAGGCTTTTATCTACTTAGCTATCTATTACGATGTTCATTTAGTTTGTGTATGTGTATTTTGTTTCAGCATGTGTAAAGGCAGGTTGTTATATCTACCTATGTTGATTGTAGTACTTTTTTGTAACTCTGATAAGTCCAAGTTAGGAAGTAACTATATGATCGATTTCACCCTAGAAGGGGATGAATAGGGTGATACTAATAATTATAAAATTTAATGCATAAATATATAAAATAATTGCAGCACTGATAATAGCAAAATAATCGCAGCACAGATAATAGCAGAATATTAAAAGCAAAAACAAAATAACACAGATTTACCCAACTTCGGCAAAACCCTGCCTACGTGCTGCCCCCAAGGTTTCTACTAGAAATCAAGTAGTTAGATGCTTACACATGTAAACTCGCGACACCCGCTATCGACTAACCTAACTCAATGCTCAAAACCCTACCACAACTCATCCACTGAGTTGCGAATTCTCGAACTACACCACCGTAATTTGTCCCCTAGTCACACGACTAGAATTTACAAAAGTTTAAAAGAGAACTAAAAAATAAAAGCAACTAAATAAAAACAAAAACCCTAGTTTAAAATAAAAGCCTAAAGTATTATTATTTGCCGGCTCAGAAAATACTGGGTGATAAAAAATATATTCCCCTTTTCTTTTATTTCTTTGGCCTCGTATTCTTTTTCGTATCGACTTCCTTTCCGTTTGCTCGAGAAATGGCTGCCTCATTCCTCTTCGTTCAAAATTAGGGTTTCTTGAAGTGAAGCCACTGCTCTATAATAGATCCGTCGAGTTGAGTGATTGTCCTTGCGTTGCTTTCTTGATCGTCTTCTAGCTTAAGCACATATGCAGTTGCTTCAATTTGTCGAGTTCGATTTAATTAAATCCGGTATGTGATTTCCTTTATTATTCTCTTTGATATGCTTGAACTCGATTCGATTCGAGTTATTGATTTGAAATTATGCTCTGTGATCTTGTTTGAACTCGAATGAGTAATAGCCGATGATGAAATTAGGTTAAATAGGATTCGAAATCCTATAATCTCGTTCGTAAATATTTTATTTGATTTCTTCAATTGATATGCTTGGTCGTTCGATTTAACTTGAATGTTAGTGATGTTTTCTAACTTTTTCAATTCGTATATTTTCTTTCGTTATTTTTGCTTGGTCACCACGGCTTGCATTTTATTTGGATTTGGATCCATTCTTTTCTCTGTTGACATCTCTGATTTCAGCCATTTGATACTGTGATAATATTTTTGCTTCAACTTGTTCAATTTTGTGTCACCTGCTAGTTACCTTCCTTGCTGGCAGCATTTGAGATAATATTTTGACTTGTTGAAAAACAGTTTGACTAGTTCAAATTTGAATTCATGCGACATTTGATCATCTGATTGATTTTTGTCTCGTCCTTGACTTTGTTATAATTGTTAAATGCTCTGTAGAATTTTTGACCTGATGCTTGATCACTATTCATCCTATCACTGCATATCAATACATGTGTATGTGTGTGTTTGCGCATGTATATATGTATGTTTGTGATGCTCTATACTGATGTATGTAGTTGTTGTGTGAAATTGTCTGGGTTGCATTGAGTTACGTCCACTGTTCTACGTGTTTGCTTATGTTAGCTTTGGTTTATATACATGTACACTTTGTTGTCTGCTCTTGTTTCTGGTCTGGTTGAAGTTTGTGGCCTTCATTGTTGAGGCTACACTTGTACATGGTTGACTTGATATCTTTACTTACGTATACTTGTTTGCCTCCATGCCTTCACTTTGTTATTGTATACCTCTGTTGTAGTTTGTATTTTTGTGGTGAGTTGCTTCAAGTATGACTATGTACATTTGCAGTCTAGTTCAAGCTGCTTTGTTTTCATACTTCGATTCAAGCTTGCATTATTTTCAGACTTCGTCTTGATTTTAGAATTTGTCTGCACTTTGAAAGCTGGTCATTTCCACTTGTATACATACATACATTTATGTATGTATATATGTGTGTGTTTACCTCAGTCGCATTCCACTATTCGCTGTTTTCATATTGTTTGCATACATTTTGTAACTGAACATTTTGTAGTCTGTTGCTGTTGAAGTCTGAAAGCAATTGTTTTTGTGGTCTTCATGAGTTTGAATGTGCTTGTGTACTTCATGGTTCACCTGAACTTTGTTTCATTTGAGTTCGTCTTCGTTGTTTTGTTTTGATCTGGTTCATCTTTAGGTCTATATGTAAGTACATTTTGATTTGGTACTGGTTGGACCTGAAATGATTTGTTGTTTTGGTTGAGACTGTGTTGCATGCTCATGTTCATTTATGTTCTGGTCCTCATATATATGATGTACTTGAAACTGAGTTTGAATGGTTGAGTATTTTTCAAGTATACACATTGAATTTTTGGTCGAGGCTTGTTTTATGTTGGTTTTTGGATTCTTCTACCATGAGAACTTGTACTCAACAACTGTTTGATGTTTTTTTACTGCACCTGAGTTGAATCCAGCCTTGGCTTGGGTTTGACCTTGTGCTCGCCTGTCCCTGCAGTTTTATCAAGTGTATATCGGTGTGCATGACCTTGTGGCATATACAGTGATACACTGTGCATGTCACAAGCTATTCGTGTATGATGAATTCAAAATAAATATGATGACGAACAACAAAAATAACTGAGGCAAATAATATTTTCAAAAGCACATTTTATTTTACACCGCAAAAATATTTTCTTTTCAATTTTACTGCGCCAGTGTGTATTTTGCAGATAACTAAGATGCTGGATTCAAGATGGAATAGAGTTGAACATCAAATACGAGTGATATATAATGAGGTGCAAATGTATGTGAACATTGTACAGTGAAAAATTGTGACATAATCGAAATTGTATTGTAATTGCAGATTTTATATATGTAGTGAGAGCTCAATTTGTACTATTCAAAATTGTAATAAAATATTTGTTTGAATAAAATATTTGTTTGAATTTAAATTATGTGTTATATATTTTATCCAACAAATATTTATTTAATTATGTGAAAAATAAAATAGTACATTGACAAATACATTTAAATGAATATATATATATATGTTTATTATCATCAAACAAAAATCATATAGTAGCATATTCAACGGTAACTTTATATACTATATATTACTGTTATGTTTTATTAACAGTTTCGTTGTGAGATTTTCTATTCTATTCTTTATCTTACCCCACGACAATTCATCTTTCGGATTCTTGGGTAACGGTGCATGAATATAGTGGATGTATTAGTTTTTTCGTAGTTGTCGGAAAGGTGGATCGTCACAATACCAGAGAGAGTGGAATTGAAGACAAGGAGATATTTCCTTTATCTTTATATTTTTTTGCCTTAGGAAGTGCTATCCTTTTTAGGAGAGTTTGTCCTTAGAGGGTTAGTAATTTCAGCAGCCCTCATGCCTTGAGCCGCCAAGTCTAGATTAGCATCTCTAAACCCATCCTTGTCATCAAGTGGACCAAAGAAACCCTTTCCCTCACCTCTACCATTATCATTGTTGTTGTCATCATTATCATCTCAGGACCATCATTGTCATGATCATCCCCATCCTTAAATTCATCATCGTCCTTCTCTTCCTCATCTGACTATGTCTCCTAATCGGCTAGAGGATCGTCGAAAGTCAACAGCTTCGCAACATCAATCTCCTCCTCTTTCTCAAAGAGAACTTCACTAGTGCTTGAGATTTGTTCGACATTGCTTTAAATTTGTCCACGAATTTTTTGTTCCATGTTAGAGGGAGAAAAGGGAAGCTAAAATCGAGGCATTTGTGGGTATTGTCAACATAAATAATAAAGAGCGCTTTCTCGGGAACTCTCGATAATGGTATGAAGGGCTTGCCAAGAAAATGGGACACCATCTGTTTCATGTCTTTAATTATGTCGGTTGACTTATCTAAGAAAACTCTCTTCTTTCTTAGCCTTTTCTTGAGAGATGGATTCTATGCTACAAGCTTGGCCTACTTCATTCCGACCTCCTCAAGTGCTAATTCTAATGCCCTTACCCTATCATTTGAAAGTTGTTTATATTCTTCTCTTTGAGAAGTAGGGTTTCTATTTCCTTCAGAGAAGTACCTAGCTTTTATTTTTCCTTCACAGCTTCTTCTCTCATTGTGGTAATATCAATTATATAGTTTTTAAGCGAGGAGTTCTGTTCCTTAAGCTTAGACATCTTGCTAGATGATCTTGAAGTTTCCTCTTGAAATGAAAATAAATGTTTAGCGACCTAAAACGAGGAACAAAACTGAGCCAGAATTTTGTATATTAAGAGCTAAAAGTAGTTAAACAAGAAGGGTACATACCAATAAGTGTTGCTTAAGAAGGGAAAATCGATGGTCTTGGGTATATGAGGAAGGTTGTAGTGGTTTGAAAGCAGCAAAAGAAGGGGATTGGACGAGCAGTTGGAGAAGGCCATCAAACTTACTAATAGAATTTGATGATTGAGACTTGAAAGGAAGTGGATCCTCTGGTGTAAAAGAAAATCCGAGATCCTCAAAAATACAACTCAGAGCTTTAGGAGAGCTTGGGAAAGTAATATGGAGGATAGTTCTCCAGAATGCTCTACTTTAGCCACCTGTTGGGCTTCATCTCTAGTGGTGTTAAGGTTTAAGGTCTCATGATTTGAATCAGTACCAACCAATTTTTCCTCTTTAATAATAAATGGGGAATGAACATCCCCAATCTTAGGCCTTGTACTGGGAGTGGGTGCAGCAACTGAACTATCACTTAGTTTCCTTTTTGCAAGCATGAATGAGCTAGAAATAGCTTCCCTAAGAGATTAACATTTAGTAGCCTGAACTCGGACAGAATATCTATCTTTATCCAACTTATCCTCGAGGGCATCTTTATAGCCTCCTCTATAGGAACAACTTTTAAAGCAAACAAACATGAATCAAGGGAATAAGCTTATGAGATAGTATTATAATAGATTTCGAATAAATGAAATGATATCTTATTACTTATCCGGGGCTGAACTGGGTGTCAGATTTAAAAGGTTCGGTTTTCCCATTACCAACGAGCTTTTTCCTTGAGCGTTGAACGTTACTATACGAGGATCTCCTAGGACCCTGTGATAGTCCAAAATGATAGAATCTTGAAGAAGCTTAGCTTGGGTTAATAGTTTGAGCCTGCTCCCATTTTCCCTATTTCTTGAATTGGTAAAAACACTAGTTTTTGACCTTCAACGTTTAGATTCTTGGGGGCGGGATCTGAAAGAGAGACATCTATCAGTAAAGAATAATAAACCATCATGGGTAGCCAAGAAAAGGAAACTTACTAGCAGCAGAAAATGTTCCTTTGATATTAGAAAAATATTTGACCAAAAAGAATTGCATTTCCCATCTTCTCAAATTGTTAACACTCTCAGAAATCGTGATTTTTGGATGAGGATGGATCTAATACAATTGATGGCCTGGTCATTCACCAACCTTGGCAGGACCAACAATGGAATGGAGAATTTCAGTACTAAGAAAGGGGAGTCCTGCGTCTCGAGTTAAGACTTCGAAGCAAGTCAAATATGTATAAGAATTTGGCAAGAACAGGATCGGTGCAATGTTCAAATGCTTCAAATATCCTAGAAGAAACCCCAGAAAGGAAGGTAGCATGTGTGCTAAATATGTATGGGAGTGAAAGCAAGGTATCCCTCCGGTGGGCTATAAATGTTGTCATAGAGGTCAGCAGGAATGGCTTTAACCCTAATGATTCCAAACCATTTAAGAATAGAATTCACTTCAGCCTGGGTGGGAATGTATGATGGAAAAATGATATCACCCTTCTTGGTAGCTGAACGTGAAGGTTTAGATGCTTTACCCGCTTTCTTGGTGGACATCTTGCTGACTGTTGACCTTCCATTGTCCTTCCAGGTCATTCCAAACTTAAGAAATAATCAAGTTCATGGTATATAAAAGATTTAGTGCATGCTAAGTTAAAAAATTATTATCTAAGTAATCTATTTACTGTCGAAGTGGTAGAGTATATAATAGTCACAAGCAAGATAACAATACTTGAGTGTCACATTTTGAGTTTGATAGAAAACTTAAATTTCAATTCCAATAAAAGAATCCCACGAAAGAGACATTAAAATTGAATGAGAATAGATATGCAGCACCGATAAACCCATGTCGATTGCGACGAGTAACTTGTATTATAAGCACTAATGAACTCTACAACCATAACTAATGTCAAATTAGTAGGCCTTAGAATTTATGAATTGCGATGATATGGGTTGGTGGTAAGCTAGCCAATAAAATAACTCCAAATGTGTTAAGCCAGCTAGGGCAAAGGCAATGATACTGAATAAAGCCTAACTTAAGCTAGTTATGGAATAATAGCGATATACAAAAAGATTTTTGATGTCAAACTAGGGATTTGCAAACCAACAACGAAAGCAAATGACGTCGGTTATGATTAGATGATGTCGCACCTAATTGATATACACTTACTCTTAACAATGAAAGGTTATCACATATCACATTGATTGGTAATGACACAAGGATGTGTCATCATCAAAGTAATAGGTTAATAAGGATTATTGACGTCCAAGGTTATGCTAGTTTCACAGTATCAACATTAATTAATACCAATATTACTGACATTGCATCCAAACAATTTAGGTGTCCTAACAATTATGACATCTATAGCTCTAAATGTATCACCGCATCTCATCCTCATTATTTATAAAAAAAAGAGTGATTTGTACCAAAAACATTAACTAGTAAAATAACAAGATAATATAATGTTTTATTGATTTTGAGTATCATGGCAGTGTCGAAAACCATCAATATCAATCATTAATGACGTCGTGAATAATGCAGTGAAAACTAAAACCAAGTTTCAGATTTAGTACATCATTTTTGTCGATTAGTAAACCTAGAACATATTAGTTTTCACACTAATATTGGTTAGTATCAAAGCCAATATGTGTAATATGTGAGCATTACACTTGGCCGGGCTATTTCAGATGGGATCAAAGGATTATTCCATTCTCCCTACAGGAGGTGCTTTGACCATGCCATCCTGGAGGGATCAAAGACTTTTGCCCCATACTACCACCTTTGGTAGTGGTTTAGGCATTTTCATTATTTTAGAAGAGTCTTGCTCTTCAACCATGTAGATACACTTTTTTTTGAAGATCTTATTTCATTAATGACTGATTTAACATCTTCATACAAATTCATCGAGTTTTGCTTGCCCTAAGGAATTGTTGATCAACCCTCCAAGCTTCTACATTGGTTTGTAATATGTCCATTAGCTCGATAATAGCAACAATATAGTCCTTTGAGAATCCTTTCAGTCTTTGAATGCTTCTTTTGCGAAGGCCGGTAGTTGAGTTTTTCCTTGGTCAGGAGATAGATGTTTTCATTGGAAGTAGTAAGGGAGTAATCCTTAGAGAGCTTTGATCTTATGGAAAACATTTCTTTCTTTTCTCTTTTGTTATATGTGATGGATTCCTTATTTTTTTTATAGCAAATTTTCTTTTCAAAGTGTTTCGAACTTCATTCAATCTATGATCAAGCATATTCTTCTATTTCTTAGTGAAGTGATCGAAGTCTTCTGTTATCTCTTTTTTGAAAATGGTCCCCTTGGCTTTGAGCTAAATCTCCTTCCTCATTTTCAAGAAGATGTTATCTCTTTTGTATGGCCTACCTAGGGAAAAGATCGGTGTTAGCCCAATATGGAAGGAATGCAAACTCCATTTTTCTGGATTGTATGGAGCCACTTGTCTTTTCTTCTCTTACATAACTTGTAATGCTACAAGCCTTAGCACTTATTCTTTCATGAAGCCAGAAATCATTAGTGATGTAGTAAGCTAGCCTGGATATTTGAGGCTCAGAATTGAAAGTGTGATATGGATCGTGTAATATGGGTATATGATAATACAGAGTATAGTGATGATAGCAATACAGTAAATAGTGCGGAATATAAAAGCAGTATAATAAAATGACACCAGGGATTTTTATACTGGTTTGGAGCTCCGTTCTACATCCAGTCCCAGACTCCTTCTAGAATTTCACTAAAACAACAACCCTCACTTAACTCGGAGGAACAGGTCTATACAACCCTTGAGCAGCCGAACAGGGACCTGAGCAGCAGAACAGGATTTCACCTCAGCAGTCGAAGAGGACTTCACTCGCTTGAGCAATAGAACAGGATTTCAACAAATACAGAAAATAGTTTTGACTTTAGTGTGTTCTGATAACACGGATTTTCACTTGTAGTACACTCTTCCTATAATCTTCTCCTTGAGTATAAATATATATTTGATGTATATGAAGAATAGAAAGGTATGGTATTGCTTTAATGCAGAATAATTGAAAGTATAATAGCAAATAGATTCCAGAGAGCTAGATTAGGGAGATAAGAAAATTCGATTGTAATTCAGTGATTTGGAATCAAGTTTGAGTATGTATTTATAATGGTTAGAAAGCAGCGGCTGTTGGTGAAGAGTTTCGATTGAAGTGTTGCGTCCAAATATTTTTTCGTAGAGGTTCGTATCTCTTCATACAAAGTCGCGTCTTTTCGAAAAGTAGCTATTGTAGAAATTCAGTCAACTGAGCCTCTCGGTCAGTTGACTGAATATTCAAAGTAATTTTTGAATATATATCCGTATATCTGTTTAACTGTGCATGTTGCACAAATTTTCCAATGTCAGTCGACTGGTCCTCTGGATCAGTCGACTGACCTGGTGAAATCTGTGCAATAAGCACAGTTTACACAGGTATAGAAGTATATATAACTTTAATCAGTTTTATAATTTAATATATGCTTATATATGAATAATATATTTGGGAAATAGAATGATTAAATATATAAGCTAATATATACGTAACCGATGAGAGATTTTAACAACACTAACCTAAGACTCAAAAACAAAATAATATAATTGATGTACCGGTTTTGAAGTCTTGTCTCCTTGTAGTATATATTATCTTTTTGTCGTAGCAGTCATCAAATATGTATGTCGTATTGATAGGTTCATGTCATGAATCAAAACAAAGTCTCAATAGGAATATCCTTTTTCGGAGATTTTAACACGGTTAATTGGTATGACAAGTAAAACTTAGTTAATGCAATTAATTAGTGTTAATGTGACGACCCACATTTCGAAAGGTTTAAATCGATAATAATTCACATATGTCCAACTTAAAAAATCCGTAACATAGATAATCATTAGGGTTAATTAAGAAAAATAATAAAAGAGGAAGAAAACAAACACAGAATCTCGCAACGGAACGATAATATATAATAATCAAATAAACAGTTCATGAAGCTGTTTACTATACATTTGATTATAATTTATACAACATTTATCAGAGTTATACATATCCAACAGAACAAAATATAATGCAGCAGAACAACATGATGTTGGGAATAATATTAGTAATAATATACCAAATCTTCATCTTCGTCCTCCAGAATAAATCTTCAATAAGCTGAAAACTCAGGGCTGACCCGAGCATAATGAAAAGACAAAACACTCAAGTCAGGACAAAATATCTTTATGTAAGTTAAATCAATATTACATATAACATGAGTGTAATAGCGTCAGAGATGTTTACGGCATTCCACATCCCCCATCTAGTGTATAATGTGCATGCAATAACTCAAGAGATGTTACAGGATTTTCCATCTCTTAAGGATCCGTCAAAATATTTATATATAGTAGAATACGCTACATATATATTCTCTAATCGGTAATATAAATAGTTTTCTTAGCATTAAGTCTATGCATTGATTCCCCTTAATGCGTTTTTAAGCATTGTCGTACAGTTTGCATATAAAACACTAGTAAACCGTCGGTGGATATGGATGCGCCGTGATACGGCAAAACTAAACCAATATAATTTGAATATTTTAAAAGATAGATTATTAAGTAGCTTATATTAAAATAAATTATTTGAAATAGTTTCATAGTCAAACTGATTCAATTTCTATTCATATAAATCCGATTCCGATTTCGAATTAATTTAATTTAACTTTCAATTCCAATTGATTTCAATTCCAACTTGAGTAAATTTCAATTCAATTTTAAAGTTCAAACCATTTCAATTTATATAAATTCAAGTTTGATTTTCAAAATATCGATTTAAATCACTCAAATTAAATTAAACTTCATACTCAATTTAAGATTCAAAACTTTAAAATAATTCAATTCCAAGCTCAATCATTGAAATATCAATTTAAATTACTTTTACTTAGCAATATTTCGAAGTTCGAATAAAAATCCAAGTCCTTTAAAACAATAAATTTTTGAAACTCAAATCATATTCTAGTTGTACTTCAAAAACTCAAATGTCATTTTTAACGATTTCGTTTAACACAGTTTAATTCCGTAATTTGATCTCAAGTTTGAAAAAGAATTCGATTTCCATAAATCCAATTTTATTTCTTTAAATACAATTCATTTCGATAATTTAAAATAAAAAATTTAAATCATTTAATTTAACCAATCCAGTATCCGTATACAATTTTCTATCCTAGGGCCAAGTGAATCAGTTATTTCAATTTAATTCAGGGATGGATATATATCATTTCATTCCAAAACAAATGTCATAGGTATATATCATTTCAACGTATTTCTTAATTTATTCGAAATAATTCGATTTACAGTTTTATATACTGTAAATAAATTATACGGTGATAACAGGACATATATAAATTAAATAAACACCCAACCATCCAAATATCAACCAATTTGCATTAATCACAAACAACAATCCGAACAATCAATAAGTCACAACAATTTCATAGCTATTAATATTGGGTACTTCACAAGCAATTAAATTCCAAATTCAAATTTAACTGTCAATTTTAATTTCTACAGTTAATTCAGATATTAATTTAAATTTATCAAACAACGATCAATAAATTTATATCACTTTATAATTCTGAATTTAACTAGCATAAAAATATTTTAGTACATTGTGAGCGTTATAAAACACTCATCTTGAGTTTTCAATTTTAAATCAAATCGAAAGACGTTTGATTTAACCTAAAATTTTAGCCATTTCCAATCGTCTCCAAACCAGTTCCACTATAAAGTGCTCGTCGCCACGATTCCATCGCCGCTTATTTAGGTTGACTTGGACCTCGTATGCAAGAGTTACGCTGTTTATAAGCACAAATTTAAACAATATAATTTCAATTTCTTATTATTAATTATTTTATATACCATCTAAAAATAAATTTGGTTGTTCGATCCTTGCTTCTGGAATCAAGGCCGCACCTTCCTTTCTTCTTCCGTTCGTTCATACGCAATTACCAAGTCAAGAAACCCAAACGCACGCCACCTTCCATCCATCGTCGCGACCACCATGTTGCCTTAGAAGGTGATCGGCGACCACCATCGCATGCACCCACGCGAGCTCCACCTTCGCTCAAAACCTTGTGAAGCTCGACACCCCTAGCTCCATAGAAACCCCTCCAAACACGGCATGTACTCAACGACAAAGCTCCCTCCTCGCTGCAAATCAGGCGATCTCCACCGTTGATCTGGTAGAGCTCGACGATCTCTTCGTCTTTGTTGTTGGAAGATTTCGATGATTTTGCTTGGAGGAGAAGAAAATCAAGGAGAAATGGTGAAAGTTTTCAGCTATTAAATTTAAGATGGCGGCGACCGTATAAAGTTAGGGTTTTGGAAAGGATTGTGGGTATATACACACACGTAACTATATTATTTTTTAATATTATTCTCACTATTTACGTATTTTTCCGGACGAACTCCAAACAAATTGTGCCACCTAGCGTTTATATATTTTTACCCCTATTCTGAACATAATAGAACATGTTTCGAGTCCTAATTCGATCTTATGTGGAAGATAGATTTTCGAATCGAATTAAAATATTTAATTTTCGATATTTAATTTAATGCATTTCACTACAAGAAAATATTATATCAATAGCAAGCGTGGATTGCACGAAAACTTGACTTGCTATAGTTAAGTGGCTATTCTTTATTCAACTCAAAAAGACAACAACTTCAAGTGCAATTATATTGAAATGTATGCAATTATATTAATGCTGTTCACCGTAAATTTGCATTCCACTCTCGTTTCCCTCTAAAAATTTTTTGGCCACCAAAATTTCATTTTCGCTTTCGTTTTCTCCCCTTAGGCTTCTCATCTTCACCCTCTTCACACTCATTTGAACATCGGTCCTCTTCGCTTTATTCCTCAAGCTATTCTTCAAGCTCAATTCCTCTTCTGCAATTATATTTAACATCGGTCCTCCTCTACTGCTCAATTCGATCCGAAGTTCAACGACCTGAAGCGTGATTTGGTCCAGAAGCAATTCCTCAAACTCATTCAATCCGAAGTTCAACGACCAGAAGGCCACCAGAAGCGCAATTTGGTCCGAAGTTCAATTCGTCAAGCGCGAGGATTAGGTACATTTTTATGTCATTGTGTATATACAGGCTTGCTGTATAATTATTTCTTGTTACTTTTGCCTCTCTTTGTCAATGCTGTTGCTTTTTTTGACAAGAATTCAATGGAGCTGATGGATTTTTTTTATTTGGGAATTCTCTTTGTTTACAATATTTGTTAATTCTTTTAACAATATTTGTTTTTGCAGGTCAAGTCATTTAGTCAACTAAATCTAAGTGTTATGAGTTTTCTTTTCATTAGTCAATTAAAGCTAAGTGTTATGAAATTTTTAAGAATCTAAATATTTATACAATATGAATTCTTGGCTACTGCTAAGTGTACTTTAATGCTAAGTGTTCTTTCTACAAGTGATTTTTCTCGACCAAATTTAGCATATCATCTATAGCTAATGGTCAAACAGCCCCTTGATTATCAGGTGAAATAGGCAATAACATGTATATAAAATGCAATGTAATTTTAGTTTTGTTTTCAGCAGATCAGTTATCATCTCCACAATAAATTCAAACACATTCTCCACTATTACCATGTGTTTGTTCGACTATGTCTAAAGATAGACCGAGTTTATCCCACAAAAGGCTGGAAGAATTTTTTTTCTATAGGTTTTTTTTTTTTTGGATATAGGTTTTTTTTTGGATCTGACTATGATCCTATTGTAGACAGAATTTTGTCCATGCTAAGCAATGTAGGATCTGACTTGTGGTTCTAGTGCGGTCATGTAGTCTCCTCGACTTAACTGATATGGAAGACATCATTCCTACCTATTTAGCTATTTAATGGCTTATGTGTAGGCTAAGAGTAATTTATTAGTAACAATTGGAAAATTAAGTATTTTGTTAAGAATCTCTCTGTAACCTAGATTGGGCATCATACAACTAATATATATTCAATCACTCTTTAGAATATGTCCACCAATACAGTCCTAATTGATCTAAAATCTTAGACATTTTTGCTATATTATTTAAATAGGTTAACGAAATATTGTATTAATCTGGCTATTAATATCCTCTTTTAAGGATTCTAGTAACTTGTTCACTTCAAACCTCTACTGTCTCTATCTTATTGTTTGTTTAGTATTAAAACTACTCTTGCCATTATAGGTTTGTTCACTTACTGTTTTTTCACTTCAAACCTCAGACTCTTACTGTTTGTTCACTTCAAACCTCTACTGTCTCTATCTTATTATTATTTTCAAGACCGATTTGTTTATTGAAGGAGATGGACATGATGTTGCTAATAAAAAACCATAAAAGAAAAAAATGGTGGAGAAAACAAACAAACTGAGAAAAAACAAAAATGCCTAGAAATAGGATAAATTATTAAATAAAATTATATTAGCTAAGGTGATGATAAGACTATAATCTTTTGATTAAAAAAACCATTATAGGTTTGGTGATACATTTGTTTTGTAATTAATACACTAATTTAATTACTTGAAGAAATGAATGTACCGGAGGACTTCAAAAAAAATTATAGTAGGAGACAGAAAGCGACTCCATGGCCATTAGTGCAGGGTACTAAATAACGTATCACGATTATAATAACAATTTGAAATCAGCCCGTTAATTATTGAATTTAATCAAACATTTACCTCTTAAAAAAGGAGTAGAAATTGCTCATTTTATTTGAAGTTAAATGGATATAGGATCTGACTATGATCCTATTGGATATAGGATAGTAGGATGTTTTTATAACTTGATGAGAATCAATTTTGTCTACACATGAATACCAAGCAATGTAGGCAACTCTTCTCTATTTTCAATAGCCTACCATAAATCAAATTTGCAGATAGTGAATTCAAGGGAGCCTATATATAATTTGCAGATAATTTGCGATGGAAAAAAGATTGGGTGCATTTACACAGGTACTAATACAATATTTAGCTTAAAATTTAACCTGGAAATTAAAATAATAACTCGATTTTTTATGTAGATAACTTTGTTTTTAATTTTACCCTAGAACTAGTAGCGAGTACGAGCAAGGAGCATGGAATTTGTGCATGCCGCAAAGAGAAACATAGGAAACCTGGAAAAAAATTTATGTCCTTGCTTAGATTGTCGAAATCTCACTCATCAAAATAGTGATATTGTTGTCGAGCATTTGATTATAAGAGGAATGGATCCTTTATACAAGTGCAGTAAGTGGTACAGTCATGGTGAGCAAATGAATATAACTGAAAAGGTGGAGGTGGATGACACGTATGAATTACTTCAAGCCGTTCACTTTGAAGATGAAGCGTTTGTCAACCAAACTTTTTTCTCCGATGATAAAAATAATGATGATGCACAAAAGAGAATGGATGATTTTCTTAAAAATTTGGAAGATGCAAAAACACCACTGTACCCTGGTTGCGTAGATCAAACAAAATTATCTGTTATCACTGCATTGTACAATCTTAAATGCGAAACTGGAATATCTGATACCGGTCTTGATAAGCTTCTAAATGTGCAACAAATGTTATTACCCAAAAATAACGTCCTTTCGAAAACTTTGTATGAACTAAAGAAGTTCCTCAAAGTATTTGACACGGGATTCGACAAGATTCATGCATGCAAGAATGATTGTTGTCTTTTTAGAAAAGAGTACAATGATTTGAATAACTGTCCGAAATGCAGTTCTTCGAGATGGAAGATAAATGAGCGGACGAAAGAGATAATGCAAGGCATTCCGGTCAAAGTGTTGAGATATTTTCCAATTATTCGAAGATTCAGAAAAATGTTTAGGTCCCCACAGACGGCAGAAGATTTAAGATGGCATTTTAGTAATAAAAGTAATGATGATAAAATGCGTCATCCTGTGGATTCTTTGACATGGACCATGGTGGGTGCTAAATGGGAATCATTTTCAAGTGATCCACGTAACCTTCGGCTTGGTCTTGCTACCGATGGTTTTACCCCATTTGACATTAAGGGTACCAAGTATAGTTGCTGGCCCGTGATGCTTGTGACATATAATTTTTCGCCTATATTGTGTATGAAAAAGAAATATTATGTTAACATTATTGATTCCTGGTCCAAAGCAACCTGGGAATGACATTGATGTATATTTAGCTCCTTTGGTAGAAGATTTGCCGCCGTTATGGAGTAACGGGGTGGAGATTTATGATGCATTTAGCAAGACACTTTTTAACTTGAAAGCAATCTTGTTATGGACTATAAACGATTTTCCAGCTTATGGAAATCTTGTTGGATGTTGTGTAAAAGGAAAAAAAGGTTGTCCATTATGTGGCGTGAATACTCATCATCGATGGCTAAATCATAGTCGGAAAAATGTCTATATGGGACATAGAAGATTCTTACCTCTGTCAGATCCACAAAGAAAACAAAAGGCTTGGTTTGATAACACCGTGGAGGAAGGTAGCAAACCCAGGATTCTTACAGGTAGAGATATTTCTGTTATTTTGAAAGATTTTCCAAATGATTTTGGAAAAGCTAAAAATAAAGAAATAGAAACAGACAAGAAGAGAAAGAATAAGAAGTCAAAAAAGAAGCAAATTATAAAGATTACGTGTAGGAAGAGGAAGTGTACTGACAACAAAGAAGATGAAAACAGTCCTGCAAAAATAGAGCTATCAAGGTGGAAAAAAAATCGATTTTCTTTTGACTTACCATATTGGGAGGTTAGTGTTCAAATTATATTTTATTCACAATAATCTAATTATAAAATTATATAATGTTAAAGCGGTCATATTGTTGATGTTTATAGGAACTTCCACTACGCCACAATTTAGACGTGATTCATGTTGAGAAAAATGTGGACGAAAGTTTACTCAGCACAATATTGCATGATAGCAAATCGAAAGATGGTATTAATTCTAGAAAGGATTTAGAGGATTAGGGAATCCGACCTGCTCTATATGCACAACCTCGTGGGAAGAAAACATATCTTCCACCGGCTCCATATACTATGTCTAGTTCTTAAAAAAGAATATTTTGCAAAAGATTGTATGACTTCAAGGGACCTGATGGTTATTGCTTAAATTTCAAAAGATGTGTGTCGTTGGAGGATTGCAAAGTTAGTGGATTGAAGTCGCATGATTACCATGTTTTAATGCAACAAATGTTATTGGTTGCAATGAGAGGATTGCTTCCAAAAAAGCCAAGGAAAGTAATAACTCGTTTGTGTTTATTTTTTAATAAACTATGTCAGTGTGTTCTTGACAGAGAGAAGCTGCAACAAATCGATGATGAGATCGCTACAATTTTATGTGATCTCGAAAGATATTTTCCACCTTCATTTTCGACATAATGATACATCTAACAATTCATCTTGGAAAAGAAGCTCGATTGTGTGGACCAGTTCATTTTCGTTGGATGTACCCCTTCGAAAGGTATATGAAAACGCTTAAAGATTATGTTAGGAACTATGCACGTCCTGAAGGATGCATTGCAGAAAACTATCTCGCAGAAGAATCCGTAAGATTTTTTGGCGAATTTCTAAAGAAATCATCACAATTTGAGGAGAAAGAGGGTAGAAATAGAGATTATGAGAATGATGATGCAATACTCGAAGGACGTCCGATATCAACATACAAGACAATTACATTGACAACTCATGAGAAGGAAGCTGCTCACCTTGCTGTGCTAATGAATATAGCTATAACCGAGCCATTTTTAGAGTAAACACATATTGTTTTCTTTATCAGATTTATCGTAATATGTGTAATTATAAATGTAACTTAATATCTTTTATATTATGATAGTATGCATTTGGAAGTGTTACAAAGTTCGGACAAGCTCATGGATAGAAATGCTACATTGCTATGGAAAATTCACACAAAAAGCTTTGCTGATTGGATTAAAAAGAAGGTTAATCAGCTCTTTTAAATTTTGTGTATAAGTTTGAAAATATTGTTTTTGAATCTATATTGAATCTATATTTGAAAATATGGTTTTTTCAGATACCTATTAACTCAAGCGAACACGATGAATTATTAAAATGGATTGCCTATGGTCCAAGTAGTAATGCTTCGTCCTGCGAAGGATATATAATTAATGGGTTACGTTTTCATACAAAAGATGTTGAGAGAGAAACTCAGAATTCTGGAGTGACTTATGATGCTACTACCATGTGTAGAGCAAGTGCAAAAGATGTCTCTCAAGTAGTTGATGTGGTCATGTACTATGGGATTGACTGACATAATCTTATTAGACTATCATAAATTTTATGTTCCAATTTTTAAGTGTCATTGGGAAAACATTGGAAATGGGGTGAAGGTTGAAGATGGATTTACTCTTGTTAATTGCATCAAAATCAAGCTTCATTTTCGAGGGATCCATATACTCTTGCATCTCAAGCAAAACAAATTTTTTATTCAAGAGAGAATGATTCTTCTAATTGGTATGTTGTAATGAAGGCACCACCAAGAGGTTATCATGAATTAGAGAGATATGATTATATTGAGGACACAAGCCATGTTATTCAAGATTGCGAAGAAAACATGATGGATGTGGATTATGTGGAGGATGCTAGCTATGTTAGAGAAGATTGTGAAGGCATATTTGAGAAAAGTTAAAATACTTGAATAAGGTGATTTGACATATCGGTATTTCAAAATATATGTAAATGGTTTTGTGAAAAAAACCCAATAAAATGCAAGTTGTTTGTTTTAGTAAGAAATTTATTTTGAAAATATTTTGAACCGAGTGACAAAACATTTAACTTAATGGACTTTAAGGCTATGCATCAACTTTATAAAGCAGCTTATATGCATCGGCTATCTGAAATATAGATGATTTGCGCGGCTTTAAAAGTAACAAACTTTTGGAGAGGAATTTATGCTTATATATATTTGCAAGAATATGTTTCACGAATATGTATTTCATATATACTTCCAGGTTTCACTTCAAATATATGTACATCAGCTTTATGAAACAATATATGCATCAGCTTTCTAAATGTATGAAACAATATATGCAGTCTATTTGGCATTGAATTTCTTCTTATATATGAAACAATATCACTTCAAATTTTTGAATGTATGAAACAATATAACTTCAAATTTCTGCTTATATATATATGCAAGAATCCTAAACATTTTACACTTACTTTTAGAAACAATATATGCAGTTCTTAAATGCAGCTCCCAACCTTGAATGCATTTTAACATCCAGTTTTTTCTTTTACATGCAGTAAATGGGTAAAAAGAAGGCGGTTGCTTTAAAATGGCTAAAAACAATTGATAAATCCATGGCTAATGCAAAACACAAGGACAATAGGGTCAATAGCTACGTTGGAATTGAAGACAACTCGCAAGAAATTGGAAATTCTGAGAACAATGATGCTCGAATTCAAGGCATCGCTGAAGCAGTTGACGAAGATACAATGCAAGTTGAAGAAGATTTTGAAGCTGACATGAATGATAGAACCACTCGAGATTCCACCGCAAATCCGGTAGTGAAGCGCAAACATAGAGGTCCAACTAAAGTGAAAAGACTTCCAGTAAATCCATTGAGTCGCATTGAAGTCGAATTTAATGCGGATGGCAAACCAATAGAAGATGGGTCTGTCAAACTATCTTCATATTTAGGCCCGCTAGTAAGGGAACATGTTCCTGTTACACTTGATAAGTGGAAGGAACTAAGTGACAGATTACAAGTTGCTTTGTGGGGATGCATTCTGGTATATACCATTTTTGTGTCATATATGTCTTATTTATTTTTCTAAATTTAGTTAAAATATATATGAAAATGATGCATTTTATATTACCAGTTTTAACAATGTCTCAATCGCTCCTGAAACAAGTTGCTTTGTTGTCTGTTACAATAACTGTTACACAAAACTATATGAAGTAAATTCTATAACTGTTAGGACTGAGTTGGAGGAAGTAAGGGATTGCATGTTTGTTGAAGTATTATGATGCTGAAAGAGGAGTTATGTTTTGAAAATACAAGAGTTCATTTGATACTGTAACTTTGTTGTGCTGGGTGTTTTATAGACATGAGTGATGCATTATTCCACTAGATGACATCAAGAATGTTTGAGATGTGGTTTCGGGTATGGGTAAGTTTTTAAACATTTTTTCGTAGTTAAATTTAACTTTAGTTGTGAAATAGATATCTTGTTTATCATCATATTTTGCAGACAAACGTTTTTCCTTCCCAGCTATGATGTACTTGTACCTACCATCCTTTGAGCATGACCATGCCCACAGTAATCTTCACTATAATGTCCTGAACTATGTGTAAGAGATCTCATATAACTGATTTATTTTTGCATGCCACACCCTATCTTCCATAATGTCCTAAACTAGCATCTTCTCACGCCTTGTTCTCTCTATGATTCAACTCCCAGTTTTGTAATAACCCTTCCTCCTTGCATCCAAGGTGCAAACCATAATGATGTACATTTTCCATCAATGACTCGTTTGTCAAAACATTTCGTAGCTTTTTCTCTATTTTTCAACATATACTTCCAAACTCCTGAATCATCTCTTTTAATGTTTAGTTCCCAAAAATATTGATTCCTGATCATTGATTTGTTTATGTCTTCCAATTTTCTCAACCCCATACCTCTCTCACACTTTTCTCTGCATAAAACATCTTCAGGAATTTTACTGATCTTTCCTTTCCATAGAAAATTCAAGCATAAATTCTTTAATTTATTAATATTGGCCTTTAGGAATTTAAAACATTGTCAATTAAACTTGAACAGTCCTTGCCTTTTAAGTTGACACTTGAAAGTGGAATGCCCAGATACTTTATTGGCATGCTACCCTCTTCAATACTTAGCTTTCCCATGATTTATGAAATGTTAATAACTCCTCCTCTAAAGAAAATTTTTGATTTTTCAGTGTTAGTTTAAAAGCCCCATAGTTAACATTATCTCTGATTGATCCATTATTTTTGTTTGATTTGTATTTAGAACCTGCCATCTTTGAATTATATGCATTTGTTTCGTTTGTAACTAGCAAATGCCATTCTTCAGTAGTATGATTTTGTGCATTATGACAATGATTTGATTAGAGAATCCAGAGTTAAAACTTGTAGTGGTCAGTTGTGCGGACTGATTTAGTATTTATATATGACAGCACGATATATTATCATGTGTAAGGGTAGTGTGAATTAATTTTGGGTAGTGTGAGTTAATTTTCTCAGTGGGAACGTAGTTGATGATGTTAATATTATTTGTAGATGATGTTAATATTATTTGTGTCCTGTGGTTTTGTGGACATAGAGTACGTTTGATGCTTTTGTGGACATTTTTTGTCATTTATTTTTAGTTTTGCTACCATTTGACTATAAAACAGAATGTAAACAACTGTTAATTAATTGGTATTAGTGTTGGTTTATAAAAGTTTTCTTCTTAGCTAACGCTGATATTGCAGGCTAGATTTAAATTGGATGAGGAATGGCAAAAAGCGTCCATATTTCAGCAAATGGGGTGCATTTTTATAGGTTCAAAAGCTAGATTAGTTCGCAAAATAGCAGACGCAAAGAACGAAGAAGAAAGAATTCGGTTGAAACCCGATAACCTCAGTATGAATGAGTGGAAGAAGTTTGTCAAGTCCAAAACAACGCCAGAGTTTAAGATATTTCAGTATTGTTGAAAGTTGTGAAGTTTGAATTAGTGAACGAGCATAAATAATATATTTTTTATTCTTAGGAATTGAGTCATAAATTCAAAGCTATTAGAGAGAATCAGATACCACACACATGTAGCCGTAAAGGAATGGCTCGAGTAGCTAATTTGGTAAGAATTGCCAATTTATTTACCGTAATATTTATTAGCTAGTTAGTTAATGTGTTGTGCTATAATAAATATTCTTCAAACATAGAAAAATACGAGTCCTCATCCATCTTCCGTCTCACGAACTCACGTTTGGATCAAATCCCATACTCGAAAAAATGGCGAACCGGTAAATGCGACTGCTGCAGATGCTATCGTAAGTACTTTGATATTTTATTATATAACAATTTGTTTTCTATTGTGATATTTCAATTGTGTATAATATGCATATATGACAACATGTATAGGAAAAAATTAAATAAATCGAGAAGGAATCAAATCCTAGCTCAACATTTAATTACAAAGAAGATGCGCTTGCAAAAGTTTTGGGACAAGACAGACCCGGACGATTAAGAGGCATGGGAAGGGATATAACTTACACAAAGGCAGTATGGTTACACATAAAGGATAAACAGACGGCCGACATGCAGAACAAAATTTCAGAATTAGATGTGATGGTCCGCATGCTTCTGAAAAATCAGGTATGAAAAATGCATCTCAATGGTAGAATCAAGCTACAAAGCTAAGACACAAGAAAATACAATCTTATTTTAGTTTGCTCATGAATGACTTGACTATTGAAGATAAAATGGCACAAAAATGAATATAACTAAATTGCTTCTTTTAAATGTCATAAAACAGGATGTAGTGATACTACTAAGTAAATTATTACTCCAATGTTATGAAAGTGTTACAAGCATCTTGCCTAAAATTTGCTTTTATTATTTGTTTGATAGAGAAAAGAAAACTTAGATTAAGCGAATGTATCTTAACTGGCAAATGTTGAATTGCACAACTTCGATAACTTTGAAAAAGAAGATAATGCGGTAATCTTTGATCCTTATACTTATTAATTTGTCATTTTGAATGTTTAAAAATAAAAATCAACATGTTCTTTTTGTATAGAGTAAAAGTAGCAGCACGGATCATAAGTGCAAATTAATTGATTGGACAGGGAGTGAAGAATTAGTTGCAGAAGGAAGACTACATTCGAGTGATCCAAAACAACTTGTTAATGATCTCCCTCTTGGACCGAGTGTCGTTGCAGTTTGGATAGATAAGCCAAAAATTGAAGATGCTTTTCTGTGGAGGCCCACTAAAGGTTTGACACTAGTTGGAGATGCCATTGGCATCAAAGTTGCATGGCCTGAATCAAAAGTAGTTATTGAAACGGTTAACACTGCATTATCGGATAACCATACGAGTAATGTCGGAGTTGTCGAAAAGGTAAACTTGTTTATAATTGACACTGTATTTTTTTTTTCATCGTACAAATTGCCGATGCACATAATAATATAACCTATTTGTTTAATTGATAGAGTTCAAATTATATGGCAAATGATAAATGCAAGCTGATCGATTGGTCAGGAAAGAGAGAAATAGTTGCATTAGGACGCGTGTCTTCGACCGATCCAACTGCAATGGTTCATTGTGTTCCTTTGGGAAGAAATGCAATTAAAGTTTGGGTAGATCTTGTAAAAATTCCAAAAGCCCGTCTATGGAGAACAACATCCGATTTAGAAGTCATTGAAGATGCTCTTGGTACTACGATAGCTTGGCCTGCTGCTAATGTTATAATGGAATCAACTTCTAGTAAGTATAATTCAAATTTGTGTTAGTGTAGTTACTGGATTCGATTTTGCTTGTCTAGTATTGGCCATATACACGATGCACTCACACACATTTCTTTTAGTTTTGTGTTTAATGAATATGAATGTTCTATCATTTCGTTCTTCCATATATTCCAAAGGCACACTGAGAATGTTAACTTAGTTATATTACTGCTATTGCACTTAGTATTGAAATGCCGCTTAAGTCTTTGAATTTCTATAAAGTTTCTACAAAATTTATTGATCGCCCAAGTTTAACCCTACAACACTTCCACACATAAGCTGAAAACTTACACCTGAAAAATAGATGGTCCACACTTTCCTCCTCCCTCTTGCATAACACACAAGTAGGATTAACCTGCATTAACCTTTGAACAGGCCTATCTTTCATTGGTAGCAAGTTCATTAATGCTTTATAGAAACAAACACTTGTTTTAGTATAATTAATGCGGTCCCAAATCCACTTCCACAAAGAAGTCTAATCATACTTCACCCTTATCCTTTTGACCACCTTTTTCAATATAAATTTTTGTTTGGTTAAGCAAGTCCAAAAATCAAAGTATCGGTCTTTATTGATTTTAATAGCTTCGATTTCATTTCTTAAACCCCCTAGAAAACTAACCCTGTTCGTTCTCCATCTACCCTCTTCCAGAATGTCTTCCACTAACATTTTCTCTCCCATAACTAATACTATTGTATTTATCCCCAGTTTCATGATTAGATTGCTTCCCTTAATCCATGGATCATACCGAAGTCTAGTGCTTTTACCATCCACAATTTGCTTATTAAGACACTTCAATGCCTTCAATCTGACTTTTAAGGTAAACTTCCAAATCCTAGACTCATCGTTGTAGAAACCACATTCCCAAAGAGATAAACTCCTCCCATATCAATAAGGCAACTGTTAGTTGAAGGTGAATGGCAGTGAGGCAATGAGGCACTGTTTATGTGGTGAATGGTGTAATGGTGATTGGCAGGATAACATTCAAGCATTCAAGATCGATGAAGTGATGTTGTGCGAAGGCGATGGGGTTGGTCTGGATATTTGGAGGATTGCATTGATGTGGTGGTGATGTATAGGCTGCAGTGATGGAAGTTTGTTGGAGTTATAGTTGTTGGAATGTATGGTTTGGGATGGTAAACTATTGATGTACAGAGATTGATGGCAAATGGGGAAGTGGGAAGACAGGGCAGTGTGATGTTTATGTATGGTACCAGAGGTGTTGCAGGCAAGTAAGAATACGCAAGGAGGTGGAAGATTTGGTAGAGGGGAACTTTTGGATGACAGTTTGGTGGAACTTGTCTGTGATGTTGAACTGTTACAGTAAGCAGGAGGTTGCAAGATAGTTTGCAAGGCAGTGACAATTGCAGCTAGGCAGGGAGAAAATTTAGGGGTTGCAGGCAATATTAGTGAAATGGAGATGGTGGCAATTGACTATGGTTGTGGTTGAGTGTTGATGAAGATGGATGAACTGATGATGACGATGTGGTAGCAACTGTTAGTTGAAGGTGAATGGCAGGATAACAGATGATGGTTGTGTACAGCACTGTGGATAGTAGATGAATGGTTTAGGAAGGGTGAAGCAGACGTTGGTCTGGAGTTTTTTGAGTTGACACAGTTGTAAGCAGAGTTAATGATAGAGGTCAACAGTAGTGGTGATTGTAGGACTGTGAATATGGTAAGTTTGGAGAAAGAAGTGTACTGCTGTGGTGAGAATCAGAGGATGCAGTCGATTGAGTGAGGTGAATGTAGTGACAGCTTTGTAGAAGGGATGACAGAGGAAGACGGGTGTGAAGGCAGATGATATTTGTTGTTTGCAGGAATGAGTTAGTAGCAGTTGAACTTGTATTTGCTTCTAGCGATATGCAAATGTACTGGTGATACGAGGCAGGGGTATTTCTGTTGATATTTAAGCTCAACGCACCATGTTTTCGTTCAAACTTTAAATGTTAATTGAAATAACATGTTCACGGTCCTCTGAAACAATTGTTTTAGTATATGTGGGTACTGGGTATTAAGCAAAGTAGGAATCGCATCCCTAAAAGTTCAATGATAATTGCAACTCTAGGTACAAAACATAATCTAGACATAGTCAAATTAGTTGCACAAATTATTGATTTTTATGGAATTTATAGATCATCAGGTAGAGGATGAACTCAAAACGAAATACCTTAGTCTATATTTTGAATGCTGAAAGTTGCCTTCATCCCATCACTTTAGTTTCTACGAATTTCTACGGGGTTAGAACAACCAATCTAGAATCCAAGTAATTGCCACCTTTGATTATTAAACAAATGCAATAGGCAAAGGTTCTAATCCAGCAACATTGTATCCTTATGCATATAACTAGAATTTTCATTACCCAGCAACATTATTATCCTGCAGCGACGAATTCTGAAACCAAAGCCTGCAGCAACGAATTCGCTGCCTCCTTCATCATCCGAGGCAGGGGTATTTGTCAAATGCGTATTTAGTAATATAAGTAACTATTAAACAACTCTAGTTTGCACTTTACTGTTTACACTAACCAGATTTTCATTCAATAATAAACTAAATAATTACCAGTACATAGAATCAGCGCATAGAATGATTTAACTGTTAATTTTGAGTATTTTCTTTGTTTGTCGCACATATTTTCTTCCATATTTCGGTATTCATGATAATTTATGTTTACTTTTTATGACTAATAGACGTATGTGCTTTTTGACAGGTGGTGTATGATGCTTTGGGTTTACGCTATGGTGGAAGGCATGAAAAAATATGTGTCGCACTCATTCTCCTTCAAATGTATTTTGTGTCGATGTTCTTACATCTTTACTTTTACTATGTATCGTTTTGGTTAGCTATGGTTGTATGGATTGTTACTTTTATTATGTATTGTTTTGGTTAGCTACGATTGTATGAATTGTTACTAATATTTATATGATTAATATTGTGCATGAAATGCTTTTATTCATATATTTTTTTTATGCTTAATTGTTAATACTGTGTGAAATACCGTATATTACATCCTTTTTATATTAATGCTAGGAAATAAATTGCCATGGCTATACATATTATAGCATTATGCTAGTGCAATAAAAATATTCTACAACGATTAAACAGTTTTCATAGCAAGTAAATAATGCTATAAAAGACTAAAGTAAACATTCTATAGCGTTTTTACAGCATTTATAGTTGCTATAATAATCAGGCAATGATATTTCTATAGCATTTATAATTGCTATAATAATCAGGTAATGATATATCTACAGCGTTTACAATTGCTATAGAAAGGTACTTGTATGTCATGAATCGTCCATTTAATAGCAATTCAGAAACGCTATAAGTAACGTCATTTATAGCATGTTTTTTATAGCGATACTGAGGTTGCTATTATAGATCCCTGACATATTACAACTTGTTGATATACAGCGTTTATAAAAACGCCATCGTATCCTTTTACAGCGTTTTTTAAACGCTATAAAAAGGTATTTTTCTTGTAGTGTTTCTACCCCATACGACCAGACGGTAATTCCAATCACTAAAAAATTTGAAATTCGATAATAGTATTATTACGGATCCAATGGAATAGGTTTCGTCGAAATCCAAGACTGTGCCCTGGAATGCTATTTTAATGTCTCGATTATAATATAAAATTTCCAATTTCTAATTATTCACTTTTAAATTCAATTTTAAAAGTAAACGATCTTCGTTCATATTTAAATAAAACTTAAATCAATTTCTGATATCGTTTTCATTCACATTAATTCCAGATTCAATTGTTTAAACAATTTCTAATATTAAATTTAACCATTTAATTATCCTATAAATCAATATAAATAAATCATTAAGTTCCAAATAAATTTTAGTTATCAACATCATTTTATTTCTATCTAAATAATTCACAATTATTATTCAACTTCAGTTATTGACTAGAAACCCAGTTAATATATAGCATTTCATTTCAATACTCGTTATCGCCAAATCTTCGAAATTAGTTTATTTCAAAATTTTATTCAGGTTAATGTCCAATAACGTACATTCAAAATCATTAAATTTTTATTTTTAACCATTTTTATTCAATAATTACATTAAATTCAATAATTGCATACCTATCAGCGTTTCAAAAGTGCTATAAAAACCTTTAACATCGTTTTTTACTACGCTGTATATTAACATGCCATTATAGGTCAGACATATACCATTGCAAAACTAGAAACGTTGTAGAATCCACGTATTTATAGCCTTTTTTTGGTGTCATTAATACAGTTTATAGCATTTTTGTTGATGAGCAAAATTTCTTTTCTTAGCATTCGACTTCGCTTGGAAATATATTCAATAGCGGTTATAATATGCTAGGTTAACTTTTTTACAACGTTCTTTTCATTGCCGTGATTTCTTTTTACAGCGTTTCTTTGTTGCTATGATGTTTATTTACAGCATGTTTGGGAATGCCGGGATGCTATTTCATAGCATTTCGAAAACGCTGTTAAACTTTCTATATCGTTTCGAAAATCCTATTTAATATTTTTCTTAGCGAATTATAAACGCTATTAAATATTTTCATAGCATTTTATAAATGCTATCATATTTTGCTCAGTTCCTAACCAATATATAACAGGTTCCAATTCTATATATAGCCACAATTTATGTAACACGGTTTATATAAACATATATATTCCGTAATAAACATATATTATACAAATCGCACATTTTATAAGCAACATATTATTTTAAACATGCATCTTACAGTTAACATGAAAGATTACACAATAAAAATATGCAATATTCTTACATCAAAATAGATACTAAGTTCATAATATTTCAATGTAGAATAAGCAGCAACTAGTGACCAAAAGTAGTATTGCCAAAATGTAGTTATTGCATCAAAAGTAACTTTGAATCCATTGCATGCTGAGGTAGGTTACTATATTTTTCCATCAAATATTAGAGGACGAAGGCTCCATAAATTTCCAAATTCCAAGGGACTATATGCTTGATCTTCGTAGTTGCCAACAAGATCATATTTTATAAACGAGAAATCTAAAGCTTGACCTTAGCCAGTACTAACAAGCTCATATTTAAAAAATGAGGAATCTGAAGTGTGGGCATGAGGAGGTTGGTATAATAGAGCACCAAGATCTGGGCCATCTGCTGCAAGACAAGGATTATTTAGCTTGGAAAAGGTAGTATTTCACTCGAGTCTATTGATACTTCGTTTAATGGATCTATGTGGGAAACATTTGGAGTGTCTAGTTCATTTTGGTCATCCAAAGCAGCAAGTAGTGATGATGAGCTGCATTTTACAAAATTTCCTGCGTCAACCTGATCTTTACATGTAGGTTCTTCATTGTTTAAAGAGACATAAGATGGAGGAACTGAAGCCATTAGACTATCATAGAATGAAGAGCCTGGTTGTATAGTAGGAAAGAAATATGAACAGTAAGCATTTTATTTCAACCGTAAATATGATTTAATATATTTGGTGAAGAAAGAAAATAAGATGTAATTTATTTATCTCCATCATATCAACCTTTGTTAATGTGATTTGTTTATTGTTTCTGTCTATTTCTTCATCTTCTTGCATTATTAAACCAAGGTATTCAAACTATCTTTCTTGTTAATCATCTGCTCTTTCTACCTTAATTATATTGTTAACTCTAGTTTCCTTACTGAACTTTCATGCCACATACTTAGTTTGATTCTAGTGATTTTTTTTAACCCTTTTGACTCTAATGTATTTCCTCATTTTTTTTAAATTTTGTTCTTTTTTTATTTTAAGGTAACAACTAAAATAATATCGTATGCAAACATCATATACCTTGATACATCCTTTTGATTGTTATTTTTTCCCTTTTTCCTTCATTTTTTTATCTTGGACCAATCAGGTAGATATGGACTTAGAGTCGATTTTTGATGTAATCTTACTTTTACCAAAAACTCACGAGTCCCCCCGCACGTAAACCGTACTTTATCTTAGAGTTTTCATTAATACGTCGATTGATTGTTTGATTGATTTTCCCAAAAGTTAGCCCATCTATCAAAAAACAAAGATGAGAATTAGGTGATAGGTTCTTCAAATCTTAATGATAACATTAATCTTTTTGTTGGTGTCTTGAAATTTGGGCCTTTTAACACATCTCCCTATGATTTTATAGGCCTAGCATGGTTTTCCTCAATTCTACAAAAGCAATCATACTGCTATATTGTAAATTCTAACCTTCCAAGTAGTAACTTGGCAATTTATGCCCACTTGTTTACGATCACATCATGAGCATGAATTAGTGTTATCTGTAAGCAAAGAAATAATAATAGTACCAATAGGGTTTAGTTTTTTGGTGTTTCTGACCTAAGATCACAAGTTCGGTCTCTAAAACCGACACCTGTTGGCACTAGTTAACTATGTTAAAAAAAATTAAGAAGTAATCAATTTGTTCAAATCTTCAGAGTAGTTAAATTTTCTTTACGGGTTTTTTTTATAATTAATGCATTTATAAGTACAGTGCAAACTTTGTAAATAAAAGAATAACAGCTCTGTGAATAGAACTAAGCATATATAAAAACCTATGTTGCAAATAGACTCAATATGCAATTATACTAGTCAAGGTTTGAAATTCCATCTTTAGTTTCTATTCCGGTCTTTCGGTCTTATTTCGAAAATTCCCCTTTGATTCGGGTTTTTAAATTCTAGTACAATTTTTCTAAATACGCTAACAAATATGCAATATTAATACTAAACATAATTTATACAAATTATGTAAAATAAATTTATTGAAATGAATTTAAACTAAAATTTTAACCTAATTATAATTTAATTATTAATCCAAATCATTAATCAAAATTATTTAGCCATGTAAATTTATTTTATTATTCTCAACCTAATTTAAAATCTACACTAAAACACCCAAAGCCCCAAACACTGCTACTTCTCCTTCAATTCCACAAACGAAAGATCTGGTCAAAAATATAAAGCATCACGGTCCGCGCTAAAACCGAGAAAAATCTCCAGGATTCTGAAATTCCGACTGGAAGCTTGAACCATAATACTAGTAGTTAAATTTTCTTTACAATTTATATTTAACAAACAAAACAAAAAAAATTCCTTCTTTTTTCCTTTTTTTCAAATGAAAAAGCCTGTTTGATATGGCTTCTCTAATTAGTTTATCTAAATTGGCCTTCTAAACAGAAAGTAGGTTTTGAAAAATACAAATAGATTATTGCAGAACCAGCATAAACTCTTGTTTTTAACAATTGTCTACAATTTAGAATGTATACTACAATATTTACATCCTTGCACTATATATTGTTAGGATCAAAATAAAACATAAATATAACTCATTGTGCATACATAGGCACACATGTGCTCGCGTGCACGTGCGGGCATACACACATTTTTATCATCATTACCATTATGAATAAACAAAGGATAAAATTAGATTTGGGGAGGAGATACTTAAATATCATATAATTTCATTTATTCTTTACTTGAAACCAAAAGATATTCCCAATAATATTGAGTGATGATTAAATTTAGAATCTATCAATAGTCCTTATAGTTATACTTGGTTTTCATCATATTAGTTCCTTGACATGCGGGACAATATCATGTAGTGGTAGCTCAAAAGGAACTCGACATTATAAAAGATGATTACTCATAGCAAAGGAGGCATTTGTGTGCAGTAGTGAGAAATGAAGTTTTGTATGCATCAGTAACAAGTAAAAAAACAAGCTTAGCAAACAACGTTAAGTTTAGATGAATGGTGCTACCTCTCTCGACATTGTTTCCGAATGTGTCTTGGCAAATGTTTTGCAATTTTTGACCACTTCTCTGGTCCAAATTTATTTACCACTGCAAGAAGAGCTTTGTCTTCCTAAACAGTAAATGAAACAAAACTCATTATCACAAGGAAACGAAACATGTTACCAATGTACATCATGTAGTCTTATTTTAATTAATATGCCTATTCTTTCATGCAAAATCATATTAAGATATGGGAAAGTCTATATACCTCTTTAGACCAAGCCCCTTTAACTAGTTCCGGATTTAAAACCTTCTTCCATCTATGCAAGCACTGAGCATCAGTACGACCTACCAATTATGCAGCTGTGAAGTAGAAAATTGCAATAATCATGGTAAGCAAAAAATATAAACTTAATGAGAAACGTTACAACAAAAGGATCCTCAAATCCAAAGTTATTGATAAGTTATTGAAATTGTGCATGGTAATTTCTTCCTGTCGATATGCATATGTTCCCTATGTAACCACATAAAACAAGCTGTTAACAAAGACCAAATTTTTAACTACTAGTACTACCATGCGACAGTAGAAACCGATGGATAGATTTTTTTTAACACTATTCAGTCAATTTCATTAAAAACATAAAAAACGTAGTTCTCGGCAGAGGTTTATTTGAGAGTTTTTAAATCATTTTGAGAAGTTATGAAATTCTCTGGAAAAAAATGTATTTTTAAGAAAAATAACTTCCTAATACAACTTGAAATTTTTCTTCAAAAATTATTTGAAATATTTGATACTTTTTAATCCTATTTGAACTTCTCAGAAATATTGATTTATTTTTAATAACATTTGAATTTCTCGGGAAATAATTTTTGTCTAAAAAATTATAATGAATGTTAACGCTAAAATTTGAACGCTAACACCCCGGTGTATAAAGTGTAGTTGTGAAAGCACCACCCGATGATTCGGGAACAGAGTATAAGCAGAAAGTCACAGAAAAAGCAGTGAATAACAACGATTTTATAGTGGTTCGGCTCAAAGCAAGCCTACGTCCACTTTAATTCTCTTTATTGCTAAACCGATTACAACTTTACAACAATCTTCAATTACAATTATGACGAGACAAACAACTAGAACTTTGGTAGAGAAGAATTCTTCGAATCCATGTAGATTGCGTTAGATTTTCCCTTGACGTTAGTTGAGATGTCCTTCGAACTTGAAGTGTCGGGTAAGTTGAGAATTCGGCAGAGTATTGGCGCTTGAAATGATTGGCCAAAAGTCCCCCCAAATATTGGAAGTGGTCATGTATTTATAGGAGTTTTCGGCCTTGAGTCGTGAGTCGTACCCGACTCATCGTTAACTTGTAGCCGAGTCAGGTTGGGTCGTGGACGACTCAATAGGTTGAACCCCAGCTTCGCACCAGAGCGCCTTCGATCCTCTGAATATAGCACAAGTCTTAAGTCGTCCCCGAGTCATTCCTCTTTGATATAAGTATCATGATAGCGGGCTGCGACTTAGTAACTTTAGGTCGTGGATGAGTCATGGTGAGTCGTCTCATGTTAACACGCGGCCGACCTACTGGGTTAGCTCACGGCTTGGTCCAAAGTGATAAGTCGTTCACGAGTTAACCAAACGCAACTTTCTTGATGCTAGCATGAGTCGTACACGACTCATCATTGGTCGTAACTCGTCAACGAGTTATCTCATTTCAGCATGGTATTGAACTTGTCCCTGAAGTCTTAGGTCGTTCAACCGTAGCTGTAATTAGGTCGTATCATATTTAAAGTCGCACAACCTTTAAGTCGTAGGCTGTTCATTTTCTGAAGTCATATAGGCCTTAACTCGTTAGGTTTCTTAACTCGTAACATTCCTTCAGTTGCAGATCTTAGGTCGTAGGCTTCTTGAGTCGTAGAGGCTTTAAGTCGTACATATCCTTAACTCGCTAAGTCTTAACTCGTACCAGCTCCTTGGGTCGTACGTTTCTTAGGTCGTAGAGAATTAAGGGTTAACATTTGCCCCTCGAAGTACATGCCTATGTCATAGGTCGTGTGCTTCGACTCATCCTAACTCGTACGTACCGACTCAAGTTTTATTGTCTCGAACTATAAAATGCTTGAGTCGTTTCTCCTTCTCATCACTTTATCCTTAAGCCATTTCTGCTATTACCACATTCTCTAAACCTTTAAAGACGATCTCGACCCAATTTACACCCAATCCTCTCTAGCAACACACAATCGTAAGCGATTTCTTCTCTCTCTTCGATCGTTGATCATTATCACCGTACGCGCTTAATTCTCCGCCTCCGGTTCGCTCCTTCGAGCCCTATGAGTTTTGTTGGATTGATCGCTGATGAACTTAGGTCTGTCTGATTTGACTTATGGCGATTCGCCATTCGAGGCGATCCTGTAGTGTGATAGGGTTAAGGTTGTTGCTGTTGGAGAGGCCATTGGATTAACGGGTTAAGAGTTAGAGGGGGAAGCGAGTTGGCCGAATAGAGTGGGAGATTGCCCCATGTACGACTTAGCAACTTCCATGCGACCCAGTGGCCTTTGCAATTAACTTAAATCCGACCTAGCAAGTTTTGCGACTTAAGTCATGAGTTGTGACCGAGTTAGAACTTAGAAGATTTCTTGTTGTTTTTGAACCGGAGCCCTCCTTCTGTTCATTGACTTAGGACTTAGAGCATAGCCGACCTAATGCATTGACGACTTAAGATTGAAACGGCTTAACTTTATTCGCCTCATAATCGCAAGGTTGTAGGCGAGTTAGTGCTTAAGTCGTCGCCGAGTTAGTACTTGAGTTGTCTACGACTTAGCACTTGCACTGTTGTATGGATTTTGAACTGTTAAACTTTGCTGCATTCTTTTACAGATTACTTTAACTTGTAAGCTAACAATCTGTTTGATACAACATTTACAGAAAATTGGGACGAATATACTGCCGTTGACTGCCCACATCAAATGACAGATTAGTTAACAACAGATGATTAACTTAAATAAATTGTGTGAATGAAGTGCTTTCAACTTATCAATTTCAAGTAAAATATTAAAGCAACACTGAAATAGTCAATTGAAATCGACCAGCTTGCACTAATATTATGCTTGAACTTTAGATCAACAAGTTCTGAAATTTTTACAATCGATCAATCATCGACTAGTTTAATTCCAGTTATATTTACTTGTCATTTTTATTAGTTCTACACGACACTCCACACTTTTAGGAAACGTGCACCTTCACATTTGAATATCCAGTTGCTTGTGTAGAATGGCCTCTCAGCAGGAGGATACAACGGTTCAGACTGGGGAGGCAACTGTTATTCCAGCTTCACTAGCCAATCCTCCCGAACGAGCCCCTACCACACTATCATACAAAGTTTTTCGCCAGTTGTGTGGTCAGTTTGGCATTGCTGAATCAGATGCTATTCTTCCCGAAAGAAGTAATACTGCCGACGTAGCACCTCCCGGCTTTGTGACAGTTAATCGACAAATGTGCCTGAACAGGGCCATCCCTCCTTTCAACATCTTTCTCGAGCATCTTCTTCGTCGACTGGCCATTTCTCCATCCCAGCTACACCCCAATGGCTATGCCATCCTAATTGGGTTGTGCGTGTTATTTGGGAGAACGTTTAATCGACTTTCGGGCTTTGACGAAATCTGTTACTTATGCTCCTTTACCCGGACCAAAGATCATCCTTCCATTACCGTTGTGAGAAGTGCCCGAAACCGCAAATTAATCGTTGGCCTTCCCGACACTGCTCATGGGTTCCTGACCCAGTTCTTCTTTGTTCGATGCCCCCCGGGGTTCTATGCTGTGTGGAGGAAAGGAAGTGAGATCGTCTATCTCTACTTCTTCTATTCTTTGAGTTTTGCGAATTCTGAATTATCAAGTGCTAACTTTGTTTTTCCATTTCAGCGCTCCCCCCTTCATCTAAAGATCCCAGCCACAAGCCAACTTTAGAGAGGCTCATGGCTATCCCAATTGAAGAGCGGGACATAAAATTTCTGTTGAATGACGAATTCCTTCATCAGTTTGGACTCCTTCACCCTTCTCGTTCCACTCAGCCTTGTGAAGTTCCTGATTCTCCAACGGAGGCTGAAAAGTATATGCCAAAAGATCCCTCCACTGAAACTTTACTGGTGAAGTGCCCCACTCTCACTGATGTTGCGGGGCCGTCTAGCAAGTCGACACTTGCCCCAGTTATCGAAGAGGAAGAACCTCCACGATCTTCCGGGAGATCTGCTGACGAAGGAGTTGAGAAAGCAAGTCCCAAAAAGCATGATGGTGATGATGTTTTTGAGGGGTTGAGCGACCTAATTGTGACTTCACAAGAACTTTTTAAAGATGATGTTTCCAAAACTATCTCTCCTGTAATCGAGGCGACATCTTCTCTACAACAAATGCCAACTCCTCCTACTCAAGTTATCACCAAGTCTACTCCACAGAGTGGTCTGTAGCTTGATGCGTGTAGTTTACACATTACACAACACTTAGGATTTTTCAGCACTTGTTTGTGTTTGACTTCTTTTCTCTAAAGGCTTTTAAGACTTGTCTTTTTGCCTTTCAGATCCTTCAATGGGGCGTAGCGGCAGCGGCTCTTACTATAAAGACTTTCAGCGCTATGGAGGGCGTGGCAACTATGATTATAGACGCTACCTTACTGGTCCCAGAGAAACCGATGAGCAGAGAGCTGCTCGAAAAGCTAGAGAGAGGAGAGAATATGAAGAACGTCATGAGAGGATAGATGTGCGACATGAGTCTCCTTCAAGAGGCGATGACTCTCACAAACGTAAAACACATGATGGTCGGGGGAAGAGCCACATTGTTGAGGACCCGAGCAAGCGGGCCAAACCTAGTGAGAAGCACGCATCTGCAATATCTGAAAAGTTTGACGCTCCCATCTCTATCGACATTCCTTCCAAATCCCCTGCTCTTGAAGGAAGCGCTATTCAAACACTTCTTAATAGGCCTTCATATCGTGTTGAAAGGGGCCCACCGACCCTACAGAGCCGATTCCCGAATTGGTGCTTGAAGGGGGTGCGCTTCGATCTTGATTTAGTCCCCATTGATAAAGAAGCCATGTACCAAAATCTTGATGCCGTCGGACTTGATATTGAAAGAATGTCTGGATGGCAAAAGCTTGTTGATGAACTCCAAAGGGTCAATCGGGCCAATATCAAGGTGATGCTAACTATGGAGAACGATAAGTCGGAATGGCAGAAGATTCTTGACCAGCACAGCATCGAGATGAAAAACATAACCGAGTATAACGAGAAACTTGAAGCTGAAGTCAAGCAGCTTAAAGACGATCTTACCTCCTCTTCTAACACTTACACTCAAAGAGAAGAGGTGCTACAAAAACAAGTGCGGGATGCACATGCTGGCCAAAGAGATGCCGAAGCTAAAGTTGAGAGGCTAGAAGAGGTCGTAGAGAATTACCGCACCGATGTCGCTCAGTTGCGGAGTAAAATGAGCGCCCAAGACATGGAGATTGAAGCATTAAAAGCTCAACTTGCTAAAACTGAAAAAGAACGAGATGAGGCCATGGCTGGTAAAATCGCAGCTGAAGAATCTATTCAAGCCATGGAAGCCAACGTCAGTTCAAATCTATTCGACTTTTACTTGCACAGCGTCTTGGGGCACGGCAGTCTCTCTTTTCTCGGTCCTAAATACGAAATCACCTTGGCTGAAGTGTGGGAAGCCGCTCTCGACATGTTCAGAGGCGCCGGGTATACCGAGGAAGAGCTTGAGGCGCGCTATCTAGATGAGGAGACTCGTGCTGCTCTTGCGAAGGGAAAAGAGCAACTTGCCAGAGTGCGGACTGGGATGGCGAAAGAGGAACGTTCTGGAAAAGAATTACCACCTACTACCTCTGTTCGTCCTTTAGTTTCTCCTGGGGTTGACATCACAGGTTCCAGTGCTCATTCCCCGCCTCCTACAAGAACCAGGGTAATTACCCCTACTGATGATGAGGCTTTGGAGGATATTGGAGCTCAAAATTATGAGATTGAACTAGCGAAGCAAATATCTTCAGGTAACTTTGACATTGGTCCGATTCAGGTGGATTGCCTGCTTGCTCCTCAAAAGTTTGATGAGCTTCTCGATTACTTCTTGAATCTTGACGAACCCATATCTCCCTTCTTTTCGGGAGATACTAATATTTTTAACTTCTCTTCTTCTACAGTTGAAACACCAAGTGCTGTGCAAACTTCGCCTCCTGCAGCTATTATTCCTCCGTCTTCTCAAGTTACTCCCCTTCCTACTTCTCAACCAGGATCATAGGAAGAAAAGATAGGAGCTCTTCAGGGTCTGGGCGATCCTGCTATTTCTCAAAAAGGAGAAGAACTCGAGACAGGCGAAGTCTCTCCGGATCGAACTACTTCTGACGATACAAAACTGTCCGCATTCATTACTCCGGAAAGTGAGTCTTCAAAGAGGAGAGCGAAGCGCACATCTTCGAAGAAGAAGAGGAAGAGTATTTTGATCACAGAAACAGATTTGGAAGTTACTCCGGAGGCTCCTCTTTCTCCTTCTTCCCCAACTCTTTTAAGCCGGCGCGAGAAGCTACCAATTAAACCAGGCGAAGGCTCAAAAGGTGGTGGGAGAAAGAAGAAGTGATGAACCTTGCTTTTCCTTCCTTGTTTAATTTTTGCCTTTTGCATGTATTGAAGCTTGTAATGACCGGATATTATGCGGGTACCGGCCCCCCGCTTTTCTTTTATTGGAACCTGTACCTGTATATAGAATAGTGTTGAATAAAATGATTCTTTTTCTTTGCATAAATTTCTGTCTATATCTGAGAATGCATTTACTATTTTTGTACAAGTTTCTTTGTACGATATTGCAGTGAGCTTGTGGTATATATTGTTCGAGCGCAATTTTACCGACGTAGTTACGCCATGCTGCCCCTATACCATAAGCCCATTGTAATATTTTATTTTATGAGGAACTTGTGCTTTTATTTTTTAGAGAATAATTATTCCACATTTGGAGGAATATGATTTCATTAAAAATAGAGCACAAATAAGTTTCTACGCTTCAACTTTGGAAGATATCACTCTTTATTTTGTGCATATACACATTTTATTGAATGAAATCTTCTATGTGGTAAAGCGGGTATTTGTAAAGCACTTCAACTTCTTTTTGAGGAAGAGAATTTTCTAGAACAAGTAATTCACTCTTCCTTTGAAAGTTAAAGTGTTCTCTTAATGAGGATTTTTTTTTTTTACTTGCCACAGTAAAGGGCTTCTTGATTTTTGTTTCTTCGAAACGTTGCACCACTGAGGAAGACTTTTTCACATTTCAACACTTGGAAGTTTTACTTCAATCTTGGTGAAACGTGTGCCTCCGAAGAGGTCTTTTCTGCTTGATTGTGCCTCCGGGAGGAGGTCTTTTCATTTCTGCCTCTGGGAAGAGGTCTTTCTGTCTTATTGTGCCTCTGGGAAGAGGTCTTTCTGTTTCTGCCCCTTGGGAGAGGCTCTTTTTTTTTTTGCATTTCATCTCCGGTGAAGTGAAACTCCGAAGAGCGGTTGTTACACTTCAACTCCTGGCGAAATGGACCTCCGAAGAAGGCTTTTATTTTGTTTTACATTTCAACTCTGGTGAAGTGAAATTCCGAAGAGCGGTTGTAACACTTCAACTCCTGGTGAAATGGGCCTCCGAAGAGGGCTTTTATTTTGTTTTACATTTCAACTCTGGTGAAGTGAAATTCCGAAGAGCGGTTGTAACACTTCAACTCCTGGTGAAATGAGCCTCCGAAGAGGGCTTTTATTTTGTTTTACATTTCAACTCTGCTGAAGTGAAATCCCGAAGAGCGGTTGTAACACTTCAACTCCTGGTGAAATGGGCCTCCGAAAAGGGCTTTTCACGTTTCAACACTTGGAAGTTTTATTTCAATCTCGGCGAAACGTGGGCCTCTGAAGAGGTCTTTTGATTGCCTGGAAGTTACTCTCTCATGGTTGGAGGGTCATGATTCCTCCAATCTTTTTTATTGAGTAGAGAACTTTCTTTTTTGCGGCATATGCCTCCTTAGAGGTCTTTATCCTCCGAAGAGTTGTGCCCCCGAAGAGGACCTTTCCACGTTTCAACACTTGGAAGTTTTATTTCAATCTCGGTGAAACGTGGGCCTCTGAAGAGGTCTTTATCCTCCGAAGAGTTGTGCCTCCGAAGAGGACTTTTCCACGTTTCCACACTTGGAAGTTTCATTTCAATCTCGGTGAAACGTGGGCCTCTGAAGAGGTCTTTATCCTCCGAAGAGTTGTGCCTCCGAAGAGGACTTTTCCACGTTTCCACACTTGGAAGTTTCATTTCAATCTCGGTGAAACGTGGGCCTCTAAAGAGGTCTTTATCCTCCGAAGAGTTGTGCCTCCGAAGAGGACTTTTCCACGTTTCCACACTTGGAAGTTTCATTTCAATCTCGGTGAAACGTGGGCCTCTGAAGAGGTCTTTGTCCTCCGAAGAGTTGTGCCTCCGAAGAGGACTTTTCCACGTTTCCACACTTGGAAGTTTCATTTCAATCTCGATGAAACGTGGGCCTCTGAAGAGGTCTTTGTCCTCCGAAGAGTTGTGCCTCCGAAGAGGACTTTTCCATGTTTCCACACTTGGAAGTTTCATTTCGATCTCGGTGAAACGTGGGCCTCTAAAGAGGTCTTTATCCTCCGAAGAGTTGTGCCTCCGAAGAGGACTTTTCCACGTTTCCACACTTGGAAGTTTCATTTCAATCTCGGTGAAACGTGGGCCTCTGAAGAGGTCTTCTGCTGCTGTTGGTCTGCTTGCCCATATCTTCTTGCTGGTTTTCTGTACTAGCAATCCCTTGGTTCCATCTTTAAGCATGCAACATTTTCTTTTGCTAGCGGGTTGGTTTATCCAAAAGGATATACTCCAGCGCGATCACCGATTGCTTGCTTAAAATAATTCTTTATAGGAGAATTTTTGTTGCTTAAAGCTTGCTTTTGAGTGATGCCAAGGATTATTCGGTATTGTGATTGGTGAATTTGATTTCAATTGCCTGCAAATTTAAATCGACATTTTAGCAATATACTTGAAGTACTTTAGATATCGAAATAAAATGGGCAAACAGTAAAGAACACAAAATTCATAGTTGCTATCATTTATTTGCCCTGTTTTCACAATAGCCTTTAACACAAGAATGATATACCAAAGATTCTTTTACAAATTTGAAACAAGGCATTTAAGTAAAATATGCAATCAATTATTGTCGTAGGCTTTAGGAATTGATCTTTCAGCTTGGGGGAATCAGACGACAGCATCTTTCAGAACGGAAACTTTCTCTTGCTCCGAGGCTTCCCTTGAAGCATGAGCAGGTTTTTCTGTCTCATCCAATTTTCACCTGTCGGATTAGAGTCCACTGTATTGACCCTGATAATGGGCCCATCATCCCCTTGTGTTACAGTTCTTTCATATGAGCCGTATTGACGAACAGGAACTGGTTGCCCCCGAATGGATGAGGATGGGTCATTCTGGTTCCCTTCAACATATTGTTGAAGTTTATTTCGTCTCAGCAACCCTTCAATCTCCTTCTTTAACTTGCGACACTGGTTAGTATCATGGCCAGGCTGATCATGAAATTGACAGAATTTCCCATTATAGGTCGCACCTCTCCTCATTGCCGGTGGTTTGGAATATTTGACAACATCCTTTGTTGCCAAGAAGATTCTTTCCGGTGTATCTGTTAAGGGAGTGAAGCCTGTGGATTTGAAGTGCCGGGCTTTCTTCAAGCCTCTCTGTTTTTCCTCATCATTGTTTTCTTGCCCTTGTTGAACCATCTCCGGAAAGTACTCTTCGTCATTGAAAGGTTTCATGGGATAAACTTCAGCTACTCTTTCAAAAGTTTGCTTTGACAATCGTTCATGAATAGTTGGCCGTGGTTGTGAACCTCTTGTTTGGAGAGATGCCCCTGCAGTAATGCCAACTGCTCCTTGAGGAATATTCCATCCTTCCAAATCATGAGCATCTTCGGCGAGAATTTCTATACTACTTTCTGGTCGTTGGTTATTTCCAAGCAATGCATTCATCTTGCCCAATACCATAGCACTTTGGGCTCCCATGTGTTGATATAATCCATACACCACAGCATTTAATTCAGCTCTTGTGACTCCAATACTAGAAGCCGCTTCACTTGGCATGGGAAAAATGGTGGCGTTGTCACTAGTATTTTCAGATCTAAAAGACTTACATTTCCTTCCAGGAGCCATGACTTCTGTTGGACTTTTGATTTGGAGGAAAATTCTTTTTACGAAGATTCGCAGAGCAAAAGTGAAGATAGCCCTGAGTTCAGTTCTCGGTGAAAGCACCAAAAATGTTAACGCTAAAATTTGAACGCTAACACCCCGGTGTATAAAGTGTAGTTGTGAAAGCACCACCCGATGATTCGGGAACAGAGTATAAGCAGAATGTCACAGAAAAAGCAGTGAATAACAACGATTTTATAGTGGTTCGGCTCAAAGCAAGCCTACGTCCACTTTAATTCTCTTTATTGCTAAACCGATTACAACTTTACAACAATCTTCAATTACAATTATGACGAGACAAACAACTAGAACTTTGGTAGAGAAGAATTCTTCGAATCCATGTAGATTGCATTAGATTTTCCCTTGAAGTTAGTTGAGATGTCCTTCGAACTTGAAGTGTCGGGTAAGTTGAGAATTCGGCAGTGTATTGGCGCTTGAAATGATTGGCCAAAAGTCCCCCCAAATGTTGGAAGTGGTCATGTATTTATAGGAGTTTTCGGCCTTGAGTCGTGAGTCGTACCCGACTCATCGTTAACTCGTAGCCGAGTCAGGTTGGGTCGTGGATGACTCAACAGGTTGAACCCCAGCTTCGCACCAGAGCACCTTCGATCCTCTGAATATAGCACAAGTCTTAAGTCGTCCCCGAGTCATTCCTCTTTGATATAAGTATCATGATAGCGGGCTGCGACTTAGTAACTTTAGGTCGTGGACGAGTCATGGTGAGTCGTCTCATGTTAACACGCGGCCGACCTATTGGGTTAGCTCACGGCTTGGTCCAAAGTGATAAGTCATTCATGAGTTAACCAAACGCAACTTTCTTGATGCTAGCATGAGTCGTACACGACTCATCATTGGTCGTAACTCGTTAACGAGTTATCTCATTTCAGCATGGTATTGAACTTGTCCCTGAAGCCTTAGGTCGTTCAACCGTAGCTGTAATTAGGTCGTATCATATTTAAAGTCGCACAACCTTTAAGTCGTAGGCCGTTCATTTTCTTAAGTCATATAGGCCTTAACTCGTTAGGTTTCTTAACTCCTAACATTCCTTCAGTTGCAGATCTTAGGCCGTAGGCTTCTTGAGTCGTAGAGGCTTTAAGTCGTACATATCCTTAACTCGTTAAGTCTTAACTCGTACCAGCTCCTTGGGTCGTACGTTTCTTAGGTCGTAGAGAATTAAGGGTTAACAATGAATTTGTCAAATTATTAACCTTTTATTTAAAGCAATAAATATATGATTTTTATCGTTATTTATTTGAGCAACAAGGATAACTAAGTTAGTTGATGTTTTGAACTTTGAGACAAAAAGCCACGAGTCCAAGCCCAAAACTAGCACATGTTGGCACTAAATAACCATGTTTAAAACAATGTTATATATTTGGAAGGTTCGTGAAATAAATCAAGAAGATACTATAAAAGAGAATTTATAGACGCTATAGACGTGCTAAAGAACAAAACTTGTGAATGAATTGGTTGATGGTGAAAAAAATTCTGTTGTACTAAGAAAGTTGTTTGACAGAATGAATTGGTTGTTATGAATTTGAGGGTTCTAACAAGCTGATGAGAAAAGGTATGAGGGAAAATGGAGAAACAATTTTCTTTGCTATATACAATACTGGACTTCCCTTTTTGTGGTGCTTTTATTTATTTTATTAATGATGAAGTGCGAAACATTTGTATTTGCCTTTTACACTTGTTTGAGTAGCTATATGCTGCATTCATTTTTTTTCGTGTTTAACCATATGGGTGTTTTTGAGTGTGACACTTTCGATACTCCTGCACCTGTTTGGAGCACGAACAAATATTTGTAACCCTTATTTATTGCTATATATAAAGTACCTTTTTTCAAAAAAATACATTGTCGCAAATTAATATTATATATAGAAAATTAAACTCACGATTTTTTTGTAATATTGTACCTTCTCATAAACAAATTAATACTACACATAGCGGTAGTGTAGTATACCAATTTGGGAGGTTCACAGAGAAACTTAAGTAGGTACCTTGGATGACAATTAAGAAAACAAGCTTTCTAAAACCAAAAACAAAAAACGAAAAATGCCCAAAATATTTTCGGTTCGAAGAGTTTTAATTTGCATCACCATGATAAGAAAAACCTCATTATTGATCGGTTTCAACGACAATGCCACACATGTAAAGACATAACTAAAATATATTCACACAAGTGATGATCTATATTCCATAGAACGGAAAATTGTAGAGCCCAGTAACATAAAAACAAAGCAATCAAATGGGATGAATAAGTATATTTGTTTATTACAACAGAAAATTATTAAAACTATATATATTTCCATTTACAATATATGTAGAGTAATATTCAATTCAAATCACTTCCAACCAAAAGCAAACATATTTGAGACAACTAAGGTTTGGTCATCTCTGTAAAGAAGGTAAATGTGAAGCGTAATAACATTATCCCTAATTGTCACTATAAGGAGGGCTGGCAGGGTCATGTGAAGACATGGTTCTATCGACCGCTTGAAAGACCCGGAGAAGAATTGAAGACTGAAGAAAGCACCTAACGTTTTCCCAAGACCGGTAATGCACTGCTAAACCAAAAGTACAACATAAAAATTAGATAAGGTACGGTATTTTCTCTTGATGAACTCAAGATGGCTGGGGTCAAAAGGAATTGGGGATGAATTATGGAGTATTTGTCATGCTAAAAAGCTATACATTTAACTGATATATTTCCCAAGTACCAGATATTACTAATCGCAAAAATAAACCATTCAGAAAAGCACTAAAAAGTTGCACTGCAATATATTATGTTTCTACTTTGAATGCTTTCAATTCCAGATTCCACGTCGTCGAATTGAATGAAATATATAAATACGATAAATAAAGATTTAATGTTGTGCACGTTGCAAGTTGAAAGGAGGGAAAATGCTACATGCCTATTCTATAGGTTGTCCTCGATGGGTTTCTTCATGTCAGTCACCGCGGTATGAAGCTTACAAGGCTTTCACATTGTTACTTTCCAGGTTCAATACCTAGCAATTTCCTCATGCTAATTAATGGATAAGATGGCATGCATATGTATACACACATAAAGCCAGTCAGATAAAATTTATCATGGTGCAAATATACGCCACATAATAGTAGCGTTTAAGCTTCAGTTCATAAGCTGTAATATCGAGGTTGATTTCCACTCTCGGCCTCTTTATTTCCTTCTTCTCCTCTTCATTAAATGATTTTTAATCTCTTAAAAAGATTACACCCTTCACAGTTTTCACGAATTTATAACCTGGCATGAATAGTACTATGAAGGAGAGGGTATGAAAACATAATGTCAAGGATATAATAAAAACTTTCATGGTGTGGCAAAAAATTTAGGTATAAGTGAATGAAAAGATGATAGGACTCACAAAACCATGGATGCAAGCATAGGGAGGATCTGTTGCATGCAAGGAGATGGAAGAAACACTAATTATGATCAATAGTAATAAATGTTAGGATTTAATTGCACACGAACTAACAAAGAAGACTCCCTTCTTGTGTTTAACTTAAGAAATTCAATATTAGAATGGACGCTTATTATTTTGATGAGATTCCTATATCTACCCATCTTATCTTTAAATTTTGATATTTTTCTAAAAAAACTCTTTGATGCATCGTTAGTATCTAAATTAAAAACTTTTACTAATATTACCATCTATCGTCAACACATCCTTTCATCCTTTGAACAAAACTGAAACCTCCTTCTCCCAATAAATATGCCTCATTGAAAAAGATTATTCATTGAAATTGGTTTTTTCGCAGGCATTGTTATTATAATTCAAAATCACATACACAAAAACCAAGAGGTACAATATTAAACATATCATAGAAAAATTCATGGTTTAGAAAATTCATTGTTTGGAAAAAGGTTGAAAACATAAAATTAGTCCCAAAAAAATATGGAGTTGGTTTCAATTCATGTGTTTACAAAGTAATTTTTGCTTCCTCGACGTAGCAACCCCATAGGTTAATACAAATACTTTCCAAGCATATTTTAAATTGGTTTGCATTCAAGTAAATTTTGTTGATGCTTCTTGAATAGAAACCGAAAAATAAAACAATTTTAGTAAGTATATCAAGCTTCAACCATATCGATATAAAACATGTTTGTTTTGTTAGATCTGATTTTCTAAATCTCATTATCCAATCATCATGACACATATATTTCCTAAAAAAAAGTAGATACAAAAATTCGAAATATAAATACTAATAATTCTGTATGTATAATAATTGATTTGGACCAAAAATTTGGAATATTAGACATGCACAGTTGTTGCATACTGATAATTCGGTATGTACAAAAATATTCTTGCATTCTCCCTTCAAGATAAAGAAATGCAAGGAAAAATAATGTAATGCATCACTTTGTTACTACTGCATATTTAAAAGCACGCCATGGCCTACCTGAAACTTGAGTCAAAAGAAAATAATTGTGACTAACAACTCAAACACAAGAAATACTCAAAGAACATGTTAACTTGTATGTTCCCATTTGGACTTACAGACGCATATATGTTTACATCTAATCTTAGATCCATATTTAATAATGTGATTTAGTCAGCTTGAAATATGATCTATATTCATGGACGAGAACTAAGAATAATTCAATAATAAATCCAGCAATCAACCAACTCAATCACTAGCAATAAATAAGAAATTGCGTCAAGATAGTTTGATGAGACCAGTTTAGATGCGATAGATTTTAGAAGAGCTGGAGGTAAAAATAAATTACTAAATAGCACGATTGCATATGTAATGGACTTGAACTAATCTTACTCTAAAACTTCGATGATGACAATGACCAATAGCTTTTGGAGATGATGGTTGTCGATCGACTACAAGGGGGATGAGGATGAAGGGAGCCAACCGACTATAACTGAAACGATGATGAAGGCACCGATTTGCTGACAAACTACATGGAAGAAATTTTATTTTCAAGGAAGTTGTCGATTGAAAGTTTTTAGCTTTGTTTAGACTGGGAATTAGAAATTTTGGAGAAGTTTTTGGTTTTCAGGAAAATGAAGGGAGGGAAAGTAAAAAGTAGAGCACCTACAACGTTAGGGTTCGTAAGTTTAGCGCTAATTTATGTTCTAACGGTGACCGTTTAAATAATGTTGTTTCATTATGCTAAGAAAATAAACTTTTGTCGTAGTGCTAAAAATACAGGTTGTTGTAGTTAAGGATAAAATGTAGGTTAGCTTGGAATGAGATATGTTTGGTAGGGGAAAGTCCTTTAAGCTCTACATATGCAAGCTAGAGTAGTCCAACATAGGGTTTTAATGAAGATGAAGGTTTGGCCCCTCCTTCTAGCACCAAAATATTAATGTTTTCTTCGGTAACCATAAAAGTGATAGGAAAATGAATTTGGTAAAGGGAAGGATAGATTAATTCTAGACTGTCCTTAGGATAAAGTATGTTCAATATCAAGTTCATAACCATCTGACATGCATTCGATATCAGGGCTGGAATCATGTCGAATGTCATATAAGAGTCAAGTCGGTATGCAAGTACAAGTTAGAATTAAGTTGATATGCTATGCAATGTTTAATATTCAATTCTTTATATGTAAAAGATTGGAGTGCTATAATTGGAAAAAATCCCGAAATCAATTTAGGGTTACAAAGTTTAAAATGTAAAAGATAGACACGAATCATTCGCGTCCACTATAGCTCCCCTACGCCCGTATTTATAGGGGATGATTTGTAGCACATCAGCTTGACATCACCGTCCATAATCTTTGGCACCATCAATACCGCATGGCGCTAGCCTCATTTAATAATATTCTTCAGCATTCTTAGGTGCATGGTTAAGCTTCAGCACGGCTCCAATGGAGGTGGTATTTGGCATTGACATCAATATGGAACATTATTAGTATATGGCGGCATCATTTTTTTATTAAATGAAAACATATAAATTACATAAACAAGAGTAAAAAAATTAATTTTTAATTCATTTATTTTAATAAATTTGTTGTATGTCTATTAAATAATAGTAAATCACAATATTTTCTAGATCACCTAGTGACTATAGAAGTTTTCTTTTTTCTTTTTTATTCTTTCTTGGTATTTTATTTTTAGTATTTTCCACTATAAACTATATTTTACTAATTCTCTGTCATTCTGAAACATGCATTTAAAAGTTTCTACAATTATTCATCAGTTAGTTCCTATCATTTTATATTTATATCCATATATTTATGTTAATTATCTAATCAAAAATTTAAACCGTTAAATTAACTAATATTTATTATATTTCTAATAAATACTAAAGAATTACAGTTTAATATGTATATCACTATTGTACAACCAAAATGGTAAAAAAAAATATTCAACCATAATGTATAAATCATAACAAACACTACACCATAAACGATAATTAGAAACGGCTAAAAGCCATATCTAATTAACTTAGACACGGCTATAAACCGTATCAAAATATGGCGTTATTAATAATTAGATACGGCTTTAAGCCGTTTCTAACTTGTAAATTAGATACGGCTCATAGCCGTATCTAAGTGATCAATAAGATACAGCTTAAAGCCGTATCTTACTGACATCATAGATATGGCCTGAAGCCGTATCTAATTTACCCACTAGATACGGCTTTAAGCCGTATCTAACTGACCCCATAGATACGACTTAAAGTCATGTCTTACTGAGCCCTTTCTCATAAGATATGGCGTTTAGCCGTGCCTAAGTTGACAATTAATTTTCATCCATTTTTCAACTAGAAACTGCACATATACAATCAATTTATATAATCACACACATATAGTAATAGTTCATACATAATACCCAATGCAATGATGCATATTATACAATACATTACAGAAATACATTCAATTCAATGCAATGATGCATATTATACAGTAAATTACTGAAATACATTCAGTTACATTCTAAAACAGAAATACATTCAGTTACAATACATATTATCACTACCAATCCACCCTTACATATTTGGTTACTTAGGTTCCCACACAGTCACTTATTTCATAGTTACTTCAATTATAAATAGTTCATAGTTATTACATTACATTAATACAATATGTCAAGCGTCAACAACTACACAGTCAGCTTCACTGCTTCAATCTTCAGTCTCCACTTTCTATTCTCCAAGTTTATCCATACAAAAATAATTGTTTGTATTAGCAAGCATGTACTGCAACTGAATATGAATACAACATATTAATGAACATGAATACTGATATGAAGTTGAAACCGAGGCATCTCAAAGATTACTAAAGGAAAAATAATTGATTGAAATTTAGTTAATTATCTAACTTTCAACAAAAAGAATTTAAATTTTACATGTTTGCAGGTTTGCATCTGCATGGTTTGATAACTTCAAATATGTCATGTAGCATAGAGATTGGTTTATTGTTGTTTGGCAACACATGAAAAGTGGTTGAAATAGCCTACAAAAGTATTTTAGTTATTTAGGCTATCCTATTCAAAATGAACATACAAACTCTAAACAACATCGAATTCTTTTGGATGAAACCTACTACAATACTACGTAGTTACTATGTGAATTTTATCCATAATTAATTATCCTTGTCCATTGGCATCATCCAATTCATTTTGTCGTATTCTTTGTTTGACCCTTCTTTCAATTCATGCAACAAGCTAACTAATAACTTTTTACAGGGAAAAACTAAAGGCGTCATACTGGAGAGTATTGAGGACTTAAGTGTTTTGCATGCTGAAAAAAAGAAGTGAATGCCTCAGCATAAAGTAGCAATCCCAAGAGCCCTACTAAAGTATATTTGATGCATAGGGGCAGTGTCAATGGCAAGCAGAAGGGATGGTGAAGGTTGTGAGATATGGTCAGGTTGTTTTGCTGTAAAGCGACTGGTTCAATGTGGAGGTTTTGATGCAAAGTGTGGTATGAAGTAGGTCAGTGGTATTGGAGGTTCAGTGGTGAACTCAGAAGGCAATGTGATAGGAAGAAGTTGATGTAAAAAGAAGGAAGTGCACTGGTATGTTTTGTATATGGTCAGAGGAGAGATTTGAAGAGCCAGTGAACGTGATGTGATGTTTGTAGAGGGTGAACTATTGCTGCCGACAGAGGAAGGCAGAAGGATGTCCCTTTTACAGTTTTGTGGAGTATATTGTAGGTGAATTGTTGTTCAATGAATTGATGGTTTATGTGGTTGTTGATGGGTGAAGTGGTGATCATGGAAGGTGGAACTGTGAAGTGGTTTGTGTGATACTGTAACGCCCCACCTCTATGCTCGCAATAACAAAGAATATTAAAAGAAATACTGTCTGTTATCACGAAGAATAAGGCTGGATAGGAGCGACCATCCGTAGTTAGGCCTTACACTAGTATTAGTTATCTCGATAGGAGTAGTATATATTATTATTTTTCATCTCATATTTATTTACTCCCATCGACATACCCAATTCTAGTATAAAACGAACTACGATGGTTCATAATAGTTTAGGACAATATATATAATAATAACACAGATAATGTAAATGCGGAACACAGATATAACAGAAAGTCTCATATATATATAACTGATGTCATTTGATATACATGTGATACAATACATATGGTATAACTACAACTGTCGACTCTGGAAGTTACATATACAAGTACATTATCGTATATAATATACATGAATACATATCTTCCTATACGAATACACTGACTACTATAATAACGACGACTACTCCAAAAGATGTGAAAAGACTTCATAACTCTTACAGCAACCCAAAGTAAGATATCAACAACCTGTAAATACTCGGTCTGACCTGAGTATTAAATTCAAGAGAAAATAATACACGGGTCAGTCTAATTCAAACTCAGTTATTAGTGCACAGGAGCAATAATAATTAAATATGAATAGATGACAGTCACAATAAATTCCGTCTACCCAACTCTTCTAGAAGAGAATCGGATAACGGTAAATATAACACGTAATAGTGTTAAACAACAAATCAGCAGATTTTAAATCATCAACAAAGATAAATGAAAGAATATCGATGAAGATAATTTTAGAAAACATCAGAATTGCCTAAATGGCAATTAACAACAAAATGTAATTATTAAATAAATAATTAGAAACTCAGAATCTAATTATCAAATAGATAATTAGACAGCATCAAAATGATCAAATCAAACCAAATCAGAATACAATATCAAAATATTGAATTAGAAACACGAAGCAATTTCATCAATTGAAATAGTTAATTTAAAATGTCAGATTCTGCATTAGCTGCAGTGCACGCACGCATGCACTGCCTCGCCAATACAGCGATGAAATACACAAAAGCTCAATAAAAGCTCACAATCGAGCACAAGGTCAAACCCGAAATACGGATTCAACTCAAGTTTATTAGAAAAACAAGTCCAATTGCATCAATGCGATGCAAGCCAAGAAGAGCAACAACATAAATGAATACAAGGGCAACTGCAACAAAAACTACAGCCACCACAAGATCACAATGCAACAAAAGCCAAGTATATAAAAATGAAGCAGCTCAATACCCAAACAAGTTTGGAAGTCAATTAAAACCGAACCAAACAACTACGAGAATCAGATTCGGTTCAGTTTTCAGTGGCACTGCCTCAATAGATATAGTGCGACAGGTCGAGGCAGCAACTATGAAATGAAAATAACAAATATATGCAACTGCACCAAGGAATGGCACAAGTGTGCTACAGGTCTGAACCCACAAGGACAATGACAAAAAGGAACAGGCAGAATGAATATATACAGTGGCAATATGGTACTGTAAGGAACAACATGAAATGATGGTTGTATGCCAAAAGGTCAGAGGCAATGTAAGTGCAGACTGCTCATGAAATTCAAGTGATATAAATGCTACAACCAAAGTCAAGGCAAAATGAACCATGGAACTACAACTTGACTGCAAGTACAACCCAATCAAAGATACAAGTTCAAGTAAAGCTGAGGCAATACTCAAGTACAAAAATCAATGCAACTCAATATGCATATACAACTACAAGCTGGGACAGAACACATAGGAGTGCAAGAACAAATAAAACCTGTGCATATGTATATTACACATGACAGAGAAATAGGTCAGAGGGTGCAGTGAGTGCCATGATAACATACATGACGACCAGACTACAAAATTTGAATGTGAAGTAAGCAGCCTACGCCGAGACAAAATCAAGTTCATAAGTGTCAAGTGAAGATGTCAACAGTGGTGCAGCAGTATAAGTATGTGACATACATATATGCAACAGTACAATGGGGTGGAGGGTTGTCTCAAATTCGAATAAACATACTTGAACCAGAGACAAAAATAAATCAAATGAAGATAACCAATGGAATCAAATGCCAAGCCCAGTGCACAAGTATAGGTTACAGTGAATGGAAAATGCATCATGAATGAACTAATTTGAAACAACATGCTCGAAGTTCAACCGAGTACCCACTACAAGATCAAATGACCACAAAGACTCCAAAGATGATATACACATACAAAACCAGAGATACATGTACAGGTAAGGAAGCTACAAAGTGCCAGTAACCACCCAAATTAGTTCCACATTAAACATGAACAGCAGGTCCTAATGAAACATACCAGAATTCAGTTAAACTCGACCGACATCAAATGATATAGAGCACACATGAAACAGTGCAAGTATCATGCTTGAAAACAAATGACAGTGATTCAACCTTACAACAAAGAACAAGACAAGATCGAAAATGCTCAGGGATTAACACAAAGGCAGCCAGAGCCGAAGTACATAAAGGCCACAAAATCTAAGTCCAAATGATCGGTGATGCTAGAAATTCACGAAATCAAGACAACATACTCAAACCAAAAATCACAATTGACCAAGTCCAAAATCAATGCCGAGAATATCAAGTTACAGAAATCAACATCGCTAAAATCAAGACGAAGCCGAGACAAAAAATTAAAATGAGCAGACGAATTAAACTACTCGAATTAGATGTGAGTAAGTATAAATTACTCACCTTTCACCGAAGAGCATAATCGATCGATCGGCAAGCCATCTCGAGGAGCAACTCACCAGATCTAAGCAATAAAAGTCGAAGCCTTGGAAATCAAAGAACCACTCGACGAAAAACCCGAAACCCTAATTTGAAGAGAGGGGAACGAGCACGCCATTTTTTTTCTTTCGTACGTTTAGGGTTGGGTTTCCCAAAATGAAAAGGGTAAAGAGAGGGACGGTTATGACTCGAGACAACACGGTGCACCTCCCATGGGCCAACATTCAAAGCCCGAAAAATTTCTTAAATAAATGTTTTCAAGAATTCAACTAGATTCAAAACCCAATTTACACTAAACTTGATTTTTAAAATGACCAACTACAATTAACCAAAAGATTAATCGTTTGACAACGATTATACATCACTGCGAAATCTCAGGTTGTTACAGATGTGCAGAAATTTGATGATGCAGGCAGTAGTTTGATGATGTTGTAAACTGGTATGTAGAGGAAGATGTTTGATATGCAAGTTGATAGTGAGATATACAAGCGCAGAAGGATGATGTGCACTTGTTGTATGATATGTGATTAACAAATGTCAATGGGAATTATAGAGATTATGGACAATAAGTCTACACAAAATATTTGCTGCTATTTCAACGGGAATAGTTCTGCTTAGAATGTTACCGAATAGACCTCTACTGATAACAACTATCTACTCACTTTCATTTGCGATTTCAAGTCCGACTGGGGTGGGCATTGGAATTGGAATTAACGCAGTAACTCAAGGCAACATAGCTGATTGGATATATGCAATCTCGATGGGACTTTTATACGATGCTAAAAGCAACCAACTCTTATAGAAATCACTGAAGAAAAAGCAAATATTGATGTCAGTGAACCGAAAAATGCTGAAAAGCCCAAAATGCACAATGGAAAAGAGAATGAGTACGTCAATGCAGAAAACCAAAATGAGACACAAACATAAACTATAGATCATGAAACTGAGGGAAATGGTAAATAAGATAAATTAAGTGTGATTACCAACATGCCAGAAAATTTACATAAGAGTAACAAACCGGATGAAGCATAATTACCTGATTTTCTAAATACAAATATGCTGGAAGAAATTTTACCCGATACTATCATAGAAAGTGCAGCAGGTGATATCAATGAAGAAGTGCCTGAAAAACAACCAAACATGTCCACTTATGTTAATACAAATAATGATCATAGAAACAATACTGCAACTAAATCTATAATAGTTGTGAAAGCTCATGTTAAAAGAAGTTTGAGGAGCAGTGTGACAGGTAGATGAGTATTATTACATAGAATGTTAGGGGCATGTGCAATGACAAAATAATACAAGACATTCTCATACTCCTAACAAAATTGTACATTAAGATACAGTATGTACATCAAGATTGAGATTATGGAGAATGAAGATAAACTATCAATCTTTCAACATGCAAACCATCACAGCAAGAACCAAATCACATTATTACTATAGTCACACTAGAGAGACGCACTACTACTACCAATATACTCAACCAGTCCCTCTGCCAGCAATCACACAGTGCTTCAAAACTAATTCAAACACCCACCACTGCTTGCCAACAACAACCATCACTACCATACTTCTTTTACTTCACTCACCACCAAAACATACACCAGCCTGCACATCTCCCCAGTTCCCCAACCCCTACTGCTTTGTACATCACAACCAAACCATACCCTTCAAACTGCACTTCAAACTAACACATTGCACCACTACAGCCATTACAACATTACTGTAAACCTCAATTCAACTCACAACAGCAGCTCAACTCACAACAGCACAGTCAATAAATTTCAACCCACAACAACAACTCAACTCCTTCTGCTGTTATCAAATTGCTGGTGCCTAAACCATTCAACTGCTGCACCAATGTTCTGCAACCAAAACCATCCCCCTGTCAATCAAAGCAAACATACGCAACCAATAAACTGAGCAACAAACCCATCAGACAACAACCACCTCCTCTAATATAACCATTCTTGCCACATTCATATAAAAAAAATTCTTACCATTTGCTCCACCTTATCTCCTAACACTAAACTTTGACCTACCCACTCAAATACAAACGAGCACCTCTGTAGCAAAACTACAACACTGCCGCACCATTCTACTTGAAGCAACGCCTGCAACTCAAATCGAGCAACCTAGTGACTACGCAACACAGTCTATTAATGGATATGAAGTTGAAAATGGATATGAATACAACATATTAATTAACATGAATACTGATATGAAGTTGAAACTGTTATTTTTCCATTGACTTTTGGTTTGTAAATTACTGCACATATTTATGTTTATCATCCAAATATGAATACAGACATTTATAAGATTTGGGTATACATTAAATATAAATAAGATTTGTAAAACAATGTATTCGCTCACACTAATATTACCACCACACTAGACCAAAGACGAATCAAATCAACAAAAATTGTTTATACATTATATATCATGCACATCAAATAGCATGGGTGAATTATCCAAAAAAAATAAGGGAGGTTTAAGTATTAACATGAATACTGATATGAAGTTGAAACTGAGTCTCGACGACGTTTTTAACCGAGTCTTAAGGTCAGTAAACTGAGTCTTAGACTCAGTTTTAACTGAGTCATGGCGACTCAGTTTTATATTAACATGTCATATATATAGTGGAAGTGGTTTCAAAAAACAATACATGGTAAAATATTAACATAAACAGAAAATATACCTGCTCCAATGTCTAAAGAAATTGAATAAGACCCTTCGGATGGCACACATACCCACACACTCCAACTTCAGCAAAGGTCTCTGCAAATTGATGATTTATTTTGCTGGTTCTCTCATCTGGTAGCAGTATGTTGTCCAACACCACTTTTTCATGTGTGGGTGGTACAGATTTCCCATGGATTTTGGACGACGTAGAATTTCGGCATACAGTACCTATTGCAATAAATATGTTTAGATCTATCCAACAAAATATCTTCTCGAAAGCAACTAAAAATAGAAATCTTATAGTAAATTCCTTTTGCTATTATGTCTAAATCAGAGTTGAGGATTTCACATCTTTGATTATTCGCTACATCGGTCGAATTCTGGAACTGCAAAGCAACGAATTCAGGAGCATTGAATTGTGTGGAGCGTCCTCCATCAGAAGAATTGACCAGTGCACGAATTCCTTGTTCGATGTTTCCCACCATGTTGATCATAACCTCCATTTTCCTAGACAAATTTCCCACTGTACCCTCCAAACTTCCCACCATCTTTTCAACTCATCATGCTCTCCATGAACATGTCTGAGTCATTCTGTGCAATGGCACAAGCCTTAACTTGATTCGTTCGATGTTTCTGACATGGAAATTTTGTTTTGATTTTGGTTCAAACTTGCACAGCAAGTGAAGATGTACAGCAAGTGATGAATCTAAGTATCAAACAATCTTCAAAAGCCAGTTTCATTATTGTAGAACAATCAAATATTTAAGAAGCTTCAAAGTCAAAGTAATTTCCAAAATCTTAAACAAAGCAACTAAACAAAAAAAACCTTCAGTCATTTACCTTCCATTTACCTTCCAAAAGTCAAAGTAATATTGCCAATTTGTTTAACTTACAAATTTGACGACAAACTAAATAAACCATATAGTCGTCAAATTTAGTTATAAGTTAGTTATCATTGCCAATTAACTAAATAAGTTACAAACTAAATTGCCAATTTAGTTATCATTTAGTTATTTCATTAACTAACTAACTAAATAAATTTTCAGTGAACAAGCTGAGTTATTTACTTATAACTAAATTGTTAAATGATAACTAAATTGCCAATTTAGTTTAGTTAATGTTAAATGTTTAGTTACAAACTAAATAAACATTTAACAATTAACAATAACTGCCATAATATTTAGTTACAAACTAAATTGGCAATTACTTGTAACTAAATTTAGTTATTTCATTAACTAATACTAACTAAATTAACTACGAAACAACAGTTCATTGTATTTAGTTGACATAACTGTTAAACAAAGCAACTAAATAAAAACAAATATCATTCAAGTTCTTTTTTCATACAAACTTACCAGATGAAAGACTAAATGTTTAGGCAGTTAATACATAATCAAGTCCAGGCCCAATAATGCATAATAATCACAGTTTTATAAAATATGTTGTCTACAAGCATTGCATAAACTGACTATGAAAGGATTCTTGAAAATGAAATGCAGTCTTAACTTAAGATCCAATAATGCATGAAAGAGGTACAACACAGTGCAATTAACAATAATCAAGGAAGAAGTTTGTATGCATTGCTTACGGATTAGAGCAATGGATAATCTACTTGTGTTGATGTCACGGGCGATCCCACCAAGTAATAAGAAATAGTCTGTTATAATGGAAAAAAACAAAAGTTGTATCAATTATGTGACCCATATGTATATTACATGAGTTATACAAATGGGTAAAACAAACCGAAAAAATAGAAACTGATGATTCATTGCTTCAAGATCTGTATTCATCAAAGTCACAAAGATAGAGTTCCACCAGTGTAGGAATTAGATACTCTTGCATACTATTCACTAAATACTGTGCATTTATTACAAAGACTGTTGCATAAGAATATAATACTTCATTTCACACATAATATAAGATTGCCCTTTTCTCATTTCCTACTAAAACTTGTATGTTATATTGAGCATAGTGAGAATTCAATAGATCTGACTAATATGTCAAGGCATTCTCTTTAGAGAAACAAACAAAAAAACAAACTTTTTTTTGAGAAAAGAAATAGGCACTTGACAGAAAGTAGATAAATATAAAAAGGCTAACAATATGAATTGTAGAGTAAGATATAATCTAAAAGAAATGAGTGACCAGCAAACAAACCACGAGAGATATATGTCTACCCTTAGCTATGCTCAAAACTCTGTGACTTTCTTCCTACAACTTGGTGCTTAATCACCCAACAAATCCTTAAAAGATCAAAATATAATATAACATCATAACGGAGAAAAGAATAAAGAGATTTTGCAAATTATAACTTGCAAAACAACCAGGAAAATAAAAACCATGTATAAAATATTCAAAACCATACGTACACACAATCGTGCAATTAAAAATATACAGACACATAATCTTGTGATGTACGAATACTAATAAGTTAACATATGGATTTGGTAAGGTCTTCTAATTTTTCATTGTCTTCAAAAGCTGATTGATAGACGGTAGGGAACTCAATGTCATCCACATTTGTAGTCAACCGTTTTGGTGTGTGCAAGACCACAGACCATCCGTTAGTTTTTAAATCTTTTGAGTAGAAAACTTGATTCGCTTCTGATGCAAGAATAAATGGCTCGTCATTCACGTTATTTTTGTTCTTCAATTTCCCTAAATTTACCATGATCAGGTTTGAAACCGGATCTATTTTGCAAACATTGACGTTATCCTCGATCTTTACTCAATCACAATAAAAAACTGTTTGTTTGAAGTCAATTTAATCCAACTCAAGTATCTATTGAATGACTTCGTAATACATTGTTTCTGCTTCCTTATAATTTTTATCCTTACCACTCACTCTAAATTTTGTAATTGCTCTCATGCATACACCGCTATTTTGTGTTACCATACGGTCTTCGTACTTTTTCGTGGAAAATGAAAATCCATTCACTTGGTACTTCATATAACTACGCGTTATGAACTTCGGCCCATGCACTAGCCACCACAGAGTTGGATCAACATCGATAGTCTTTAACAGGTATATAAAACAAAATAAGTAAAAAATCATGATCACGAAGGTGTATTGCACACTTATAAACACATGAAATACTTAAGACAATGTTATACCTCATTACGTAACCATAGATTAAAACTTTGAACGACTTCCATGGTGGTAGCCCTGCCTCGAGGTTGAAATCTAGTACTTTTCACATAGAAGTTATACCTCCTACGAAAAACACATATCAATATATATATATATAATGAATTAAAAAAATTGAAATTCCGGACAAGTTCATGAACTTACTTCTTCCATTCATCCAATCCATCGTACTTATTAAGGACCCATCTAAGCACTTGTTCAAACTACACTTGGGTTAACGTTATATCTTTACCATTATCCAGAGGTATCTCACCAGCAAACTCATCGTCCTCGTCTAAAAACGCTTCGTGGGTATGTTTATGATTGCCATCACCTCCGTTTGGCATATATTCCATGCAGTAAAGTCTAGCTTCTTGTACGATATATCCTTCTGCAATACACCCTTCAATGTATCTTTTGTTGCGCACATATCCTTTATATGTTTTCATCAACCTATAAATGTGATCAATTATATATTGTAGATGGTAGCTATTTATATGATATAATGATGTACATAACTGAAATTAGAAATTTACCGTTCAAATGGATACATCAATCTATATCTGACAGGGCCACAAATCAACGCTTCCCCGGCTAAATGAACCATAAGGTGGACACTGATATCAAAAAATGCAGGTGGAAAATGTTTTTCAAAAACACACATTGCTTCTACTAAGCTTGTAACGACCCGTAAATTTCGACGATTTAATTTATTTAATAGAATTTTGTAATAAAAATTTAGTAGAAATAATAAAAGGTGATAAATATATATTGAACGCTAATTTAACAATGGTAACTTAAGCCTTTGTTTGTAATATGAATAAATTTTTCAATAAAAATTGGTGTAAGTATTGTACCTGAATATAATGGGAAGATAGAGAATATAGGTATGGCATTTAATTAGTTAAGTGTAAATTTATGGGTATAATAACAATTCGTATACATTACCTAATTAATCTGTCAATTAATTTGTTAAAAAAAATCAAAACCTTTTAATTTGGTAAATAATTTGATGCGTATTGATAAGCGTTACTTTAACGATTAATTTTAAACTGATGGAAAGAAAATAAGTAAAGTTATGCAGTAATAAATAAATAAAAATATCGCAATAAATATGAAACTGACATAACATTTATTTATATGAACGTTACTTATTGATTTGAGAGTAACGGAAGTGTGAACGTAGAATAAAATAAGCGTAGATTTATGTTAGGTAATTATTGAGAATATGGGGAATAAGTTGAAATAATATTAATTAAAAATTTATCCGTAAAACATGTTATGTAAGATATATTAATTCCATTTAATAAATTGAGGATTAATATTATCGAAGAGGATTAAATATGGTCTCAATGTAAATTTAGATAAGTTTTGAAATAAAGACTAATTCCATTCAGAAGATGACAATGGGTGCAATATTTTGATTTGTAAGCAATAGTAATAGGTTACATGTTTAATTGGTTGATAGAATTTGAATTGAAATAAATGTTAATACACTAAATAAAGGTTACATTAATATGATAAGTAATACAATGTCTAGAAGTTTAATATAGAGTGTGTTAAGACGTAGAAATGGAAATTAGGAAGCAGTTGGAATTAAATGAAATTTTAGGTGTATTTATGAGAAATTTACGTACAATTAAAGAGGCGAATGAAATAAATACCAACCAATTTTAGTGAATAACGGGATCTAAACCTAAATAAATAAATTCCCTGAAATTTAAGTTTTAATTTTTGATAAATTGGATTTGTACTTTAATATTGAAAATTTTGGGATTATTCAAAAATAAATTAATGTAGGAAGTTGTTAAAGGATTCTGAATTTACTAAGTGGTCCAAACTGACAAAATTAGCAAATAATTAAAGTTGGATTGTAAATCTGATTCAATTAACCTATTATTAATTTATTTGTTTGGAATATAAAAAGTAATGATAGGGTTAATTGAAATTAAGGGTAGTTTAATTTGTATGTTATTTGGGATTAAGGCAAGATGGGTGGATATTAGGAGTTACATACTTAGATCATTCAATTTATTTGGTTAACATTGTAATAAATGTAATTAAAGGTACATTTACGTGAAATATAATACCATGCTTAATAGATTGCTAAGTAGTATATATTAAAGGGAATTTTATTAATTGTTTTTAAAAAAACCTTAATTAATATGGTTGATAAATTTAATACAAGAAAAACTAATGAAATTCTTGGGAATAATGTAGGTTAATATGAGTTAGTAGTTAGGGTAGTGACTAAAATTGGCAATACATTGCAATTAATGTTAATAGTGTTGACATAAGCTAATAAATTTAAATGTTAATGCAATATCAATTTATGTATTTAAGGTGATTGCGAAATTGGAATTTGATAAATGCAGTAACTAACTCAGGGCAAATAGATTTTATGGAATCAATAAAAGATAGGTAAATTTAATGATTGTTTGGTGGTAATTTAAGCATGAATGGGAATAAATCGGGCAATAGTGAGAATTATTAATTATTACCCATCAATTTATTTAGAATCTAAATCAAATGCAACATTCGTTGTTATTTGTAGCTTATAGGTGGAAATAACGTAAACTTTATTCAGAATATGATAATTAGTTAGATTAAAAGAATGGAAGGCAGGATATATGGATTCATTTGGATTTAGAACATGATAATTTGAATTTATTGAATTTATTGGAAACTGAATAGAACATTTTATGTGATTGAAATTAAAGTTGGAATTCGAAGATGTTTTAGGAATTCCCATCTATGGGATACCAATATATAGGATAATTAAATGAAAGGTCAACTAAAGGATTTCTGCAAAGTTAATTTATAATTTGTAGATAAAATAAAATTGAAGTTTTACGCTGAAGTTAATAATGTACTTAGCATTTAAGAAACATCTTAAATTGTCTAAATTTGAATAAACAATGAAGTAATAAATAATAATTATTAATAAAATCCAAAATTTGGTAACCCGTTTTCAAATTAATGATAATTAGTGTTGGTATAGGCTATTTATTTAAGTAACAGTGCGATGCCAAAAACAAATGGATTGGAAGTAATTGCGAAATATAAATAAAATATTTTAGTAGGGAATTCAAATGTATATATACATAGAAATGTGGATTTTTATAGTATGAAAACTTAGTCAATTTACAATAGTTAAATCTATTGAGAATGAATAAAAATCTAAGATAATTATTACGGTAATTTAGAAATTTAGTTGAAAATGGAAACTTATTTATGAATTTGGAATTTAATGAAATTGTGAATTTATATTGAAACTTATAAATGAAGCATCTAAATTTACATTTGTAATTTAAAATTCACTGTAAATGTCTGAGGAAGAAATTAATTTATTTACTAATCCGTAACGTATCTAATTAATATAAAATATTCTGGTGGGCCAACAACCGTTTTGCGCGTTTATGATTCGTGCCCACCTATCCTATTTCACTTTGTCTATTTATAGGCTGTGTAAACCCTAGCCTCCATCTATCTTCATTTCTCTCTGTGTGTTCTTTTCTTCAACTTCTTCTCTTCCTATGGCTGCAAAATTTCTAGGTCCAATTATAGTCCAAAATAAAAATAAAATAAAATAAAATAAAATTTTCAAACTCCTCTAAAAATTCCAGAAAAATTATATGTCATAATTCTCGTAGAGCGTAATCTGTTGGTACTGTCCGTTTTTTTTTTGATTGGTGTTGTAGCGTGCTCGAATTTGAGAAGAAGGACGTGGCCTGTGACGTGGCATGGTGATGGGGTATATTTGTTTATTTTGTTTTATTTAATTTTTGTTTCAATCGAAATTTTCGAATAACTTTCTCAGACGTAGTCCGATTCACGCGATATTTTTTTTGTTAGGATTGTAATTAAATTCCAGATCTGTTGACGCTAGTTTGGACCAATTCGAAGACCGTTGAATTTTTGAGTTTAAATTGAATTTAAATTCGATTTAAATTCAAAAGGTGAGTGTTTTAACCCACTCACAATTTCTAAAATTTCTTGTGTTTGTTAAATTAATTTTAGATATGAGTAGAAATTTATTTATGACTGTTTGGCATGTTTTATTCATTATCTCTGATAAATCGCATTCATTTAATATAACTGTTAATTAATTTTATTTATTGCATAAATTTGACAGTTAGAATTTATTTAATTGCATATTAACTGCTAGTCATAGTTATGTTAAATTTTTATTTCATATTAACTGCCAGTTAAATTTATGTTTATTTTTGCATATAAACTGCAAATTAACAGTTATTAAATTTATTTTGAGTATAAACTGATAATTGATACCATTATTTATCACCTGTTATGTATTGATGATTGTTTGAAATTAGATGATGACTGTGATAAATGGATGTATGATTTGATGGATGAATGGATAATTAATTTTATTAATTGCAAGTTGTTATGCATTTCATTCATTCGGGATTGCGGTTTGAAATGATATACAACCGCATTTTTATTTTTAAATTGCGGATTGAAATGATAAACATCCGTATCACTTGACCATAGGGTAGAAAATTTTATACAGGCACCACGGTATATATATATATAATTATTTTGAAATGATTTTCATGGTGTTGTAAAGCTATATATATGGTTTATGGGATATTGATTTAGTTATTTATATATATATATAGTAATTTTCAGTTTTTTTTTAAGCTTTGTATGAATTTGATTTGAAGTATAAAATTTAGTTGATTTTCGAGATCAATAGGATTAAGAATTTTTTTAAAATTAAATTTCTGGAGTTTTAAATGACTTAAGAGAATAAGATTTTAAGATGAATATTAAGTTAAATTGGAAATTTAATAAAAAGTTAGAATTTTTAAAGGATATGATTTTATAACTTGATTTTTGTGTAGAATGATTTAAATGAATGAATATCAGGATTATTTAAATGAATATAAAATAAATTGAAAGATTTTTTCCAGTTATGTGAAGTTAAAGGTTTTCTTAAATTATATTGAATTCATTAATTAAAGATTTCAAGTCTAAATAATAAGTAATTGAATTTAATATATATGGGATTTTTAAATGAGTTTTTTTTTTTGAAATGGTGAAATAATTAAAGCTTTGGAACATAAGAATTGAAATGGTATTTGGAAGTTTAAATCGATATTTGAATTTGATTTGTGAAATCTAAAGAAGCTATTTTGTTTTATAAAAGTAGTTTGATATTTAACCACGTAAGAGATGGAAACTTGTTTCAAAGTTATGATTGTCAAGGTAGTATAATTTGGAAATATTATATTCAAGAGTTTTGATTTCTAAATATTTTATTTCGGAAAACCCTATGGTTTTGAAAAGAATATATATTGGAAAATAAAATGATATCGTATTGATTTGGGGTTTTAAGAATAAATGATATCGTATTTATATGGGTTTTAAATGGATATTTTATTCTGGTTTTAAAGTATAATTATTTTAAATGACCGCGGTGTTATAATAACAATTGGTTGGCAAAGAGACCGGAATCGGATATGGACATACTCTCTGTCAATACTGAAAACCACTTTGACTAACCGTGTACGCGGTGGAGATTCCAGAATGAAGTAGGTTGGTGGCGGCGTTTCCTGTAAGGTAAATACGTGGACCCAACTCCCATGAGTTGGCATAAGATGGCTAAAACAGGAGCGATTGACGGGTTAATGAGGTAGCACCTCTGATCGGACACTTCCCTTCGATACTATACTCTGACTTTGGATTTTTCGGTGGCCACCTTCACTTTTGATTTCTTTGATGTGGGGAGTTTGTTCGAGGTGGGTGGCAGCTGCGCGCTGCGCGTTTCCATCGGCCCGGAAGCGTAATTGGTATATCTACCCTGGCATTGCCTAGTTGTGCCGTGTCACCTACCCTAGCGCGCCTTATACGATTTTGTTTTGTACCATACCTATGGAGTGCCCTCTGACGACGCCCAGTACGGAGGAGATTACGGTACTGTAGAGACTATGGGAATATATAAATGTGTTAAGGTGGAAAATGTAAAGCCTTAACGCTATTTAAAAGTAAGTTTATTTTACAATTAGACACTATTATAATAGCGCAATATACTACATAGTAAATAGTTTAACAGATCCTTAGGAGATGTAAATCCCGAGCATCTCTTGAGTTACTGCACCCATATTTATTTCTGTTAATGTAACTCACATAAGATCTTTTAGTTCTGACTTGAGTGTTTTTGTCTTTCCAAATTCGCTCGGGTCAGTCCGAGCGTTTCAGGATTGAAGATTTTATTTCCGGAGGAAGAAGACGAAGATTTTATTATTATTACTATAGATAATATGGTTTCACTACACTCATATTGTTCCGCTGCATTATTATATGGTATGTGTACTCTGATATGTATTGTATAAATAAATCAAAGGTTTTTGTAAACAGATTTATGAACTGTATATTTGATTATTATATTTTATCCTTCCGATGTGAGATTCTGTTTCTTTCTCTGTTTTCTTATTTATCCCATAACAATCCGCCCTTACGTATGGTTTGAATTGGCACGTGTGTCTGTTTAAATCGTGCAAAATGGCGGGACGTTACAGTTGGTATCAGAGCTTTGGTTTAGCGATAAACCTTAGCTTTGTGGGGTTTGACTCTTTATTAATAGGGTAGTAATACCCTATGGGAGTCACTGAGTGTATATATGAGAGAGTGTATTTGTTAGTGTTATAAAAAGGTTTTAATATTGTGTTAATTTGTTCCGTTTCGTATTTATAAATTCTAGTTGGTGCATGGGACGCTATGACATCAATAGGGATTTCTAAACACTTAATAGGACAGACCGACATAATATTTGTTTTTAATATAGGTGAATGAAATTTTTTTGCCTATTACATTTTTATATATAAAATAAAAAATTTCTATTGATATTTATATTTGGCTGCAATAGATTGATTGTTAGGCAATAAAGTGTAAATAATAATAGAAATAAGATTGAAAAATAAGATAAATGAAATTTGGAAATTTAGAACTTAAAGTCCGGGGTTTTTCTTTTGAATGATTTTGAAATATATTAATAATTTTGTTTATAAGTATTTTCTGATATAAATATTTAACATAATTCGGAAGAATCGTTTTAAAGAAGATTTTTGAGAAAATAAGTTTTGTACTTTCCTCTCTGTCGCTGGAAAATAATTTTGGTGATGGCGGCCGCATCATCGACTTTCATTTTCGAGTTTCGAAGGGGAAAAGCCACCGTAGTAGTTCTACTGCAGATTCATTTTCGAAAAAGATATAAATTTTTAATTTTTTTAAATAAAATTATAGGTATATAAGTTAGAAGAATATATTTATCTAATATTTTAAAATAATTTGAAATTTAACCCGGTATTTAATTCTTAAATTTCCATTAATTAATTGTTTAAATTATTGTAGTGAAATAAAAGGTAAGTGATTAATAAATTGAAACCTCTAATTTAGGTAAGAGATTTAATGCAAAGTTATAAAGGGAAATTTGAAATTTGTAACATATGAGATAAAGAGTAATATGGTTGAACATTAAATTTAATTAAAAGATGAGATAAAACTTGTATAAGTTCATTTGCATTTTCTTTAACATATATAACTTACCAAATATAAAAAGTTGAAATGTTTAATAAGAAATGTAGTAGAAATTTGTACAAGTTATAGTAGGTAATGAAGCATTCAATGAATTTGCTGTATTCAATAACTTAAGATATAATTGAAATTTTACCAAGTAAATATAAATAAAGGTAAGCATGATAGATAGATGATTATTAAACTTAAGGAATTAAAGTAAATAAATAAGGACATGCTATTATAAATGAATGAATAATTATAACAAAATATAAGGAACCAGCGTGACCCGAGTTAATGGAATTGAATAATTGTAAGTAATAAGTAAAAATGAATGAGCAAACCTTTGATAAGTAAATGTGAATGAGAAAAAAATCACTATATAAACAAAAAGGGAAATCAAACAACTAAAGCATGAAATTTATAATAAGTTAGTTTGGTTGCTGGTTTGAATTGTTATTGTTTGATTTATGGTTGGTTGGGTAAGGAAATTTGAAGTTGTTGGATGAATAAATAATCTATTTTGTTCCATCTAAGACTGTTGAGTAAATGATGCACTTGATAGTTATTTTTCATTCCGTACAATTTCAAGTTTGAACCCAAACAACTATTTGATTGTGTGATTGTATGGTTGTTTTGTAATTGTATGTATGTTGTTCGAGGAAATTGATGGTTGTTGTATTAATTTGGATGATTAGTGATTGGAACTACTTAGATATTTAAATTTTGGACTTAGAAATATTTTGAAATGTTCTCCAAACTCTAATAAATTTAAGTATAAAAAGATAATGTTGTAAATTTGTATATTTTAAGAAAAGTAACAGATATTGTAAATTTAATTGTTTATAAGGTAATGTTTTGAATAAGACATGTAGATTCTAAATCCTTCTTTTCCCTTCTTTTTCCTTTTCGGGGACGAAAAGTTTTGAGTGGGGCAGAGTGTAACGACCCGTAAATTTTGACGATTTAATTTATTTAATAGAATTTTGTAATAAAAATTTAGTAGAAATAATAAAAGGTGATAAATATATATTGAACGCTAATTTAACAATGGTAATTTAAGCCTTTGTTTGTAATATGAATAAATTTTTCAATAAAAATTGGTGTAAGTATTGTACCTGAATATAATGGGAAGATAGAGAATATAGGTAATGCATTTATTTAGTTAAGTGTAAATTTATGGGTATAATAACAATTCGTATACATTATCTAATTAATCTGTCAATTAATTTGTTAAAAAAAATCAAAACCTTTTAATTTGGTAAATAATTTGATGCGTATTGATAAGCGTTACTTTAACGATTAATTTTAAAGTGATGGGAAGAAAATAAGTAAAGTTATGCAGTAATAAATAAATAAAAATATCGCAATAAATAGAAAACTGACATAACATTTATTTATATGAACGTTACTTATTGATTTGAGAGTAACGGAAGTGTGAACGTAGAATAAAATAAGCGTAGATTTATGTTAGGTAATTATTGAGAATATGGGGAATAAGTTGAAATAATATTAATTAAAAATTTATGCGTAAAACATGTTATGTAAGATATATTGATTCCATTTAATAAATTGAGGATTAATATTATCGAAGAGGATTAAATATGGTCTCAATGTAAATTTAGATAAGTTTTGAAATAAAGACTAATTCCATTCAGAAGATGACAATGGGTGCAATATTTTGATTTGTAAGCAATAGTAATAGGTTACGTGTTTAATTGGTTGATAGAATTTAAATTGAAATAAATGTTAATACACTAAATAAAGGTTACATTAATATGACAAGTAATACAATGTCTAGAAGTTTAATATAGAGTGTGCTAAGACGTAGAAATGAAAATTAGGAAGCAGTTGGAATTAAATGAAATTTTAGGTGTATTTATGAGAAATTTACGTACAATTAAAGAGGCGAATGAAATAAATACCAACCAATTTTAGTGAATAACGGGATCTAAACCTAAATAAATAAATTCCTTGAAATTTAAGTTTTAATTTTTGATAAATTGGATTTTGTACTTTAATATTGAAAATTTTGGGATTATTCAAAAATAAATTAATGTAGGAAGTTGTTAAAGGATTCTGAATTTACCAAGTGGTCCAAACTGACAAAATTAGCAAATAATTAAAGTTGGATTGTAAATCTGATTCAATTAACCTATTATTAATTTATTTGTTTGGAATATAAAAAGTAATGATAGGGTTAATTGAAATTAAGGGTAGTTTAATTTGTATGTTATTTGGGATTAAGGCAAGATGGGTGGATATTAGGAGTTACATACTTAGATCATTCAATTTATTTGGATAACATTGTAATAAATGTAATTAAAGGTACATTTACGTGAAATATAATACCATGCTTAATAGATTGCTAAGTTGTATATATTAAAGGGAATTTTATTAATTGTTTTTAAAAAAACCTTAATTAATATGGTTGATAAATTTAATACAAGAAAAACCAATGAAATTCTTGGGAATAATGTAGGTTAATATGAGTTAGTAGTTAGGGTAGTGACTAAAATTGGCAATACATTGCAATTAATGTTAATAGTGTTGACATAAGATAATAAATTTAAATGTTAATGCAATACCAATTTATGTATTTAAGGTGATTGCGAAATTGGAATTTGATAAATGCAGTAACTAACTCAGGGCAAATAGATTTTATGGAATCAATAAAAGATAGGTAAATTTAATGATTGTTTGGTGGTAATTTAAGCATGAATGGGAATAAATCGGGCAATAGTGAGAATTATTAATTATTACCCATCAATTTATTTAGAATCCAAATCAAATGCAACATTCGTTGTTATTTGTAGCTTATAGGTGGAAATAATGTAAACTTTATTCAGAATATGATAATTAGTTAGATTAAAAGAATGGAAGGCAGGATATATGGATTCATTTGGATTTAGAACATGATAATTTGAATTTATTGAATTTATTGGAAACTGAATAGAACATTTTATGTGATTGAAATTAAAGTTGGAATTCGAAGATGTTTTAGGAATTCCCATCTATGGGATACCAATAGATAGGATAATTAAATGAAAGGTCAACTAAAGGATTTCTGCAAAGTTAATTTATAATTTGTAGATAAAATAAAATTGAAGTTTTACGCTGAAGTTAACAATGTACTTAGCATTTAAGAAACATCTTAAATTGTCTAAATTTGAATAAACAATGAAGTAATAAATAATAATTATTAATAAAATCCAAAATTTGGTAACCCGTTTTCAAATTAATGATAATTAGTGTTGGTATAGGCTATTTATTTAAGTAACAGTGCGATGCAAAAAAAAAATGGATTGGAAGTAATTGCGAAATATAAATAAAATATTTTAGTAGGGAATTCAAATGTATATATACATAGAAATGTGGATTTTTATAGTATGAAAACTTAGTCAATTTACAATAGTTAAATCTATTGAGAATGAATAAAAATCTAAGATAATTATTACGGTAATTTAGAAATTTAGTTGAAAATGGAAACTTATCTATGAATTTGGAATTTAATGAAATTGTGAATTTATATTGAAACTTATAAATGAAGCATCTAAATTTACATTTGTAAATACGTTTAAAATTCACTGTAAATGTCTGAGTAAGAAATTAATTTATTTACTAATCCGTAACGTATCCAATTAATATAAAATATTCCGGTGGGCCAACAACCGTTTTGCGCGTTTATGATTCGTGCCCACCAATCCTATTTCACTTTGTATATTTATAGGCTGTGTAAACCCTAGCCTCCATCTATCTTCATTTCTCTCTGTGTGTTCTTTTCTTCAACTTCTTCTCTTCCAATGGCTGCAAAATTTCTAGATCCAATTACAGTCCAAAATAAAAAAAATAAAAAATAAAAAAAAATTCAAACTCCTCTAAAAATTCCAGAAAATTTTTATGTCATAATTCTCGAAGAGCGTAATCTGTTGGTACTGTCCGTTTTTTTTGATTGGTGCTGTAGCGTGCTCGAATTTGAGAAGAAGGACGTGGCCGGTGACGTGGCATGGTGATGGGGTATATTTTTTTATTTTGTTTTATTTAATTTTTGTTTCAATCGAAATTTTCGAATAACTTTCTCATACTTAGTCCGATTCATGCGAGATTTTTTTTGTTAGGATCGTAATTAAATTCCAGATCTGCTGACGCTGGTTTGGACCAATTCTGAGACCGTCGAATTTTTGAGTTTAAATTGAATTTAAATTCGATTTAAATTCAAAAGGTGAGTGTTTTAACCCACTCACAATTTCTAAAATTTCTTGTGTTTGCTAAATTAATTTTAGATATGAGTAGAAATTTATTTATGACTGTTTGGCATGTTTTATTCATTATCTCTGATAAATCGCATTCATTTAATATAACTGTTAATTAATTTTATTTATTGCATAAATTTGACAGTTAGAATTTATTTAATTGCATATTAACTGCTAGTCATAGTTATGTTAAATTTTATTTCATATTAACTGCCAGTTAAATTTACGTTTATTTTTGCATATAAACTGCAAATTAACAGTTATTAAATTTATTTTGAGTATAAACTGATAATTGATACCATTATTTATCACCTGTTATGTATTGATGATTGTTTGAAATTAGATGATGACTGTGATAAATGGATATATGATTTGATGGATGAATGGATGATTAGTTTTATTAATTGCAAGTTGCTATGCATTTCATTCATTCGGGATTGCGGTTTGAAATGATATACAACCGCATTTTTATTTTTGAATTGCGAATTGAAATGATAAACATCCGTATCACTTGACCATAGGGTAGAAAATTTTATACAGGCACCGCGGTATATATATATATATATATATAAAATTATTTTGAAATGATTTTCATGGTGTTGTAAAGCTATATATATGGTTTATGGGATATTGATTTGGTTATTTATATATATATATATATATATAGTAATTTTCGGTTTTTTTAAAGCTTTGTATGAATTTGATTTGAAGTATAAAATTTAGTTGATTTTCGAGATCAATAGGATTAAGAATTTATTTAAAATTAAATTTCTGGAGTTTTAAATGACTTAAAAGAGAATAAGATTTGAAGATGAATATTAAGTTAAATTGGAAATTTAATAAAAAGTTAAATTTTTTAAAGGATATGATTTTATAACTTGATTTTTGTGTAGAATGATTTAAATGAATGAATATCAGGATTATTTAAATGAATATAAAATAAATTGAAATATTTTTTCCAGTTATGTAAAGTTAAAGGTTTTCTTAAATTATATTGAATTCATTAAGTAAAGATTTCAAGTCTAAATAATAAGTAATTGAATTTAATATATATGGGATTTTTAAATGAGTTTGTTTTTTTTTTGAAATGGTGAAATAATTAAAGCTTTGGAACATAAGAATTGAAATGGTATTTGGAAGTTTAAATCGATATTTGAATTTGATTTGTGAAATCTAAAGAAGCTATTTTGTTTTATAAAAGTAGTTTGGTATTTAACCACTTAAGAGATGGAAACTTGTTTCAATGTTATGATTGTCAAGGTAGTATAATTTGGAAATATTATATTCAAGAGTTTTGATTTCTAAATATTTTATTTCGGAAAACCCTATGGTTTTGAAAAGAATATATATTGGAAAATAAAATGATATCGTATTGATTTGGGGTTTTAAGAATAAATGATATCGTATTTATATGGGTTTTAAATGGATATTTTATTCTGGTTTTAAAGTATAATTATTTTAAATGACCGCGGTGTTATAATAACGATTGGTTGGCAAAGAGACCGGGATCGGATATGGACATACTCTCTGTCGATACTGAAAACCACTTTGACTAACCGTGTACGCGGTGGAGATTCCAGAATGAAGTAGTTTGGTGGCGGCGTTTCCTGGTAAGGTAAATACGTGGACCCAACTCCCGTGAGTTGGCATGAGGTGGCTAAAACAGGAGCGATTGACGGGTTAATGAGGTAGCACCTCTGATCGGACACTTCCCTTCGATACTATACTCTGACTTTGGATTTTTCGGTGGCCACCTTCACTTTTGATTTCTTTGATGTGGGGATTTTGTTCGAGGTGGGCGGCAGCTGCGCGCTGCGCGTTTCCATCGGCCCGGAAGCGTAATTGGTATATCTACCCTGGCATTGCCTAGTTGTGCCGTGTCACCTACCCTAGCGCGCCTTATACGATTTTGTTTTGTACCATACCTATGGAGTGCCCTCTAACGACGCCCAGTACGGGGGAGATTACGGTACTGTATAGACTATAGGAATATATAAATGTGTTAAGGTGGAAAATGTAAAGCCTTAACGCTATTTAAAAGTAAGTTTATTTTACAATTAGACACTATTATAATAGCACAATATACTACATAGTAAATAGTTTAACAGATCCTTAGGAGATGTAAATCCCGAGCATCTCTTGAGTTACTGCACCCATATTTATTTCTGTTAATGTAACTCACATAAGATCTTTTAGTTCTGACTCGAGTGTATTTGTCTTTCCAAATTCGCTCCGGTCAGTCCGAGCGTTTCAGGATTGAAGATTTTATTTCCGGAGGACGAAGATTTTATTATTATTACTATAGATAATATGGTTTCACTACACTCATATTGTTCCGCTGCATTGTTATATGGTATGTGTACTCTGATATGTATTGTATAAATAAATCAAAGGTTTTTGTAAACAGATTTATGAACTGTATATTTGATTATTATATTTTATCCTTCCGTGTGAGATTCTGTTTCTTTCTCTGTTTTCTTATTTATCCCATAACAATCCGCCCTTACATATGGTTTGAATTGGCACGTGTGTCTGTTTAAATCGTGCAAAAAGGCAGGACGTTACAAAGCTAGCCTTTGCTTTTAAAAGATGTTCCCTATTGATCACCTTTGAACACAAAATGTTAAAGAATAAACTAATCCGATGAACAGCATTTCGCAGAACCTTATGTTATGGATAAGAATGTTGAAGCAATACCGGAAGCAAATGTTGCATTATGACATGGTAACCATGTGACTTCATATTTCTTAGTTCAGAAGGATTGATGCTCACATTGTTGTGGAAGTTAGAAGAGAATTTGTTAGGAACTTTCAGATTTTTCGAAACAGTGCAAAACTGTATCTTTTCTTCTTTGCTCAAAGTGAAAGTTGCCTTTGGTATGCTTATTTTATTTATTTCAGGATCTTCCATCACCCACAACTTTTTTTTTGTACCCATGATTTTCAAATCCTTGCGTGCATTGATGCCATCTTTTGACTTATCTTTATGGTCCATAATGGTGCTGATGAGATGCTCCGTGACATTCGTCTCGGTATGTATAACATCAATATTATGCCGGATCAAATTTGCTTTCCAATATGGTAAATCAAAAAAGATAGACCTCCTATACCATCTAGAAATATTGTCAACATCTTCATTGGTTGACTTTTTCCGTTTTCGACCAATTTCTTCTTTTTGTTTATCAACTTTCATTTTGATATTCGCTACTTTCTTTTCAACTTGAAAACTAGTCAATGGCCATTTAGGACGACGAAGTTCTTGTTCGTTGTTGATATTTGTCTTATCGTATCGAAACTTGTGTTCGTTAGGAAGAAACATTCGATGCCCCATGTAACACATCTTCTTACTTTCAGGAAGATGATAAGAACAAGTGTTTTCCCTACAAATAGGGCATGCAAAGTAACCGTGAGTTGTACATCCCGATAAAGTCCTAAAAGCAGGGTGATCATGGATTGCCCACAGCACCCTAGCTCTCATTGTGAACTCAGATTTACGTAACGAGTCAAATGTAACGACTCCTTTCCATAACTGCTTTAACTCGTCTATCAACGGCTGTAAATAAACATCAATATTTTTTCTTGGTTGTTTTGGCCCAGAAATCAACAATGTTAACATTGAGAACTCCCTTTTCATGCACATAGACGGAGGAAGATTATATGGTACTAAAATTACTAGACAACAACTGTAAGGGTTAGAGAGAGAAGCATGTTAACATAAACCATCTGTTGTTATCCAAGTGTGACATTTCGTGGCTCGGCAGCAAAAGTTTGGTCAAAAGAATCTACGGCTTTACATTGAGAAGTGTCACATGGATGACACATTACGGTTGGATTAGACTTGGCACGACCATGCCAGGTCTTCGCATCTGCTATCCATGGTACAATATACGGTCTCTTCAATCTAGAAATTAAAGGAAAATTTCTTAATGTCTTTCGAGGTTCTTTGGTGCATTTTCTCTCTTCGTTTAATGATGTCATACATCTAGGTTCATTGCAATTTGTACAAGAAACTTTGTTCTCATCATCTTTCCAGTACAATATGCAATCATTGATGCATGCATCATAAGTTTTGTAATTCATCCCAACTTGCTTAATGATCTTCTACACGTCGGAGTACTTTGTCGGCAGCGTGTTATCTTCGGGGAGTAACTCCTTTATTAGTTCGAGAAGTGCAGTCACACCATTATCTGAAAAGCCGTATTGAGTCTTCAAGCTATTCAGTTTCATAATGACATACAGCTTCGTAATCCCTTTTGAACATGAAGGATACAGTGGCTCTTTTACGCTACCAAAATGATTTATACTTCTTACTTTCATTGGCGTGTCAATCTGGATAATCAGTAGACTGCTCTCCAACATTAGCATGATCAGGCAACGGATTTGTAGGTTGAAAATGATGAATTCTATCTACATCATTGACCAGATCTTCCATCCTGATATGTTCAGACTCATCAGTAGTTGTGTCATGACTAATTGGTTGTTGTTTTTCCATCTCCGCCTTTTTTCCCCATGAAAATACCACACTGTATATGAATGGATGATACCCCATCTAAGCAAATGAAAATGAATTTCATCTAATTTGATCGTCTTCATATTTTTGCACCGGGTGCAAGGGCATAAATACACACCTTTCTTACCACCGTTTTTTCAACAAAAATAATGAACTTCTGCACCCCTTCTATATAGTATGTAGATCTGAGATCTGATTCAGTTATCCATTGTTTGTCTATGCTGAAAGACACACTGCCCTCCTATATCATATATAACAGAACATGAGACTTGCCCTTCAATGAGTCATTGTTCCAATTGCTCGAAAAGAAATTTTTTGAAAAATTCAAGTGGGAAATTATTGGAAATTTTTTGAATTGAAATGAATTATTAGAAATACGAGAAGAGAATAGCCCCACATTGTAAGGTAAGGGTCATGTTTTCAGATGTGTGAAGTATATTGATATAGACTATTTTCTATGATACTCTTAATTATAAAAATAGCATTTCTGTAAAAGTTAACACTAGCACCAAACTGTTTCCAAAAAATTTGCCATTACACTGACGCTATTTTGTAGCACCAGAGTAATGTCTATGCATTACCCCTCTCCTGACTTGGCTTGCACCATTAACATCAATTTTATTCCTAATATTAACACGCTGACCATCTACAACACATGAACAAAAAATCTTCATTCCTAATATTCATAACGGGATCATGGTAAATGCATTCAATTGCATCTAGTTTTATAAATATCATTCTAATAACATCATACATATCGACATAATAAATGAGTTTTGAATCCTACTTTCATTTCAACTTCTATCCTACAAATAATAACATCTTTACAAGCAGTAAGAAATAAAAAATTTCAAGTGTTAGTATTTATAACTCAGATGTTTTACTACTTAAAACTATGACATATGTTACATCCAGACGGTAGAAGTTCATTTTGTACAGATGAGTGGAGGTTATGTTTTGTAACAACATTAAACAATGTCTATAAAGATGCAAATAAGGTCCACAAATAATATTTCAGCAAAAGGCAAATTTATTACTAATCCTAAACTCTGCAATGAAGTTAAAATATGCTTTAACTTTTCACCTGTTTGTTACAAAAGCAAAAACAAACATTTATATTTTACAGTAGGATCATGTCACATATGTATTACCTTAGAAATAAAACCCAAAAATTGATCAGGCATTGTGTCAAAATAGGATATTGACAATTTCTTATTTATGAATGAGTCGAAAAACTATCGAGTAAAGGAATTTTATGGTAGAATTACATAAATCAAATACAGAAAGCGAAGGAAAAAGAAACTTGAAAAAACGAATGAAGACGGTTCAAAAAATTGAAAATTTTCAATCAGAAAAACGAAGACTTACGCTAAAACATATCAATTGAATCAACTTTCAATCATAAGGAACAGAGACTGAAGATGGAATAAATGAAAACAGTTAAAAAAAGCGAGGACGGAAACATCGTATCTGAAAAGTAGTAATTCTAGATGATTGAGGCAGCAATCAAATATCGGAAAACAAAGCACCACAGCAAAGCAAAGAAAATAAGCAGAAGCGTTAAAGCGATTCACAAGTAGCAAGACGAATATAGGAAGAAGAGCAACGTTACCTGATGCTGATTCGGACGTGACGAAGAAGACGAAAAATAACAACGGTGGGACGACTATGGATATATAGGCAGAAGGAGGGGGTTGATTTCAACCTTAAGAGGTGGATTGAGGGGAGCCAACAACGATTTGCAATGGGATGGGAGAGCACGAAATTGATATGAATTGGGAAAACGGAGAGATTGATATGAATTGGGAAGCCAGCAACCCTATTGTAGAAGAAATGGAATTTGGGGAAAATGATAAGTACGGGGCGTGTTTTGCCTGTAAAAGTTTCGCACCAAAAATAGGCACAACAAGTGATACGGCTAAAGAGCATATTAGATATGATAGTAGGCACGAAATTGGATACGGCTGCAAGCCTTATCACATTTGGTACGGCTATTAGCCGTGTCCAAACAATTAGGTAGGGCTTGAAGCCGTATCATATTTGATACGGCATTAAGCTGTATCCAAAAAGACGGATGGAGGGGTGGCTAAAACTGTTTTTCGGTGTAGTGAAACAAGAACAACAAATTTAATTTTTAATTCATTTATCAAAATAAATTTATTATACATTACATTGTAAAATTCTACTTTTAGCTTCAAATACCAACAAAAACCATCATGATTATTTAAAAATTTATCTCGCTTTTCTCCTAATATTTAACATTTTAGCCCCCGTATTTAAATTAATTATGCAATTTTAAATTTAAACTAATTAGACAACTCCAATTAACTATTATTCATATACTAAATTAGGAAAATATAAAAATTTCGATATGTACATGGTATTTATATCAATAGAAATGGTTAAATTAACTTTTCATTGAATTAATGATATATAAGTCAAATAAGGTAAATTTGTATATATAAATAATAGTAACAAGTTCAATATGTATTTAATTTATCAAAATAATTTCATATGTACTACTTTATTACATTTTTTAACATCAAATACCTTCATTTTAAAAAATTATAACCATTTACAAAATAATGCCCAGTTCCCTTTTAAGATTTTGCATTTAACTCCATATATTTGAATCAGTTTCGTAATCTTAAACTATTTAAACAAATTCAATAATCTACAATTTTTTGATTAGTCTAATAAATTGTAAAATATGTAACCTCAATATTTACACCATATTCATACTATAAAAAATGGTATAAACAAATTAGTTTAAATCAATATATTTACCGTGCATTGTAGTGTGAAATTCTTTTTTTGACTTCAAGTATCTATATTTTGAAATTTCTACGGTTATTTACAAAACCCTCATCAATATTTTTGTACATCTAAATCAATATGTTTTACTTCATTATGTAATCTTAAATTAAACTATGTGAATAAATTGAGTTAAAAAATATTCGTCGATTCATCTACTAAATCCTAAAATATGAAGGTTTCAATATGTATGCCATATTCATATTAGTAAAAGAGGTACAATTGTTTTTTCATTCAAATATAAAGATATATAAATCACATAATATAGATAATATTAACATAATTAATTTATTATTCATTTCTCAATAAATTTATTATACATTGCATTGTGAAATTATGTTTTTATCTTCAAAAACTTATATTTTAACACTTTTACAATTATTTGTCCCCTTCCAAAATTCTTACCCAATATTTTATATTTGAATTCCTGTATTTAAATTACTTCGAAATCTCAAAAGTAAAGAAAGAAAAAGGCAGAAACACCGAAATTTGACAATAGGGTTCATGTCGACCCACATGTCGACCTTTGGTACTCCATAGATCGACAAGTGGTTTCTCCATTGGTCGTCCTGTGGACAACAAGAGGTCGACGTACAGACCATGTAGAAGTCGACTTGTGTGAGTTCTAGCTGCAAGTTTTATAATTTTTAAATGTTCTTCTTTGGATCTCTTTGTTCAGATTGTCTTCTAGTCACTCGTCTTCACTCATCAATCCTCTTCATTTCAAAGAGTTGTAGTCTCATTGGAAAAACTATGAATCGATAGTTTCGTATCGTCAAGAAGAACGCTTCAATACCTTCAGATGTTCCATATAGGTAACGTAGCAAGTATCTCACCAAGGTGAGCCTACATCAATTAGGTGGAGGATAGATTTCAAAAATAAATTTATAGGTTGGACTGATACACAATTTTGATCAAAGTGCATTATCAGACTTTAAGCATATTCTCTACCTAATTTTGGTTCTTTTTCAAGAATATGCCAAATTTTCTCCTAACATCAGTAGCATGAAGATTAATATTGCAATGGAGGTGTAGGACGATAGAGATAATTGATAGTGGAATCGTTAATGACAGCTTAACATCTCTGTAGTTTGGCCTTGGTTATATGGAACTACTTCTAAAACTAAGTTATTGATCATTATAGACAATAAGGAGTGAAGACATAATGGTTAGTAGCATTATTGAAAGCAAAAAGCGTAAGACACAACCTGAGTCATAACAGAACAATTGCAAATATTGTTGACTCTATCACCACCTAGACCATGGTTATTGCAATTTTAATATTCATGTCCCTATAATGTGTTAACATAGGTGCATTCAACAAAAATAGTGTATTACAAAAAGACATGCCTGCAAAGAACATATAGTGTATTACTTCTATATGTTCAATATTCATTCCGTAAATTTTCATTTCCTTTGGAAAATTCCCAAGGCAAATCTTTATTTTCATGTTGGTTAATTTTTTTCAAATGGTTCTTTAATAAATAGCAAGACTATAATCTGGTATATTGGTTTAATAAAATGTTAGCAAGCTGCTGTTGTGACTTGTGAGTTTGGACTACAGCATAAACATGTTTAATGAAATTCATGTAGAATAAAAGCGAAAATTTATTTGATCATTGGGCCAGCCCAGTAGGTATACCGTTCAAAAGTGGACATAGAGCCAACTTGCACAGATTTTAGGCCTGATAGTTGAATATGATAGAAAGAAGAAATAAAGCCTACAAAAAACGCGCAACCCAATTCTCATATGGACACAATAAATTCAACATCAAGCTTTGAAATATGCCAACCGTGAACAATCAAACATCAGAATCGAGGCCGGCGGTTACGGAATTGATGCCAGGGGCGACGAAATTGAGACAGGAGGTGGCAGTAGCGACGAGCACTCCTACGACTAGAGCCGACGATAAACCTGATTGGGTATTTTTCTACCCATTTTTAGTTTTTAATTAGGGTTGTCATTGTATTTTATTTGCTTGATTCAAGAGTCAGTATTGTATACATGGAGATCCAAGTCTACCGAGGCTTTAAACTATGGCAACAGAATCCATCTCAATATATTTAGGTCGAGGTCGATCAACTCCTCACCACAACTAGGATTTTCAAACCATCGCCAAGTTCCCTTCACTGCAACCTCCTGTAGATCGTGTATACTTTATGAGTATACACTTCTTGACAAACTCAAGTTGTTACCTGCGCATACTTTATGAGTAAATTGTGTAACTTTGATAAACTTTGAGTTAATCTTTTAAAATTGAATTGTTTATTATGAATGATTTATTCGCTAAATTATTGAACCTTTTCAAATTCAGTTCTGATCTTTATGAACATTATTATTGAGCTTGTAAACTGAATTGTGTATTTTTAGGTCCGTAGGTTTGACATAGTGAAAGTTAAGATTTCACCATACATTATTCAGATATTTGAAACATTAATAATGGTTTTGTGTTGCTTAAAACTTTGGTTGTATTTTTTTTTCTTTGCATCTAGCTTAGTTTTTTTTACCCACAATGTTACCGTTGATAATAAGTAGAGTGTTGAGTTTATTTGGTATTAAGCCAAATCAGTACAAATGACAATGAGTAGTTTGGTTTGTCAACTCACCGGAACATTTAGATAATGATATTGGTGCTTTGTAACATTGTTGTGAACAATCTTGAAAACTTATGGTTAAATCCCGATTCAGATCGACATCTCTCCATTTACGATTCAATTTATATTCCGATTCAAACTTAGTGAAATCCGCAATTCGCTAAAGCATTTTAACTTATACAAACATATTTAAAATACTTATATATGGATTCACAATTTCAATCATAATATTTTTTAAAACAAAATAAAAAATGTATAAGGAGAAAATTTGGTTTTAAGTTTAGTGGTAGAAGTTTAAATATCAAAATCAATTTTAAAGTATGAAAGTTGAAACAAAAACAAACTACATCTCAAAAGCGTCAAAAATATGAAGTTCTTTCATGCACATCAGATGCCACATCTGAATTCATAAACATCATCATTAACTTAAATCAATCTCTGTATTAGTGGAAATATTAACATAAAATTAACAAAATATATTTTCTAGTAGTTTTCCTTTGGTTGTTACTTGTTAGTTTATATTCTCATGTAAAATTGTGGATTATTATTTCAGGAGGTAGAGAGACGAGAATTAGAAAACTGCTCAATGGAGCCAGGAAAGATTAAGATTAAGATGGTACTTCATGATGATTTGATATCTCAAATCCTACTATGGTTGCCTGTGAGATCTCTATTACGGTTAAAACATGCGTGCAGATCATGGCGTGCTTTGATCGAAAGTAGCTATTTTATCAAACAACATCTCCATCGCCATCATTATGATCCTAGTTTGAAGGATAAAAACCACAATCTAATTTATCTACTCCGAGGTAAGAACTCGTCCATCACCTTTACGTCAACCTCTAGTGAAGGTTTTGAAGAGCCAAACGTATGCCTACAACTAAATTATTCAGTCCTAGATGTAGACTTCCCTGTTCATGAAGTAGTGAGTTATAATGGCATCATATGTTTGAGTCTTATAAACTGTAAGGGAGAACAAAGCATTTGTCTTTGGAACCCTGCAACTAAAAAATCAAGGGTTCTCCCACAATCGACTTTCCCTGGTGACGTCCCACTCGGAATTGGATTTGGCTATGATATTAAAAGCAATGATTACAAAGTCGTGGAACTTATCAAATGTGCTTTTGTTGGAAAGAGATCTGTCGAGGTATATAGCCTAAATAGAAGTTCTTGGAAAAGGTCAACTACTGTTTTTCCATCTGGATTTTGTTATGAAAATCCTAGCATGCCATTCAATAATGGAACTTGTTTCTTTTGGGGATATACTAGTTATGGAAACAGTGGGATTTTCTGCTTTGACTTTAGCTCTGAGATGTTTCGCTCTATATCTTTGCCACCTGTTGATTGCTATCCACTGATCCAATGTCGTATGAGTGTTGTACATGATAAAATTGCATGTGTTGTAGATACAAAGGACAACCAGATAGAAATGTGGGTGTTCAATGAATATGGGACGGTAAACGAGTCTTGGACTAAACTCTACACGGTTAATACTTATCCGATAATAGATGACCTAACGCCCTTTAAGGGGGTTTCGATGGATGGTAACTATATTTTCTTTACAAGAATGGAGCAGATGTGCAGGTTCAACGTGGTTACCAAAGAAACAAATTGTTTCACACTTAAGAATATGTCTTCTTCCATTGCTATGACTTTGGTGGGATTCAAGGAAAGCCTGGTTTCGGTTGAGGAAGGAAATAATGCACCTATTTGCATTAACAAGGATAGTGGAAATCAAAAATAATTTAATTTATGAGTTGGCTTTTGTTCCTTTTATTTGCTGAAGGAAATAATTTATGAGGTTGTAATGATCTTCTATTGTTTATTGAACATGAAAGAATTGAATTTGATGGATTCATTGGTTTGAGTTTAATGCTAAACTCTCATTGCATCTTGGTAACAGGACATTGCGACAAGATTTAATGTAATCTTATTTGCAATTCAAATTAGTTTAGAGACTGTCCGTTTCCATTATGAACATGCTTTTTTTAATCAGCAACGTTTTGTTTATCTTGGATTAATTTGTGAAGGCTTAGTGATGATACAACGGTACATTACATCTCTGGGTATTATATTGTTTTTCGGTGTTAACTAGGATAAGCGAAGTAATTTGCTACAAGATTGACAAAAAATGACCTTACCACGTGTTCTGAATTGTGATGATACTATTGTTAATTTATGCATCATTTGTTCATGTTATGTTTTTGTATTCATACTATGACTAATGTCCCGTAGCATTAGCTTTCAATGTATATTATTTGTTTGAATAACACAAGTCATGATAGAAACAAAGGAGAAGGTTATTATTATGTTCATGTCGAACTTTACAGTAGACTTTGGCTGAGTTTGAGTTCTTTAATCAAGACTTAGGGTGCGTTCGTAAGATATTGGACATGTTAAAAATTTCATTCACGTTCAAACACGTTGGACGTTCCAACGAAGGTTGACCGATATAAATGCATGTTGGTCTGAAAGCTACTTTTTGCTGCGTTTAAAAAATTTGGATGCAAGTTATTAATTATCTATACTATAATGCAAAACCTTGGTCAAACCGGTCAAACTGAAGCCTTTTTGGCAGTCTCCAATTTACCCCACATTCTGCCCAAAATCAAACATGTGTGCACAAGGGCACTTCTGTCTTTTTCACCTCCCACGTTGCCCCCATCATCTTTTCTGTTCCCCTTCCTTGCTTTCCACTTCCCCTTCCTACCACGTTCAATTTGAACTAACCCCACAAAAAATGGCATGCTCCCTCCTCCACCTCCCTAACCGTCACTTCTACGCTGCCTCCCTTTCTTCCCCTTCCCCTTCTCCCTTCTTCCTCTGCACCATACGCGTGCCGTATTACTCCATCACAGCCAACCGTCGTCGTCTACTCCCCTCCTAACCAATTTCCCCTTCAATCAGTTCAATTTAGACATTTTCTTACCCACGTTTTCCATTTTCTCACTGCAAGAAACCGCATCAAACTTTCTCCTCTTCTCAATTCTCAAAAAGAAAAAGCCCTACATCTCATTTTCTTTATTCTTGATTATTTCATTCGAAAATCAGCTCTTCTTCAAGTTGAGCTTGGTATCAATGCACATCAACCATCGTTCGATTAAGGTACCAAAATTTCTTTTGCAATTAATTGTATAACAAGCTTTAGTTTATTTACTGATTTTAACTGATAGGAGAAATGAAACTAACCTAAGCAAATTTGAGCGACGGCTGTGGTCGGAGGGGCGGGAGAGATGAAACTAACCTGAGCAAATTTGAGCGACAGCTGTGGTAGAGAGGCAGGAGAGATGAAATAACCTGAGCAAATTTGAGCAGAAGAAAGGTGTGGGGAAGAGTTATCTAAACGTGGAGTGGGAGATATTTTCATACCATGGAGGTATGCTTTTATTTTAAGAACATGAATTAAGTGCTGAGATCTACAGTTATGGAACATTTGCTTTTTTAATCTTTGAATCTTCATCCTTCTTATCTTTTATATTTATCCTAATCACCATGATCAAAGGTTTTTCTTTTTAGTACCTTTTGTATTATGATTATGATTACAAAGCTATTGACATTTTTTTGTTAGGTGATTCTTTTCCTTTCAAATACTTTCCCTACCCAAAAAGCAAGCCCAGGGAAATGATACTTTGCATCTATGGATTTTCACCTAAAATATCGGCTTTGCAGGTTTGCTTTTCTATTTTATATAATCAGTTGGAACGTTTCAAACATTATTTTATACATTGTTTCATTTCATTTTGTTAATTTCACCTTTGCTTATATCATGCTTGGTCAAATGCTTCAAGCAGAAAGTCAGAACTTTGCAACTTAACACTTTCTTACCTCAATTATTGTAATATTAGAGTTTGTACAAAATTACTTGATCATCCAAAATAAGCACAATTTTACAAAGAAATTTTATTTTGATTTGAATTTTTTAATTTTGTTTTCAAAACACTAAAAAGCATGGTTTTGATTTTTGAGGCTTGCTATCTAAACCGTAGGACACAGAACATTTCTATAATTACTATTCTAATTTGGTTAATAAACTTATTACAGTCAAACATTTATTTAAAACCCATAACATCAGTTCAGATTTATTATCAGTTTGATTACATTTCTGAAACTGCATGTTTCCTTTCGTTGTTCGTAAATAGATGCAATTCAAGTTGCATTATCATTTTCAGGTCATTTTGATTTGTGCCCAAAAAGACAGTACATGTGAATTTTCTTAAATATTCACTTCAGTTCACGAAACAAAAATGAATTTAAACAAAATTTATATAAATTTCACTCTGATTTGTGAATATTGAAGATACTAATACAAATGCTAAGGCCAAGGGCAGTGATCTGAGGAACAAGCCTGCAACAAATATACTTCCGGTTTAAAATTACTAACAATCCCAATGATTTATACTTAATTTTTGCTCTCACTTGCTCATCAACTACCCTGATATAATAAATTAATAACTCTAACTTAAATGGATTGATATTCAAATTCAACATTTGTTTACAAAGTGGTTAATCTCTCTCTCATTCTCAGACATAAAAAATACGTTAATATTTCTTTTTTGTATAAGAAAAAGCCGATCATCATAAAATTCTTGCTGAAAACTGTGAATATGTTAGTTCAACAAATGAGATCTATATTTACATCACCGAGAAATTCGAATTTTTATTTGTGGTTTACTATAAATTGTATAGGTACACAACATACATGATCATGCAAGAAGAAAATTTATATCAACGATCGGTTTCTTCCGACTTTTACAAGGTTATTCTATTTTCTACCTAATCAATTAATATTATAGCAGATATGCATTTTCAAATACATGTTTAGTAACATATAATATGCCATCTAAATTATCTGTTTAAGGAAAAAAAATAAAAGTGAAATTAGACTGCACAATTCTTTTAAAGTCTGATATGGCCATTCATTATTGACTCATCTTACTATTCTTCGAAACTTAGTATTAGCTTACTCATTATGTATTACTATGCTTGACGGTTTGTTTTTATTCAATATATTATCATACTACCTATCATCTTTTTAGTCCAAACAGTACCATTTGATGAATCTATATTGATTCAATAGCTTTATGAAACCTTAATACTGTTACATTTTCATTTAATAGCATTTATTCTCATTGGTAATAATGTCACAAGAGTAGTTCATTTGAATAATAATAGCACTGTTCTTCAAAGCTTTTGCTTCATTTGGGATTTTGTTTCTTTTTTTATATAATTAATTGGACTATATACTCTACGAAAGATTATATGGACAAGTTGGTTGTAGTAGATGTTTTAATGAGTATCCATTATCTGATAAAATAGATGTAGATCAAAATAAGTTACAATAAGTATCTATATAAGTCGATATTGTACCAATGTCCATTATAATATTTATCAACAATACAATATTCGTATTGCATAATTTTGACTTTTTATTTCACTCATGTGATTCATGTGACTCCTGTGGAAAAACTGTATAACAGCAAAAAAATGAGGAACTGAGAGGAAGGTGTTCAAATGCCAGCCGCATTTGCCACAACTGCCAACTACAGCTTCAGCAAGACAACGACTATCAGCAGATTCGACAAGACAACAACCGTATTTAGGTATGCAAATCCTATTAATATGCTACACTAAGCACAAATATATTAATGAAAAGTTGACTGGAACAAATATGTTGCTTGGTTCAGATATTCATTTAATGGTGCAATAGTTATAAGTAATATATTCACTTTCTAAGTCATTACACACACCGCTACTAAAATTTTAACAATGTTCAGACTGATTGTCGATGTTTCCCAAAATTCATAGGCTAAAAGCTAGAAATATCATTATGCATATTTTCAGTATGACTCATAAAAACGTTTAATTCAGGATTGTTGTACTGTTTATGACTATTTGTACCATACCATTTGTGAGTACATACAATTTTGTTGTTGCTATTGACCTTCCATTCTCTTTAACTCATTATATGCCTACTCTATAAAATTAGTTCCACTTTTACAGTAATTCATTACTGCGTCTGTTATGGTTTTTCCATAGTGTCGTGATTTTTATACAGCTGTCAAGAAAAAACAAAATTGATTATTAGCAACCTAATAGGACTTGAAGCTTTATAATTCCTTTCAAATACAAATAACCCTTTTAAGAAGATTGAGCTATGAGTATAATTTAATATAATATTGTATAATGTAGTGTATGAACTTTTGATGTTATATAAGCAAGAAAATAAAAGGCTTGGCTAATCCAAAATTTATGTTTTCTAAATTAGTGAAAGTTGTCAGAGTACAAAATACGTTTCACCTGTTTTTTCTGCATTTGTGATTCGATTATAGGTGTCAAATGCTTCAAGCAGAAGGTCAGAACTTTGTAACTTAACACTTTCTTACCTCAATTATTGTAATAGTAGAGTTTGTAAAAAATTACTTGCTCATCCAAAATAAGCACAATTTTACAAATAAATTTTATTTTGTTTTGAATTTTTGAATTTTGTTTTCTAAACACTGAAAAGCATGGTTTTGATTTTTGAGGCTTGCTATCTAAACCGTAGGACACAGAACATTTTAATAATTACTATTCCAATTTGGTTAACAAACTTATTAAAGTCGAACATTTATTTAAAACCCATAACATCAGTTCAGATTTATTATCAGTTTGATTACACTTCTGAAACTGCATGTTTCCTTTCGTTGTTCGTAAATAGATGCAATTCAAGTTGCATTATCATTTTCAGGTCATTTTGATTTGTGCCCAAAAAGACAGTACATGTGAATTTTCCTAAATATTCACTTCAGTTTGCGAAACAAAAATGAATTTAAACAAAATTTATATAAATTTCACTTTGATTTGTGAATATTGAAGATACTAATACAAATGCTAAGGCCAAGGGCAGTGATCTGAGGAACAAGCCTGCAACAAATATACTTCGGGTTCAAAATTACTAACAATCCCAATGATTTATACTTAATTTTTGCTCTCACTTGCTCATCAACTACCCTGATATGATAAATTAATAACTCTAACTTAAATGGATTGATATTCAAATTCAACATTTGTTTACAAAGTGGTTAATCTCTCTCTCACTCTCAGACATAAAAAATATGTTAATATTTCTTTTTTGTATAAGAAAAAGCCGATCATCATAAAATTCTTGCTGAAAACTGTGAATATGTTAGTTCAACAAATGAGGTCTATATTTACATCATTGAGAAATTCAAATTTTTATCTGTGGTTTAGTATAAATTGTATAGGTACACAACATACATGATCATGCAAGAAGAAATTTTTTATCAGCGATCGGTTTCTTCCGACTTTTACAAGGTTATTCTATTTTCTACCTAATCAATTAATATTATAGCAGATATGCATGTTCAAATACATGTTTAGTAACATATAGTATGCCATCTAAATTATCTGTTTGAGGAAAAAAAATAAAAGTGAAATTAGACTGCACAATTCTTTTAAAGTCTGATATGGCCATTCATTATTGACTCATCTTACTATTCTTCGAAATTTAGTATTAGCTTACTCATTATGTATTACTATGCTTGACGGTTTGTTTTTATTCAATATATTATCATACTACCTATCATCTTTTAGTCCAAACTGTACCATTTGATGAATCTATATTGATTCAATAGCTTTACGAAACCTTAATACTGTTACATTTTCATTTAATATCATTTATTCTCATTGGTAATAATGTCACAAGAGTAGTTCATTTGAATAATAATTGCACCGATAAGGATGCAGTAGCTTCGGTCATAGCACCAATAAGGATGCAGTAGCTCTTTAGGTAATAACATAGTTTGCAACAGTCAAATTATATACGTGTGTAACTTAGCAGAAAACATAGTGCAAAAATAAAGACGTCGTTGTACCTGAAATGCTAAAGATTGTGGAACCATATTAACAAAATAAATAAGACTTGATCCTGTGACTTTCTTATCCATTCATAGTGAAACAAATGAAACTGAAGTAATTGCCTGCACAACACATAATTAATTTACAAGGTAAACTACAATGTACTAGCATAATCATTCCAGAAGGCACGTTAAAAAAATTACTAATTAAACAAAACTAACAAATAGCAGTAAGTAATGATGATTATATGGAATATTTACCAACTACAGCATGCTAGATTCAGTACAGTACTGAATAAGAAGCTTTGATTTTTTTTTATTAACATCAACAGACGTCGTCAACAAAGCATGCTTCCTGGCACAAAATTTCCTTCATGGAAAACCATTTCTACGAATAAGCATGCTAAAAACACGTGGAGTTCCGCTACTTGCCTGTATTTTTCAAACTCATTTTGTTTGCTCTTATATTAATCTAAAAATATATTTAAAGGAATATATATTTTATTCTCAAGTCCACATGCTTTTCTTTCATTCAATACAGAAATGGTGTAGTAGCGATAATTTTGTGAAATTTTTACCGACACCAAATTTGTTGATTTTAGTTGGATTTACTTTATGAGAATATCAAATATTATCACACTTTAAGTTTGGTATTGTAATTGCTGTATAATAGTATATAATTTGAAAGTTTTATCATTACAGTATATGTTTCATCAGTTCGTTGTTGACTTTTGCAAAATTTTGAAAACAATTTATGATTGTTTTAAACAACCCATTTGTTATATTACATCACCATAATAAGAGATTCTATGAAGTATTTACATATTACATGTTTGGTTTAGGATTCGCTAACACAAGCAGTTGTGTGATTACTAATTCTTATTAAAGTTCTGTTTACGATATAGGACTGTATATTGTGAAATTTCATGCATCTGGAATTTCAATATATATCATACCGTAATGCCTATTTGTTTCTTCTTAAAAGGGGATGAGTTCATGGCAGTATTTGGTTAAATTTACATGTAAAATCTTTGTACTCTTTCAGCAAATGCTCACTGACAAGGTGCAGTATCTTCGGAATGGAATCCTTGAACAGTTGCATATAGCAATAACAAGCAGTACATGGTAACTCTTTATTTAGCAGGTATTTAATTAAAATTTGTCTAACCATGTTGTTTCTCAATTTTAATAGTGTTCAAAATAGAAAAGGTGTTTTCTATATTAGGTTGTCTTCTCATCTATCAGAGTCTATTTACTATTTAGTACAACACCTCAAACCTTAACATCACAGTGGACTTTTTCAGCAGGACTGCTTCCACCCTGCACATTTCCATATGGAAAACTGTTTCTTATATTAAGCATGGGAAACAAAACATGGAGACAAGCTGCCTGCCTGTATTTGCATAACTCATTTTGTTAGTTGTTGTAATAATTTAAACAATATTTCAAGGAATATATATTTTGTACGCACAACATATTTTTGTATGCTTTTGTTTATTTTATCAACTTATCCATCTTCAAAAAATAGTCGACTTTAGCTTCAGAAATATCGAAAACACTTTCAACCTGATTTCATTTCTGTATAAATTTTCATGTTATATTTGTACTAATTTTGCAATTTATGCATGTGGCAAGTGTTGTCCATATTAAAATGGTCTTGGTGATGTATCTATATTATGTTAACAGGAAATTTAGTTTAAACATGTTTAAGAAAGCACTAATGCAAGATATTAGCACACGCAATGCATTCACATACACAGTTCCATGCGAGTTTTTGTTTCATGAAAGCAACCAATTTAAAACATATATAGGGGTTTACTTTTGATGTATTCGGTGTTTGATGAAAAAGAGTGGTTGGTGATCATATTTTTCGGTGTTAGCAAGGGTTATGGATATTTTTCGGTATATATTCTTCCTAATAATAATGAAATTTTTATTTAGCAGTTGTTTTTGTTCAAATTTTTGTTATATATCCACCATACCCCCTCCTATGACCTGATATATTGTTTAACCGTCTGTTATCTTACTCAAGATAAGGATTTCAGTAAACTTTTTATGATATCTCTACAATAATCAGACAAACAAAATTAACCTTGCACTAGGACAAAATCTAAAGGCTAATATGCCTTAATTATTTTCTTATGAAGTAAACTTGAAAATATCATACATTATTCATAGGTTGATATAACTCAAAGGTGTTTCATTATCGGGTTTACCTATCGTCCTTCTTACAACACTTTATTTTTGTTTAGTTGTCATATCTTCTTTCCCTTTTTTCCTATAATTAACAAAAACATTACTATGATCTCTCACAATATCATAATTGTAACAAAGACAAAATACGCACACTTCCTTCTTTGCACACGTCCAACGGACGTGCCACCATACTCGTAATAATAATATTTAACTTAAATCTGAATTTTTAAAAACTTATAAAATTAATAACTTATGCAAATTAGGTCCGCTTGAGACGTAGTTTTTTGTTTGCAATCGTATCAAACTGTTTTACATTCTGAAATTAGTTTGAACTAAATTTGAGCAATTCATAAAGTTAAAATATACATTTCAAATATTTCACTCGGATTCTCCGTTCAAATACCCGTTTGCAATCAAACGCATTATTCATTCAACCAACTTTTTCGCTCAAATGCCCAGTTACCGTTCATTGCAAACACACCTTTATACCCATGTTTGTCTTCTTAGTTTATGATTGATTGAAGTTGATTGATTTTATTTGGTTGTTTTTTTTGTATATATCTTATGTTATATGTCTACTACTAAAATCTTTATTAATAGTTGGTTTGGTAGCGCAATTTTTTGGTCCGATTGCGAATTTTCAAAATTGCCCTTAAATATATTTCTTTAATAATAGTTGGATGTCACACTTTTTTAATATTAACGTGAACTACCAAAAATGCACCTCTATAAATATTACTAAATATTAATATAGCTTAAAAATAGGATCAAATAAGTTTCATTACCACTTCAAAACGCCCATCTAATATTATCGAAATCTTACGATACACTAAAACAAAAAAAAAATATGATGTAACAGATAAACTTTCTTCTTTAAGTCATTCTTTATTATATGTAATAGTAGAAATAAAAATTTAAACCAATAAAAATTTAAATTCATTCTTTATTAACTAATAATAGAAATAAAAATTCAAACTAATAAAAAAATTAGATGTTGCAATTTAGAAAGAAAAATTAAAACTAATTGCATATCATTTCAACGCAAAAATATGGTTAAATATTTGTACAAATCATATATTTTTTGAACGAGCTAAAAATACACAATCTGTAAAAGAAAAAAGCAATTCACACGCGAATTGCGTGCCATCATCATGCGCGAAGCGCGTGCCGTAACGCTTATTAATAGTTTGTTTGGAAGCATAGTCTTTTGGTCCGACCGTGAACTTCCCAAAATACCCTTCACTCATGCGTAATTCAAGTATTATCTATATTATTACTTTTACAACCACCTACAAAAAAATCAATTATTTCTAACCTATTATTTCTGCGCCGGATTGGAACAATTTAAACTAAAACTTGAATATTTCAATAAATATATATCTAGGTTTGCCTGTTCACTGGAATGAGAATATGTTAAATACGCACATCAGATAATAAAAGATTTTTTTAGATTATTCAACACATCTTTAATAATCTTTAATAATAGTTGTAATACTTTTGGTATCACACTTTTTGATAGCATTGTGAACTAAAAAACGCCCCTCTCTATAGATATTATCAAAATTTAATATCGCTTAAAAATAGGATCTAACATTAAATTCCTTTACAAATTTAAAATGCCCCTTTATAAATATTATTAACTCTTAATATCACTTAAAAATAGGATTTAACAAATAATATATTTTTTACAACTTTTCTTTATTAGTTAATAATACAAAGAAAAATTCAAACTACCAAAAACAATTAGATGTAAAAATTAAAATTCAAACTAACTACACATGATTTTAACATAAAAATTGCCTAAATATTTGTGCAAATCATTTTTACTTGAATGTGTTAAACATATACAATTTTTAGTTCATGCGTGGAGCGAGTGTCGTAGCGCTTGTTTAATATTAATAAGGAAAATTCAATAAATATGATTTTCACGGCGTTTTTTTGAAAGTTCCACAATGCTCTACATCAATCAACGGAATTTTACCATCTTTTGCAACCTCCATCACCATTCCTCTACCAACCACCCATCGACGGAGTTTCACCGTCAATTTACATGAGATAAAAATACCGTCACTATTAAAGTTTTTGCACTTATAGCACACATCCATTCATAAGTTTTTTGTTAAATAAAAAGTAAATACTTCTACCTATTAGATGCATGTACGTGCGATTTACACTAGTATGAATAAATATTTTATTTGAGAATTAACCTACTGATGGTTTATTTTTACCGCTTGTTAATTTTATTGCTCTATATGTGCGTCGCATGAATGTAGACTATTTATGAGCTAATATGCAAGGATTAATTTTTTTCATATTAATTGACTAAGTTATGTTATTAGGAAATTGTAACGATCCAAAATTTTCGATCCCGAAAATTCCAGATAGTTAAGAAAAAGAAGAAACAGAAAACCAAACTCAGAATCTTACATTCGCAGCGGATAAAATATAATATCAAATAATATTCTTTACACAAAGAAAGCTGTATCAGTCAATTACTTTTTAATACATCAGAGTTACACAAATACACAAACACTGGACATATACAATCATGTCCCAAATAACTACAATACATCATAGCGGAAACACTCCATACGTTTCTGCCATCCAGCTCGCCTCCTGAGCTCTAGAACATCCTTATCTGAAAAGCTGTAATACTCGGTTTGACTCGAGCATTACATCAAAGTAACACCCGGGTCAGGCTGGAAACCAGCGTGAATAAGCCCATCTAACATGGAATACAACAGCATAAAACTTACATAAAACTCGGGGCAACTCGTATCAAATTTGCAAATTCACAAGTTTGGTATAGACAACACTTATTACACCCATCAATTTCTAAGTACCAAACTTAGATTAAATGGTCCAATTCGCTAAAATCATTTTATTCCAACCTATTGATTTCACATATCAAATCTGTATAGAATTATTAGATTACAAATCGAAATGGTTTCGGGTATTTACTATTACCCGACTCCGGTCTCTTCGAATTCAATACCATCTTAACCCACGTTATTCAAGTGAAACACAATTCAACCTTTAATCACAAGATGTCACTTTTTACACAGCAATTCATCATCGACAGATAATTACACAATCACTGTTCAAGACAAACATATCAATTCACAAACATTTCATATCAGAAATATCAACCAATCATTCATAAGCAAGATTAATTAGTCACCCATTCCTAATTAAATCAAATTAATTATTTTAATCATTTTTAACCTTGCTTACTTAACAATAATTAATTACAAACTATTAATTAATCATCCCCTAATTATCCTCTCTAATTACATTCGGTAATTATCCTTTAATTAATTTACCACATTCATTAATAAATCTTGATTAATCTCGTTCAGTAATTAATTATTCTTCATTACTTACATTAATTAATTAACCTCTTAATTTAATTCACTAAGAAATTCCTCCTTAATTACTTCCACAAGGTAATTATCCTCCTTATTTGGTAATTTTCCATTTATTACTTATGCTAAGAAATCACTTAATTAATTACATTAAGTAATTAATACTTAATCGGTTTCATATGTGTTTACTCTTAATTGCTTACTTAATCTCGTATAAAACACTTAGGAATTATTAATTAATTAACCTAATAATTATTCAAACCAAATTTTTTTTAACATCATAGACAATCTTTATTATTGAAACTTGTTTAGATCCTTACTTTATATCTAAATCTAGTTTAAAAAAAAAACATAACCAAAATACCCGGGCCATTTAAATTTAAATATAAAAGTGGATTGATTCAACATATACACTTGATCACTTGTTAATTACATGCTTTGGAAGTGAAATTTGTTATGGATTTTCTTTACGTTATACTATATATATTTTTTCCAGTTTTTTTTTAAAATAAACCAGACCAAACAGGCTGGACCCCAACCCAAAAACTAAAGAATAAAACCCAACACCCTTATTTATTTTACACTAAAAAAAAACGGGCCGAAGCCCAATTAAACTAACGAAAGAGCCTCTCCCCCATCTCTTCTCTTCTACTTTCCAGCCTAACACTACACTCCCAAATCCACCTGAATCCTATGCCACCAAGCACAGCGCGAATCCAGCTTCGATCAATTCGAACGAAAATCCCATCACACAAAAAAAAAACGACTCGACCACTACCCAATCTCAGCATGGATCGAAACCCCCCTTCCATACCTTCTTCGATCTCCTCGCCATGGAAGTTCCTATGTGCACACAGTGCACATGCATGTGCATAACCATCCAGATGTCCATGCCATCACCGCGATGCCCCGGAAAAACTTCCCTCGTCCCTATACCGTCATCACCACCTCGCCAAAGTTCAACACACCACGAATCCAAAAAAGGCCTCACACAGGAATACCAAAACCTACCAATCCCCATCAATCACCGAACTGCTACCATCCTACCACATAACACCACTCACCACCACCTCCAACAAGGTCTCCATGTGGTATGCCACCTTCCTGCCAATTTCGACGCCACCCAGTGCTCCCTTGATTTTCCAAAACCCACGCGTCTCGACCACTGCCGACGCCCTTCCTAAAACCCTAAAATCGAACACCCCACCTAATCCAAACCTTTATTCAAAAATCGGCCATGGTCGAACTTTTCCCCTCAATCATGCACATCTTCCAGTACGATCCTTCCACCGTCTCGACCACCCATGGTCGGGAAATTTATTTTTCTCTGAAAAATGTCAAATCTCAAAATTCTCTCTTCCTAGCTTACTAAAAATTCCCAAACAAACACTAAAATTCAAGTCTTCCCTCAGAGATTATGATCATATAGGTGAATTGATATTTCATATATGCTAAGAATCGACCAAATACATATATTCCTACTGTAAACTCCATATTCTCTCAAATCGTTAAATAAACAGGTCTACAATTTTTTTAACTTAAACTATATACAAAAATAAACACTTTCCTATTTCATAGCATCAACAAATTCGAATTGGGTTTTGAGATATAAAATTTTCAAATTTGGGATAGTTTAAGAGTTACTGTTAACAGTTGAAGTTCCTCACAAACAGTCATACCATATTCCCATCCATATAAACCAAATAACCAATTATTCATTTATGAAAAGCAATTCCACAACATCACTACTAAAATCCATTACGTTCATGAAAGTATAGAGCAGATTCATCTTTAAAAGGAGTATTTTACTCATAGTATATTGATAAACAGAGTTTTAGGCTAAATCTTTGATTTGGCTTCGAAAATTTTGGGAGTTAGAAAATTTCTGAAATTTTTGGAAAATTTTTTGTTAACGACAAAAATATTTCAAATTTGAAATTTATGTAAATTAGTAGATGAAACTAATATGAATCAGTTATAAATGAAAGATAAAATTCAATATTCAAATTTAAATAAATTGAATTCGTATGAAAACGGGGTTGAATAGAAGTAGATGTGAAAACTTCTGTAAGGAAATGTATGAAATGATTTTAAAGGGCTATGATTGGATATTATTGCTAGGTAAGATATGCAGGTATTATAAAAGGAAAAAGAAAATCGGATTTGATTTCAGGAGATAATGTGAATTGCCCGATAAAAAGGTATGTATTTAAATTTCTATATGAAATTGGATTGGGTTTTGATCTAGCCACTTGCCTTTTTGTTTTCTTTTGAAATTTGGGAGCCCGTAGTCGCATTTTGTAGTTGTAACGAGCTAACCGCGCAAAGGAGACGCTGACAAATTTTTTCGAAAATTTAGAGAGTTAGAAAAATTTTGAGAAAATTTTGATAATTCAAAGCTTGATTTTAAATTGAAATTTATATGATTGAGCAAAAAGCGTATTGTTTGGAAACTGTGGGAGAGTTTGGAAGTTAGTAAGAATGATAAGGGGTCTTTTATAAAAAGATAGTTGGTAGGATATTGAACTGTTGGTTTTGGGGGAAAAGTAAACGGGTATTGGACCATTCTTCCTAATTAATAATTTCGGGAACGAAATTCTTTTAAGGGGGGAGGAATGTGACGACCCGGAATTTTTAACAATTTAAAATGGAATAATTAATTGATTTTAAAATATTTAAAAGTTAATTTTAACTTGAATTTCAAATATCACTATTTACTTGATAATTAAATTATTGAATTATATAATTTGAAATAGGGTCAAATGTTGAATCTGGAGTTTTAAGCCTGTTAAAAATAATTTAAAGGCTTGTAAAATTTATATGGATGATACTGAAGATAGTAAAAGTGTTAAAAATTGATTCGAAAGTGTTTTGTTAAGTTTTGGAATTTTATCGTTTAAATCGATATTTAAAAATAGCCTTCGAGGCACAGTCTCGGAATTTGATGAAACCAGTTCCATTGATCCGTAATATTATATTATTAGCGAATTTCAATTTTCGTAGCAATCGGAGTTGTCGTTTGACCCTGGCAGCTCAAAAAGTATAGAAACTATTTTAATCTATTTGAATTTAAATTTAAAAATAAATATTGACCTGTCAAAAACAATTTCACATCAAAACTTTTAGCCTTCGCTCAATTGTTACTGTAGCTAGGAAATGTCTGAACGCAAAACGACTCAAACACGTTCCCATCTTCCTTAAATCATGCTGCTTTCTCATTGTAGAATAAAATAAAATAAAAATATAATAATATATCACCTCGTCCTTTCCTTCTGAAGGAAGCCTCTAGCCTTCGTTCTTTAATTTAGACCTATCTTCTTCTTTGATGAATCATTTTGGTAATTCATCTCGGAAAAAAATTTAATGGCCGAAGCCGTCGTTTTAAAAAAATAATAATCTCAAATCGAACGGTAATGGCTTCTTCTTCGTACTGCTTTCCTAACCCTAATTTTCACCCACGCCATCACTAATCTTGAAGCCACCATGAAACACCACACTCTCTAGCCAGATCCATAAACCCTTCTTCCCATTACAATATATCTCCTCTTTATCCTAAGCCGCCTACCCCCCTTTCTCCTCATTTCAACAAACTCGATTTCTCTCCCTTCCCCAGACCTACGTACCATCGTTCCCCCCCCCCAAAACCAATTCCTGATAGACAGTTTCGTTTGCTTTGTATTATCCCCTGTTGAGATCGAGGAGAGAATGGTCGATCCTTTGTTGATTTATCAAGATATTCTATGTGGTATAAGATCAGACGTCCCTACACAAGCTTATGTGCAGGCTACTCGTACCTCTGTTTTGTCTCGATATCTATGCATGAAGCTACTACTGTTACAATCCCAATTCCTATACCAGAGACTGATGCTGCTAGTCCTAAGACACAGGATGTGCTCAGTTCGCTTGCATAGTCCGCAGATTGCCCTAACCCACATATTGAGTCTGAGTCACCATTCTTGTTGTGTTGTTCAAGCTTTAGTCAAATCGCAGAGATAGAAGTAGATCTGGGAAGTACGTACATAGGAGTGTTAGACACCCACATCCAGATTTAGTTACAGACTCGTCAACATCAGGTCTTTAACCGTGAAGCCAAGCCGAGATTGGATCGGATTTGCAAATTGAAAATCAAAGGTGAGTAAACCTCGCGTTTCTGAATTTTTATTTAAATTTAAATGGTTGAATTTAAATAATTGATTGCATGATTGAATTGTTTGATGTGCTATATTATGTATAGTAGTATATAGGATATACTGGAGTGATTGCTATTCTGTGATGAATTTTATGGGCAATTGGAATATTGGATGCTATGGTTTGCTTAAATATTTCGGTACCCTGAGTTATCAAAATATGTAGAATCAGATTTTTATAAAGTAAAATTTGGAAGTGAAATAATTATAGAAAATAATAATAATAAATAAATAAGAATGAATTGGAAAGAAATGGAAGTGATATTTAAAAACTGATGATAAACTGTAAAATAGAGATTTAAAACAAGTTTTCAAGCAAAGTTAAATCTGGAATTCAAGTTGGTGAATCTTAGTTTTTAAAAACAAATAAGTTTTTTTAAATTTTTTTAATTATTTTAACAACTTGAATGTTTAAGATCATGTGTAAATTGATTGAATTTCAAAATAAAATTCGGTTTTTAATTCCTTTAAACCTCTTTTATAAAATGAGTAATTAATTTATTTAATAAAGTAAATAAAAAAATAGTTAATTACAGGTTGAGATTAATTGAGAATGATTAATATTGTGGTTTAATTAAAGTAATTAATTTAGATTAGGGTAAATTGAAATATAATTGGAAATCATTAAGTTATATAATTAATGATGTAATTAAAGATTGATAAATTAAGATTAATTAATCAATAATAAGTGACTTGTAAGGAATTAATTAATATAAGTAATTAAGTATTAATGTAATCAATATAGTTAATTAATTTATGAAGTTATTAAGATTACTTATCGTTTTTGGTTAAGAATAATTAATATTGTGAAGTTCATTGAAATAATTGGTTGAATGTAATTGAAGGATAATTAATCCAGGGTGATTAATTAAGATGAATAATAAAGGGATGATTGATTAATTGATCTGAAATTAATTAATGTTAAATGAAGAAATCTAAGTGGTCGAGGTTAGTAATTCAATCAGGATTAATTAAATTAAACTTGTATGTGATTATGCTTTGCTTATGGATGATTGTATGGTATTGGATGCTTTGAACGAGTTGATATCTCTGATATGAAATGCTGTGTATTTCATTTGGATAACTTGAGTTAGGAAGACATGAGACTCGAAGAGACTGGGGTTGGGTATTAGGAAATACCTGAAACCACTTCGAATTTTTGTAGATTGATATGTGAAATCTATAGGCTGGAATGAAGTGATTTGAAGAAATTCGACTATTTAAATCCAAACTCTAGTACTTATAAAATGGATGTGTGGAATAAGTGATGTTTGTAACAAATTGTGACTTTGTAAATTGATACGAGCTACCCCGAGTTTATATAAGCTGTTTGTTTTGGTATTCCATGTTAGCTGGGTTTACTCACGCTAGTTTCCAGCCTGACCCGGGTGTTACTTTGATGTAATGCTCGGGTCAGACCGAGTATTACAGATTTTCAGGTAAGGACGTTCTGGAGCTCAGGAGGTGAGATGGATGGCAGGAACGTATAGAGTAATTCCGCTGTATTATATTATTGTAAATCTGAGACATGTTGATTTGTATAGGTCCAGTGTCTGTATATATGAGTAACTCTGATGTATTAAAATGTAATTGACAAAATAGTATTCTTTTGTAAACTGTTATTATTTATTATTATATTTTATCCCCTGCGAATGTGAGATGTTGATGTTTTTGATTTTTTTCTTTTTCATAACTATCTGGAATTTTCGGGAACGAAAATTCCGGGTTGTTACAAAAATTTTGTAACACTATTCATGACTAAAATTTTCAAACTCCAATCGAAGCATTCTGCCAGGCGTTTATAATGTTTTACTCTTAGTCCGAACACAATGGAATATATATCGAGAGTCAATTCCATCATATTTGGAAGATAGGTTTTCAAATCAAATTATTTTACATTAAAATTTACTTAAATAAATTTCTATGCGTTTCAGCTTCGTACGACAAAGCCGTAAGTCTGATTGACACGAAATTTGAAACTATACAATAATATAACATTATGAATCCAGTTAAACTTGTTTTGTCGAAATCCAATACCGTGCCAAAAATGGCCATTTTTACACGTTACTTAAACATTATATTTTCCAATTTCTATAAATTAACTTTTAATTCAATTTTAAAAGTTTACTAAACTCGTTCTAATTCAAATAAAATTTATCTCAACTTTATAATTCAATTTTTATTCATATTAAATTCAAATCTCAATTATTTCCATGATTTCAAATATTAAATAAACAATTTAATTATCCAAATAAATCAATATATTCGAAATATAAGTTATTCAACTTATAAAATTAACTCGTGAATATTTAAAATTAATTAAATGTCCGAATTTTGAATGACCAAAATTCTGGGTTGTTACATTCACTACAACAAAAATACCCTATTATAATGCCCTTTTTACAACGAGCATTGGTTGCCCGTTGTAATAGAAGGCTATTACAATTGTCCATTCAGGCCCGTTGTAATAGATGCCCTATACAACCGCCTTTTTACAACGGACGATGATAGCCCTTTGTAATAGAATACTATTACAATGGTCGTTTCAAGGCCGTTGTAATACATGTCAATTTTACAACGTTCACAAAATGCCTGTTGTAGTAGATGACAATTTTACAACGGTCACAAAATGCCCGTTGTAAGAGGTGCCAATTTTACAACGCTCATAACACCCATTGTAATAAGTGCCAATTTTATAATGGGCTAAAATTATCCATGGTAATAGGTGCCAATTTGACAACGGTCTTAAAATTCCTGTATAGAAAATAAATATATAATACTTAAAAAATAATTGGTAACATGTAATGGTAATTAAATTTTAATAATTTTTATTCAATTACAACTAAGACTAAGAAGCAATATAGTAATAATTAATAATAATTAAGGCGTAATGTCAAATATTTGAATAAAATTAATTTTCAAGAAATTAATGTCATATTTAATATAAATTTCGCTTATTATATCTAACTTATAGTGTATATTTTATGAATTTCGATGAAAATTTAACAATTAACAATTAACATTTAATAATTAATATTCAATTATAATTAAGAAATAATAATAATAATTAGTCATTAATATATAAAAAATATATTTAGTAATTTGAAATTAATAATTACTATTAAATGACTATAATTAATAATTAAGATTGTTATTTAATATTTAATAATTAACATGTAATATTTAAGAATCAAGAATTTACCTTTTAGTATTCAATATTTAATTATATTTAATGTTTCAAATAAAATTAAATTTTTTAAAATTTCAAAACAAATTTAGAAATGTTCATAGAATTAATTTTTTAAAACAGATTTTTCTAAAATTCAAAAATATAAGTTTAAGGTACTATTTGGTACTGTTCTTATTTTGGTTCGCAGCCACTTTTGCTCCCTTGCCTTCCAAAATTTTAATTTCTCGCTTTCCCCTTTTTATTAACCCTAAATTTCAATTTCCTTGGCATTTTTCTTCCCACAACTTCACCACCTCATCGAGTTCCTCCTCTCGTCTTCTTAAATCTCCTCTTTCTTGTTCTATTAAAATACTCACTACTCCACTTAAGTGAATTCGTGTTCTCCTCCAAAAAATTATCGTCTCTTTAATAATTGAGGCGCCCGAATCAATAATACAGTAGCCCAGAAAAAACTACTGCCACCGCCTTCTGTAGTGCTTAGATGGCTCGTGGAAGTCGCATCGATTAAGGGTTGTCGAAGTTGAAATCGTAGTTGAAGTCGAGGTCGTCTGGAGTTTGGATTGAGATGAGGAACGCAGTGTCGAATTTGAGATGTTGGTCTGAGGCGGCTGAAGTTGTTTAGGCTGGTGACTGGAGTTCGTGAGGCGATTGCAGAAATTGGAGGTTGCGACTTCAAGGATGTATGAATTGATGTGCAGGGGAATGTTACTTGAGCAACTGGTGGTTGTTGTGGATGTGCGATTGTGGCAGTCGATTGGTGATTCAATCAATTGGTGAACGGATGGTTGTGCTTTGTTGACTGATGATGAAAAGGTTTGTACAAGGTCAGGTAGGGAGGAGTTGTTGATTGGATAATGTCATGGAGTGATTGTGATTTTACGGTTGTGAAGATAGTGGTAGGCAGATGGTAATGGATTGTAGTCAGGTAAATGACTGGTGATGGGTTGCAAGTTGTATTGGAGGATGATGGGTGGTGATATGCGATGGTATATGCTGTTGAGTGGATTGAATGTTGTGCCACTGTTTGGATGATTTAATGGAGGTGCAACAGTAGTTTTGAAGTGATGTAGAGGCTTGTTGCTGTGTTGAAGTGTGTTGAGTGGTCAGAGAATGTTTGTAGGAGGAGCTGTAGTTAGAGCTGGTTGTAGAACTGATGGCAATGGAGATTCAAAAGGGAAATAGGCTAATGCAAGTTGTGTGGTGGCATGGTGATCAAAGCAAGTGTGCAGGTAATAGTGACAGTTGCAAAGATGTTGATGGAGTTTGTCTAATCGTAGTTGCAAAGCGGGGGAAGTCGAATGTCTGTTGTTTGAATTTGGGATGCTCACGGATTAGTGGCGATGCAGGAGTGGTAGACGGGGGCGGGTTCTGTCAGCAGTGCACACATCTCCTACAAACTCATTGCACCATCCGACCATCAACATTCTCCAACATTTTACCCTAAGCATTGTTCACATCTGCCAAGCAACTACTCCAGATCAATCATCTACCTTCTTCCCTCTCTAGTACAACAGTGCACACAGTGTGCATAGCTGCTTCTGCTCAATATCCAACCTCACCACTACAACACAAACTCCATCAAATACTGTCTGCACCATACAAAATAAGCATTCATGGCATCAACTACCTCCAGTATCAATAACTTACTGACCGCAATACATCCTCATCAACACACATCCCACTCAAACAGCTCACTACAATACATCATCATCTTCTTGCAAATCACCTAGACTTTAATAACTTCACAGCTCCTTGCCTATTGTCCCTCGTCACTGCAGTTTTATTGCCTCCACAAACAGCGATTTCCAAATAGCGAATTCCCAAATTTATTGCGACCCTCTCGCCTTTGAACCACCAACAAACAATATGAGATTCTCTTCCCTCTTCTCATATGCGAGTTATTGATTTTAATTGCAATTTCCAACTGATAATTAAATAGTGCATTATGTTTCCTATTTATATCTAGATAGGTTTAATAGTTAGGAAGAATTTGTTTACCAGGTTTTCCATTTTAATCAAGGATTGATATTGAATCTTCTATTAATGTGGATTAATATGCAATCGAAAGGATGAAAACATACTTTTATTTTTATGTTATTTTATGACAAATATTGATCTCATTTTTCTCTTCTATGGAAACTGGCTGTCAAGCATGGGAAGATTGCAAGCCTCAAAATGTAGGACACATTGATTTATCAGAGCGTATAACAAGGAAAACTGTCAAGGTATCCTTTACTGCAAGCACGTCCATCACTAGACTAGAAATTTTGGTTTACAATGCACTGACTTTAATTAGTTTCATCTTTTCTAATAGGACGCGAATGCAATAGGAAAACAAATAAAAGATGGTGTTAGGCCGTTGGCCGAGGATGCTGAACTGATTCGTTGGCCAATTCTTATCGAGGCAAGTTTGATTAGTGAAAACGTTTAGTTTAGATTTTATTATTGTTATTTACATTAAAAAAATACATGTCTGAAAATGAAATTTGTAGGCTTCAGGGTTTGAAAAAATTTAGCATCATTAAAATAAACATAATCATAAAAATTGTCATAATCCAAAAACACCCGTCTGTTGTTCTTGTATGTCATGGAGTGGGATGGTACTGTTGTGTGAGGATAAGTTGCTGCTACTGTTGCATTGCTCCATCATTGATTGTGCTTTTGTGCCATACATATTGCACTCACTGTTGCATATTTATGTTAGCATTGGCTTTCATGTTCATATGTTACTGTCTATGTACATTTGCATCCTCATGCACCTGATATGATTACATGTCGACTTGGCATATATATTGTGTTGTAGCCCCAAACTCTGTGTAAGTTCACATGTCTGTTGCACCATCTTGATGTTGCCAATTTAGCCTGGTTTGCATATGAACTGGTACATGCTATGTGTACTTGTCTCTGACTGAGCTCTTTTCTCTGATTCACACATTGTTGGTCTTTGATCATTTCTTTTATGGCTGTTCAAGCCATTTTTGTGCCTGAGATGATTTACTTTCGTGTGCCTGGTCTCTTTGGTCTTTGACTGGGGAAAACAGTTTGCTAAAGTTGCTTGATATGTTTTGTTCTTTGAGTAATCTGAGGGTCAATTTGAATCATCGGTCTCAAAGTAAATTAATAGTAATAATACGTTTAGCTCTAACAAATGTCCCGAATAGATGACATAATTCTCAATGCCCTATTTTTCTTTGTAGGATTTTCATTACAACTGCTCATTAACTAGATTATTGGTTTGGAGGCTATGTTTGTGATACATTAGTTAGCCTCTTTATACTAACTATGAGCTTGTAGTTTGAGCTTGCAGCGTAACCATAACTGTTTCGGTTAAGGTCCTTGTGGCTCGGAGAGACTAATGTCAAAGGTGGAGGATGCACAACAACATCCTTCTTTGAGGTAACTTCTTTAATTGTTTCTGAAAATTGAATCACAGTATTAATGAGTGCTTTATATATCTCCCTTGCTTGATTCTACAGGTTTCAATGTAAATACAAGGAAAAAATGTTTAATTTCCCAAAATCAAAATAAATTCAAATAAATCTATAAATTTGATTTCACAAATTTAGAAATAAATTAACTCAGAATATATGTACGTATGTAATTTACATTATCTTTGTATGTATTGCAGGACATAGCAGAAGCAGAGGAATATTTGAAGAAAAAGGTGTTATGTGGGTTTTGATTAACTAAAATATTATGGTTCAAGGTTTGTTTCAATGTCGTTTAGTCTAAATTTTAAATCTTGTGTTATTATTTGTATGTACTACGTGTTATGTTAGTTTAGGGTTGTATTTGATGATTTGTAACTATGTAAAATTTTATGAATGATGTGAATAGATAAATCCATTTGTTATTTTGAAATATGAATTTCTTTTGCTATTTTTAGTAAATATGAATAAATATGGTTGTGATTAGTATAATAATTTTGTTTTAATTCAAATTAGTTTAAAATTTGCACGTGCATTGTAGTAGTTTTTATTTTCTTTCTCATTTTAATTTTTTTAACAATGGGCAAAAACAATTGCAAAAGACTCTTTTGCAACGGGCAAAAACGGTTGTAAAAGGATTACTTGCAACAAGCAAAAATAGTTGTAAAAGACTTTTTTGCAACGGGCAAAAATTGTTGTAAAAAACCCCTATTGCAACGGCAATAACCGTTGTGAAATCCATCCACTCTATTACAACATCGCATAATACAACGGGCCTAGGCCCGTTGCGAAACCTCTATTACAATGGGCATTGCCCGTTGTATAAGAGGTATTTTGTTGTAGTGATTCTTCCCTACAAAAAAGAATTTCGTTCCCGAAATTACCAAGTAAGAAAAAGCCACAAAATCCGTTTACTTTTCAAATTAACTCATTCGAACTAGATATCAAATTCATTAAAACATTTTAGCTTTTCCAAAATCCATTAGTTAAACTTCTTATAAAAACTTTTCTAAGTTTTCAAATCCATTTATAGTTATCTTTTCAAAACCCACTAATATCATTTAACTTTTAACTCAGAAATCATAAACTTTAGTTATCAAAAAAAAATTCGGAATTTTTCCCAAAATTTTTCTAATGCCTTAAATTTTCAAAATAAATTCGTCATAGCCTCCTTTGTGTGGGTCGATCCAGAAAAAAATGATAGCATCTATAATATCATAAATATACATCCCATCTTCGAGGATGAGGCATCCTGTAGGTAAAAATATAAAGTACGATATGTAATTCGAGATATGTACCTTATATATTATTAGCGAGCATATACGGCTAATATAGCGTGAAAGCGAGCTCCGAATGCGAAGTATACGCCATCCGCACCTACTAAACACTCAACAAACAATGAGAAACATGTATATAGAAAGTAATATCAATATACAACATACACCAAAACAACTACTGTATATGCCAATATAGCAAATGCAATCAAAAGCAACAAATTCAGCCATCAAACAATTATTATCCAACTAACATCCAACAAACCAATATCTATTCAGTCAATCCATAACCAAATCAATATATATTTCTCATTAATATTAATTGAATTGGTTTTCAATTAATCCACATTTGACTCGTTAACATTGGATTTTACTAACATTCATTTATTCGAACTCAATTAGTTTACATTCACTAATTTACATTAAACATTCATATTTACTTCGTTTACATTCAATTTTATTTAACACATTTAATTTCAATTGGTTTAATATCTAATTTAGATTGAATTCTTGTATTCACTATATTCGTACTTTTATACAAAACTTCTTATTGTTATTACACTTACTAGCCTAAGTTACATTCAATTCTAACAAACAATATTTTAACTCATATTATGCTAACTAATTTATTTTACAATCAAAGTTGAATTAAATTTTTATTACTCAAGTTGTTCAACTCAAATTCACATTCATTTAATTAATTCACTTTATTAATCCATATTGACATCAAATCCAACTTCATTCAACCTCATTTAAGTTATGTTTCATTTCATTCTCACTTACATTTGCTTTCACTATACAATTTAAGTTTACTTCTAATTTAATTCAAATTCTATTTTATTTAACTCGTTTCATTAGCTCATTTCTTTTTCTTCACTTAAATTACATTTCATTTTCAAAGATCATTTCCTTTTTAACTTAACTTAGATTTAATTTCTACAGTCATTTTATTTAACCTTTACTTAAGTCAAATTTCATATCACTATTCAAATTCAGATTTTGTTTTTCTTAACAAAATTGTCTAACCATTTTAATATTTGGTTTTACTTACATTTTCCTATTTTATGAGTTATACAACTTATTTATTCAAACTTCCAAATTCATATTAAATAATCACTTACCACTTGAGTTTAATTTTTATTTCAATAACATATCTAATCCAATTCAAGTTCAATTCAATTCATTTAACTTTACTAAAATTAAATTTTTATTCCATATTATAAGTCCAAATTCATTTTACTTATGTTTATCAATTTCAACTTGTATTTTAAAATTAAATTCGTTTATCACAACAAAACTTCAATTTTCAATTTATTATTGGTAGTAAATCCATCACGCAGGAAATCAAAAATGATATTGATGATGCTATAGTCATCACCCTTATTATTTTCCAGCAATGGTAGTAAATTCAGTGCATTACATTCTTTTAAAATCCCTTTATATATTTATAAATCACATTTATAAATCTTTTACTTATATAATTTCAATTATTCACTTTACTTATATAAGATTCATTCCAAATTCATTTAACTTATTCAGATTTATAATAATATAACCTCTTCAAATTTTGAAAAACAACTGTCAAAATCAACAGGATTCAATTTCTTAAATTCTTAGTTTAAATCAATTTTTATTTCTAACTCATATTAATAAATATATTTATGTACTTTTATTTCTTATATATAAGATTATTTAATAATTGTAAATGATTTTAATTATAATTCCTTACTTTAACAATTCATTTGCTTATATAATATATTATTTTACAATTGTTGTTTTTATATAGATTATCCAAACCGCTTTTATTAGCTTATATATATATTACATTTTTAAATAACCAAACAATCAATTTATACATACTATAATATTTTTTGAAAAGTTATTCCTTTATATATAAAATATAATCGAGGTAAAATTATTTCATTTACCCAATTTAAAAATAATACTATGTCTACTTGCCTCGTTTAAGTGTTTAGAAATCCCTATCGATAATATTGCGTCTCACGCACTGACCAGAATTCATAAACAACTTAACGGATAAGCAAACACATTATAAAACATTTTATAATCACTAACAATTAGGCGCTCATATATATAATACACTCAAACTCAATCTAGGGTGCTACTGAACCTATCTAATATGAGTACACATCAAAGCCTAGGAATATACTAAATCTAAACTTTGATACCACATGTGACGACGTAGCCTTTGCAACCATCGAAAGTGGATAAACTCCACCGTAGCTCACATATAGAAGTAAGAGTCATTCGTTCGATACCTAACATGAAGTGAGTACCCCCTATTATGTACGAACATCACTAAGAAAATCTGATCCCGATTTCTTCGCACTAACAATGCAAAAGCGTATCTCAACCTCACATAGAAACTAAGTCTCATAGACTTATCATGTCTCAAACTTTCCACTTGCTACCCTTCGGCTAAGTAGGAAGCTCGATAGATTGGAGTAATCACTTCGCACTACACGAATCAACATCCTCAACACAAATGATAATCAAGCCTACACAGATGGCTACGTACTAAATGTACAACTAATTAGTTCCCACATCAGGTCGAGGAACTAAAATGGTTAAATTTGGTAGTCGGTTATTTAACTATCAAAGCAAACAAACAAATATTTAGCACCATAAGCAATCACTAGGCCCTTTTAATTAATCGTTTATTGATTAAATCACTTTCCAAATATTCACTTTAAATTATCTTTAAAAATATACATTCACAAAACCATTTCAATATTTTAGTATTTGGAAAAGATTTCCATGCACTTATTTTAATAATAGTAATTTACAATTTACTTTAATTTCAAACTATCAAACTCTATTTTAAAACATCACTTTCCAAAACATTTATTTAATTTACACTGTCCAAAATCATGAATATAATTCTCTAACCAGATTCATTACTATTGCACATTTAATTTAAAGGATTATTCACTGTCCAAAATCGTGAATGAAATACTTTTACCAAATTAAAAACTTCTACACACTTAGTTTAAAGGATTATTCACTGTCCAAAATCGTGAATATAATTCTTTTATAAACTTCCATATTTAACATATCAAATTAGTGTGATTTCATATTTATAAAACAATGTTTATAAATTCCATTTATATTTAACAAACTTCCACTTATAAAATCCTTTTATGAGCAATTTCTCATTATCTCATTTATAAGCCAAAATCCAATTATAAGTTAATTTACTTATAAATCTCTTATCTAGAAATTGATTCTTTTCAAATCTTATTATTTATAAAATCCATTATAAATTCATTTCTAAATTTCAATTCCAAATCCATATACAAATTTGATTATAATTCCATTTCTAATATTCAAAAGACACTGTTTATAATTCGATTACATATATTTATAAAATATCAATTTTATAATCTTATGTATAAACCATTTATAATAAATCAAAATCTCATTTAACTTATTATACAAAATAATTATCTCCACATTTCAAAAATCACATTTTGATTCCATTTAAATAAACTTCTTCTTTTAATAACTTACAAACCATTATTAAAACTTTTATAACTTCAAAAATCACTTAAACAACCCTTTTAATTTGAAATCATCATTTATATTTTTTTAAAAGTCCAAAATATGGCCCAATGCTGCAACAGCACTAAATAGGTGATTCACATCAATCACGGTATCCATACACCATATATCACATGATAACAGCATATATATATATATATATATCAATATTTGTAAATAAAATCAATACGGGTGAGGAATCTAGTTGGATCCCTCCAACCTATCACCTGCAACAAATATACACATGAGAAAATATGTACAATGTCCGCTTCGAGGCAGACGCGTGTACATACAAGGGAACGTATAGGTTCTCATCTGCTCCAATAGGCAGTAATATATCCAAATGCCAATATATATATATATATATAATATATCACATATCATCCAATTAATCATCAATCAACACAAAGTATATTTATTCCAACTTGTATAAAAATATAAGAGAGTCAGAAAGAGTGAGTTGTACTCACTATGATTCCAATAGTCATTGCAGTGCTTTATTTCGAATAAGATTAAACGAGCGTTTAATTTTACCCAAAATTTTCACTAGCTCTAATCAACTCAAAACTAGCCACATCGCGTATTGTTCATGAATATGAACCCGACGCAACTTGTTTCGTGCGATTTCTATTAGGAAATCAAATCTACGGTTTCGATGACAACAACTATACAATGGAAATCGAATATGCATATATATCTCCATTTACAGGTAATTGCTAAAGTAACATCACTAAAGAGACAAGAACAAGGCTCAAAGAACATTAAAAGAGACGACGAGTCGATAGGATCAATGAAGCAATGACATAGATGCACATAAGCAACATGGACAAGTTTCAGACGTTTGAAGAATTCCTATGAATTCAAAACAGATAGGATCAGACGTCTGGTTACTGTACTCATACATCTGTAAGGCTATTGTATACAAAAAAATATATAGGGCTAGATGTCTGAAACATATACCAGACGTCTGGAACTAAACTCGGATTTTCAAATTCAAATAACAACTGCAGCACTTGAAAAGACATCTTTGCTTCTCTTCGCTGCAACTCTTCATCACTATCAGAAGCGACCATAAAACACTTGTTAATGGATGCAACTACTCAAGGAATCTCCCTACCACTATAAATAACATCAAGAATCAAAGAGAAGATCTTACTTACTTACTTGCGCACTTTAGTTTTATACTCTAATATATTCTTGATCCCTAGCAATCATATACTTGTATTTCACTCTTCTATATATTCAAAACTCCTCAATCAATATTCTCTAGATATATAATGGAAGCATTTGTACTTAATAGTCAATATCCGTGTTATAGAACACATATTTGACAAGAACAAGCTATTGTAACCGAGCCTATTCCTCCGAACGAAGTGAGAGTGTTTGATAGTCGAATTTCAAAGGGGAGCTTCGGGACTGGACGTAGGATGGGAGGTCCGAACCAGTATAAAATCCTGGTGTGCTTAGTCTATATTTTACTATTTTATTTTTATATTGTTACATCATATAGTTAGTCACATATACTTTCATATACACTACACGATCCATCCTATAGACTTTCAATTGTTATCAAAGCAAGGCTTGATCAAAGTACAGTAACACGTTTTTGAATCATTTTAATATGGAAAGTATTTTTCAAGAAGGACAATCCACAGCACGACCCCCACTTTTTAATGGCTCTAACTATGCATATTGGTCAACACGTATTAGAATTTTAATGGAAGCTAATGGTCTAGAAATTTGGTCAGCTACTCAAGATAAATATGAAGCACCTACTACTGCTATGAACACATGGACCGATGCAAAAAAAACAGCAGCTTCTAATAATGCAAAAGCCATGAATGTTTTATTTTGCTCATTAGATAAAAATGAATTCTCACGTGTCATGTTATGTAACACTGCATTTGATGTTTGGCGTACTTTACAAGTCACACACGAAGGCACAAACAATGTTAAACAAACCAAGATTTCAATTTTACAAAATCAATTCTCATCATTTAAAATGAAACAAAATGAATCTATAGTAGAAATGTACTCTAGATTTCAAACCATTCAATATGATTTAATGGCACTTGGAGTCAAATTCACAAATTTTGATTTAGTACCTAGAATACTCAATTCTTTAACTCCAGAGTGAGAAAAGTATTAGCTATCGAAGAAGCCAATGATCTCTCAGCACCCTTAGTTAAAGAATTGATAGGAAATTTAATGTCATATGAAGCTAATTTGCAAGCACGAAAAGAACTAAATCAGAAAAGAAGAACATAGCATTCCCAGCAACAAATGAAGATTCCAACTTAGACAAAGAAGGAATTGTATTTATTGCCAAAAATTACAACAGATTCAAGAAGTTTAGGAAAATGACTAAATTTCAGAAAGGAGGAAAATCGAGCTCAACGAATCAAACATCAATCAAATGCTATGAATATAATCAATATGGACATATGAAGAAAGACCGCCCCAAGCTCAATAACGATAAAAAGAAGAACAAATTTGAAAAGCTCAAAAAGAAGAAGGCTTTCAAAGTAACATGGGATGACATGGATTCTACATCATCTGAAAGTGATAGCGATAGTGACGAAGAACAAGCTAATGTGTGTTTTGTGGCACAAACTGTGAGGTATGTCCAGAATTTGGCTATGACGAATTATTAGAACTTAGCTTGGAATTAGATGACAAATTTAGACAAATTAAAAAATTGAATAAAGAACATATAGCCAAAATAAATAGATTAGAACTTGAAGTAGGAATGTTAAAATATGAAAAATTATCTTTGAAGAAGAACTAGAATTATCTCAAGAAAAAATTAAAAATAATTTGGTAGAAAGTGAGGCTACTGCTATTGATTTTGATAAAACAAAATAGTAAAGGATAATTTGTTAAAAGAAAATGTCAACTTGAAGAGCAATATTAAAATATTGAAAATTGAAAATTTAGAATTAAAAGAAAAATTAGATAAAATTACAAATAATCTTTCAAAATTTAATAAAGGAAAACAAGATTTGGAAAATCTTATCAAAACTTCAAAACCATCAAGTAATAGAAATGGAATAGGATTTAAAAATAGTCCTAAGAAAAAAGGAAATGATGATAAGAATTATAGTTATAATAAGACTAAAAGTTTACCTAAGTCTAATATGAATACCAAAAAAATGAAAATTTGGATTCCTAAGACAAATAATAATTTGATTAAACAAAAACATATTAATAATTTCTTAGAGAATGTAATCTATAATAAAAATTATATGTATAAAGGTACCAAACCATCTTGGATATGGCTACCTTCTTCTAACATCTAGGACCCTAACAAAGTATATGGGTACCAATTAAAACATTTTTTATTTTGCAGGTACCCGAAATAAAAAATATGGAGAAATGGATACCAGATTGCAGATGCTCCAAGCATATGATCGAAAATTCAAAAATGTTATCAAACATAACATACATCGATGGTGGAACGACAACCTTTGGAGATAATTCAAAAGGGTATGTCGCGGGCATTGGAGAAGTCATCAACTCTGGTATTTCTAACTCTTCTATTATGACAAATGTTTTATTCGTAGAAAATCGAAAACACAACCTACTACTTATTAGCCAATTTTGCGATAAAGTTTTTCAAATCAATTTCGAAAAAGATAGGTGTAATATTTTCGATAATAACAAACAACTTATATTTGAACGTTTTAGAAGCAAAAATATTTATGTTCTGAATAAAATAAAAATTCAAATTTATGTTTAACCGTCAAACATGCTGATCCATGGTTATGGCATAAACGATTTTGTCATATCAATTTTAGATATATTAATAAATTAGCAAAATACGAGCTAGTTAGAGGTTTACCTAAAATAAATCAAAAAGTAGAACATTTATGTGACGATTGTCAAATTGGAAAAATAAAGAAAAATTCTTTTAAATCTAAAAATAATATTTCCACTAAACAACCATTAGAATTATTACATTTAGATTTATTCGGTCCAACGCAAATATGATATATAAATCACAACAAATATGTTTTCGCAATAGTTGATGATTTTTCGAGATATACGTGGACTTTGTTTTTAAAACATAAAAGCGATACCTTTGGTATGTTTAAATATTTGCTAAAAGAATTAAAACAGAAATGGATTTGAAAATTAAAAATATTCAAAGCGATCACAGTGGAGAATTCGAAATGATCTTTTTACTAATTTTTGCAATAAGAAAGGAATAAGTCATAAATTTTCTTTTCCTCGCACACCTCAGCAGAATGGTGTAGTAGAAAGAAAAAATCGTACGTTACAAGAATGTGCATGAACACTACTGAGTAGTAGTGGTCTACCAAAACACTTTTGGGCTGAAGCTATTGCCACAGCTTGTTATGTGTTAAATCGAGTAACCATACGTCCTATGACTAAACAAACTTGTTTTGAAATATTTTTTGGAAGAAAACCTAAAGTATTTTACTTTAAAACTTTCGGATCAAAATGTTTTGTATTAAATACAAAAGATAATTTAGGAAAATTTGGCCCGAAGGCCGATGAAGGAATCTTTGTTGGATATTCGGATCGAAGCAAAGCATATAGATTTTTTAATAAACGAAATAATACTATTGAAGAAAGTTTACATGTTTCCTTCGATGAAAATTTTATTAATCATCATACCAATGATGATGAAGAAATAATTCCAATAACAAATACAACAAACTCTATTAATAATGATACAAATGTGCAAAATAATACTTTGATATCATCCCCTAGAATTCTTATGGATCATCCAAAAGATAATATCATTGGAGATCTAAATTCTAGAGTAACTAGAAATCAACTTAATCAAATAAGCCATATATCATTTGTGTTAAATTTTGAACCAAAAAATTATAAAGAAGCTTCAAATGATCATTTTTGGATAATAGCTATGCAAGAATAATTAAATCAATTTGAACGTAATAATGTTTGGGAATTAGTACCAAGACCTGAAGATCAATCGATTACCGAAACAGAATGGGTATTTAAAAACAAAACAAATGAAAACGGAAATATTGTTAGAAATAAAGCATATTTAGTTGCTCAAGGCTATTATCAAGAAGAAGGTATCGACTATGATGAAACCTTTGTTCCAGTAGCAAGATTGGAGGCCATTCGTACATTACTCGCCTTTGTAACTCATCACAATTTTAAACTATTTCAAATGGATGTCAAAAGTGCCTTTTTAAATAGTTTTATTAAAGAAAATGTATATGTAGAACATCCCCCATTATTTGTTCACGAAAAATATCCCGACCATGATTTTAAGTTACACAAAGCATTATATGGATTAAAACAAGCTCCTCATGCATAGTACGGACGTCTTAAAAATCACTTAATTACATGTGTTGGGGGTGTTTCCACCAAGCCATTACAAGGAGGGTACCACCGAACCAAACCTCTCCACTTCACTGCCGAACCAAGCCCCTCTACTTCATTGCCGAACCAAGCCTTCCCACTTCACTGCCGAACCAAGGCCTCTCAACCACCACCGAACCAAACTCACCTCCAACAACTACCGGACCAAAGCATAGCCGAACCAGGCTCCCTCCACTCACCACCGTACCATGTCCCACCGAACCAACATACCTCCACTCACCAACGGACCATGTCCCACCGAACCAACATACCTCCACACATCACGGGACCATGTCCCACCGAACCAACCCACCTCCACACGCTGCCGAACCAGAAGCAAGTGAAGACACGACCGGACCAACTCTGCCAGGCCAGATTGCTTCAGCCCAGGCCCACCAGCAGCTATATACATCCAAGACCCCTGCTCCCAGCCTCACTCTATAAATAGAGGGGCAGGAGTACAACAATGAGGGACAAGTTTGAGAGCTCAAGCACAGATAGAATTTTCAAACAACTTTCAGTTACTTGTAATCAAAGATTTGTACTTGTAATCTGAATAGAAAAGGAGAATAACATATAAAGTGGACGTAGGCACGTTCTGGCCGAACCACTATAAATCTGTGTGTCTTTTACAGTTTAGTCCCTGCTTTTTATATATTTGCATAAATCGCCCAAATCACTAAGAACAACTTAAAATCGACTAAATCATATGACTTGGAGGTGTTTGCCGATTTTTTGTGCAAACATTTTTGGTGCTTTCACGGAGAAACAGGAGCTCGAAGCTTCAGCTTCTCCCACTTAACCCTTTTTCTATCAGCATCGTTCATTGCTTGGAAAACATGCCTCCCGGACGGAAGAAAGATGCTAACAAAGGAAAGAACATCGCAACTGGCAGTATCCCAGATCCTAGTGATCAGAGATCAAGAGAATCGTCCGGTCCCAATAGCAAATGTAAATCAGGAAAATCCGACAGCCCCTTCTACGAAACAACCAATTACAAGGGCGGATCTGGACAGGGTTGTGGCTGAAGTAACTAACCACTTCGCATCTCAACAAGAAGCCTTGGTGGATCAACTCATGTCACGCTTAAGGGATGTTGAAGAAACCAACCGCAACACTGAATCATGGGGTGAGTCCCGGTCTGGAGGATCTAGGAGACGACAAAGGTCTTTCTTCTTCGAAGAGGCTAACAACAGAAATAGCTATGGTAAGAGCCGAGCCCGGACTCAGCCCGAATTCCAACCCGAGGAAACGCTTGGAGCCGAACCCAACGGGGGAGGTACCAGGCAAGGGTCGGATGTAGCTGAGCCCGCCATGCTACCTAACCATGGAAACACCAAGGGACGGGGCCGAGTTGGAGTCCAGCCCAAAGTTGGACCCGAGGAAGTGCTGAGAAGAGAACCCAACAGGGAAAGATCAAGGCAAGGGCCAACTGTGGCTAACCCCAGCATGCCCCCGGAAGACCATAGGCAGCCGTTGGAGAATGTTAGGAGTGATAGAAGATACCATCCCTACAGGTCATCTGGACGGAATCAATGCGGCAGGGAAGAACCAAACTCATTTCTATCCGCTCTAAGTTCTGATGAAAGGATGGCACGATTGTTCAGAGAGTGCGTCCAATGGGAACAAAGGGATCGGGGGATAGGTGCTAGGGTAACCAGCCCCTTCACCCGCAATATCGAAACTGCCATCACCCCCCGGGAATGGAAAATGCCAACAATAGAACCTTACAAGGGAACCTCTGACCCCGTTGTACACTTGCAGAGATACACACAGCATATGCTAATGAGCGGAGCAACATAGGGAGTGTTGTGTAAATGCTTTCCACTATTCTTGGCAGATCTAGCTACCTCCTGGTTCTGCCATCTGCCCCAAGGATCCATCAGCTCATGGAAAATGTTGAAAGAAAAGTTCATCAGCCAGTTCCGCATTCATGTGGAACAACCCAAGGACACTTATTCCCTATCTAATATCAAACAGAAGCCCGGGGAGACAGTGCAACAATATCTAACCCGATTCAACGCCGCAGCTGCCGCAGTCCAAGATACCGACAAGAAACTTATCCTAATGGCCCTCTGCAGTGGTGTGTATCCAGATACTAAGTTTGCTAGGAGACTCACGAAAGAAAAGCCAGCTACCTTACCCGATTTCTTCCACGAAGCCGGAAAATATATGAGACTTGAAGACGCTGCCATTGAAAGGCAGATAGGGCAACAAACTAAGGAAGCTCATGGAAACACATCCGCAGTAGCAAAGGACGTTCGAAGAAATGACTCCAGAGATAGTGCTGGGGGCAAGAAGGGGGGAAAAGCGCTTATATAGGCCAGGACCGAGATTTGACTCTTACACTCCTCTAAATGAAACAATCGAAAACATCTTCTTGGCCACCCAGGATGAAGTTAGATACAAGCGCCCTCCGCACAAGAAGGAATCAGATAATGCAATTAAGTCTAGAAAGTTCTGCCGATTCCACGAATCTCATGGGCATGACACCAATGAATGCCATCATCTCCGAGACTTGATTGAAGAACACATCAGAAGGAAGAGACTATAGCACTATGTGAAGGGTCAGAACAGGACTTCAACTCCTGTCAATGAGAACCCAGGGCTGCCCCTCCCGGAAGTAGGCGGAGGAAATCGCAACACCAGCGGCTCCATTCAAGAGAAGATAGTGGTCCTTACCATATCAGGAGGACCACACATCGTCGAGAGATGGAGAGATACGGTTAGTCGCTTAGAAACAATGAAGGCTACATTAATTCTGTTACAGAAGAACGCCACCCGAAACGGAAAGAGAATGATGACATCACATTCAGTAGGCATGATCTAGAGGGAAGGCAGTACCCTCACATGGATCCTATGGTCACCTCTGCCTGGTTCAGTCCAGCCAAGGTTTTTCGAATTCTAGTAGACACTGGAAGCTCAGTAAATATCCTATTCAAGCATGCTTTCGACGAAATGAAGCTGTCAATCAAGGATGTGTCTCCCTGCAGCAAACCGCTGCATGGCTTCACTGGAGATGCGAAGATGCCCCTCGGGCAACTGGACCTCTTTGTCGAGATAGGAAGTCATCCCCGCTCCATTGTGTGAAAACAAACATTTGTGCTAATAGAAAGCCACTCGGCCTACAACGTCTTTTTGGGAAGACCAGCCTTGTCCGACTTTCAAATTGTCCTAGCCCCGTGGTGCCTGAAAATGAAATTCCCAATAGATAACGGAGTAGGAGAAATAGAGGGAGATCAAGACGCGTTCGAGATTGCTATGTGACTGAACTTCGCAATAACCGTAGGAAGGATAAAGGGAAGGATGCAGAGACTTCTCTCTGCAAGAAAAACTTGGAAGCATAGCAACTAAAGAAAGCCCCTCCTCTTCGATATACCAGCGATCCTTTCAACGAATTAGACCCCAGGGACAAAGAGGAGGAGGCCACCACCGAGCCTGTAGAGGCTATGAAATTTGTAACTGTAGACAAACACGACCCAAGTAGACTGCTGAGAGTCGGGTCTCAGTTAAGAGCGAAGTTGAAGGATCAACTCGTTGATTTTCTTCGCCACAACATGGATGTATTTGCATGGACGCACGCCGACATGACAGGAACCTCCCCAGACGTAACATGCCACGTACTGAACATCGATCCCACCAAGGTGCCAGTAAAGCAGAAAAGAGAAGCATGTGGGCAGAGCGATCAGCGGCCCTCGAGGAAGAAGTAAAGAACCCACTGGCCAATAACTTCATACGAGAAGCCATCTACCCAGAATGGATCGCCAACCCGGTACTGGTAAAGAAAGCTAATGGGAAGTGGCGAACATGCATCGATTTCTCCAACTTAAATGACGCTTGCCTGAAGGACTGCTTCCCACTCCCCCGAATCGACCAACTCTTGGACAGCACAGCCGAACACAAACTCTTATCCTTTATGGACGCATACTCAGGATATAACCAGATCCCTATGCATGCCCCTGATCAAGACCACACTAGTTTCATCACTGACCGGGGATTGTACTGCTACAGAGTAATGCATTTTGGACTTAAAAACGCCGGAGCTACTTAACAGCGCCTCGTCAATAAGATGTTTGCGGAATTAATAGGACGAACTATGGAAGTTTATGTGGATGACATGCTGGTAAAATCGAGAAAAGCCAACGATCATATAAACCACCTGGACGAGATGTTTCAAGTACTTCGCCAATATGGAATGAAGCTGAATCCTCTAAAGTGCTCCTTCGGAGTATCGTCGGGAAAGTTCTTGGGATTCATCGTCCATGCCCGGGGGATTGAAGCAAACCCCAAACAAGTCCGGGCTTTGCAAGATATCAAGATACCATCCACTCGAAGAGAGATGCAAAGCCTAAACGGGAAAGTGGCCGCCCTAAGCAGGCTCATCTCTAAAGCAACCGACAAATGCATCCCTTTCTTTGAAGCTCTGAAGAAAGACAAAGGAAAGTTCGAATGGACTGACGAATGTCCTTAACTTAATCGAACACCTCCAGAGACCACCAGTACTCTCAACTCCAAATGAAGGTGAGGAACTATACCTATACCTTGCTGTATCGTCCCATGCTTTAAGTGCCGCTTTGGTGAGAGAAGACAACCGCGCATAGCGGCCCGTATACTTTGTAAGCAAGAGATTTACAGGTGCAGAAGCCAGGTACCCTAAACTTGAGAAGCTAGCATACTGTCTGCTAATCACGTCACGGAAGCTGCGATACTATTTCCAATCTCATTTCATCAGAGTTTTAACCGATCAACCGCTAAGGCAGGTACTCCATCGCCCCGACACTTCTGGGTGACTACTTAAGTGGTGCATTGAACTGAGTCAATATGATATCACCTACCATCCTCGCACCGCCATCAAAGGACAAGCCATGGCCGATTTTATTGCCGAATTCACTACCAACGAAGGTAAGGATCAATCTGAAATAGCAAAAGATATCAAGTGGAATCTCTTTGTAGATGGAGCATCGAACGAACAGGGCTCGGTGGCCGGTATTGTGATAATCACCTCCAGGGGAAGGAAGCTGCACTATGCCCTAAAGTTGGAATTTGCTGCCACCAACAACGATGCAGAATATGAAGCAGTAATAGCAGGACTGGAACTTGCCTTAGAAATTAGAGTCAGTTCTTTATGTCTCCATAGCGATTCTCAACTTATTGCAAATCAAATACTGGGAGAATTCCAGACTCGAGGAGAACGACTCACAGCATATCTAAAGAAGACCAAGCTGCTGCTCAATCAATCGGATCACTATTTAATCAAACACATTCCTCGAGGAGAGAATCAGGAGGTCGACAAACTGGCAAAGCAAGCTAGCATGAAGGACAGCACCACTTCCGGAACGGTAGCCATCTCAAAACAACTAGCCCCAAGTTTCGAACAAGAGGATCTGATAGCTGCAATCGAAGAAGAAACTTGGATGACTCCTATCCGGAAATACTTGCAAGATGGCACACTACCCAACGAGCGTAACGAAGTCAGGAAAATCTTGAGAAGTGCTTCCTGCTACACGATACAAGAAGGCATCCTCTATAGGCGCGGCTTCTCTAACCCCTTATTGACGCAGCGGATAATAACAAAACGATATAGATCGATGAAAGTAGCAATCGGTGGATTGATGAATACTGAAATGCCCAAATTCGTTGATCCGAAGATACTGAATTCTAGCTATCCTCGTCACGTTGATCGCACACGATACCGTGAAAGAAGATCTTCAATTCTTCAAGCATTGATCAAGCACACTTGATTCCGTGAATCGGCTTCAACAATCGTTGATTCGAGCGCACTCGAATAACCGAAAGTGGAGATAGGAGATTACACTCAACTACCAATTTAAGATGAAAGTACACAGCAATCAAACAAGAATTTTTTTCAAAAATCAACAACAACTTAAAATGTACAACACACTCCCTATTTATAACATTTCACAACCCTGACCTTAAGCCGTTGCCGACTTAAAACTCCTCCGACTCACGACTCACTTAAGTCGTATGCGACTTATACAAAAGCGACTCAACAGATTATATCTCCATATACCCACATGACCGACTTAACTACATGTCGACTCATGACTTATCACCACACAAGTTACAACACAGTGACTCAACACTTAGGTCGTAGACGACTTAAACACACTGCTTAAAGAAATACAGACTCATCACAACACTTAGGTCGTATACGACCTAACGACTCACGACTCAAAAAGCAGCGACTCAAGACACAACGAATCACTCACATATGTACAACATATTCAACACAAACTACTCAAAGCTTCACCGAGCTAACTCTTCTAACGACTTAACTCTTCAGCCATATTCCGTTAGGTCGCAACCGACCTAAGACATGTTTAGGTCGTTGCCGACCTAAGACTTCTGAACGACCTAAAACCGAAGCTTGGTTAAGCCGTGTTGCTTTCCCATGTGACTTGTTAGGTCGTTCCTTCTCCTTACGTGACTCGTTAGGTCGGGGTCGACCTTCATTAACTCGTGAACGACCTAAGCCTTGTGCTTCTGTAGGTCGTGCTGCATCATCCTCCCCTGGTTGACAGAAATTCGACCTCGAATTTTCACCATCTTCTTCCACAACAAGTTCATCTCCATGATACGGAATTAAATATTTGACGTTGAAAACATCAGAAGTATGAACATCTTCTGGTAACTTCAATTGATACACATTCTCATTGATTTTCTTTAGAATTTCAACTGGACCAATTTTCCGCGCCTTCAATTTATTGTACGTTCCCGTCGGAAAACGATCTTTTGTCAACACTGCGTAAACCAAATCACCTTCGTTAAATTCAACACTTCGTCGTTTCAAATCTGCAAATCTCTTATATTTCTCATTCGACTTCTCCAATCGCTCCTGAACGATTTTATGACACTCAGTCAATCCGTCAACAAAAACTACCGCTCGTTTAACCGCCCCCTTCGATTGTGGTACTACCGTTAAGTCCAACGGTCCCCTTGGTAAATTTGAATATATAATCTGAAATGGACTGAATCCCATACTATGATTCACTGCATGATTATGAGCAAACTCTGCTTGGCATAACTTCATGTCCCAACTCTTCAGATTGTCTTTCACAAGACATCGCAACAAATTTCCCAATGATCTGTTGACAACTTCTGTCTGTCCATCTGTTTGTGGTAACGAACTACTGAACTTCAACTTTGTTCCCACCATCTTCCACAAACTTAACCAAAAGTGACTCAGAAAGCGAGTATCTCTATTCGACACAATAGACTTGGGCAATCCATGAAGTCGATAGATCTCCTTGAAAAATAACTGAGCAACATGAACAACATCCGTCGTCTTCTTACAAGCAATAAAATGTACCATCTTCGAGAAACGATCCACCACAACATATATCGAGTCATTTCCCCTTTGCGTTCTCGGCAATCCCAATACGAAATCCATGCTAACGTCCACCCAAGGTTTTGTAGGTACAGGTAAAGGCATATACAAACCCGCATTTGTAGCTGTCCCTTTCGAAACTTGACAAACATGACATCTCTGAACAAACCTTTCAACTTCCTTCCTCATCGATGGCCAATAGTAGGATTGAGAGATTAACTGCAATGTTCGGTCTCTACCCACATGTCCTTCCTCATGAAGTTCCTTTACTATCTTCATTCGCAAGCTACAATCCGGTACACACAATTGATTCCCCTTAAATAAGAAATCATCAATCAACACAAATTCATTAGTATTTCCCTCCTTAACTTTCTCAACAAACTTCTTAAAGTAAGGATCTTCTTCAATCAGCTCTGGCAATAATCCAAAACCTGTCACTTCAACTTTCATTATCGTTAATAAATGACTCCTCCTACTCAAAGCATCAGCCACGCGATTCGTTACCCCTGATTTGTGCTTCACGACAAAAGTAAACTGCTGCAAATAGGCAATCCATGATGCATGCCTTGCTGAATTCTTGTCCTGCCCCAGCAAATGCTTTAAAGCTTCATGGTCTGTGTAAAGAACAAACTCCTTATGGAACAGATAGTGTCTCCAATGTTTCACTGCTTGCACTACAGCATAAAACTCCACATCATACGTACTATATCTCATCTTTGCCCCTGATAACTTCTCACTAAAGTATGCAATAGGACGTCCCTTCTGACTCAACACCCCTCCAATCCCAACCTTAGAAGCATCAATGTGTAACTCAAATAACAACTGAAAGTCTGGTAATACAAGAATTGGTGCTGTCGTCAAAAGTCCTTTGATTCGTTCAAAAGCAAACCCTGCTTCCTCCGACCAAGAAAACTGTTTCCCTTTCATACAATCAGTAACTGGAGCCATCATGCTACTGAAGTGTGGAATGAATCTTCGGTAGAATGACGCTAGCCCATGAAAACTTCTCACTTCTGTAATTATCCTCGGTTGTGGCCAATTCCTGATTGCTTCAACTTTATTCTGGTCCACCTGTATACCTTCCTCCGAAACAACATAACCCAGAAATAAAACACTATGCGTCATAAACACGCATTTCTTCGTAGCAGCATAAAATTGTTCCTTACGAAGAATAATCAGCACTTCCCTAAAATGTTGAACATGCTCCTCCATACTCCTGCTATATATCAGAATATTATCAAAATATACCACCACGAATTTCCCAATAAATGGTCTAAAGATTTGATTCATCACCCGCATGAACGTACTAGGTGCATTTGATAAACCAAATGGCATAACCAACCATTCGTATAGACCCTCCCTGGTTTTAAAAGCAGTCTTCACTCATCACCTGGTCTAATACGAATTTGATGATATCCGCTCTTAAAATCAATCTTCGAAAAGATAGTACCCCCACTCAACTGATCTAGTAAATCATCCAACCTGGGCATTGGGAATCTATATCTCACAGTAATCTTATTCAATGCTCGACTGTCAGTGCACATCCTCCATGTTCCATCCTTCTTTGGTACCAACAAAGCTGGAACCGCACAAGGACTTAAACTTTCCTGCACACGTCCCTGCTCAAGCAACTCTTCCACCTGCCTCCTCAACTCTTCATGTTCCTTCGAACTCATTCGATAATGTGGTCTATGCGGTAATACTGCTCCCGGAACAAGATCGATTTGATGTTGAATGTCTCTCAGTGGCGGTAACTCCTTAGGCAACTCTTCTGGAAATACATCCTCAAATTCTTTCAAAACTGGCTTCGCTTCTTCTGGAATTTCAACCTTTTCACTGCTCTCACGCCCTGTCAGCAAGTACACTTCAGGTTCCTCTTCGACTTCCTTAACAAACTCCTTCAAGGATAATAACGTTTTCATCTCTTCAATCTCCTCCAACTTGCTTTCCTTCTGTTGTTGCTTCTTGGGAACTAAAGTGATTTTAGTACCTTCAAACATGAAACTATAGCTATTAGCACGTCCATCATGTTGTATTGCTCTATCAAACTGCTATGGTCTGCCCAACAACAGATGACACACATCCATGTCTACAACATCACACCAGATTTCATCTTTATACTTCTTCCCAATTGAAAAATTCACGCAAGCTCTTCGTCCCACTTTCACTTCACCACCCTTCCTTAACCATGCTAGCTTGTACGGTTTAGGATGCTTCTCAATTTTCAAGTTCAACTTCTTTACTGCTTCTGTAGAGATAATATTGTCACAACTCCCAGCATCAATGACGAACTTGCAAACCTTTCCCAGAATAGTGCATGTGGACTGAAATATGTTATTCCTCAACCAACCGTTTTCCTCTTCCTGTTTCGGTGCCAAATAACTTCTCCTCATCATCAAATTACACCCTTCATCTCCGGACAACTCTTCCTCCTCCTTAACATAAGGTGAATTAGAACATTCAGCTTCCACATCCTCTTCTTCAATTTCTACAACCATTGCTCTCCTCTTCGTCTTCGGACATTCATTGCTTTTATGACCCAACTCCTGACAATTGTAACATTTGAAACTGCTATTAACCTTTGCCTTCTCAACCTCCTTCACAACTGGTTTTGCGACAGCTTTAGAAACATTAGAACTTCCACTAACACCCTTCACTTGATTGTTGGAATTGGTAAACACACCACCTCCACACCTTCCCTGCTTCTCCCAAGCCAACGCTTTCTGATGTGCCTCCGCCACAGATCTTGCATCAAACATATTAACCATGTCCTGAATCTGCATTCACAACCCTCCAACAAACCTAGCAGTCAGCTGTTCTTCTGTCTCCATAATATCATTTCTGGCAATGAGTTGGTAAAATTCATCTGCATAATCATTAACTGACTTCGTCCCCTGCTTTAGATTCTGCAATCTCTGGTACATGAGTGATTGAAAGTTGTAAGGTAAAAATGTAGCTCTCATCAACTTCTTCATCTTATCCCAAGACTCAATCTTTGACTCTCCCATTCTCTCCCTTGTAAGTTTGGTTTGCTGCCACCACGCCAAAGCTCTTCCCCTCAACCTAGTAGCAACCAACTTCACTCTTCTATGCTCAGGTACCTCCTTGAAATCAAAGATCTCTTCCACATTAGACAACCAATTAAGAAATTCTTCTGCTACCATTCCACCTTTGAACTCAGGAATTTCCATCTTCATCCCCGATTTCCCATCGACGATCATCATCTACATCCCGATAGACATTTTGAACTTGGTCTCGATTTCGATAATGAATGCTAGCTCTATCACCCTCTTCATTAAAATCAAATGTATGTCTATATCGATCTCGATCATCAACATCCCTTTGATCACGCATGTCTCTTCTACTATGTCTCTCTTCATCTCTATATGGTTCATCTTCAAAATCACGTGGAGTTCTTCTCTCATCACGTCCATAGTCATGGTGATCTCTCCTCGATGAAATTGATGTTTCTCTTCTCTCTCTAAAAGATTGCGGTGATACCCTTCTCGCTTCCGTAACCGATGGCGAAACTCGGTTTCCTCCATGGTTCGAGATTGGTGATCTCCTCCTTTGATTTTGATTCAAATCATTCATCAACTTCTCTAACTTTCCAATGCCTTCATCAAATTTCTCATTAATGCGTTGTTCCATTTGCTCGGCTTCTTCTCTTCTATACAACGCTTCGACATTTTGATGACGATTAGCTCTCCTCGACGGCATGATTGATTCAATACAATCTTCAAACTTCACAACTTTCCAAAACCCAAACTTGAACAACAAGTCACGGCCTCCCACTAACTCGGCTCGGCTTCAATAAGCACGGATTCAATACAAGCTTAGGTCGGCTCGGCTTCAACAAGCACGGCTTCAAGCACTTTACTTTCAAGCTTTGGTGCGCAAACTCTCACGGCCAAAAATTCAAACAACTCTCTCACTTTGATCCAAAATGAAATGGATCGGAAGCTTTTAACCTGTTGCAACTTCAAGATGAACACGATGAACACCAACTTCAACTTCAAACTTGTTGGTTCTAAGACTCGGCTTAGCTATGATTGGCTAAGTCTAGCTTTGATACCAAAACTGACGCAGCGGATAATAACAAAACGATATAGATCGATGAAAGTAGCAATCAATGGATTGATGAATACTGAAATTCCCAAATTCGTTGATCCGAAGATACCGAATTCTAGCTATCCTTGTCACGTTGATCGCGCACGATACCTTGAAAGAAGATCTTCAATTCTTCAAGCGTTGATCAAGCGCACTTGATTCCGCGAATCGGCTTCAACAATCGTTGATTCGAGCGCACTCGAATAACCGAAAGTGGAGATAGGAGATTACACTCAACTATCAATTTAAGATGAAAGCACACAGCAATCAAACAAGAATTTTTTTCAAAAATCAACAAAAACTTAATATGTACAACACACTCCCTATTTATAGCATTTCACAACCCTGACCTTAAGCCGTTGCCGACTTAAAACTCCTCCGACTCACGACTCACTTAAGTCGTATGCGACTTATACAAAAGCGACTCAACATATTATATCTCCATATACACACATGACCGACTTAACTACATGTCGACTCACGACTTATCACCACACAAGTTACAACACAGTGACTCAACACTTAGGTCGTAGACGACTTAAACACACTGCTTAAAGAAATATAGACTCATCACAACACTTAGGTCGTATACGACCTAACGACTCACGACTCAAAAAGCAGCGACTCAAGACACAACGACTCACTCACATATGTACAACATATTCAACACAAACTACTCAAAGCTTCACCGAGTAACTCTTCTAACGACTTAACTCTTCAGCCATATTCCGTTAGGTCGCAACCGACCTAAGACATGTTTAGGTCGTTGCCGACCTAAGACTTCTGAACGACCTAAAACCGAAGCTTGGTTAAGCCGTGTTGCTTTCCCATGTGACTTGTTAGGTCGTTCCTTCTCCTCACGTGACTCGTTAGGTCGGGGTCGACCTTCATTAACTCGTGAACGACCTAAGCCTTGTGCTTCCGTAGGTCGTGCTGCATCACTTATTAAGATGTGTTGCCAGAAGGGAAGCCAAGGAAATCTTATCCCACATCCATCGAGGAAGTTGCGGAGACCACACTGGAAGGCAGACTCTGGCAAAGAAGATACTCCGATATGGATATTTCTGGCCCACCTTAAACAAAGTCGCCTTGGACTTCGTCAAAAAATGCGACAGATGTCAGAAATTTGCTAAAATCCCTCGACTACCAACCAATGAGATTACTTAGATAGCCAGTGCTTGGCCCTTTGTGGTATGGGGAATTGACCTGATTGGCGAACTGCCGATGGGCCGAGGCGTAGCCAAATATGCTATAGTGGCAGTCGACTATTTCACCAAATGGATGGAAGAGGAACCTTTAAATATAATATCTTTGGCAAAAGTTATTAACTTCTTGATCAAAAATGTTTTATGCAGGTACGGGGTTCCACTCAAAATCATATCGGACAATGGACTTCAATTTGACAGCGAGGAATTCACCGACTGGTGCCGAGAGCACGGAATTCACAAAAGCTTCTCATCTGTAGCTTATCCCTAGGCAAACGGACAAGTCGAAGCTGTCAACAAAATTCTCAAAACTCTAATCAAGAAGAAACTTGAAAAGTCAAAAGGCGCTTGGGTGGATGAACTTCCTACGGCACTTTGGGCCTACCGCACATCTTACAGAACATCAACAGGACATACTTCTTTCTCTTTGGCATACGGATCGGAGGCCATGCTCCCAGTTGAAACTGTAGTGCCCTCCCACCGTAGGATCCACTACAACCCAGAAGAGAATGAAGAACTCCCACACATGTCTTTGGACCTAATTGAAGAAAGAAGAAATGATGCAGCACTTAAAGCGGCAGCTCACAAGCAAAAAGTGGCAGCACGATACAACTCCAAAGTCAAGCATCGCAGCTTACGAGAAGGAGACCTTGTTCTCAAACGGATCTTCCCGCGCCCCGGAGCGCTAGATCCTATTTGGGACGGACCCTATGTAATTCATAAAGATATCCACAATGGAGCTTATATTTTGTCAACAGTAGACGGAGAGGTGTTCCATAGGGCATGGAACATCCAACACCTTCGTCGATACTTTTCTTAACTTGTACTGCCCATATGAAGTGAATTAACAAAGAGAATCAGTAGACGTAGGCATTTTCGTGACGAACCACTTTAAAAATCTTGTCTCCTTTTAACTTGTTCCTTTATATCTTGGCTGCTTGTTAAGCTTTATCCTTTTCTGTTGAACAAAATCCTGTATAACGACATTTCCATTCTGGACACTTCACGGCACAACCTCATTTGGACAAGACCTAACAGGTACTATACGAATCTATGCCCTCGTCAATGAGACAATTTTGCTCCAGCATCCCTCTGCTGCGGGTTAACTCATTGCTCGCGACGGCCCTCAAAGCCAACTGTAATGAGCCGATCATAAGCCAACGAGAAGGCCGACTATAGCCGAGGCAGCTCATTACGGCGTTCGGCTTGCCGGCGACTGTGAACCGATTATAAGCCCCAACATAAGGTGTGGCCAGCCAGGGGCAGTTCACAGTTGACAATCGGCACCCACGCTAGCCGGCCACGGTAAATCGAATAATACCCACAATTACGGGCCATAATGGCCCGGGTAGTTACTGTGCGCGATCTCGGCTCCGATGTGTCTTAAGTACGGCTGTGGTAAAAAAGAAAACTCCCCATGGAGGCGTAAGATGGGTGATGAATGTCTCCAAGACCCACAGCTAGGGAAAGTGACTACAAAACCCATTTGCCACGAACTTAAGCACATCGAAGGCCTTCCGTGATTGGAAGTTTTACTATTTCTTATATTTCCACTTTATTTGTAAAAACTTTCCTCCTATCCTCTATAACGATTACTAAAGTATAGGACACAAAATGGGAGACACTCGCTAGTGGAAATGAGAACTCACAACTAGACAACAGGACACTCAGCTGCATTCCATCCTCAGTCACACAAGACATTCAAAGCTACCGTCTACAACTAAAACATGAAGGGCAGTACTTCCTTTTCTTGTACATAAACATGTAGCTATAACCTATTCACACATCACACTAACATTGCGAGACATGAAATTACATTTTAAGCAAGAGCTTAGCATCAAACACGATTAAAGCACATGCATATACACAGCTATATTTCTTATGCAACACATCAAAATAACGATAGCATTCAAATATGACAGAATCAGCTTATGTTATAAAATTATATAAGAATAAAATCATTCGCTACAATGACATAATTACATAATTACAGCCTGAAAGTACATTAATGTTTTGGACTAGTATATTCAGGAATGCCAAGTAAACCAAAAAAGTAGTCAGCTGCAGCAGGGCTCCGCCTTTATCCTGCTAGCCTTTTGGGACCTACTTGACCGCTGGATCAGAGCTCCCAGTATGCTGGCCAGAGGTCCCACCTGTCCGATTCAGAAGAAGAATCCATCAGATAAATGATAAGCAGTCAAGTTAAGAAAAGATTGAGAGGGAAGACTTACCAGCATCTGCTCCCTGATCATCATCCCCCAACTACACACCCACTTCCTCGGCGGTAAGCAGCCGCATGCCCTCCTTCACTGCCACTTTCTCCTCCTCAGTAAACTGGGCCGTGACCACATCCATTCTGAAAGCTACATCACCCTCCTTATCCGCCTCAGCCTTGGCCTCCTCCAAAGCCCGAAGATATATCCTAGCCATGACCTGGGGATAGTCGTCCATCCAGGACAGGTTGCCCTGATTCCAAGTACGGAAGTACATGTCCTAGAGCATCTCATCCATCATCCCCTCGTTCTCCTCAAACTCCCTCATCCAGGCCTCGGAAGCCGACAACCTTGCAATGGTAGCATCTCTCTCCAATCGGTATCTCGAGCAGTCAGCCTGAAGGGATTTCCGCATCGCCTTCATCTCCTCCTTCAGCTTGGCTTGAGAAAGCTCTGTGGCCTCAAGCCTCGCAGATAACTCCTCTATCTGCTCAAGATCCGCTCTCCGAACCTCATCTACCGTGGCAATGGCCATATCGATTCGTTCCTTGCAGGTGGCCTCCATCTTTCGCAGCTCGGCTCTGCTAGCCTCCTCTATAGTTTTCTTTAGCCGTCTGGAGGCCGCCTCATGCTGGGAGATCTGAATGGCCTGATCGGCAAGCTGTTTGGCCTGATCGAAAAACATTAGCCGCAGCCGAATGTTAGTACTTCCGATTTCCTCTCCAGCCTTGACCAGTCGGGCGTGATGCCCCATTAACTTCATGGTCTCTTCAGCCACCCGATCGATGTTTGCCTTGGCCTCATCCCCCATAGTCACAATCCGAGTGGTCAACAAGTCGAGATCCAAAGACTTAGCCTCATCAAGCACCCTTACCATAGGATTGCGGGGTAGGAGGTGCTCACCGGTAACCTCATCGAAGGAAATATCATGAGAACTCAGGTCCAGATCTGGATGACCCGCAAATGGGTGATGAGCCAAGCCGGGACGATCAACATGAGTAACGAAAGGATTCTCTGATGGATGCGGAGATGGTATGGACTCAGTATCCTCCCCCATGATGTCATGAATAGGCTGGGTTAGGGGATGAGGTCCAAATGAAGGTTCGAACATGGAACTCCTCCTCTTTCTCTTTTGAATATCCTCTTCAATGACTCCGAGAAGAGGACGGTAACTGACTATGCCCCCGGAACGGTCAGTCGAGGGCTTCGGTTTGGCAGAAGCTTTGAAGAGTTTGAATTGCTCGAGGCGGTGTCGAATGTCTGATGTCTTGGCCGCCTTACCCGTTCCTGAAATAAAAACAAAGTGTTACAAGCGTGCATGAGACTATAATCCAAGAAACATGTGAAGTTAAAAGAGGAGTCGAAAATTCACCTTGAACCGCCGGAGTTGCCCTAGCTGAAATGCTCTCAGAAGATGGACTGCCACCAGTCCCGGCCTTATCAGATTTCTTCGGTTTCTCCACCAAGGCCGACCCTTCCTCCAACCCCTCAAAGGCTTGGAGGAAAGCATCATCCGTCCACTCTTGAATCTCACTTGCTTGCCCAGAGGTCAAGGCACCAACTCCACTACCACTCCGTCCTTCGCCACCGTTACCACCATCACCTTCTCCATCACCTCCGCTCTCCTCCTCGCCTCTTTCCTCCTCTCCACTTTCCTCCTCCGGAACATCTGGGCATGTGCTGGGAGAGGGTCCATCAGATTTCTTGAGCTTTTTCCTCCCGACGACTGGAGGTATCGAGAAGGGTCTCCTCTTGCTGCTCTTTGTCGGGGCCCCTCCTTTTGCTTTGGCAGCTCTTTCCTCAGCCGTATCCCTCTGCTTGACCACAGACTGATGTGGTAGAATCAAGTTGTGTCCCAAGAGAGTGGCATTCTTGATTATCCCTTCCCGAAATGGCCTCTATTTTCACGGCCATCTGAACCAGATGATCATTCTCCACGACCACAAAGCCACCTGTCGCTAGCAAGAGATAAAAGCACATAAGAAGAAGCATCTCAGTCAGAACGGAAATTATAAATAAGCTTCAACTTACAGGCAGAGGTGAAGCGGTGGATCGAAACGGTGTCATCCTGGACGAAGAACCATTCCTTCTTAAACATGGTGAACTTTGAACACAAGTCCAAGACCGGCTTGAAGGACACGGCCGATTCCAAGCTGATGTATAGAGACCCCTTCTTGTAACCTCTCAAGTTATATAGATACCGAATCTCCTGGTTAGAAGGGGGCGCCTTTACTTTCTCTGGAAAATCACGAATAGGCACAACAAGATAGCGTAGGAGTTGGGCTGGAGCTGGAAAGGGGCCACCTTCAAATAGGTGACGAAGCTAACTATCCAAGCATTGATTGGAGGAATGGCTCCACACATGCAGTGGTACCTACTATAAGCAAAGTATCCTTCATGGGGATTATATGGAACGACCCCCTTCCCTGGCAACAACATGTGTGCTCTATCAATCCCAAAGGAGCGGGAGATAACATCAAGCTGCTACTCTCTGAGAGAGCTCGGAAAGCAATCAGGAGGAGAGTTCAGAAGCTCTTGGGGACCATACCCATCTACTAGCGATCTAGGGGTGGGTCCACGACGTTCCGATCCTGGCTGAGCTGGGGGCACTAAAGCAGACTCTCCTTCGTCCTTGGATTTCCTCTTATCTGATCGAGTTTCCACTTTATGAGACATTTATCTGCAACACCAAAAACAAACACACTGTTAAAACAAGGAGTAGGGAAATATAAACAAACAAGTACATGCGGCCTGGAGTCTCTTTCTCAATATGAAACATAAAAGTTTGAGGCTAAAGTCCATTCGGCCTCCCACTTCTCAAACTCCCAAGTCCATCCGGTAGTACAAGGCCAAAAGGCCATTCGGCACTCAAACTACCGAGCCCATCGGTAGAGCAAGGCAAAAGGCCATTCGGTGATATACTCCTCAGCTCATTCGGCACTCAAGCACACTCGGTAGTTCAAGATTAAAACCCCATTCGACAATCACCTGATTCGGCAATCTAACGTGATTCGGCAGTAAGTTTGATTCGGCAGGAGAGAATTTGATTCGGCTGTCAAGCTTGGTAGGGAATAACGAAGGCATAACACCCCTACTTATAGGCGAACGTAGGATGACCGAACCGGCTAATTCGGCACATAGGACCGGATGAAAACACCCAAGCTAGAACAAAGCGCGACATATACAAGCATATGCCCCACTTTGGGGGGCAAGTGTTGGGGGTGTTTCCACCAAGCCATTACAAGGAGGGTACCACCGAACCAGACCTCTCCACTTCACTGCCGAACCAAGCCCCTCTACTTCATTGCCGAACCAAGCCTTCCCACTTCATTGTCGAACCAAGGCCTCTCAACCACCACCGAACCAAACTCACCTCCAACAACTACCGGACCGAAGCATAGCCGAACCAGGCTCCCTCCACTCACCACGGGACCATGTCCCACCGAACCAACATACCTCCACTCACCACCGGACCATGTCCCACCGAACCAACATACCTCCACATATCACCGGACCATGTCCCACCGAACCAACCCACCTCCACACGCTGCCGTACCAGAAGCAAGTGAGGACACGACCGGACCAACTCTGCCAGGCCAGATTGCTTCAACCCAGGCCCACCAGCAGCTATATACATCCAAGACCCCTGCCCCCAGCCTCACTTTATAAATAGAGGGGCATGAGTACAACAATGAGGGACAAGTTTGAGAGCTCAAGCACGGATAGAACTTTCAAACAACTTTCAGTTACTTGTAATCAAAGCTTTGTACTTGTAATCTGAATAGAAAAGGAGAATAACATATAAAGTGGACGTAGGCACGTTCTGGCCGAACCACTATAAATCTGTGTGTCTTTTACAGTTTAGTCCCTGCTTTTTATATATTTGCATAAATCACCCAAATCACTAAGAACAACTTAAAATCGACTAAATCATACGACTTGGAGGTGTTTGCCCATTTTTTTGTGCAAACAACATGTGTTTTTCAAATACGCAAAATCGATACAACCTTATTTATTAAACGAGAAAATAACGATATTTTATATTACAAATTTACGTTGACGATATTATATTTGGTTCAACCAACGAAAATCTACGTGATCAATTTTCAAATGTTATGAAAAATGAATTTGATTCACATAAATAATACTACGTTTCATTTTATAAAAATAGAGAATCAGGAAATAAGCAAAACCATTAAATTTTAGGCTGTTATTGGAAAAATTGACTATTTCAGACGTTTGGATATGGATCTCAGACGTCTGACACTCTAATATATCTCGAATTTTTTAAGCACTGTACATATATTAGACGTCTGTTATACCTCCCATACGTCTGAAAATCTGTTCTGCCTCCTAGAAATTGAAATCAGATTATTTCAGACGTCTGAAATTCGGTCCAGACGTCTGAGTTATGTCTCTACCACCAAGTTTAAAAAAAACTTGACCTATTTGAGACGTCTGATATTTTACCCAAACGTCTGGAAAAACTCTCTTACTGTCAACTTTTTAAAATTCGATCAAACCAAACGTCTAGCAGATAAACCAGACATCTTTAGTTATCTACTGTATTTGAATTAGGGCAAACCAGACATCTGAATTTGCTTTCAGACGTCTGAAATTCAATCGACACTTTAAAAACACCCAGATAACGTCATTTTTTACTTTCATCTCTATTTTTTCAACTGCAATTTCTCCATTAACGATTTTCTTCTCAAAATCATCCTTTTACGCTTGCTTAATTCATAATGCCTCCTAGAACTAAAAATCCTAAGATATCCAAAAGAAAATAGGACCAACCAACATCATCCTCAAATCCTCAAGTTTGCTATGATAATCAAATAGAAAGGTGGATGAATTGAGCACCACACTCAATCAAGAGATATGAGGATATACAAAAGAAGTAGATTCACACAGGTCTTTTTATAATCTACTTAAATTTCCAATGTATGATTTGGATGAAATGTGTGAGAATGCCGGACTAGAAACATTGATATCATTCACTCCCAATGACATCCAAATCGATCAATTGGCAATATTTCTTTTTTATGCAAATTTGGATAGCACTTCGGCATGGAACACTGAAGATGAAGATAATTGGCTACGGTCTAGCATGTATAGCAACACGATTAGACTCACTCCTGGCATAATTGGTAGAACTCTAGGATGTTCTGACACAGGTGTAGATTTATACAATATTACCGATATGCTCTTCAAACCAAGGAATAATATAACACATCAAATTTGGGAGGATGAAATGCCAAAATTTGCCTCTAAATATCTACGTCCAAAAGCACGACTTCTTATTTGAATGATAATCAATACCATCATTACACATATGGGAAGTCATGAGTAAATAACCGAGTTAGAGCACAAAGCCTTATATGCCTTACTTAGCGGAACATGGGTGAATTGGGCCAAATTTATCTTTGACGAGCTCAAACATTTTTGGACTCGATCACGACCATTAATTATCTACCCCACATATATTATAAGACTTCTACGTGCTCACAACATACCCTCATACTTATCAACTTTTGAAGAAATCTTTCCAAAATATGCTTCCACCAAGTTTTTCTCACTAATGCACTTACCCGAGATTCCCCCAGAATTTATATCTTTTGAAGTTTGGACGCACAATCATCAAACCAGACAAGTTGAGCCTCCATCTCAACGACACAATGAACCATCTCAAGAGGAGGAACAACGTCGTGACGCAACTCCATCTCCTCCTACACCATTTCATTATCCAAGACAGGATGAGATTGTGGAGACTCGAAAAGAAACAAATCCAAATGAAAGCGTTCGAGATCTCACCCTTAAAAATCAACAAATATTATCTCAAAAACTTTTGGCTAAGCGTAATGACAGCTTTGAAACATCTTTTGATACATGCCTAGCAACAGTTGAAGAATCACTTTCAACTATCCTATCGATTTTCAAAGTAGTACTTCAACGGGTGCGCGGTCCGACACCTCCTTCTGAAGATTGCACAACCTTAGTACCTTCTCCTCCCACGAAACATTCCAAACTTTCTGAGGACAGACCTCTAAAACAAGCTTCGACATCTCCTACAAAGCCAAGCTCTTCCCAACAAGATGAAACAGGGGATGATCAAGAAAAAGCATCTCCGAAGGAATCATAGATTTATAAATGAAGAAATAAGCACATATTCAGGGGGAGATTTATAAATTATATATCAGTACATTGTATAGTTGTCATCATCAAAAAGGGGAAGATTGTTAGGAAATCAAATCTACGGTTTCGATGACAACAACTATACAATGGAAATCGAATATGCATATATATATATATATATATATCCATTTACAGGTAATTGCTAAAGTAACATCACTAAAGAGACAAGAACAAGGCTCAAAGAACATTACAAGAGACGACAAGTTGATAGGATCAATGGAGGAATGACACAGATGCACATAAGCAACACGCACAAGTTTCAGTCATTTGAAGAAACTAGCCAGACGTCTGAAGAAATCCTATGGAATTCAAAACATATAGGATTAGACATCTGGTTACTATACTCAGACATCTGAAAGGATACTGTATACAAAAAATATATAGAGCCAGACGTCTGAAACATATACCAGACGTCTGGAACTGAACTCGGATTTTGAAATTCAAATAACAACCGCCGCACTTGAAAAGACATCTTCGCTTCTCTTCGCTGCAACTCTTCATCACCATCAGAAGCGACCATAGAACACTTGTTAATGGATGCAACTACTCAAGGAATCTCTCTACCGCTATAAATAACATCAAGAATCAAAGAGAAGATCTTACCTTACTTACTGTGCTCTTTACTTTTATACTCTGATATATTCTTGATCTCTAACAATCATATACATGTATTTCACTCTTCCATATATTCAGAACTCCTCAATCAATATTCACTAGATATAAATATTGGAAGCATTTGTACTTAATTGTCAATATCTGTGTTATAGAAAACATACTTGACAAGAACAAGCTATTGTAACCAAGCCCATTCCTCCGGGCGAAGTGATGGTGTTTGATAGTCGAATTTCGAAGGGGAGCTTGGGGACTGGACGTAGGACGGGAGGTATGAATGGTGTGTTTAGTCTATATTTTACTAGATTAATTTTATATTAGTTACATCATATAGTTAGTCACATATACTTGCATATACACTACACGATCCATCCTATAGGCTTCCAATTTCGACCTCGTATGCAAAGTTATGCAATTTAGAAGTTTATAAAAATTTATTTATAATATAATTTCAATTTCTTTTTTATTTATTTTAAACCTCAAATTGCATCCGGGCCGTTGATTTTCCAAGAGCAGATCGTGGCCGCGTTATCTTGCTTCTTCCCCATCGTTCACGCGCATTTGTGAAACCCATAGCCGCCATTGAATTTTCGATGCTGCTCCTTCCACGTAGCCCTAGGGGCCAATCAACTACCACCGTGCGAAACACCTCACTCCACCTCACCTTCGTCCAAAGATCGGTCGACTATCGAGTTGCCATCGACAAGGAAAATGCCTCCAAATGCATGATGAACGCGGGCCAATTTGCACCACCACATCACTCTAATTTAGATCATGGTCGTTGATCTTGTAGTAATCGACGAGCTTGACATTTTTCCAGTTGGAAGTTTCTTGTAATAGCGCGTGGATTGGAAGAAAATGAAGGGGGAAGATCAACAGTTTTCTGGCCATTGAAACATTTAGTGGCAGCTAGGGATTCTTAGTTTTAGGGTTTGCAAATAGAAAAAAGTGTGGCCTTATATAGAAAATTTCATGACACTATTCATCGCTAAAATTTTCGAACTCCAATCGAAGCGTGCCACCAGGCGTTTATAATGTTTTACCCCTATTCCGAACACAATGGAATATATACCAGGAGCCAATTTAATTGTATTTTGGAAGATAGGTTTTCGAATCAAATTATTTTACATTAAAATTTAGTTAAATAGATTTCTATGCGTTTCAGCTTCCTACGACCAAACAGTAAGTCCAATTGACACAAAATTTGAAATCCTACAATAATAAAACATTACGGATCCAATGTAACTAGTTTCATCAAAATCCGAGACTGTGTCAAAAATGAATGTTTTTACACGTTAATTAAACATTAAGTTTTCCAATTTCTATAAATTAACATTTAATTCCATTTTAAAAGTTTGCTAACATCATTCTAATTCAAATAGAATTTAATTCAACTTTATAAATCATTTTTTATTCATATTAAATTCAAATCTCAATTATTTCCACACTTTCAAATATTAAATTAACAATTTAATTATCCAAATAAATCACTATGTTCGAAATATAGGTTATTCAACTTATAAAATTAACTCATGAATATTTAGAATCAATTAAATATCCGAATGTCGAATGACTGAAATTCTGTGTCATTACAATTTAGGCTGTGAGCTTAATTATTTAACCCAAACATGACTAATTAGACTGCACAGGATATTGGGCTCCGATACGATTGTTGGAACTAGCCCGGCCTAAAGTGAAAGTTATGGACTAGTTTCAAAAATGAATCCCCCATTCTATCTTTTTTTGTGCCGTTGAAGTCTAATTTATTTAGAAAACTTCTAAATTATCCTTTAAATAAAATCAATGTTTCATTTATATTTATAAATTAGCATTATTTATATAGTTTGTATTAATATATATATATATATATATTATATATATATATCTTATACATTTATGCGCTTATGTTCATGTGCAACATAAACAGGGTGTATAAGGTTTGACATGCATATGTATAGATGTTGGGATTTATGCCACAACGGACATGTTTGCCCTCATGTATACAAATGTATTGCCTATGTATACATATATGTGTGTGTGCATCAAATTACAGTATAACTAAATGTTTATATGCGCAAACATTATTACAGTATTGTTATTGTAAAATATTAGTTGTAAATAATTTGTATAAAACATTTATGGAATAAATATATAAGTACACATATATAATTAAACTAGAAGATAAATTCAAATATTAATTTGCAAAATAAATTTGAGTATTTATTATATATTGTAAAATTGAAAATATTTCTTATTTATTTATTATATATATAACTAGTTATAAATTAAATATTATATGCACATACAATTTATTTTTCTTTTATATACTAATATAATCCACACGTACGTACATCTAATAGGTAGAAATTTTTATATTTTATTTAATATAATAAATGAGTAGATGGATGTATGTTGTAAGTGTAAAAGTTTTCGTAGTCAGAACACTTTTATTTCAAATTATTTTATTCGCAGTATTAGTGACAGTTTGATAGTAAAATTCAATTGATATGTAGTTGGAAGGAGATCGTGGTGGTGTAACGATCCGCAAATTTATCAGTTCAATAAATTTTATTTATTTTTAAAAATATTAAAATATAATCTTTTAAAAAACATAGGTTACAATATTTTGAACAATAAATAATAAGGGTAATTTTATTTTGATTAAGTATTTGCAAAATATAAATTTTGAAGGAATATTGATAAAATGATAAAAAAACCTTTTATCGATAAAAAGCTCTATAATCGTAAAACGTCACACACAGAGCTGGATACATACACTTATTTTTATAATTGAACAAGAATATGAAATAAAATTATTTATTTTATTTTTGGAAATTAAAAGTATATATGACATTATTAGTGATGCCCTTATATATAATAATTGATTTATGGTTTTAAATTTAGATTTAATGATTTAATAATTACTATAACTATTTAATTATTTGTTTTAAAAAATGATATTAATTCATCTTAAATAGTTATAAAGTGATAATAAATGTTTTATAATAGTTTTATAAAGATATTAAAGCATTTTGGAAATATAAGGAAAATTTACATCGCTTTATCGATATAATAGCAATTTTTGTAAACCACTGTTAATATTGATTTCTACGATTTTATAATTAAAATGAGATTATTTATTTAATTAAAAATGATTATAAATTTATTTTCATATTTTGATTACATATATATGTAATTTAAATTAGAAGTGAAAATGTGACTGGGTATTGGTTTCCCGATTTTCAACTATTTAACGAACGAAAGTTATTCCAAAGACACTGCAACCTTTTTATATGTCATGTAAACATATATAACACATAGATACACACCCTAACATATACATATATTTATGTATGTATACGTTACACGTTTATATATAATTAAAGTTAAAAATACCTAAGATATTTTATGAAACTTCATCCTTAAGCTTGTATAAAGTCAACAATTAGGACATGAAGTGATTTGAGGCAATGGAGCACATGAGGGTGTGGTTTCAATGTGTATGACAAGATAGGATGGGTGGTGGAAAGTTGAGATATGATGGATAAAAAAATAGTGATATTTTGTGAAGTTACTTAGCACATAAGGCTTCCAAGGCTATAAATACATGTACCATTTCCTTCTTCATTCATTCGTTTCTTCAACTTCTTTCCCTTCTTTCACAAGCTTTTCAATGGCTTCCCTCTTAATAAAATAATGGAAAAAAATAAAGAAAAATAAATAAAAATGTATAAAAATATATACGTGCACCCTACTTTGCAAACCATTCCACTATTTCTCCTTTCTTTTAAAATCCATGGGTCGTGAGCTAAATGGAGGATGTGCTTGAGGCAGTGGGTCTTGATGAAGTTTCGCTTGAAGATTGAAAGGGGCATGGCCGATAGCAAAGCAAGGCAGAGGTTATGGTCGAGAGTTAGGAGCAAGAAGGAGTTGATTTGGAGAAGTTTTGGTTGAGTTTAGTAATGATTTAGTGAAGTGTTGTGGTGATTTGAATGTTGGTAGGAAGTTTGAGTTTGATAAAGGTGAGTACAAGATTTACTTACATTTAGAAATTAATTATACGAACGTTTAAATTATAAATTCAAATGCTCGTTTGATAACTTGATTGATATTATGGTTGATTATATGGATGTTGATATGGTTGATAACTCGGTTGTGATAAATTATGAGAAATCATAATGAAAATGGTTAAGTAATTAACAAGATTAATTAATGAAAAATAAATCCATATAAATGTGTATATGCAGTTATTTAGCCTTTTAATGTTTTAAAATATTAAAAAAAGTTTGGAAATAAATACTATGATAATATAATATTTTGAAATGGTTTAAAAGTGAATAAATGATTTAATAGGGAAAATATTGGTTTAAATGTTTTAAATTGGTCTACTTATGTTTTATAAACATAAAAATTCAATTTGTAGAAGTTTTGAAAAATAATAAATTTTGAGTCAAAAATAGATGCATCGCGTAACGGTAGTCCGAGATTTCACGCCGTGGAATTCAAATAAGTGTAGGGAGTGGAATGTAGCTCGGAATTCTTCGAGATAAGAATTTTCTAAACTATTATATTCATAGTCTTGAAACAAATGGAAAAGATCGAGATTTTATTTAAAAGATTTTGAAATACGAGCAAATCAAATTTTCATAAATATCGCGCTTTGGTAGTTCGATGGCCAAAGTCGCAAATATTTTAAACAAATATTTTTAAAATGGTTAAAAATATGGAACAAATCTTATAAATCTTTTTATAGTGATTTTAATTATAAAAATGAATTTTCAAATGATATAAAGTCATTTTGATCAATATGGCTTAAAAATCACTTTCTGTAGTACTTTTTCGCAGCACTTTTTCATAACTTTTGAAATATAGTTTTATACGTAACCGTTCTTTTCCAAACCTTTTGTAAATATTTTTAAATGTTGAATAATTTTTTATAAAGATGATTTTGAAGGATTTATGGAATGGTTAAATGTTAAATGATTTAGAGTCGATTAAATAACTTGACCGCCTTATGGTTGTTAGAGAGGTAGTGTCTAGGCTTGGGTTTGAAAAACCAGATTACTGCTCTCCTTGGCTATGCGGACTGGCCCAACAGATGGGATAGTAAATTTGGTTTACTCGATCGAAATTTCCAAAGTATAAAAGATAAAATTTTCCAAAATTAACTTGGATTGCACAGAGATGATTTGGAAATGTTTTCCTAAATAAAAGGTGAAATAATTTGGAATTATTCTAAGATAAAAAGGTTTAAATTAACCAAAAGGATTTTATAAATGAGGCTTAATGATTTCATATACTGTTAAGAAGATAAATAGAATAATTTAAAATAATATAACTCCCTGAGATATTTATGAATGAACAGAAAAGATAAATTAAATTGAGTGATGATTGATAATCACATATAAACTTAACATCATTTTAATCGATGGTTGGTTCAGAGGAACCGGGGTTGGATTTGGGTAACTCCTATCTGAAAACCACTATGAATCAATGTATATGTTCGAAAGTGAAGACATGAGGAAGATGATGATTTTTGAAGACGGGGATCTTCGTGATGAAGAGCTGCTTGCCACTAGTCCCTCGAGGTGAAATTTACAATATCGTATATTAATGGTGGTAGTGGTGCTCTGTTATGAAGATCTTCGATTACAACAAACAGTCGCTAATAATCCTAGGGATAATTCCCAACAGGATGTGATAGGAGGAGTGCCTTCGGTTTCGTTCAATCCTCGAAAGAACTTGTATGGACGAACGTCTGACATTGCATTTCTGAGATCACAAACGTTGGAATTTATAAACATACATCTGTTTAGTGGCGGAGAAGGTAACTTTTCTTAGCATAAAACTCTTCTCTTAGACGTACGAGCTTAGAGGTTATATGTTTGGGAAAATCAATAGTGTTCAAAGGAATGACAACGTGGCATTCAAATTGGAACATGTATAATCAAAGTGTGGCTTTGCGAAAAGCAAAGTTAGCTTTATGGAGCGTAGCTTCACGAGCCTCAAATCCCAAGAATGATACGGGATACTATGTAGTCTGAAGGACATATTTTCGGACTATTGTTGAGGGAAGTAGCCCATTTAAGCACTTGTTGCCATATTGTATGAATGGAAAGGTATGGAAGCTGATGGAGATCGTGTAAAACCATTGAGCAATACTCCATTCCATGGTAGTATAGAAGTATATTCGGAGGCTGGCGGGGATCGTGTGGAGCAACTAATGTGAATTAGGATTGTTGTATGTGGATTTTCGGGTCTGAATGGTCACTAGTTCCCTATCATGTTGAAAATCCAGTTCCAATTAGTTGCCTTTATGGTTTTGATTGAAGAACCTACTTTTAAAAAGTAGCTTGCAAGCCGACAAATTTAATCAATGTAACAATTTCGGCTATTTTCATAGATTATTTGAAAACTATTTTCAAATGAATGGCATTAAAGATAATACTAAATAATTTTGGTATAAAAGTAATTTGGTTATTATACGGTAAAAACCCTAATCGTACTTATGTGTGGGTGCGGTCTTATGAGATACATTTCTTTTCGAAGGTTTTTAATTGGCATCAATTTATAAATCGAGTATCTCACGCTGTTTTTCAAGCCTGATCCGGGTATTTTTAAAACTTGGGTCTGATCTGAGTAGTTTTAGGTTTAGTTGAAGATGCTTGGAGTTTCCAGAGGAGAGCTGGACATCTTCATCTACGTATCGACATATTTTATTATCTGCTGCATCTATTGCATTTGTTTTTATTTTTTAGCATTTGTAAGGATAGAGGATTTATGACTGTCCAGGTGAATCTAGGTTAGACTCTGATATTGTATTCAATTTTTTCCCTGTAAAAATTATTGTTGAGATAATATATGTTATTCCATTCATGTGAGATTCTTTCTACCTTTATTTTCTTTTCCCCTAACAATCCGGATTTCTAGCACTTGAATTTGCGGCACGTGAATACCGAGGTTGTATTAGTGTTGATTTTTGAGGGTCGAAAATTCGGTTCATTACATTTGGTATCGGAGCTTAGGTTTAACAAACACCTAGGCTTTGGTAGGGTAAAACTAATTATAGATAGAGTTAGTAATACCCTAGAATGAGTGACAAATTGGAGATAGGGTTAGTAACTCCCTAAAATGAGTTTTGAGAGTATTATTTATATGAGCATGCATTTTTTATTTGATATAAAAATGTTTTGTGTTGATTTATCTGTTGAGTGGTATGTTGATTTTGGTCGATGCACCCGATCACCGTTATTGATAGGAATTTCTAAACACTTAGCAAGGCAAATTAATGCACCATTTTTAAAGAAGTATATTTTTTATATACAAAAGTAATTTGAAAATTTTATAAGATGTTATCGCTTTGGAAAGTTCCAAGAATAAGGTCTTGATCTGTCTGGGGATGGTGGGAATACATTTCTAAGTTTCGATCATATGTTGGGTTCGGTGAACGGTATTAAACACTTGGCAAATTATTCTACTTATTATTATATGATCAAGGCAGGTTCAAATCCGAACAAGCTAAACTAATTTGTTTGGATAAAAGATTCAAAGACAAGAAATAAATGGAATAAACTTTCTAATTATATCTTGGAATATCACTTAGGTTATGATGTCTTATTTTTCAAGGAAAGATTTTTGGACGACTCCGAAGTAGGCATGAAAAGCGTATGCAGCAAAAGAAGCAGAAGAGAAATTAAAACTAGGCACTTATGCTGGCATATATTGTTACAAATGCGGTAAAGAAGAGAATTATACAGTTCTGTTTAAGAATAGGAAAGAAAAGGAAAGGGATAAAAGGAAAATAGAGAAAAAGAAGAATGAAAAATCTTTTAGGGTTGATATGTTCTGCTACAAGTGTGAAAGGCAAGGACATTTTCTAAGTGGGTGTCCTAAAATGAAGAAGAAACCCAGAATTCGCTCAGGAAAGGTAAAGGGATGCTACAATTGCAAGGGACTAGCATGTATGGCCAAGGAATGTCCTCGGACATGCATTTGGTGCTACTAGGGTAAACACTTAATGAAGGACGGTCAAAAAATGAAGGTGGTTGACTTAAGGCCTCAAAGATAAAGTATTATCTACCTTAAAAAGGATTTAAGAATAGTATGTATATAGAAGTTCAAGTATCCATATATGTATGATGATGGTATGTGATAAGCTATAATCCCAAAGAAGTTATCCCTAAATGTTTGGAATACAGCTAGGAATGCATGTATAAGTATGATATTAATTAATAAACTTCTCTTTGGATTATCCTCTCAGGGCACTTCTTCTATCTTATATCTGATCAGATTTAATAAGATATTTTGAAATAAAAATTATATAATATAAAAAAGTGTCTTTATAAAAAATGTTTAAATTAAGAAATTATTTAAGAATATATTTTATAAAAGTATATTTTATAAAATAAATTATAATTAGTAAAATTAAAATGATGTTTGAGAAAGATGGTTTTGAGAATTCATATCATAATCTTTTGAAAAAGCATAAAAGGAAAAGTTACGTAATTTAAAAGTTTGGAATTAAATTTATGATGAGATTTATTAACAAGAAATTTGATAGGAACTTTGAAAGAAGACTTATAATGGTATTATTCCAAATAAAGGATAATCGATTTCTTTTGGAAAAGAGATAGAAATAGCTTTGGGAATAAATATTTGGAAGAAATGGTTTGTAAAAGTATTTAAACGAAAAATAAAAGATTTTTGAAGATTTGAAAAGGTTAAATAAGTTGTAAGTTTATTATTTCGTCACACGATTCTGATCTAAAATTGGAGTATGGAACTTGGAGGTGTTTACACCAGTCTGAAAGAGGATTTATCACTGAATTCTTGATGGCGAACACTGATGAGGGTTTATTATTTGGTGCTTGAGTTTTCTATCATAGTTGAGGGTTATGCAAGTGAAACGAAATTTATGATCAAGAAGCCTGATCAGAGTCCGCACTAAAGGATTCAGGGATCAATACTAGTTCGGAAGTAAAGTTGTGGATTCGAATAGGAGATCGAATTAGATATTGCATACAAGTGATCTGTATACATCATATGGTTGTAGTTTAATAATAAAAATTTTAAGCAAAGCCTTTGGGTTTTTGTTTTGGGTAATTTCGAGGACGAAATTCTTTTATAAGGGGAAGTTTGTAACGACTCGCAAATTTATCAGTTTAATAAATTTTATTTTAAAAATATTCAAATATAGCTTTTAAAAAACATAGATTATGACGTTTTGAATAATAAATAATAAAGGTAATCTTATTTTGAATAGGTATTCACAAAAATATAAACTTTGAAGGAATATCGATAAAATAACAAAAAACTGTTTTGTCGATAAACAGCTCTATAATCGTAAAACGTCACGCATAGAGCTGGATACATATACTTATTTTTATAATTGAACAAGAATATGAAATAGAATTATTTATTTTATTTTTGGAAATTAAAAGTATATATGACATCTTTAGTGACGCCCTTATATTTAATAATTGATTTATGGTTTAAAATTGAGGTTTAATGATTTAACAGTTATTATAAATATTCAAATATTTGTTTTTAATATGATAGTAATTCATTTTAAATAGTTGCAAGGTGATAATAAATGATTTATAATGGTTTTATAAAGATATTTAAACAATTTGAAAATATAGGGAAAATTTATATCGCTTTATCTGAATAATTGCAATTTTGTAAATAATTGTTAATATTGATTTATATGATTTTATGATTCAAGTGAGATTATTTTAACTAATTAAAAATGATTACAAATTTATTTTCATATTTCGTTTACATATAAATGTAATTTAAATTAGAAGTGAAAATGTGATCGGGAATCGATTTTCCAATTTTCAACTGTTTAATGAACGGAAGATGTTCGAAATTCGTTGCAACCTTATTTATATGTCATGTACACATATATAACACATAAATACACACCCTAACATACACATATATCCATGTATGTATACAGTACATATTGATATACAATTAAAGTTAAAAATATCTAAGATATTTATGACACTTCACCCTTAAGCTTGCATAAAGTCAAAAATTAGAACATGAAGTTATTTGAGGTGATGAAAAACATGACGAGGTGGTTGATAACTTGGTTGTGGTAATTTCCCTTCTTCATTCATTCATTTCTTCATCTTCTTTTATTATTTCTCAAGCTTTTCAATAGCTTCCCTCTTAATAAAATAATGGAGAAAAATATTGAAATATATACAAATATATATGTGCATATCACTCTACTTTGCAAACCATTCCACTACTTCTTCTCTCTTTTAAAACCATGGGTCGTAAGCCAGATGGAGGATGGGCTTGAGGCCATGAGTCTTGATGAAGTTTAGGAGATGAGGTCGTGAGCACTTGAAGATGGAAAGGGGCATGATCGAGAGCAAAGCAAGGTAGAGGCGATGGTCGAGAGTTAGGAGCAAGGAGGAGTTGATTTGGAGAAGTTTTGGTTGAGTTTGGCAATGATTTAGTGAAGTGTTGTGGTGATTTGAATGTTGGTAGAAAGTTTGAGTTTGATAAAGGTGAGTGCTCGATTTACTTACATTTAGATATTAGTTATATGAATGTTTAAATTATAAATTTAAATGCTTGTTTGATAATTTGATTGATTTTATGGTTGACTATATGGATGTTGATATGGTTGATAACTTGGTTGTGTTAAATTATGAGAAATCATAATAAAAATGGTTACGTAATTAACCATGATTAATTAATGAAAAATAAATTCATATGGACGTATATACGAAGTTATTTAGCTTCTTAATGGTTTTAAAATATAAAAAAAAGTTTGGAAATAAATATTATAATAATGTAATATTTTGAAATGGTTTAAAAGTGAATAAGTGATTTAGTGGGGAAAATATTGGTTTAAATTCTTGAAATTAATTTATTTATGTTTTATACAAAAAAATTCAATTTGGAGAAGTTTTGACAAATAATAAATTTGGAGTCAACAATAGGCGCGTTGCATAACGGTAGTTCGCGATTTCATACTGTAGAATTCAAACAAGTGTAGAGAATGGAATATAGCTTGGAAGTTTTCAAAATAAGAATTTTCTGAACTATTATATTCATAGCTTCCGAACAAAAGAAAACGATCAAGATTTCATTTAATAGATTTTGAAATATGAGCAAATCAAGATTTTAAGAAAATCACGCTTTGGTATTTCACTGGCCAAAGTCGTAAATATTTTAAATAAATATTTTTAAAATGGTTAAAAATATGGAATAAATCTTATAAATATTTTGAATGTTTTAAAAGTGATTTTAGTTATAAAAATGAGTTTTCAAATGATAAAAAGTTGTTTTGATCAATATAGCTTAAAAGGCACTTTGGCGGCACATTTTCGCAGCGCTTTTATAACTTTTGAAGTATAGTTTTAAACACAACCGTTATTTTCCAAATCTTTTGTAAATATTTTTAAATGATTAATAATTTTCAATAAAGATGATTTTGAAGGATTTATGGAATGGTTAAATGTTAAATGATTAAGGGTCGATCAAATAACTTGACCGCCTTATGTATGTTAGAGAGGTGTTGTCTAGGCTTGGGTTTGGAAAACCAGTTTCCTACTCTCCTTAGCTATCCGGACCAGCCCGACAGATGGTACAGCAAATTTGGTTTACTCGATCGAAATTTTCCAACGTATAAAAGATAAAAAAAATTTAAATTTAAATAACTAAGATTGTATAGAAATGATTTGGAAATGTTTTCCTAAGTAAAATGTGAAACAATTTGGAATTATTCCACGATAAAAAGGTTTAATTAACTAAAAGGATTTGATAAATGAGGCCCAATGATTTCATATACTTTTAATAAGATAATAGAAAAATTTAAAATAATATGTCTCCCTAAGATATTTATGAATGAACACAAAAGATGAATTAAATTGAATGATGATTGATAATCACATATGAACATAACATCGTTTTAATCGATGATTGGTTCGGAGAAACCGGGGCCAGATTTGGGTAAGTCCTATCCGGAAACCACTTCGAATCAATATGTACGTTCGGAAGTGAAGACATGATGTTGATGATTTTTGAAGACGAGGATCTTCATGATGAAGGGCTGCTTGCCACTAGTCACTAGAGGTGAAATTTAATATATTATATATTTATAGTGGAAATATTGCTCTGTTATGAAAATCGTCGATTACAAGGACTATTCAATACTAATCCTAGGGATAGTTCCTGTCAGGATGTGGTAGGAGAGCGCCTTCGGTTTCGTTCAGTCCCAGAATGAACTTTTATGGACGAATGTCCAACATTGCATTTCTGAGATCACAAACGTTAACTTTTACAAACATACATCTGTTTTGTAGTGGGCAAGGCAACTTCTCTTAGCTTAACACCTTCTTTAAGACGTACAAGCTCAGGGTTGTATGTTCGTGAAAGTCGATAGTGATTGAAGGAATGGCAATGTGACATTCAAAGTGGAACTTATGATGATCAAAGCTTGGCTTTGTGAAAAGCGAAGTGTGGCTTTGTGGAGCGTAGCCTCACGAGCCTCAAATCCTAAGAATGATACAGGATACTATTTTGTTTGAAGGACATATTTTCAGGCTATTATTAAGGGAAGATGTCCTTGTAGGCACTTGTTGCCATATTGTATGGATGGAAAGGCATGGAGGCCGATGAGGATCGTGTAAAACCACTGACGAATACTATGTTCCATGGTAGTATAGCAGTATAGTTTGGATATTGTATAGGGAACTTGTTCGTCGATGGAAATTCTATCGGTTTAGAAAACCGTCGAACGAATATAAATTTAAAAATAACCGCAAGCGCACGGTGTACGAATGTAGCACGTGGCGAATACGGGTCGATCCACAGGGAATTGATGATTTTAAAATTCTATTCAATCAAATTATACCGAAGTCGAGAGTGAATAGCTAGAAATGTAAGAAACTAACAAAAACTAGCAAAAGAAAATGATAAAAATATGAGAGTTAAAAGAACAATTTAGAGATAAATCCACTCTCTAGATCATATAAATCAACAAAATGAAGTTATGATCTCTCTTTTCTTTTCATTAGTGTAATTATTTGATGTGTTTATCATAAGTATGATATATTTGTGCTATTAATTAGCCCAATATAAACCATCAAACTATAACACAACCACTGATACACATTTAACTCTCATGAAATATGACAACAAAGTTGAAATAAAAATCTATTTTAAGCATAGCCTATTAACTATTGTTTAGAAATATAGGCTATCAAATTTCAATTTCAACATTCACTTCTTTGCCATAATCATATTGAGATGAAGAGGCAATTTGTGTTATGTTTGTTTAAGCATAGCCTATTTGTTATGAACAACATAGACTATTAAATTCAAAGCTAAACAACATCATTAAACCACTTCAAGTGTTTCCATTAAAGCACAAAAAGAGAATATAAACATCAAAATGTTGCATCTACATACTAGAGAGCTTCATTACCCATAAATTGTAGGGATTAAGCTCTCATATTTGTTATCAAATCAACAAATGTAGAAAGCAACATGAAAGCAAAAAGAAAGGAAAATGAAAGCTAATGGAAAAGACAACTAATCTAATTGCATAAAGGTAAATCTACACTATTACATAAGAAGAGAAGAAGCATGTAAATAAAAGAGAATTAACATTGCATAAAAGAAAAGAAAATTACATGAAATAAAATGGCTAAGTAGCCGTGGAAAGAAAGAGAGCTTTGATTTATTTTCTAAACTAAAACTAACTAACTAAGAGGAAGATGGCTATATGAAACATAAGGGGTATTTATACAAGTTAGAAACCCAAATAGAATGAAATAGGACTAAGACAAGATGACAAGAAGATTAAAATTATACTTGATTACTATTGTTATAGGTAAGTTTAACAAGGTAGGGAATAGGAATAGCTAGAAGGGAAAAATAGGTTGAAAGACAAGGATGAACCATTATTTTAAAGCTATATAAATTTCAATTATTTAAAAAGGTAAAATAAATGATCAGAATATCCTTTATATAATACTTTATCAAGATACTTTTATAACTCGATATCTTAACAAGTTTATCCTTGTTCCTGCAGGCTCTGGCTATGCGTTGATCAGGCGTAAAGCTAGAATTCTCCACGTACCTAGTAGACTTGTTTCAACACCCAGTGAAAATACTTGAAAAACTTTTAAAAACAGATATGGAAAGTACAATCCAAACAAAACAACCAAACCAAAACCTATGTCTAACCATGATTCGCAGATACACAATGGTTACCCTGGATTTCCCAGGAAACATTCCATATCTGTAAGCTTTCTCAGCCTTGCGAGTAATGCCATGATGACTAGTAGACCGTAGGATACACAATGATTACGCCTGGATCCCCCAGGAAACAATCTGTACCCCTAGGCCTTCTCAGCCAAGCGAATTTCGCAACTAATGCGACCTACATAGTTCATAGGATACACAAATGATTACGCTTGGATCCCCCAGGAAATAATCCGTACCCCTAGGCTATCTCAGCCAGGCGAATTACGCTATGCAGTCACGCTCGAAAAGAAAAAAACCATGGGTTACGCCACGGTGGGACACTCGAGTATCACATCCGAAAAACCAAAAATCAAAGAGAATAATATCGATAGAATGAATCCACAATGTGGCCATAGAGCGGATATCAAGCAGAAGGCACTTTCCATATCTTTAGTTCGAAAATATATATCATACAATACCTTTTCAAATCACTTTCAAATATCATACTTGTATAAATTCCATTATATATAAGATTCCATTTTTCAATCGAACACTTTCCAAAATCAATAGTATATCAAATCATACTTATATAGACTTCAATTATATAATATTTCTCTTTCCAAATTGAGTATCTTTCAAATCAATAGTTTTCAAATCAACTACATATTTATATAAATCAATTTTATATAAGTTCGACAACTCCCAGATCAAGTACATAATAATACAAGCCTCTCAATTTCAAATCATTTCAGTTTCAAAATCATATACGATTTCAACAAGTTATTTCTTCCAAATTGAATACCTCCAGTTTCAAAGTTTCCAAATGATAGGTTTTGAAAATAATTCCAAGTTTCCAAATTGCATAATTTAGGTCAAACAAATTCATTTCCAAAATCATAAAAAAAATACTAGGTTTACATTCCAATCTATTTTCAAAACCAAATAATTTCTCAAAATCAATTGTACCCAAAAATGGTTTCCAAATTTATAACTATCCTTTTAAAACCATTAAAGTATTTATTTCTATTCAAAGATCCAATTTTCCTTTTGCAAATTATTTATTTAACAGAATTTTCAAATTTATTTAAGTCATACTCTTCATACTTTAATAATACAAAACTAAACTTATATACTTTATTAAATGTAACAACCCTGAATTTTGTGATTTATTTTAATTGTTTATTTTGATTATTTTATTTGAAAACTTTATTATATTTATTAAAATGAATAAATTTTGTTATTTTTAATATAAATTTTGATTTTTATATGAATTATAATTTGAAACATGAATAAATAGAATATTTCTAGAAAATGTGAATTTTGGTCAACATGGTCAAACTTTGACTTTTAAATTTAAAATTTAAATATTTGAATTTTTAATTTATCTTTCATTATGAAAATATATTAAATTTTAAGAATACTGCTTTTCGTTTCGTTGAAATCCGATTTATATTGTGAAAGTTACGCTTTTTTCAATATTGTATGTAAATAGATTTATTTAATAAAATTGTTTGTTTTTTATATAAATAATATTTTTGTTTGTCATATCATGTTCTAATATGTGTTATATGACATGTTAGGCATATATTTTTATTTTTAAAAATATTTTTAAAGCGATGTTATAATTTTTCCAAAACTTATTGTATTTATTTTCAATTTTTATAACCTGGTTTCTATTTTTAAGCCATTTTCTTAATTTATTTATATTTATCTAAAATTTATTTATTTATTTTTATTCATACATTATTTATTTTTATTTTATTTATTTATATTTTTCATTTGTTTAGAAATGCAAAAAGAATAAAAGAAATTTGAAGAGTTTAGAAACCTTTCACATACCTAGCCTTTTCATATGCACTTGTCTTTTCAATTATAGATAACACTTGCCATCAATATTGCTGACCTTATCTATCTTCAGGCAAATCATATTTCGCTTTTCACAAAAAGAAAAAAAGTTTCTCACTCAAAAATTTTCGGCCTTCAAACTGAAGCAAAGTTTGGTATAATTTCTTTTCACTTTTTCTACTCATTCCTTCTTTGTTTTCTTATTTTATTCGCATTGCTTCACCTCTATAGCTCTGCCACTTGCTCCTCCATTACCATAGCCACCTCTACCACTTCCACAATCGGCTGCCACCTCCTCCAGTCCACTGTCCAGTCATGGCCGTGCACCACTTGTTTCCAAACTCCACCAAATATTGCATTATGTCCTTGAAAACATCATGGCCGAGCCACCTTTTTGTTTCACCACTCCACCACATCATCTCGTCCACCTCTTGCATCATCACCACTAGTCACTTGCTAACCTAAGACCACTGCCACATCAGCTCCTAACCCTAACAGGCCTGGTCGTGCCTATACTTGCATAGGGCGGAGACTTAGGTTGCATAGAAATTCATTTGATTGCCTTGACTTGTGTTGTGCATGCATAACCATTTCTACTCCTTCATATCCATGTTATGGCCGACTGTAATAACCCATAATTTTGTAAATATTTTAATTAAGTTTTACTTGAAAACGTTGTTTTTTTAAAAGTAAAATTTTCAATAATTAAATTTTTAAGTTAATAAGTTTTGGTAAAAAAAAAGAAAAAAAAAAAGAGAAGTAAAATAGAATGGATAGGCTGAGCACCACTTTTTGAAATAGTATCTCAACGATTTATCCACTATTTTAGTATAGAGTGCGTTCATATAACTCAATTAAAAGGTGGGCTGAGCAGTGAGAACATGGCCAAGATGTGGGTGGAGTGGTCAAGAATTTGGGTCAAAATTTTCTTATTCTGTTTTCAATAATCATAGTAAAATGCGAATACTTAGTTTTTCATTCATCTTGTTCAAGATTTGAATCAAGACGTTGCCTCCACGGAAATCTGATCGTGCCATTTGTACGTTTCTTTATCAAGTGATACAATCGTTTGAATCTAATTTTCTGCAGCTTTAAGGTAAGTATTTCTTACCAGAAAAACATACCTATATATCTGTAGATTGATAATAAGTGTAATTGAAAATTTATTTTATTCAATTGTATCTGCCTGTGATATAAAGTTATGATGTTAAAACCCTATTATTTAATTGACCCATCATCAGCTGTATTATCTATTGTTATATTGTTGCAATTAGATTTTTTTATTATTTTTATTTACTGCAAATCACACTGCAAGTTCCCTGTAGAATAGAAATCGTTACAGGCTGGAATGATAGGCCTGAACGATACTTACTTATTTAAGCATTCATTTATTTATTAAATGATTTATTTAACTTGGGATTGCGGGTTTGAAATGATAGAACCTGGGTTTTCTATGTAAATTGCGGATTGAAATGATATATATCCGTATCACTTAACCTAGGCTAGAAAACTATATACAGACCAGTGGTTTATATAATATTTTTCTGAAATGTTTTAAAAACATTTTAAATGGAAAATTTATAATATTCTGGTTTAAAATGTATGTAAATGATTTTTATAAAATTTATAATGATTTTTGAATGAGTCAAATGTTAAATAAATGAATGTTTAAGTAAAATTTTGAAATATAACTTATTTTGGAAAATTCTGAATTTTTGTTAAAAGTGAGATTTTAGTAAAGTAAAATAATTGATAATAAGTTATATTCTGGGAATTTAAAACTTAATTGTTAAGTTAATAATTTAATTAATGAAATGGGAATTTAATACTTGGATTTAAATAAGAAATTCATAATAAAATTTGATTTTTTGTATGAAAATTTACTTATAAATTCATAAAAATATGAGTATTGAAATTATGACTTTATAATGTGAAAATATATGATTTCTAAGTTAAATATGATTTAAATAAAAATTTACTTAGTTATGAAATTATAGTTAAACCTTGAAATTTTTAATATAAAGGATATTACAGCATTTGTGAATGTTGTAGTTAAATTTAAATGAACTTAAAGGCTAATTTGAACTAAAAGCTATTATAGCAATTTGTAAGTGCTATAGTTGATAAAGATAACTAAAGTTTAGTTGGAAATAAAGAAATCTATTACAGCACTTAAATGCTGTCTTTTGTAAATGAACTGTTTAACCTATAACTTTAGGTAGCATTTTATAAGTGCTATGGAAACTGAATTTTTGATTGTTTTAATAAAATTTAATAATCTTTGGGAAAAAGGCTTAAATTTTGGAATTTAATATGTAATTAATAAAAATAAGGAATTGACTTTAAATGGAAGAATTTAACTTTTAAATGTGAGTTGAAAGGCAATTAATTCCTAAATAAGCTGAATAGATTTAAATGGTATTTTATATTAAATAAAATGACTGATGTTTAAATAAATGATGTTTGAAATGATATTATGATATTGAAATGTATTTGAAATTTATTTTGATTTTTAAAGTATAAATACCATTTTTAAAAGTTGTAACCACGGGTTATAATAACGTTTGGTTGTTAAAGAGACCGAGATCAGATATCTGGCATACTCTCTGTCGATACTAAAACCACTTTGACAACCGTGTACGCGGTCGAGATTCCAGAATGAAGTAGGATGGTGGTGACGTTTCCTTTGAGGTAAATACGTGGACCCGTCTCCCGTGAGTTGGCATAAGGTGGCTAAAACAAGAGCGATTGACGGACTAATAAGGTAGCACCTTTGATCGGACGCACTTCTTCGTATGCCATTCTATTACTTTGTGATTGTTTGGTGCACACCTTTGATATGGGAGTGTTGTTCGAGGTGGGCGGTAGCTACGCGCTACGCGTTACCACCGGTCCGAAAGCGTAATTGGTATATCTACCCTGGCATTGCCTAGTTGTGCCGTGTCACCTACCATAGCGAGCCTTTTACGAGTTTGATTTGTGTCGTACCTATGGAGTATCTTCTCATAGTTTTCCGATCAGGAGATATGCAGGTACTGTATAGACTACTGACATTATTTATGTGTTAAGTTGGAAAATGTAAAGCCTTAACGCTATTTTAAAGTAATTTTATTTTACAAATAGACACTATTATAATAGCGAAGTATTACTACATAGTAAATAGTTTAACGGATCCTTAGAGGATGGACGGTCCCAAGCGTCTTTTAAGTTACTTGTACTTTAATACAGTTCACTTGAATTAGCTTACATTGTATAAGTATGTATGTCCTGACTCGAGTGTTATGTTTATTTCTTACGCTCGGGTCAGCCGGAGTTGCAGTTTTGTTTCATCCCGGAGCTATGATTTCTGTAGATCACTTTCAAGCTTCTGGCAAACTTCCCTTCCAGTTCTTTATTTAAATTTTTGAAATCAAGACTAGTGGACATTTGGATTGTTCTACTGATGATTTAAAACTATATTTGGATTAAAGACTATGTAATATTTATTTGATTGAGACTATTTATAGTTGCTTCATGAACCATTAAGTATTTTTAAATTCCACTGCGAGTTTTCTGATATCTGTGTCTGTGATTCTGTGATTATTTATTTACTGTATATTTTGAGATTTGCCAAACATTATTTACAACGCGGTATTTTGAACAATTCAAGTCCGACATGTGCGGATGCGAATGGTTGAAAATATCGGGTCGTTACACCGACCCTATTGAGCCCATACCTGATCCAAACTCACACCATGGCCGTGTATTTTTAACCTATGGCCGAGCATAGGGTAGTTGAAGGCAAATGCAAGTGATTTGGTTATTTGTTGTGCATGTATTTTTAGTGCTGTTTAATTTTATTTGAGTTGTATATTTATGTGTTTTATATTGTTTTGTTTCAAATGTTCAAGACAATTATTTTGGATCTTCCCCTCACTCGAATCCGTAGTCGTGCCTTCGTGCTTTACGAATATTTGTTTGTGTGTGGGAATCGATTATCTCCAGCTTGTAGAGGTGAGTACTTCTCACCAGACATTTTGTACTTATATAATTAGTAAACCGACGCCACTTGAATCTGTAAATTATATTGTCATGTTACACCTGCCTATGCTATGAACATATGATGTTCACCCCTGTTTATACACCTGTCATATCATCTGTTACTGTTATATAATGCTACTCTATTCATTTATATCTGTTTATCACACTACAAGTTCCCTAAAGATTTTAATCACTATGGGTTGAAATGATACATACCTGAACGGACTTTAGAATAGGAAAAATTCGTTATGGGCTGAAATGATAAGCCTGAACGTTTTTTATTATTTTTGATTACATGGGATTGCGGGTTAGAAATAATAGCACCTGGATTTTTCCTTTGTAAATTACGGATTGAAATGATATATTATCCGTATAATTTTACTTATGTTGGAAAATTTTATATACAGACCCGTGGTTAATATATATTTTTCTAAAATTTTAAAATATTTTAAAAATATAAATATTATGATATTTTAATTTAAATTAAAGTGAAAATGATTTTTTTTTTAAATATTAGTGATTTTCTACAACTTAAATAAGTGAGATAAATAAATGGTAAGTAGAATTTGAAATATAAGTTAATTTTGGAATTTATGATTTTGTTTATAAATGGAGTTTAAATTAGGCAAATAAAATATGAAAATATGATAATTTGGTTTAAATATGAATTTAAAATGATTTTATAAAGTATTATTTATTTTTCTAATAATTAAGAATAGTTAAATAAATGAATGGGAAAAATGTAATTTGAATTATAACATAACTTGTAAATGGGAAATGTATTTAAAAAACAAAGGTTAAGTTATGAAAATTAAAATGGAATTTAAATTTAATTTATAAAATGGTAAATTAAAGAAATGTTATAAAATTGTACGTTGATTTTTATAAGTGAATTATTAAAATTTGATAATTAATTGTGTAATTTCACTTTATAAAACATGACTTAAAAGGGTATTTAAATGATCATTTTTAAAGTTTTGAAAATATGTTTTTTTTATAAGTTAAAATTTGTTTAAATAAAAATTTAATTTTTTAAGAAATGTTATTGAAAACTTGGAATTTAATTAATAGCATTTTTGAATTGCTATCATTTCTGAAGTAAAAGATATTACAGCATTTTGTAAATGCTGTAATTGATATAAATGAACTAAAAGACTAAATTGAATTAAGGGCTATTATAGCACTTTGTAAGTGCTATATTTGTAGAAACTAAACTAAAACCTATTTTAGCATACCAGTAAATGCTATCTTTGTTAAAATGATTTGTTTCCAAATGTAAATTTACCGTAGCATTTTCTAAATGCTACAGAAGTTGAAATTTCACTGTTTTAATAAATTGAAGTAAATAAATGAATTCTGAAAATGCTAAAATTTTGAGTATTGTATATTTGATTATTAAATATAATAACTTCAATTTTAAAAGATTCAAATGGAATATTTAATTGGTTTAATTGGAATATTTAATTGATTTAGCTGGAATATTTAATTGGTTTAATTGGAATATTTAATTGGTTTAATTAGAATATTTGCTTTGATATATAAACCATTTTGAAATGTGATTTGAAATGGTATTTAAATTAAATAAAAAATGAATGTGGTTTTGGAATAATATGATATTTTGATATTAATATGAATTTGAAATGATATTGAATTTTTAAATGATTTTTGATTTACGAAGTATAAAATACCATTTCGGAATGTAAACCACTGGATATATTTAATTTGTGGTTTAACTGATCCTTAGAGGATGGGCGATCCCAAGCATTCTTTAAGTTATTTGCATTACTACAGTTCACTTGCGTTGGTTTACATTATACAAGTATGTATGTCCAGACCCGAGTGTTTTGTGTTTTACTTTACGCTCGGGTCAGTCTGAGTATTTACAGCTTAGCTTTGGATTTCTTTTTCTGGAGGTAGGAATCGTTGGAGATTTTGCTTATCTGGTTATCTATCCATTTCAGTTTCAGTTGTTCTACTTCAGCTCTGGTATTTATAAACTTCTATGTATTTGAGATTTCTATTGTATATGTTTTTCAAACTGATATTATGTATTTGTTTTGAGAGTTTGTTATAATAGCTTCATGAACTACTATGGTATTTTAATTTTCGCTGCGAGTTATTCTGATATTTCTATATCTGTGATTGTATTTCATTTGCTCCAAATTTATTTACAATGTGGTATTTTGAGCAATTCAAGTCCGGCACGTGTGTCTACGAATGGCTGAAAATATCGGGTTGTTACAGTTTGGTATCAGAGCTTTGGTTTTTAGGAAAACCATAGCCTACGGAGAAAAAACTCATTAGAGATAGGTAGAAATACTCTAGAATGAGTGAAATCAATCTCAGAATCATTTCCTTGTGAGAGAACGTATTCTCAAAGTATAAAATGATTTTCAAATGATTTTTAAAGGAGTTTCAAAGATTATTTTGGTACAAAAAATTTCTTATTTTGAAACCAATATTTTCTAAACTTTATTCCTTCTGTATCCACCTTGTTAGAAATCTCTTGGTTTGGATTCTTATCGATTAGGATTCCTTGAACTTTGGAATGCTCCCACTTGTTCAGAAATCCAGTCTTGTCTTTCCTATTTTACCCTTTTGATTTTGGGGCATTCCATAACTCCACTTTGGATTGGCCTCTATAAAGATCGATGATTCCGCAAATCCTTGAATAATTTGTAAAGGGGTGAAACTCCTTTACAATTGGCATTGATTCACCGGAGATTTCTGTATCCTCGGTTTACGATGCTATCTATCTCCTGCTCTACCCGGATTCTATCTTTGGCGATCGAATGTCAATTTGCCTTAGATTTTCACATTGATTATATTCCTGAAGTCACTGTTGACCCGGTTAAAGTCAACTGCGATTTATATAGGTTTATCATCTCCTATTTGATAATTAAATTATATCATCTTTTTTCGAGCTTATCTTCGAATTAGGATTCTATTTTATAAGAGTTCCTTTAAATTTGAATCTCTGTTTGTTTGAAATCTAACCTTGAATCATCCTTTGAAAATTTTTGTTTGGCTATATTTTGAAATTGTGCATACATCAAAATTATTATAAGGATGACCACCTTTTTATATAAAAGTGAAATGTTTTCGATAAGGATTATATACCTTTTAAAAATTAAAATTTGAAGCTTTGAAGGGATTTGGAATTTTGAAAATTATATAAGAAATTGATTTATATACAAATGATTTATAACTAAAGGGTTTTGAATATGAATTTCGAGGAATTGAACTCCGATATTTTGAAATCCATTTTATGATTTTGGAATATATAAAATAATAATAAAGATATTTTCTGAATAAGAAATGTTTCAAATGTATTCGAATGAATTCCAACGATTTCGAAGAGATTTCAAAGAAGTTTCAAGAAAATAAAAGTCCAGAACCCACATATGTCGCTGGAAAATAATTTCGGTGATGAATGCATGCATCATTGACATTGATTTTCGAGTTTCTGAGTGGGGGAGAGGCCACTCTAGTAGCTTTGCTATGCGAGTGATTTTGTGAGACCAATTTTGATTTCAGATTTCAAAGTATGGTTTGATATTCGAAGATATATGTATATATATATTTTTGAAATAATATAAAGTAAGCCAGTGTTCAGTCCCCGAGCTTCAGATTTGTTTTGGTATAACCTTATCTATTGGAATTGATTTACCAATTTGCTACTGATTTCCAACTCTTGGATTGGAAAATTTGGTTTCTTCGACTATTTTTAAAGCTCGTGCGCTTCCAAATCAAGGTTTAATTTTTAAAGCTATGTAATTTTCAAATGGTAAATTGGATTTTCCATATATGGAAATAAATAGTTTAATGGTTTTAAAGGGATAAAACTTGGAAATCATTTTGGGTATAATTGACTTTTGAGATAAATATTAGGTTTTGAAAATAAATTGGATAGTAATACCTAGTATTTATGTGATGGTTTGGAAATGAACTTGTTCGACCTAAATTTTGTTGATTTTTTTGGACTATTTTCTAAACCTATTGTTTTGAGAAACTTTGAAACTAAATATATGTAATTTGGAAGAAATGATTTGGCAAAATCATATATGATTTTGAAACTGAAATGTTATTGAAAGGAATTGAAATTTAGAACCTTGTTTTACTAAATATTTGATTTGGGAGTTATCAAACTTACATAAATGAAATTGTATAAGCTTAAAGGTTATTTGAGACCGTCAATTTGAAAGTTACTCAATTTGTAAAGTGAAATCTTATATAATCGAAGTTTATAGTATGATTTGGTATACCATTGATTTTGGAAAGTATTCTATTTGGAATGAAATCTTATATATAATGGACTTTGTATAAGTGTGATATTTGAAAGTGATTTGAAAAGGTACTATATGATACGTATTTTCGAACTAAAGATATGGAAAGTGGCTTCTGCTTGATGTACCCTTTGTGGCCACACTGTGGATTCATTCTACCGATATTATTCTCTCTGATTTGGGTTTTCCGGATATGATACTCGAGTGTCCATCGAATTCCATGGAGATCTCCATAGTCTTACGAGCGCCACTGCATAGCGTAATTCGCAGGGGCTTCGAGAGCCTAACGGTATGGATGTTTTCTGGGGGGTCCAGGCATAAGCATCGTGTAACGGTGATCTATTGGGTCTCTTGGTAGCATAATCCGTAGGGGCTGCGAGAGCCTAAGGGCATGGATGTTTCCTGGGGGATCCAGGTGTAAACATTGTGTATCTGCGGTACTACCAGTCTTCATGGCGTAATCGTAGGGCTGCGGTAGTCAGCCTACGGGTACGGATGTTTCCTAGGGGATCTAGACGTAACCATTGTGTATCCGCGATCCATGATCGACATGTTTTGGTTTGGTTGTTATGTTTGCATTGTACTTTCCATATCTGTTTTTAAAAGGTTTTTCAAGTATTTTCACTGGGTGTTGAAGCAAGTCTACTAAGTACCTAGAGAATTCTAGCTTTGCGCCTGATCAACGCATGGCCCGAGTCTGCAGGAACAAAAGTAAACTTGTTAAGACATTGAGTTATAAAAGTATTTTGATAAAGTATTATATAAGGATATTTTGATCATTAATTTCACTTTTCTAAATGATTTAAAATGTTGATTACTTCGAAACAACAAACTTAAATCAAATGACTGTTCATCATGTTATAAAATGTTTAAAATGTTATAAATATATATAATGGTTTTTAAATAAGGGTTCATCTTTTCATTTCAACCTATTTTCTCTTTTAGCTTTTCCTACCTTCTTCCTCTTCGAGGGTCCTTTCCGCATTGTAGGAAGAGTTGGTCCTTTGGCTTATCGTTTGGAATTGCCCAAGAAACTTTCTGGGGTATATGATGTATTCCACGTCTCACATCTTCGCTAGTATCTTCATGACCCATCTCTTTTTTTTAGCCTTATGCTCTTGATGGTTTGGATGTTGAGCCTAATCTGACTGTGTATAGGAAGCCACTTTGTATTATCGACGGAGGTACGAAGTAGCTAAGAAGGAAATCTGTTAGTCTGGTCAAAGTACTGTGGAGTACTAATGATCAAGATTGTACCTGAGAGACGGAGGAGAGCATTCGTGCTTCGAATCTGGAATTGTTTTTTCAGGTACTATTTGCTTTTTCTATCTTGCTTTTCCTTATTTTCCTTGCTCATTCCTTTTCGAGGACGAAAAGATTTGAGAGGGGGAGAGTGTAACAACCCTGAATTTTGTGATTTATTTTAATTGTTTATTTTGATTATTTTATTTGAAAACTTTATTATATTTATAAAAATGAATAAATTTTGTTAATTTAAATATAAATTTTGATTTTTATGTGAATTATAATTTCGAACATGAATAAATAGAATATTTCCAGAAAATGTGAATTTTGGTCAATATGGTCAAACTTTGACTTTTAAATTTAAAATTTAACTATTTGAATTCTTGAATTTTATCTTTCATTATGAAAATAGATTAAATTTTAAGAATATTGCTTTTCGTTTCGTTGAAATCCGATTCATATTGTGAAAGTTATGTCTTTTACAATATTGTATGTAAATTGATTTATTTAATAAAATTGTTTGTTTTACTTTATATGAATAATATTTTTATTTGTCATAACATTTTCTTATATGTGTTATATGGCATGTTAGGTATATATTTTTATTTTTAAAAACATTTTGGAAGTGATGTTATAATTTTTCCAAAACTTATTGTATTTATTTTCAATTTTTATAACCTAGTTTCAATTTTAAGCTATTTTCTTAATATATATATATATATATTTGTCTAAAATTTATTTATTTATTTTTATTCATACACTGTTATTTTATTTTATTTTATTTATTTACATTTTTCATTTGTTTAGAAATGAAAAAATAATAAAAGAAATTTGAAGAGTTTAGAAACCTTTCACATACCTAGCCTTTTCATATGCGCTTGTCTTTTCAATTCCAAATAACACTTGCCATCAATATTGCCGCCTTATCTATCTTCAGCCGAATCATTTTTCACTTTTCACGTAAAGATAAAAAGTTTCTCACTCAAAATTTTTTGGCCTTCAATCTGAAGCAAAGTTTGGTTTGATTTCTTTTCACTTTTTTACTCATTCCTTCTTTGTTTTCTTATTTTATTTGCATTGCTTCACCTATATAGCTCGGCCACTTGCTCCTCTATCACCATAGGCACCTCCACCACTACCACAATCGGCTGCCACCTCCTCCAGTCAACTGTCTAGTCATGGTCCTGCACCACTTGTTGTCAAACTCCACCAAATATTGCTTTATTTCCTTGTAAACTTTATAGCCGAGCCACCTTTTTGTTTCACCACTCCACCACATCATCTCGGCCACCTATTGCATCATCACCACCAGTCACTTGCTGATCTAAGACTACTGCCACATCATCTCCTGACCCTACCAGGCCTGGCCGTGCCTACACTTGCCTAGGGCCGAGACTTAGGTTGTAAAGAAATTGATTTGGTTGCCTTGACTTGTGTTGTGCATGCATAACCATTTCTACTCCTTCATATCCATGTTATGGCCAACCCTATTGAACCCATACCTGATCCAAACTCACACCATGGCCGTGTACTTTTAACCTATGGTCGAGCATAGGGTAGTTGAAGGCAAGTGCAAGTGATTTGGTTATTTGTTGTGCATGTATTTCTAGCGTTGTTTAATTTTATTTGAGTTGTATGTTCATGTGCTTTATATTGTTTTGTTTCAAATGTTCAAGAAAACTATTTTGGATCTTCCCCTCACTCGAATCCGTAGTCCTGCCTTCGTGATTTTTGGATATCTGTTTGTGTGTCTGCCTTGGTAATCTCCAGCTGGTCGAGGTGAGTATTTCTCACCAGACATTTTGTACTTATATAATTAGTAAAATTAGACCACTTGAATCTATAAATTATATTATCATGTTACACTTGCCTATGCTATGTTCATATGATGTTCACCCCTGTTTATACACCCGTCATATCATCTGTTACTATTATATAATGCTACTCTGTTCATTTATATCTGTTTATCACACTACAAGTTCCCTGTAGATTTTAGTCACCATGGGTTAAAATGATACATACCCGAACGGACTTTAGAATAGAGAAAATTCGTTATGGGCTGAAATGATAGGCCTGAACGAATTTCATTATTTTATATTACTTGGGATTGTGGGTTTGACATGATAGAACCTGTAACAACCCTGCTTTTGGAGATTACCTGTTAATATTAAATTATAACGGTGGTTATAATTTAATATTGTAAATCAAATAAAATTGAAAGTTTTATAATGTTTATTTGGAATAAACAATAAATTTTGGAAAAAAAATGTAAAAATAAAGTTTTGGTAACATTATTATGTTTATTTGTGAAAATAATAAATGGAGTATGATTTTATTTGGAGTAAATGCGATAATTATTGCAATTATTGCCAATTACTTCTTTTAATAATTTTTAATAGAAGTATTTGTTTTTTTAAGGTGTTTATTAAAATTAAAAGATGGAATATTGTTTAAAATAATATTTTGTTATTTTAAAAGAGTTATAATGTTTTGTTATAACTTATTTGACAATGAAAATGATTTTTGAACAAGTTATGCTTTAAAATTAGTGTTTTTACACTAAAATTTTGAAAATTGTAAAATATTGTCAAAAATATGGTTTTATTAATGAAAATAACGTTTTATTATTGAAATAAATTTTATTTTGTGTAAATAAAATTTTTTGTTTCATAACAATTGGTTGCATATATTTTTGTTTGAGTTTATATTGAGAAATATGTGAATTTAAGGTAAAATAGCCTAATACATATACATAGCCTTGCATTTTCTCTAAATAATATTGCTTTGGGTTTTTTGGGTTAGGTTTTAAAACCTAAAATCCATTATCTGGATGTTTCTGGTGAGAAACAAACTACTGTACGTAGTTTAGTTCTTCTTCCTCAGAAACAGAAAGAAAAAAAAAAAAACTTACAGTAAACTGAAAAAAATCATGGCTACCTTCTACTAAAACAAAATTTTCACCCAATTTGCTGCTAATTGAAGAAGAAATCACCAAACTAGGAGAATAAAAGGTAATCTCCACCAATACTACAGAAATATATCATCAAAATCCTAGAATTAGATAAGATTTGTGTATAACTTTCTCTTTTGTTCTTGCATGTTCTTTTTTTCAACATTTTCAGCTGTTGAAGCTAACAAAGAAGCCTCAAAATCATCAAATTGATCCAAACCGGAGAAGCTTTCAACCCAAACTTTTCTGCATATCTAAGGTGAGAGTTCCCTCACGCTTTCTATTTTGGATTCATGTGGTTAATGATGATTTACAGTGGTGAATTTGCCGAAAAGAAATGACTGCTGTAATATGTGTTTTGTGATTGTGGCTGAAACGAATTTTGCTATAACGTTTTCATTTCTTAACCAAATTTGAAAATTTTAGATGTTTTGGAAAGCTTAGATCATATGCTACAAGTTTCTTGTTTTGTGTTTTTCATAATTTTGAAGTTATCCTTTTCAAATTTGAGTGTTTCTATTGCAATCCCGAGAGCAAAACTATTATTTGCTCTGTTGTTGAATCTGAAACTAAATTAAGCATAACTTCTTCATTTTTTATCCAAATTCAACTATCTTTGATGTTCTGGAAAGCTAAGAATGTGATCTAAAAGTTTCATGTTTTAAGATTTTTGAAATTCTGAAGTTAAATTGATCAAAATTACATTTTTTTGCTGCTATCCCGAGACTAAAGTTACAGCTGTGTTAAATTTAGACATCTGAACAATTTTAAACATAACTCTTTCAATTTTTATCTAAATTCTATCATCTTAGATGTTCCGAAAAGCTAAGAATTTGTTCTAAAAGTTTCATGTTTTGAGATTTTTGAAATTCTGAAGTTAAATTGATCAAATTTGAATGTTTTTGCTGCTATCCCAAAGTTACAGCAGTGTTAAATTTAGACATCTGAACCATTTTAAACATAACTCTTTCAATTTTTATCCAAATTCTACCATCTTAGATGTTCCGGAAAGCTAAGAATTTGTTATGAAAGTTTCATGTTTTGAGATTTTTGAAATTATGAAGTTAAATTGATCAAATTTGAATGTTTCTGCTGCTATCCCGAGACTAAAGTTACAGCAGTGTTAAATTTAGACATCTGAACCATTTTAAACATAACTCATTCAATTTTTATCCAAATTCAATCATCTTAGATGTTCCGGAAAGCTAAGAATGTGATCTAAAAGTTTCATGTTTTAAGATTTTTGAAATTTTGAAGTTAAATTGATCAAAATTGCATTTGTTTGCTGCTATCCCGAGACTAAAGTTACAGCAGTGTTAAATTTAGACATTTGAACCATTTTAAACATAAATCTTTCAATTTTTATCCAAATTCTATCATCTTAGATGTTCCGGAAAGCTAAGAATTTGTTCTAAAAGTTTCATGTTTTGAGATTTTTGAAATTCTGAAGTTAAATTGATCAAATTTGAATGTTTTTGCTGCTATCCCGAGACTAAAGTTACAGCAGTGTTAAATTTAGACATCTGAACCATTTTAAACATAACTCTTTCAATTTTTATCCAAATTCAATCATCTTAGATGTTCCGGAAAGCTAAGAATGTGATCTAAAAGTTTCATGTTTTAAGATTTTTGAAATTCTGAATTTAAATTGATCAAAATTACATTTTTTTTCTGCTATCCCGAGACTAAAGTTACAGCAGTGTTAAATTTAGACATTTGAACCATTTTAAGCATAACTCTTTCAATTTTTATCCAAATTCAATAATCTTAGATGTTTCGGAAAGCTTAGAATTTTCTCTTGAAGTTTCAGGTTTTGATATTTTTAAATTTTGAAGTTTTGTTGACTAGAAATGCGCTTGATTGTTACTGTCCCGAGATCAAAATGACAACAATAATGATTGTTGATCTTAGAATTTGTTTTAGCCAATATTTGACTAGTTGAGACGTTTGAGATCTCCTAGTATAGGAGTAATAATCGATGAGAATTACTCATAGATGTTGTATTACTCGCCGATGAGATGAGGCGAGTCTTGAGATGAGATTTTCCCCTTGCGGGAATTATGGTTTTTGAGAAACTACTGTGAGATTTATTTGCACTTGCCGATGATACGAGGCAAGATATATGAGTATTATGAGATTTTTGAGGTTTGAGATTTTATTTTTATGATGTGGAGTTAACTAGCGGTTAGTAAACCGTTTAGTGCGAACGTGTGGTATGGGACGCACGCTAACACTTTTTGGGTTCCTTTCCGAGAGTTTGTGACACATCCACGAGTATGCCAGTGCTATAGACCTTCGGGTCATCTGAGTTATGTGACTTCGGTCACCACGAGTTATGTGACTTCGGTCACCACGAGTTATGTGACATCGGTCACCATGAGTATGACCTTCGGGTCCACGAGTTAGGTACCTAAATTATAAATAGCACTGGACAAGAGTTTAGCACGTGCAGCATTGCTTCAGCTTTGCAATCAGGGATCTGGCCAATCCGGGGGTTTTTGAGTTTTTCTGAGTTTTATACGATTTCACTATTTTGAGATATTTTTGTTACATCGATAGCCTAATGCTACATGAGATGTTATATATAGTGAATTCGTTTTTATGATATTTGAACTTAATCTTGAGTTCCATGAGATTCATATTGGAATTTTAATGAGTTTTTCTCTTGACTTTCACATGATTCCTTGCATTGAGTTGAATGCCATTAAGTATGAGTTTCTTATGTTGAATTAAACCTATTCATGCGACAACCCTTGGTGAACATATATCATGCATTGAGATTATACTACACTTGTGCCCATCCTTTATAGTTAAAGGATGAATTCCCTTATGCACTTATATTCCTCTTATCTTATACTAATATCAAGTTCTAGCTAGCCTGACCCGTGTATTTATTACTCGGGTCAGACCGAGTTGCAGGTTAGGTAGTTGGACTCTTAGCTTGCTTTATCTTTTGGACTTCACCTTTGACTTGGGATATGGCATAGTTTTTGTGTAGTAGCCTTTCTGTTGGAAACTTTTGATGTATATATTCTTTTGTGGGGAATGTATGTATATATTGTGGTTGTATACCACTAGTGACATGTTGTATTACATTTGATGTATGTATTCATATGTATCATTTCTGTGTTATTGTTCTGTGACTTGCAATTGACCGTTATTATATTTTGTTTCTGAATCGATCCTGAAGCCACCATAGTAGTGTATTAGATAAGAATTAAGTATGTCGAATACTCGAGATGAAAAGAAGAAAAAAAAGAGGAGTATAAATATCGATGTACTTATCTCTTATCTAATGCAAGACTATGATGGTCGCCCTTAACCAGCCCTATTCTCCACATTAGCAGACAGAATTACTATGTAATTCTCTTTGTTTATATGGGTCTCAGGGTGGGGCGTCACAGAACCTGGATTTTTTCCTTTGTAAATTACGAATTGAAATGATATATTATCAGTATAATTTGACTTATGTTGGAAAATTTTATATACGGACCCGTGGTTAATATAAATTTTTCTGAAAATTTTAACATATTTTAAAAATGTAAATATTATGATATTTTAATTTAAATTAAAGTAAAAATGAATTTTCTAAAATATTATTGATTTTCTACAAGTTAAATAAGTGAAATAAATAAATGATAAGTAGAATTTGAAATATAAGTTAATTTTGGAATTTATGATTTTTTTAAATGGAGTTTAAATTAGGTAAATAAAATGTGAAAATATGATAATTTGGTTTAAATTTGAATTTAAAATGATTTTATAAAGTGTTATTTATTTTTCTAATGAATTAAAAATAGTTAAATAAATGAATGGGAAAAATGTAATTTGAATTATAACTTAACTTGTAAATGGGAAATGTATTTTAAAAATAAAGGTTAAGTTTACGAAAATGAAAATGAAAATGGAATTTAAATTTAATTTATAAAACGGTAAATTTAAAGAATAAGTAAATGAAATGTTATAAAATCGTACATTGATTCCTATAAGTGAATTATTAAAATTTGATAATTAATTGCGTAATTTCTCTTTATAAAATCATGACTTAATAGGGTATTTAAATGATCGTTGTTAAAGTGTGAAAATATGATTTTTATAAGTTAAAATTTGTTTAAATAAAAATTTAATTGTTTATGAAATGTTATTGAAAACTTGGAATTTAATTGACAACATTTTTGAAATGCTATCATTTCTGAAGTAAAAGATATTACAGCATTTTGTAAATCATGTAATTAATATAAATGAACTAAAAGACTAAATTGAATTAAGGGCTATTATAGCACTTTGTAAGTGCTATAGTTAAACTAAACCTATTATAGCATATCTGTAAATGCTATCTTTGTTAAAATGATTTGTTTTCAAATGTAACCGTAGCATTTTCTAAATGTTGCAAAAGTTGAAATTTCACCGTTTTAATAAATTGAAGTAAATAAATGAATTCTGAAAATGCTAAAATTTTGAGAATTGTATATTTGATTATTAAATATAATAACTTCACTTTTAAATGATTCAAAAGGAATATTTAATTGGTTTAATTGGAATATTTAATTGATTTAATTGAAATATTTAATTGGTGTAATTGGAATATTTAATTAGTTTAGTTGGAATATTTAATTAGTTTAATTGGAATATTTACCTTGATATATAAACCATTTTGAAATGTGATTTGAAATGGTATTTAAATTAAATAAATAAATGAATGTGGTTTTGGTATAATATGATATTTTGATATTAATATGAATTTGAAATGTTATTGAATTTTTAAACGGTTTTTGATTTATGAAGTATAAAATACCATTTTGGAATTTTAACCACGGGATGTGTTTAATTTATGGTTTAACTAATCCTTAGAGGATGGACGATCCCAAGCATCCTTTAAGTTATTGTGCATTACTACTACAGTTCACTTGAGTTGGTTTACATTATATAAGTATGTATGTCCTGTCTTGAGTGTTTTGTGTTTTACTTTACGCGTGGGTCAGCCTGAGTATTTATAGCTTAGCTTTTGATATCTATTTCTGGAGCTAGTAATCGTTGGCGATTTTGCTTATCTAGTTATCTAGCCATTTTAGTTTCAGTTGTTCTATTTCAACTCTGGTATTTATAGACTTCTATGTATTTGAGATTTCTATTGTATATGTTTTTCAAACTAATATTATGTATTTGTTTTGAGAGTTTGTTATAGTAGCTTCATGAGCTACTGTGGTATTTTTATTTCCGCTGCGAGTTATTCTGATATTTCTGTGTCTGTGATTCTGTGATTGTATTTAATTTACACCAAATTTATTTACAATGCGGTATTTTGTGCAATTCAAGTCCGACATGTGTGTCTGCGAATGCTTAAAATATCGAGTTGTTACATTAAATATTTTATACTCTTCGAAATTGTTTAGCCTTAAAAATTAAAACTTGATTTGAAAGTGTTCGAACCTTCAAAATAGTCAATGAAATCAAATTTCAAATCCAAGAGTTGGAAATCAGCAACAAATCAATGAATCAGTTTTTATAAATGAGTATACTAAATCAAATCGGAAACTCGAGGATCGAACACCGGGCTCACTTCAAATCATTTCAAATATAGATACATACATCTTTCAAAAATCAAATAATACTTTGAAATATGAAATCCAAATTGGTTTCACAAAATCACTCGCATAACAAAGCTACCAGAGTGGCCTCTCCCCACTCTGAAACTCGAAAATCAATGTCGATGATGCATGCACTCATCACCGAAATTATTTTCCAATGACAACATTGAGTTCTGGACTTCTATTTTCTTGAAAACTTCACTGAAATTTCCTCTAAATCATTGGAATTCGTTTGAACTCTTTTGAAACATTTTTTATCCAGAAAATACTTTTAAATCGTGTTATTATTATGTATTTTCAAAACCTTAAAACAAATTTTCAAAATACCAGAGTTCAGTCTCTTAAATTTCAAATTCAAAACCCTTCAGTTATAAATCATTTTTATATAAATCAATTTCTTAAAAAATTTCAAAATTTCAAACCCTTTCCAAGCTTCAAATTTTCATTTTTAAAAGGTATATAATCCTTATCGAAAACATTTCACTCTTATGTATAATTGTGGTCATCCTTATCAAACTAATTCTTTCGATGTATACAAAATTTCAAAATACAATCAACAAAATTTTTCAAGGGATGATTCAAGAATGGATTTCAAAACAAAACAGAGATTCAAATTTAGAGGAACCCTAGTCAAATATAATTCTGATTCGAAGATAAGCTCGAACGAAGATGAGATAGCTAAATTATCAAATAGGAGATGAATAAGCCCATATAAATTGCTGGCGACCTCAACAGGGTCAACCATGACTTCAGGAATATAATCAATACGTAAATCTAAGGAAAATCGGCATTCGAACGCCAGAGATAGAATCCAGGTATAGCAGAAGGTAGATAGCATCGTAAACCGAGGATACAGAAATCTTTGGTGAATCAATGCCAATTGTAAATAAGTTTCACCCCTTTACAAATCATTCAAAGATTTGCGGAATCACCGATCTTTATAAAGGTCATTCAAAAATGGAGCTATGGAATGCTCCAAAATTAAAGGAATACAAATAGGGGAGACAGAAATGGATTTCAGAATAAGTGGAAGCGTTCCAAAGTTCAAAGGAATCCAATCGATAAGAATCCTATGTAAGAGATTACTAACAGGGTGGATACAGAAGGGATGAAGTTTAGAAAATCTTGATTTCAAAAGAAGAAAATTTATACCAATATAACCTTTGAAAATCTTTTAAAATCATTTGAAAATCATTTTATACTTCGAAAATACGTTCTCTCACAAAGAAATGATTTTGAGATTGATTTCACTCATTCTAGGGTATTTCTACCCTATCTCCAATGAGTTTTTGCTCCGTAGGCTAAGGTTTGCCAAAATCTCGCCCTGATACCAAATGTAACGACCCACTATTTTGGACCATTCAAATCGATAATAATCCACACATGTCCGACTTGAATAATTCAAAATAAAAGATTGTAATAAAATTTGGAGAAAATAAAATCATTTATAGAATCACAGACACAGAAATATCAGAATACTCACAGCGGAAATAAAATACCATAGTAGTTCATGAAGCTGCTATATACATACTCTCGAAACATATACAAAATCTCATAGTAAAATAGTAACAATAGAAGTCAGGATACATAAACAACAATACAGAGACGGATACCGAATAGGAATTAACGGAAGAAGTAGATGAGTAGATAGACAGATAAGCTCCAGCAAAACTCTAGCTCTAGAAGGTGAATCCAAAGTTGTGATTCTCAGGCTGACCCGAGTGTAAAGTAAAACACAAACACTCGAGTCAGGACATACAAACTCATACAATGTAAACCAACTCAAATGAACTGTAATAGCAATGCACAATAACTTAAAGGATGCTTGGGATCGTGTGACGCCCCATCTCTATACCCACGCTAGCCAAGGACACTACGGGGTAATGCCGTCAACTAGCACGGAGAATAAGGCTGTTGAGGAGCGACCATCCGTGTAATTGCTTTGTATGAGCGCCGATATGTCAGATAGTACAAGAAGTCCGACACATTGATACAAACTCAAATCTACTACACAGTGGCTATATATATATATTCTTCGGAAACAAACATAGAAATAAACATAACATAAATCAGTCACAGATATCCATATCACAAAGGCGGAAATTAATATGAATATTACACATGAAAGTGTACATCAGAGTAGTGGTCAAACAAGATCCACTATATCACAAAAGAATAGTTACAAGAGCCACACAAAAGAATAAGTATACATCATGGAGTCTATATCTCAAATGTATACAACAAAATAAACTACTAATCTAAGTAGTTAGCCAAAAGTCAGAATAATAATCCCAGATGAGGAGTCAAACAGAAACACCTGTAACATCCCGGTCTGACCCGAATATTATTTGATAAGAAAATAATAAACGGATCAGTCTAACTATAAATATCAGATGAAATGATATAGAATAAGAGATATAACCATAATGCCATACGGTGATAAGTATGTAATTGAAAATCAACAAGAGATTAATCAATATCACAAGAATCTTCTCAAAGATAAAAAGAAATGTCGTACTCTTTATTTCATTCACCCAACCATAAATATTGACAATTATATCAATGCCAATTACAAAAGTTAATGACACACAAATTCACCAATGCACAAATATTGATAAAACTTACCAATGTAAATCACGAAAATTGGTGAAACACAAACTCTAGAAATCAATCAATAGAAATCCAGAAATCACAAAAAGGGGGAAAGAGGCCTATCACAAGACGAGAGCATTAAAACTCACCAACACGTGTATCACAAAACGGAAAGCTATTCCATGGTTGCTAACCATTAATTTTGAACCGAAGCTCCACAAAAACGGCCCGAAGAACTTTGAGCCGAAGCTCCACTAAAACGGTCCGAAGACCTTTGAGCCGAAGTTCCACTAAAACCGTCCGAAGACCATGGGTCGCTACCCGACCAAGCTGAAGCTCCACTAAAAACGGGGTTTAGTCTCCCTCGTAGACAAAGAGATATCGCACATTGCTAGTCTAAATCACAAATTGATCATCATTGATCGATAAGTGTAAATTACACTAAGCTAGTAAATAAATGAGTTCAGCTTCATGTCCCATAACCACTAGCTTAACTTAATTATTTACGAACAAATTGTAGACTTCCACTCGAGGTTAAGTGTCAATTACACTAAGCTAGTAAATATATGAGTTTAGCTTCATGTCCCATAACCACTAGCTTAACTTAAATATTTACGAACAAATTGTAGGTCTCCCCTCGAAAATTGTCACAAGAGATTCAATCGAACAAGTCCAAGAATTAACTGACGAAGTAAACGCAAGCGTTCCATACCACTTGTCTTACTAAGCCGTTTAATTAGATTTCTCATACGAGTGAGGTAAAGGTTTGTATATGCTAGTAGATTGGAAAACGGTTTAAGAAACGAGCTTTGTAATAAAATAGTGTTGAAATCATTTTGAAGAAAGAGTTTTGATATTTACTACTAGTATTAAAACCTTTATATTTTTAAAGTGACAAATCACAGAAATGATTGTAGGAACAATCAATCATCAAAATTCACATACGAAGACGTGAATCAAATCCAAAGAAACCGATACCGAATCCAACAAAGTGGATATACCCAAAAATTCCTAAAATAGAAGTTATCAAAGTCGACAAAGGTGATAACAAATAATCGGAGAAGAAGAATCGATTAAAGATTGGAAAACAAAGAAAATTGAGTATAAACAGGCAAAACAGGAGCAGGTCAGTCGACTAAACTCCCTGATTCAGTCGACTGAACGCAAACCTGAAAAATTCTAGAGCTTCAGCTCAGTCGACTGACTCAGAGAATTCAGTCGACTGAACTTGATTTCCTGCATTTCCTATCCCATTTTAAATGAAGTGCAAACTCTATCAGTTTGCAATCGGACAAGCACGGACGCTAGGGGTTTACGCCTATCGGCTACCCGGTCCTATAAGCTCTTCGATTCATCACCAAAAACATGAGCAAACAACAAAGTTAGGATTTTTAAAGAATTGAACTCAAAACACCCAAAAATTGGAATATTCTCTAATTTAATCCAAACCAAAAGCAAATGCACATGAATAAGTGTTAGGAATTCATACCCAACAATCAAAGATAGATATAGGCATAGACGTGAGATAAAAATCTCACCTTTTTACACAAAAACATGTAAGGAGAAGCTAGAAAACAAAGGAGGATCAACCACTATTCAATCCCAACTCTAGGAGCTTGAATCTAAGCTTAAAAGAAAAACATTTTCTAAGTTAGGTTTAGAAAATTTCTAAAATAGAAGAAGGAAAGAGTTGGAGAAGGTGAAGAGAAGGCTTACCAATGGCTTCTCTTTGATTTTGGAGAAAGAATTTGAGTTTGCAAAGGAACTAGGGCTTAGGAATTCTAATTTCCAATATTTTCCCCCATTATTCTCTTGAGCTTGAGAGAGTTAGGAAATGAGGAATGAATGAAGAGAAGTGGAGAGGAGTTGGGTTGATATAACCAGAATTGGGCAAATGGGCTGAACCCAAACCCAAAGCCCTATAGAAAAAGTAGCAAAAATCAACTTACTCCAAACATATCGAAGCTTATACTCAAAAAGGTTGCAAATGACATTTTGAACTCAATGGAAGGGGTCTCGAGTCCGAATTCGACTGTTTGCAAAAAGTAACTTTTCGGACTAAAATCTGACTAGCGATACCATATTTAACTAAAATATTTAAATATACAATCGCTAAATATGCGGGTTGTTACAAACTCCCCTCCTTAAAGAAATTGCATCCTCGCAATACTTAAGAAGAAAAATAAAGAGTAACAACCATAAAATCATATCAACACAAATGAAATTTGAAATAGGAAGTTCACCATAAAGAGCATGAAAGAGTAAGCCTGAACAGGGCCGCTCGATGAATTTCCAGGATTCCCAAGAGCAATCCTTAGGATCTGAGAACCATTGAACTTTCACAAGTAGAACATCTTTATTCCGAAGGCGCTCAACCTCCGAAGCAATGATGCGAATGGAATGTTGCTCATAAGTCAAATCTGGTGAAACTTCAATTTCCTCAATAACACTGGGCTCAAGAATAAAAATCGGAATCCCTAAGGCATTTCCATTGTAGAAAGACGTGAAAACGTCATGAATAACAGAAAAATGAGCCAGTGCAACGACGTAGTATAATATCAGTTCGCCCGATAAACTAGAATAATTTGGAACAACGGCGTAGTACAATGACGGTACGCCAGATGAACCAAAACTCAAATAATTCGAAACATCGACGAAGTACAAAAAGGGTACGTCCAATGAACCGAACACCATAAAAGAACGTCGGACGCAAGCCCATAAAAGAAATGAGACGAAGCTCAATAAAACAAGGTACATCGAAACGTCCGATGAACTTGGTAAAAGATCATTCCATTCGGACATCATCAAAAAGACAACCACTTGTTGCTTACGACTAAGGGCATTGGCAACATGATTTCCCTTCCGGGAGTATACAAAGAATATTAAGATCATAAGATGCAAGGAACTCTAGCCAACATTAAGTTCCTTATGAGAAAATAAATATTCCAAAGATTTATAATCGGGGTAGAGAACAAATTTCTCATCCAAAAATGATGATGCCAAATTCTAAAAGTGAAATCAATAGCCGCGAGCACTAGATCATGAATGGCATATCTAGTCTCGATAAGCTTAAATGATTTAGAAATATAAATGATAACACGTTCTCTTTTGCAAGAGGATAACATTCAAACCAATACGATAAGCATCGGTACAAAAGATAAAGTCTTGGTTCCCATCGGGAATCACAAGAATAAGAGTACCAAAAAGAAAGATTTTTTTTTAAAAAATAATCTTCTTTCCCGAAAAGCTAAAACTTTAAAAATTACATTTATCTTTATGTAATAATCTTTCTAGAAAATTTTACATTTTTACAAGTCAGTATATCGTGTCTGACTGTCTCATCTAAGCGTTTAGGAAATTCCTATCGATAACGTTGATCAAAACTATCTTCTATATGATAAACATGTTTCTAAAAACCTTTAAAATTCTCTTTGTTCGTTTTAAGAACAAAAATCCCATTTGTACTTATAACTAAATCTTATGAAAAAGATTTGCAAAATTTTAAATTGTTTTTTTATCCAAAATCAATAAATACAAGAATGGTCTCACCGAAATATTCATAGAATACTCGATTAATAAAATGGATGAAATAAGCTAGACGAATCGAATGACATAATAAGTCGTTCATAAGAATCATAATGAGTGCGGAATGCGGTAAGTGGAATGCTAACTTCCGCAACTCGTAGCCAAATAAAAGCCGGTAGCAAGGTCGAGCTAAAAAGACCTTAACGCCACACAAAAGATTGCTTAGGTGATAATCCTAAGACAAGCTCAAAAATACCGGAAAATTTCACAACTATTTAAATGAGAGAAATAACACTTTCCTCATCATGAGGGCTTAAAGAATAAAATGATGCGACCAAAAATTTGAAATTGGAATCAAAAATAAAAATAGAAATCTGCTTAACAGATAGGAAATGTCGAAGGTGAATAGTCCGCTCGGAAAAATGGGATATGGGCTTCACAATGATGAAGCCAATCCTTCCATAAAAATCAATTTTCGAAGCCTAAGTAACGCATAATATGCAAATCGGCTCGGAAAGAAAAATCACATAAAATAATCTCGACATAAATACAAGAAACTAAATGTTGCGGATCCACCAACCGGATTAGCAAATCTCAGTGAAGCCATCAAGCCCAAAATGTTTAAAGAAAAAGAATCAATAAGTTCTTTTGATATAAAAATGCTAAGATGAACCCATATCAACAAGAACTCAAATAGGGTGATCACAAAACAAATGTCATCAAGGATTGAATGTGAAATACCTTGACCAAGAGAAGTGTCACAAGGGGCTTGCACAACTTTCAACTTTCCCTCCCTCTTGCTAGGGAGTTTGGGACATGTAGATAAAAGATGGCCCGGATTTTTGCAATAGCGACAAGTAATGCGTTTCAGACACTTAATTACATAATGGTCCTTAGAATTACAATTGTAGCATCCTCCACGATTAGGGATTGGAGTCTTTCCTATCAAAGTAGTTTGCTTCACTTTCTTATTGGGATTAGGGCTTTTGAACTTAATATGCCTCTTCTTGGAAATCCCAATATCACTGTCACTTCCTTTACCAACCTCTTCATGTCGAAGAGTGATATCCACAAGCTGATTGAAAGGAAATTCAAGTCTCAAAGGTAAAATCTTTTCGGGATTCTCACTCAAAGCACAGATGAACCTTTGATTCTTTACAAGATCCAAAAGTTGTTGGGCAGACATGAATATGCCATTCAGAGAAGGACTACTGGATTGACCAGTGCTAGGACTGCCAGAACCAACCATTTCTCTTCTTTAAGAAAGAAAAAGATTATTCTTAGAATGAATATCAAACAATCATGATTGATAAAATAAGGAATCATAAATAAAATAGGATAGGACGGGTCCAATTGACCCGAATGAAATTCTAAGGCACGACTCCTAAGATGGACTTAGGACGATGATCCTTGTTAAATTATTCTACATTGTTTCGAAGTTTGGCTCTGATACCAAGCTGTGACGCCCCACCTCTATACCCACGCTAGCCAAGGACACTACGGGGTAATGCCATCAACTAGCACGGAGAATAAGGCTGTTAAGGAGAGACCATCCGTGTAATTGCTTTGTGCGAGCGCCGATATGTCAGATAGTACAAGAAGTCCGACACATCGATACAAACTCAAAGCTACTACACAGTGGCTATATATATATTCTTCGGAAACAAACATAGAAATAAACATAACATAAATCAGTCACAGATATCCATATCACAAAGGCGGAAATGGATATGAATATTGCACATGAAAGTGTACATCAGAGTAGTGGTCAAACAAGATCCACTATATCACAAAAGAATAGTTACAAGAGCTACACAAAATAATAAGTATACATCATGGAGTCTATATCTCAAATGTATACAACAAAATAAACTACTAATCTAAGTAGTTAGCCAAAAGTCAGAATAATAATCCCAGATGAGGAGTCAAGCAGAAACACCTGTAACATCCCGGTCTGACCCGAGTATTATTTAATAAGAAAATAATAAACGGATCAGTCTAACTATAAATATCAGATGAAATGATATAGAATAAGAGATATAACCATAATGCCATACTGTGATAAATATGTAATTGAAAATCAACAAGAGATTAATCAATATCACAAGAATCTTCTCAAAGATAAAAAAAACGTCGTAATCTTTATTTCATTCACCAAACCATAAATATTGACAATTATATCAATGCCAATTACAAAAGTTAATGACACACAAATTCACCAATGCACAAATATTGATAAAACTTACCAATGTAAATCACGAAAATTGGTGAAACACAAACTCTAGAAATCAATCAATAGAAATCCAGAAATCACAAAAAGGGGGAAAGAGGCCTATCACAAGACGGGAGCATTAAAACTCACCAACACGTGTATCACAAAACGGAAAGCTATTCCATGGTTGCTAACCATTAATTTTGAACCGAAGCTCCACAAAAACGGCCCGAAGACCTTTTAGCCGAAGCTCCACTAAAACGGTCCGAAGACCTTTGAGCCTAAGTTCCACTAAAACGGTCCGAAGACCATGGGTCGCTACCCCACCAAGCCGAAGCTCCACTAAAAACGGGTTTTAGTCGCCCTCGCAGACAAAGAGACATCGCACATTGCTAGTCTAAATCACAAATTGATCATCATTGATCGATAAGTGTAAATTACACTAAGCTAGTAAATAAATGAGTTTAGCTTCATGTCCCATAACCACTAGCTTAACTTAATTATTTACGAACAAATTGTAGACTTCCACTCGAGGTTAAGTGTCAATTACAATAAGCTAGTAAGTATATGAGTTTAGCTTCATGTCCCATAACCACTAGCTTAACTTAAATATTTACGAACTAATTGTAGATCTCCACTCGAAAATTGTCATAAGAGATTCAATCGAACAAGTCCAAGAATTAACCGATGAAGTAAACGCAAGCGTTCCATACCACTTGTTTTACTAAGCCGTTTAATTAGATTTCTCATACGAGTGAGGTAAAGATTTGTATATGCCAGTAGATTGAAAAACGATTTAAGAAACGAGCTTTGTAATAAAAAGGTGTTGAAATCATTTTGAAGAAAGAGTTTTGATATTTACTACTAGTATTAAAACCTTTATATTTTTAAAGTGACAAATCACAAAAATGATTGTAGGAACAATCAATCATCAAAATTCACATACGAAGACGTGAATCAAATCCAAAGAAACCGATACCGAATTTGTCAAAGTGGATATACCCAAAAATTCCTAAAATAGAAGTTATCAAAGTCGACAAAGGTGATAACAACTAATCGGAGAAGAAGCATCGATTAAAGATTGGAAAACAAAGCAAATTGAGCATAAACAGGCAAAACAGGAGAAGGTCAGTCGACTAAACTCCCTGAGTCAGTCGACTGAACACAGACCTGAAAAATTCTAGGGCTTCAGCTCGGTCGACTGACTCAGAGAATTCAGTCGACTGAACCTGATTTCCTGCATTTCCTATCCCATTTTAAATGAAGTGCAAACTCTCTCAATTAGCAATCGGACAATCACGGACGCTAGGGGTTTACGCCTATTGGCTACCCGGTCCTATAAGCTCTTCGATTCATCACCAAAAACATGAGCAAACGACAAAGTTAGGATTTTTAAAGAATTGAACTCAAAACACCCAAAAATTGGAATATTCTCCAATTTAATCCAACCAAAAGCAAATTCACATGAATAAGTGTTAGGAATTCATACCCAACAATCAAAGATAGATATAGGCGTAGACGTGAGATAAAAATCTCACCTTTTTACACAAAAACATGTAAGGAGAAGCTTGAAAACAAAGGAGGATCAACCACTCTTCAATCCCAACTCTAGGAGCTTGAATCTAAGCTTAAAAGAAAAACATTTCCTAAGTTAGGTTTAGGAAATTTCTAAAATAGAAGAAGGAAAGAGTTGGAGAAGGTGAAGAGAAGGCTTACCAATGGCTTCTCTTTGATTTTGAAGAAAGAATTTGAGTTTGCAAAGGAACCAAGGCTTAGGAATTCTAATTTCCAATCTTTTCCCCCATTATTCTCTTGAGCTTGTGAGAGTTAGGAAATGAGGAATGAATGAAGAGAAGTGGAGAGGAGTTGGGTTGATATAACCAGAATTGGGCAAATGGGCTGAACCCAAACCCAAAGCCCTATAGAAAAAGTAGCAAAAATCAACTTACTCCAAACATATCGAAGCTTATACTCAAAAAGGTTGCAAACGGCATTTTGAACTCAATGGAAGGGGTCTCGAGTCCCAATTCAACTGTTTGCAAAAAGTAACTTTTCAGACTAAAATCCGACCAACGATACCATATTTAAATAAAATATTTAAATATACATCGCAAAATATGCGGGTCGTTACAGATCGCCCATCCTATAAGGATCAGTCAAACCATCAATTAAGTAGTAATAAACACTATCCTAGAAATATCCATATTAAAGTAAAAAATGTAAATAACAGTGTTATTGTGACTAGGGTAGCGTAGAGCTGCAGTAACCGCTCATCTCTAGCCACACTCTTAAAATCAAAGGTGTGCATCAAACAATCATAAGGAAATCATGTGACACACAAAGCAGTGTACCCGTGGTCATAAATTTCAAAATGATTTATAATTTTGAATTAAAATAATTCATTTAAACCATTAAAAAGTGAAGTCATTATTCCTTCAAATCAAATATTCAATTCCCAAAAATTTAGCATTTTCTGAGTTTATTTATTCAGTTAAACACTTCAAATATTGAAATTTCAGCTTTTCGCCGCACTTAGAAAATGCTACGATAAGTTATAATTGAAAACAATTCAATTCAGTAAAGACAACATTTAAAAACAGCTGTAATAGTTCATTTTTAGTTTATTTTCAAAAACAATAGCATTTCTGAAGTGCTACTAAATAAATTTCCAGATTTATAATAAAATTTCAGAAACAATTAAACTTCAATTTTTAACCATTTTAACTTGTAAAAATCATATTTTTTTCCACTTCAAAAATGTTCATTTGAATACCCTTTAACTTATGATTTTATAAAGTAAAATTTTATACAGTAATTCGAAAATCTCAATGTTTCACTTATTAAGGTCAATATACAATTTTCCCAACTTTCATTTATTTTGCACATTAATTTAATTTACCATTTCATAAATTAAATTAAATTTCCATTTTATTTTCTTAACTTGACTTTTATTTTAAAACTAACCTTCACATTTCCAAGTCAAGTTATATTTCAGATTACACTTTTAACCATCCATTTATTTAACATTTTAAACTAATTACATAAATTCAAAATACATTGTAAGTTGCTTAACTTTATTTTACAAATAACTTGATATTTTCTTTTACTTTATGTTTATCCAATTCATACATCAATTATATTAATTACCAAGCTAAGCTTATAATTCCATTTTTTTTGAATTCCCATTATTAAGCTAAATCAAACTTTCACACTACAACTCAAATCATCTATTAACCTAAACCCATTTAACTTTTTAGAAAATCACTGCTTAACCATCTTAAAATCCAATATAAGTCAAAGTTCATATTTTTTTTCTTTCATTTACAATACATGAAATTTATGGGAAATCATACTTTGAAATCAACCACGGGTCCGAATAATATTTCACACCTCAATCAAGTGATACGAAAATTATCATTTAGATCCGTAATCAGTAAAATTTCCGGGTTTTGATTATTTCAAACCCGAAATCCCAAGACAAATACAAATAAATAAAAATCAACCAGGCCTATCATTTTAGCCCATAATGATTTTTCTTGTTCTACAACCCATTGTGATTCTATTCTACAGGGAACTTGCAGTGTGAGAAACAGAAATAAATATACAGTATAACAAAATAAAACATAACAGATGATGAGACAAGTTTATAACAGGGTTTAACATCACATAATTAACGTCACAAGCAGGTATAACATGATGTAAAATTTCTACACATTCACTTGTTGTCACTTCACTAATTATATAAGTATAAATGTCATGAGTGAAAACTCACCTTTTATGCTAGAGTTAGCAAATCAAAATACACAAACGAATTCCAGAAAGCATGACACGACTTTTGATTTGAGTGGGGAGAGAGATTCAAGATGTAAATCTTGCATTCAACAACAAAATAAAGCCATAAATATAAAAATTCAAAACAACATATATCGAAACAAACTTTGAAATAAGAAGCAAAAATAAAATAGAATGCTTTAGCCATGCTTTCAACCTTCAAGTGCTTGGCCTAGGGTTCATGTGGTTCGGCCATGGCTGGACATATGCTTGGGTTTTGGTCTAGTTTGGCATATATAGGCATGGCTACATGGAGTAGGCAGTGGTAGAGGGGTTATACATGAGAATACAAGGGTTTAAGGCACTAAAGTGGAGTTTTTGTTCAGACTTTAGGCTCGGGCAAAGGTGATATGGGCTCGACCAAATGGGTGCAGGTCTGAATAGTGGTGGTATCATGGTGGTGGCGGCGGTTGTACGTGGCGGCCATGGTGGAAAAATAAAGGTGGTGATGAACTAGGCTCGGCTATGTATTGGTTTAAGGAATTTTCAATGCTTTTGTGTGGAGTTTTGCTCCACAGAGTGCATGGCCTTGCTAGTTAGAGGAGGAGGGGAAGTTGTTACCGTAGATCATGGGGAGAAAGAGGATGTGGTTGGTGAAGGAGCGGAAGCTATGGTCGAGCAACACGGAGAAGAAACCAAGGCAAAAACATTGAAAAATCAATAAGAAAAGGAAGAAAAAGTTAAAGAAAAAGGAGGCCATTGCTTACTTATCTTTTTTTTCAGATTTGAAGTGCCTTGCAAAATGAAGATGGGAAGAGATTTTTCACATGATATAGGTGGCTAGGAATCAAGGAAATAAACAGCAACAAATATGGAGGTGTTATTGTATGAAATCAATGGATGGAAAGATAAAGAGGTAATAAATCAAAACGTAACATATGCCTTTAATTAAAAATAGGTAATGTACCTAATTTGATTTGTTTCCCATCTATTTAATAAAATATATGCCAAAGAAATAATTCAATAAATACATACCGTTTATATAAACACTATAGAAATAAATAAGAAAACGGTTATAGAAACGTATAAATTAGTTGATATTTACATCTTTGTATATTACTTAATTTACAAATTATATATCCAAACCAAATGAAACAAAAACAGACAAATGTTGTAAATATATACATGACATGTAGTGTCACATATATATACACAATTATAACATGATATATCAACCAAAAATATTATTTATATTAATTAAAATAAACAATTTTTGTTAAATAAAACAATTTACACACTGTAGTATAAAAAGCATAATTTTCACAATATAAATCGGATATTAATGAAACGAAAAGCAGTATTCTTGAAATTAATTCTATTTTCATAATAAAAGATAAAATTAAAATATTTAAATTTTAAATTTAAAGTCAAAGTTTGACCACTTTGACCAAAATCCACTTTTTTGGAAATATTCCATTTATTTAGGTTTAGAATTATAATTCACGTAGAAAACAAAATTTATATGTACAATAAAAAAATTATTCATTTTAAATAAATAAAATAAAGTTTTAAATCAGTAATTTCAGTTAAAATAAATAAAATATAAAATAATCATAAAATACAGGGTTATTACAGGGATGGTGGGAATAAATTTCTTTGTTTCGATCGTATTTTGGCTTTGGCGAATGGTATCGAACACTTGGCAAATTATTCTCCTTATCATTATATGATCAAGGTTGGTTCAAATCCGAACAAGTTGAACTAATTTATTTGGATAAAAGGTTTAAAGTCGAGTAATAAATGGAATAAACCTTCCAATTATATTTTGGTATATCACTTAGGTCGGGATGTCTTAATTTTCGGGGAAATATTTTTGGATGACTCCGAAGCAAGCACGAAGAGCATGTGAAGCAAAAGAAGAAGAAGAGAAATTAAAACTAGGAACATATGCTGGCATATACTATTATGGATGCGGTAAAGAAGGGCATTATGCAGTTCTGTGTAAGAATAGGAAAGAAATGGAAAGGGATAAAAGGAAAACAGAGAAAAAGAAGAAAGAAAAATCTTTTAGGGTTGATATATTACGTTAAAAGTGTAAAAGGCAAGGACATTTTCTATGTGGGTGCCCTAAAAAAAATAAGAAACCCAGAATTCGGTCAAAAAAGGTGAAGAATTGCCACCGTTGCAAGAGACTAGGACAATGGCCAAAGAATGTCCTCAGACATGCATTTGGTGCTACCAGGGTAAAAACTTAATGAAAGACTGTCAAAAAATGAAGGTGGCTGACTTAAGGCCTCAAAGATAAAGAACCATCTACCTTAAAAGGAATCCAATAATAGTATGTATATGCAGTTCAAGTATTTATATATGTATGATGATGGTGTGTGATAGCGTGCATTACCCAAGAAGTTATTCCTAAAAGTTTGTAATATAGCTAGGAATAGATGTATAAATATGATGTTAACTAATAAAATTCCTTTTGTATAGTCCCCTTGGAGCACTTCTTCTATCTTATATCGGAACAAATTTAATAAGATATTTTGAAAGAAAAAGATTATATAATACAAAGAAGTGTCTTTATAATAAATGTTTAAATTAATAAATTATTTAAGAATATACTTTTTAAAAGTATATTTTATAAAAGAAAGTGTAATTTGCAAAAATAAAATGATGTTTAAGAAAGATACATTGAGAATTCATATCATAATGCTTTGAAAAAGTATAAAAGGAAAAGTTATGTTATATAAAATAAGTTTGGAATTAAATTTATGATGAGATTTATTAACAAAGAAATTTCAAAGGAACATTGAAATAAGAATTATAATGGCATTATTCCAAATAAAGGATAATCGATTACTTTTGAAAAAGAGATAGAAATATTTTTGGGAATAAATACATTGAAGAAAGGGTTTATAATATTATTTAAATGAAAAAAAGATTTACGAAGATTAGAAAAGGTTAAATAAGTTGTAAGTATAATATTTCGTCACACTATTCTGATCTAAAATTCGAGTAAGCAACTTAGAGGAGTTTGCACCAGTTCGAAAGAGGACTTATCGCTCAATTCTTGATGGCGAAATCTATAAGGGTTTATAGTTTGGGGCTTGAGTTTTCTATCATAGTTTATGGCTATGTAAGGAAAACGAAATTTTTGATTAAGAAACCTGATCAGAGTCCACACTAAACGATTGTGAGCTCAATACTAGTTAGAAAGTAAAGTTGTGGATTCGAATAGTAGATCGAATCAGATATTCTGTACGGATGATTTATATAAATTGTACGGTTTTAATTTAATAATAAATATTTTGGGCAAAACCTTTTGGTTTTTGTTTTGGTAATTTCAGGACGAAATTCTTTTAAGGGGGGATGTGTGTAATGACCTCCAAATTTATCAGTTTAATAAATTTTATTTATTTTTAAAAATATTCAAATACAAGCTTTTAAGAAAAAATAGATTATGATGTTTTGAAAAATAAATAATAATGGTAATCTTATTTTGAATAAGTATTTATGACAATATAAACTATGAGGGAATATTGAAAAAATGACGAAAAACTGTTTTATCGATAAATAGCTCTATAATCATAAAACGTCGCGCACGGAGCTGAATATATACACTTATTTTTATGACTGAACAAGAATAAGAAATAATTTTTTTTTGGAAATTAAAAGTATATATGACATCATTAGTGATGCCCTTATATTTTATAATTGATTTATGGTTTTAAATTGCGATTTTAATGATTTAATAATTATTATAATCATTATAGTTATTCAAATAGTTATATTTAACATGATAGTAATTAATTTGAAATAGTTATAAAGTAATAATAAATGATTCATAACAGTTTTATAAAGATATTTAAGCAATTTGAAAAGGGGTTTTTAGGCTTAAGGAAAAACTTAGAGGAAAAGTTTAGTTTTAGAGACAAGAAGTTTGTTTTTTAGGCTGAAGTACGCTTTTTAGTGTAATTCACAGAATGATAGTTGTAACTATCATTTTCAGTTTACATTAAAAAGTATCCTTCGGACAAAAAAGAAAACTTGTTGACTTTGAGACTAATTTTTTTTGCAACTTCTTCCTTTTGCCTATTTACCTGATTTGAAAATATAAGGAAAATTTATATCGCTGTATCGGTATAATAGCCATTTTGTAAATAATCGTTAAAATTGATTTATATGATTTTGTAATTCAAATCAGATCATTGTAATTAATTTAAAACGATTAGAAATTTATTTTCAATTTTTGTTACATATATATGTAATTTAAATTAGAAGTGAAAATATGACCGAGAAACGGTTTCCCGATTTTCAAAGGTTTAACGAACAGAATTTGTTCGAAAGTCGTTGCAACCTTCTTTATATGTCATGTACAAATGTATAACACATAAATTCCACCCTAAAATACACATATATCCATGTATGTATACATCACACATTTATAAATAAATAAAGTTAAAAATATATAAGATATTTTATTGAACTTCACCCTTAAGCTTGCATAAAGTCAATAAATAGACGTGAAGTGATTTGAGATGATGGAGCACATGGGGGTGGTTTCAACGTATATGACATGATAGGAGGGGTGGTAGAAATTTGAGATCTGTTGGATAATTGTGATAACCCAGATTTTTAGGATATCTGTTAATTGATAATTAACGAGATTAATTAATAGAAATACTGATTTATATATTTAACAAATAAATTTGATAATAAATATTTATATATGGATGAATATTTGTTTGATAATCTCCTAACATAATTACTTAAAATTTATAAATTGAATTTGTGTTTGTTTAAAATATATATATTTGAATCTATTTTAAATTAGATTTTAAATTAACTTTGAACTTGGATTTAAATTTGAAATTTAAAAGAAGTATATCTTAAATATATTTTGGTTTAAAATATATTATATGTGATTTTATTTAGAATATAATAAGTTTTCAAATTATTTTCTTTAAAGAATTTTATTTATATAAATTTAGAAAAGTATTTATTAATTGGTAAAATAAATACAAAGGCTTTACATTGACTTTAAAAAAAAAAATTTAGTTAAAAATGTATAATGACAAGTGTTAATAGATTAAATCATGTTGTAACATGTGTAATGTGATTAAATTATGTAATTACAAGTGTAAGTTATTTCAACAAGTGTCATTCTTATCTTTTTATTTTCTTTAAATAACAAATAAAGATTAGCTAGGCTATATATTTCTCCATCTCTCTCTTTCATTTTCTTTTTTATCTCTTCGTATTCAAAACATAAGAAAAACAAAAGCCTGTAACTAAACCAGAAAAGAAAAATCTGAGAAAAGTAAAATCAAACAAAAATCAAATTCTTTCAAGTTCTCAGACCTGAGGCTCAACAAAATTCAATTGAATTCAATTTGGTTTCAAATCAAAGATCAAACAAAATCATCTTCGGTTCAATTCAAACTTCCAGACTAAAACCAGAGGCCGTTCTCTGTTCTTAAAATAGGTGGGTAAACTTTTTCCTCTTTAAAAACAGTTTTAATTAATCTCATGTGACAAATCTATATAGAAATATTTAATCTGTGTTTGCATGAATGTTTTCTGGAATATGGCTGAGCTCCTATGTATATAGATGTGTATATCTATATGAATATATAGATACACACACACATACACACACTTCTCTGTTAATCTACATGTTTCATTTTTCATTTGAAATTCATATATCTTTCTACAATCAAATTTAAACCTTTATTCTTGAATGAAAGAGGATCATTACAGAGTGGTATTAATTTTAAAAATAGATTCAAGGATATATATTTAGTATTTAACTCAAAATTTATAAATTACAGTGGAAATCAAAGAAATGGGTAAAAATCAAATATGTTAATTTAAATCTTTGATTATATATTCTGGTTCATGAAGCAAAATCATGAATTTAGGTGTATAAATTGAGATTTTTAGTTTGGGAATTGATGAGATAATCGGGTTTGGATGAATTTGGGTTTATCATCAATTTCTGACGATCGGCATGGTGGATGTCTTCAAGATCGTGAACGAAGTTGACTGGAGGTTTGACGATGACTAGAAAAATGAGGTAGTATTTTATTATTGCCCGTGGTGGTCGGAATGTGGTGGTCGGAATGTGGTGATCAACGGTTCGGCGTAACGTCATGGTCATGTTGATTTCCAAGCTTCGTGTGGAGTCGCTGGATCACCGGAGATGATTGCATAAGGGGGATTAGGAGCTGGATGTCGTGGGCAACTGTGGGTTGAATGACCTGTGTACTGGAGGTCGAAGATAATGGCCATCGTTGATTTTACGATCGGATATGGGTTCTTGTTTTGATCGAGTTGCTCCATTTTTGTCTGGTCATCGACTTCGTGGTTCCGAAGGGTCGGTTTGCTTGTCGTGGTCATCGGTAGCTGGGTGAGGGCCTGAGAGATGGTCGGCGTGTAATGACCCGTAAATTTTTAATAATTAAGTTAGTTATTTTAATTAAAATTGAGTAATTAAATTTAGAAGGAAACAAAATTTTACTAATTTGTAATGAAGTAAACGTAACAATGCTAATTAAAATTTATAATTAGTGGATCTAATGAAATGACAATGAATAAAAAATTATGTTATACTTGACTATAAATGGAACTTAAGAGAATAAGTGGAATATTAAATGAAATTAGTAGTATGAAATTATATTTTAATAAATGTTACATTAACGTAAAAATGTAATACAATGTTGAAAGTTGTTAAATTAGAATATATTAAGAAATAGAAATTGAATTTGGAATTTATTGCAATAAATCTAAATGTTATGTTTGGTTATAAATTGAACGTAAATTGAATGAAATTAATAGGATGAGAATAAATGACAACATTAATTGTAAGTAATGAAAGCTTATTAATGTAGGTAAACCAAGGCAAACATTTAAGTTATAAATGTTATAATAAGTAAAAATAAAATGACCATTGTATAAAGATTTGACATATGAAAATAGTAACGTTTGTGTGTGAATAGTGGAGTAAATATTAGGTAGGCAACTACGATAATTTGTTGGGAATAATAAACCTTAGTGTATTGTAAAGTTACCTGTTTATTTCGTTTATTAATAAAATTGGAAATCAATTAGAGCAAAGGAACCTCAATGTTATGTTAATAAGAATTTATGCAATAACTAAATTAGTGCACACCCTATTAATTGAAACAGATGGTAAAGTTATGATTGATTGAAACTAGTAAATTGGGAAATGAATTCAAAATTTTGTTAACTGATGTAGAATACGTAATGAATTGTAAATTTGTAAAATCAATGTCCGTTAAGTAATTTTAATATTTATAGTTGATAATAAACGTTACTTTAGTGATTATTAATATAAAATAACATAAGTGTGCATGGAAATTGATAGGAACGTAAACTTATTTTAAGGTAGTAATCGAATGTAGATTTATGGAATGGAGTTAATGCAAATCAATGGAATTGAATATTACATTAGTGTGGATTTAAAGGAATATGTGGTAATTGGATAAAATCAATATAAGATAATAAACGCAATGATTGTGGGTTAATAATAAAGTGTGAATATGGAAATGATTGTTTATAGTAATTCAATGGAATTCAATTTGTTGGAATAGAGTAAATGTATACTTCGTAATAAATTTAATATAGGAAAACGAACTTAAATATTGAATTAATTTATATATATATATATATATATATATATATATATATAATAAATGATGATTATTGGAGTGGAAATAATAAACTTATAAAAGGTGACCAAGAGCTGTGACCATAAATTATTATGAGTTATACATATATATTTAATTCATTCAATTGAATTGGAAATCATTGCAATAAATCTAAAGGAAATGTTACGTTAATATAAATTTGGGAATCGGGGAACCAACACAAAAGTTATTAACTAAGGAAGTAATACGTAATAATTTGAATAAAATCAATACTATACAAGAATTGTAACATTTGTTTGTGAATAGTGAATTCCTGTGTGTAATTAAAGGTTTTGATAACAATTATTTGAATATTACCTAATTAATTGGTCAATGAATTTATTATAAGTTACCCGTTTATTTGGGTTAATAATTAAAAGGGAAATCAATTGGAATTAATTGAACTTTAATGTATATTAATGAGAGTAATTACTACATTAGTTGAAATTTGATGAATTTGGAAATTTTAACGCACTAAGAAGTAAATCATGATAATTATACCATAAGATGGAATTTATGGAATAATAAGAGGGATTAAATCAAATTTAATTTCTGGAAATTAAACATATAATTTTCGAATTTAAATGAAATTGAGGTTAATAACAAAATTTATAAATTTATCAACTCTAATTTGACATTTAAATTGGTTTAAATCATTGGAAATGATTGGGGAATTAAAAATGACAAGAATTGGCAACTATTGAATTGAAATTGAAAATTTGATTTAATTGACTAAATTTTTATTTATTTAATTAATATAAAAATAGCCATTTTGGCCACTGACTCGGATTTCGACGAAACCAGTTTCATCCGATCCGTATCGGTGAATTATTGTAGGATTTCAAGTTTCGTATCGATCGGACTTGTCGTTTGATCGTATGATCTCGAAACGCCTTGAAATCAGTTTAATTGAAATCAATTAAAATCAATTTGAAAATATTGATTTTAGCATAACTTCTTCATACGATGGAGTTTGAATGTGAAACCTTTTCCATTGCTTTTAAAATATTTTAAAACACCTATTTTTATATATGGGATTACCCAATTTCATTCCGAGGTCAGAACGGGCTTTTTGGGCCACTTTGTCGTTAGCGCGTATTCAAACCGATCCATTTACTTTATTCCAACTTTCTCTATAAATATCCTGCTATAAACCCTAGCCTCCCTAATTCTCATTTGTATGTACGTAAATTCATTCTATTCCTCCTCTTCCTTAATGGCAGACAAAATCCTATATTTTCAGATCCAATTTGCAAATCAAATCCAAAGCGTAAATTTCAAAGTCCTCAGAAAAATCTAGAAAAATTATATGTTGAAGCTCTCGACTAGCATAATTCACGGGTGGTATCCGTTTTTCGATTCGAGTTTCTATATGGCCAGAAATCGAGGAAGAACTCTCGGCCATCCATTGTGTCGCGATGGACTTAGTCAGATCGTCAATTTGATGGTGCCGTAGTGTAGAGAGCCTCAAGGGGATCGCATCAACGTATGCTTGGCGACGAGTTGACGGCTAGATTGGCCATGATAATTCAGTTAGGGTTGCAAAAGTATTACGGCGGCTGGGCATTTTGGTCGTGGCCGAAGTGCTTCGCGTGCGGGACTTTGATAGAGAGGGGGGTTGCGAGAGAGAGGCCAGCCGTGATTGGCGAGCGGCGGCGTGATAGGCGCGGCGCGTTTCAACATGGCGGCTGTAGGGTTGTTCCATCGCGATTTAGACGTAGGGTTTCGGTTGGAGGCACGTGCGTTTCGCGTGCAGGGAATGAACGTGAATAAGGTGACGTTTTTTTCTCCTGGTTTATTTTATTTAATTTAAATTCAGGATCGATATGTTCTAACAACTATAACTTTCATATACGCGACCGGTTTTGAACGCAGTTTTCTCCATTGGAATCGTATCTGAATTCCGGACATTCTGGCGTTGGTTTGGATGAATTTGGAGACTGTCAAATTTTTGGGTTTAAATTGGATTTAAATTCAATTTAAATTCAAAAGGTGAGTGTTTTAACCCACTCACAACTTCTACAATTTCTTATATTTGTTAAATTGATATATGATGTGTTTTAAAATTTATTTATGGTTGTTTGACATATTTTTAATCACCATCTCAGTTAATTTCATTTATTTAAATTAAATTGCTATTTAAGTTATTCATTGCATTTAAACTGCCAGTTAAAATTGTAAATTATCTATTGATTGCATATAAACTGCCAGTTAAAATTGTTGATAAATTTTTCATTGCATATGAACTTCCAGTTAAACAGTTATTAAATTTATTATTGAATTAAACTGCTATTTAATACCTGTTGTTTATTTTCCATTCTGTATTGATGCTATTGTTGAATTTGATGATGATTGCGGTGAATGGTTGATGGTTGATGTTGGATGAATGGATGCTGTATTTTATATTGTTATAAACTACAAGTTATTATGCATTTTCATCTCATTCAGGATTGCGGTTTGAAATGATATATAACCGTAATTTTTATTTTTAAATTGCGCATTGAAATGATAAATATCCGTATCACTCGACCATAGGATAGAAAATTATATACAGGCACCGCGGTCTATATATAGAAATATTTTGATGTGATTTTCTATGGTTTTGGAAAGGAATATATGGTTTATTAAATACAAATTCTAATGTTATATAAATATTATTTTATATATATATATAGTTAAAGTCTTGAATTAAAGCTATGTATAAAATTGTTTAATAAAAATGAGTTTAATAATGGAGTTTGATGGTTTATATTATATGGGTAAGTACCAATTTGAGGTATTATATATATAGAATTTATAATGACTCAAAAAATAAATTACAGTTGGAAGATAAATATGAAATTGGGTTGAATTGAATTATTTAAGAATTGTTCTTGAATAAATTGGATTTGGAATGTAAATAAATTTTAGATTTAAAAGGTATGATTTTATAACTTGAATTTTATTTAGAGGATTTAATGGCTTTTCTTTCCGTGCGAAATTTGCACGTGGTTCCTTCTCTTGGTTTTGATATGATATTGGGTATGGACTAGCTAGTTCGATACGATGCCGGGATTCTATATTTAGCGAGAGTCCTATACCTTCGACATCCCGACTCTCCTGCTCAGTTGTCTTTTATACTTCGGGACGTCGATGGCGATTCCGAAGCTTCTCTATTCTCTCTTGAATCTCGAGACAATGATGATGATGTGTCTCAAATTCCTATTGTTCGTGATTTTCCAGACTTATTTGAGCTTATTTCGGGATTACCACCAAAACTATCGAGTTCTGCATCGACCTTATTCTAGGTGCATGGATTGTTTGTTGTCCTCCCACGAGGATGCCTACCAAAGAGAATGAGGAACTCAAGAAGCAACTCTTAGATCTTAAAGCCAAGCATTTAATTCGATATAGTTCTTCACCATGGGGAGCCGCGTTGGTATTCGTAAAGAAGTCCAATAGGACTCTTAGGCTATGCTCGATTATCATAAGCTGAATGAGTTAACCATCAAGAACCGCTATCCATTCCTAGGATCGACGATATGTTCGATCAGTTAAGTGGCATTAAGGTCTTCTCACAGCTTGACCTTGCCACGACATTTCATCATCTCTAAGTTGCGGAAGATAGCATTCCATTTACAGCTTTCTGCACTAGCTATAGTTCATATGAGTGGCTCGTCATGCCATTCGGTTTGACGAACGCCCCTGCTTATTTCATCGACCTTATGAATCGAGTATTCCAGGAATATTTCGATAAGTTCGTTCTTGTATTCATCGACGACGTTCTTATATATTCAAGGTCCAAAGAGGACCATGCTTGACATCTTAGAATTGTTTTGAGTACTCTTCGATAGCATCAACTCAAAGCAAAACTTTGTAAGTATCATTTCTGGGAAAAGCAAGTTAAGTTCTTAAGCCATGTTGTTTGTTCCGAAGGCATTTCAGTTGATCCTTCTACGATCGAAGCCATCCAAAATTTGGAAGAGGCTTGAGAATATTCATGATATTCATAGTTTTCTAGGTTTGGCAGGATATAACCATCGCTTCATCAAAGATTTTTCTAGTATTGTGCGTTCCTTGACTAGCCTTACGAAGAAAGGCGTTCATTATACTTGGTCTGATAAGTGTGATGCTTCCTTTTAGAGATTGAAGGAGCTTCTCACTCATGCTCCCGTTCTTGTGGTTCCCGAAGGGAATCATGATCTTATTGTCTATATCGATGCCGGTCATAGTGGCCTCTGTGTTGTTCTTATGCAGAGGGATAGGGTAGTTACCTACGCTTCAAGGCAAATACGTCCGAACGAGGCTCGGTACCCTACTCATGATTTAGAGCTTGCCACAATTATCTTTGCTTTGAAGATGTGGCGTCATTATCTGTTGGGTGAACATTTTACCCTCTTCACCAATCACAAGTCTCTCAAGTACTTGTTCACCCAGAAGGAGCTCAACATGCGACGGTAGTGTTGGCTTGAGTTTCTAGCTTTATATGGTTCCAATATTCAATATACCCCTAGCAAGGGGAATCGAGTGGCCGATGCTTTAAGTCGCAAGCATTCAGCTATTGTTTCCATGATGATTGCAGAATGGAAAGTTCTTGAGACTCTTTCCATATGTTATATTCATGATCGTTCTTCCATATCCAACTCTCCTATTCTATTATATCGCATGGAAGCTCATCCTACTCTTCTAGATCGGATTACCAAGTCTCAACGGCAAGACTCCAATTTATGCTCCTATTCAAAAATGTAAGTCTGATTCCCATAATGATATTGAGATGAGGGATTTCAATATCGATATTCATAGGTGCCTTCGAAAGAAGAACAGTCTAGTCGTGCCTCCTATTACAGAACTTAGGAAGAACATTCTAGCTGAATGTCACCGCTTTAAGTATACCATTCAACCAGGCAGCAACAAGATGTATGCTGATGTGCGTAGTCTTTATTACTGGGAAGGTATGAAGCGAGGTATAACAAGTTATGTAAGCAATTGCATGACTTGTCAGCTTACTAAGGTCGAGCATCAGCGACCCAGTGGTCTTCTTCAGCTTTTAGAGGTTCTATTTTGGAAATAGGTCCAAGTTTCTATAGATTTCATCAATGGTTTACCTCGTTCGAGGTCAAGCCATAGCAGTTTTTGGGTCATTGTGGACCGTCTCACCAAGTTCGCACATTTTATTCCTATTAAGTATAATAGGACGACATGTCTTTTATCGAAGTTATATATTAAGGAGATCGTGCGATTGCACGGTGCTCCTTCATCTATTATGTGTGATCGTGATCCTCTTTTAGCGAGTCACTTTTGGCGAAGTCTCCAGCAAGCTTTGGGCACAAAGCTTCATCTTAGCACAGCTTATCACCCACAATCTAATGGATAGACTGAACAGGTGAATCATATCTTGGAAGACTTGCTTCATGCTTGTATCCTGGATTTTTGTGGCAGCTGGGAGGATCATCTTCCTCTAGTTGAGTTTTCTTACAATAATAGCTATCCATCTTCTATCGGCATGGCTCTTTTAGAAGCCATATATGGAAGGCCGTGTCGTTCTCCATCTTGTTGGCTTGAGTCGGGGGAAAAGCTTATTTTAGGCCCTGAATCTATTCGAGAGTCATCTAAGAAGATCCATCTTAATCATGAGAGAATGAAAGAGGCACAATGTTGCCAAAATCCTATACGGACAACCGTAGGAGTCCTCTTGAATTCCTAGTGGGCAACCTTGTTTATATTCGATCTTCTCCTCTAAAAGGAGTGGTACGCTTTAGACAGAAAGATAAATTGGAACCATGCTATATTGGGCCATTTCCTATTTCAGAGCGTATCGGTCCTGTTGCTTATCATGTGGCACTTCCCGATCAGTTTCTAGAGTTCACAACATATTCCACGTCCCTCAGTTGAGGAAGTGTCTACAAGATTCATATTCAATATTCGATTCTCGTGCTTTAGAGAGGTTGGAAGTCTGTCCTGATCTACCTTATGTGCAACATCCTATGAGAGTTCTTACTTCGAAGACTAGATGTCTTCGAAATAAGAGTGTTCCGCTTGTGAAGATTCAATTGTTCGATAATCCCAATGACTACGCTTGGCAAACCAAAGAATTCGTCGAGCGATCATGTCCTGATTTCTTATCTTCCCACTCCCAAAGTAAGAATTTTCCACTTTAGTTATGGAATTTCCTTTGTTTGATGAAATAAATTATGTTGAACATAGATTACCTCTAAAAATTGCGAGGACGCAATTTCTATAAGGGGAGTCTGTAACAACCCTGGTATTGGTGATTACCTATGATATTAAATTACAACCATTGTTATAATTTAATATTGAAAATAAAATGGAGAAAATAAATTTGATTTTAATTGTTTATTTCAAATAAACAATTTTATGTGAGTATAAATATTGAGTTTTTATTTACTTTGAATTGATAAATGGAAAATAATGGGATCTTGTTAAATTAGAGTTAATAAATTAATCAACTGATGTGTTTCACCATATAAATGTTGAAATAAATATAGGCTAATGCAAATAGAGTTTTAAACACTTTATTTTGAGAAATTGGAGTGAAAATAATTATTTATTGGATTTTAATTGAACCAATGGATTAATATTGGTAATTATTGCCAATATTAACCTTTTATTGAATATAAAAGGAAAATATGAAGAATATATGTATTGTATTAAAATATAAGATGAAATATTTTTTGAAAATAATATTTTGATGTTTTAATAAAGTTAAAATATTTTATTGTAATTTATTTGACAAAGAAAATAATTTTTCTACAAGTTATGCTTTTAAAATAGTATTTTTACACTAAATTGTGCAAATTGTTAAATATTATGTAAAATATACTTTTAATTGTAAAAAATAAACCTTTGTTGTTAATATAAATTTTATTTTGTTCTAGTAACAATTTTATTGCATTACAAATGGGGGTTTACGTATTTTTTACTTTAAAATGTGAAAATATGTGAATTTAATGTAAAATAGGTTAATACATGTTCACAACCTTGCATTTTTTTACTAAGTATTTTTCTATTGGCCTTTTTGGTTAAGAATTGCTCCATTAGCCCTAGCCTAGAAGCTTCTGGTGAGAAACAAGTTGTTGTACATTGTTTCTTTCTCTTCTCTTTTTGAAAACAAAAAGTTTACAGTAAATAGAAAAGAAAGAAAATCATTTCACCAATTTCTATTTTGTTCTTGCATGTCTTTGAAAATTACATTTCTAGATTGTTGAAGCATCTTTCAACCAAAAGCTCTCCTCGTTTCACCAATTTGATCTTGAAGCACATGTATTTTGGAAGGTGAGTAACAATCTCACAAAATCTAGCTCATGCAATATCAAAATCACAAATTAAATCAAAAATTTGCTAAAAAAATCGTTTTTAAACAATTTTGATTTTCAGTGTAAACTGTCTTGAGTTGCAACTTTGTGTAGCCATATCTCTCTATTCCGGCAACCAAATGCTGCCGGATTTTTTTTGTAGACCATGTTTCTGTAGGATCGATTTCACCCTAGAGGGGGGGTGAATAGGGTGATGGTGTAAATTATAAAAATTAATCGCGGAAGCTTATCAATTAATTTCAATTCAGATCACAGAATAGCAGCACAGATATCGCAGAATATAAATAACAGAATAAAACAGAACAACACAGAATTTACCCAGCTTCGGCAAAACCCTGCCTACGTGCTGCCCCCAAGGTTTCTACTAGAAATTAGATAGTCCCTCGCTTACACACGTAAACTCGCTATACCCGCTATTGACTAATCTAACTCTATGCTCAAAACCCTGCCACAACTCAACTACCGAGTTGCGAATTCTCAAGCTACGCCACGTAGCTTGTCCCCTAGTCACACGACTAGAAAAATAAATGGTTTAAAAAGAAAATACAAATTTAAAAGCAAATTAAATAAAATAGCCCTAATTCAAAAATAAAAACCCTTATTATAAAATAAAACACTCTTTAGAAGCCGGCCCCCTTTGTAACTCAACCCGTCTCTTTTATTTTTTCGTTCGTGAAAAAAAAATGGCCGCTCCTCTTGCAGATTTAGGGCTTCGTCCCTTTGATCCAATTTAGGGCTTTCGAAGCGCCGATAATATATTGATTGATTCGATGATTATTTGCGTGTACTGTTGATCGATTGTTGCTCACTTCGGCTGCTTCGTTGTTGTTGACGGAGTTCGACTTCGATTCGGTATGTGATTTTCGTTTATGCTATACTGTTATGCTTGATTGAACTCCATGAATTGCCGATGATGATTTGTGGTAATTTATAGGATTCCAGTTCCTATAATTGCGTTCATATCAATTTTGTTTGAATTCGTCATATTATTCACCTCGGCCACTTGATTTCGTTTCGATGATTGAGATGTTTTCTGACCTTTTCAATTCCTGTACATTCATTGCTTGGTGGTCACGGCTTTAATTCATTTTCGTGATGACCACGACTTGATTGTTTCTGACTTTGACTATTTCAAAGAATAATGATATGCACTTGATTTTTGAAATTGATTTCGTCCATCTCGTAGTCTTCGTCTCTGGCCATCTTCTCTGGTCGATTTTAACATGAACGTGACTTGACATTTTCTTTGTTGTGACTGGACGCGAACTTGTAGTCTTTTGTTTGTGTGCTCGAGTCTGCATTGTTGCTGTTTGAAAATACTTTTGCACTTTTGGTTTGAGCCTTGTTTTATTGTATACTTGGGCATTGTGTTCTGTGATCTGCACATGTTCATGTTTGTACTGGTTTGGATACTTTGTAGTTGTTGTGCCTCTCTTGTAGCTTTCATCACTGATGCATGTACATTGCTTCATGTTGGTTTGGTTGTTTGATTTTTACTGTCCACATGTTACTGGTCTTGATCAATGCTCGGCCATGTTGCATTCATGTTATTTTTTGAGTTGCAGTGTTGGTCTGACTTGAACTTGATTCACTTGAACTGTCACTGGTTCATTTGATAGCACTAGCTGTTGGCTACTTGATTCAGTTGAGTTGATTGTTGCATTTGTTTACTTCTGCACTTTGTTTGAGTTTCACTGCCATAAGTCGTGCATGTGTGTTGCATTCATTGATCAGTACTTCTTTGCTACTGCGTACTGATAGCAAATTTGATGTGTGATCAGACCTTAACTTCACTTGTGCATTGTTAAGTAGTTTGCTTTGGTCTTGAGCATTGCCGTGTCATTGGTTCAGTTTTTGCTGTAGTCTTTGTTTGTTTCAGTCCAAGTTGCATTTGTTCCATACTTTAGTTCATCTGTATATTGCTGCAATCTTCATTGAGCTTGTATGCTTCAAGTTGTATTCATCGTCAGTTTAGTCATGCACTTGGTCTCTTCACTGTGTTGCATTCTTTGATGGTTCATTGGTGCACTGCTTGTTCATGTATGCATTTGAGCTCTTTGAGTTGCAGTGCTTCATCACTTGAACTTGCTTGCAGACTGTCTTGTAATCTGCATCCATGTATACTTGGTGTTGTAGCCTTGAGACTGTTGAAGTTGTGATGACTGCTTCATGCTGCTGGACTTGTTTTTGTACATTATTTGAATTTGCATTGGTGCATTGTCTTTGCATTCCATGTTGCATGCATGTTTGCCATGTGTTGAACCCAGTTTCAAAACTTAGGTTTGACCTTGTGCTTGTGTCATGATTTTGAATATATTGCACGTGAGTTGAACCCGATTTTTCATTTGGGTTTGACCTGTGCTCGCCTGTCCCTGTAAATCAATCAAGTGTATATATCGGCGTGCACGGCCTTGTGGCATATACAGTAATACACTGTGTATGTCACAAGTTGTTCGTGTATGATGAATTCAAATTTAAATTATGACGAACAACCCAAATAACTGAGGCAAATCATATTTTCAAAAACCATATTTTATTTTATATTGCAAAAACATTTCTTTTTCAATTTTACTGCGTTAGTTTATATTTTTGCAGATTTCTCAGATGCTGGATTCAAACTGGAATGCAGTTGAAGATAAAAATACGAGTGTGAGTGATATGTAGTGAGGTGCTGATGTAAATGTGAAAAATGTGATGTAATCAAGGTTGTATAGTTATAGTGAGAGCTTGAAACTGTACTATTCAAAGATGTAATAAATATTTGTTTGAATAAAATATTCGTTTGATTCAAATTCCGTGTTATTTATTTTATTCAGCTTCAAATTCCGTGTTATTTATTTTATTCAGCAAATATTTATTTAATCTGTGAAAAATAAAATAGTATATTATCAAATACATTTAAACGAATGTATATATGTTTATTATCATCAAACAAAAATCATATAAGCGCATATTCAACAATCTCCCCCTTTTGATGATAACAAACATATATTTAAGATTTTGAATATGTTAAATGTATTTGATCATTGATATGCTCTAATTGCTCCCCCTATTTAAATGCTCCCTCTCTACACAATACTCCCCCTACATATATGCATAAAAATATACAAATGAGCCTAGATGCAAATAGAAAATTATTTGACCTTTGCTTGATTTTATTTGACAAAATCTTAACTTTTCTCTCCCCCTTTTGTTATCAGCAAAAGAATAATAGTGTTAGGGAAAATAGAGATAAAGTAATTGATATTAATCCAACATTAAAACTCAATTGAATATAAATATTAAATTTCAAAAAATCAAACAAAAATCATAAATATTTTGTTAGACGCATATTCCACTTTTAGAATGATAGGAATGATATCATCATATAAAACCATATAGTTATGTCTATTTGTGGTATATTTATATCAGGAATTTGAATATCTACTAACAATGCATAACCGTTAGGACTTTTAAATGAGATTAGTAGTATTCCAATTTTATTTTAAAAAAAATGAATTCAAGTATCTTCTAACCACGCATAACCATGAGGACTTTTAAATGGGATTAGAATCAACTTGTTTATTTTACAAATCAACTTTTGATATGCGTTCCATACATGCATAACCGTGAGGACTTTTAAATGAGCATGGAAGCACATAACAAATTCCAAGTAATTCACCCATGCATAACCGTGAGGACTTTTAAATGAGAGCGAATACTTTGGTATTTATTATTATTATTATTACCTTTTTTTTTGTAAAAAAAAAGTGAAAAATGAAAAACGAACGATTCCTGTTTAAAGTACCACATATTGACAAACTATATAGAATTTTGATGAGTGATGGTTGTTAGAAATATGATAGAGATAGAGATGGTCATGGAATTTTTACCAACAAACAGTTTTATAACTCTTGTTTAAATTTCTAAAGAAATTTATTAATTATACTGTCTCGAGTCATAATATTTGATCAATATTAACACTCATCACTTTTTCAATCACTGTTTTTCTTTTCGATAAACATTAGGGAATCAGATTAGTCAAAATAGTCATTTAAAATCTAATTCAAAAATAATTATGAAATTAATTTTTCAAAAATGACTAACCTGAAACTATGGTCAAACATGATTTTCTCCAGGGGTTTTAAAAGAGAATTTTCTGCTATTTGAAAATTATTTGAAATGAAGAATATGTAGATATTTTCTTTGAAAAAACGATGCAGTTACTAAATGTCAAATCACGTTTCACTAGTAATTTTTCTATCAACTAGATTACCAGTGTAATCTGCATCTGAATTTCTCTCTCACTCAAAATTATCATTAATTGAATTTGATTGACCAAACCATGAAGTGTGCACCAAAAATTTCAAACTCAATTTTAACAACAATTTAAATGACATTCTTTTGAATCTGAATTGAAGCCGTATAAATAATCAGAAAAACCGTGAATAAGGAGTTAGCCATATTATAACCAATTGTATTATCCAACAAAACACTATTTTTAATCCAAACTGATATATATGAAGTAATTCAAAGAATCTAGAGATTTTTATAGTGTTTTTGGCATAAGAATATAATTGGCCAACTATGTTGAATAAGTCAGAAACAAAATCATCATCTTTTCATCAATCTCAATATTGGCTGAATTTTAATTCAGAATATGGTGCAGATAATCACATTTAATATATTGTTCAAATAAATATACCTGTTTTACCTTTACGATATTTTTCGTTGTTGTCCATTGTGATTCTGTCACCTTTATACTAGGCTAAGGAACTTTGCTTTGTCGCCCGTTGTGTTTCAGGAACAGCCAAAAAATCCAGAGAACACTATTGTTGTTCCTTAGCCTGCCACCACACCTACACGGGAAAAGATTTATGTGACCTATTTGTTTTTATAGGTCCATGGTTGTTAGTGGCAGAAAATTTTGAAAAATAATTTTGTGTAGACCCAAAACTGTTTATAATTGTTCCCTTCGGCACCCAAATTTGTTTAACTTTGAGAGATTTTATATTTGTGCCTTTTGGAACCCAAATCGGTATAGTTTTCACATGTTTGGGTCTATACCAACAATTATTGTGATTGTGTCCATATTTTCTACAAATCGTGCACATTGAATTTTCTTGATTAATCTTGTTTTCAATAATTTTCGAACTATTATATCCAAGTCCTTGTCTAACCGAATTAACAGTTTGCTTTCCTAATAGCATATTCAACGATTTTTCACTTTTTCAAAATTTATCTAAAGTCGTTGACAGTTGTTGGACTTGTGTTTTGAGAGATTCATTTTCGTTTAACAACTGTGTGCACTTTTTAATAGAATTCTCTCTCATAGTATTTTCATTCTCTTTTAAAATCAGAATTTCATTTTCAAGTGATTTTATATTGATTTCTGATTTTTTAATTTCTTTTTCGAATGTTGGACACTTATCACACTTAGGGATCCTACTTTGATAGATTTTAACTAGTTGATCAAGTTGTTTATTGCATTCTATCAAAGTATCCTTTTGAGATTCAAGTTTGGCGTATTTTTCCCTAAGTCGTTCAAAACAGCCATTTACTTCGTGGAAATAAATGAGTAATTCAGAGTGAGTAAGTTTTGATACCTCGCTTGGCTCGTCATCGTCGCTATCGGTTATATTCCCATGAAGGCATATATCTGCTTTCTCACTTTCACTGCTATCGCTTTTATTCCACGTGGCTGCAAATTTCCTTTTTGAATTCTTTTCTTTGTCGAGTTGAAATCGGGGATAATTGGGCTTGATATCACCGGGTTTGTTGCAAATGATCCCGTGTTGTTTCGAGTTATCCAGTGCTTTGATTATTCTGCTTTTCAATTTTTGATTTAGAGCTGGATTTCCGTATTTGTTGTTCCATCTTTTGAATTTCTTCATTATTAACGCCAGCTCAGCTGCTCCATCATCATCATCCTCATCACAACTGCTTTTTACAAATCCTGTTAAGCACATTTCTTCAACTGAGTTGGTTGTGGAGGACTTCTCATTGCTGTTGACTGTTGCACCATATATTGCAAATAAAGTATTCCAGATTTCCTGTGCATTTTCACAATGAGAGATGAAATTAAAATTATCTTGATTAATACGAGAATATAATAAATGCATAGCCATAGCATTAATCGAGATAATTTTCTTATCTGTTATATCACACCCATTTTCAATAATATCCCAACATTTAATATTAACAGATTTTAAATAAAATTCCATTTTCAATTTCCAATTCAAAAAATCTGTTCCATCGAAAATAGAAGGAATAATATTGGAGCGACCCTCAACAGAAGTATTAATAAAAGAAGCCATTTCAAAAATTCAAAATTTTAAAACAAAAACCAATTTTTAAAACACGAATTTAAAACAAAATTGATTTTTGTAAAAAAATTTTAAAAAAAAAGGCTTTTGTTCCTAGCTCTGATACCACTTGTAGGATCGATTTCACCCTAGAGGGGGGGGGGTGAATAGGGTGATGGTGTAAATTATAAAAATTAATCGCGGAAGCTTATCAATTAATTTCAATTCAGATCACAGAATAGCAGCACAGATATCGTAGAATATAAATAACAGAATAAAACAGAACAACACAGAATTTACCCAGCTTCGGCAAAACCCTGCCTACGTGCTGCCCCAAGGTTTCTAATAGAAATTAGATAGTCCCTCGCTTACACACGTAAACTCGCTATACCCGCTATTGACTAATCTAACTCTACGCTCAAAACCCTGCCACAACTCAACTACCGAGTTGCGAATTCTCAAGCTACGCCACGTAGCTTGTCCCCTAGTCACACGACTAGAAAAATAAATGGTTTAAAAAGAAAATACAAATTTAAAAGCAAATTAAATAAAATAGCCCTAATTCAAAAATAAAAACCCTTATTATAAAATAAAACACTCTTTAGAAGCCGGCCCCCTTTGTAACTCAACCTGTCTCTTTTATTTTTTCGTTCGTGAAAAAAAAATGGCCGCTCCTCTTGCAGATTTAGGGCTTCGTCCCTTTGATCCAATTTAGGGCTTTCGAAGCGCCGATAATATATTGATTGATTCGATGATTATTTGCGTGTACTGTTGATCGATTGTTGCTCACTTCGGCTTCCTCGTTGTTGTTGATGGAGTTCGACTTCGATTCGGTATGTGATTTTCGTTTATGCTATACTGTTATGCTTGATTGAACTCCATGAATTGCCGATGATGATTTGTGGTAATTTATAGGATTCCAGTTCCTATAATTGCGTTCGTATCAATTTTGTTTGAATTCGTCATATTATTCACCTCGGCCACTTGATTTCGTTTCGATGATTGAGATGTTTTCTGACCTTTTCAATTCCTGTATATTCATTGCTTGGTGGTCACGGCTTTAATTCATTTTCGTGATGACCACGACTTGATTGTTTCTGACTTTGACTATTTCAAAGAATAATGATATGCACTTGATTTTTGAAATTGATTTCGTCCATATCGTAGTCTTCGTCTCTGGCCATCTTCTCTGGTCGATTTTAACATGAACGTGACTTGACATTTTCTTTGTTGTGACTGGACGCGAACTTGTAGTCTTTTGTTTGTGTGCTCGAGTCTGCATTGTTGCTGTTTGAAAATACTTGTGCACTTTTGGTTTGAGCCTTGTTTTATTGTATACTTGGGCATTGTGTTCTGTGATCTGCACATGTTCATGTTTGTACTGGTTTGGATACTTTGTAGTTGCTGTGCCTCTCTTGTAGCTTTCATCACTGATGCATGTACATTGCTTCATGTTGGTTTGGTTGTTTGATTTTTACTGTCCACATGTTACTGGTCTTGATCAATGCTCGGCCATGTTGCATTCATGTTATTTTTTGAGTTGCAGTGTTGGTCTGACTTGAACTTGATTCACTTGAACTGTCACTGGTTCATTTGATAGCACTAGCTGTTGGCTACTTGATTCAGTTGAGTTGATTGTTGCATTTGTTTACTTCTGCACTTTGTTTGAGTTTCACTGCCATAAGTCGTGCATGTGTGTTGCATTCATTGATCAGTACTTCTTTGCTACTGCGTACTGATAGCAAATTTGATGTGTGATCAGACCTTAACTTTACTTGTGCATTGTTAAGTAGTTTGCTTTGGTCTTGAGCATTGCCGTGTCATTGGTTCAGTTTTTGCTGTAGTCTTTGTTTGTTTCAGTCCAAGTTGCATTTGTTCCATACTTTAGTTCATCTGTATATTGCTGCAATCTTCATTGAGCTTGTATGCTTCAAGTTGTATTCATCGTCAGTTTAGTCGTGCACTTGGTCTCTTCACTGTGTTGCATTCTTTGATGGTTCATTGGTGCACTGCTTGTTCATGTATGCATTTGAGCTCTTTGAGTTGCAGTGCTTCATCACTTGAACTTGCTTGCAGACTGTCTTGTAATCTGCATCCATGTATACTTGGTGTTGTAGCCTTGAGACTGTTGAAGTTGTGATGACTGCTTCATGCTGCTGGACTTGTTTTTGTACATTATTTGAATTTGCATTGGTGCATTATCTTTGCATTCCATGTTGCATGCATGTTTGCCATGTGTTGAACCCAGTTTCAAAACTCGGGTTTGACCTTGTGCTCGTGTCATGATTTTGAATATATTGCACGTGAGTTGAACCCGGTTTTTCATTTGGGTTTGACCTGTGCTCGCCTGTCCCTGTAAATCAATCAAGTGTATATATCGGCGTGCACGGCCTTGTGGCATATACAGTAATACACTGTGTATGTCACAAGTTGTTCGTGTATGATGAATTCAAATTTAAATTATGACGAACAACCCAAATAACTGAGGCAAATCATATTTTCAAAAACCATATTTTATTTTATATTGCAAAAACATTTCTTTTTCAATTTTACTGCGTTAGTTTATATTTTTGCAGATTTCTCAGATGCTGGATTCAAACTGGAATGCAGTTGAAGATAAAAATACGAGTGTGAGTGATATGTAGTGAGGTGCTGATGTAAATGTGAAAAATGTGATGTAATCAAGGTTGTATAGTTATAGTGAGAGCTTGAAACTGTACTATTCAAAGATGTAATAAATATTTGTTTGAATAAAATATTCGTTTGGATTCAAATTCCGTGTTATTTATTTTATTCAGCTTCAAATTCCGTGTTATTTATTTTATTCAGCAAATATTTATTTAATCTGTGAAAAATAAAATAGTATATTATCAAATACATTTAAACGAATGTATATATGTTTATTATCATCAAACAAAAATCATATAAGCACATATTCAACAGTTTCGTAGATTGAGATGCCAAATTTCAGGTCATTTTGACCTATATAGCTTATAAAAATATGATGTCGAATATTGATTCAGAGCATATTTTTGCCCAGATTCTTATAGTGAAAACACTGCCTGGATTCAACTTTGAGACATCATAACTTTCTAATACCTTGTCTAAATTGCGTGATTCATTTTGCAGTTTAAAGTATAGTTGTTGAGCTTTAAGCGTGTTATATTTCAGGCCATTCCGACCTATGTAGCCTATGGAAACATGCTGTCAAATGTTAAATTGGAGCATGTTTTGCTCCGGCTTTTGACAGTGAAATCAGGCCGCAAGTCCAATTTTGAGAGATTATATCTCTCTCGTTTCTTATCTGATTGTATCTGTTATTTTTTTATTTGGAGTAGAGTTTTTGAAATCTAGGCCTGCAAAATTTCAAGGTTTTTAAACCTTCGTAATTAGTTGAAAATTTGCTTGGAACATTGAATCAGAGCATGTTTTGCTCCAGCTGAACATTTACATTGTTTTTCGATGAGGTTTTTGATTGGCTTGATCCTAAGATGGAAAAGCCAATATTACCACTTATCCATATTTTGGATTGGTGAATATTTAGGAGATTTACATATGATGATTTTTTGAATAATTTCATTGATTTTTTTTTTGTTTGCGCATGCTTTCTTAACCGTTTTCAGAAGATTTTTTTAGCTCTCGAAATAAATATTTTACAATGTTTATAATTAATTTAAAGCTATTAAAATTATACATTATCTATAATAATAGAAATCTCAAAATTTATTTTCCAAACGATTTTAAAAATAGTTTTAAAAGCTTGTTTTATATATAAATTATTTTCTATATAATAATATATGTTTTTGCACTTTTCGGACGTACGAGAAAGATAATTAAAAGATTTAGTAAAATATGTGGTATGGGCACGTGATTTTAATTTTACAATTAATCCAGACTTGTACAATCGAAACCTCTTGAGTATATTGTTTTGATAACTGTGATTTATAATTCCTATTATATGAATTATCTTAGTTGCCGATATTTGGCGAATTGAGAGGTTCGAGATCTCCTATTATAGGGGTGATAATCGATGAGAACCACTTACATATGTTGTTTTACTCGCCGATGAGACGAGGCGAGTCTTGAGATGAGTTTTTCCTTTTCGAGAATTATGGGTTATGAGAAACCACTATGAGATCTATTTGCACTTACTGATGATACGGGGCAAAATATATGAGTATTCTGAGACTTCTAAGGTTTGAGATTTTATTTTTATGACGTGGAGTTAACTAGCGATTAGTAAATCATTTAGTGCGAATGTGTGGTATGGGACGCACGTTAACACTTTTCAGGTTCCTTTCCAAGAGTTTGTGACACATCCAAGTGTATGCCAGTGCTATAGACTTCGGGTCATTTGATTTATGTGACTTCGGTCACCACGTGCTATGTGGCTTCAGTCACCACGAGTATGAACTTCGGGTCTACGAGTTAGGTACCTAAATTATAAATAGCACTGGACAAGAGTTTAGCACGTGCATCATTGCTTCGGCATTGCAATCAGGGATCTGGCCAATCCAGGTTTTTTTAGTTTCCTGAGTTTTATACGATTTCACCATTTTGAGATATTTTTGTTCCATCGATAGCCTAGTGCTACATGAGATGCTATGTAGGGTGATTTCATTTTTATGAGATTTGAACTCTATCTTGAGTTCAATGAGATTCATATTGGAATTTTGATGAGTTTCTCTTATTACTTTTGTATGATTCCTTGCATTTGAGTTGAATACCATTAAGTGTGGATTTCGAATGTTGAATTAAACCTATTCGTGCGACAACCCTTGGTGAACATATACCATGCATTAAGATTATACCATACTTGTACCCTTTCTTTTTGGTTAAAGGAAGAATTCCCTTATGCACTTATATTTCTCTTAGCTTATACTAATATCAAGTTCTAGCTAGCCTGACTCATGTATTTATTACTCGGGTTTGACCGAGTAGTAGGTTAGGTAGTTGGACTCTTAGCTTGCTTTACCTTTTGGACTTCACCATCGACTTGCGATATGGCATAGTTTTCGTGTAGTATTCTTTCTTTTAGGAACTTGTGATGTATATATTCTTTTGTGTGGAATGTATGTATATGTTGTGGTTATATACCACTAGTGGCATGTTGTATTATAATTGATGTATGTATTCATATGTATCGTTTCTGTGATGCTCTTTTGTTACTTGTAATTGATATAGTTATTAAGTTTTGTTTCTGAATCGATCCTGTAGCCACCATAGTAGTGCATTAGATAGGAATTAAGTATTTTGAATACTCGAGATGAAATGAAAAAAGAGAGTATAAATATCGACATACTTAGCTCTTATTTAATGCATGACTATGATGGTTGCCCTTAACCGACCCTATTCTCTGCATTAGTAGACAAAATTACTAAATATTTCTCTTTGCTAATGTAGGTCTTTTGGTGGGGTGTAACATTTCGCATTAATTAAAACAAATTATTTCTAAAATAAATTTGATCACTTTAATTTTAAATTATAGTTTACCCTAACAATTTATTATTTAAAATGAACTTAATTAAACTTTTGAAATTAATTTATTCAAATTAAATTCAAGATTTAGTTATTTAAATGATTCCGGTATTTAAATCACTATTCCAATACTAAGTTCACAATTCACATATTTTAATCAATCCTTATTTTTGAATTCAAGTTTTAGAACTTTAAAAGCCAATTATTCTAATATCTAAAATTAATCAAATATTCAAAATCAATTGACCAAAATTTTAGGTCGTTACACAATGCCAATAAATTGCCTTTGCGTAGTTAAGTTAGGCTCTACCTCCATATCTTCTTGCAGCAATGACTACACTATCAAAGAAGGATCGTGCATATACTTATGCAAATGAGATATGTGAAACACATTATGCACACACGATAGCCTAATCTGTAACTCGACTCTATGAGCAAGCGTACTAATCCTTTTTAGTTTGTGAAATGGTCATATATAGAGAGGAGCCAACTTCCCTGCCTTCCCAAACCAAACAACATTCCTCATCAAAGAAACCTTTATAAATACAAAGTCTCCAACTGAGAACTCAAAATCCCTACGCCTTTGATCTACATAAATCTTTCGTCTATTCTGCACTTCCTTTATACATTTCCAAATATCCATTCTTCTCCCTTTGAAACTCCGGATGCATGTACAATGCAAACATCTCGTTCTTATTCAACGATGTATCTATCAGCCCAAGCTCGAATAGAGACAATGCACTAAACCTATTCTTATAGTTAGCAATTGACATAGATCCCTCCTTCAAATCGAGAAAGCTCCAAAACAACAAAGTCTTCCCAATCTTCGGAACAAACTTCAGTTCGAACACTTCCTTTGAATTGGGCTCAAGAGAAGTCATTCTTTTGGATATCTACGGTGACTGGCTCTACCAACTTATAGCAACAACAGATAGATTACACGATGCCAAATGAAGCTTCATTTCATCCTCCAACTCCAAGTCCCCGAATATCCAATCATACGAACTATGCCAATTTTGAACTTCGATGATAGTCTCAGTTCCTTCGAACCTCATACCGCATAATGTTTCAAAGTCATGGCATAGTGAATCAAAGTGTATCCATGGTCAAATCTCGACAACCTCTTCCAGTATTTTCAACATTAGTTCCTTGATAGGAGTAGCATTTTCCTAAGTCCTAACATTTGTAGCAGTACTACTCCTCCTACCGCTACCCCTACCTCCTCCTCTAGTACTAGTAGCTCTAATGCTCATTTTTTCACTACCTAAACATAGCGGTATATACTTAGAATACTTTAAGGATGGAGTTATATCTAAGAAAGGGTTATTACTTACGAAATACTATAAAAGGGTAGGTTTGTAGAAAAATAAAAATACACTCTTATATGCATAATGAACTTAACTCATTATAGGTTATCGCTTACCCTATCTCTAATGAGTCAACCAAGCAAAAGCCAAGGGGTTCACAAAACCTTGACAACAAATGTATTAATTTGCATATTTAATCGCCGAATGATGAAACTAAAACATCCATGTTATTCATGTGCCGAGCATCAAAGTGTCGGAAGGAAGATTGTTAGGGTAAAAATAAAAATAAAACAACTAAAATAAGAAAGAAGGAACACAATATTAGAATCTCACAAACAGAAAGATAATATATAATATGAAAAAAAATGGTACAAAGGGTTATTCCAAGATATAGAGTAACTTCAAAGTTACATAACCTAAGTATTATCGTTGGACTAGACAGTTATAATTATTTGTCCCTAGAATGTTGCTATATACATACTAATAGTGCAATGAAAATAATAACAGATAGATAGTTGGAAGCCTCCAGCTCATCTCTTAAAGGTCTAAAGCATCCATGGTCAAATTTTTTGTACTCGGCCTGCTCGAAATAGTACCTAAGGAATTTAGAAAAAATAAAAACCATGAGTCGGATAGAAGTTAGATATGAGAAATTTAAGAACTTGCTTCTATGTAACAATAACTTTTGAGATTGTCCAAATCACCATAACTTTTTTCCCTTAAAATAACCAAAACCATTTGATAAGTAAATATAGCGATATAATAGATAGTGTCTAAGGTATAGAATATAAATTACAAAATCATTATGCTACTTGTATCTCACAACATGACAATATTAGAAGTACACCTAAAACCATTAAGGTTCATTCGCATATGGATTTGCATGGAGATCTCCTCAATACATCGAGGTCGGCCTCCATGACATGGATCAAAAACTAGCTTTTGAGCATCGTATACCTCTAGGCAAAATGTACCTTAAGGTAAATACAACTGGACTATGCACAAACACATGATGCCAAATATCATCAACACTCGCTAGCAACATCGATAAACATATCTAGATATGGAGTTAATATACCTTTGGGTTAGCGAAAACCACTGGTTATGTAGCCTAATCTATTTTCATCATTTCCAATAGTGACGTCACGTTCAACATCTCAACATGAGAGTATTCATCATTCGAACTGATCACGATTCTCTCCATGGATCCCAACGTTGGTCATTTGACGAATACTAATGCTGATCTATCTCTTGGTCTTAACCTTAGGATAGACAGTTCAACTCTATAAGATTTGTTTGAAATATTAATGTTGACCTCTACCTTGGACATAACTATAGGATAGATAGTTCAACTGTATAACATTCCATTCAAAAACCGCTTCCAAAACGTACACTTATATATCAGTTCTGCAGTGGTTTTGTAAGTAATAAATAAGTATAATTTCTAATCCTTGACTTTACCAATCTAAATTGATGAATTTTCGTTTAACTCAATTCCATTTCTTTTAGAAGTAGGCGAATGATGTAAAGAAGTCATTCCCGTGGAATCTTTTATATATACGTTCTCAAACCGAGAGACATTTCATACCAATGAGTCCTCCTTAGGGAATCTCAAATTGTATAAAGCCATGAAGCTTTTATATATTTCCTAAATTATTTTAGTCAAATTCGATAGTAGACTAATTGACTATCTAGTCATGAAAATGATCGTACATGAAAATCAAGTTTCGTACATTTATCACGTTTTTGACCATCTAGACTTAATCTATCCCTCGATCAAGAGTGTAACCAGTAGGTTAAAGCCCTACTGTTACATCATTCTTAAATCTCACAAATAGAACAAGTCTACATTTTTTGTATTTAGTGCTAAGTATAAGATTAAATATTTTCCATAAACAAGTAAACACACAAAACATGATTAAGTCACTTAAACCACTCATAATCCCCATTTTATAATTTGAAGGCCTTTTTAAATATATATATATATATATATATATATAAAGCAAAAATATTATAAATTTCTGAAAAAATAAAAGACAAAATGTTACATTAACTTTTTAATACCTTAATAAGATATTTAACTAATTTTCAAAAACTATATATGCACAACAATACTTTTAAAATACTCATAAATATGTTTTAAATATGAATTTAAATTATTACTTAAAAATAACTAAATTTGGCATTTGTTAAAAACTTCTAAAACGCATGTTTATAAATATAGTAAACCTTTACTTTAATAATTCATAAATGGTTATTAAAAATACATTTAAACTTCAACCAACTATTAGATTACTCTAACATATGTCATTAAATGGTTCTAAACCATTCAAAGTTCAAACAAAAAAACAATAGCACTTATAGAACTGCTATCTAAAGTTTTGAAAATCCAGAAAGTGTGTTAGTTTCAAAGTGTTGCCGTTTCTTGTTTACGTCACAAAATCAGTTTTAAACCCTTCAATGTTCGATTTTTTTCAACATGGTATTAGGTGATTTAAGGTCTAATTTTTTTAAGTAAGAAAAATGCTTGTACTACATCAAAACCATGCTAAGAAACCCCTAAGGATGTCTTTCAAAATTTTATAGAAAATAACCAAACCAAGGCTTTTTAAGTGCTTTTATAGCGGCCTTTCGCTATAGAAATCATTTCATATTCAAGTACGAACAAAACAACATCCAATCAACTATATATACACAATGTTAAGTCTACATCACATGCTATAGAATGTCACAGAAAAGATGGTATGCCATAAAGAATTGTTATTTACTTTTAGAAGCTAGCATGGTCTAAATATTTAATAATAATTAGTTAATATCCTAACTATAGCTTACAAGCGTATTGTACATCTTTAAATACAACCAAATGGTGAGTTAACTCACTCATTTCCAAATCCACAATCAAGTTCCAGCCTCTACCTCACTAATACTTCCTACCATAACCAAAATTAGCTAAAAAATCCCTCTTTGCTCCTTGTTGCTTAGAGTCTGGGCTTGGAAAGCCCATTATTACTTAAGCCTTGGTTTGCCGTAGGGTGTTTGCTCCTATTCTTAAAGCTATGTTGTAAGTACCTTAGGTTTTGGTTTTGATGATAACAACTGTAGGACATTATATACAATATAGATACTAAAATATATATAGTATATAGTGCAGGATATTAGACAAGTGTTGAATAAGAAGACATTTCAGTATCAAGAGTAGATTCAAGATGGTGATAATTGAAGACTCATGAGTATTAAAGAGTTAATGATTTCAAGATGTTCAGATAAGTTATAAATTTCACAAAATTTATGTTAAACCGCGGCAGCTCAATACCGATCTCTCTTGCCTTCTCTAATTTTGTTTTAAATTGTTTTTCAAAGATATTTTAAAATAATATTTTCAAAATGTTTCCCAAAATGATTTTCAATCTCTTATAATTATAAAAATATTATTTTAGTGTTTTTAAGTTAATATGGATATTATATTTTTGTATATACTTTAATAAGTTATAATATTATTAATTCTTATATACTATTGAATACTCATATTAAATTTATAAAAATTATTTTATAAAGTTTTTTTAAGTTATATTTTGATTACAATATGTATATACTATATTTAAATGATTCTACAAAGTATTAAATTATTTTATAAAGCAAAGAATTTTCAAAATAATATTATTAAATTGCTTTTCAAAATAGAAATGGATATGTCGACATATCCTATCCATGTGTAACGACCCGAAATTTTGACGATATATTTTAATGAATATTTAATATAATTCAAATCAAATATAAGCTTGTCAATATTTAAATTGATGAGATATTAAATGTTTAATAGTTATATATGTTTATAAAAGGGAAATTTGGTTTGAAAAATTTAAAATTAAATACTTCAAAACCCTGTAAAACAAAATCGGTTCTATTCAATAGAATCAAATCAAAGTCTTTATATTTTTGATATTTGATAAAATACATATGAATACAATATTAGTTTTTAAAATGATAATTTTTAAAATAAATGAACATGAAATTATTTAACATAAATATGGAAGTGCAAAAATTAGTATAAAACACAATCATATTATAAATGTAATCAAAGTAACATAGAAATACAAAATATAAATTATAATTTGCAATTTATAGAAACAAGTATTTTTAGTCAAACAATGATCTTCAACATCCACATTTGTACAACATAACAACCTTAAATAAACTGTTAAAAACATTATTTGAACAATTATGAAATTTCATATAAAATATAACTAACAAAATAAATAAACAAAAATGTTAACAATAGGATCATAGCAGAAAATTTTGGAAAAAAACATATATAACCTGCATATGCAAGTGCAGGTTATAAAATAGGTTATATTTAACAAATAAAAACATTCAGGCCTAAGAAATCAGAGTCAACTTCAATATAAAACCAGTTTTTCAACTCAAAGATAATAAAAAAAAATAGAATACAAACAAAACCAGTAGCTTACTAAACAGGTTTGGCCGAAATGATAAATGTCTTGTACAACACAAAGCAAATACCATAAATATCTTTGTAATAAATAGAAACTGTCAGTAACCATTAATAACTTGCTGTCATAATTAATAACAAACATTTATTAGCCAAACTTCTTGTTCAATTAGTACACAGCCGAGATCCTGAGCATAATTTTCTTCTGCAGGTTATTAACTCTTAGCCAATAAAAAAGGAAAATGACTTGCAAATAAAACTGTCCAGTTGCAACCTGTTGCTTAATAGCTTCTATATAAATCTACTTATATATACATCAGTTTATATATATATCACTTATAACCTTCAGTTTACATATGAACACTGAACAACTTAAACTAAAAGAAAAAAAAAACTGTAAACAAGCAAAGAAATAGAAACAGAAAAGAAGAATAGAGGGGAGCTTCAGGAAAGTTTCATTTGCAAGTATCTTCTTCAACACTTTCTGTTCAACAGTTTTTAATAGGTGAGTAAACAAAACTAATTTTCAAATTTTAGCTTGCATATTTTTCTCACTGATATATGTTGATGAAGTTTAAAATATATTGTTCTGTATATATGTTGTTTGCACTAGAAGTTTGCATAACTATTATTGATCAGTACTTCAAGTTGTGGTAACAGTACTTCAAGTTTAAACAGATCTTAGTCATATAACCATTTAAATTTTGTATTGAATAAATTTGAGTTTGTTTATATGAAACAAGCCTACAAACATGTTTAAAATTTAACAGCATAATATGAATACTGTATTATCCAACTACAGGTAAACAAGAAATCAAAGATTAAAATTCAAATGTTTAAATTTGAAAATTCAATAACATATTTAGATTTCATACAAGTAATTGTGATTTTTAACATAAAAATTATGATTTTTATGCAAAGGAGTTAAGAGCAGTTTTGAAATGAAACAAAAATGGGTTTTTGTAAATTGTGGGTAATAGAGTTAACTTTAATTCCTGAAATTTGGAATGAAGTAATGTTAAAGAGGTATTAACACTAGAAAAATGTCTAATTATTTTTCGAATTCATAGATTTTGAGTTTGAATCATAAATAGGGTTTAAACCCATTTTTTTAAAGCTCTGTAAAAAATTGATTTCGGCTCCAATTTGAAACCGAGTGAAGCGTGACTGTAGGTGAAGCTAGGTGGAGATGTAGGCGACGTCTTGGTGAATTTTCATCACCTCTGGTGATGTGTGGTGGCCACGCGATCGTTTTGACAGTGGCGCAGCTGATGTTGTTTTTGAGCTACAGGTCGAATTCTTCATTTCGACTTGTAATTGAATTTGGGCCTCGAATTCACTTAGGTGGTTCATTTGTGGTGTGTGGTGACTATAGGGAGTCATCGCAGGCAAGGTGAGCCACCGTGCACGTCCACGGTGGCGAAGTGGGGTTCGAGAATCGGTGAAGTGTTTTTGGGTTCTGGGTTATCGCGTGGGTTGCTCGAGACATAGGTGAGGATGCTTCGAGTAATTCATGTGTTTTCTCCGAGTAGCATGCGAGAGTGGCTTCAGATAAGCGTTTACAACTTAATAAAAAAAAAAGAAGAAAAGAACTGGAGAGAAGAAGAAGGGAAGGGGAGAGCATGAGAGAGACGCGGGGAAAAACTCGAGTTTTTCTCGAGTAGAGAACGATGTTGTCTCGGTGCTTTCAAATGGTCGTGTACTGTTTTTGTACAGGCTTATAACTAAGTTCAATAAACAAATGTTAATTAATTAAGCTAATGTTTTAATTAAAGACTTGATTTAAGTAAAAATATAAAGGTAGAAGATTGGTCAGTAAATAGTTGGAATGTTGATTAAAATGTATACTTGAATTTTTAAATTAATAACTTTATGTTGAATTTGAAATAAAAATTTAATCCTAAATTAAATCCATTAAAATCTCTAGAACATAAGCTTATCATTAAAAAGTTAATTAGTGAATGGAATTTAACTTACGAGATTAATTAAAGATATTACATTTTAATTAAATTGATAATTAAAGTAATTTGTAATAATTAAATAATTAATTCATTTTAATAATTAATAATTAAGAATCAACTAAGTATTTGAGTAATTGAGAAATAGTGAATGAATAGAAGTTAATTAATTAAATAAATAATTAAAGGTTAGATAATTTATAAATTACTAATTAATGATTAACTAATTAATTAATTGATCATTAATCAGCTAATTAATCAGTAATTACTTTACAGAATTAAATAGTTTATTCTTAAGCAAATAATTTAGTTAAGTAAAACCAAAACTGTTTGGTATGCATTGATAATCATGTTTGATTGACTGTGATATCTGTTGATGATATTTCTGTGATATTTTGTGATATATTATGGATATCTGTGTTAACTGTATATGATTTATCTGATATATCTGTTATGTTAATTTCTGATATTTAATTAAATTGTTAAGTTAAATAGACAACTTGGCCCTTAAAATGGCGTTTGGATCCGATGAGACCGGGATCGGAAGAATCAATTTTGATTCTCCAAAAACCACATCGATCCAAATTAAACGATAGGTCGTAACTTATCAAATGGAGATCGAGATGGTGTTTCAGAATGCAAGGGTTATCGTCGTTAACTCTGAGGGTGCTTCCAAAATGAGTGTAACGAGATAATGCCTTCGGTTTCGTTCGAACCCGGAACGAACTTGTATGGATTGAATGCTTTCAACACATCGTCAGGCGGACGATGAGCATTCTAAGTGATATGTTCTTTAAAGGTAATCGTAGCCTCAAGCCTCATCAACCGGGAATGGCTAAAACATGGGAGATGCAGCAAGGTTAGGTGGGTCATGCCCAAGCAGGACAAGATTTCCCCCTGTCTAGATGTCCCTTTTTATTTCGGCTTAGTGGGCAGTTGTTGGCCACAACTGCGGGGTTATCTTGTTCGGGACTGTTCAGTAAGGAATGGTTCCGGCCTTGTGTTGCAGGGGATGAAGGGAGTAATCCTCAGTACGGTGATCTAGGCCCCGTACTGTGACGGGCGGTACCCCAGTAGCCCTGCCATTGTTGGAAATCCATTTACCCTACGAGACCCTACGGTTTTGATTTGTATTACCCACTTTCGTGGCTAGTATCTGGAATTTAATCATGTAACAATTTCGGCTATTTTCTATTTACTTGAAAACCCTAGACACTATTATAATATCACAGAATTTCCTATAAAATGTTTTGGTTAGCGTAAGGTAAAAACTTACCCGTATTTCTTTGTGGGGAGTCTTACGTGATACCTTTATTTTCAAATGATTTTCAAAGTTAAGCAATTTTAACCTGTTTACTCATACCAGACCCATGTCTGACCCGGAGTTTATATTTTGTGTTTTTCATAAACTCTTGGGTACTCAAATTTTTACGAGTAGCCAAGTGATAGGTATCTCGAAGTGTTGCTTTTCTGCAGGAGTTATTTTGGGAGAAGACCAGACGTATGTATCTATATATGTAGTTCCGCTGTGTAGTTAGTGATGTTGTATTTTGGATGTATGTATGGTCATGTATGTATATGACAGTCCTGTTATATGATATTGTACGACTCTGATGTATGTATAACTATGTAAGAGATATGTGATGTATTATATTTTGTTCCATTCCGCTGTGAGATTCTGATGTTGTTGTTCTTTCTTTCTATTCTTTTCTATTTCTATCCCTTTCTTTCTTAATGATGAAATGTCTTTCTGGTGTTGAGAAAGGCGGGTCGCCACAGTTGGTATCAGAGCGCTAGGTAAAGCGAGTACCTAGGCTCTTGTGTGATAGTTCTCTTGAGAGTGCGTATTTGTATTTTCAATATTATATATATACTTATCTAAATTGGTTGAGTTACCTGTTCAGGTGACCAAATTAGACTCTATTTGTAAGGACTTGAAGATCTCTTATCTATCCCACAGTTTTTCTTGTGACCCGTATGTGTTGAATTTTAAGGGATTTGATCTTATTTTGGGTATGGATTGGCTGGATAAGTATAAAGCCGTTTTGAATTGTGATGAGAGAACAGTTTCGTTGGAAACTGATCTGGGTAGAATTGCCAGAGTGTCGTGTGATAATTCTGGAATTCACTTGAGCAGTCTTCTGCATGGAATGGAGACATCTGAAGAGAGTGTTGAAGTTATTGATGTGGTTCAGGATTTTGCTGATGTTTTTGAAGAAGTTAAGTGTTTGCCACCACATCGAGAAATAGAGTTCCGTATTGATTTGATTCCAGGAGCTGTACCAGTAATTCAACCCAGTAGGAGAATGGCTCCCAGGGAAAGAGAAGAGTTGGCTAAGCAGACGCAGGATCTTTTAGAGAAGGGATTGATTAGACCTAGTTTTTCTTGTTGGGGTTCAGCGGCGGTGTTTGTGACCAAATCGGATGGATCAGTAAGGTTCTGTGTGGATTATAGAGAATTGAACAAAGTGACTATCCGTAATAAGTATCCTCTTCCTCGCATCGATGATCTTTTTGACCAGTTGCATGGTGCTTCTATCTTTTCTCAATTGGATCTAGCTTCAGGTTTCCACTAGTTGAGGGTAGCTGAAGACAGTATTCCCTTGACTGCATTTAGGGGACCGAATTGTTTCTATGAGTGGTTGGTTATGCCGTTCGGATTAACCAACGCTCCTGCTTATTTTGTTGACCTCATGAACCGAGTCTTTAGAGATGTGTTAAATAAGTTTGTGCTGGTATTCATTGATGATATCTTGGTCTATTCCAAATCCGAAGAAGAGCACAGAGAGCATTTGAGGATTGTATTGGAGACTCTGAGAAAGAATGTGCTGAAGGCGAAGTTTTCGAAGTGTCACTTCTAGAAATCGAAAGTTAAATTTTTAGGGCATATTGTTTCTGGTGAAGGCATTTCTGTAGACCCAGTGAAAGTTGAAACTATTCTTGAATGGAAACAGCCAGAGACACCGACGGAAGTTCGCAGTTTTCTAGGATTGGCTGGCTACTACAGGAGATTTATTAGAGATTATTCCAAGATTTCTTCGCATTTGACTAAGTTGACCAGAAAAGGAGCGAAATTCAAGTGGACACCTCAATGTGAAGAAGCTTTTCAGGAGTAGAAGATAAGGCTCACTAGTGCACCAGTACTTGATGTTCCGGATGGGAAGAGCAAATTCGAGGTTTACACTGATGCTTGTATTGTTGGTTTGGGAGCAGTTCTGATGCAGAACGGAAGGGTTATTGCGTATGCTAGTCGACAGTTGAAGCCTCATGAGAAAAACTATGCTACGCATGATCTTGAATTGCTTGCCATTGTTTTTGCTCTGAAGATTTGGAGACATTATCTTTTAGGAGAGAAATTCGAATTTTTCACGGATCACAAACCGTTGAAATATTTATTCTCTCAAAAAGACCTTAATCTGAGACAGCAGCAGTGGGTTGAATTTCTCGCATCCTATGATCTGGATATTCTGTACACTCCGGGGAAAGCGAATGTCGTAGCTGATGCTCTCAGTAGGAATGCAGTTTTATCTCTTCTGGAAGTGGTTCCATCTCTTATTGAAAGGATCTCAAGCAAGCAAGAATCTGATAAGAAGTTGAGGAGGATCATCGAAGGAGTCAGGAAGGGTCAGTGTCCCAGTTTTGACATTGATGACCAAGGAACACTAAGGATCAATGGGAGAATCTGTGTTCCGAATGACAAGGAGCTGAAGCAGGAAGTTTTATCAGAAAGTCATTGTTCCAAATTGAATATTCATCCTGGAATCTCGAAGATGTATAAAGATATGAGGAGAGCTTTCTGGTGGCCGGGTATGAAGAAGGATATTGCTAGATTTGTGAACAGTTGTGCCATTTGTCAGCAAGTGAAAGGTGATCAATAGAAATCTGCTGGGTTATTGCAACCTCTGGCAATTCTGAATTGGAAATGGGAAATGATCTCAATGGATTTTATTGATGGTTTGCCTAGAACTAGGAAAGGAAATGACGGTATATGGGTTATTGTGGATCGTTTAACTAAGAGTGCCCATTTTATACCAGTAAAGGCAACCCGTACTGCAGTTTCTTTGGCAGAAATATTCTTGAAGGAGATAGTTCGATTGCATGGTGTTCCAGTCAGCATAGTAAGTGATCGTGATCCTATTTTCACTAGCAAATTTTGGAAAGATCTGCAATCAGCAATGGGAACAGATTTGAGATTAAGTACAGCCTATCATACTCAAACGGACGGACAGACAGAGAGGCTGAATCGTATTCTTGAGGATATGCTACGGGCTTGTGTTTCAGATTTTGGAGGATCTTGGGAGGACCATCTTCATTTAGTGGAATTTTCTTATAATAACAGTTATCAAGCAAGTATTAACATGGCTCCTTATGAAGCTTTATACGGAAGGCCATGTAGATCTCCATCTTGTTGGATTGAATCGAAGGATCGTCGTGTGCTCGGGCCTGATCTTATTCGTGAAGCTTCTGCGAAGGTTGAGCTTACCAAGAAAAGAATGAAAGCTGCTCAAGATCGTCAGAAGAAATATGCGGATAGAAGACGAAGACCGTTGGAATTTGAGATCGGAGACTTGGTTTTTGTTAAAGTTTCCCCAATTAAAGGTGCTATAAGATTCGGAAAGACGGGAAAACTTGCTCCGAGATACATTGGACCATTCCGAGTGTTGGAGAGAATTGGAACTGTGGCCTACAGGATTGAATTACCAGAACGGATGTCTGGGATTCACAATGTGTTTCATATATCGCATTTGAGGAAATTTGTTCATGATCCCTCACTGGTGGTGAAACCGGTAATTCAAGAAGATTTGGAAGTGGAACCCAATTTAACTGTGGTCAGAAATCCAGTTCAGATTGTCGACAGAGATGAGCAGCAACTCAGGAACAAAGTGGTGAAACTCGTTAAGGTGCAAAGGAGTGAGGATCCCAGAGATTGTACCTGGGAAACTCTTGATAGTTTTAGGAGTGCTTATCCGGATTTATGTTCGGATAATTAGTGATGTTTGTTAGAATAGACTGTTTTTTTGTTTGCTATTGTATGAATGATATGTATGTTTGGATTGTTAATATAAAAGCTTTTGAATTTACTGTTGTTTAAATTTCGGGGACGAAATTCTTTTAAGGGGGGAGGAATGTAACGACCCGGACTTTTGACGATATATTTTAATGAATATTTAATCTAATTCAAATCAAATATAAGCTTGTCAATATTTAAATTGATGAGATATTAAATGTTTAACAGTTATATATGTTTATAAAAGGGAAATTTGGTTTGAAAAATTTAAAATTAAATACTTCAAAACCCTGTAAAACAAAATCGGTTCTATTCAATAGAATCAAATCAAAGTCTTTATATTTTTGATATTTGATAAAATACATATGAATACAATTTTAGTTTTTAAAATGATAAGTTTTAAAATAAATGAACATGAAATTATTTAACATAAATATGGAAGTGCAAAAATTAGTATAAAACACAATCATATATTATAAATGTAATCAAAGTAACATAGAAATACAAAATATAAATTATAATTTGCAATTTATAGAAACAAGTATTTTTAGTCAAACAATGATCTTCAACATCCACATTTGTACAACACAACAACCTTAAATAAACAGTTAAAAACATTATTTGAACAAGTATGAAATTTCATATAAAATATAACTAACAAAATAAATAAACAAAAATGTTAACAATAGGATCATAGTAGAAAATTTTGGAAAAAAACATATATAACCTGCATATGCAATTGCAAGGAAACAAGACAGGTTATATTTAACAAATAAAAACATTCAGGCCTAAGAAATCAGAGTCAACTTCAATATAAAACCAGTTTTTCAACTCAAAGATAAAAAAAATAGAATACAAACAAAACCAGTAGCTTACTAAACAGGTTTGGCCGAAATGATAAATGTCTTGTACAACACAAAGCAAATACCATAAATATCTTTGTAATAAATAGAGACTGTCAGTAACCAATAATAAATTGCTGTCATAGTTAATAACATAAACATTTATTAGCCAAACTTCTTGTTCAATTAGTACACAGCCGAGATCCTGAGCATAATTTTCTTCTGCAGGTTATTAACTCTTAGCCAATAAAAAAGGAAAATGACTTGCAAATAAAACTGTCCAGTTGCAACCTGTTGCTTAATAGCTTCTATATAAATCTACTTATATATCATCAGTTTATATATATATATCACTTATAACCTTCAGTTTACATATGAACACTGAACAACTTAAACTAAAAGAAAAAAAACTGTAAACAAGCAAAGAAATAGAAACAGAAAAGAAGAATAGAGGGGAGCTTTAGGAAAGTTTCATTTGCAAGTATCTTCTTCAACACTTTCTGTTCAACAGTTTTTAATAGGTGAGTAAACAAAACTAATTTTCAAATTTTAGCTTGCATATTTTTCTCACTGATATATGTTGATGAAGTTTAAAATATACTGTTCTGTATATATGTTGTTTGCACTGGAAGTTTGCATAACTATTATTGATCAGTACTTCAAGTTGTGGTATCAGTACTTCAAGTTTAAACAGATCTTAGTCATATAACCATTTAAATTTTGTATTGAATAAATTTGAGTTTGTTTATATGAAACAAGCCTGCAAACATGTTTAAGATTTAACAGCATAATATGAATACTGTATTATCCAACTACAGGTAAACAAGAAATCAAAGATTAAAATTCAAATGTTTAAATTTGAAAATTCAATAACATATTTAGATTTCATACAAGTAATTATGATTTTTAACATAAAAATTATGATTTTTATGCAAAGGAGTTAAGAGCAGTTTTGAAATGAAACGAAAATCGGTTTTTGTAAATTGTGGGTAATAGAGTTAACTTTAATTCCTGAAATTTGGAATGAAGTAATGTTAAAGAGGTATTAACACTAGAAAAATGTCTAATTATTTTTCGAATTCATAGATTTTGAGTTTGAATCATAAATAGGGTTTAAACCCATTTTTTTTAAAGCTCTGTAAAAAGTTGATTTCGGCTCCAATTTGAAACCGAGTGAAGCGCGACTGTAGGTAAAGCTAGGTGGAGATGTAGGCGACGTCTTGGTGAATTTTCATCACCTCTGGTGATGTGTGGTGGCCACGCGATCGTTTTGACAGTGGCGTAGCTGATGTTGTTTTTGAGCTACAGGTCGAATTCTTTATTTCGACTTGTAATTGAATTTGGGCCTCGAATTCACTTAGGTGGTTCATTTGTGGTGTGTGGGGACTGTAGGGAGTCGCCGCAGGCAAGGTGAGCCACCGTGCACGTGCGCGGTGGCGAAGTGGGGTTCGAGAATCAGTGAAGTGTTTTTGGGTTCTGGGTTATCGCGTGGGTTGCTCGAGACATGGGTGAGGATGCTCCGAGTAATTCATGTGTTTTCTCCGAGTAGCGTGCGAGAGTGGCTTCAGATAAGCGTTTACAACTTAACAAAAAAAAAGAAGAAGGAAAGAACTGGAGAGAAGAAGAAGGGAAGGGGAGAGCACGAGAGAGACGCGGGGAAAAACTCGAGTTTTTCTCGAGTAGAGAACGATGTTGTCTCGGTGCTTTCAAATGATCATGTACTGTTTTTGTACAGGCTTATAACTAAGTTCAATAAAAAAGTGTTAATTAATTAAGCTAATGTTTTAATTAAAGACTTGATTTAAGTAAAAATATAAAGGTAGAAGATTGGTCAGTAAATAGTTGGAATGTTGATTAAAATGTATACTTGAATTTTTAAATTAATAACTTTATGTTGAATTTGAAATAAAAATTTAATCCTAAATTAAATCCATTAAAATCTCTAGAACATAAGCTTATCATTAAAAAGTTAATTAGTGAATGGAAGTTAACTTACGAGATTAATTAAAGATATTACATTTTAATTAAATTGATAATTAAAGTAATTTGTAATAATTAAATAATTAATTCATTTTAATAATTAATAATTAAGAATCAACTAACTATTTGAGTAATTGAGTAATAGTGAATGAATAGAAGTTAATTAATTAAATAATTAATTAAAGGTTAGAAAATTTATAAATTACTAATTAATGATTAACTAATTAATTAATTGATCATTAATCAGCTAATTAATCAGTAATTAATTTACAGAATAAAATAGTTTATTCTTAAGCAAATAATTTAGTTAAGTAAAACCAAAACTGTTTGGTATGCATTGATAATCATGTTTGATTGACTGTGATATCTGTTGATGATATTTCTGTGATATTTTGTGATATATTATGGATATCTGTGTTAACTGTATATGATTTATCTGATATATCTGTTATGTTAATTTCTGATATTTAATTAAATTGTTAAGTTAAATAGACAACTTGGCCCTTAAAATGGCGTTTGGATCCGATGAGACCAGGATCGGAAGAATCAATTTTGATTCTCCGAAAACCACATCGATCCAAATTAAACGATAGGTCGTAACTTATCAAATGGAGATCGAGATGGAGTTTCAGAATGCACGGGTTATCGTCGTTAACTCTGAGGGTGATTCCAAAATGAGTGTAACGAGATAATGCCTTCGGTTTCGTTCGAACCCAGAACGAACTTGTATGGATTGAATGCTTTCAACACATCGTCAGGCAGACGATGAGCATTCTAAGTGATATGTACTTTAAAGGTAATCGTAGCCTCAAGCCTCATCAACCGGGAATGGCTAAAACAGGGGAGATGCAGCAAGGTTAGGTGGGTCATGTCCAAGCAGGACAAGATTTTCCCCTGTCTAGATGTCCCTTTTTATTTCGGCTTAGTGGGCAGTTGTTGGCCACAACTGCGGGGTTATCTTGTTCGGGACTGTTCAGTAAGGAATGGTTCCGGCCTTGTGTTGCAGGGGATGAAGGGAGTAATCCTCGGTACGGTGATCTAGGCCCCGTACTGTGACGGGCGGTATCCCAGTAGCCCTGCCATTGTTGGAAATCCATTTACCCTACGAGACCCTACGGTTTTGATTTGTATTACCCACTTTCGTGGCTAGTAGCTGGAATTTAGTCATGTAACAATTTCGGCTATTTTCTATTTACTTGAAAACCCTAGACACTATTATAATATCACAGAATTTCCTATAAAATGTTTTGGTTAGCGTAAGGTAAAAACTTACCCGTATTTCTTTGTGGGGAGTCTTACGTGATACCTTTATTTTCAAATGATTTTCAAAGTTAAGCAATTTTAACCTGTTTACTCATACCAGACCCATGTCTGACCCGGAGTTTATATTTTGTGTTTTTCATAAACTCTTGGGTACTCAAATTTTTACGAGTAGCCAAGTGATAGGTATCTAGAAGTGTTGCTTTTCTGGAGGAGCTATTTTGGGAGAAGACCAGACGTATGTATCTATATATGTAGTTCCGCTGTGTAGTTAGTGATGTTGTTTTTTGGATGTATGTATGGTCATGTATGTATATGACAGTCCTGTTATATGATATTGTACGACTCTGATGTATGTATAACTATGTAAGAGATATGTGATGTATTATATTTTGTTCCATTCCGCTGTGAGATTCTGATGTTGTTGTTCTTTCTTTCTATTATTTTCTATTTCTATCCCTTTCTTTCTTAATGATGTAACGTCTTTCTAGGATTGAGAAAGGCGGGTCGTCACACCATGTATGTCAACATTATGGCTGTACTTTTCAAAATTTCAAGTTGAATGGAAGTGTCTTTTCGTCGCATCTCTTCGTGAATGGGCATGACTGTTGTTTCACTATATATACCAGACTTCCAAAAAGAACTTTTAACATCTACTTTCTTATTCTTCTCTCTTCTTATCACTCTCTTGATTTCTAAATCAATTTCTACCCAAATTCTACCGAAATTCAACCAGAATCAAATTCAATCACTGCTAGTTTGATTCTCCTTCGTCTACACTCTAATTTCTCTTTTCTCTCTCACTCAAACAAAGATCAATATGCTATTCAGGAGTTATAGGATGAATAGTAATCATAATCGAAGATCCGAGTTTGTAACACTCTATGAAATAGTATTGCTATACTTATGGGTGTGATTGAAGCCCGTAAAATCAATTGGGTGTGATTGTAGCTTGTAAATCAGTTGGGTGTGCCAGTATTCTAGAAATCAAGTGACTCTACCGAGAGGTCGGGACTCTGGAGCATATGTCTTGTAGCCTTGAAATTGAGATTGTATTTGCATTTATTAATTGAAAAGAAATCCAAACAAGAAATCGTGTGGGACTGGATGTAGGGTAACTCCGAACTAGTAAAAAAATCCTGGTATGTTTTTCCTTTTTACTTCTATTGCGTTTACTTTTATTTGCTCTTTGATTTTATGATTGTTTCAATGATTACTAATTGTTTCATTCCAAGTATAATCTTAAATAATTTGAAAAATATTCATCTAATCTTTAAAATCTTTTAAACACTATTCACCCCTCCTCTAGTGTTAATCTAGCCTTAAGATCCCTATTCCGTTGACTCACATTTGGTATCAAAGCATTGGTATTCAAAGTATTCATCATCTAATTTTTGTAAAAGTTTAAATGGCTACCATCATTACTATTAGTACTCTTAGAAAATTGTTATTGCCTTTGTTAGTATCTCATTTTTTGTGCTGGATCTCCTATTTTTAATGTCAGCAATAAGACATATTGGTCAAGTGGAATGAAAATTTATTTACAGCTAATTGGTATAGACACTTGGAATATCACACAAATTGAGTACATTGAACCAGAGACTAATTTTTCACATTGGACTGCTAACCAAAAAGTAGTTGCACAAAGTAACTCTAAGGCTATGAATATATTAGTTTATTTGCTAGGTAGAAATGAAGTTAATAGAGTATATATATGTAAGTCTGCATTTGAGATTTTGAGAACATTGCAAGTTACACAAGAAGGAACAAATAAACCTAAACATTCCAAGATTTCAATGTTAACAAACCAATATTAATTATTCAAAATGAGTCCATATTTGATATGTATAGTAGATTCCAAGAAATAGTACACTTACTTGTTGCAATGGGTAAAAGTTTTTCTAAGGAGGATCAAGTTAGAAAAAAATCCTCAATTCACTTACTATTGAGTAGGATCAAAAGACTCTTGAAATCCAATAGGCTAATGACATCAGCACTTTAAAAATTAAAGAATTAATTAGCAATTTAATGTCATTTGAAGCATAAATGAAGGGCAGCATAGAAAGCAAAGTAGTAGCAAAGAAATCTGTAGCTTTTAATGCAATGACGGATAATCTGGATTCGAACATTGATGACGATAAAGAAATTGCTTTCATGACAAGGAATTTTAGAAAATTTCTAAAATAGAGGAAGTTGAACAATTTTAAAAGAAAAGGCAAGAAAAATATAGGAAGCGGAAGTGGAAATGGAAATTGCATTAGATTTTATAACTGCGATGACCCTGGCCATTTAGAATGAGACTATCCCGATAAACTAAAAATTACACTAACCATTGGACGCTCATCCAAAAAATGGAGAATAGCATATACTACAACATTAGATGGTTCATACACATCCCTAAGTGATAATGAATCAGATAAAGAAATTGCTATCATGTGATTCACAGCAATACAAAATTCAGAAATGGTCAAATGGATCAGAAAAAGGTACAATGTTAATATATCAAAAGTTGTAACATCTCGAATTCCAGTGGGTCTGGATTTTTCGTAAAAATGCTAAAACCTAAGCCCACTAAAACCCAAGTTGGGAATCTGGTATCCTGCAAATAGGCAAAGACAAATATATCAGAGCTCAATTAAATATCTCACACCGGAATTGACTAAAATATAATAGTAAATATTCACCAATATAACAACACTTTCTAAATATGTGTCTTAAAGCTGGGAAGTCTCTACCATCTACCTAACATGTTGGATGTTATGAGGAGGGGGTCAAAACTAAAGCTCTGGTGAATGGATAAATTATACACTTTTAAGCTAAATTCTGCATATACCATTTTATTTCCATTTACTGTTATATTAGGTTCACTAGATTTATCAAACTCTCGCCTCCGTGCGTGAATCGTACGCATCTACTCCTTAATAGATTAAAATATAATAACTGATATATATAGCTATATACCCAATGACCATATTGGTCTAGGTACTACCCATAATATCTTCGATATCCTCCTTTCAAAGGACTCCATCGTACTGCTCCTATAGCGCTCTATGACTACATCTGTAAAGGACAGCTTCGTAATGCATACAATACAAATGTTCGATCATCTACTATAAAAACGTAAAACTGCATCCACACTAGTCTATATTAATGCTCGAACATCCACAACTTACCACCCAGTGCGTACATTTAGAACTATATGTAATCGTTCTATCTACTCCCCGAATCTCGCCAACAAGGTCTACCTTGTATAGAACTCAGTCGGGGATTTTCTATATCTATAAAGGACAGCTTCGTTAGGTCGACAATATAGATATTCTAGTTGGTCCGTCTCTTTTCTCATTGTGGCTATGACCCCACGCAGCCACCACTTAACTAATCAAAAGACCTCTAAAAATTAAGTGGTCGTGCCTTACTGCAAACAATCTAACATCCAATTGGTGGTGCCTCTCATCTAGTGAGAATCATTGACTTTTGGTTTTAACTCAAATCTTTCCCAAACTCGCTCTTGGCTTTGATGCTGGTCGATATCCGCATGCAACTATCCTTTAGGGTCCTGCCCACCAAACTTACTTGCAAGTACTGGGACATGCGAATATCCTACTTCGAACACTGTAACAACCCATAATTTTGTAAATATTTTTAAATAAAAATTTATTTGTAAACTTTGATTTTAAATCACTTAAAATTTGAAAATTTGGAATTTTACAATGAAATTTTGGGATTTGTTAATGATTATTTTTCCAAATATGATGCAATAAAGATTTTTCCTGAAATTTGAGTTTTGGTCAACTTTTGTCATAGTTCGACTTTCAGTTGAAATTTTAAATTTGGCTTTTTAATTTCTATTCTTTTTCTTTGAAGCTAGAAATGATTTCAACATTCTCTATGCTTTTCGTTTCGTCAAATTCTGATTTATACTTTTTAAATCTACAAAGTTTCAGCAGTTTACACACAAATATTTTTAAGTATTTTATTTACTATTTAATTTTCTCCTTGGGCTTGATTTTGTTTATGTTTTAGATTGTTTTATTATTGGGCTTGGCTAACAGGCTTAGGAATTTCCTAAGAGATACAACTCTGTCTATTCATTTGAGAAGATGCCTCTCAAAAACTCATTCACGTACAAAAGTTTATGACTCCTCATTTCTTTCTCATTTCTATCTTTAGCTCGAAAACTTTCCTGTTAGTTTTTCTATCTCTTTCTTCTTCCTTTTATTCGTTTTCTTTTGTTTTCTCCTAAAAACATAGTTTGGCCTCGCCAATTCTCCCTTAGACGACTTCATCTCCACCCCAATCACCACCATATGCTCGGCCATCACCCATTTCCACCATCTCCCCAATATAGCCGTGACTTCCTAGAACTAAAAACCCACCATCCCATGCTTGCAAACCCTAGCCGAGCCTCTACATCATCCACTCCTCTTCTTTAGCTTCGGCCACCATCAATTCCTCACCTTTGCCATGCCAAACCGTGACCACTTCAATCTCCTTGCCGTGCCATATGTGCCTTGAGCAAATTCACCTAGGGCCGAACCACAAAACCAAAGTGGTCGAACCCAATGGACTATGGCCGAACCCAAAATGGCACTTGTGCCTTGTCTTTTGCCTTTTCCCTTTCCGTTTTTCCTTGACATCGCTTCGTCTTCCCATAGTCGTTCAATATGTACACCATAGCTGAGCCTAATAGCCTTGAACCCATCATAGTCGAGCACAAAGTGGTGTGACCGAGCCTATTTCCTATGTGGCCGAGCCAATTTCTGAAGTTTCTAGCCCATTTTCTTCGTGTTTTATTTTATTCTTTTATGTGCAAATATTTTGCTTATATATATATATATATATTTTATTTTGTTGCTTCTAAGATTTGGATCTTGCCTCTACTTCTACTCAAGTTTGATTCTTGCTTTGTCGTGCTTTTCGGGGTTTGTTCTTGTGTTTTGAATTGTCATCTCTAGCCAAAGAAGGTGAGTTTATCACTCTCGACTACGTACTTATATTATAATAAATTGAGGACTTGTGGAATTGTAGTAGTGATATGCTATGTTGATAGTAGTTCATTTATGCCTATGATATGATATTATATGATGTTATCACATTATGTTATACCTGTTTTATCACATGATATGATATGCTATGTTATTCTGTTTATTTATATTTTGCTTCTCACACTACAAGTTCCCTGTTAGTATAGAATCAGTATGAGTTGAAATGATACATACCCGAATGGACTTTAGAATAGGGAAAAATCGTTATGAGCTGAAATGATTGGCTCAATTGATTTTTATTTTATTTGACTTGGGATTGCGGGTTTGAAATAATAAAACCCGGAATTTTATATTTTACGGATTGAAATGATACATTTCTGTATCACTTGACCAAGGTTAGAAAATATTATATAGGCCCATGGTTAAATATAAATAATAAAGTTTTCAAAAAATATATTAATTATCTTGAATTTTATATATGAAATTTTAACTTAAATTCTGATTTAAATGATTTAAATTATATATATTGATTTTTATAATAAGTTAAATGTTTATAAGTAAATAAATGGTTAAACCAAATTTAAAGATTTTATCTAGGATATAAAATTTAATATAGGTTAATAATTTAATTAATATAGGATTTTAAATCTAACCTAATGTTAGTGACAGAGTTGATTTTTGAAGTAGATAGGTTTTGTATAATAAAATAGATTTTATAAAACTATGATAAAGTTGAAGATATTATGTTTTAACATGGTTTAGTATAATTTGTAGCATTTTCAAAATGCTATGCTCTTTTAAGTTATGCTTTTAAAATGCTATGCTATTTTTGTTTATGTTTTAAAAGTGTTACTGTTTCTAAAATGCAACATTTTCGAAGTGCTATTATATAATGGTCACATTTTTAAAGTGCTATGGTTTCCACTTATTACTTTTTTTAAGTGTTATAACTAAGTATAAAGTTTTGGAAGTGTTACAACTTTGGAAAAATCGATATTATTTTGGAAGTATAATGACATTGGATTTAAATGATTTTTGGAATAGATATGTTTTGTTTTTGAAATGTAAACCATTTAAAATAAATAACCATGGGTTGTAAGAACGGTTGGTTGTTAAAGAGACCGGGATCAGAAATTGTCATACTTTCCGCCAACTCCGAAAAACAATTTAACAACCATGTATGCAGTGGAGATTCCAAAATGAAGTAGACTGGTGGCGAAGATCCTATACGTGGATCTGACTCCCATGAGTTGGCCTAAGGTGGCTAAAACATGAGTGATTCTCGGGCCAGTGAGGTAGCTCCTCTAATCGGACACACTCCTTCGATATCATTCTATTACTTTGTGATTGATTCGGTGCACCCTTTGATGTTTTTAGTAGTGTGGCTCGAGGTAGGCTGTAGTGGCTGCTATGCATTACCACCAGCCCAGATGCGTAATTGGTATAGCTATCCTGGCATTGCCTAGTTGCGTCGTGTCACCTACCCTAGCGTGCCTTGTACGAGTTTGATTTGTGTCGTACCTATGGAGTATTCTATGGTAGCCTCACGATCTGGAGGTACTGTATAGACTATTGGCACTATAAATGTGTTAAGGGGGATATGGGTAACACCTTAACGCTATTTTTAAATAGTTTACTTTACTTTAGACATTAATATAATAGCGTATATTACTGCATATTAGATAGTTTAACGGATCCTTAAAGGATGGGTGATCCCAAGCATCCTTTAAGTTACTTGAGCATTTCTATTACAATTCATTTGAGTTGATTTACATTTTGTAAGTATGTATATCCTGACTCGACTGTTTTGTGTTTGCTTTACGCTCGGGTCAGCGTGAGTATCAAAGCTTTGGATTTCACCTTCTGGAGCTAGAGAATCTGCTGGAGATTTTATATCTATCTAGTTGTCTATCTATTACTATTTAAGTTATTTCTATTCAGCTTATGTATTAGTGGAATTCTATTGTATTTGCTTTCAGACTCTAGTATTTTGTATTTGTTTTTGAGACTATTTATGTAGTAGCTTCATGAACTACTATGGTTATTTTATTTTCACTGTGAGTTATTCTGATATTCTGTGTCTGTGATTGGTTTATATTTGCTCCAATTGTATTAAAAACCTATTTTTTTTAATTATTCAAGTCCGGCATGTGTGGTTTTATTGTCGATTTGAATGGTCTAAAATAATGGGTTGTTACATTTGGTATTAGAGCTTTGGTTTTTGGCAAACCTTAGCATGTGGAGCAAAAACTCATTAAAGATAGGGTAGAAATACCCTATAATGGGTGAAATCAATCTTAGAATTATTTCTTTGTGAGAGAACGTATTTTAAAGTATAAATGATTTTAAAGGGTTTTAATGATTATTTTGGATATAAATTTTTCTTGTTTTAAAATCTAGTTTTCCTAAACTTCCTTCCTTTCCTTATCCACCTTGCTAATCAAATTCTTTGATTAGGCTTTCCATTCTTATTGAATCTTGTCTTTTGTTTCTCAATTACCTTTGTCCTAAAGTTCAATCTTGATTTTTCAGGATGGATCGTAAAAATACCAGAGGTAGGGGTCATGGTGTTGCCCCAATTCCTGAGCCTATTGCACCCATTAGTTTCACTACACTATGTAGGGAATCACTGAGCTTGGTTGTACCAAGTTTACTAGATCAGAGATAATTATCGAGGCTCGGTAGTGGTTGAAGGGTTTAGAAAGGATTTTCTTCGAACTTGAGATCACTGATGCTCAGAAGCGTCAGTTGGCAGCTTGGCAGTTGAAGGGTGCAGCCTTAGATTAGTGGGAGTCTAATACGGCTCAGACTATTGAGGTTGATATTTCTTAGGAGCAGTTTCGGTATCATCTTGTGTTAGTTTTGAATTTTGTTCAGTTTTCTCTTTTGGAATCTTTCTTATGTTTCGATATCATGCTTTAGCGATGCTTTTGTGGTGAAGTGATGCCTGAAGTAGGGAAGTCTCAGCTATGTCGGGAGTTTATGGATCTTAAACAGGAAGATGTGTCATTTTCTGAGTATGAGCGGAAGCTCAATGAACTTTCCAAGTTTGGTAATTGCCTTATTGACACCCCTCTTAAGAAGAATGAGAAGTTTATAGCTGGAGATCACCCAGATTTTTACGATCGTCTCATTTCTCATATGCATAGCCCTTTCATTGGTTTAATGAATATAGCCATAAAATATGAGAATCCTACTTCTAAGGATCCTTCTGTTGCTCGTGCCCCTTCATTTCAGCCTTCCTTTAATAACCCTAAGAAGAGGAAGCCTAACTTTTATTAGTAGAAGAGGAATTGGTATAAGACTCCAGGTTTGGGATCTTCTTCTTCTTCTCAGAGGCAACCTATTGACCTATCTTCCATTTCTTGCTTCAAGCATGATCAGAAGGGACACTATCCAATAGTTGCCCTACTTCAGTTGGTGCTACTGTTCCTCCTCCCGCTCAGTTGAATAGGCGTGATCTCTGTAATATTTGTCTGCAGCCTGGCCACTTCAGGAAGGATTGTCCTACTCAGCAGAAAGGCAAGCCATCTGGCATCTTTGCTATTACCTCTGCCACTCCACCTGCTCCACCAGCTCCTAGTGATACTCAAGGTACTCCTCAAGGCCACTTTACTTTGTTTAAATTTCATGTTCGTGTTTTATATGACACTGGAGCTTCCCATAGTTTTATTTCTATGGATCTTTGTGACAAGTTTGAGCAAATCCTTTCTCCTAAGTTTGCTGATGAACCTTCGTGTGTTAAAATTCCTATTAGGGGTCTTGCAAACTTTGGTAGGATTTGTAACCAAGTAAAACTCCACTATTCTGATCATCGCTTCAGTGGTGATTTCTATGTTCTGGATTTTGATGCTTTTGATCTATTGCTTGAAGGTGATTGGTTGAAGAGGCATGAAGTCGTTATATCTAATAAAACCTGAACTGTTTCTCTTGTTGATGATTTGGGTAATTGTTTGGTGATTCAGTGCCGTTTGCCTCAGGATTATGCTGGCAGTTTTATTTATTCTCTTGATTCTTCTCCGGATGATCTTGACTCGACTCATGTGGCCAAACTCTATCCCGATGTATTTGGTGAAGCCACTACTTTACCTCCTAAACGAGAAATCGATTTTCGTATTGATCTTATTTCTAGAGCTCGACCTGTAGTTCTTTCTCCCAAAAGAATGGCATCCCGTGAGAGTTGAGTTGAGGAAGCAAATTGAGGACTTGTTCTCCAAAGGTCTGATCAGACCTAGTCATTCTGAATGGGGAGCAGCGGTGGTTTTCATCACTAAGTCCAATGGTTCTTTAAGGATGTGTGTTGATTATAGGGAGCTGAACAAGCTCATTATGAGAAAAAGATATCCTATGCCTCATGTCAATGATATGTTTGATCAGCTCTATGGAGCTAATGTTTTCTCCCAACTTGATTTGCCACAGGTTTCCACCGGCTCAGAGTTTCCGAGGAAAGTATTCTGAAGACTTCTTTCCGTACTGGGAATGGTTTTTATGAATGGTTATTTATGCCTTTTAGTTTGACTAATGCCCCAGCCTTCTTTTTTGATTTAATGAATCGTGTTTTTCGTGATGTTCTTAAAATGTTTGTTCTAGTCTTTGTCGATGATATTCTTGTCTTCTCCAAGTCAAGGGAAGAGCATGAGTCGCATTTGAAATTTTTTGTGGAGACTCATAGAAGTCATCAGTTCAAGGCTAAATTCTCGAAATGCCATTTCTGGAAGGATGAAGTCCGATTCCTCGGGCATACTGTTTCTAGTGATGGAGTTTCTGTTGATCCAGTTAAGATCGCTACAATCAATGTAAGTCTTTCTTCTCTTTTCTCTTTGTAATGAATCACTCTATCTTTTCTGCGGTCCTTATTTCTCCCTATTCTGTTGCAGGATAGGGAAACTCCTAGGACTCCATTTGATATTCGTAGTTTTCTAGGCCTTGCTGTTATTATCGGAGATTCATTGAGAATTTTGCTCAGATTACTGCACCTCTCAATGCATTGACTCATAAGAATGCTATCACTACAACAAAAATACTCTATTACAACGCCCTTTTCACAACGGGCATTGGCTGCCCGTTGTAATAGTATGCTATTACAACAGGCCACTCTGGCCCTTTGTAATAGATCTCCTATACAACGCCTTTTTTACAATAGGCAATGACTGCCCGTTGTAATAGAATGTTATTACAATGGTCCTTCCATGCCTGTTGTAATAGATGTCAATTTTACAACGTTCACAAAATGCCCGTTGTAATAGATACCATTTTACAACGGTCACGAAATGCCCGTTGTAAGAGGTGCCAATTTTACAACGGGCTACCGTTGTAATAAATGTTTGTTGCCAATTTTTGACAACCAATAATTAATAATTACAATGCTTTCTTAAAATTAATATTTATTATTTATTAATATTTAATAATTATTCATTAATAATATTATATTAATCATATCTTACTAATTACTAATTATAATATTATATTACTAATTACTAACCATTAATAATATTATATTATTTATTAATATTTAATAATTAATCATTAATAATATTATATTAATCATCTTTAACTTATAATAATTAATGATTATTATTAAATAATCACTAATTACTAATTGTTATACATAATCATTATTCCAACATGCTTAATTTTACTTTTCAATTATTAGTAAATAATATCGAGTAATTAATATTAAATATATAATAATTTATACTTAATAATAAATATTAATAATTTATAATTAATAGTTACTATTAAAAATTAAAAATTAATAATATATACATATTAATTATTAACAGTTAATAATTAAATTAAAATTTAATTAATAAGTGTGAAGTAACATTTATTAATTAATTTTTACTAATTAATAATTATGATTAAATAATTAATTTTCTCGATTATTTTCGTTAGTCGTAAATTTTTGAGCTCCGTCTACCGTTTTAATAGATATCAATTGCATCTATTTTCTTCTACTTGCTGTAGTAGATGCCAATTTTCAACAACTCTTAACCGTTGAACATCGTTGCCTTCAATTAACATTTAATGATTATTATTAATGTTTAAATAATAATATTTAATTTAAAACATGAAGCAATTACCATTAATAATTAATATTAATAATTACTATTCAATAATCAATAATTAATAAATAATAAATAATAATGATTATTAAATAGTTAATAATCAATAATAAGTATTAATGTTTAATAATTAATAATTAACATTAAAAGTTAATAATTAAGAAGTAATAATCAAAATTACTCCAGACCTCTACTTTTGTTCCCCCTAAAATTTCACAGCCCGGCTTTTGTGCCTAAAAATTACTTCTTCCCACTAAAACGCAATAGTCTCTTCCGTGAAACCCTTTCCTAAACCTGCCTCTCACACTCCCAAATTCGCCTCCTATGTTCCTAGACCCTTGTTCTCAGAAACCTAATTCTTAAATCGACAAAGCCAAGATTGCTTCTGTAAGCTCCTCCGCCGCAAGCTCCTCCAGCTACAAGCTCTGTCGCTTCAAGAATAATTATAAATACCAAGACGGTATCGTAATTGAGAGATTAGTTCAAAAATAATTATAAGTAGGCGAATATTCGCAACCGGTGAGAGAGGCTATGATCGATTTGAGAGGATGGTAGCAAGTTTCTGGCAACCGAGTGGTATCGAGTTCGACTTCGACTGCTATGGTGATTTGCGTGAAACAATTCAAGGTCATGAGTGGGATTGTAGTGGAGAGATTTCGATTTGGCGATGGATGTAGAGTTCGAATTCCAGCAACTGATGGGGTGGATTGCAATTTGATGTGGTGTCCGATTGGGGATAGGGTTGTAGTCACTGATTTATGTGAACTGGGGAATCGCAATGTGTTCTGATGATCGTCTCTAATGGTGATTGTAGTCGCAAGTTGCAGTGGTTTAAAGGCGATTGTCAAATCGATTTGGTTGATTTCGTTGACTGGAAGTCGCGGTTGTTGATGGTGATGATGTGTAGAGTTTGGGCGATTGGCCGTTTGGGTTTGTGGATTTGGGTTCAAGCAATTTGTCAGGCGAGGTGGTTCAAGTTGCTGCGTTGCCGAGGTGGTTGATGCCGCCGGTGGTGTGTTTGATAGCTGATTGGGGGAATGCAGCGAGGTGGAGGAAGAGTTGAACTTGAAGCTGCTACCGTGTAGTTGAACGTGAGGTGGCAGTGATTGTGGTTTTTTGAGGTGTGATACACAGTGGTGCTAGCAAGAAATGAAGTGTGTACAGGTAGTTCTAGTGATGGTTTTAGTCGATAGCAGTTTTTTTTATTTATGCACCATGGTTTGTAGATGCGACGCCAATACAAAAATGCAAGTTTCTCCTCTTCATTTGAATCATGTGAAGAGTCAATGTTTTTAGACGCCACCGATACACAAGTCTAATATTTTTATTCTATTCTATCAACAGTAGCAGCTTCCCACAGAGCGTCATGAGAATGCCTTTTCTTGTTCCACGCGTGCAAGATAACAATTCCCAATCCTGAAAATGGCACATCTAAAGGGGCACCATACAGCCGTGAGAGGAGCAGAAGTCCATCAACATGCATGCTTTCGGGATCTCGTGGGATGTCGGCAATGACGGTATCATCGAGAATAGATCAAGGATTGCTAGAAAGAACTTGGAGAATTGTTTTTCCATATGAGGGACTACTTACTAGTATCTATATTTCTTCAAGAAAACGACCCTTGGTTTGAGCTCGAAATCCTTCAATTTCTCGAAGCCGACGACTTGGTATGATGACCATTTACTAATTGATTGTGCATTCCATATGATAAATTTTTTGATCTTGGTAGTAACTCAAAACAACTGATTTGAAAATCAGAAGGAAAAGAGGAAGAGAAGGAAGATGGAAGGGCAAAAGGCATTTCAGCAACTAAGTGAAGCAATGGAGTGCGTGCTACACATATGCTTAGAAGGATGCACACAGTCAGCCTTACAGTAAATCTAAACTATCAATGAAGATGAAGACAAGCCCAAACCCCGAGATATGCCATGTTATTCAACTATTACTTCAACATTTTTCTTCTTGTACTGCTAAGCGATCCGCTTGTTGTAGATGTCGTAGGGTGTGGGACTTACTTTGCTTGCATTCGTATGTGTGCGACTTGGATGATCATCAATGCAAGGTTCCTCTTTGCATGTGAACAGTAATTTCTTGATATACCTATAGTTAATCAGAATGTATATATGTACTTTGAAATTGTTTTTAATTTTTGATTGCATGGAATTTGCAGGGAATTTAAGATAAGGATGCAAGTAAGCATAAATGTCGATAACAAAGAGGTCCGCGATGGTAAGGCGAGATAGAGGAGAGTTCGAAGGATTATCTAGGATGGTTACTTCATCTAGTATCATGTTTGGAGCACCAACTGCGAGCTGATCAGTAACAATCATATGAAAAGCAGTGGCTGCGGAAAAATTAGGGGCAGTAAACGGCTCGACAGTGGCCGGAGAAGAAGAAGATGACATAGAAGTAAATGTAACTAATAAAGTTCTAATGCAGAAGCAACTGCTATGATGGCAAATCTAGTAGAGCGACATGGATCCATAGATGGTACTACCGAAGACAAAACTCAAAGGATGGACATTGTATAAGGTATAAATTATTTTTTATAATTCCTACAAGTATGTACGGTTAATGAACAATGCCTAACGTATGTTGATATGTAACAACTCATCGGACTCTGTACATCGACTTAGGGCAAGTGGTGTCTAGATGTGCATGTATCTCATACTTTATATGTGTCGTGTTGTAGTGTGTGATATGTAAAAAATGATCGCATGTGCTTGTAAACGAGTTCCTTGCACATGATAGAATTGTGTGTTGAATGGAAACTACCAACGCAGATATTAGTAAGTAGTCCTAAACTAATCTACATAGGTATGAACTATTTCTTCATATTAAAAATCTTTCATTGCTTGGTATAACTTTGGAGTGCAATGATCTTACCAATGTAGTAAATATTAAGCAATGGTGAACAGAGTAAATATGAAAGTTCAGTTCCTTAAGTGTTGTAAAATTTATGACATTAATAAATTATGATTGTTCATACCCCCAAATGTGAATTGAACACAATAAAATCTTACACACATTGTTTAGAAGTTGTTATCAGCATACAACTACTTTGTTTACCATGCATTATATATAGGGCAAAGGCTAGCATGACAGGGTCGAGCAGCGTGCGGTGGGTTCATGCGTACAGTGTGTGTTTTTTCAGGTGGGTTTTTGAAAGGTGTATCTTATGGTTGTGGATGCGGAAGCGGACCCCTATGGACACGCCAAGGACGAAGCTGATTTTGTAAGAGGGGAGGAGGCTGAGGAAGATGCGGATAAGGGATAGTGGAACGGAGAAGGGAAGGAATATTAGGAGGGATAGGGTCGACAATGGCGTCGGTAGGAAGGACAGCCTGCTGCCGTGGAATATTAAAGGTTTCAGGTAGTTGTTCCTGCTTCGTGTTTGCTTGTTTTCCTTGTTGTTCATCATGTAAGCTTCATGTACCAATGCATGATCAATATACATGATCAATAGACAAATAAATACATGTAGAAGCAGAAAAAACCAGCAGAACTTTATAGAAAGTAAGTGAATATAATTTTTTTTACTAGAGTAAAGAATTGTCTGGAAAACAAAACCTGCTTTTTGAAGAGAGGACCTGGTCTACCATTATGAATTCCTGAATAAGTATGTTGATTGATGCAAGAAAAAGGACTGGAAACTATTCAAGTCTATTTATGAGTCATAGTTCAGAAGGTGCACTGATGAAATTAAACCAAGGTTCGAAATTCCTTTTTTTTGTGTTGTAGGGTGCTGTTTCTGTGCACTATAATGAAGTTTGTCGAAATTACAGAGAGTAGAAGGTAGGAATTGTAATATCAAGTTATGGTATAGGGGATTTGCTATAATATGAATGGTATGTGAATCAGTGATGGCAGGATGGTTTTGTATGTTGATGAGGAAGTGGGTGATTAGATGATGTGGCAGTGCAGTTCCACAGTAGGGTCTGGTTTGATGGTGCAGGAGTTCGTAGATGAAGAGAGGGGAAGAAAGTGGTGTTCAAGTGAAGAGAAGTTGATGTAGTTTGTTAGTAGACTTGTAGTTGAAGTTTGCTGGTGGACTTGTTGTGTAAGTACTGGTGGTCAGTTATGAAGTATTGGTGGGCAGAGACAGTTTGATGGTTAGTTGAGTAAGATGATGGTGAAGAGAGTGGTAATGTAACAGGGCATAAACTTGTTTGAACTAAAATAGGTGGTGAACGTTTGGGGGTATATGAGGCAAGATGACTGTGCAGTTCTAAATGATGTTTTGTGGAGGATGGTTAGAATGTATGTAGTGGTTGGCAGATGGCAAGCACAGTGAAGTGGTTGAGGTTGTGATGTTGTAGAACAACAGTGAACAAGGCAGCAGAAGAAGGGAATGTTTGATTGAAATTTGAGTGGTAGGCAGTGGAGATGAACAAGCAAGTAGATATGCTTTGTGGAGTGGTGGGAGGAGGGTGGAGATATGTCGCAGCAATAAGTCAGGGTGTAAGGTGAAGGAAGTTGGCAGTTTGGTTTATGGGGTGGTTTGATGTGGTTATTTTTTTTGGTAGAGCAGGCAGGGGAGTTGATGATTTGTTTGTGGAAGTATGGCAGTTGAAGGATGGTCAGAATGTATTGGTATTCAGATGGTCAGAAATGCAGTGTATGGGCATAAAGACTTCATCTTTGTGGTATAGTACGATTGTACTTAGAACATGATATTTGTAGCGGACTGTTATGTTATAATGCTTTATGTATTTGACATGCAAACTTATCTAACTTTTTGGAATGTTAGAATTCCACGACTCTAGCTTTTTGTTTTTTCGTATGTGATTTTAATTATTTTATGACAATATTTAGTATTAGTATGGATGTATTGCATGGATGCTGTTGTAATTTTTTTTAAAATTTGGATTTATTTTGCAACGGGCAATGTGCATTGTTATATGAGTTTCTTACAACGGTCACTGCACGTTGTTATATAAGATTTTTACAACGGTCAACACACGTTGTTAAATATGTATTTTACAATAGTCAATACATGTCGTGAAATAGGCTACGTAATTAGTATGGTTAGTCTCTTGCAGCGGGTTATGACCGTTGTAAAAAGGTATACTGCAACGGTTTTTACAACGTGCTATACCCGTTGTAAAATGTGGTGGATCTATCACAACGAGGCCTATTACAACGGGCACATGCCCGTTGCAAAAACCATATTACAACGGGCATTGCCCATTGTAAAAAGACTGTTTGGTTGTAGTGTATGTTTATATGGAATGATAAGTGTGAAGCTGCATTCAAAGAGTTAAAGAGTAAGCTTACTTCCGCACCAATTCTTACCATTCCAAATAGAAATAAGGGATTAACGGTATACAGTGATGCTAGTCGTGAGGGTTTGGGAGCTGTTCTAATGCAAGATGGGAAGGTTATTGCTTATGCCAGTCGTCAGTTGAAGACCCATGAAGCTAATTATGCGGCCCATGATTTGGAATTGGTTGCCATGGTTTTTGCTTTGAAGCTTTGGAGGCATCATCTTTTGGGTACTAAGTTTGAGCTCTTTACGGATCATCAGTTTTTGAGATATATCTTCACCCAGAAGGATTTGAATCAGCGGCAATTAGGTGGCTTGAGTTTCTTGCTTCTTATGACCTAGACATCAGCTATATCCCTAGGAAAGCTAATGTTGTTGCCGATGCTTTGAGTCGGAAGAAGGCGATGTTGTGTCAGCTTATTGTTTCTTCATCTCCTCTTGTGGATCATATCATGGCTAAGCAGGACGAGGATGAGATGCTTATGCTTATTAAGCAGAAAGTTCGTAGCAAGGTTGGTGGTAGTAGCCAGACTAGCAGTGGAGCTCAGATCGATGATAGAGGGATTTTGAGGATTAATAATCGGATTTGTGTCCCGAATATTGTTGGATTGAAACAAGAGTTACTTCGAGAAAATCATCGATCCAGACTTTCTATTCATCTAGGTGTGACGAAAATGTATCAGGATATGAAGAAGCTTTTTGGTGGAAGGGTATGAAGTGTGATATCTCTATTTTTATTAGTACATGTGCGACTTGTTAGCAAGTCAAGGCCGATCATCAGAGGATCCCTGGTTTATTGTAGCCTCTTGAGGTTCCCAATTGGAAATGGGAAAAGGTTTCTATGGATTTTATTGATGGATTGTCGAGGACTAGGAGGGGAAATGAGAGTATTTCGGTTATTGTGGATAGATTGACCAAGTTGGCTCACTTCACTCCGGTCAAGTCTACATGTTCAGCTTCTAGTTTGGCTAAGATTTATATGAGGGAGATTGTCCGCCTTCATGTTGTTCTTGTCAGTATTGTTTATGATAGAGATCCCATCTTTACCAGTTAGTTTTGGAGAGCTTTTCAGAAATCTTTGGGTACTCACCTGAATCTGAGTACTGCTTACCATCCACAGACCGACGGTCGAACGGAAAGAGTGAGTCAGATTCTAGAGGATCTTCTTCGTGCTTGTGTTCTTGATTATGGAGGATCTTGGGAAGATCATCTCCATCTTGTTGAATTCACCTATAACAATAATTAGCAGGTATAATCTCAAATCTTTTATTTTAATCTTTTCTTAATCCTTTATCTATCTCATTTCATCCTTGAATCCAGGCTAGCATTGCAATGTCTCTATTTGCTGTTCTTTACGGACGACCTTGTAGATCTCTATCTTCCTGGATTGAATCCTGTAATCGTTTGGTTCTTGGTCCTTATATGATTCGGGAAGCTTCTGAGAGAGTTGAGGAGATTAAGAGGAAGATGAGGAGTACTCAGGATAGGCACAAGAAGTATGTTGATCGTCGTAGAAGGAGTTTACTGTTGGTGATCAAGTTTTCCTTAAGGTCTCTCCCTTAAGGAACGTGATTCAGTTTAGTCGAAAAGGGAAGCTTGCTCCTAGATTTATAGGTCCTTTTTGCATTTTGGAGAGGGTTGGCTCTTTAGCTTATCGCCTGGATTTGCCCGAGAAGCCGTCTGGAGTACATAATGTATTCCATGTTTCGCATCTTCGCCGATATCTTCATTCTCCATCTTTGGTTGTTCAGCCTTCTGGTTTTGAGAGTTTGGATATTGAGCCAAACCTTACTGTCGAGAGGACGCCATTTCGTATTATCGATAGATGTACAAAGCAGCTGAGAAGAAAATCTATCAACCTGGTCAAAGTCCATTGGAGTACCGACGATCGGGATTATACCTAGGAGACGGAGAAGAGCATGCGTGCTTCGAATCCGGAATTGTTTGTTTCAAGTACTATTCGTTATTCCATCTTATCTTTCTTTGTTTTCCGTGTCTCGTTCCTCTTCGAGGATGAAAAGTTTTGAGTGGGGGGAGAGTGTAACTACCCATAATTTTGTAAATATTTTTAAATAAAAATTTATTTGTAAACTTTGAATTCAAATCATTTAAAATTTGAAAATTTGGAATTTTACAATGAAATTCTGGGATTTGTTAAGAATTATTTTTCCAAATATGATAAAATAAAGATTTTTCCTGAAATTTGAATTTTGGTCACCTTTGCTCAAAGTTTGACTTTCAGTTGAAATTTTTAATTTTGAATTTTTAATTTCTATTCTTTTTCTTTGAAGCTAAAAATGTTTTCAACATTCTTTATGCTTTTCGTTTCGTCAAATTCTGATTTATACTTTTTAAATCTACAAAGTTTTAGCAGTTTACATGGAAATATTTTTCAATATTTTATTTTCTATTTAAATTTGGCCTTGGGCTTGATTTTGTTTATGTTTTTGGCTTGTTTTATTATTGGGTTTGGCTAATGGGCTTAGGAATTTCCTAACAGACACATCTCTGTTTATTCATTTGAAAAGATGCCTCTCCAAAACTCATTCACGTACAAAAGTTTCTAACTCCTCATCACTTTCCCATTTCTGTCTTCTGCTCAGAAACTTTCCCGTAAGTTTTCCTATCTCCTTCTTCTTCTTTTTATTCCTTTTCTTTTGTTTTCTCCTAAAAACATAGTTCGACCGCACCAATTCTCCCTTAGCCAACTTCATCTCCACCCCCAATCACCACCATATGCTAGGACATCACCCATCTCCTCCATCTCCCCACCATAGCCGTGACTTCCTAGACCCAAAAACCCATCATCCCATGCTTTCAAACCCTAGCCAAGCCTCTACATCGTCCACTCCTCTTCTTTCACTTCGGCCACCATCAATTCCTCACCTTTTCCATGCTTAGCCGTGACCACTTCAATCTCCTTGCCGTGCCATATATGCCTTGAACAAATTCACCTAGGGCAGAACCACAAAACCAAAGTGGCTGAACCCAATGGACCATGGACGAACCCAAAAAGGCACTTGTGCCTTGTCTTTTGCCTTTTCCCTTGCTGTTTTACCTTGCCATCTCTTCATCTACCCATAGCCGAACCCTATGTATACCATAGCCGAGCCTAATAGCCTTGAACCCATCATGGTCGAGCACAAAGTGGTGTGGCCAGCCTATTTCCTATGTGGCCGCCTATTTGTGAAGTTGCTAGCCCATTTTCTTTGTGTTTTATTCTATTCTTTTATTTGTAAATAGTTTACTTATATATATTTAATTTTTTTACTTCTAAGATTTGGATCTTTGTTCTACTTCCACTCAAGTTTGGTTCGTGCTTTGTCGTGCTTTACGGGGTTTGTTCTTGTGTTTTGAATTGTCATCTCTAGCCAAAGAAGGTGAGTTTATCACTGTCGACTACATACTTATATTATAATAAATTGATGGCTTGTGGAATTGTAGTAGTGATATGCTATGTTGATAGTAGTTCATATATGCCTGTGATATGATATTATATGATGTTATCACCTTATGTTATACATGTTTTAACACATGACATGATATGCTATGTTATTTTGTTTATTTATATTTTGCTTCTCACACTACAAGTTCCCTGTTAGTATAGAATCAGTATGAGTTGAAATGATACATACCCGAATGGACTTTAGAATAGGGAAAAATCGTTATGAACTGAAATGATAGGCTCAAGCGATTTTTATTTTATTTGACTTGGGATTGCGGGTTTGAAATGATAAAACCCGGAATTTTATATTTTATGGATTGAAATGAGATATATCCGTATCACTTGACCTAGGTCAGAAAATATTATACAGACCCATGGTAAATTTAAATAATAGTTTTCTAAAAAAAATTATTAAGTATTTTGAATTTTAATATATGAAATTTTAACTTAAATTTTGATTTAAATGATTTAAATAATATATATTGATTTTCCTAATAATTTAAAGTTTTATAAGTAAATAAACGGTTTAAACTAAATTTAAAGATTTTATCTAGGATGTAAAATTTAATATAACTTAATAATTTAATTTTATATGGGATTTTAAATCTAACCTAATGATAGTGACAGAGTTGATTTATGAAATAGATAGGCTTTGTATAATAAAATAGATGTTGTAAAACTATGATAAAGTTGAATATATTAAGCTTTAACATGGTTTAGTATAATTCATAGCATTTTCAAAATGCTATGCTGTTTTAAATTATGGTTTTAAAATGCTATGCTATTTTAGGTTATGTTTTAAAAGTGTTACCATTTCTAAAATGCAACATTTTCGAAGTGCTATTATATAATGGCCACATTTTTAAAATGCTATAGTTTCTTCTTATTAATTTTTTTAAGTGTTATAACTAAGTATATAGTTTTGGAAGTGTTACAATTTGGAAAAATAGATATTATTTCGAAAGTACAATAACAATGGATTTAAATGGTTTTTGGAATAGATATGTTTTGTTTTTGAAATGTAAACCATTTGAAATAACTAACCATGGGTTATAATAATGGTTGGTTGTTAAAGAGACTGGGATTGGAAGTTGTCATACTCTCTTCCAAATCCGAAAACCACTTTAACAACCATGTACACGATGGAGATTCCAGAATGAAGTAGGATGGTGGCGACGATCCTATATGAGGTATATGCGTGGACCTGACTCCCGGTTGTTGGCATAAGATGTATAAAACAGGACCGATTCTTGGGCCAATGAGGTAGCTCCTCTGATCGGACACACTCCTTCGACACCATTCTTTTACTTTGTGATTGATTGGCTGCATCCTTTGATTTTTTTGGGAGTGTGGCTCGAGGTGGGCGGAAGTCGCTGTTATGCGTTACCACCAACCCGGATGCGTAATTGGTATATCTACCCTGGCATTGCCTAGTTGTGACGTGTCACTTACCCTAGCGCCTTGTACTAGTTTGATTTGTGTCGTATCTATGGAGTATTCTGTGGTAGCCTCTCGATCTGGAGGTACGATGGTACTGTATAGACTATTGGCTCTATAAATGTGTTAAGGAGGATATATGTAATGCCTTAACGCTATTTTTAAATAGTTTACTTTACTTTAGACATTATTGTAATATCGTATATTACTACATAGTAGATAGTTTAACGAATCCTTAAAGGATGGGCGATCCCAAGCATCCTTTAAGTTATTTGAGCATTTCTATTACAGTTCACTTGAGTTGATTTACATTTTATAAGTATGTATGTCCTGACTCGAGTGTTTTGTGTTTGCTTTACGCTTGGATCAGCCTGAGTATCACAGCTTTGGATTTCACCTTCTAGAGTTAGAGAATATGCTGGAGATTATCTATCTATTTAGTTGTCTATTTATTTTTATTTCAGTTATTTCTGTTCAGCTTATGTATTAGTGGACTTCTATTGTATTTGCTTTCAGACTATAGTACTTTGTATTTTTTTGAGACTATGTATGTAGTCGCTTCATGAACTACTATGGTTATTTTATTTCCGTTGTGAGTTATTCTGATATTCTGTGTCTGTGATTCTGTGATTGGTTTTTATTTGCTACAAATTATATTAACAATCTGTTGTTTTGAATTATCCAAGTCCGACATGTTTGGTATTATTATCGATTTGAATGGTCCAAAATAGTGGGTTGTTACAAACACCATCCCTTTTTGACTGCCTATAATGGTCCTACAATGCATAAAGCAGGAAAGGCATACTCTATTGATGGAACACCTACAGACCTGCCTCCTGGGATGCAGCTTCATTGGGCATGCCCAAAGAGCCATCCTAGAGTATGCTCACGTCCCGTTGAAGTCTCGTAATTCCTTCTAGTCTAAAATAACTAATTTGGACATGCTTCTCCTTTGCTGAAATCTATGATTAACTTCTTCGTTAGGCTCTTCATCCTTTGGGCTACTCCAAATGCATCTCACTTTTTTATTAGACCCTAAGTCTAATTTTTTAATTTGCATTTAGTTTTCTTTGTTATTCTGTTGGCTAATTATTTACCCTAATTAGCGTAATCTTTCCCTGACTCACTTTTGGCTATTGTAAGACCACCATTGATCTAATAGGGAACGATGTTTATACTGCCGCTTCTATTACCTTGCTTATTTAACACAATTTAAGTCCTAAGTTTATTAAATAAGCATCTTCTATTATCTCTGTTCTATTTTCTTAATAACTTAATTTAAATCTTAAATAAGCCTTTCCATCCTTTCTCTTTAATTCTAGCATATGTTATAATTTTACTTGTAATTGTCACTTTTATAATCTTTATATGATTACCAGTGTCTCTCTTCTATTCTAGGTTGTCTTCTTTTATTATGATATAAAATTCTTTTTAATTATCTTATATTATATAATTCATTTATCAAAATAACTTTCTTATTGTATAGTCTACGCAGTAAATGCATATCTAAGTTCATTGTCGTTTACAGCTTCAAATTCTTTTCTAACAATCTACTTGATTCCTTTCATACTTTACTTTATTTTCTTCTATTCTAGGAAGTAATTCTATTTTATTTGGTTGGGTATGAAAATATACTAAAAATCCATTTCCATATTTTGATACTAACTAATACTATAAACAATAATTCGTAACTGCACGGTATTTTATTATTATTTTGCAATAGTGTAAAATGTAGTGGTTTCCCTATTTTACACTAGTTCCCTTTTTCTTTCTTGTATTCTTTCGTTTAAGTTTATCATTATCTTTTAAATATTAAATTATAGAAATGTATCATATTTTCTAAACCAACCAATTAATCTATTACTTACTTCCAAATCAAGTTATTCAATTAATTTATTATTCCCGTTTTAGCGCAATTTATTGCAAAATTCCATTTTTCTGGCTTTATTTCAACTTTTCTTATTTTACATCTAATATGGTATTTCTCCCATTTTAATGCTAATCGCGAATTTTGTTTTTAACTATATTATTCGCATACAATGAGTATAAAAAGGAACTAGCATTGAGGCTAAATTATAACTTCAAATTAGATGTAGATACGTGTAAATTTCTTACAGTTTAGCATAACTAATTAATAGAATTAACTACTGAGATACTGAATAAAATTATTTAATGGGAATTTAATGATAATATATAATAAACGTAAAAGATATAATTAAATCCACTCATATTGCAAGCTTTCCTAATCTCCCTATTTTTATTTCAGATCTGTCCCTAACATCTATATTCACCGCCCTTGTAATCCATATTTGGAATTACAAACGATATATTTACAGATCTATAATATTTGAAAGAGAAAAGGAAGAGATTTGGACTAGAAATAGCAAATAAAACACAGATCTAGGATTTTACCTTTGACATAGCCTTCTAATTTGAACCAATTCCTAGTTCCCTAATTAACTCAATTCTCTTTCTATTTAGATCTAAATTCGTGTGAATTAGATCTAAAATTTTGTTATTAAGAAAGTGTAGAAGATATATAAAAATTACAAAGCTTCTGTAGGCAAGAGAAAACTAATGAGAATAAAAATGAGGCTCTTGACCTATATTTATAGTGGTTCAAATCTGTGCTAACAAGTAGATATAAAACCCTAAAGCCTAAAGCATACACTCAGTCTATGGACGTTAAATTAATATGTTTTCTTCTGCATTTGTTTTTATTTCGAATTGATTCTCTAACAATCTGTTCATTAATCAATTTCCCCTTCTCTCTCACAATCTATGTGAACATATATTTTTAAATGCGACATTTCTTTTGAATAAAATTCCCCTATTAATCACCCAATTAATAGATTTCATATATACCCAGAATTAATTTACTATCCAATTAATCCCTACCTGCACTGTGATTTCTTACCAAATTAATATATTCATATATACCCAGAATAGATTTCTTACCAATATTAATTCGTCACATATATGCATATTAATTTATTTTATCCCATAATTATTGCTTGCATATGTTCTACAATTGAATTTTGAATCATAATCCTAATTATATGTGTTACCGTAAGTCTCCATGTTTATTAATTGACAATTGATCACTTGCATAAATTACTCTTCCTCCATTTTATTCTCTTGCACTAATATATATGTTTCTAATAATATCAATTAGTTGCTACAATATATATTTCCTTTCTTGTCAGTTCCTATCAATTAATCACCTCTACTAATTAACTGAATATTAGTTTCCCGTTTAAACAAACACTATTAATTAATATTCTCTTTAGTTGGTTTTATATAATTTCTCTCTCTAATTTATTTGTTATACAAATATATATGTATCCCAAATAATATTGATTAGTTGCCCCATTTGCAAACATTTCTTTGTTTTAAAATTTCAAAAGTATATAACTTAATTAAATTATTTGTATATATAATTGTAATTTAATGCGGGGTGTTACAAAAGTTTTAATTCCTTGAATGAATTTTTTTATTTTTTGGTTGCTTTATTGGTTGTTAGGAATATCTTATAGATTAATAAAAATATCGGTTGAATATTGTGTGATTATATTTTAAATTTAAATATTTTATATATTTAAATAATATTATAATAATATAAATATATTTGAAATTAATTTTAAAATTAATTTTCCAAAAATATAATAACATCAAATAGATATATATATATATATATATATATAAGAAAATAGGATATAGTCAAACAAAAATCATTTTTGAAAATTTCGACCTATATGTCGACATACCCACATTCATATGTCGAAATATGTAGATAGATTTTTAATTTCAAATTCAAACTTTGAATTTTCTTCCAACATTTCACCAAGTCCTATATTCTAAAAAATTGTCTCTTGACCAAAAAACATGTCATTTGATTCTCTATTTACTTATTCTTTCTCCATCCATTCATTTTTCACTTTCATTTTCAAATTCAAAAATCAACTCTTCAAACTACTCTTCAATGGCATGCTTAAGCAATACTAAGGCAACCATGAGGCTTTCTAAAAAATCAAATAATAATTTTTTAATGATCAAGAAGCCATGCTAACCTATATTGAGTATTTATCTTTTGGAAAAGTCTTTCCTGGAAGAATTTCTATTTTGAATATTTTCCTACTTATGATCTTTTCAATCTTTGTTTGCAAAAATGAAATTCTTTGTTTAATCGATGCTCTTCAAAATGATTTTGTTTGTTATCCAAAATTGATTAAGACGTTTTATGCAAATTTAAAAGAAAAATTTTGTGATGGAAGAAAGGAGAAGGTTGGAATAGTGTCAAGAGGACACAAATTGTTTTAAATTGTGAACTTTTAGGTCATATTCTCAGATGCAAATCTAGTGGAATGGACCTTTCAACTTTTCAAATTGATTTTCAAAATCATGAAGTAATTTATGACATTTTCAAAAGTGATGATGATTTTGAATTTAGGAACTAAAACTTGTATCCAAAAGCAAGAATTTTAAGTCTTCTTTTGCAATAAAGCATCTTTCCTAGAACAGGTAACAATAATAACCCGACACAAAAAGTTTTCAAAGTTCTTTTCGCCATTTATGGCCAATACGACATAAATTGGTCTTAAGTCATTTTGGATGAACTTTTTCCTAGTTATCTTTCTAAAATATAAAATATACTATTTCATGGTGTGTATCTTACTTGTGTTTTCAATTATTTTGGTGTTGACTTTAAAGGAGAGGAAACAATTCCTCAAAAAAATATTTGACAAGGTGAACATTTTACTTATGCATGTTTCACCCTTTTCCGAACCTTATGAAATGCTTGCGAAGAAGGAATAAAGGTTGGATTGGGAAGAGGAACAAGGAATAAAGGAAGAAGAGGAAGAGGAAGGAGAGGAAACGGAAGTCGAGGAGGAAGAATAAGAGGAGGAGGAGGAGGATACTTCTTTGAAAAGTATCAATAAGCCACCTAATCCATCCAATATACATCTTCTAAAAAATCAAGAGGAGATTATTCATAACCAAAGGAAGCTTAAAAAATCGTTGTCAGAGAGATTTACCTCAATTTCCAATAAGGTGGATAAATATTTTGGAAAGATCATTTGCAAGCTTGATAGTTCATCTTCATCTTCATCCACAACTTTCTAGTTGTTTGTTTAAACTATCTTTGTATTTGGATTTAGTAGTCTTATTTTATGTTCAATCTTATGCATCTTTCTTTTATTTCTTGTATTCATCCTTAATATGAATGAAAATTCTATTTTTTACTCTTATACATTGCCAATTATCTTTAGAAAGTCAAACAAATATAATAGTATAGGCCAAATACAATAGAAAAGTAAAATAAAGTGGTTTTGAAAATTATAGTACATATGTCGACATATGCCAAGCATATATGCTGTAACATCCCCCTAATTAGAGGCCAAAATCTAATGGCTATGGATGCTGCAGTCATCCATATTTATTAATCCTCTATAACCAAACACGGCGATATTAGATACATTGATACGTAGAAATACAAGAATATGGAAAAAAATTATACAACAAAACAAATTCCACATTACATTTTAAAATATTCCAAATTCATTACATAATCCCAATTAGCAGATCACATTAAGATAACATATAATTATTATAAAATACACCAAGAGTAACATATGAAGATGCCCCTTGGTTGATCAGGGTATATAGATTGGCAAGAAAACAATTTTCCTTTACAAACAAAACACACAGCGGAAATAAAAGAACTCTAATAACAAGTTTGCCTCCTGCATGTTCTTGAAATTTTTATTCGTTAAACAGAACACCTAGAAACCTTGACTCTCAACCTAATCGAAATCAATTGGGTACTTGAGAGTTTAAGGGGAAATCAAAAGCTTCGAGTCAGACATAAAGCCTGGTATGAATAATGATTTACCATCTTAAATCATTTAGATATCTAGTGAGACCATGCCACTTAGCGGAACGGGTTTCCCCTCACTAGTATCCTAAAACATTTATAAAACCATACACCGTGCTTCTGCATCCACAATGGTTAAAACATAGTATTTCAAAATATTACGATTACAAGCAAAACAAATAAATTAATTCTGGATTACCTGTAACAGCCCGCAAATCCGTATACCTTAAGTCGACACTATTCTCCATCAATCAACTCAAGATGAATGGAAATACGAACCATTAGGGTTAAAGAAGAAGAGGTAGAAGAAGAAGATAGAAAACAACATCAGAATCTAACCATCGCAGTGGAATAAAATATAATAGATAATCACAGATCTTTACACCAAAAGAAAACTATATCTGTTTTATACATACATCACCAGAATACCTCATCAGAGTTCAAAGACATCAATAACATACAATCTGGACAGTCATATAAACTTATCCTCAAAACTGAATACACAGCGGAATAATAATCAAGTACGGAAGTACGTATCGCCATCCAGCTCGTCTCCTGAGCTCCATGGCATCCTTTCCTGTAATCTATAATACTCGGTCTGACCCGAGCATTATAGTTAAATAACACCCGAGTTAGTCTGGAATACCAGCGTGATAAAATCACACTCAATTTGATTACTAAAGTTTCAAAATCCTTTGAAAACAAAAGCATCTCGTAAGACCATGCCACAAATAAACATGTCGGGTTTTTACCTTACGATAACTAAAACACCTTTTTATCAAAATTCTCAGATATTATAATAGTGTGTACAGAAAATAAAATAGAATCTAGCTGAAATGCTTTCATCTCACATTGCAGCAATAGTTGGTCACAATCAAAACCGTATAGGTGCGTAGGGAGAATGGATTTCCAACTAATGACTAGGTACTGGGGTACCACCTGTCACAGTACGTGGCCTAGATCACTGTACCGAGGATTACTCCCAATCCCCTACAACACAAGACCGAGACTACCCCTTACTGGATAATCCCGAGTAAGATCACCCCACGGTTCGGATCAGCAACCGCACCACTAAGCCGAATAAAAAAGGACATCTAGATAGGGATGACCTCACCCTAATGGGTGCTACCCACCAAACCTTGCTGCATAACCCTTGATTTTCAGTTATTCCCGGTTAATGAGGCTTGAGGCTAAGCATTACCTTTTAGAACGTTTCACTTAGAATGCTCATCACCCACCTGATGATGTTCTAAAAGCATTCATCCATACAAGTCCGTCCCGGGTTCGAACGGAACCGAAGGCACTATTCCTACTACATCCATTTTGGAATCATCCTCGGGATTAGTAGCGACTAGCCCTTGCACTTCACTGCTCCACCTTTGAATCCAAACTCGTCTTCCTCGTGAAAACGTTCAAACCGGATCGAAGTGGCTTTCGAGAAATTAATCCTGATTCCGGTCTCTTCGAAACGATCAGCGCATTGGCCAATATTGATAGTCAGTTATTTAACATCAATTAACATTCACAAACATCCATCAATCATAAATAATTTCCCAAAATTATTTATTAACCTCAAAATATCTTCGCAAGATATATTTCCGCTTTCAAACCTTTTGAAAACAGTTTTCAAACAATCTTCCTTCTACAGAATAAATTTCCCAAATATTTTCTATTTCCACTGAAATCACCAAGTACAAAGATTTGTTTTAAAATAATTTAAAAACACCTTATTTTAAAATATACTTTAACAATTAAATTGAAAACTACTTCAATACTTTTGTTAAAAATATATATACTTTCAGAATATTTAAAATGAGGTGACTTTATAAAATATAAAACTAGATTTTCTCTTTTTAAACAAAATATCCAGTCATCTTTAAATAATTACTACGATAATAGATTTGAAAAATACTTACTTTAGAATTTAAACATTTAAAAACCAATAAATTTTCTAAAATAGGCTTTTTAAACAACATTAAAACTTTTAACTTATATTTAAAAACTTGCTTTGAAAACGTACTTGACTATCTAGGGAAAAACACTTCGCTTCACACCCTTTAAAAATAAACTGCTATTTATTTTTAAATAAAATTTTCCATTTCTTAAATAAATTCCCATCGTGAATTTATTCTTCAAATATCCACTTATATATCACTTCACTTTTATAAACCCAGTTTACAAATTTCATGGTCAGATTCTCCTTTAAATTTTCAATTTCAAACACTTAAATCAATTTCCAAATTGATTTCCAAATTACTCCATTTTGAAATAATTTCCTTGACTTACTTATTTATTCCAAAACCTATTAACTTTATATTTTATTTCTTCATTATGACTTAAAATCTTTAAACGGAAAAATACCAATTCAGATTTCTAAAATTCCTTCTTTATCCTTTTAAATAAATTTAAACCTTAAATTTTAAAGTAAATTTTTTTATTCCTTTAAATAATATCACTTAAGCTTGCAATTCATTATTTCATGTTTATTCAAAATCCCCTTTTCATACAAGGAATTTATTTATTAGAATTTTAAAACCATTATTATTCTTAACTAGTTCATTCTTAAATTTATTTAGATTCTCTATAATTATTTCATGTACAAATTCTCTTCTTTTATTTTCTTTTCAAAAATCCAATTCTATACATTTTGATAACTCAGTGTACCGAAATATATTCAAGTAAACCATAGCATTCAATATTCTAATTATCAATAATATTCATCATAGAATATCAAATATTCGTAACACAAAATATTAAGCGATCTAAATAAATTTGAGGAATCCAGTTGGATCCCTCCAACCTGTTTCCCTGCATCCACAGATGTTAGCACAATACCAATTCCACTTCGAGGTGGGATACCGCGGTATATGGGATTTTAAATATAATATCATCCGCTATTATGCGGCGCATAAGGCCTCAACCGCTATAAAAATGCGGAAAATCAATCACTCCAATATGTACTATATATAATACAGCACATCAAATCAATTCAATCATTCAACCAATTATTTAAATTTAACCATTTAAATTTAAATAGGAATCCAGTAAAGTGAGATTAACTCACCTTTGATTTTTGATTTACAATCTGATCCAACCCGACTTGTTTTCTTCACAGTTTTAGACCTTGTACACATTATATAATTTATTAACATCTGAAATAATCTCTAAATAATTACCCTTTAATAAATTAAATTGACAATAATTTAATTTTAAACTAATCATTTGGTTTTAAACTAATAAATTGATTTTAACCTAATTTCCTAAAAATAAATATATTTTTAGTAATAAAAATATTTAAATAGGTTAATTAAACAAATTAGTTTCCATAATACATCATTCATTTTTTCTTTAAAATACTAGTAAATCTAAAATAACATCTATAAATATTTCCCACTTATATTTTAAATTAACTATGTAGGTGTACATTTTCTTTTGTAAATGACAAACAGTGACTACTTACTATATACGTATATAAACACAAAATCAACTAGAAAAAGATATACCTTACTGCCATTGCTAACAGTAAACTCCAACAAGACTCTGACCTAACAATCATGCGCCCCACCACTAGCATACGGGTTTTTACAAAGGGGTTTGGCGCAACTGAAACAACATCATGCCTAATATCGAAGTCAACATTTGGACAAACACTTGGCGTGCCTCTTTCACTACTCACACAGCCATATACACGTCCACCATCCACTCTTAACGAATTGAGGGTCCCAATTAGTAGAATCCGCAGTTACAACATCCATATGACATCCAACAAAAGATGAGATCTTACCTTTAACGGTACCAGGATACTCGATGATACTTCCCCAGCCATCGGAGTAACTTGGTGACGGACATCGAGGGGGCTACCCTAGTGGTCGTGCTTAACGGAAGTAGCGAGTCGAGCACGCGCCTGGCGACGCGATCTTCCTTCGGAATAAGGTCTGAAGGATGTTCTGCACGGCTTTGATTCTGGGATAATTTTGAGTGGAGAGTTGAATAAAAATCATGGTTTAGAAACTCTTTCAGGGACTCGGCATAGTTACGTTAAGAGGAGGGAGAAGGTTATTGCTTCGAACGAAAGAATTTGGGAAGGAGACACTCGATACCTACTATTTTCTGACTTCGACTCTGAATTTCAAGAGAGGGAGGCCTGATTAGGTATGAGTTCGAATGGAAAAAAATGAAAGAGAGGAAGACGGTTAAAAAAAATGCTCAGCCATTTCTTCTTCGATCTGATTTTATTTTTCATTCAATTTAAAGGAGATTGACCATATGTAGTCTTCGTTTGAAATCTGTTCGCGATGCTTGCTTTTAAAAAGAAGAGGGAGGGGATAAGAAACGTACGTGCGTTGAAAAGGCAGGAGACAAGGTAGGCGGTACGGTGGCTGGGAGAAGAAAGAAGGGAAGTGGATGTGAAAGGAAAAAGTGTTGATGTGAAAAGAATTCCTCTAATGTCGGTTGACTATTTTGTGAATATATATATATATATATATATATATATATATATATATATATATATATTCAAATTCAAATTGTCTCGATTTACACAGTCTATAATTTCGAACCCCTATCGAGGCATGTCGCTAGGTGTTTACAATGTTAAACCCCTATTCCGAACGCAATGGAAAATGTTTCGAGTTCTAAATCGATCGTATGGAGAAGATAGCTCTTTGGACCCAGTTATTATATTGAATTTTCGATATAAAAATTCAATGCGTTTACATATCGTACGTTCACACAACAACTCCAACCAGTACGAAAATTGAAATCCAATAATAATACAATATTACGGATCCAATGGCACTGGTTTCGTCGAATTCTGAAACTGTGCCTCGGAAGGTTATTTTTAATATCGATTTAAACGATAAATTTCAAAACTGAACAAATCGATGTTAAATTCAATTTTAAAACCTTTATTATCCTCAACCCTATCAATATAAATTTTACAAGCCTTCAAATTATTTTTAACAGGTTTAAAACTGAAGATTCAATATTTCACCCAACTTCCAGTTATTAAATTCAATAATTTAATTATCAAATAAATAGCGATATTTGGAATTCAAGTTAAAAATTAACTTTTAAATATTTAAAATCAATTAAATTTTCCGATTTCAAATGCTCAAAAATTCCGGGTCGTCACATTACCATCCCCATTCATACTGATTATCTGTCTCAATTATAGTTTCTAGGGTTACTGTTAACTTGTTAAATGTTAAGGACTATCTGTCCAGTTACTTAGTTTTCATGGGATCAATAAAAACTTATTGGTAACTCCAATATCTCATTTTTAATCATAGTTTTGATGCGCTAACTAGGAATCTATTGGTCGACTACCAATATCTTAATCCGGATATAGTTTTCATAGGCTAACTACAAACACACTGGCCCCTGCCATTATCAAATCATAGTTTTCATGTGCTGGCTATAAACCTATTGGCCTCTGCAATATCACACGATTTTCATGGGCTTACTGTAAACCTATTGGCCCTTACCAAAATCTTTTAATAAGATTTTAACATCTGTTAAGTTATATTCACTACTAGGTTAACCTAACTGGTTATTCAGCCATTCCACAAAAATACAGTTATGGACTAATAACAATGTGAATAACATTTCAAAATCTTTATTTAGGCCATGATTATTAATTTAAATTAAGATTTGGTTTATGTTTTGAAACCATAAAAACATCTCTTCTGAAATCTCTGGATAGCCTCATTCGAAAGCAAAGACCTCTTTTCAAAACATTATACACATACCTTTTGAAGCTCGTAGTAAACACTCTCTTTCAAAACTTATTATACCTTTCGATGGTATCAGATCGTCTTTTTGAAATATAGAGCTTCGAATAAAATGAAAGTAGCCCTTTTGAAAGCATTAGGTTTACTTTTAAAAAACATCATTTGGGTCAAAATGGTTATATATGGAAGTATCTCTTTTGAAACCAACAAAAATTTGTTTGGGGAAAAATTGATGGTGTCGGAACCATCTTGTTCGAAAGTAAAGCCTTTAACACAAAAACTTTGAAGGACAGGGTCGAAACCCCTTTCGACTCCATCACCTTCGAAACTCTTAACCATTTCGAAAGCAATTAGGAATGAGGCTTAGTTTCAGGTAAAAATAAGGGCCACGTTTCGAAAGCGTTACTGGCCAATATATCCGAAAGGTAGAGTAGTTGCTAGGTTTCGACTAGGTCGGAACCTACCCTTTCGAAAGCAATTATTTAAAGTAAAAGTTACTTCGTCGAAAGAAAATACTTTAACACAACATGACAATCTTCTTCGAAAGCTAATTATAAAACCTTTTCAAAAGCATATTTTTTGACCATGTCGAAAGCTTTAGGTAAAAGTAGGCAAGATTGTTAACTTATGAAAACAAAGTAGGGTTTCGACTCCATCGAAATCTAACCTTTCGACACAAAGGCTTCCACCCTCCTTCCAATCCATTGCATACCATCTAAGTGATATCGTGTGTATTGGATTCGACTATGGTGGTTTCGACTGTGTCGGTTTCGACTGAGACGAGACGGAATCAAAGGAGTCGAAAGGTCCTTACTAATAGAGGCGGAATGCCTTTTTCTGATTTAAAGGCTGAATTATAGCAACTTTTAGTGATTATTTTCTAGCAACTTTCCTATTTGTAAAATATTGATTGGTTGTCATAAAAACATTACAAATACTTTACCTTTATAACTGCCGCATTTATACCAGATTAAACCATTAAAAATGCAACTTTTAGCACTTTCATATACTAAAAACAATTATTTCAAAAAGTCCTTCTAAAATAATTTATTTTCCGTAGTAAATCAATTACGAAAAATCTCTAAAAATCACGAATTTCAAATTTATCATGTAATCAAACATATTAAAGTTTTAGACCTAATTTCTTCTGAAATTCTCGAAATAAATTTTAAACCCAATTACATCATATTTTTCATTTAAAATTCATAATAAAATTTCCATAGCCTGGAAAATTTTGAAAATTAAAACCGATCTCCAAAATCAAGTTTTAATTAACATAAAAATTTTCCATGGCAGTCTGAAATCATAGATTCTCAGTTTCATGTCAAAAACGTGTAAATTCATGCACTTATGGATTTATAACAAACTATCATAATATAACTCAAGCATATCATCATCGTTTTATCACAAAAACGAATTTAATCATAAATCCGAAACCATATAATCGTAGGACAAAAATAGAGAAGGTATGAGATTATTATTCACCTTAAACTTGATAAGGAATTTGAGTTTTGTTGTTGATTAATCCTCCCTAGCTTTTGATCCTTAGCTTTAGATTTAGATTCCTCTTTTCCTCCTTGATAATGGCCAGCTACCTTAGAGTTATTTGCGTTTGGTTTTATTTGAGAAATAGAATGAATGTGAATGGACAAAAGTGAGAGTTATATCCATGTATAATTGATTGGCTAATTTACTAATATGGCTGTAAGTAGTTTAATTAACCAATTTAAAGCCAAATATCTTGTTAATAAGCACGACCCTATATATAGTTTAATCAAATCTCAATCTCCTTATCATTATTATTCTACTTAATTTATCTAATTAACTCTCTTGAATAATTTTATCAAAAATTAGGGTTGTTATAGGCTCCCCCCTTAAAGAATTTCATCCTCGAATTTTGGTAAGGACCAAATACTAAACATAGCAACCATCTATAGCAACTCTTAACAACCATACTAGTCTAATCGACTAGCAACTATCTAAATATATCTAATATAAACATACGCTCGAAGCAGATCAGGATAAGTATCTCTAATCTTGTCCTCTGTCTCCCAAGTATAGTTCTTCTCATTGTCGTTCCATTGAACTTTCACCAACCTGACTGTCTCGTTCCTTATTCTTTACTCATCTCTAGCTATAGCCCAAACTGGTTGCCTAAAAAAGGTCAAATTACGCTCTACCACTAAGTCATCCAATCCTGTCGAAGGAATAGTAGTCTTTGGACAAGCACATACCTGCCAAACTGCTCGACAACTCTATTCTATATGCGAGCTTTCTGGTCCTCTTTATAATCAGGAATGGACCTACGTATCTTGGGACTAACTTCCTCGATTTTCCAAATCATGTCACGCCCTTCATAGGTGATGCCTTAATGACAACCTAATCTCCAACCGAGAATTCTAAGTCCTTACGCCTCTTGTTTGCATAACTCTTCTATATTGACTGAGCTTCCTTCATCCTTCCTTTGATTAACGGAGTAGTCTCTGATGCGCTCTAACTAAACCAGGACCTAAGACTAATCTATCTCCGGTCTTCAACCAACATGCTGGTGATTTGCATGGTCTTCCATATAAAGCTTCAAACGATGCCATTCCTATACTGGTCTGGTAACTATTTTTATAGGAAAACTCAGCCAAATGTAGGTGATCCTTCCAAGATCTACCAAATTCTAATACATAAGCTCTCAATAGATCTTCGAGTACCTTATTGACTCTCTCTATTAGACCATCCGTCTGAGGGTAATATGCAATACTCATATTAAGCTTGGTACCCATCCCCTCCTACAGACTCTTTCGGAATTCACTAGTGAACAACGCATCTCTATCACTATCTATACTACTAAGAACTCCATGCAGTCTAACTATAATCCTTAGTAACAACTTAGGTAAAACTAGTGCCGTTATGGTTAAATTAACTAGTATGAAATGGGCACTCTGGTCTAATCTGTCCACTATAATCCATATACTTTCATTGCCCCTATTTGACCCTGGCAACCCACCTATAAAACCATAGATATCGAATACCATTTCTAAACTGGAACTTCTAAAGGTTGTAGTAACCAACTTGGTTTCTGATGCTCAGCTTTCACTTGTTAACAGTTTGCACAATGCCTAACCTACAAGCCAACGTCCCTCTTCATGCCTTCCCAATAGAAGCTTCTTTCTATATCCTGATACATCTTGGTTCCTCCAGTATTAACGTTAAACATGGATCGATGACATTCTCTAAGAACTTCTTTCCTCATGTCCTCCACATTTAGGACACACAACTGTCCCTTCTTTCTTAGCCACCCTCTCTAGTCAAGGCTAAAATTATTCAAATCATCAATCTCTGTTCCAACCTCCAGTCTTCTGAACCTTTCAGTCAATACATGATCCTTCATTTTCTTAGAAGCAATTTGCTCAATCAATACTGGTTAAACTTATAAACCAGACAGTCTGGCTTACTCTGGCTAGAACCAGCAATTGACCTTAACTGTATACTACAACTGGCTAAAGCTTCTAAATCTTTCCATTCCACCAACATAGATGACACCACATTCTGATGTTTACTGCTAAGAGCATCAACCTCCTTATAGCCTTTTCATGTGTATATTCTATACCAAAATCATATGCAGCCAGAATCTCCAACCACCTCTGCTATCTCATATTCAACTCCTTCTGGGAGAATAAATAATGTAAAGACTTATGATCAGAATATAACTCAAATCTCTCCCCTAAGTGATATTTTTTCCAATTCTTTAATGCGAAGATCACGGCTGCCAACTCCAAATTATGAGTCGGTTATCTAACTTCATGCTGTCTAAGCTTCCTAGATGCGTAGGCAAAGATTTTACCACTTTATATCAACATTGTTCCTAATCCAGATCCAAATGCATCAGTATACACCACCAATCCTTGGTTTTCGTTTGGAACTACTAACATAGGTGCATTGGTCAATTGATGCTTTAACTTAAGGAATGCCTCCTCGCATTTGTCGGACCAAACAAATCTTACTTCCTTCCAGGTTGTCTTAGTTAAGAGTGCTGCTATCCACGAGAAATCCTTAATGAATCTCCAGTGGTAGCCAGCAAGTCCAAGAAAACTCCCGATCTCAGCCACTGTCTCTAGTATCTTCAAATTATTCACGGTTTCGATCTTATCTGGGTCGATAGACAATCCTTTCTAGGAAACCATGTGACCAAGAAATTTTTACCTCTTTCTTCCAAAAACGACACTTGGTAATCTTCGCCTTTAGCTGGTTCTGCCTCAGCGTCTCGGTTACTACTCTAAGATTAACTTCATGTTCTCTCTCATCCTTAGAGTAGATTAGATTGTCATCTATAAACACCAACATAAACCTATCCCAATACTCTCAGAAAAGTCTGTTCATAGAATCCACAAAGAAAGCAGGTGCATTTGTTAATCCAAATGGCATCACCAACAACTCATATGAACCATACCTAGTTCAAATGCGGTTAAAGGAATTTTGTCCTCCGCCACTCTTAACTGTTGGAAACCTGACGCCAAGTCTAACTGGAAAAACACCCTTGCTCCACTCAACTGATCAAACAGATCATCTATTCTTGGAAAAGGATACTTATTTTTAATTGTCCTTTCATTAAACTTATGATAGTCAATGCACATCATTAATGAACCATCTAGTTTCTTCACGAACACCGCGACCGCTCCCTAAGGCGAACTACTTGGTCTAATAAAATTCCTTCCTTCTAAATCCTTTAGCTGCACCTTCAATTCCTTCACTCGGTATGTGTCATCCTGCTAGATGGTCTAATTACTGGTTCAGCTCCTGGAACAAGATCTATTCTAAACTCAACAACCCTTTTTGAGGGTAGTCCAGTGACTGGCCCAAAGACATCTGCAAACTCTCTTGCTACTGAACCTGATTTAACTTACTTCCTACCTCCATAGCACTAAGCAAAGCACTAATGCTTCGATCAATGTTCTCTACTGAGAATATCACTTGGTTATGAATATCAAGGCGTCTTAGTGATATTTCCCTATCCTAGCAAAATATTCTAGCCTCAAACCTGCTCAACCAATCCATACCTAAATAATCCTGAAGTCCGTGAAATCAATAACATGAAAACTGCGTGCAAATTTATGACCTAACAAATCAAGTTCTAACTTGTCACATCTTAACCCAAGAGTTGCATACCCTCTTATTGAATTTGCAACCTTTAAGGAAGTAATAAGGTAGGTGGGTTCTAGACATGATCTATCAAACAAACACCGAGATATAAATGAATGTCATGCACCGGTATCAAAAAGTACTCTAACTGAAATACTCTGAATCAAAAGCGTACCTTCCATCACAGTCATTCCTTTATCAACTTAGTAGGCTTAGCCGGTCTATACTAAAAATTTCCTTTTTTCCTCCTTAACTGGCTCTGGACACTGATTCATGTAATGCCTAACTTGATCACAGTTGAAGCACTTCACATTCTTCTTACTCGTAGCTTTCTTCCCATTTTCTGACCAGCATTCATTAGCAAAGTGACCCTTCTTATCACACTTATAGTAAACTACCTCAGCCTTAGACTTCTTAGCAGTATCTCCTATCGCGGCTCCCTTCTTTTTAAAGAACTTCCTCTTTTCTTCTTGAGAACCCTGAGAATCCACCGACTTCTCTTTAACTAAATCAGCAAGCAACTCCTCATGGTGGATGACCATCTCCACTACTATATTACGAGGTTCACGGACATGCGTCATGGTCATTTTAGCAAGGTCGGGCCTTAATCCCCGAATGATCTACTCATTCCTTTTGATGTTTGTATCTATAATAGCATATCCATATCTAGATAGCTCTTCAAACTTAGTAGCATACTTGACTACTGACATCGTTCCTTATAGTAAATCCATAAACTTCCTCATCAGCTTAGACTTAGAAAACTCAGATACTAACTTTATCTCTGATCTCGTTTTAAAATCATTCCAAGTTAACTGCTCTTTTGGTACTCCGATAGTTACACTATTCCACCATTGTAGTGCTGACCCCTACAACTTTCTAGAGGCCAACCTTCTCTTTTTCCACCATTCAGACCCAAACTAGTAAATATGCACTCACGATGCAACAACTAGTTTTGAACTTCCACGGCACTCTCCGTTCCTAAGAATGGATTCGTACCGAAACTGGTGTAATCTCTACTAGGCAATGCATAATTTCCAACTGTAGCCACAGGATTAGCTCCTCCTGTATTCCCAGAAACGCCAATGGAAGCTATAGTTTGCATCAAACCGATAAAGAACTAATACATCACCTACATATCTACTGGTGGATTTCTAGCACCCACGTTGGCTTCAGCATTTTGGTTACTGGCATTAGTTGGTCGACCCAAGTTTCTCCTGGTAGTGGGTCAAGCATTTCTACTAGTATGGTGCTTCCTCCACCGAGATTTCCTCTTCCATTTCCTGCTTCCATATCTCTTTTCTTGTAAATCTGCATACAAGCCTTAGTAAGATACAGAAGAACGGTCTAAGAGAGCGCGGGATACGTACTTACATATATATGACCATAAATATAGAAAATACAAGTATGTTACTACTGTGTTAACCCAAAACCCGATCTTATTATCTGATTCATTAGATTATGTTTGGAAAATCTTTTAGGTTTAAGTTTCTTTTAAAGTTTCATAAACCTATGCTCTGATACCAACTTGTAACATCCCCTTCCTTGGAGGCCCAAAACTAACGACTACGGAAGCTGCATCATCTATAGTTTTTAATCCTCGATAGCCAAACACGGCGATATTTGATACATTGATACATAGAAACACAAGAATATGGAAAAAAATTAAACAACGAAACAAATTCCACATTTCATTTCAAAATATTCCAAATTGATTACATAATCCCAATTCATAGACCACGTTCAAATAACATATAATTATTACAAAATACGCCAAGAGCAACATATGAAAATGCCCTTTTGGTAGATCAGAGTATATAGATAAGCAAGAAAACAATTTGCCTTTACAAAAAACACATAGTAGAAATAAAGAACTCTAATAACAAGTTTGCCTCCTATATGTCCTTGGAAGCTTTATTCGTCTAAAAGAACACCTAGAAACCTTAAATCTCAATCTAATCAAAATCAATTGAGTACCCAAGAGTTTAAGGGGAAAAGAAAAACTTCGAGTCCGACATAAAGCCTAGTATGAATAATGATTTACCATCTAAAACCATTTGGATATGTAGTGAGACCATGCAGCTTAGTGGAATGGGTTTTCCTCTCACCAGTATCCTAAAATATTTATAAAACCATATACCATGCTCCTGCATCCACAATGGTTAAAACATAGTATTCAAAACCTTATGATGATATGAAAAAAAAAAAATCGGTTCTAGATTACCCATTCCCATTCATTCTGACTATCTATCTCAATTATAGTTTCTAGGGCTATTATTAACATGTTAAATGTTAAGGACTATCTGTCTAGTTACATAGTTTGTATAGGGTCACTAAGAACCTACTGGTAACTCCAATATCTTATTTCTTAACCAAGTTTTCATGGGCTAACTAGGAACCTATTGCCCGACTTCCAATATCTTAATTCTGATATAGTTTTCATGGGCTAACCACAAACCTACTGGCCCTTGCCAGAATAAAATCATAATTTTTATTAGCTGACTATGAACCTAATCGCCCCTGCCAATATCATACAGTTTTCATGGGCTTACTACAAACCTATTGGCCTCTGCTTATATCTTTAATTAAACTTTCAACATCTGTTAAGTTATATTCACTACTGGATCAAACTAATTGTTTGTTCTGCCCTTACACCAAAATACAGTTATGGGTTAAAAACAATGTGAATAACATTTCAAAATATTTATTTATGCCATGGTTATTACTTTAAATTGAGATTGTGGTTTATGTTTTGAAACAATAAAAACATCTCATTCGAAACCTCTGCATAGCCTCCTTCGAAAGCAAAGATGTTTGTTCGAAACATTGTATACATACATTTCGAAGCCCTTAGTAAACCCTATATTTCGGAAAACATTGAATACATACCATTCAAAGCCCTTAGTAAGCACTCTATTTCAGAACCTATTATACCTCTCGATAGTATCAAATTATCTTTTTAAATATAGAGCTTCAAAACAAATGAAAGTACCCCTTTCGAAAGCATTGGGTTTACTCTTTTGAAACATCATTTGGGTCAAAATGGTTATATACAAAAGTATCTCTCCGAAGCCAACAAAAATTTGTTTGGGAATAATTATCGGAACCATCTTAGTCAAAAGCAAAACCTTTAAAACAAAAAATTTGATGGATAAAGTCGAAACCCCTATCAACTCCATCACCTTTGAAACCCTCTGTGACAACCCATAAATTCGTACCCTTTGAATTGACAATAAACCACATATGTCCGACCTAAAAAGCACAGACCGATGGAAATCAAGAGAAAGAAAAGAGGAGAGAAGAAGGGAAGAGAAGAAAGAGAGAAGATAGAGCAAAATAGGTCAATATAGAATCTCACATCGCAGCAAAAAACATATAATATCATATAGATAATCTTTACTTAACCGAAACTGTGTATATAAATACATCAATTAGAGTCCAACAATCAATCACTAATTGTCAGCCTGGATAGTTATAATATCATGTCCTCACATTTGCTGATAATATACAACAACTAAACAACAGATAATTAACAAATACGTGTATACGAGAAATGAAGATCTCCAGCTCTCCTGTTGAAGTTCCAAAAGCGCCAAATCTGAACTGTAAATATACTCGATCTGACCCAAGCATTGAAAGGGAAGAACGCCCGGGTCAGTCTGGTAAACCAGCATGAGAAACACACTCAATTGAATTTATTAAATTACCAAACTATTCCTTTATCAAACAAAAGTAGCTCGTAAGACACATCCATACATAAACACGGAAATGTTTTTACCTTACGATAACTAAAACATTTCATATCAAATTCATGTTATATTATAGTAGTGTCTATTGCACAAATAATATTAATCATAGCCGAAATGGTTACCAATATAGCATTTCGGGACTATTCATTACACCATTACAAAACCTCAAGCTCGTAGTGGGGTTTGGATTTCCATACAAATGACCAGGTGAAGGGACTACCTTCCGGTAGTACATCTCTGAAGACTATCAACACAAGATCGGTCCAACTCTACAACTAGATGGTACCGAATATATCATCCTTCGGTCGTTACCGGCATTTTCTATGGGCCCTCTAGCATAAAAACCACAATAATCAAATACACGATGTCAGTGTGTAAAGATATATCTAGAAGAGTATGATCATATTCTACTTAGGAGTGACTCACTTGGTCTTGCACATATAACCCTATTTTGGTCATTTCTGGTTGATGAGGCCTGAGGTAATGATTACCTTTCACATATCACATATTACATCACTTTGAATGCCATACATCCATTTCCGTTGATTACTAATTGCCTTCCACAAAAATACAACCCTTAAGTTCATACATCTCAAGGAGGGTGTTAAGCAAAGAGAAGTTGCCTTCTCCGCCACCACTGATGTACGTCTGTAAAAAACAATGTACGTAATCTTTAGAAGTGCAATGTCAGACAAACATCCATACAAGTTATCCAGGAATAGGATAAACCGAAGGTACTTTCCTACTACATCCTGTCGGGAAATACCTATGATTAGTAGTGAATAGTCCTTGCATTGGATATTTCAAAATGAAGACACCACTATTACTATATGTATATTGGGATTTCCAAACGATCAACAAGCAGTCCTCCACTATGAAAATCGAAAATATCAATATCATCGTAACCTGCACAATCGAACGCATATATGTTGGTTCGAAGCAGTTTGCGGATAAATCAGATCCCAGTCTCTTCGCACCAACAACGCAAAAGCGTTACTCAACCCCACATAAAAACTAAGTCTCATAGACTTATCACGTCTCCAACATTCAACAAGCTATCCTTTGGGCCAAGAAGGAAGCTCGATAGATTGGAGTAATACTCCACACTACATGAATCAACATCCTCAAGACAAACGATAATCAAGCCTACACAGAAGGCTATGTACTAAGTGTATGACTAAATAGTTCCCACATCAAGTCGAGGAACTAAAAATGGCCAAATTTTGAAAGTCGGTTATTTAGCTATCAAAGCAAACAACAAATACTTAGCACCATAAGCAATCACTAGGCCCTTTTAATCAATCTTTTATCAATTAAATCATTTTCCAAATATTCACTTCAAATTATCTTTAAAAGGATATAATCTCAAAACCATTCTAACTTTTCAATATTGGAAAACATTTCCATATACTTATTTAATATTAAGTGATTCACAATCAATTTATTTTCAACACTTAGAAAATATTACATATACTTAAATCACGATTAAGTATAGTTTTATTCTTTAAGAAAAACATTCTCTTAAACATATTTATTCGGGTCAAAACGAATGCTGCGTAAAACATCGTTATCATTATGACAACCCAAAATCATTAGTATAAGGATTCGAAAATTAGACAGATATATAAATCTCATATACTATACAAAGAAGTTTCTTTCGAAAATCATTTACTATAACGACAATGTTATAGTCCATTATTTCCTTATTTCTCGAAAACGGCTATTTCAACAATGAATGTTGAATTTTATGTATTCGATACTTACACATTTTAAATTTCATTAAACCATTTAACTTCATTTACGATATCACTTTTCCAAAACATTCCTTTGATTTAATATATTATTCACTATCCAATATCATGAATATAGTTCTCTAACCAAATTCATTATTATTACACCTTTAATTAAAGGATTATCCACTGTCGAAAATCGTGGAAGAAATTCCTTTAGTAAACTTCCATATTTAGCTTATCAAATTCGATTGATTTTGGATTTTTAAATTAATGTTTATAAATTCATATTTCTATTTTGTAAAACTTTCATTTAAAAATCCCTTTATTAACCAATTCTATTTATATTTCGTCTATATGCCAAAATCCAAGTTATGAGTTAACTACTAATAATTCTCTTATTTACTAAATTCATTCTTTCTATAACATCACAAATTTATAAATCTTATTTGCTTATAAAATCCATTTATACTTCATTTTAACATTTTCAAAACTCCTTTATAATTCCATTATTTTTATTTATAAAATATCAATTTTATAAATCTATAAATATAAACCGTTTATAATAATTCAAAAATCTCAATTTAACTAAGTAAATTAAATAATCAACTTCATTTCAAAAATCACATTTTGTTATAAAAATTATGCCATTCGTTTATTTAAAATAAATCCATTCCTTAACAATTCAAAATTCAATAAAATGCATATTTCCAAAATCACTTGGAAATCCATTTTTATTTGGAAATCATCACTTTAACATTTTTAAATTATCAAATATAGGACTAATGATGCAACAGCACTAAATACATCAATCACGGCATCCAAAACATCAAACATCTTATGATAACAACATATACATCAATATATCTGTAAATAAAACCAATACTGGTGATGAGTCCAGTTGGATACCTCCAACCTGTCATCTACAACAAATATACATATAACAATAAGTGTACAATGTCTGCTTCACGGCAGATGCGTGTATAAAGGGTCATCAGTCATACATGGGAACGTATAGAGTCTCATCTGCTCCAATAGGAAGGAATATATCCAAATACCAATCAGTATATATATCATCCAAACAATCATCAATCAGCATAAATAACATTTATTCTCGCTTATATAAAAATATCAGTGAGTCAGAAAGAGTGAGTTGTACTCACTTTGCTTCCAATAGCAGTTGTAGTGTTTTATTTTGAATAAATTTAAACAACCATTTAATTTTACCCAAAATTTTCACTAGCTCCAATCAATTCCAACTAGCTTTAAAACGTAATGCTTGTCAATATGAACCTAACGCAACTTGTTTCGTCAAAAAGGACCTCGTATGAAGAAGTAATAGCATTTAGAAATTTTTACGAATTATTGTATATATATAAATTTATAATTTTAATTTTATTTTAAAACCGTACGTTAGTTTCGGCCATTAGTTTCCTTGCATCGGATCTAGGCCATGCGCCTTTTCTTCTCCCTCCTCGTTTATACACGTGTGAAGAAACCCATAGTTCGTTCGAATTTTTCGAACGCTGCACCTCCTACTGACCACTAGACGACGATCCATCATCACCACGTCGAAGCCCCCACCGTCGTTCACAACCACCCAGAGCCGCTTGGAGCTTGGCCTCTTGTTTTCCTCGATAAACGCGTATGAACGGTGGCCACTTGAACTAGATTTTCCGACGATTGGCTTCATTAAAGACGTTCTCCACCATTGGATTTATAGTTCTCGACGTGCCTACGACTTTGTAGTTGAAGCTGAGACGTGAAAGCTAGTGGACTGAGAGAGATCAAAGGGGTATAGCATTTTCGGCCATTGATTTGTAACTGGTGGCTAGGGCTTGAGCAATTAGGATTTGTGAAAAATGAAGGAAATAAGGTCCTTTTATACGAAATACCTCGACACTATTCATCGCCAAAATTTTCAAACTCCAATCGAAATGTGTCGCCTCGCATTTATAGTGTTTTACCTTATTCCGAATACAATGGAATATATATCGAGAGCCAATTCGATGGTATTGGGAAGATAGGTTTTCGAATCGACTTATTTAAATTTAAAATTTATTTAAACAGATTTCTATGTGTTTTAGCTTGCCACGACTAAATCATAAGTCCGATTGACACGAAATTTTAAATCCTATAATAATATAACATTACGGATCGAATTAAATTGGTTTCTTCGAAATCTGATACTGTATGAAAAATGGCTATTTTTACACGTCAATTAAATATTAAAATATTCAACTTCTACAAATTAACTTTTAATTCAATTTCAAAAGTTATCTAACATTATTCCAATTCAAATAGAATTTAATTCATCTTTATAAATCATTTTCATTCATATTAAAGTCAATTTCCAATTATTTCAGCAATTTCAAATATTAAATTAATAATTTAATTATCCTGTTAAATCCTATATTTCAAATATAAGTTATCCAGCTTATAAAATTTACTAGTAAATATTTAAAATCAATTAAATATCCCAATTTCAAATGACGAAAATTCTGGGTTGTTACATTCTTCCCTACTTAAAAGAATTTCTTCCTCGAAATTTCCATGTAAGAAAAAGTCACAAAATCCAATAACTTTTCAAAACAACTCGTTCAAATTTAGATTTACCAAACCACTTAAGTGTTTAACTTTCCTAAATCCAATAGTTAAACTTCTTACAAATTTTTTTCTTAGTTTTCAAATCCATTCATAATTATCTTCCTAAAACCAACTTATATCGTTTCAAATTATAACTCAAAAATCAAAATTATGGTTATCAAAAATTTTATTCCAAAGCCCTCAAACATTTTCTAACGTCTTAAATTTTCAAAAAAAATGGCCAGTGCCTCCTTTACGCAATTTGATCGTAGTAGGATCACAACATATATATATATATATACATACACACACAAACATACATACATACATACATATATATATATATATATCATAAATATACATCTCATCTTTGAGGATGAGGCACCCCGTAGGGAAAATAGTGTAAAAGTACAATATGTAATTCGAGATATGTACATTATATATTATTAGCGAGCATATACGTCTAATATAGCACGAAAGCGAGCCCCTAATGCGAAGCAAACGCCATCTGCACCTACTAAACACTCAACAAACAAAAGAGACACATGTATATATGAATGAAATATCAATATACAACAATACAACAGCTATATATGCCAATGTAGCAAATGCAATCAACAACAACAAATACAACCACCAAACTACTATCATCCAACTAATATCCAACAGACTAATATTTATCCAATCAATCCATAACCAAATCAATATAAATTCACATCTCATTAATATTCATTGAAATGGTTTTCAATTTAATCACATTTAATTCATTAAAATTGGATTTTACTAACATTCATTTATTCATATTCAATTTGTTTACATTCACTAATTTACATTCAAGTTGGCTCACTTCCAATTAAAATCAAATTCAAATTTATTTATTACTTACAACCAATTTGAATTCAACTATTTATAACTTCCAATTTTATTGATTCAATTTCATTGACATTAATTGAATCTCTATTCAATCAACTAACGTTCATCTAACAACCAATGCATATCCAATATTACCAAATTTATTTAATTCGCTTACATTCAATGTAACATCCTAAAATTTATGAATTTAAATTTGGTAATTTATTTGAACTTTTGGAATTTAATTTGAAAATTATTTTGAAAAGTTTCAAAACAAATAAAATAAGTGATAATTTATATGAATAAAATTTCAATTTCTTTTGAGTATAAAATTTGAAATAATAAATGTTTTAAAATCATTTGAATTTAAATCATATATATATATATATATATATATTTGTGTGTGTATATGAGTATATTTGACTTTGAATTTGAATTTAAATTTTAAACAAATGCTTTAGTAAAATAATTTGGATTTATAAATATATATCTATATAATTTATTTAATGTATATTTAATTTAAAAATTTTCTTTTAAATAGTATTTATTAATAATAAGAAAATGCCTTTAGGAAATGGGAAAATGTAAATTTTAAAAAAGATTTAAATATTGTAAAAATATTTTTCTAATATAAAAATTACAAATGCTAAGCAAGTAATGAGTATAGAGACAAGTGTTTAACATGTAGAAAGAATTAAACAAGTGTCATTACATCATTTACATTTTTTTTTGAAATTCATAAAAAAGGAAATATAGTTATATAAGCCATTTTATCTCCTTCTTCTTACCCCTTTTATTCATTTCAAAACCCTGTACAATCTTTAAACAAGAGAAGAAAAATCAACAGAACAAGTAATGAAAACACAACCTCCTCAACTTTTAAATCAATACTAAATTCCAGTAAAATCTGTAACCAATTTTCTTCCAAATCTCAAGCCAGAAAAAGGAATTTCAAGAACAACTTCAAGTCTTCAACAAAAAATTCAACATCAAAGCAGGAATCAACTTCAACAATTAATAGAAGCAAAGATCATTACACAAACAACAAGAATCGGGATCAACGCAAAGATTTGCAAACTCCATCTTTAAAGTTGCAGACCAAAGTTTCTATGTTTCATTAAAAACAAAACTGTAAGTAAGTTGAATTTTAGTTTGTTGTTGATGAATTAAGTAAGCAAATCCAATAGAGATTAAGCAAATTTATATTAACAAGTTGCAGATAAAAAAATTCAAGAACAAGTTAAGAAAAAAAAATTCCAGGCTTTCAATTTTTAAAATCGGACAGAAAGCTCTCTGCTCAACTCCACAGGTGAGTAAACTCCTTGATTTGAACTTGAACTTGTTGCTGTGAACAATATTGAAGTTTGAATGATAAATGTGTGTTTGCATGTATATATTTATACATGAAGATGAAGATGCATGTCTGTGCACATCAAAATAACTCTGTTCCATGCCTACAGGTTCAAAACCCTGTCTCAAAATCCAAAAGCTCTATATCGTATTGTTTTTAGGCTTTTAAATCGAAAGGAAATATGTTTGTATGATTATGCTCTAAGTATTAAAAACAAATTTAAGTAAATCAAACAAAAGTCTTGTCTGGAAATACAAGAATACAAGAAAACCCAATATAAACAGAAAATTCAGCAACCATGATTTTAGATTTTGAATATAGTAATTGAAACAACTTCAAAGTTGATGATTTTTAAAAGATAAATTAAATTTTTTTATCAAGTATTTTATGAGAAAGAGAGGGATGAACAAAATTGCCATTTTCTCTAAGTTTTGGCGATCGATCAGGTGATGGACTTCGAGATCGAAATCATAGCTAGCTGGAAGATCGTAGAGTTGGGAAAAATTCTTGATAAAATTATAGATTAACGTGGATGTTGAGTGCGATCGAGTTAGGGTTTAAGATTTAAAATGAGTCAAGGTTAGAAACGTGATCACTGCGCTGTCTTTAGGCCATCGGAGATCATCGGACCGGGGCCATCAGAAGCGTGGGAGGCTGGTAGAGCTTAGGATGGAGTATCTCAATTTTTGATGATCAGAGGAGGGAGAGCGAGGCGATCGATTGGGGCTCAAGTTTACTCAAGATTTGGGTCTAGTGGCTTAAATATGAAATCACCATCGTTTCAAAATTCTGAGTGTTTGTAAGGTTCAGGAACATCGTCGTGGACGTGTCGATGACCAGAGATTCGAACTGAGGCAGCCGGAGTGATTGTGCATGTGCACATGTTTGGGGTTGTGTCAGGAGGCAGCAGCTTGGGAAGAAAGGGGAAACTCGAAGCTACTCTCGGGAAATGTTGGTGATAGTTCGGGTATGGACTCGAAGAAAATTCTGAGCCACACAGCTTTGTACTTAGACAAATTTGAGAAAAAATATAATGCACAGGGGTAGGTTTTGTTGATAACTCAAAGCAAGTAGTAAAATGATTCGAAGGAGACTCGAAGTACTCTCAGGGAGTTAACGTACAAAACAGTTTTGCTTTAAAAAAAGTTCAAACTTTTAGACAATTTTAAAATCATGTTTTTAAATGATAATTTTGATTTGAATTTAAAACTAATTAAAGTTTTTAAGTAAGACATTTTTGAATTTAATTTAATTTTCTTACATTATTTTATAAAATTATTTATATTAGTTAAATAATGTAAATGGGAATGATAGTTAAGATAAAATGCTATGTACACTAATTTTAATCTCTTAAGTAAATTTATGTAGTAAGGATGATTTATTTAACCAAGTTTACAAGATAATCAAAATGATTAACAAAGGTAAGATGGTTTATCTTATAAATTTAATAAGTAATTAATGATTTACTAAAGTGATAAATGATTTACTTAAAGAATAAACTATTTAAATTAATTACTTAATATTTAAAGAATAATTAAGTAAATAAGTAAGGTTAATTAAATTGTAATTAATTAAGATAATTAATTAAGGAATAATTAATTAATAAAAGTAATTAAGAATTAATTAACAATTAAGGATTAATTAATTAAGATAATTAATTAAGGAATAATTAATTAATAAAAGCAATTAAGACTTAATTAATTAACAATTAAGGATTAATTAATTAAGACAATTAATTAAGGAATAATTAATTAATAAAAGTAATTAAGATTTAATTAATTAACAATTAAGGATTAATTAATTAAGATTAATTAAGGAATAATCAATTAATGAAGGTGATTAAGATTTAATTAATTTTAATTAAGGATAACTAATCATTGATTAAAGATAATTAAAGTAATTATGCGATTAATTAATTTAAATCACACGATTGATTCATCTTAATTGTAGATGATTGATAACTATTGAATGCTGTGTACTGATTGATATCTATGATATGTAATTGTGATGCTATGTGATATGAATTGCTTTGTGCTGAGCTGTGATTCTGTGTTCAATATATTTCTGTGTGAATATGAAAAACCATTTGACCCGAAAAATGACATTTGAATTTCGATGCGACAGAGAGTGGGATTCCAGTTGGTTCAGCGAAACCCACATCGAACCTGTGAATCTTTGTGAATAACATATCCACATGTTTTTAAATTGACGCTCACTATTCGATTTAGCCAGAGGAGGACCTTTGTGTCATATAACCCATTCCAAATAGTGATACGACGAAGTGGATAACATTTGAAGATGGTGGTGAAGACCGGGTGTCTTCAAGAACGATAGGATAACATGTCGAATGACTCTGCACTGAGTTGCTCCGGTATAGAGATCTCCATATGTGATGGGGAGTCTATCGGGATTGTGGATGCCGGATTGCAAGGGCTTCTTTGGAAGTGCCTTCGGTTCTATTCGAACCCGGAACAGACTTGTATGGTTGTATGTCTGACATTACATTATGAGATATAAATCAGATTTATTTCAAATACATTTCTGGTGGCGGAGAATTTATTATCTTAGCTTGACACCCTTCTCTGAGATGTACAAGCTAAGAGGTTTTTATAGTTGAAGGTTATCAGTAATATACTCCCAACTTGGTAATATGGCATGATGAGTGCTGCCGATCATTTGTTGATCGAAGCATGGATTTTGTGAAAAGCGTAGCTTTGTGGACGAGACTTCGTAGAACCGAACAACCTGGTAATGGTCGAAATAGGAAAGATGTGGCAAGGTTATTGGGGTAGCGCCCCTTAGGGTATGTGCATTTCCTTTTGGATAGAAGTGGTATCATGATATGGAGCCCAGATACTTAACTTATGTTGATATTGCAAATAAGTTGCTTTGTGATTGATTATTGTTGGAGCCCCGGATAAAGGTTGGTTACGACCGAGGAATGGCATACTCGTGTTAGTAGTTACCTAGTTACAAAGGTAACCCGGCCTTGTGTTGGCAGAGATCCGGTTAGGTTCTCGGGTCGTCCCTCCAGAGGCGTACCCATGTGGCCCAAGAACTTCCTTAGTCTGACCATTGTTGGAAATCCAATCACCAATACGCGCCCAGTACGGTTTTAATTGTAAAACCTGCCATTTAACATGGTAGCTATAGTAGGCATACTATAATGGTATGTATGCTAGCTAAGATTAATATTATACTTTTGAAAATGTTTTCTACACTATGCACTAATAATAATATCAAAGATTTTTCACGTATAAAGCATGTTTGACTATCATAAGGGGAAATCTTCCCCAAGTGTGCGATTGCATTGTGTGTGTGCCTGGAGGCCTTATGGTAGTTTCATTTTCCAAAAGCATGAACGGTTTCTTTTAAAATTTTGTTTTTATTCAAAACAACTGTTTTTGTTTAGTCATACCAATCCCATGACTGACCCAGAGTTTATTGTTTCCTTTCTAAACTCTGGGTGCCCATAATTTCCACACGGGCGACCTAGAAGCAGGTTTCCGTGTTTTGATGCTAGCGGGATTTTGAAGTCTTTTGGTTTGGAAGCTATCGGATTTTTTGAAGGTTTTTAACTTGAAGATATTTTGGAAGCTTTTTGGATCTCAAGGTGCTTAGTTGGATGCTCGCTATCGCTCTCTTTTCTTTGAAGCCTTTCTTGAAGTGTGATAACTTGTTGTTCCGATGGGATGCCTTTTATTTTGAAGTTGTGTTATATGTACAGAAATGCTCTGATGTTGTAATGGATATTGTGATTATGTGGTATCTATGATGTTGATTTATGGCAGTTCATTTTGTTTCCGCTGTTTATATTCATTTAATGTTGTTATAAGCCCCATTCGAACTGGAGATCGACGTTCGAATCTCTGGCAATCGAATACAAGTAAGGTATTTGATGTCGATTTTTGAACGTCGAATTTCGGGTCGTGACGAGTGGTATCAGAGCTAAAGGTTGAATAAGCACTTTAGCTACAGAGTATAGCACATTAGGTAGCTCATTAGAGATAGGGTGAAGTATACCGTAGAATGAGTATAACCCGAGACCTAAACCCTAAATTTTCTTGGTCTATTTCTTTTAACTGCCAATATTCCTTATGATATCTCGTATGTATATCTAAATCAAGTTTTCTTACTAATTACAGATAATAAGAATGAGCAGGCAAAGAGGAAGAGCTAGGGGTCAAGGGAATGCCATAACCACTGGTCGAGTCCCCCCAACAGCATAAGCATCAATACCTACTCAACATCAGCCGAATCTGGCTGATCTGTAAAAAAGCTTCTCGACACTTGGTGGTAAGCCGTTTACTGACAAAGAATCTATTTTTGAGGCCCAAGCCTGGATTAGATCGAGTGAAAGAATTTTTAAAGGGCTAAAGTTAGAAGACAATCAAATGTGACTCATAGCTTCTCGGCAACTTTAAGAAGAAGCCTTAGCCTGGTGGGAGACAATCACTGGAGATGAACCAGAAGAAGAGTTTACCTGGAATCGAATTAAGGAGGTGTTTGAGAAGAGCTATATGCCGTCGGCAGGAATTTCCCGAATGTACCAAGAATTTATGGACTTAAAGCAAGAGAGTTTGTCATTTGAGGAGTACTTAAACAAATTCAACAAACTATCCCTTTTCGGTCCAGAATTGGTGAACACTCCTCTAAAGAAATATGAAAGGTTCATTCGTGGGATGAATAAGAAATTCCACGAAAGGATGACATCACACGTTAAAGAATCTTTTTCTTATCTTATCAATATGGGGTATAGGTATGCCACCCTGGATATGCAGGAAATTCCAAAGGGAAGGAGGAAATTCGAGCAATCAAAATTGGAAAAAAAAGGAAATTTGGAGGAAATAAACCACATCAAGGCAAGGATAAGAAGAGCAATCAAGGAAATCCGGCTAGAGATATAACTTGTAACAACTGCCAAGAAAAGGGCCATTATTCAAACAAATGCAAAAACCCGAAGAAGCAAGTTAAGAAAGAACAACCTATGAAGACTGTTCATGGAGTTAGAGAATTCTATAATTGTCACAAGCCTGGACATGTAGTTAAGAATTGCCCGGTGATGAAGCAAGCACATGTGGCGAATGTCTATGCGATAAAGGATGACCCCTCAACTTCAAGGGCAGATAAAGGAAAAGGTGTTCTAGAAGGCCACCTTACTATTTATAATAAAGTTGTTAAAGTTTTATTTGACACGAGAGCTTCAAATAGTTTTATCTCCCAAGAAGCCGTAAATTAATTTGAACTTAAACCTGAATTTGTTAACGACCCCATTTGCGTGAAGAATCCGGTTGGTGGTCCCGCAAATCTTTGTCTATATTGTAGGAAAATTCCTATCACATATTCTTGCTGTCAATTTCCTATCAATCTTTATGTTCTCAGTTTTAATGAATTTGAAATCTTACTCGGAATGAACTGGTTATCGAGATACGAAGCTAAAATGGACTGTAATAATCGGACAATTTTAGTCAAAACAATGTTTGGAAATTTTATTGAAATATCTTGTGAGGATCCGAGTCCTAAGAGAGATAAATTAATGTATACTTTGGGATATCCTAAACCCAATCTGGAGTCTATACCTACTGTTCGGGAATTTTCCGACATATTTTAAGAAGTAAAATAGATACCTCTACACAGAGAAATAGAATTCAGAATTGATTTAGTACCCAAAGCTCGTCTTGTCGTCCACGCAAGTCGCAGGATGGCACCGGGGAAATAATTGAATTAGTCAATCAAACTCGAGATTTGCGAGAAAGAGGATTGATTCGCCCTAGTGTTTCCGAATGGGGTTCAGCTGTCGTGTTTGTGCTAAATCAGACGGATGTTTGAGATTGTGTGTAGACTACCGCGATCTCAATAAACAAGCTCTCAAGAACAAATTCCCTTTACCTAGAATCGACGATCTATTCGATCAACTTCATGGCGCTCGATTCTATTCTAAGATGGATCTAGCTCAGGGATTCCATCAGCTACGAATTGCCAAAGATTGTGTTCATTTGACAGCTTTCAAGGGTTCAGACATTTTCTATGAATGGTTAGTTATGCCTTTCGGACTAACCAATGCTCTAGCATACTTCGTAGACCTAATGACCCGTGTATTCCGAAAGTACTGAATAAATTTGTACTTGTGTTTATTGATGATATCCTAATCTACTCCAAAACTGAAGAGGAGCATGCTGAGCATCTTAGAATTGTTTTGGAAATATTGAGAAGGAACATCCTATTTGCAAAATTTTCTAAATGTCACTTTGGGGTCAAAAAAGTCAGATTTCTCGGCCATATTGTTAATAAAGAAGGGATTTCTGTTGATCAGGGCAAAATTTCTTCTATTCTGGACTGGAAGCGACCCACTACTCCTAAAGAAGTTTGAAGTTTTCTAGGCTTAGCAGGATATTATAGAAAGTTTGTCCAAGATTTTTCCAAGTTGGTCAGTCCATTGACTAAGCTAACGATGAAGAATGCTCAATCGATTGGACTCCAAAAGGTGATGAAGCTTTCTAGGAATTGAAAAGAATATTAACTACCTCTCCTGTTATCACTATCATTAATGGGAACCAATGTTTATCTGTCAATACTCACGCTTGTGATGATGGTTTGGGTGCGGTACTAATGTAGAATGGGAAAGTAATTGCCTACGCGAGTAGACAGTTGCATCCACATGAGAGAACTACCCAACACATGATTTGGAGCTTTTAGCTGTTATTTTCGCTTTGAAAATCTGACGACACTATCTTCTGGATAAGAACCTTTTTCAGCTTTCTTAACGATTTAAGAAATTTAACTTAACATGATAAATATACTTAATGAACTCTCTTTGTTTTAGGTGAAAATTTTGAATTATTCACCGACCACAAATCTTTAAAATATCTCTTCACCTGGAAAGATTTAAATCTAAGGCAACAACGATGGTTAGAATTTCTAGCGTCCGATGACCTAGATATCCTACACACGCCCAAGAAAACCAATATGGTTGCTGATGCTTTAAGCAGGAAGCATGCTATCCATGCTCATCTTGTTGTCACTCCTACTCTTCTTGAGAAAATCGCCAATAAGAAAAATGAAGACAGGTTTCTTCAGGAAATATATGGGAGGATTCGTCGAGGTGAGGATTCCGGCTTTGGAATCGATAATAAAGGGATTATAAGATTAAAAGGAAGCATGTGTGTCCCAGACATCCCTGATCTGAAACATGAAGTTTTGGATGAATGTCACAGGTCTAAACTCAGTATCCATCCAGGAGTTAATAAGATGTATAGAGATATCAAAAGAACTTTCTAGTGGAAGATAATGAAAATGGATATATCTATATATGTGAGTCGTTGTGCTACTTGTCAACAAATTAAAAGCGATCAGAAGAAGATGGCGGGTTTATTCCAGCTTTGGAGGTACCCAAGTGGAAATGGGATCAAGTATCGATGGAATTCATTGACGGGTTGTCCCGCACTCGAAAGAGGAATGAAGCAATCTGGGTTATTGTGGACCGTTTGACTAAGACAACCCACTTTATACCAGTGAAATCTACCTGCATAGCAGCAAGTTTAGCTGAGTTATATGTTATAGAAATTGTCCGTCTCCACAGTATACCGATCAGTATAGTGAGTGATCGTGACCCGATCTTCACTAGTAGATTTTGTGAGACATTCCAAGCCGCATTGGGAACAAAACTGAACTTCTGCACTGCTTATCACCCAAAGTCTGATGGGCAAACTGAAAGGATAAATCAAATATTAGAAGATCTTTTGCAAGCTTGTGTTCTCAACTTTGACGGTTCTTAGGAGGACTATTTACATTTGGTCGAATTTTCATATAACAATAGCAATCAAGCCAGTATCAAAATGGCTCCTTTTGTAGCTTTATATGGTCGTCCATGTCGATCACAGGCTTGCTAGATTGAATTTGGTGATAGACTCGTTCTTGGACCAGATATAATTAAAGAAGCCACTGAAAAAGTTGATTTTATTCGAAAGAAGTTAATAACTGCTCAAAGTCACCATAAGAGTTATTACGACCGAAGGAGAAGATCTTTAGACTTTCAAGTTGGAGATTCCGTTTTCTTGAAAGTGTCTCCAGCGCGTGGCGTGTTAAGATTCGGGAAGACTGGTAAGCTGGCACCACGATATATTGGTCCTTTTCCTATACTGGACAGGATCGGTCCTCTGGCATATCGAGTGTATTTACCTAGCTGGTTATCTGGCGTACACGATGTATTTCATGTTTCACGTCTTCAAAAGTACGTGCACGATCCAGATGGTGTTATCGAAGAGGCAGCTCAGCAAGATCTTGAAATCACTCCCAACTTAGCAATTAAAAGAGAGCCATTGAAAATAATCGATCGTGATGAAAAAAATTAAGGAACAAAGTTGTGAAATTAGTTAAAGTGCAGTGGAGCGGTGATCCAAAGGACTGTACTTGGGAAACAGAGGACAGTATGCAAAAGTCTTATCCCAATTGCAGAGTGGATATCTTGGCTTAAACTGGTAAGCCATTTCTCTATGTTTTTCTGAATTCGTATATTCTTTGTTTGCTTTTCTCTCTCTTTCAAATTTCGAGGACGAAATTTTTTTAAGGGGGGAAATCTATAACATCCCAAAATTTATCAATTTAAATTTGGTAATTTATTTGAACTTTTGGAATCTAATTTGAAAAGTATCAAAACAAATAAAATAAGTGATATTTATATGAATAAAATTTCAATTTCTTTTGTATGTAAAATTTTAAAAAATAAATGTTTTTAAAATCATTTGAATTTAAATATATATATATATACATATATTTGTGTGTATATATGAGTATATTTGACTTTGAATTTGAATTTAAGTTTTAAATAAATGCTTTATTAAAACAATTTGGATTTATAAATATATATCTATGTAATTTATTTAATGTATATTTAATTTCAAAATTCTCTATTAAATAGTATTTATTAATAATAAGCAAATGCCTTTAGGAAATGGAAAAATGTAAATTTAAAAACAATTTAAATAATGTAAAAATATATTTTTCTAATATAAAAAATTACAAATGTTAAGCAAGTAATGAATATAGAGACAAGTGTTTAACATGTAAAAAGAATTAAACAAGTGTCATTACATCATTTTCATTTTTTTTAGAAATTCATAAAAAAGGAAATATAGTTATATAAGCCATTTTATCTCCTTTTTCTTACCCCTTTTATTCATTTCAAAACCCTGTACAATCTTTAAACCAGAGAAGAAAATCATCTGAACAAGTAATCAAAGCACTAGCTCCTCAACTTTTAAATCAAGACTAAATTCCAGTAAAATATGTAACCAATTTTCTTCCAAATCTCATGCCAGAAAAAGGAATTTCAAGAACAACTTCAAGTATTCAACATATAATTCAACATCAAAGCAGGAATAAACTTCAATAATTAGCAGAAGCTAAGATCATTACATAAACAACAAGAATCAGGATCAACTCAAAGATTTGCAAACTCTTGCTTTAAAGTGGCAGACCAAAGTTTCTCTGTTTCATTAAAAACAAAACTGTAAGTAAGTTGAATTTTAGTTTGTTGTTGAGGAATTAAGTAAGCAAATCCACCAGAGATTAAGCAAATTTATATTAACAAGTTGCAGATAAAAAATTCAAGATCAAGTTAAGAAAAACAATTTCCAAGCTTTCAATTTTTAAAATCAGACAGAAAGCTCTCTACTTAACTCCACAGGTGAGTGAACTCCTTGATTTGAACTTGAACTTGTTGCTGTAAACAATATTGAAGTTTGAATGATAAATGTGTGTTTGCATGTATATATTTATGCATGAAAATGTAGATGCATGTCTGTGCACATCAAAATAAACTCTGTTCCATGCCTAAAGGTTCAAAACCCTGTCTCAAAATCCAAAAGCCCTATATCAAATTGTTTTTAGGCTTTGAAATCAAAAAGAAATATGTTTGTATGATTATGCTCTAAGTTTTAAAAATAAATTTAATTCAATCAAACAAAAATCTTGTCTGGAAATACAAGAATACAGGCAAACCCAATATAGACCGAAAATTCAACAACAATGATTTCAGATTTTGAATATACTAATTGAAACAACTTCGAAGTTGATGATTTTTAAAAGAGAAATTAAATTTTTTTATCAAGTATTTTATGAGAAAGAGAGGGGTGAACAGAATTGCCATTTTCTCTAAGTTCTGGCGATTGATCAGGTAATGGACTTCGAGATCGAAATCATAGCTAACTGGAAGACCGTTGAGCTGGGGAAAAATGCTTAATAAAATTTTAGATTCACGTGGATGTTGATTTTGATCGAGTTAGGGTTTAAGGTTTAAAATGAGTTGAGGTTAGAAACGCGATCACTGCGCTATCTTTAGGCCATCGGACATCATCGAACCAGGGCCATTGGAAGCATGGGAGGCTGGCAGTGCTTAGGATGGAGTATCTCGATTTCTGATGATCAGAAGAGGGAGAGCGGGGCGATCGATTGGGGCTCAAGTTTGTTCCAAATTTGCGTGGCTCGAATACGAAATCACCATCGTTTCGAAATTCAAAGTTTTTTTGAGGTTCAGGAACATCGTCGTGGACATGTCGATGACCAGAGATTCAAACTGAGGCGGCCGGAGTGATTGCACATGTGCACATGTTTGCGGTTGTGTCAGGAGGCAGCAGCTTAGGAAGAAAGGGGGAAACTCGAAGCTACTCTCGGGAAATGTAGGTGATAGCTCGGGTATGGACTCGAAGAAAATTCTAGGACACACGGGTTTGTACTTTGACAAATTTAAGGAAAAAAATATAAGGCACACGGGTAGGTTTTGTTGATAGCTCGAAGCAAGTAGTAAAATGATTCGGGGGAGACTAGATGTACTCTCAAGGGGTTAACGTACAAAACAATTTTTCTTTAAAAAAAAATAAAGTTCAAACTTTAAAAAAAAATTAAAATCATGTTTTTAAATGATAGTTTTGATTTGAGTTTAAAACTAATTAAAGTTTTTAAGTAAGGCAATTTTAAATTTAATTTAATTTTGTTACATTATTTTACTATTTATATTAGTTAAATAACATAAATGAGAATGATAGTTAAGATAAAATGCTATGTACACTAATTTTAATCTCTTAAGTAAAGTTATGTAATAAGGATGATTTATTTAACCAAGTTTACAAGATAATCAAAATGATTAACAAAGGTAAGAAGGTTTATCTTTTAAGTTTAATAAGTAATTAATGAATTACTTAAGTGATAAATGATTTACTTAAAAAATAAACTATTTAAATTAATTACTTAATATTTATAGATTAATTAAGTAAATAATTAAGGTTCATTAAATTGTAATTAATTAAGATAATTAATTAAGGAATAATTAATTAATTAAAATAATTAAAATTTAATTAATTAACAATTAAATATTAATTAATTAAGATAAGTAATTAAGGAATAATTAATTACTAAAAGTAACTAAGATTTAATTAATTAACAATTAAGGATCAATTAATTAAGATAATTAATTAAGATAATTAATTAAGGAATGATTTCAATAAAAGTATGTAAGATTTAATTAATTAACAATTAAGGATTAATTAATTAAGATAATTAATTAACGAATAATTAATTAATAAGTAATTAAGATTTAATTAATTAACAATTAAGGATTAATTAATTAAGGTAATTAATTAAGGAATAATTAATTAATGAAGGTGATTAAGATTTAATTAAGGATAATTAATCATTGATTAAAGATAATTAAAGTAATTATGTGATTAATTAGTTTAAATCACACGATTGATTCATCTTAATTGTAGACGATCGATAATTATTGAATGTTGTGTACTGATTGATATCTCTGATATGTAATTGTGATACTATGTGATATGAATTGCTTTGAGCTGAGCTGCGATTCTGTGCTGAATATATTTCTATGTGAATATGAAAAACCCTTTGGCCCGTAAAACGGCATTTGAATTTCGATATGACAGGGAGTCGGATTCCGGTTGGTTATCTGAAACCCACATTGAACCTGTGAATCTTTGTTAATAGCACATCCACATGTTTTTAAATTGACGCTCGCTATTCCGAATAGTGATACGACGAAATGGATAAAATTTGAAGACGGTGGTGAAGACCGGGTGTCTTCGAGAACGATAGGATAACCTGTCGAATGACTCTACACTGAGTGCTCCGGTATAGAGATCCCCATATGTCATGGGGAGTCCGATCGGGATTGTGGATGCCTGGATTATAAGGACTACTTCAGAAGTGCCTTCGGCTGTTCAAACCCTTAACAGACTTGTATGGTTGTATGTGTGACATTACATTTTGAGATATAAAGCATATTTCTTTCAAATACATTTCTATTGGTGGCGGAGAATCTATTCTCTTAGCTTAACACTCTACTTTGAGACGTATGAGCTCAGAGGTTATGTAGTTGAAGGTTATCAGTAATATACTCCAAACTTAGTAATGTGGCATGTGAGTGATGTTGATCATTTGTTGATCGAGGCATGGCTTTTGTGAAAAGCATATCTTTGTGGACGAGACTTCGTCGAACCTCACAACCCGGTAATGGTAGAAATAGGAAAGATGCAGCAAGGTTATTGGGGGTAGAGCCCCTTAAGGTATGTGCGTTTCCTTCTGGATAGAAGTGGTATCACGGTATGAAGCCCAGATACTTAACTTATGTTGATTGCAAATATGTTACTTTGTGATTGATTGTTGTTGAGGCCTCGGATAAAGGTTGGTTACAATCGGGAATGTGTCAGTAGTTACCTAGTTACAGAGGTAACCCGGCCTTGTGTTGGTAGAGATCCAGTTAGGTTCTCCGGGCGTCCCTCCAGAGGCGTACCCATGTGGCCCAGGAAGTTCCTTAGCCTGACCATTGTTGGAAATCCAACCACCAATACACGCCCAATACGGTTTTAATTATAGAACCTGCAATTTAACATGGTAGCCATCGTAGGCATACTATAATGGTACGTATGCTGACTAAGATTAATATTATACTTTCGAAAATGTTTTCTACACTATGCACTAATAATAATATCAAAGAGTTTTCTCATATGAAGCATGTTTGACTATCATAAGGGGAAATCTCCCCCAAGTGTGCGATTGCATTGTGTGTGTGTGCCGGGAGGCCTTATGGTTGTTTCATATTCCAAAAGCATGAACGGTTTTCTTTTAAAATTTTGTTTTTATTCAAAACAACTGTTTTTGTTTAATCATACCAATCCCATGACTGACCCGGAGTTTATTGTTTCCTTTCTAAACTCTAGGTGGCCATAATTTCCACACGAGCAGCCTAGAAGCAGGTTTCTGTGTTTTGGTGCTAGCCGGATTTTGGAGTATTTTGGTTTGGAAGCTATCGGATTTTTTGAAGGTTTTTGACTTGAAGTTCTTTTGGAAGCTTTTTTGATCTCAAGGTGCTTAGTCGATGCTTGCTATCGATCTCTTTTCTTTGAAGCCTTTCTTGAAGTGTGTTAACTTGTTGTTCCACTGTGATGCGTTCTATTTTGAAGTTGTGTTATATGTGTTGAATGCTCTGATGTTGTAATGGATATTGTGATAATGTGGTATCTGCGATGTTGATTTATGGCAGTTCATTTTGTTTCCGCTATTTATAATCATCTAATGTTGTTATAAGCTCCACCCGAACTGGAGTTCGACGTTCGAATCTCCCACAGTCGAATACAAGCGAGGTATTTGATGTCCATTTTTGAACGCTGAATTTCGGGTCGTGACATTCAATTTAGTTTAACACATTTAATTTCCATTTGGTTTAATATTCAATAGACTTTAATTCAATTATTCAATTCACAACTTCTTAACTTAAGTTCACTACTAATTTAATTCAATTTCTGTTTTATTTAACTTTTACTTAAGTCAAATTTCATATCACTATTCAAATTTAGATTTTGTTTTGCTTAACAAAATTTGTTTAACCATTTTAACAATTGGTTTTACTTACCTTTTCTCACTTTACACGTTATACAACTTATTTAGCTAAACTTCCAAATTCTTATTACATAACCACTTTAAAGTTTAATTTCCATTCAATAGCTTATAAAATCTAGTTTAAATTATTTAACCGTCCTTTAAGTAAATTTTGATTTATATAATTCACTTACTTTCTCAAATTTATTTAACTTTACCAAAGTTAAAATTTCTTTAATTTCATATTATAAGCCCAAAACTCATTTTACTTATATTTATCAATTTCACTTGGTTTTTAAATTCAATTTTGTTTATCACCACAAAAATTAAATTTCGATTTACTATGCTAGCAAATCAATCACATAAAAACTTGAAAATAATACCGATGATGCTGTAGTCATCATCCTTATTATTTCCCAGCAATAGTACTGAATTCAGTTCTTTATATTCTTTTAAAATCCTTTTTTATTTATAAATCATATTTATAAAATATTTTACTTATATAATTTCACTATTTCACTTACTTATATAAGATTCATTCCAAATTTATTTATCTTATTAGATTTATTATAATATAGTCTCTTTAACTATGAAAAATAAATTTTGAAATCAATAGGATTCATAATTTTCAAATTCTTAGTTTAAATTCATTTTCATTTACGACTAATATTTATAAATATGCTCATTTAGTTTCATTTCTTATATATAGGATTATTTCACAACTGTAGATCATATTAATTATAATTCCATACTTTATAATTCATTAGCTTATATAATTATTCTTTTACAATTGTTTTTTTTTAATTATTCAAACAGCTTTTATTAACTTATATATATTTACAATTTCAAACAACGAAACAATCAATTTGTATACACTTTAATAATTTCTAAAAAATTGTTCCTTTATATATAAAATATAATTGAGGTAAAATTGTTTCATTTACCCAATTTAAAATAATACTATGTTAACTTGCCTCTATTAAGTTTTTCAATATCCCTATCAGTAACATGGCATCCCACATACCGACCAGAATTCACAAACGACTCAACGAATAAGTAAACACAGTATAAAACAATTTTATAATCAGTAACAAATACGCGCTCATATATATAATATACTCAAACTCAATCTTGGGTGCTACTGTCCCTATCTATACTAAGTACACATCAAAGCTTAGAAATAAACAAAATCTAAGCTTTGATACCAACTGTGATGAACCACAAATCTGTACCCATTGAATCGACAATAGACCACACATATCCGACCCAAAAAGCATAAACCGTGGAAAGTCAAGAGAAAGAAAAGAAGGGAGAAGAAGAGAAGAGAAGAAAGAGAGAAGACACAAAACAGAACAATACAGAGTCTCACATCGCAGCGAAAAACGTATAATATCAATCGATAATCATTACAAAATAGAAACTGTATAGACATACATCAATCAGAGTTCAACCATCAATCACTAATCATCAGCCTAGACAATTGTAATCATCTGCTCGCAATTGCCGATAATATACAACGACTAAACAATGGATAATAAACAGATACATGTATACGAAAAATGAAGATCGCCAGCTCTCCTATTGAAGCTCCAAAAGCACTAAATTTGAACCTCTAAATATACATGGTCTGACCGAGCATTGAATGGGAAGAATGTCAGGATCAGTCTGGTAAACCAGCATGAGAAACGCACTCAACTGAATTTATTAAATTGTCAAACTTTTCCTTTATCAAGACAAAAGTGTCTCGTACACACCAACATATAAACATGGACATGTTTTTACCTTATGATAACTAAAACATTTCATATCAAATTCATGTTATATTACACTAGTGTCTATTGCACAAATAAAATTAATCATAGCCGAAATGGTTACCTATATAGCATTTCGGGGCTATTTATTACGCTATTACAAACAAAACGTAAGCTCGTAGTGAGTTTTGGATTTCCATACAAATGACCAGGTGAAGGGGCAACCATTTGGCAGTACATCTCTACGAGAATGCACCGAGGACTACCAACACAAAACCAGCCTAACTCAATAACTAGATGGTACCGAATATATCATCCTCCAGCCGTTACCGACCTTTTCCAAGATCCCTCTAGCATACAAACCACAATAATCAAATACACGACGTCGTAGCATGTAAAGATATATCTAAAAGATGATGAGCATATCCTACTTGGGAGCGACCACTTAGCTTTGCCGCATCTAACCCTGTTTTGGTCATTTTCGGTTGATGAGGCCTGAGGTAACGATTACATTTCACATATCACATCACTTTGAATGCCAAATGGCTCCGTTGACTATGAATTGCCTTCCATAAAAATATAACCCTTAAGCTCATACGTCTCAAGGAGGGTGTTAAGCTAAGAGAAGTTGCCTTCTATGCCACCACTGATGTATGTTTTTAAAAACCAATGTACGTAATCTTTAGAAATGCAATGCCAGACAAACATCCATACATGTTGTCCAGGAATAGGACAAACCGAAGGTACTTTCCTACCACATCCTGTTGAGAAATCCGTAGGATTAGTAGCGAATAGTCCTTGCATTGGATATTTCATAACGAAGGGACTACTGCTACTGGATATATATTAGGATTTTAACCCCAAACGATCAACAAGCACTCCTCCACTATGAAAATTCTGAATATCAATATCATCGTAACCTAGACAATTGAACGTATACACGTTGGTCCGAAGTGATTTTCGGATAAACCAATCCCGATCACTTCACATCAACTACGCAAAAGCGTTTCTCAACCTCACATAGAAACTAAGTCTCATATACTTATCATGTTTGCAACCTTCAACTTGCTATCCTTCGAGCCAAGAAGGAATTTCGATAGGCTGGAGTAATACTCTGCACTACATGAATCAACATCCTCAACATAAACGATAATCAAGCCTACACAGAAGGCTGTGTACTAAGTGTACGACTAAATAGTTCCCACATCAAGTCAAGAAACTAAAAATGGCCAAATTTTGATAGTCGGTCATTTAACTATCATAGAAACAACAAATATTTAGCACCATAAGTAATCACTAGGCACTTTTAATTAATCTCTTATTAATTAAATCATTTGTCAAACATTCACTTCAAATTATCTTCAAAAAGTATAATCTCAAAACCATTTCAACTTTTCAATATTGGAAAACATTTTCATGTACTTATTTAATAACAAATGATTCACAATCAATTTATTTTCAACACTTAGAAAATAATACATATACTTAAATAACGAATAAGTATAATTTTATTCTTTAAGGAGAACATTCTCTTAAACATACTTATTTAGGTCAAAATGAATGTTGCGTAAAACATCGTTATTGTTATGACAACCCAAAATCATTAGTTTAGGGATTTGAAAATTAGATACATACATAAATCCCATGTACGATACAAAATATTTCCTTTTGAAAATCATTTACTATAATGACAATGTTATAGTCCATCGTTTTCTTATTTGTCGAAAACGTCTATTTCAATAATGAATGTTGAAATCTATGTATTCGATACTTACACATTTTAAACATCTTTAAACCATTTAATTTCATTTACAATATCACTTTTCCAAAACATTCCTTTAATTTAATATATTATTCATTGTCCAAAATCGTGAATATAGTTCTCTAACAAAATTCATTATTATTGCACATTTAATTAAAGGACTATCCACTGTCCAAAATCGTGGATGAAATTCCTTTAATAAACTTCCATATTTAACTTGTCAAATTCAATTGATTCCGGATTTATAAAACAATGTTATAAATTCACATTTTTATTTTATGAAACTTTCATTTAAAAATCCCTTTATTAACCAATTCTATTTATATTTCGTCTATATGCCAAAATCCAAGTTATAAGTTAATTACTAATAATTCTCTTATTTACTAAATTCATTCTTTCTATAACATCACAAATTTATAAATCTTATTTGCTTATAAAATCCATTTATACTTCATTTTAACATTTTCAAAACTCCTTTATAATTCCACTGTTTTTATTCATAAAATATCGATTTTATAAATCTATACATGTAAACCGTTTATAATAATTCAAAAATCTCAATTTAACTTACTTAAGTAAATAATCAACTTCACATTTCAAGAATCACATTCTGGTATATTTCACAAAAATCATAATTTTTATAATATAAAAATTACAGGTAAATTTGCACAAGGAAGAAGTTGCAAAAAAAATTAGTCTTAGGGACAACAAGTTTGCTTTTTAGTCTGAAGGACGCTTTTTAGTGTAAACTGAAAATGATAGTTACAACTATCGTTCTATGAATTATACTAAAAAGTGTCCTTCATCCTAAAAAACAAACTTCTTGTCCCTAAAACTAATTTTTTCTCCAACTTTTTCCTTGAGCCTTAAAACCATAAAAATTATGACATTCATTTATTTAAAATAAATCAATTCCTTAAAAATTCAAAATTCAATAAAACATATATTTCCAAAATATCTTGAAAGTCCTTTTTTATTTGAAAATCATGACTTTTACATTTTTAAATTATCAAAAATAGGCTCAATGCTGCAACAATACTAAATACATCAATCAGGCATCCAAAACATCAAACATCATATGATAACAACATATACATCAATATCTGTAAATAAAACCAATACTGGTGAAGAATCCTGTTGGATCCCTCCAACTTGTCACCTGCGACAAATATACATATGGGAATATGTCTATAATGTCCGCTTCGAGGTAGGCGCATGTATAAAGGGTCATCTGCTCGTACAGGAGAACATATAGGGTCTCATCTGTTCCAAAAGGCAGGAATATATCAAAATACCAATCAATATATATATATATATATATATATATATATATATATCATTTGTCATCCAAACAATCATTAATCAACATAAATAACATTTATTCTCACTTATTTAAAATATCAACAAGTTAGAAAGAGTGAGTTGTGCTCACTTTGCTTACAACATCAATTGTAGTGTTTTATTCTGAATAAAATTAAACTACTGTTTAATTTTACCCAAAACTTTCAATAGCTCCAATCCAGCTCTAAAATGTAATGCTTGTCAATACGAACCCAAAGCAACTTGTTTGGCCAAAAACGAACCTCGTATGAAGAAGTTATATCATTTAGAAGTTTGTACGAATTATTATATGTATAAATTTATAATTTTTGTTTTATTTTAAAACCCTACATTAATATCGTCCCTTACATTCCTTGCATCACGTTTTGGCCATATGCATTTTCTTCTCCCCCTCGTTTATAGGCACATGAAGAAACACATAGCTCGTTCGAAGTTTTTGAACACCGCACCTCCTTCCGATCACTAGACAACGATCCATCGTCACCACGTCGAAGCCCCTACGACCGTTCGCCACTGCCCAGAGCCTCTTGGAGCTCGGTCCCTTATTTCCCTCGATAAATGTATATGAATGGTGGCCACTTGAATGAGATTTGCCAATGATTGGCTTCATTAAAGACGATCTCCACCGTTGGACTTATAGTTCTCGACATGCCTTATGACTTTGTAGTTGAAGTCGAGACGTTAAAGCTAGTTGATTGAGAGAGATCGAAGGGGAAATTTTATATCATTTTCTAACATTGTTTTGTAATTGGCAGCTAGGCTTAAGCAATTAGGTTTTGTGAAAAATGAAGGAAATAAGTCCCTTTTATATAAAATTCTACGACACTATTCATCGCCAAATTTTCCTAACTCCAATCAAAGCATGTCGTCTGGCTTTTATAAAGTTTTACCCCTATTTTGAACACAATGTAATATATATCGAGAGCCAATTCGATCATATTAGGAAGATAGGTTTTCGAATCGACTTATTTAAATTTAAAATTTGCTTAAACAGATTTCTATGCGTTTTAACTTGCCATGACTAAACCGTAAATCCGATTGACATGAAATTAAAATCCTACAATAATATAACATTACGGATCCAATGAAACTAGTTTCATCGAAATCCAAGACTGTATGCAAAATGACTATTTTTACACGTTAAATAAATATTAAAATATTTAATTTCTACAAGATAACTTTTAATTCAATTTCAAAAGTTTTCTAACATCATTCTAATTCAAATAGAATTAATTCATCTTTATAAATCATTTTCATTCATATTAAATTCAATTTCCAGTTATTTCAATAATTTGAAATATTAAATTAACAATTTAATAATCCATATAAATCCTATATTTCAAATGTAGGTTATCCAGCTTATAAAATTTATTTATGAATATTTAAAATCAATTAAATATTCCAATTTTAAATGACTGAAAATCTAGGTCGTTATATCCTCAACCCTTTCGAAAGCAATTAGGAAAAATTCTTAGTTTAATGTAAAAATCAGGGTAACCTTTCGAAAGAATTAGTAGTCAATATAGTCGAAAGGTAGAGTAGTCGCTAGGTTTCGACAAGGTCAGAACCTACCCTTTCGAAAGAAATTATTTAAAGGAAAATGTACTCCTTCGAAAGCAAATACTTTAACAAAACAAGAAACCTTCTTCGAATTCTAATTATAAAACCATTTCGAAAGCATATGTTTCGACTGTGTCAAATGCTTTAGGTAAAATTATGCAAGAATGTTAACTTATGAAAAAAAGCAGGGTTTCGACTCCATTAAAAGCTAACCTTTCGACACTAAGGCTCCCACCCTCCTTCTAAATCACTGCATACCATCTAAGTGATATCGTGTGCTTGATTAATGTTGGTTTTTCCTTTAGAAATAAATCCTAATTTTAGTATGTGTTTGTTGATAGTTAAATAGCCGACTATCAAATATGGACCCAAAAATAATTTTGGAAATATCAAGGAGAGGCGCGTGATTTATATTGCATAGTCATCTCCGATGATGTTATAATGTGTGTGTAAATCTCGTTTTGTTCTTCTACGACAAATGATAAGGAAAATCCATCCACTAATGGTTAGGAGGTGATCTCCGATCTTATATTTGGTTGTTTATTTCCTAAAGAACCGGGGTTGAGTTTACCGGAGTTTATCAAATGTTGTTTAGAAGAGACTAGGATCGGATACGTTATCCATAAACCACTTCGATTCAACTCAAGCGTTTGAAGTAAAGGCATCGTGAAGATGATGGGATTTAGAGACGGAGTTCTCTAGTTTGGTTCGGTCCCAAAACGAACTTGTATGGACGAATGTTAGTATTGCATTGGTTGCCTGGAGAGCAATATTAGCAATCTAAGATGGTTTGCAAGGAGAAAATGGTAAGAATGTGGCCTCTTTGAGCCTCACACCCGAAAATGAATAGAGCAGGGAAATGCGGCAGGGCTAAGTGGGTCGCAACCAAGTAGTGTATGATCATCCCAAATCTAGAGCGATATAAATGTATGCTTGGGAATCCCATTGTGTGGTTGTTAATTGCAACCAAGGGGTGATTATATTCGATGCCACTCGAGAAGGAGGTAGTGCTGGTTATAACAACCCAAAATTTAACCCGTAATAATTAATTTTTTAATAAATTATATAATAAAATAACTTTGTGAAATTATCAGAATTAAGCCACGAAAGTTGCACCATTGTGTCCATAGTGTCAATTTCCATATATGGAACATCAGAATCCGAGTTAATATGAGCTAAGAACGAATAATCAATGAAACAAAAAATATATATATGTATATACAGGTCAACCGGGGCAAGGGGCGGTCGATCGACCGGTAGAACCGGCTAGCCTTTTGGCAAGTGAACGGACATTCATTCGTTCGAACGAATCAGCAGCGATTGAACACGTATTTTGCATTGTTTTAACCGATCTGGTCCCTCCATTTCTACATCCAATGTCCCTTATTCAGCCTATGACGTGGTTGCATTCTATACAATCTCCAAATCCAACTGCTCGAGATCCACTTCTACACCTATAAATAGACCCTAGACCTAACATTCTTTTTCATTCTAGATTTTCTCCCTAGGGGTGCACCTTTAAAGGAAGGACCCTAAAAGGAATTATTTTTCCAAGGAGAGAGCATTTTAATAAAAATATTTTAATACCTCCAAGTGGATCCAGGAAGACCAAAGGAAGAGCTTAGGACCGAAGGTGAGTGGTTGTAATTATTTTAAGATTTCTTTATGTAATTTGAAGTAATAGGGTTTCCAATAATTGTAGTTTTACTACAATTTTTGGAATAACCTTTTCAATTGTTTATTTGTAGTTTTTAGAATTATTTTCAGTCTATTTCCTTTCAGCTATTCTTTTTAGTAATTTTGATTCATTTCTATTAATTATAATTTTTCCATTTATTTATAGTTTACTTACAGTATTTTAGTTTATTTACTGGTATTTGTACATCTTCTTTCTGCGCTTTGGATTTTCTCCAGTTTTCTTTTATTCCTCCTTGTTCTTCGCGTATGGATTAGAATAGGATTAACACGAATACAGATTAAAGTGTAAGAAAACTCAAATAACGAAATATAAGATGTAAATTTCAAAGACTGTAATATAAATGGAGTTGGACTGAAATTACGCCTAATTATGACGACAATTGGGTAGAATTAAAAAGATTGGCCTTGTTATAACTTAGAATTATAACTAAAAAGAGTAAAAGATGAAAGACGCTTATTTTCACACTTAGACCTTGAGTTAAGCAATAAGCATGATTATAGTGTAGGTTATAATAAGAAAAAGAAATGAATAAGGCTTATTTTAAAACTTAGGAGAAATTAACTAGCATAGATGGCAGAAAAAAATGTAAAGGCTTATTTAAATAATTTACCTAAATTAATAAGAAAAGATAAAAGTAGGACCTGTACTAAATAACATTCCCTATTAGAAAAATCGGTGAGCCTAGGGCACGCTTATGCTAAGAACAGTAGTAATTGGTCAAATAGAAATCCAAATCACGGGGGATTTTGATAAGGGGCACAACTAGATATTGTTTGGATGAAGGGCCGGCACCAACAACATTTTCACTATAGATTCTACAGACACATGATGATCTCACGTTAGTCTGAAGTGGGATGAGGGGCAAGCATATGTTCGAGTTAGAGGTAATAAGAAGACCTAATAGGTAGAGCAAAAGGTAGCATGGACATGGTGGCAGTTACGCTTGCGACTTCCATTCGGGTGCTTAGTATTAGCTTTGAGTTCCAAGAGCTTAGTATTGGTGCCTTTCGTAGACACCATTGCCTTCTATGATGGGAGCTATATATGTCATTTGGTCCATAGTAACATTCGTTGTAGGGAGTTATACATAGTATAAAGTTCACAATAAATAAATGCCTTCAACGAAGGGAGCTTTATATGTCGTTTGGTCCACAGTAACATTCTGTGTAGGGAGTTATATATAGTGTCCGGTCCACAGTAGAAAAATGCCTTCTGTGTAGGGAGCTATATATGTCATCTCGTCCCGGTAACATTCTGTGTGGGGAGTTATATAGCAGCTAGTCCGCAGAAATGTACTGTAGAGTAGCAGGCCGATCAAAAAGGATAGAATTAGGGTTACATCCTAATTACAAGATTAGGAATTCAACCTAATCAAAGCAGAAATCTAGGACAAATGCAAGCAATCAAAGTTAACCTATCTTACAAATTGAGAAATATTTGATCATACTTATTTCCAATTTACCTCTTTCTTATTTCCTTTATTATGCTTATTTATTCTAAAACTGTTGTAGATTCTATTGCTTTTATCTTGCTTAAAGATTCTTGTAATTACAATCATTCACCAGACTTTTAGTCTGACCCACTCCTCTATTTTCCCCTTCCCCTCCTCCATAGGCAATCAAGGGAGAAGTCGGTAGAATTGCTGCTGCTTAGCGGTTTCTTAGAGGAGCTCTCCACTATGTATTTCTTTTATTTCAGCTTTAGCTCTTTCTATGTATTGGCTTATTATGAGGGATATTATGTACTCTGATTTTGAGACTATGAGTTTTTGTTTCATAAGACATTGGATTTTTACACATGTATGTGGTATTTGACTATTTATGAAGCAATTATGAAGCTTTTTTTAAATTAAGTTATTATTTTAAGTTTCCATTGTTTTTATCTATATTTGTCTTGTGAATCTTAGTGTTTGTTAGTTTCAGTTATACCTACAACTCACCATGCCTTTAATGTGTCTTTTCAGGTATATTAAGGGGTGTGGGGGTGTTTCACTTGGTATTAGAGCCTAAGATTACCGAATTCCAAAAAACTTATTTTTGAAAGTAAAGTAGTTTTCAGAATAACTTATTTTATAAGTATTTTTCAGGAAAGACTTTTAGAAATGATTTTTTATTATAAAAGGAGTTTTTATAAAAATCCCTCATAAGTCCAGTTCAATCTCCCTTGACTCTTTCCTAAACTATCGTTTTCTTTTCATAATGGCTGATGCCCCAAACCTTCCCAAGGGCATTGCAGTCCTGGCTTGGTTTCAAAGGTACTTAAAAGTCACGACTCTAGATGTACACGAGCCAATGCCCAATCCTGCACCAGCGGGTGGGAATCCCATCAACCCACTTGTCGCCATCAATTTCACTAAGCTTTGTAAAGATTTTGCATGTTTGGGCGAGATGGCTTTATCTGGCAAAGAGATTTTTGCGGTGGCGAGAGCATGGCTTAGGGACACAGAGAGGATTTTTGATCTTTTGGGATTGGATGGTCAACAACGAGTTCTGCTAGCCACTTGGCAGCTAAAGGAGGAGGCATCTTATAAGTGGAAGGTGATGGAGTTAAAGGGTAGAATGTTACTTGGGATGGATTTCAAGAGCGATTCGATAGGAAGTTTCTATCTCAGGTAGAGGAGAGTGTTCAACTAGAGAGGTTTATCGATTCGAAGCAATGGAGTTTGTCTATTGAGGAATACATTAATCAATTCAATGAGCTGTCGCGGTTTGGTAGAGATTTGCTGAACACACATCACAAGAAAGCTATGAAGTTTGCGAAGGGATTGAATCAACGCCTTCTAGGATTATTGGCGACTCATGTACCGATGAGAGCAACTTATGAGTCTATAGTCGAGATGGCACTGATGTCGGGTACAGTCAACGAGGAAGAATCTAAAGAGGAGGTTAAGTCAGAAGTTTCAAAGAAATGGTAGGAAAAGAATAAGACGGAGAAGAAAGGTGATGGTCTTTAGTAGAATATTAAGAAAGGAAGGTTGGACATATGCCCAAGAATTGCTGGAAGGAGAAGTTGAAGGGTAAGTGCTCTACTTGCGGGTAGGCCGGTGATATGAGTAGGAGTTATCCTCAGGGAATGAGTGCACCAATTGCGCCGATTCAAACGTTACACATAGCACCTTCTAGTACCATTCCAGATAGAGGTAGGGAACTCACAGTTGAAGGTTTGATTTCTATATCTGATTTTCCCATTCGGACTTTGTTTAATTCTGCAGCATCACATTCTTTTATATCTAGTTCTCTAGTAAATTGTTTGCACTTGGACATATCATTAGTAGTAGGCCCCATTATTTTTTCAAAACACTTTAGGAGGATCGGCATACTTATCTATGGTTTGTAGGGTTTTAAAATCTTTATCTAAGCGTAGAATTTGACTAACACGTCTATATTATGGGATTTTTGGTGTATGGGATGATCATAAGGATGGATTGGCTATCCACATACGAAGCTATCTTAGACTACGAGAGGAGAGTTGTTAGACATGAGACTTGTAGTGTAGGACTCTAGAGGTATCCTACGACCCGCAAGGGTCAATCATGTTGAGTTTTCTCTATTACCTTGATTCATTGTCATCAGAGTTGCATTCGGTTTCTGTCGTTAGAGGTTTTGAAGACGTCTTTGAGGAGGTTGGGGGACTATCCCCTAGGAGAGAGATTGACTTTGGGATTTATTTGCCTGATAATGCCAAGCCAGTAGCATTACCTGTGAGGCATATGGCACCTAGGGAGAGGAAGGAATTAAGTAAGTAGATTCGTGAGCTTTTGGAGAATCCATTAGAAGGAGCATATCAGAGTGAGGAGCGCCAGTCATCTTCGCCGCTAAGGCGGATGGTTCTCTCCGATTTATGTAGATTATAGGGAATTAAATAAGCTCACCAAAACGAACCGATATCAACTCCCTAGGATTGATGATCCCTTTTGACTAGTTGTTAGGTTCTTAAGTTTTCTCTCAACTTGATCTAGCCACAGGATTCCATCAGCTTAATGTCGCTGATGACAGCATAGATAAGACTGCCTTTAGAAAACCGGACAGATTCTTCGAGTGGTTGGTTATTACTTTTGGTCTAACCAATGCTCCAGCATATTTCATTTGTTTGATGAGCCACGTCTTTAGGGATGTTATGAATATTTGTGGTGGTATTCATGGATGATATCTTTGTATTTTCAGAGAACATGGAGGAGCATGCTGTCCATTTGGAAGAAGTTCTTCGCATAGTTCGTAGTCATCATTTGAGACCTAAGTTTTCGATGTGTCATTTTTGGAGAGACGAAGTTCGTTTCTTAGAGCACGTAGTCTCAAAGGAAGGTTTGGCTATTTACCCCGCCAAGGTCACTACAGTGCAAGATTGGAAGGCTTCCACGAACATACCGAGGTTAGGAGCTTTTTAGAATTGGCTGGCTACTATTGGAAGTTCATTAGAGACTTTGCCAAGATTTCAGCGCCACTCTTGCGACTTACAAAGAAGAATAAAGCTTTCGTGTAGGACGTGGATTGTGAAGATTCCTTCACAAAGCTTAAGAGAGCCTTTACTAGTGCACCAGTGTTAGTTTTACACGAGGGAGCTAAGCCTTTCAGCATATACACTGATGAACGCGGAATAGGTCAAAGAGCAGTTTTGATGCAAGGGGGAGGGTAGTGTGTTATGGTAGTAGGCAGCTGAGGACGCATAAGAAGAACTACCCTACCTAGATTTGGAGTTGGCTGCCATAGTTTTTGCACTTAAGTCTTGGAGGCACTATTGGCTTGGAGAGAGGTTTGAGGTTTTTACCGACCACAAGTCATTAAAGTACCTATTCTCGCAGTAGAACTTGAACTTGAGGCAACAGAGGTGGATGGAGTTTTTAGCCTCGTATGATTTTGAAATAGCTTATACCCCTGATGAGGGTAATGTGGTTGCAAATGCATTAAGTAGAAAGAAAGCAACCCTTAGTCCTTTGTCCATATAGTAGAGGAGCTTGGAGTTTATTTATACTCTTGATTTTAAGCCCTCTACGGACATTACTCTCGGATTGATGGTAACATTAGAGGTGAGGCTACCTTTATGGATCAGATTGGCTCGAGGCAGTGGGAGGAATCAGAGCTCATGGACATTATGGATAGGATTAGGCGAGGAGAGTTCTTGAGACATCTCCATCGCCATTCCATTGATAGCATAGGGCGGCTTTGGAGAGACGGGAGGCTTTGTGTTCCACGCACCAGTGACTTGTTGAGAGCAGTTTTGGAAGTTGCACACCATTCCAGTATGACTATTCATCCAAGTTGTGACAAAATGTATTAGGATATGAAGAGGATGTTCTTTTAGGGTGGCGTGAAGAAGGACGTGGTGGGATTCGTATCTGTGTGTCATATGCCAATGGGTAAAGCATAGCAGTAGAAGCCTAGTGGATTACTTCAGCCCTTAGACGAGTCAGAGTGGAAGTGGGACAGTTTTCTATGGATTTCATTGATGGTTTGCCCCCATTCTAGGAAAGGAAACACTGGCATTTGGGTGATTGTTTATAGATGGACCATGAGTGCTCACTTCATCCCAGTTAAGAGTAAGCGTACGACTACATATTTGGCATCGTTGTATATTCGATAGATAGTCCATCTACACAGAGTTTCTTCTAGCGTTGTTAGTGTTAAAGATCCCATTTTCACTAGTGAGTTTTGAAGAAGCTTACAGGAGGCACTACAGACACAACTTAGGTTGAGTATGGCCTATCACCCTGAGACTGATGGCCAAACAGTTAGGGTAGATAGGGTGCTTGAGAATTTGCTGCAGATGTGCATTTTGGACTTTGGAGGTACTTGGGAGGAGCATCTTCCATTGTTTGAGTTATCCTACAATAATAGTGACCAAACAAGCATAGGAATGGCGCCATTTGAGAATTTATATGAGAGACCTTGCAAGTCCCCATCATCTTGGGTAGAATCAAAGGAGAAGTTATTATATGGACCCATTATGGTTAAGGAGACCTCTAAGAGGGTGGATTTGATTCGGCAAAAGATGAAGACAGCTTAAGAGAGACAAAAGTTGTATGCGGACAAGCTAAGGAGAGACTTAGATTTTGAGGTTGGAGACTTAGTTTTTGTCAAAGTATCCCCGCTTTAGAAGGTTGTAAGATACGGATCTAATGGAAAGTTAGCCCCTAGATTTGTTGGACCATTACCTATCACAGAGAAAGTTGGGAAGATGACTTATCGAGTGAAGCTACCAAAGAGGATCGAACGAGTGCATGACGTTTTCCATTTTTTGCACTTGCGAAAAATGCTTACATGACTCGACGGAGGTGGTAAAGCCTAGTCAGTTAGAGGAGATGGAGGTAGAAAGGGAAGCTTTGGTTCGGCATATCCCTACGAAGATTTTTGGCAGAGACATCAAGAGACTAAGGAATAAGGATGTTCCACTCGTGAAGGTGCAATGGGGAGATGATGTTACAGACTCCACTTGGGAAGCAGAAGACAAGAATCATACTTCCTATCTTCATTTTTTTGATAGTAAGTTTTAGAATTACTTGTTCCATCTTTATATTTGAATATGTTCTTTCTTTTATTATCCTTTGGGAGGATAGGGCTTAGGACTTAACCTATGGATGGTAGGATTTGATGTAAACACATTAGTAGAACATGTTATGAATGATGTATGCTAGTGGTCGCAAGTGTTTGCTACTGGATGCTATGTACGCATATAGGTAGACCAGGTACTATTATTCCTTAGGGATCGGCCTTACTAGGACACCAGAGCATATGCATATAGATGTGCGCATTTTTATTGTACTTCCATGATTGTTATAAATGAATGTTTATCACATGATTGTTGCATTTGGATAATGTTTGTAGTATGCATACAGAATTATCAGTATCATTAGGAAATTTTTGCATTCATTTGGATACATGGCAAAGACACGATTGCATAAAAGGAGGTCAACTGATTTAATAGATTGCCTAGCTTTTGCATTAGTTAGGGAAATTTATACTACACTAATTGCATAAGTATCATAAATTGCATTAGAAAAACTTAAGGACAATGGATGAATGATTGATGATTGAGCAGTTGATTCTAGAATTGGATGAAAACATTTAGCACATTCTTTTATCCTTAGAGATTTTCGAGATGAAATCCCTTAAGGGGGAGAATGTAATAACCCAAAATTTAACTCGTAATATTAATTCGTTGATTAATTAGATAATAAAATAACTTGTGAAATTATCAAAATTAAGCCGAGGAAGTTGCACCATTAAGTCATGGTAATTTTCTAGCTAATTTCCATATATAGAGCGTCAAAATTCGAGTTAATATGAGCTCAGAACGAAATAATCAATGAAACTATATATATATATATATATATATTTATATATACACACATATGCACCGGTCGACCAGGGAAAGGGGCGGTCAACCGCCCGGTCGACCCGTGTTGCCTTTTGGCAAGCGATTAGACATTCGTTCGTTCGAACGAATCAGCAGTGATTGAACACATATTTTGCATCGTTTTAACTGATTTGGTCCCTCCGTTTCTACATCCGATGGCCCTATTCAGCCTATGACGTGGTTGCCCCCTATTCAATCTCCAAATCCAACCGTCCGAAATCCATTTCTACTCCTATAAATAGACCCCTAGACCTAACACTTCTTCTCATTCTAGATTTTCTCCCCTGGGGTTCACCTTTTTTCAGGAAGGACCCTAAAAGGAATTATTTTTTCAAGGAGAGAGTCTTTTAATAAAAATATTTTATTACCTCCAAGTGGATCCAGGAAGACCAAAGGAAGAGCTTAGGACCGGAGGTGAGTGATTGTAATTATTTTATGATTTCTTTAAGTAATTTAAAATAATACGGTTTCCAATAGTTGTAGTTTTACTACGATTTTTAGAATAGCCTATTTAATAGTTTATTTGCAGTTTTTAGAATTATTTTCAGTCTATTTCCTTCTAGTTGTTCTTTTCAGTAATTTTAATTCATTTCTGTTAACTATAGCTTTTTCGTTTATTTACAGTTTATTTACAGTATTTTAGTTTTTTTACTGGTATTTATACATTTTCTTTCTACGCTTTTGATTTTTTTCATTTTTTTTATTCCTCATTCTTCTTCATGTATGGATTAGAATAGGATTAACGCGAATACGGATTAAAGTGTAAGAAAACTCAAATAACGGAATATAAAATGTATATTTCAAAGACTGTAATATAAATGGAATTGGATTGAAATTACGCTTGATTATGATGTTAATTGGACAGAATTAAAAAGATTGGCGTAGTTATAACTTATAATTGTACCTAAAAAGAGTAAAAGATGAAATAAGCTTATTTTCACACTTAGATCTTTGGTTAAGTAATAAGAATGATTAAAACGTAGGTTATAATTCGAAAAAGAACGGAGTAAGGCTTATTTTAAGACTTAGGAGAAATTAATAAGCACAGATAGTAGAGAAAAATGTAAAGGCTTATCTAAATAATTTACCTAAGTTAATAAGCAATGATGAAAGTAGGAGCAGCATCAAATAACATTCCCTATTAGACAAAACGGTGAACCTAGGGTACGCTTATGCTAAGAATGGAAGTAATTGGTCAAATAGAAATCCAAATCACGGATGATCCGGACATGGGGCGCAAGTAGACATTGTTTGGATGAAGAGCCAGCACCAACAGCATTTCCCCTATAGATTCTATGGACACACGGTGATCTCACATTAGCCTAAAGTGGGATGAGGGGCACGCTTATTCTGGAGTTGGAGGTAATAAGAAAACCCAATAGGTGGAGGAAAAGGTAGCATGGACATGGCGGCAGTTATGCTTGCAACTTCCAGTCGGGTGCTCAACGATAGCTATGAGTTCCAAGCACTTAGTATGGGTGTCGTTCGTAGACATCATTGCCTTCTGTGAAGGGACCTATATATATCATCTGGTTCATAGTAACATTCGTTGTAGGGAGTTATATATAGTGTATGGTGCACAGTAAATAAGTGCCCTCTGTGAAGGGAGCTATATATGTCGTCTGGTCCATAGTAACATTCTATGTAGGGAGTTATATTTAGTGTCTGGTCCACAGTAAATAATTACCTTCTACGTAAGGAGCTATATATGTCGTCCGGTCTGCAGTAACATTCTGTGTAGGGAGTTATATAGCAGCTGGTCCGCAGAAAGGTACTATATAGTAGTAGGCCAATCAAAAGGGGTGGGATTAGGGTTACGTCTCCTGGTTACAAGATTAAGAATTCAGCCTAATCAAAGAAGAAATCTAGGACAAGTGCCACCAGTCAAAGTTAACCTATCTTATAAATTGAGCAATATTTAATCATACTTATTTCCAGTTTACCTCTTTCTTATTTCCTTTATTATCCTTATTTATGCTAGAATAGTTGCAGAGTCTGTTACTTTTATCTTGCTTAAAGACTCTAGTAATTGCTATCATTCACTAGACTTTTAGTCTGACCCACTCCTATATTTTCCTGTAACAACCCATAATTTTGTAAATATTTTAATTAAAATTTTATTTGAAATCTTTAATTTTCAAATCATTTAAGAATGAATTTCTAGAATTTTCCAATATAAGTTTGGAATTTGTTTGTAATTTATTTTCCAAATACAATAAAATAAACATTTTTAGAAAATTTTATATTTTGGTCAACTGAAAGTCAAAATTTGACCACAGTTGAAAATTTTTATTTGAATTTTTATATTCTAATCTTTTTCTTTGAAAATGTATTTTATTTTAATATTAATTCTGCTTTTCGTTTCGTAAAATTCCGTTTTATACTTTTTAAATTACATGAAATATAGTGTTTTACACGCAATAATTTCTATATTTTGTTTTCTCTTTTCTCTTTTTCCAATGTTTATTTGTCTAACTTTTATTTTATATTTTATTTGTATAAAATTTGATTTTATTTATTTGATTTTTTGATTGGTTTTATTTTCAATAATAGCTTTCGAAATTTCAGAAGACTTTGGTTACTTTTCCTTAAACTTTGCTTTTTCATTTTACCTAGCTCTTCACTTTCCAGGCCGTTCAAAACCCTACATCTTTAGTCGTTCATTTTTTTGTAACCCTAGCTGCCTCCTTTTTTCCTATTCACGTGAATTGTTTCTCATCCCCTCATCTCATTTGCGTCTGAAGAAAAAAAATACACTAGATCTAAATCATGGCTTCTCCTTCTTCCTTCTTTCCATTTTCCTTTTTGTTTTCTACAAGCTATGCTCGGCCTCCATCTTCTCCTAGCCGACTTCACCACCACTCCACCATCGCCATGCCGACCACATCACCTCTCCATCACCACCTAGCCCCATACCGTGACCATTGGTGCAAAGAACATCACCAAACTTGATTGAAACCTAGCCTAGATCACCATTTTTCACCACCACCTCTCCTATTAGCCTCGGCCACAAACAAAACCTCATCCACCAAGACATGCCATGACCAAAACTACTCCTTTCCATACCTTTATGATGCCTTGACTAGATCTGAACATATGGCCGAGCCATGCTTTGCCATAGGCCTAACCAATAGGACCTAAAATCTTAGCCTTTTAGCCTTCCACTGAATGTAACTTCCACCTCCCCATTTCTCAAGCCATAGCCATTCTTCAAGGCTACTTTGGCTGAGCCTACATACAGTTAAAATGTCATAGCCGAGCCTATGTGTGGAGTGGTCAAGCCCAATTGACGATGGCCGAGCCCACTTGGTGGTTGAAGCAAAGGTTACGTTATGTTTAACTCATATGTTCCGTTGTTCCTATTTCTATTCTTTTGTATTGAAATATATTCTTATATATGTTGTATTTGTTTGCATACAAGATTTTGATCTGACTCTTCATTCACTAAAAAATATGGTCATTCCTTGTCGTGCTTTTCGGGGTTTGTTGTGTATCTCTAGTTTGTCAAATTCTAGCTTTAAAAAGGTGAGTTATCACTCTAGACTTACGTACTTATATAATTGTGAAATGATGACAAATGAATCTATATAAATTGATATGTTATTCATATATGCCTATGATGTGATAATATGATGTTAAATGTTGTTTATATATTTTGTTACATCATCTCATATGCTATGTTATATTATATTGTTTGTTTTATTTACTGTATCATATTGCAAGTTCTCTATCACTATGCGTTCAAATGATATATACCCGAACGCACATTAGAATAAGGAATATCATTATGAGCTGAAATGATAGGCTCGAGTGATTTTTATTGTATTTGATTTACTTGGGATTGCGGGTTGGAAATGATAGAACCCGAATTTTTCTTTTTAAATTACGGATTGAAATGATACATATCTGTATCACTTGACCTAGGTTAGAAAATATTATATAGGCCCATGGTTATATTTTTTAAATACTATTTTCCTACAAATTTATTAAGTATTTTTAAATAATATTTCCCTAAAATATTGTTAAGTATTGAGTTTTATAAATATTTGAAATTTTTAACTTAAAATTTGATTCATTGCTTTAATTATAAAGTTGTATTGGTTTTTCTATAAGTTAAACTTTTATAAAGTTAATAATTGGTTTTAAGTTGAATTAAAGATCTTTATTGATGATAAATAACTTAATAATTGAATTTGACTTAATATGGAAGTTTTAAATCTAACATAATATTTGTTATGAATTTTACTTTATGAAACAGACATGTTTTTTATAATAAATAATTTATTTTGAACTGATAAAAATGGAATACAGTATTAATTGGACATTTTGTATTAAAATTTATTTTACTAGAAAATAATAGTTAATCGATGTCTAAATGAATATAAGGAAAATTTGGTTGTTATATTAACTATGATAAAATGTTCTTTTGTGAAATGTTTTGTTTTGCAAAATAAATAGTTATGATTTTAAAATGGAAAAATGTATCTTAAATAATGACTTAACTTGATGATTGGAAATTGGGTTTCTAAATAAAATTATTAAGTTAAGAAAATAAATGAAAATTTTATTTTATTTAGGAAGTGAGTAATTTTAAAATAAAGTGTTAAGTTATTTGTTGTAGTAGAGTTAAGGAAGAATGTACTTTTGACTTAACAAATGAATCTTAGTTTAATTTGAGTATTTATCAATAAAAATTTATTTTATTAAATCATAAGTGAATGATATCTAAATTAATATTTTTAAAGCGAAAAATATGATTTTCATAAGTTAAAATGGCTAAAATTGAAGTTTTAATGTTGCTGAAATTTTATAGTAAATATGGAAATAGCATTGGTAGGACTTCAGAAATGCTGTGATTTTAAGACAGCATTTGTTAAGTGCTGTCATTTCTGGAAATAAACTAAGTTCTGAAATAATAAAGATCTACTGCAGCACTTTGTTAGTGAGGTTGTTGCAGAAACTGAACTATATGTTGAAATAACTAAATAGCTACTGCAGCACTTTGTAAGTGCTGTTGTTGCTGAAAGTAAACTATTTTGGTTAACTAAATAGCTATTGTAGCACTTGGTAAGTGTTGTTGTTGTTGAATGAAACTGAGCTATTTTGAAATAACTAAATACCTACCGTAGCACTTTGTAAGTGCCGCTGTTTTAAAGTTTGACAATGTTTTTGAAATAGTTCTATATCTGCCGTAACATTTTATAAGCGCTATTGTAGCTGAAAATTTCAATGTTTTGGAAAATTTAAAATTAAATGAATGACATAGAAATGCTACAACTTTGAAATGAAGATTATTTGACATTGAATTTAAATGGTTTAAATGAATATTATTCTAAAGGTGTTATGAATTTTCTAAGTATTAAGATTTCAAAATTATAATATTTTAAAGGGATACGATAACTTTGAAAGTATTATGGTTTTGGAAATGAATTTATTTGAAATTGAATTTGTTTAAGAATTGTCTTTGAATATAGTGATTTGAAAGTCATTGAAATTAATGATTTAAGAATATGACTTTGTAACCTGGTTTTTGTTTAAAATGGTTGTAAAGGGAATATTTCAAGTTTAAGTAAATTGAAACAAGTATTCGGTGAATTGAAATTTGGTTGTATTCAAATGAGATATTATTGGATTGGTTTTGAAATGGAAATGATACTATTGTGATATGGTTTTGAAATGGGTATGATATTTTGGTTTTGGAAAGTATATACTATTTGAAATAAATGATGATTTGGAAATGGATATGCTATTTTGGTTTTGAAAGTATAAGTAATTTTGGAATAAATATCCATGGGTTATAATAACGGTTGGTTGTTAAAGAGATCGAGATCGGAAGTTGTCATACTTTCTGCCAACTCCGAAAACCACTTTAACAACCGTGTACGCGGTTGAGATTCCCGAATGAAGTAGGATGGTGGCGACGTCCTAGAGGTATGTATGTGGACCCGACTCCCGTGAGTTGGCATAAGGTGGCTAAAACAGGAGCGATTCCGGGCCAAGGAGGTAGCCCCTCTTATCGGACACACTCCTTCGATACCATTCTATTACTTTGTGATTGGTTTGGGACCCTTTGATTTTGGGGGAGTGGCTCGAGGTGGGCGATAATAGCTGTTACACGTTACCACCAGTCGGGATAGTAATTGGTATATCTACCCTGGCATTGCCTAGTTGTGCCATGTCACCTACTATAGCGCGCCTTGTGCGACTTTGATTTCTGTCATGCATATGGAGTATCCTCTGGTAGCCTCCCGATTAGGAGGTATTATGGTACTGTATAGACTATTGGCACTATTATGTGTTAAGGGGGATATTGGGTAACTCCTTAACATTATTTAAAAGTAAGTTTATTTTACTATAGACATTATTATAATAGCGAAATATTACTACATAGTAAATAGTTTAACGGATCCTTAGAAGATGGGCGTTCCCAAGCATCCTTTAAATTACTTGCACCTTATATTATAGTTCACTTGAGTTGGTTTACATTGTATAAGTATGTATGTGCTGAGTCGAGTATTTTATTTTGCTTTACGCTTGGTTCAGACCGAGTAATACAGCATTAGAGACTCACCTTCGGAGTTGGAGCTTTGCTTTAAGATACAGCTATCTACTTCTCTTTCATTTGTTTATTTTATTCCAGTTATCCAGTGGATTCCAGTTATGTATTCTGATTTGTACTTGATTATCATATTGAGATTTCTGTTATATCTTGTTTTACTCTGATGTATTTATATAGTAGCTTCATGAACTACTATCTCTTTTCTTTAATTGCATTATATTACTCCGTGTCTGTGGTCTGTGATTTATTTATTTAACGCATATTCTGAATTTTGCCAAATTCATTTTTTTTTACAATTCGGTATTTTAAGCAATTCAAGTCCGACATGTGCGGATGCGAATGGTTGAAATATTGGGTCGTTACAGTTGGTATCAGAGCTTTGGCTCTAGGCAAAACTTAGCATATATGGTAAAAAAATTTACAGAATCACTTTCGTTCGAGCTTGAATCATTTCCTTTTGACTTGATTTCTTTTAAATTTTGGAACGTTCCCTGTGATTCCGAAATCCGTTCTTGTCCCTCACTATGCACATTCTTTTAAATTCTGGAGCATCCCATAGCTCCACTGAATGATTGTAAAGGGGTGAAACTCCTGTACAATGGTCGTTGATTTACCAGAGATTTATATACATCCTCGGTTTAGGTGCTAGTATCTCTTGTTATCCTAAATTCCATCTCTTGAGATCGAATGTAGATTTGCCTCAGTATTCTGCATCAATCTCATTTTTGAAGTCGTAGTGACCCGATTAAGGTTGCCCGCAATTTATATAAGCTTATCCATCTCCCTACTCTGTTATTTATCATCTTGTCTTTTGTTCCAACTTGTCCTCAAATCAAATTTTCTTTGATTTGAGTCAATCAAATTCTGATTCCCAATCCTTGCTTTGTAAATCTATATTTGAAATGTTTTATATATTGTGTTGTTTGAGTTGTTGATGTTGATTTGAGTTTCCGATCGATTCGTCTGATCAACGCTATTGATAGATCTCCAAAACACTTGAAAGGAGCAAATAGACACAACATTGTTTTCAAACTTAGTAAATAAATAAATTTTGTATAACTATATTATATATAAGTATAATTTTATGAATTTCGATAGCTAATTGAATTGGATGTTAACAAATAATATTTGATTTTGTATATATCTTGTAAGCATTGGCTTTGTTTCATATATAAATAATTGAACTAAACATGGTTGTAAATTAATTTGGAAACTAAAATGAATTCAAATCAAGAATTTGAGAATTTAATTTCCGAAGGTTTCAACTTTTGTTTAAAGTTTTAAAGGGTATATTATTTAAAGTATCTCAAGTACAAATTATTTCAAAGAATTAGTGCTCTTTTCTTTTTCGCTGGAAATAATTTCGGTGATGACTGCAGCACCATCGACATTCATTTTCAATTTTTGAAGGGAAGTGACCATTCTATAGTTTTGCTACGGTCTTTCTTTGGAGAATAAAATTGATTTGGATTAATAAAATATGACTTGCTTGATAATATATGTGAAATATGATTTAAAATTTCACTTCATATATATTGTGTATATTTATTTATCTCTAAAATTGTTTGAAGTTAATCAGAAATCTAATTCTAAAATTTATCTTAAAGGAAAATGCCAATTATAAAATGAAATCAAAATTTTGAATAAACATTTAAGTTTGATATAATTGAATTAGAAAGTTTTATTTGTACAATACTCAATTACATTCCAATATAGCTTACCTAAATTATTCAAAAGTTAAATATATAATTGGATAATATACAATATAAAAGGATTTTATAACTAAAACTTGAGTGGTTATAATAAATGTTATGCACTTAAATTTTAGTTATAAAAGAGTAATGGGGTAAATTGAATGAAAAGTTAATTGAATAATTTACAATATAAAATGATGTTAAGGGAATTTATAAATAAATTAGGGTAGTTACAATAAAATGTAAATACACTTAATGTACGTAATTAGATATATTAAGTGGAATAAATTTAATAATAACTTGGAATAAAGAAGAATTAAATTTATTGAATAAATTATGAGTATGATAAATGATTTTCAAATTCCTAATTTTGGACATTGTTAATTTAAGATAATTGGATGATATGATAATGAAGTTAGAAATAGATAAGATTTATTCAATTTAGGTGAAATCAAGTATTAATTTAAGTTGAATTTTTCAAGGTTTTAAATTTATCATCTTATTTTGTTTTCCAATCTCTTTTCTTTCGGGATGTTCCTATTCTCCTGCATCCTAAAGTAGGAAATGGAATTCCGGATTGATCTTATCCCTGAAGTTCATCCTGTAGTTCATCCTCCTAGAAGAACTTATCTTCCCCTATCAGTTTTGAAAACTTTTCAGGAATATTTGGTACTCACTTGAATCTGAGCATTGTTTACCAACCACAGACCGACGTTCAAATGGAAAGCGTGAGTCGAATACTGAACGACCTTCTTCGTGCTTGTGTTCTTGATTATGAAGGACCTTGGGAAGATCATCTCCATCTTGTTGAATTTACCTATAACGACGGTTATGAGGTATAATTTGAATCTTCTTTCCATCTTGTCTAAATCCTATGTTATTCTATCTTGTTTCTCTGTTTTCCGTGCCTCGTTCCTTTTCGGGGATGAAGGGTTTTGAGTGGTGTAACAACCCGAGATTTGCGTCACCGAAAAAAAAAATTAGGATTTTATTTAAATGGAGCAAATAGATTTTTGGGATAAGGATAATTTATTTAAAAATATGGACATTTTAAATAAATGGGTTTTTTAAAAATGAGGCGAAGTATTATTTTGGAACAATTAAAAGTTAATGGGAAATTTAAGAAGGGAATTTGGTTAAGTATGGGTTTTCATGGCTATGTTAACACTTAAACAATTTTTATACATGTTTAGAGCCACTCTCTCTTAAGGGGTCCATTAGCCTAACCCAAACCCACTTGCCATTCTATAAATCATCTCAAACTCTTAACCCTCATTCATTCCAACCCTAATCAAAAAAAATTCCTAAAACCCTAACCTAAAAATGACCACCATGCTTAGGAAAGCTCCATCCTCTCTTATATTGGCTTAAGCTAGTTAATGTAAGGGAAGGTAATGCAAAAACCCTGTTGTAATCCGTTTCTAACTCTCTTTAATTTCTTGAAATCATGTTGTAACTCTTGGTTTTATGTGTTTTGGTATTTTTCTAGCTCCTTGATCATCATTTCTTAGCTTTGGTTAGTGCCATATAGGTGTTTGTTCTTTTGCTTGAGAGGACTACTAGTTAAACCCTCTCATAATCTATGTATAAGCATCTCTTAATTTCTGGAATTAGCCTTGTAACACTTGATTTGTTGTGTTACATGAATATCAAAGCTTGTTGATTATCATTCCTTCCATTTGGACATTGCACACAAGTTGCTTGCTATATTGGTTGTGAGGTAATGCTAGCTATATCATCATCATTGTCATGCTATGGCTAGATATATATCTATGGTATGATTTGATAATTGTTAATGGTCATTACTAAATCATTTGAGCAAGAAAAATTGAATTAATTAACTCATTTCTCTATGTTTTGCAAAATTCTAAAACTGATTTATGCTGCAACTTTGACCATGAATATCTCTTTCAATATCTGATGAAAACATGCCAAATCACTTCCTAGTGATATTTAGTATTGCCATCTATAACCCCTCCAAATTTCGTAGCATCCGGTGATCATTTTAATGGTGAAATCCGGGCTCAAAAACGGACCTGAATGCAGTTTTAGTGCTGGTTTTTGAGCATTTTTTTTCCTGTTTTCAATTTTGAAACTGAAAATTTGTGACACCGCCACAGTCACATCCTTGGTCGGAATCCAACATTTTTGGACACGTTGGAAAACTGGAGTTCCAAACTCCATCTCTAAAAAGTTTGATTAGTATCTGAGTTCATTTGACTCATTGAAATTGCTGTGGAAGAGGGACCCGGATATCAGCCTGAAACAGTGTATTCACTGTTTCCGAGTCCGACTTTGGAGCGTCGCTGCGACTACGTTTCAAGTCGGAATCGAGTAATTCTTTTTGCGCTCTGAAGTAGGAATGTCGGACTGTGTTCCTTCCAATTTTCATGCCATTCGGATTCGGTTTACTGGTCGGAATAACTTTCCGAATTTGGGTTCGCGTCAGTTTTGGACTATTTTCCAACACTTAGAATATTTTCAGTGATTTTCTGGTTTTGTCGATTTCGTTGAGATTTGTCTCTGGATTTCGTACACGGGCTTTATAAAAAGGTTTTAAAAGGATTTTTCTCTCTGAAATAGCTTTCGAAATTATTATATAATATTATTTTTAATTATTAAATTAATTACTCCATAATAGGAGAGTTTTCAAGGGCCGTTTTAAAGTGATTTCAAACCAATTATAAATCCGTTTTCCGTAATTATTTTCTATAACAAAATCCCACACTCATACTTTAGCACTTCGAGCGATGTGGAAAGGTGCTTAAACGATGGGAAAAACTCCGGCCTATGAAACCGTGTGTATTTCCTTTCCGGTTATGCCCCGACCTATTCGATTGATCGTTTTGCCCTGTCGGCCTAGTTTACCGATGACATGAGGTGAACTTTGTACTGCTTTCAGTGTGGAAGCTTACGATTGGTTAGTAAACCGTTTAGGGCAAACGTGGGGTATGGGACTCACGTTAACACTTTACGGGTTCCTTGCTAAAAGTTAGTGACACATTCCTTTTATTAACTTTGGGATAGTGTCTTCGGACTGTCTCCCTTAGAGGTATCATTTTGGCATCTCTACTTAGATGGCCGTTATACATCTCTACATGGATGTATCGTTGTTGGCATCTCTACTTAGATGGCCTGTTATACATCTCTACATAGATGTATCGTCTTTGACATCTCTACTTAGATGTTTTTGTTTTGGCATTTGTGCTTACGTTATGCCGATGATATGAGGCTTGTTATACATCTCTACTTAGATGTTTGTTTCTTCTCTATGTGAGAGATTTTGGTCTTTATTACCATGATATATGTTTCTCTTTTGGAGATTATTATGTTATATGTTGCCTCATTATCTTATCGTGATTATTGTTAAGTTTATCTAACTGATTTGTTTAGCTAGCCTGACCCGAGTATTTTATGCTCGGGTCAGACCGAGTTGTTTCAGGTTAGGTCGTTTTGGACTTAGCTTGCTTCAGTGCTTCCGCTTTGGATATACCCGCTATACTATAGAAAGCTTTACTTGTTATCCATCCTTTATGATACTCTGATATTATGACTATCTTGTGTATATTCATTTGACTCACGAATGCGTGAGTAGTGGCTTTGTACCCACCTTTATATTTGGATCTGTACTTGATGTTGTATTGTGCTGAGACTATTTGCTTATTATCTGATGCTGTTCTGTGTTGATGTTCATTCTGCTATTATTTTTTGTTCTGATGGATCTTTTAGCCATTGTAGTTTTTTCTTTAAGTATTTATTGAATATGTCGAACCACATGCGAAAAAAATAGATTCCATTTTTCGACGTGTTCAGTAGATAGTTAAAGTAAGATTACACATGCTCGCTTCCATTATACTCTATTGTCCGCATTAGCAGACGGTATTATCCATATAATACTCTTTGTTAATAAGGCTCTCTGAGTGGGGCGTTACAGCTTGCTTCAGAACTAAGTATAATAAACACAGAACAGTAACACTTAGTACAATACATCTTAGTATGATTCAAATATTACAATGCCCTTTCCTCATGACATTGGATAGATAAGTTAGGAATATGTTTAGGAATACATTTATATTCCGTAGTATTCCATTTGAATTATCTATCTTTGAATCATGCTTAACTCGTATCTTATCTTATCTTTCAGTATGGTTGGGAGAGGTAGGAACCTCCGTTCTGCTGATGCTGGACAGTCCAGCAACCCTCCCCCAGAGGGCGTATACATGACCACGGACCAGATCATGGAGCTAGTTCGTAACTCTAAGTCACACTCTCAGTCTCCTGCACCAGTTTCTGATGCACCGCGCAAGTCTGCTTTTGCGCGTCTATGCAGCGACTTTATTCATCTCGGAGGGAAGCCGTTCAGTGGCTCCGAGACTATTCTGGAGGTCCAGGCTTGGATTAGAGTTTGCAAGTGTAATTTTACTCGCATGGCTATCCCCGACCACGAAGAGTTCTTGTTGCTTCTAACCATCTTGAGGGTCGTGCCTTGGATTGGTACGAGCTGCTTGTCTCCGAGACCGATGAGGCCTCACTCACTTGGGTCCGGTTTCGAGAGCGCTTCTTTCTCAAGTTTGTCCCCGAGTCCGAGAAGATAGCCCTTGCACGCCGCTTTATTGACCTTAAGCAAGGGAAGACCTCTGTTGCTGACTATTCATCATCTTTCGAGGCCCTGTCAAAGTATGGCCTCAATTTCATTAGCTCACCTTATAAGAAGAATCTCATGTTTGTAGAAGGCCTGAAGAAATATTTGAAGAAACAGCTTAAGCTCCCTTTTGATGAGCTAGTTGACGCAGCGCTTCACCTTGAAGCGGTATAGCATGAGAGAGACAGTGATGTAGATGGTGAGGGTTCCAAAAATCCCAATCAGAAGCGGGGCCCATTTCAGAAGTCCAAGTCTTGGCATAAGAAGAAGAAGACAGGCAGCTCTACTTCTTAGACTCAGCCTCAGTCTATTGCTCAACTTAGTGGAACACCTTCCATTCGGAAGTGTTTCAACTGTGGATCTACCGATCATATGTTTAAAAAGTGTCCTAAGCCTCTTTTCTGCCGCTATTGTAAGAAGGAGGGTCATCTTATTGCCACTTGTCCTACTGCACCTCCTAGATCTGGCAAGCTTAATGCTGCCAAGGCTCCTACATCCTCAGCTCAGCTTCGAGGTACGCATCCTTCCGTTCTCGAAGGTTCTATTTTATTTCATGGTAGATCTTGTAGAGTTCTCTTTGATACGGTGCCTCTCACTCATTCGTATCAAAGGAACTAGTTGATAATTTATCTTTGGATGTTACTTGTTTGGTTTCTTCACTAAGGATTGTGAATCCCATCGGCGGATCCACGACCCTTAGCCTGCTTTGTGAGGACATAGATATTGATCTTTGTGGATTTTCTTTCCATGCGAATCTGCACGTTATGTGGTATTTGGGCTTTGACATGATTCTTGGCATGGATTGGCTCGGTCAGTACGACGCCAAAATCATTTGTTCGGAGCGGATATTATTTCTTCGTCATCCTGACTCGTCCGCTCCATTAGCTATTGCTCTTCAAGATGTTGGGATTTCTGATATTACTTTATTTGCTCTTGATTCACGAGATTAGGATGTGGACATATCTCGTATTCCTGTTGTTCGGGATTTCCCCGATATATTCGAGCCAGTATCAGGCCTGCCGCCAAAGCGGGCCATTGAGTTCCGCATCGATCTCATTCCAGGCTCCCACCCAGTTGGGCGTCCTCCCACGAGGATGTCTACTAAAGAGAATGAGGAACTCAGGAAGCAGTTAGTAGAGCTTGAGGCGAAGCAGTTCATTCGGTCCAGCTCTTCGCCATGGGGTGCTGCTGTGGTCTTCGTTAAGAAGCCTGATGGCTCTCTTAGGCTTTGCATTGACTATCGCAAGCTTAATGAGTTGACCATCAGAAATCGTTATCCATTTCCACGGATAGAAGATATGTTTGATCAGTTAAGCGGTGCGACGGTCTTCTCCCAGCTCGACCTTGCCACCAGATTTCATCAGCTCCGAGTTGCGGAAGATAACATTCCTCTTACCGCTTTCCGCACTCGTTATGGTTCTTTTGAGTGGTTGGCCATGCCATTCGGCTTGACGAACGCACCGGCTTTCTTCGTCAATCTTATGAATCGAGTATTCCGAGAATACATCAATAGATTCATTCTGGTTTTCATCGACGATATTCTTATTTATTCTAGATCCGAGGCAGAGCATGCTCATCATTTGCGGATCGTCTTGGATACTCTTCGTCAGCATCAGCTTAAGGCCATGCTCTCCAAGTGCCATTTTTGGGAGAGCAAGGTCAAGTTCTTGGGCCATATTGTATTATCTGAGGGTATTTCTGTCGATCCTGCCAAGATCGAAGCTATTCAGAATTGGAAGCAGCCCAAGAACGTTCATGATATTCGCAGCTTCCTTGGTCTGGCTGGTTATTACCGTCGGTTTATCAAAGATTTCTCTCGAGTTGCACTTCCCCTTACGACGCTGACTCGTAAGGGTGTTCGCTTTATTTGATATGATAAGTGTGAAGCTTCCTTTCAGCGACTGAAGGAACTTCTCACTCATACTCCTATTCTGGTGGTTGCAGAGAGTAACCATGATCTTCTTGTATACACCGATGCTTGTGGTAGCGGGCTCGGTGCCGTGCTTATGCAGAAGGATCGGGTAGTTGCTTATGCTTCTAGGCAACTGCGTCCGAATGAGGTTCGCTATTCTACTCATGATCTTGAGTTAGCAGCTATCGTCTTTGCCTTGAAGACGTGGCGTCACTTTCTATTAGGCGAACGCTTCATTCTTTACACCGATCACAAGTCGCTGAAGTATCTATTCAGTCAGAGGGATCTCAATATGAGGCAGCAGCGATGGCTTGAGTTTCTCGCCTCATATGATTTAGATATTCAGTATACCCCTGGCAAGGGTAATCGAGTTGCAGATGCACTCAGTCGCAAGCACTCGGCGGTAGTTTTTATGATGATTGCCGAGTGGGATATTCTTCAGACCCTATCTTTGTGTGATATTAGAGATCGAGCTCCATCTTCTGATTCTCCGGTCTTATTATTCAGCTTGGAAGCTCGTCCTATCTTATTGGATCACATTGCCTATGCTCAGCGGCAGGATCCAGACTTATTGCATCTTATTCATCTTCTCGAGTCGGGATCCAGTGATGAGACATTGCTGGATTATTCTCTTGATTTTCATCGGTGTCTTCATAGGAAGAACCGTATTGTTGTACCATCTGATTTATCACTTAGGCGTGACATTCTGGACGAGTGCCATCGCACTAAGTACACTATACATCCCGGTTTGAGTAAGATGTATGTCGATATGTGCCGACTATATTATTGGGAGGGTTTGAAGAGAGATGTTGCAAGTTATGTGAGCGATTGCATGACTTGTCAACGGATCAAGGCCGAGCATCAGCGTCCATCTGGTCTTCTTCAGCCTCTAGAGATTCCATTATGGAAATGGGATCAGATATCCATGGATTTCATTGATGGTCTGCCTCGATCGAGGTCAGGCCATACTTCTATCTGGGTTATTGTTGATCGCTTGACCAAATCGGCTCATTTCATTCCGATTAAGCCCACTCGGACTGCACCTCAGTTGGCCAAGCTCTATGTGAAGGAAGTCATACGACTTCATGGCATTCCTAGCTCTATCATATGTGATCGAGACACCATTTTCACTAGTCACTTCTGAAAGTTCCTACAGTCAACTTTGGGCACAAAGCTGAATCTCTCTACTGCTTATCACCCTCAGGCTGACGGTCAGACTGAGAGGGTGAATCGTGTTTTGGAGGATCTTTTGCGCTGTTGTATTCTGGATTTCGGAGGTAGTTGGGAGGATCACTTACCTCTCGTAGAGTTCTCCTACAACAACAACTATCAGTCTAGTATTGGCATGGCACCTTTCGAGGCCCTATACGGAAGGCCATGTCGCTCTCCTGCCTGTTGGTTAGAATCTGGCGAGAAGCTCATTCTTGGTCCAGATTCAGTTCGGGAATCTTCTGAGAAGATTGTTCTTATCCGTCAGAGAATGAGAGAGGCACAGGACCGCCAGAAATCCTACACGGACAACCGTTGGAAGCTTCTTGAGTTCTCCATTGGTGATTTTATCTTCATTCGGATTTCTCCCATGAAGGGGGTGGTGCGTTTCAGCTCTACAGGGAAATTGGCTCCTCGCTATGTTGGACCATTTCCTATCGCGGAACGCATCGGCCCCGTTGCTTATCGTGTGGCTCTACCTGCTCACTTTTCTGGAATGCATGACGTGTTCCATGTGTCTCAGCTTCGCAAGTGTGTGCGCGATTCTGATTCTATTATTGAGCCACATATCGTGCCTGATTTAGAGATCTCACCTGATTTATCATTGGATAAGCAAACCCTTCGTGTTCTTGATTCAGAGGTCAGACGCCTTCACAACAAAGAGGTTCAGCTTGGGAAAATTCAATGGTCACCGAATCCTAAGGACTGCACTTGGGAGACCAGAGAATTTATCGAGCGTTCTTATCCTGGCTTTCTTCCATCTTCTAGTATGGTTGAGAATCTCTATTTGATCTTCTATCATTTCTTTTGTGGATTAGACGCTATAGACGACGTCCATCTTAAGGAATTGCGGGGACGCAATTTTCTTAAGGGGGGAGTCTGTAACAACCTGGGATTTGCATTACCGAAAAAAAAAAAAAATTTAGGATTTTATTTAAATGGAGCAAATGTATTTTTGGGATAAGGATAATTTATTTAAAAATATGGACATTTTAAATAAATGGGTTTTTTTTAAAATGAGGCGAAGTATTATTTTGGAACATTTAAAAGTTAATGGGAAATTTAAGAAGAGGATTTGGTTAAATATGGGTTTTCATGGCTATGTTAACACTTAAACAATTTTTATACATGTTTAGAGCCACTCTCTCTTAAGAGGTCCATTAGCCTAACCCAAACCCACTTACCATTCTATAAATCATCTCAAACTCTTAACCCTCATTCATTCCAACCCTAATCAAAAAAAATTCCTAAAATCCTAAACCTAAAAATGGCCTCCATGCTTAGGAAAGCTCCATCCTCCCTTATATTGGCTTAAGCTAGTTAAAGTAAGGGAAGGTAATGCAAAAACCCTCTTGTAATCCGTTTCTAACTCTCTTTAATTTCTGGAAATCATGTTGTAACTCTTGGTTTTATGTGTTTTGGTATTTTTCTAGCTCCTTGATCATCATCTCTTAGCTTTGGTTAGTGCCATATAGGTGTTTGTTCTTTTGCTTGAGAGGAATACTAGGTAAACCCTCTCCTAATCTATGTATAAGCATCTCTTAATTTCTGGAGTTAGCCTTGTAACACTTGATTTGTTGTGTTGCATGAATATCAAAGCTTGTTGATTATCATTCCTTCCATTTGGACATTGCACACAAGTTGCTTGCTATATTGGTTGTGAGGTAATGCTAGCTATATCCTCATCATTGTCATGCTATGGCTAGATATATATCTATGGTATGATTTGATAATTGTTAATGGTCATTACTAAATCATTTGAGCAAGAAAAATTGAATTAATTAGCTCATTTCTCTATGTTTTGCGAAATTCTAAAACTGATTTATGCTGCAACTTTGACCATGAGTATCTCTTTCAATATCTGATGAAAACATGCCAAATCACTTCCTAGTTATAGTTAGTATTGCCGTCTATAACCCCTCCAAATTTCGTAGCATCCGGTGATCATTTGAATGGTGAAATCCGGGCTCAAAAACGGACTTGAATGCAGTTTTACTGCTGGTTTTTGAGCATTTTTTTTCCTGTTTTCAATTTTGAAACTAAAATTTTGTGACACCGCCACGGTCACATCCTTGGTCGGAATCCAACGTTTTTGGACTCGTTGGAAAACTGGAGTTCCGAACTCCATATCTAGAAAGTTTGATTAGTATCCGAGTTCATTTGACTCTTCGAAATTGTTGTCGAAGTGGGACCCGGATCTCAGCCTGAAACAGTGTATTCACTGTTTCCAGGTCCGACTTTAGAGCGTCCCTGCGACTTCGTTTCAAGTCGTAATCGAGTAATTCTTTTTGCGTTCTGAAGTAGGAATGTCGGACTGCGTTCATAACAATTTTCATGCCATTCGGATTCGGTTTGCTGGTCCGAATAACTTTACGAATTTGGGTTCGCGTCAGTTTTGGACTATTTTCCAACACTTAGAATATTTTCAGTGATTTTCTGGTTTTGTCGATTTCGTTGAGATTTGTCTCTGGATTTCGTACACGGGCTTTATAAAAAGGTTTTAAAAGGATTTTTCCCTCTGAAATAGCTTTCGAAATTATTATATAATATTATTTTTAACTATTAAATTAATTACTCCATAATAGGAGAGTTTTCAAGGGCCGTTTTAAAGTGATTTCAAACCAATTATAAATCAGTTTTCCGTAATTATTTTCTATAACAAAATCCCACGCTCATACTTTAGCACTTCGAGCGATGTGGAAAGGTGCTTAAATGATTGGGAAAAACTCCGGCCTATGAAACCGTGTGTATTTCCTTTCCGGTTAATCCCCGACCTATTCGATTGATCGTTTTGCCCTGTCGGCCTAGTTTACCGATGACATGAGGTGAACTTTGTACTGCTTTCAGTGTGGAAGCTTACGATTGGTTAGTAAACCGTTTAGGGCGAACGTGGGGTATGGGACTCACGTTAACACTTTACGGGTTCCTTGCTAAAAGTTCGTGACACATTCCTTTTATTAACTTTGGGATAGTGTCTTCGGACTGTCTCCCTTAGAGGTATCATTTTGGCATCTCTACTTAGATGGCCGTTATACATCTCTACATGGATGTATCGTTGTTGGCATCTCTACTTAGATGGCCTGTTATACATCTCTACTTAGATGTATCGTCTTTGACATCTCTACTTAGATGTTTTTGTTTTGGCATTTGTGCTTACGTTATGCCGATGATATGAGTCTTGTTATACATCTCTACTTAGATGTTTGTTTCTTCTCTATGTGAGAGATTTTGGTCTTTATTACCATAATATATGTTTCTCTTTTGGAGATTATTATGTTATATGTTGCCTCATTATCTTATCGTGATTATTGTTAAGTTTATCTAACTGATTTGTTTAGCTAGCCTGAACCGAGTATTTTATGCTCGGGTCAGACCGAGTTGTTTCAGGTTAGGTCGTTTTGGACTTAGCTTGCTTTAGTGCTTCCGCTTTGGATATACCCGCTATACTATAGAAAGCTTTACTTGTTATCCATCCTTTATGATACTCTGATATTATGACTATCTTGTGTATATTCATTTGACTCACGAATGCGTGAGTAGTGGCTTTGTACCCACTTTTATATTTGGATCTGTACTTGATGTTGTATTGTGCTGAGACTATTTGCTTATTATCTGATGCTGTTCTGTGATGATGTTCATTCTACTATTATTTTTTGTTTTGATAGATCTTTTAGCCATTGTAGTTTTTTCTTTAAGTATTTATTGAATATGTCGAACCACATGCGAAAAAAAATAGATTCCATTTTTCGACATGTTCAGTAGATAGTTAAAGTAAGATTACACATGCTCGCTTCCATTATACTCTATTGTCCGCATTAGCAGACGGTATTATCCATATAATACTCTTTGTTAATAAGGCTCTCGGAGTGGGGCGTTACAAGTGGGGAAGAGTGTAACAACCCAAAATTTTATAAATATTTTAATTAAAATTTTATTTGGAAACTTTGACGTTTAAATCATTTAAAATTGAATTTTTGGTATTTTCCCATGTAAGTTTTGAATTTGTTTGTAATTTATTTTCCAAATACAATAAAATAAACATTTTAAGAAAAATTTATATTTTGGTCAACCGAAAGTCAAAGTTTGACCATAGTTGAAAATTTTAAATTTGAGTTTTTAAATTCTAATCTTTTTCTTTAAAAGTTTATTTTATTTTAATATTAATTCTTCTTTTCGTTTTGTAAAATTCCGTTTTACACTTTTTAAATTAAATAAAATACAGTGTTTTACACGCAATGATTTCTATATTTTATTTTCTCGTTTTCCTTTGTTTATTTCCCTAACTTTTATTTTCTATTTTGTTTGTATAAACTTTGATTATATTTGTTTGATTTTTTGATTGGTTTTATTTTCAATAATAGATATGGAAATTTCAAAAGACTTTGGTTACTTTTCCTTAAACTTTGCCTTTTCATTTTACCTAGCTCTTCACTTTCCAAGCCGTTCAAAACCCTACATCTTCAGCCGTTCATTTGTTTGTAACCCTAGCCGCCTCCTTTTTTCTTATTTACGTCAATTGTTTCTCATCTCCTCATCTCATTTGCGTCTGAAGAAAAAATATATACACTAGATCTAAATCATTGCTTCTCCTTCTTCCTTCTTTCCATTTTTCTTTTGTTTTCTACAAGCTATGCTTGGCCTCCATCTTCTCCTAGCCGACTTCACCACCACTCCACCACCACCATGCCGACCACATCACCTCTTCATCACCACCAAGCCCCATGCCGTGATCATTGATGCAAAGAACATCACCAAATTTGATTGAAACCTAGCCTAGATCACCATTTTTCACCACCACCTCTCCTATTAACCTCGTTCATAAACAAAACCCCACCCACCAAGACATGCCATGACAAAAACTACTCCTTGCCGTTCCTTTATGATGCCTTGACAGATCTGAACACATGGACGAGCCATGCTTTGCCATATGCCGAACCAATAGCACCCAAAACCCTAGCCTTTTACCTTCCATTGAATGTAACTTCCACCTCCTCATTTCTCAAGCCATAGCCATGCTTCAAGGCTACTTTGGCCAAGCCTACATGCCATGAAAATATCATGTCCGAGCCTATGTGTGGTGTGGTCAAGCCCACTTGACCATGGCCGAGCCCACTTGGTGGTTGAAGCAAAGGTTATGTCATGCTTGTCTCATATTTTTCGTTGTTCTAATTACTTTTCTTTTGTATTGAAATATATTCTTATATATTTTGTCTTTATTTGCATACAAGATTTGGATCTGACACTTCATTCACTCAAAAATATGGTCATGCCTTGTTGTGCTTTTCAGGGTTTGTTGTGTATCTCTAGTTTATCAAATTCTAGCTTTAAAAAGGTGAGTTATCACTCTACACTTATGTACTTATATAATTGTGAAATGATGACAAGTGAATCTGTATAAACTGATATGTTATTCATATATGTGTGTGATGTGATAATATGATGTTAAATGCGGTTTATATATTTTATTACCTCATCTGATAAGCTATGTTATATTATACTCTTCATTTTATTTACTGTATCGTACTGCAAGTTCCCTATCTCTATTGGTTGAAATGATCATATCCGAACGGACATTAGAATAAGAAAAATCGTTATGAGCTAAAATGATAGGCTCGAGTGATTTTATTGTATTTGATTTACTTGGGATTGCGGGTTTGAAATGATAGAACTCGGATTTTTCTTTTTAAATTACGGATTGAAATGATACATATCCGTATCACTTGACCTTGGTTAGAAAATATTATATAGTCCCACGGTTATATCTTTTAAATAATATTTTCCTAAAAATTCACTAAGTATTTCTAAATAATATTTCTCTAAAAGATTGTTAAATATTTTGATTTTTATAAATATTTGAAATTTTTAACTTAAAATTTGATTTATTGCTTTAATTATAAAGTTGCATTGGTTTTTCTATAAGTTAAACTTTTATAAAGTTAATAATTGGTTTTAAGTTGAATTAAAGATCTTTATTGATGATAAGTAACTTAATAATTGAATTTGACTTAATATGGAAGTTTTAAATCTAACCTAATATTTGTTATGAATTTTACTTTATGAAATGGACATGTTTTGTATGATAAATAATGTATTTCGAACTGATAAAAATGGAATACAGTATTAATTGGACATTTTGTAATAAATTTATTTAACTAGAAAATCATAGTTAATCGATGTCTAAATGAATAGATTTATAAGGACAATTTGGTTGTTATATAAACTATGATAAAATGTTATTTTGTGAAATTTTATGTTTTGCAAAATAAATAGTTATGATTTTGAAATGAAACAATGTATCTTAAATAATGACTTAACTTGATAATTGAAAATTGGGTTTTTAAATAAAATTATTAAGTTAAGTAAGTATATGAAAATTTACTTTTATTTAGGAAGTGGATAATTTTTAAAATAAAGTGTTAAATTATTTGTTATAGTAGAGTTAATGAAGTATGTACTTTTGACTTAACAAATGAATCTTAGTTTAATTTGGATATTTATTAATAAAATTTTATTTTATTAAATCATAAGTTGAATGATATCTACATGAATATTTTTGAAGCGAAAAATATGATTTTCATAAGTTAAAATGGCTAAAATTGAAGTTTTAATGTTGCTGAAATTTTATAGTAAATTTGGAATTAGCATTGGTAGCACTTCAGAAATGCTGTGATTTTAAGACATCATTTGTTAAGTGCTGTCATTTCTGGAAATAAACTATGTTCTGAAATAATAAAGAGCTACTACAGCACTTTGTAAGTGCTGTTGTTGCAGAAACTAAATTGTACGTTGAAATAACTAAATAGCTACCACAACACTTTGTAAGTGCTGTTGTTGCTGAAAGTAAACTATTTTGATAACTAAATAGCTAATGTAGCACTTGGTAAGTGCTGTTGTTATGAAACTGAGCGTTTTTGGAATAACTAAATACCTACCATAGCACTTTGTAAGTGCTGCTGTTTTGAAATTTGACAATGTTTTTGAAATATTTCTATATCTACCGTAACATTTTATAAGCGTTGTTATAGCTGAAATTTTCAATGTTTTGGAAAATTTAAAATTAAATGAATGAACTTAGAAATGCTATAACTTAGAAACGAATATTATTTGACATTGAATTTAAGTGGTTTAAATGAATATTATTTTAAAGGTGTTATGAATTTTCTAAGTAATAGGATTTCCAAATGATAATATTTTAAAGGGATATGATAACTTTGTAAGTACTATGGTTTTGGAAATGAGTTTATTTGAAATTGAATTTGTTTAAGAATTTTCTTTAAATATAGTGATTTGAAACTTATTGAAATTAATGATTTAAGAATATGACTTTATAACTTGGTTTTGGTTTAAGGTGGTTATAAAGGGAATATTTCAAGTTTAAATAAATTGAAAGAAATATTCGATGATTTGAAATTTGGTTGTATTTAAATGAGATATTATTGGATTGGTTTTGAAATAGTAACGATACTATTGTGATGTGGTTTTGAAATGGGTATGATATTTTGGTTTTGGAAAGTATATACTATTTGAAATAAATGATATGATTTGGAAAAGGATTTTCTATTTTGGTTTTGAAAGTATAAATGATTTTGGAATAAATATCCATGGGTTATAATTATGATTGGTTGTTAAAGAGACCAGGATCGGAAGTTGTCATACTCTCTGCCAACTCCGAAAACCACTTTAACAGCCGTGTACGCGGTGGAGATTCCAGAATGAAGTAGGATGGCGGCGACGTCCTAAAGATATATACATGGACCCGACTCCCGTGAATTGGCATAAGATGACTAAAACAGGAGTGATTCCATGCCAAGGAGGTAGCCCCTCTTATCGGACACACTCCTTCGATACTATTCTATTACTTTGTGATTGATTTAGGGCACTTTGATTGTAGGGGTGTGGCACGGGGAGAGCGGTAGCAGCTGCTATGCGTTACCACCAGTCAGGATAGTAATTGGTATATCTACCGTGGCATTGCCTAGTTGTGCCATGTCACCTACCCTAACGCGCCTTGTATGAGTTTGATTTGTGTCGTACATATGGAGTATCCTCTGGTAGCCTCCCGATCATGAGGTATTACGGTACTATATGACTATTGGCACTATTATATGTTAAGGGGGATATTGGGTAACTCCTTAACGCTATTTAAAAGTAAGTTTATTTTACTATGGTCATTATTATAATAGCGAAATATTAATACATAGTAAATAGTTTAACGGATCCTTAGATGATGGGCGGTCACGAGCATCCTTTAAGTTACTTGTACCTTATATTGCATTTCACTTGAGTTGGTTTGTATTTTATAAGTATGTATGTCCTAACTCGAGTGTTTTGTGTTTCGCTTTGCGCTTGGGTCAGACTGAGTGATACAGCATTAGAGACTCACCTTCGGAGTTGGAGATTTGCTTGAAGATCTGGCTATCTACTTCTCTTTCATTTGTTCAGTTGATTCCAGTTATCCAGTGGATTCCAAAGATGTGTTCTGATTTGTACGGGATTATCATATTGAGACTTCTGTTTTATCTTATTTAACCCTGATGTATTATATAGTAGTTTCATGAACTACTATCTCTTTTCTTCCGTTGCATTATATTACTCTTTGTCTGTGATTTGTGATTTATTTATTTACCATATATTCTGAGTTTTGCCAAATTCATTTTTTTACAATTCGGTATTTTGAGCAATTCAAGTCTGACATGTGCGGATGAGAATGGTTGAAATATTGGGTCATTACATTTCCCCTCCCCCCATATGCAATCAAGGGAGAAGTCGGTAGAATTGGAGGAGCTTTTTACTATGTATTTCTTTTCTTTCTTCTTTAGTTCTCTCTATGTACTGGCGTATTATGAGGGATATTATGTACTCTGATATTGAGACTATGAGTTAGTGTTTCATGAGACATATTGGATTTTTAGACGTGTATGTGGTATTTGTATTTGACTTATTTATGAAGCAATTACGAAGCTTTCCTTTTATTAAGTTTTTTTTTAAGTATCCGCTATTTTTATGTATATTTGTCTTGTGAATCTTAGTCTCTATTAGTTTCAGTTATACCTACAACTCACCATGCCTTTTATTGTGTCCTTTTGGATACATTAAGGGGTGTGGGGTGTTTCATCGGTCTTGAATAGCAAAGGTGCAATGTATTATAGCCTCCCATACATTTTATCTAGAGGTGTACGGATTCGATGGGTAGAACCTTACCCTTTCATAGTTGGAATGCATTATCCACTATGAGCCTTTGTTTTTGATTGTAAAACCTAGTATGCTGGAAATTAATTAATGTAACAATTTCAGCTAAAGTACTTATATATTAGACACTATTATAATATCAAAAGATTTCATATGAAATGTTTTGGTTATCGTAAGTTAAAAACCCATCGGTGTTTATGTGTGACATGGTCTTATGAGATACCTTTGATTTTAAAAGATTTCTATAACTCTAAAAGATCAGTTGGGTATTTTTTCCCATGCTGGTTTCCGAAACTGACTCGGATGTTATTTTATTATAATGCTCTGGTCGGATTGAGCATATTACAAATTTAGTTGGATGCTTTGGAGCTCAAGGAGACGAAATGGAGGCCCAGAGAAGCATTCACGTATATGTTTATTTTCGCTGCTTTGAAAATCATCAGCATTTGTGAGGACATGTTGTTATAATTGTCCAAGCTAATGATTGTGATTGTTGTTGTACTCTGATGGATGTTTGTATATAATAATTTCTCTTTTGTAAAGATCATTGGTATTATATTATATTATATATTGTTCCGCTGCGTTTGCGAGATTCTTTGTTTAGTTTCTTTCCTCCTCCTCTTCTTCTTCTTTTTTTTTAATTTTCCCCTAACATTCAGGTTTTTCGGCATTCGATTGCTCGACACGCAATACAGTGGACATGTTAGTGTCAATTTTCAAGGGTCGGTTATCCTAGTCATTAGATTTGTTATCTGAGCTGAAGTTTAAGCGAGAATCTTGGCTTTGGTGGGGTAACTCAAAATAGATAGGTCAGAAGCACCATAGAATGAGTTTGAGTGTATATATGTGAGCACGTATTTGTTAGTGATATAAAAATGTTTTATATTATGCTAGTTGATTTGTTGAGCGGCTTATGGATTCTGGTCAATACGAGTAATTAACGTTATTGATGGATATCTCTAAACACTTGAACAAAGTAATTCAACATAGTATCTTTTTTAAATTGGTTAAATGAAATAATTTTACCTTTATTATATTTTATATATAAAAGAATAATTTTTCAATAAATTATTTTGATATATATGGTGTGCTTGGTTGTTAGAAAATGATAATGTTTGATTACTATCATTTGTTGTTTATGATTTGTAATCGAATAAAAGAGTTATTATCATAATGAAAACAAGGATAAAACAATTAAGGAATGATTTTATGCAACCAAAGTGAAATTATATAAATATGATTTATTAAAGCATTTTATAAATTAAAAAGAATTTAGAAGTTGGGAAATTGAGGATTTAAATTCCGTTGATTTCGGAAATGGTTTTTCTAATAGTATTACTGGGAAAATATAATTGAGTGAAAATATTTTTAAAAGGACTTAAAAGAAATAAAAGCACTGAATTCACTTAGGTTGCTGGAAAATAATTTCAATTATGACTGAAACATTATCGACGTTGATTTTTGAGTTTCTAAGTGAGGAATTACTACCATTAAAGTTTGTTTTGATAAAACAAATTTGTTTTAGATTTTAGAAGTGCAACATGTTACATAAAGGAGTTATTCATATATATGATTTCAAAATGATTTGAAATAAAACCAGCTGTTTAAAATCCTAAATATTTCTATTTAATGTTTTAAGAAACATAAGATAATAAGTTTTTAAACTTTGAAGATGGTATAGATGAGTAATAAGTTTTCAACTTATGAATTTGAAAGGGATAGGTTAAAAACAAAATTTAAAATTTGTAAGATATTAATGTTAAAAAAAGTAAATTTAAATTGTACTTTGATATGGAATTTAACTTAAGATAAGTTAAAAAAGTTGAATTTTGAAAAGGGATTCAACCTAAGTTTGGTTAAATGCAAAAATTTTTGAAATGAAATTGACTGAGATTTGAAACGAATTAATGAAATGAGCTAATTGAATAAAATTAATGAAATGAATATACATTTAAGTCATAAAGTGATTGTATAACCCTAAATTATAAATATGTTATGTGAATAAACTTAAGTTAGATAAATTTCATGAAATTCTAAGTAAATAAATTTGTATAACTTATAGATTTGAGCAATATTAAACTTAAAACGAATTTTAGATTTCTTGAATGTGAATGTTAGAAAAAGAAATCAAATTTTGAATTATAAATGAAATCTAACTTAAGTTAAAGAAAATAAATTTCAAAGTGAATCTTAACTCAAGGTAAGAAAAGTGGATGAAATGTAACGACCTGCTATTTTCAACCATTCGGATCCGCACATCTCAGACTTGAATTGCTTAAAATATCAGATTGTTAATTTAAAATTTGGAAAAACTGAACATATACAGTAAATAAATCAATCACAGAATCACAAACACAGAGTAATCCAATAATACGCAGCGGAATAGATAAATAGTAGTTCATGAAGCTACTATATAAACATCTGAGTTAGAAATAAAATACAGCAACATATCTCAAATACAGTGAAATCTCCAAATGCAACAGATGACTTCTCTGAACAAATCAACTGGGAGAGCTGAAAGCTAAAACGAAAGTTGGATCTCCAAGCAAAGATCCAAACTCCGAAGGTGAGTTTCAAAAGTTGTATAACTCAGTCTGACCCGAGCGTAAAGCAAAACACAAAACACTCGAGTAAGGATTAACATTCTTATAATAATAAATCCAACTCAAATGAAATATCAATTGAAATACAAGTAACTCAAAGGATGTTTGGGATAACCATCCTCTAAGGATCCGTGGGACTATCTACAATGCAGAGGTATACACTATAACATCGTGGTCATTTCAAATTAATTTATACTTCAAAGCCAAAATATCATTTCATTTCAAATATATATATATATTTCCAAATTTTATCACTTCCAAAATAACGATTCAAATCTACTCAAATTCCAAATTCAAATTTAATCCAATCTCGATTTATCAATTTAAATTCAACTCAATTCCTAAATAACCATTTCAAATTTTATCGATCTCAAACCCGGGTTTGAATCACAAAATACCCATTTAGATTTCAGTATATTTCAAAACTTTAAATATTCAACAATCAAACTAAATTTAACATTTCAACCCATAATGATTTTCTCCTATTCTAAAGTCCGTTCGGGTATGTATCATTTCAACCCATAGTGAATTCCATACTAACAGGGAACTTGCAGAGTGATAACAGGTATAATTTAACATATAACAATAAGCATATATCATCAGTAATTAAATAAAATATAAACAATAGGATATAGTGTCATATCCATAGGTGAACAGTTATAGAAAATAGCATATATAACAATTTAAATAACTATAGCAGCATATTTCAATTGTCGTTTCAATTGAAATCAAATTTAATAAATACAAAAACGTTAATCATGAGTGATTGCTTACCTTTTGTAACAACCCGCTATTTTGGACTATTCGCATCCGCACATGTCGGACTTGAATAATTCAAAATACCGAATTGTTAATTTAAATTTGGCAAAACTCAGATATACAGTAAATAAATAATCATAGAATCACAGACATGAAAAGTGTGTGATCGTGCACGTGCTAGTATAGTACACACGGATCGTGTAATATGGACTATAATATAAATGCGGAAATAGATGATAATAGCATAGTAAATAAAAATAGAAAAATCACACCAGAGATTTTTATACTGGTTCGGAGCACCGTCCTACGTCCAGTCCCAGACTTCTATCTGGATTTTCACTATTAACTACCTCGCTTCACCCGGAGGAACAGGTTTACAACACCCGAGCAAACGAACGGGATTTCACGCCTCTAATACACTGAGGACTTCAACACTTGCCTCTTACAACACAGAGGACTTCAACAAAAGAACAAATACAATTGTTGTTGACAACTTGTGCTCTTAAAAACACGGATTTGTCACTAGTAGTACACCCTTCCTATAATCTTATCCTCAAAGTATGCGAATGATGTTTTGAAAAGATTAAGGAAAGTATATTACTTATTGAATCAAAAGATATGAAGTAGTTTCAATGATTCAATAAATAATTGAGAGCTTTTAGAATGCAGGAGTATGTAGAAAGTAAGATCAGAGATTAGAGTAAAAAGCATATATATTCATGTTCTTTTAATCAATGATTTAGATGAGTTTATATAGAGAAGAATGGTTGTAACTCTTTGTGAGCAGTTGTCATTAAGAGATATGATCTTTGATGAAAGGTAAGAGATGCAAACTTTGGAGAAAGAAGTGTCTTTTGGAAAAGTTGCTCTCTGTTTAAAAACGGTCGACAGGTCAAAAAATGACCAGTAGACAGGAATTCAAATATATAGTCGTTACGTGCATGTGTGCACATTCAGTGTGCAAATTATACAGGAACGGTCGACCGCCTATTTTATGACCGGTCGACCGGTCCCTGTAAAGTTGCACACTAAATGTGCAACTGCAATTTAGTCGTATATATATTGATTTCCTTGAAATGCATGATTATTTGAGGATAGATTTTAACAAGTTTATCACTATTACAATATCAAATAATCAACCTATAATCTAGAGTACCATATGTAGCTCTTTATAGCCATAATGACCTTGTTTTGTCGATCGCCTTTATTTCTTTGTCAGAAATCAAAACCTTCATAGAACTTGTGACTCAACATTCTCCCCCTTTTTGATTGATGACAATATATATCTGAAAATCTGAATCTCCCCCTGAGTATGTGATTTCCCTCTTTGAATTTATATATATATGTATGTTCATCGCCTTTGCCGATGATATAGCCTTTCGAATTGTCTCCAAAAGTGACGGAGCCACCATCTGAGTATGTAATATTTGTTAATAAGCTCTTGTCTCCCGTCATGTGCTTCAAGCAACCACTGTCCAATATCCACTTTCCTCTTTTCTTAAGTGGGACCTCATCTTCTGTTGCCATAAAACAAACATTAGCTTGTTCATTCTCCGAATCACTTTCACTTTCTGATGAAGATGACTCTGAATCATCCCATGTTACTGAGAAGGCTCGTTTCTTTGATTTGTCCTTCTTATATTTGAATTTGTCATTTTCTGACTTCTTCTTTTGTTCTGGACAATCCTTCTGCATGTGTCCCTTTTTGTGGCAGTCAAAACATTCTATAGCAGATGAAGATGGTTTATTTGATCCAGGTTTCCTTTTATTGTAACGACTGGCTTTTCGATATTTTAGGAATTTTTTGAATCCTTTCGCAATAAATGCTAAATCTTCGTCTTCAGAATCTGATTCATTTTCATCTTTCTCAACATGAAATGCTACATTTTTCTTTTCTTCTTTCTGTTCTTTTCTAGCCTGCAAATTTGCTTCATAGGACATTAAATTTCCTATCAATTCATCTGGCTTCATGACGGAAAGGTCATTAGCTTCTTCAATTGCTAATACTTTTCCTTCCCATTCACTAGTCAGAGATGTAGGACTGTTGAAACAACATCAAAATCAGAATATTTTTGTCCTAAGCCAATAAGTGCATGGTGGATAGTTTGAAATCGTGAATACATATCATTGATTGTCTCATTTGGTTTCATTTTGAAATTTTGAAATTGACTTTTCAGCATGGCTATTTTGGCTTGTTTAACCTTGTTAGTACCTTCATGAGTGGTTTTTAGCGTTTGCCAAATTTGATATGCAGTAGTGCAGATACTAACACGGTTATATTCATTTTGGTATAATGCACAGAACAACATATTTATTGCTCTTGCATTTACGGCTGCTGCCGTTTTCTCAGCCGCGGTCCATTCTGAATAATCAGTTGTTGGATTCACTATTTCTCTTTGAGTGGCATTCCAAGCATCATAGCTATTTGATTGCATAAAGAATGACATACGTGTTGCCCAATAACTATAGTTAAGACCATTGAAAAATGGAGGTCTTTGTGTCGATTGACCTTCCATGTACGTGGTGTTCTGAGTGCTAGTACTTGCGTTATTTGCCATATTACAAGAATATATCAAATAACTGTGTTACGGTTATGTGATAACCTTGCTCTGATACCAAATGAAAAGTGTGTGATCGTGCACGTGCTAGTATAGTACACACGGATCGTGTAATATGGACTATAATATAAATGCGGAAATAGATGATAATAACATAGTAAATAAAAATAGAAAAATCACACCAGAGATTTTTATACTGATTCGGAGCACCGTCCTACGTCCAGTCCCAGACTTCTATTTGGATTTTCACTATTAACTACCGCGCTTCACCCGGAGGAACAGGTTTACAACACCCGAGCAAACGAACGGGATTTCACGCCTCTAATACACTGAGGACTTCAACACTTGCCTCTTACAACACAGAGGACTTCAACAAAAGAACAAATACAATTGTTGTTGACAACTTGTGCTCTTGAAAACACGGATTTGTCACTAGTAGTACACCCTTCCTATAATCTTATCCTCAAAGTATGCGAATGATGTTTTGAAAAGATTAAGGAAAGTATATTACTTATTGAATCAAAAGATATGAAATAGTTTCAATGATTCAATAAATAATTGAGAGCTTTTAGAATGCAGGAGTATGTAGAAAGTAAGATCAGAGATTAGAGTAAAAAGCATATATATTCATGTTCTTTTAATCAATGATTTAGATGAGTTTATATAGAGAAGAATGGTTGTAACTCTTTGTGAGCAGTTGCCATTAAGAGATATGATCTTTGATGAAAGGTAAGAGATGCAACCTTTGGAGAAAGAAGGGTCTTTCGGAAAAGTTGCTCTCTGTTTAAAAACGGTCGACAGGTCAAAAAATGACCAGTAGACAGGAATTCAAATATATAGTCGTTATGTGCATGTGTGCACGTTCAGTGTGCAAATTATACAGGAACGGTCGACCGCCTATTTTATAACCGGTCGACCGGTCCCTGCAAAGTTGCACACTAAATGTGCAACTGCAATTTAGTCGTATATATATTGATTTCCTTGAAATGCATGATTATTTGAGGATAGATTTTAACAAGTTTATCACTATTACAATATCAAATAATCAACCTATAATCTAGAGTACCATATGTAGCTCTTTATAGCCATAATGACCTTGTTTTGTCGATCGCCTTTATTTCTTTGTCAGAAATCAAAAACTTCATAGAACTTGTGACTCAACAAGACACAGAGTAATAATATGCAGCGGAAGTAAAAGAGATAGTAGTTCATGAAGCTACTATATAAATATATAAGATACATCAGAGTTAAATAACAGAAGAGTAATATGATACATCAGGTACAAATCAGAATACATCACTGGAATCATTGGATGCTGAAAGCAGAATAGATGGCTGGATCTTTAAGCAAAGCTCCAACTCCAAAGGTGAGTCTCGAAAGCTGAACCACTCAGACTGACCCGAGCGTAAAGCAAAACACAAAACACTCGAGTCAGGATTAATATTCTCATATCAATAAATCTAACTCAGGTGAAATAGCAATCGAAATACAAGTAACTCAAAGGATGTTGGAATCACCATCCTCTAAGGATCCGTTAAACTATCTACTATATAGTAGTGTACGCTAAATAGATAATGTCTGTCAGTAATATAAAGTATCAAAATAGTGTTAAGGCGTTACCATTATCCCCCTTAACACATTTTTACATAAGCATCATAGTCTATACAGCACTGTAAACTCCACCGTAAACTGGTGGGATATCAGGGAGTACTCCATAGGTATAACACAAAACAAATTCGTACTGGTCGCGTATATAGGGATACAAGTATGACAAGGCACATGAGGAAATACCCAAGGTAGTGAAACTACCGTTCGCCTGATCCGGACTGGTGAGAACGCATCGCCTCAGCGATCGCAACACCGCGAAACAACACTCCTGAAATTCCGAGGGTGCACCAATCAATCACAAGTAATGAGTAGTAGTTACGAAGAAGTGTGTTCGCTCGAGGTGGCGAACCCCATTTGGCCCGGCACGGCTCTTGATTTTAGTCATTTTCAATTTGACACAAGTGTCAAGGCTATCCATTATCGTTCTCTTTCTTCAATCATCACGTACATCATTCCAACCACTTCATTCTGGATCATCACTCCGCGTATAGTTATTAAAGTGGTTTTCGGTTTAGATAGAGAGTATATCCCTAACCGATTCCGGTCTCTTTAATAGCTTTCGTAATTATTATACCGATTGGTCGTTCAATAAATTTCAAACAAATCAATTTCAATTTCAATTCGAAAATCAACATTTCGTTTGTCTTTCTAAATCAATTTCCAAAGTTTACGTTTCAAAACTTCCAAATACCATTTCAAATTCTTATGATTCGATTTCAACTTTTATTCAAACAATTTAAATATTGATTCAAGTTCGTATATAGGTTTCATTCCGAAATCATTTAAATTGTTTAATTTTCATTCAAATCAATTTAAATTCATTTATCGATTTCATTCAATATTCATTAAGTAAATTTGTCATTCAAAACAACTTCTAATTAAATTCCAATTCATTTAAATCAATTACTTACGTTCAATTTCATTATATCAAAACTTCAAATTGAAATAAATTAAATTCGTCAAATCAATTCCTTAAATTACAAGTCTTACGTTAATTTCAATAAACCCATTCATTTCAAAATCATATTTTATTTCTTGTTAAAGAAATTCAATTTCACTTATTTATTGTCTTCGTTACAAATTTCAAACTTAATTAATAAAGAACTAAATTTCATATATTTGAGAAGTTTAATTTCACTTATTAACTTACTTAAATTTTCAAGCTTTAATAAATAAAAATATTCAATTTCATTTATTAACGAAGTTCAAATCCACTTATTCAAAAGTTCAATTTCTCTTATCAAAGAATTCAATTTTTATTCAATTATCAAATAATTCGATTTTTTTTCAATTATTAAATAATTTCAATCTTAATTATTAGTAATTTCAAAACTTAATAATTACAACTTGATTATAAATTCAAACTTAATTATTAAATCATTTCCACTTAATTATGAATTCAAACTTAATCATCCAATCACTTCAACTTAATTATTTCAAAACTCAATTATTACGAATTCCAAATTATTTATTAATAATTCCAAATTTAATTATTAAATAATTTAAATTTCAAACAACGTTCTTTCATCAATTACTACGCTAATATTTGTTTCAGATTTCAATATTAACATTTTCCTTTCAATTCAAATTCCAACTTCATTTCAAAACTTATTCTTTATTCGAATAAAATCATTTATTTATTTTTAAAATCAAATTATTGACCAATCGGGTTTTTATTTAATTCTCTATCCTAAGTCAAATTCATTTGGGTGTTTATCATTTCAACCTGATTCCATTCCAATTCAAAAATCAATCATAGTAAAAGGGAACTTGCAGTGTGATAACAAGGATGGTGTCAAAGTAAATAAACAAGCAATAACAACAATCAATAACAATACAATAATCAATTCAAATAATCCCGAAAAATCGTATTAATTCACATTGTTCTTTGTGCGAATTAATATAATTATTTCTGGAATCTACACTATCATTTCATGTAGATTAAAGATTATTACATTACGGTTCTTCACTTGTCTTCTATTTACAATTTCATACATCATCAATTCAAACAACGTACATTCAGTGGTTCAATGTGTAATTAACCAAATCCTATGTGTCACTTAATTTAACATTTAAAGGGGGTCAAATTATAAAAAGGTCATTTAATCAAGTTTACACGTATGTCGTTTCAATTTAAACTATCCTACGTCAGATTCAATTGCATCATATTTATCACTTTATACAATACAATTTAACGTCCAATATAAACAACAATCAATCAATCAATTATCAATCAACTGGATTATCATCGTATAATTTACAGAAAATGGTGTCAGATGTCGCAGGTGAACATATAAAACAGTGTAAATAACTAACAGTAGCATATTTCAATTGTCGTTTCAATTGAAATCAAATTTAATAAATAAAAGAATATTAATCGTGAGTGATTGCTCACCTTTCGAGGCTAGAGAGGATAAACACTGTAATCGGGTTACACATCCGAACACAAATTCCAAGGCAAAGCTTGATGGACACGAATTTGAAGCAAAGTACGATGGCAACAATTCCAACGAACAAAGCTGATAAATAAGAAATCGATGAAGCGATTGGAATCAGTCTGATAGAGATAGAAATTTTTACAAATATAAATATTATTATCCTAAATCAATGTTTTAAAACTTATATACTTATCATAAAACCGCCCAAAACCTCTCATATAAATTATATATATAGATAGAAAAAAAAATATTGATATTCAATTTATATGTGCAGACTCTAATTAAATAAATGTATATACTACAGACGTTAAATATGTATATGCATGATTATACGTAGGTTTGCACACAAAATATATACTCTGTAACAAAATATATCTACTTTATTAAGTCAAATATTTAAACCGACCAGTATAAATTATAACGCACAAAATTTCAAAGCTCTGTATATATGTGTATCATATTACAGCTACTACAATTTATCTCTAAGCAAATTTTAAAATATATATGCCCCTGACATACTATATAAACAACAACTGACGTAATTAATATATTATATAAATATATGTCAAACTATCTACGGTTCTTAAACGTACGCAATATATATTTACACTTCAACTATCATCAGAACTAATATAAAACTTTGATAACTTATTATACTAAAAAACTCATATGACTATAAACTAATGTGCTTATATATACACCAAAAAATGTAACAGACATATAAGCAAACTTCCTTTGTAATTATAATATATAGTAACGTGTGCGTATATAAGCATCAACATCCAAATAACTACATACAAACTGAGCCTACATGTACAACGAATTACCTTTATATAAGTGTAATATACTTTGAAACCCAAACAGATTTACAACCTTCTACCGAACATCATATGTGCAAATAGTTAGAAAATTAACAACTGTTGTGTATATACGCATATCAAATAAACTGTTATATTTATACATATATACATAAAAATCAGAGTTGACATACCAAAGAAAAATATATTCTGTAAATTAATATAGAATAAAACTTAGGATTTTATTTTATACTCAAATGAAATATCAGAACAACAGAAAAGAAACAAGATGCTTAGAGAAAATGACGAACTGGATATTACAAATGAAATAGAAAATATAGATATTACTTTCTTTCTTCTTTACTATATATACATATAATGATGCAGCAACTAATCTCTACAACTATTATAATCTTGAATCATATATATACCATATGATTATAACTAACATAGAAAACTATAAAATAAGTATATAAAATTTCTTACCTAATATAACATAGAAATGTTTGGTCAAGCAAGATGCAAAGAAGACGGAGGAGGAAGGCTCGGTCTCAGCAGTGAAGAGAAGGAGGCTCGAGTTCGCTGGCGATAAACGTGGGCTGGCTGTGAAATGGTGACACAGGCTTAGCAGTAGGTTCGGCAAGGCACAAGGTAGGCGTGTGGTGGAGACAAACACAGAGTCGGGGTCGGGTGATGGACGTGATGGCTGATGGAGATGAGTCGGTTTGGTGATCTTAAAGCGAGGTCGTGAGACGGTGGTGGAGGTGGTGTACAGCACGGAGGGCGGGGAATCGGAGGTGGATTGCATCGCTGTCTAGTCAACGTTGGTTGAACTCGGTGGTGGCAGGCGAAGTGATGGGCGCTATGGTTGGTAGCCGTGCTAAGCAGTGTTGGCTCGGCGTAGTGTGGGTCCACGGGGGTGGTGGATCGGGTTGCAAGCGGAAGGGATGCCCAGGTCGCGGCTGCATGTGAGCCGATGTAGGTGGGAAGAGTTTTGTAGTAGATTGGTTTTGAGGTTGAAGGAATGAAGGAATAGCTTCAGGAAGGTTTGGTTTCAGAGGGAGGAGGTGGGCAAATTGTTTCAGAGAGAGGTATAACAAGGCTACAAGCTTTGTCAAACAGAAATAAAATGATACAGGAAGTAGAACGTTTGGAACTGCATGAAAAAGAGAGAACATAATGGAAAGTCAAAGCATTAATTGTCAGGCACGTGAATTTTAGAAATTCATAAATGCAAAGAGCTGTTGGCTTTCAATCTTTGGGAAATTGAATGGGCAGGGAAATTCAAAAATTCAGGAAACCATAAGATTTTAAGATCCATACCGATACGAATCGTTTATCGTAGATTTCGCACGTATCGGAACTCCAAAATACACAAACAAATATACCGTAAAGATCAGCGCGACGAGACTATCAAAACGGTATACGGATATTAATGGTACGATTGAATTATAAAAGTTTGAATTTCTACTAGCGGAAAATGCATAAAAATCGTAGAAAATTAAGGTCGACGGAGCCAAAGATGTCCGAATTTGGAAAAACGAAGAATGACGTCTTGCTCAGAAGATGGTTTAGAATTTTTCTATGTAAAAATATTTAGCTTTCGAAAACGGTTTATTTTCATCGCTTTTTAACTGATTAAATTGAAGTAATTTTACGCGCGAAATAAACTTTCGTATTTTCGGACAAAATTTTACCAGTTGCTATGTTTAACTATACGCATTCCAAATATCAAGTTTTCGTTGCGAAATTTTATTGTTTATTTTTATTTAACGAAAATTTTCATTTAACGCAAAACGCACGTTTCTTACGTTAAAATTATTAATTTGCTTTCTGTTATTGGTTACGACTATTTCATATTATTACATTACGTTTAAATATGTATTACATTATTGGTCTTATCGAAATTGGTCATCCACGAATTTGATTTTGGATTTGTAACATATATACAAAGAGATTTCCATTTTATAAATCGTAAAATTTTATTTCTATCGGATTTTTAATTAAAATTTTATTTAGTTTAGTAATTTAAAAGCATTAAAAATACAGGTCATTACACCTTTCGAGGCTAGAGAGATTTGAAATGGGTTACGGATCCAAGAACGAATTTCCAAAATGAACAAGATTGGTACGAATAGGACGAACAAAGCTGATAAATAGAGATCGATGAAAATTGATTAGAAACTGCTTGAAGTAGACCGAAACAAAATATATAAATCCCAAAATATTATTTGCTTAACCAATATTAACTTTGAGACTCATTAAAATTATATACATACGTTTTCCAAAAATATAAATAGTTTAGAAACAACTATTGACCATACGTTCTGTATAATCAACATATATCCATTATACATGTAAAGTAGACTATATTTAAATTATACTATGTATAGTAATGTAATATAATATACAGTACACTTATTACAATACACGTTAAGACTATAAATATAATATTTAACAATACACTTATAACAAAATATGTGACTTTATATATAAATTGTAAAATTTTAGTTTTAATATAAACACAGAGAACAACCTTATATATTTATTAATATTCAGTTATATCAAAACTCTTGCTATATATTTATATACACATACATATTTAGAACAACTCAGTATATATAAACTAACTGATAGTATAAATATTATGTAACCTAAATGAGTATATATAAACCTAAATATATCATATGCTGACACGTATCACGACTTAGTATATAAGAAGTAAGATGTACTATGTAATATCTCGGAATTTTTAACAATATCAATTTAATAATCTGTAATTAAAATTAAATTGATATTGATAATTTGTTAATAATTATTCAAATAAATTTAATAATCTTCTTCAATAAATATTTAAATTGGTTATTTTATCTTTTAAAATGATATAAATTGATTTCTATTTACATTACAAATATATGGTTTATATTTTAAATAGATTAGCATTTGTTTTAATTTTAAAGTAAAGCATATTTTCTAAGTTTTATTATTTATAGTAATTTGGAAATTTTGTTTTATTTAATATTTAAGCCTTTCAAAGTTAAATAAATGATTTTGGTTTAAATTTAACAATTGAATCATGTTTTAAAATTCTAATATATACATTTTAATTTGGAAATTTTAATACAAATTAGTATTGAGTTTTCAAAGACTATTTCATAAATAAATATATGATTTTAAAATTGAATAGAAAATATTAAATGTTTTAAATTAAATTGGATTTAAGTTTTAAATTTAGAATAAATTTAACAAAATGATTTCATGACTTAATAAAATGGATTATTTATTTAATAAAAATATAATTTCTTGTAAAATGATTTTAATTGAATGATAAGAGATTTATAAAAACAATATTGATATTGTATTGTCTTTATAAATAAGTTTTGAATAAGAATTTGTAGTTGTTATTTCAAATTGAATTCATATACACAACTTAATTTGAAATTGTTTGATTTTGAATTTAGTTTGAATTTAAGTTCAAAAGTACAAAATCTTAATTGTTTTAATTTCTATATGTATAAGTTTTATTTTATAAGCATGATTTGTTTTCTTTTATAAATTTATATACATATTTAAATTCTAATTAATTTATCAATTAATCTTAATACATATTTACTAACATGTTAATTAATATACAAATTTCTTTTAAAACACAAGTGTATGAAGATTAAGCATCATTTAGCAAGTGTTCAAAAATTAAACATTTTACTTGACAAATGTTGAAAATAGTACAAGTGGCTTTTTTAAAAATTTGTTTTCTTTTATTTAATAAAATCTGAAAAATACATATATTTAAACTTACACTTTCACTCTTACTTGTTTTCTTTCTCATTTTCTAATCAAAGTTAAGAAATTCAAAAGCTTAAAATATACACAAATCTGAAAACAGGGAAACCTATTTTCAGATTCAAAGATTCAAATCTTCAAAATCCCTGAAATCACTTCCCTATATAAAAATCTGAGCATAATCTATACCATTTCCAAAATCAGTAATTCCCTCATTTCAAATATATAACCCGCATCTTCAAAACCACGCATTGCATTTTCAAAACCCAATCTGTTACATATTCCTCTTCAAAACTGTAGCATTCCAATTCCCCTCAAAAAGCATCTGCATTATCATATTTTCTGCAAATTTTTATCTGGAAGCATACATGAAGAATCAGGGAGCAAATACAAGTAGAATTTAAAGTTTACAAAAATAAAGGAAGCAAACTGCAGTTTTTTTTAAAAAAGCACTGAAGGAATTTGAAGATTTGAATCAATGCATTTCAGGATCAAGCTTTTCAATTAAAAATAAATTCTCTGCTCATAATTCTTCAGGTGGGTAACTTTTAACTTTATAAATTTAAAAAAAAAATTTACTTTAGGTAGTTCATAATTTGGAAATTACTCGGTTAAGTAATTGATTGATAATTACAGGTTGTAATTTATTTGAAGATGTTAAGAATGAAGTAATTTGGATTAAATTACTTATTAATTAATCAAGGATTAATTAAGAAATTAATTAAAAGATAATTAATTTGGTTTAAATAAAGTAATTAAGTTAGTTAATTACTAAATGTAATTAATTTGTGATGATGACTAATAATTATAAGTTAATTACTTAAGGTAATTAATAATTAAAGATCATTAATTATTTTAATTAATGATGTAATTAAAGATGATTAATTATGGTTAATTAATCAATAAGAGGTAATAAAAGGTAATTAATTAATGTAATTAATTAAGGATTAAGGCAATTAATTATGATTAATTAATTAATTGAAGTAATTAAAGGTTAATTACTGTTTGGTTGTGAATAATTAATTTTGTGAAATTAATTGAAGATAATTACATGAATGTAATTAAGGATAATTAATCAAAAGTGATTAATTAAGATAATTAATAATGATTAATTAACTGATTGTAATCAATTAAATGATTGATAAGCAAGATTTATATTGGTGAAGTAATTAATTTAATTTATTTTAAATTAATTATAGATAAAGTAATTAATTTAATTCACTTTAAATTAATTAGAGATAGAGAATTAATTTAATTCATTTTAAATTAATTATATTAGCGTATGAGTAAATCTTTGCTTATGTATGAATGTATGTCATTAATTGTCTTGGATGCTTTGTGATCTCAGGAATGAGATAAGTATTGTTGTGTGGTATGAATGACTTGATTGTATTGTGGTGAAAACATAGGTTATCTATTGTGATGGTGATATGTGGAATATCTATTTGATATTGATAATGTGGGTTATCTGTTATTTGATAATGTTAATTATCAATTGTGACTTATAAGTTATCTATCTGTGTGTATATAGATACTGTAATGAAATTATTTTAAACCTTTAAAACAACTTGGACCTAAAAGACACGCTTTGGATTTCGATGAGACCGGGATCGGGTTTCCATATTTGGATATCCGAAAACCACATCGATTCCGAAATAACGTTAGGTCGTGAATCTTATGTGAAGAGTGAAGACTCGAGGTGGAAGGACTATGAGTCAGTATAACTCTGTGGGTGATTCCGTAATGAGTTGACGGAATAGTACTTATAGATTCAAGATGGTGGTTTAGAGTGCAAGGGTTATCGTCGTTAACTCTGAGGGTGATTCCAAAATGAGTGTAACTAGATAATGCCTTCGGTTTCGTTCGAACCCGGAACGAACTTGTATAGATTGAATGCTTTCAGAACATCGTCAGGTGGACGATGAGCATTCTAAGATGATATGTCCTATAAAGGTAATCGTAGCCTCAAGCCTCATCAACCGGGAATGGCTAAAATAGAAGAGGTGCAGCAAGGCTTCGTGGGTCGCACCCACTGGAGAGCGAGATTTACCCCTGTCTAGAGGTCCCTTTTTATTTCGGCTGTGTGGATGGTTGTGAGCTCCAACCGTCGGGGTTGTCTTGTTCGGAACTATTCAGTAAGGAATGGGTCCGGCCTTGTGTTGCAGGGGAGTTAGGGTGGCTCCTCGGTACGGTGATCTAGGCCACGTACTGTGACGGGCGGTACCCCAGTAGCCCTGCCATTGTATGGAATCCAAAATCCAATAAGTGCCAACGGTTTTGATTGTATTACCCACTTTTGTGGCTAATAGCTGGAATTCAATAAATGTAACAATTTCGGCTATTTCATATTTATTTGAAAACCCTAGACCCTATTATAATATCACTGAATTTCCTATCAAATGTTTTGGTTAGCGTAAGGTAAAAACTTTTCCATGTTTATGTGTGGGAAGTCTTACGTGATACCTTTCTTTTCAAAAGGTTTTTGAAAATTAAGCAACTTTAACCTGTTACTCACACCAGACCCATGTCTGACCCGGAGTTTATTTCTGTTTTTCATAAACTCTTAGGGACTCAAATTTTTACGAGTAGCCAAGGGATTCAGGTTAGGATTTTAGATTGGCTTGACGAATTCTGGAGGAGCAATGGAGCAGGAGGCTTTTGCGTATAGCTATAGAGTATTCCGCTGTGTAGTTTTCTTTGAGTTGTTTCTTGTATTGTATTGAGTTGTAATACTAGACAGGTGTTTATAACTGTCTAGTATGTGATGTATGTCTGTGTAACTCTGATATTTGTTGTAAACTATGTAATATTTATGTTATTAATATAGTTTATTCGTTCCGCTGTTTAGATTCTGATGTTGTTTCTTTCTTCTCTTCTTTCTTTTCTCTTTTCTATCCCTTTCTTTCTTAAAAATGATGCGATTTTCTGTGGTAAGAAAGTCAGGTCGTTTCACTTGGTATCAGAGCATTAGGTTGAGTGAATACCTAGGCTCTGTAGTGGTGTCTATCTTGAGAGAGCGTATTTGTAATTTTTATATATAACTATATATATATATATATATATATATATATATATATATATATATATATATTTCTGCCTATCTATTGGGTTACCTGTTCAGGTTTTCCAATATAAGTTATAAAGGTAGATGGGGTAGTAGTGTGTGTAACACGACTACCATTTGTTGGAGTTTGAATGTTTGAAGTGTATCTGTCGAGATTGTAGACCTAATACCGTCTCGAATAAGTTTTGTTGTGTTGAAGTATTTCATAGATCTCTGAAGGAAACTTGTTAAGGTTCGGAGACATCTTTGAAGTGTAGAGTTTGGCTCTGTCAGTTGAGCTGGAGCAAGTGATAGTATTTTGATACATCAGGAAGTATTAGCTGCGTGATGAGATGCAGTGACTATGGATGTTCCCGAAGATGTTTTCTTTGGAACAAGTTAAGGAGGTGAGTCTGCTTCAGTGTTGTGGCTGTGTTCAGCCGGAGTTTCTATTTGCTTTGAGGTTTGAGTTTCTCGAAGAGCTTGTTTTGGAATTCTTTGGCATCTGTGGCAGTAGTGCAGCTTGGAGTGTTCTCGGTGTTGGCAAGAGATCTATTGGCTTAGCAGTTTTTCTGAAATGGAATTCAGAAGCAGCAGAGTGGACCCGTTCCTTCGATGGGTTGGCTAATTAAGTTTAAGTTGTTCCATTTGGTTAAGGAAGAGCAGTTTTTCCTTGGATTTGGTTTGGGTGGTTCGCAAAAGTGACTTGCGATTGTTTGAGTGATCTCTTGGGTTATCTGAGTTTTCTGGATGTCTTCAGGAAGTCAGAGTTTTGTCCGTATCTGAAGATTGAGTTTTCTTATCGACAGGAATTCCAGGAGTGGTACCGGTGGTTCAGCTTAATAGTAGAATGGTTTCAAGGAGATTGAGTTGGTGAAGCAACTCGGAGTTTTGGAGGAACTTCTGAATGATTCTTATGGATTTGTTGAACCATATCTCTGGGGTGTGTTGTCCTGTTTGTGCTTGTGTTCTTCTTTAGCATTCTCTTCTACTTCGGATCAGAGTTGAGCAGCGGAAGCAGTTTGGAAGTGTATCTGCTTTTCTTTCCGGATAAGAGAAGTTGTTGTCTTCTGATGTTGAGGGGTAGGATTTGATTTTGGTTGATCTTGAGGAGATCATTTTGTTTAAGTTGATTGGTCTAGTTTGTTCTAGAAGCATCAGCGAAGGTTGAGCTAATCAGTAAGTTTGTGGAGAGCCTAGGATCGTCCGAAGAGATTTTGTGGATAAGAGTCGGAGGGATTTGGATTCCTGAATCGGAGATTTAATTTTGGATAAGTTTTCTCCGATCAAAAGTGAGCTATAAGATTGGGTAAGTCTAAGAAGCTAGCTCTGAAGTGTTTTGGATCTTTTCTGTATTATTGGAGAATAAGTGATTGATCTACAGGATTGAATTGCCAGTTTGGATAACTGGGATTCGATGAGTTTCATGTATCTCTGAGGGAGTACGTGTATGATCTATCTCTGGTTGTGGAACCAGCAGTTCTGGAGTTTTGGTTGTTGAGTCAGACTCGTTTGTAGTCTGATATCTTGTCTAGTGTTATAGATATAGTTGTATAGAAACTTTGTAGCTTCATAATATTGATTGTTTGGATTCTCTAGAGCGAGTACCCCGGTATATATATATACCTGGGGAAACTCGATGTAATTCTATCCAGAATTTGTCTGGATAATTAGATTTGTTTGATTGGTTGATATAGTTGTTAGCATATGTTTGATATATGCTTGTGTTTTAAAATTTAAAATTTAATAAGATTATTAAATTACCTTTGTTTTAAATTTCGAGGACGAAATTCTTTTAAGGGGGAAGGATTGTAATATCTTGGAATTTTTAACAATATCAATTTAATAATCTGTAATTAAAATTAAATTGATATTGATAATTTGTTAATAATTATTCAAATAAATTTAATAATCTTCTTTAATAAATATTTAAATTGGTTATTTTATCTTTTAAAATGATATAAATTGATTTCTATTTACATTACAAATATATGGTTTATATTTTAAATAGATTAGCATTTGTTTTAATTTTAAAGTAAAGCATATTTTCTAAGTTTTATTATTTATAGTAATTTGGAAAATTTGTTTTATTTAATATTTAAGCCTTTCAAAGTTAAATAAATGATTTTGGTTTAAATTTAACAATTGAATCATGTTTTAAAATTCTAATATATACATTTTAATTTGGAAATTTTAATACAAATTAGTATTGAGTTTTCAAAGACTATTTCATAAATAAATATATGATTTTAAAATTGAATAGAAAATATTAAATGTTTTAAATTAAATTGGATTAAGTTTTAAATTTAGAATAAATTTAACAAAATGATTTCATGACTTAATAAAATAGATTATTTATTTAATAAAAATATAATTTCTTGTAAAATGATTTTAATTGAATGATAAGAGATTTATAAAAACAATATTGATATTGTATTGTCTTTATAAATAAGTTTTGAATAAGAATTTGTAGTTGTTATTTCAAATTGAATTCATATACACAACTTAATTTGAAATTGTTTGATTTTGAATTTAGTTTGAATTTAAGTTCAAAAGTACAAAATCTTAATTGTTTTAATTTCTATATGTATAAGTTTTATTTTATAAGCATGATTTGTTTTCTTTTATAAATTTATATACATATTTAAATTCTAATTAATTTATCAATTAAGCTTAATACATATTTATTAACATGTTAATTAATATACAAATTTCTTTTAAAAGACAAGTGTATGAAGATTAAGCATCATTTAGCAAGTGTTCAAAGATTAAACATTTAACTTGACAAATGTTGAAAATAGTACAAGTGGCTTTTTTAAAAATTTGTTTTCTTTTATTTAATAAAATCTGAAAAATACATATATTTAAACTTACACTTTCACTCTTACTTGTTTTCTTTCTCATTTTCTAATCAAAGTTAAGAAATTCAAAAGCTTAAAATATACACAAATCTGAAAACAGGGAAACCTATTTTCAGATTCAAAGAATCATATCTTCAAAATCCCTGAAATCACTTCCCTATATAAAAATCTGAGCATAATCTATACCATTTCCAAAATCGGTAATTCCCTCATTTCAAATCTATAACCTGCATCTTCAAAACCACGCATTGCATTTTCAAAACCCAATCTGTTACATATTCCTCTTCAAAACTGTAGCATTCCAATTCCCCTCAGAAAGCATCTGCATTATCATATTTTTTGCAAATTTTTATCTGGAAGCATACATGAAGAATCAGGGAGCAAATACAAGTAGAATTTAAAGTTTACAAAAATAAAGGAAGCAAACTGCAGTTTTTTTTTAAAAAAAGCACTGAAGCAATTTAAAGATTTGAATCAATGCATTTCAGGATCAAGCTTTTCAATTAACAATGAATGCTCTGCTCATAATTCTTCAGGTGAGTAACTTATAATTTTTTAAATTTACAAAAAAAATTACTTTATGTAGTTCATAATTTGGAAATTACTCGGTTAAGTAATTGATTGATAATTACAGGTTGTAATTTATTTGAAGATGTTAAGAATGAAGTAATTTGGATTAAATTACTTATTAATTAATCAAGGATTAATTAAGAAATTAATTAAAAGATAACTAATTTGGTTTAAATAAAGTAATTAAGTTAGTTAATTACTAAATGTAATTAATTTGTGATGATGACTAATAATTATAAGTTAATTACTTAAGGTAATTAACAATTAAAGATCATTAATTATTTTAATTAATGATGTACTTAAAGATGATTAATTATGATTAATTAATCAATAAGAGGTAATAAAGGTAATTAATTAATGTAATTAATTAAGGTTAAAGGCAATTAATTATGATTAATTAATTAATTGAAGTAATTAAAGGTTAATTACTGTTTGGTTGTGAATAATTAATTTTGTGAAATTAATTGAAGATAATTACATGAATGTAATTAAGGATAATTAATCAAAAGTTATTAATTAAGATAATTAATAATGATTAATTAACGGATTGTAATCAATTAGATGCTTGATAAGCAAGATTTATATTGGTGAAGTAATTAATTTAATTTATTTTAAATTAATTATAGATAAAGTAATTAATTTAATTCACTTTAAATTAATTAGAGATAGAGAATTAATTTAATTCATTTTAAATTAATTATATTAGGGTATGAGTAAAATCTTTGCTTATGTATGAATGTATGTCATTAATTGCCTTGGATGCTTTGTAATCTTAGGAATGAGATAAGTATTGTTGTGTGGTACGAATGACTTGATTGTATTGTGATGATAACATAGGTTATCTATTGTGATGGTGATATATGGAATATCTATTTGATATTGATAATGTGGGTTATCTGTTATTCGATAATGTTAATTATCAATTGTGATTTATAAGTTATATATCTGTGTGTATATAGATACTGTAATGAAATTATTTTAAACCTTTAAAACAACTTGGACCTAAAAGACACGCTTTGGATTTCGATGAGACCGGGATCGGGTTTCCATATTTGGATATCCGAAAACCACATCGATTCCGAAATAACGTTAGGTCGTGAATCTTATGTGAAGAGTGAAGACTCGAGGTGGAAGGACTATGAGTCAGTATAACTCTGTGGGTGATTCCGTAATGAGTTGACGGAATAGTACTTATAGATTCGAGATGGTGGTTTAGAGTGCAAGGTTTATCGTCGTTAACTCTGAGGGTGATTCCAAAATGAGTGTAACGAGATAATGCCTTCGGTTTCGTTCGAACCCGGAACGAACTTGTATGGATTGAATGCTTTCAGAACATCGTCAGGTGGACGATGAGCATTCTAAGATGATATGTCCTATAAAGGTAATCGTAGCCTCAAGCCTCATCAACCGGGAATGGCTAAAACATGGGAGGTGCAGCAAGGCTTCGTGGGTCGCACCCACTGGAGAGCGAGATTTACCCCTGCCTAGAGGTCCCTTTTTATTTCGGCTGTGTGGACGGTTGTGAGCTCCAACCGTCGGGGTTGTCTTGTTCGGAACTATTCAGTAAGGAATGGGTCCGGCCTTGTGTTGCAGGGGAGTTAGGGTGGCTCCTCGGTACGGTGATCTAGGCCACGTACTGTGACGGGCGGTACCCCAGTAGCCCTGCCATTGTATGGAATCCAAAATCCAATAAGTGCCAACGGTTTTGATTGTATTACCCACTTTTGTGGCTAAGAGCTGGAATTTAATAAATGTAACAATTTCGGCTATTTCATATTTATTTGAAAACCCTTGACCCTATTATAATATCACTGAATTTCCTATCAAATGTTTTGGTTAGCGTAAGGTAAAAACTTTTTCATGTTTATGTGTGGGAAGCCTTACGTGATACCTTTCTTTTCAAAAGGTTTTTGAAAATTAAGCAACTTTAACCTGTTACTCACACCAGACCCATGTCTGACCCGGAGTTTATTTCTGTTTTTCATAAACTCTTGGGGACTCAAATTTTTATGAGTAGCCAAGGGATTCAGGTTAGGATTTTAGATTAGCTTGACGAATTCTGGAGGAGCAATGGAGCAGGAGGCTTCTGCCTATAGCTATAGAGTATTCCGCTCTGTAGTTTTCTTTGAGTCGTTTCTTGTGTTGTATTGAGTTGTAATACTAGACAGGTGTTTATAACTGTCTAGTATGTGATGTATGTCTGTGTAACTCTGATATTTGTTGTAAACTATGTAATATTTATGTTATTAATATAGTTTATTCGTTCCGCTGTTTAGATTCTGATGTTGTTTCTTTCTTCTCTTCTTTCTTTTCTCTTTTCTATCCCTTTCTTTCTTAAAAATGATGCGATTTTCTATGGTAAGAAAGTCGGGTCGTTTCATACTATAACTTAAATTAGGACAACAACCCAGACTGTACACAAATATTTTTATTCAAAAGCTAATAACATAACTATACTGCAAACGTATATGTAGTTGAGAATATATAAAACCTCTTTATACTTTCTTACGCACTTAATATACTCGACAACGAGTTATATATATAAGCGGTCACGCATTTTTATATAAAACAACAAGTATAGAATAACTTTTAAAAACTTTATCATTATATATATCTATATATTTTATACACTGAACTGTTAAAATAACTTTTAAAACTTTTTAAAAACTTTATCATTATAAAATAACTTTTAAAATATACATCATACGAATGTTTTTAACCCACACAAAAAATATATGCTTCCTTATACATATTATATATATATATATCTAATTTATTTATTTATTTATTTATTTTTTATAAAACATACGTTGTACTATATAATAAAACATATAAATATAAAAGAAAACCAAAAATGAAAACAAAAGAAAAACAAGAAGAAGAGAAAAAACTAAAAATGAATAAATAAAATAAAGGAAAAGCATGCGGCCATTTACTTGATGGTTGAAGCTCACGCGAGAGATGGAGATGAAGATCTATTGATATGGAGTAGGGTATGGTGTACGTGTGATTTGTATTTATAAGAGAAGCCTCAAGTTGATAAAGTGGAAAGAACGCAAGCAATAAATGATTTTGAAACGGCTAGGAAAATCAAAGATTTTATTCTTATCAATTACAAAGAAGCAAATGGAAAGGGATCACTTTACACAAAAATTGCAAGGTTTCTGATTGAACGGCTAAGATAAGAAATTAAAGAGTGCGTATAAGAAGAAAAATTAAAACGAAACGTACGCCCAAAATAATTAACAAAGTAACATAATTTAGATTTATATGTTCCTTATTTATTTAGTAAAATATATGCTACAGAATATTTCAGTAAATAACATACCATTTATAACGCCAAATAATTAAACAAGAATGGATATAAAACGTGTCAAGTGAACGTATAAATTTATTTATTTTTACACATTATTTATATAAGTAGACAATTACATACAGAACATTAATTTTTATTCAATCACTATTTATTCATTATTAATTCATTGATTAATTCAATATTTACATTTATTTATCTTATATTAATTTATTATCCAATATTCCTATTTATAATCAGTTAAACCCAAATAGTTGTTTCAATCTATTGGGATTGCATTGAATAAATTATTAATTAGCTTACATCAACATTCTTACATTTCATTCCTGTTATTAATCCATTATTACCAAATAGATATAATTACCTTAAATTGAAACATGATTACCAATTTTATTTAACACACTAAATAACTAACATATATAAATTCAATACTTACATTTGTTTACCTATGTTTCATTCATAACAAATTATATTATTCCCACTAATTCAATTAATTTGAATTCCATTCTAGTACCAATTTATTACTTATATCTACACTACGTTTCTACGAAATTTATACTTTCACACTTTCCGTTATAATACTAATTGTCAATAAAGAAATGTTCGTTATTGGTCACCAATGATTATATCAACTCAAATCACACTAATCCTATTCAATTCCGATTTATTACGCAGATTTATATTAATAGATCAACATTTACATTCGTTACTTTCATTCAGTTATAACCAAGTTATACTATTTTACATTATTTCATTTCAATTTTAGTCAAATAGTTAATAATTAACTTTGGTTAACCTTGCTACTTTTAATTTAAGTTATTATCTCCTTATTAATCAACAAATTTTTCATTCTTTCAATATTAAATTACCAAAACTTTATCAAATTAACAAATTCAAATTATTGAAATTTACGGGTCGTTACGCTCTCCCACACTCAAATCTTTTCGTCCTCGAAAAGGAACGCGGTACGTTTATCAAGGCGGAAAGTAGGAATGGCTAGAAGGGAAAATAGGTTGAAAGACAAGGATGAACCATTATTTTAGAATTATATAAATTTCAATTATTTAGAAAGGTAAAATAAATGAACAAAATATCCTTTATATGATACTTTATCAAAATACTTTTATAACTCGATGTCTTAACAAGTTTATCCTTGTTCCTGTAGACTCTAGCATTGTGTTGATCAGGCGCAAAGCTAGAATTCTCCAAGTACTTAGTAGACTTGTTTCAACACCCAGTGAAAATACTTGAAAAACTTTTAAAAATAGAAATGGAAAGTACAATCCAAACAAAGCAACCCAACAATTTGTCCAACCATGGATTGTAGATACACAAAGGTTACGCATGAATCCCCCAGGAAACATCCGTATCCGTAAGCTTTCTCAACCCTGCGAATTTCAGCATGATGACTAGTAGACCGAAGATACACAAAGGTTACGCCTGAATCCCCAAAGAAACGTCTGTATCCGTAAGCTTTCTCAGCCCTGTGGATTTTGCCACTAAAAACGACCTACGTAGATCACAGGTTACACAATGGTTACACCAGACATATGTACCCCTAGGCCATCTCAGCCAGGCGAATTACGCTACGCAGTCGTGCCAAGAAAAAAAACCATGGGTTACACCACGGTGGGACACTCAAATATCACATCCGAAAAACCAAAATCAGAGAGAATAATATCGATAGAATGAATCCACAATGTGGCCACAAAGCGGATATCAAGAAGAAGGCACTTTCCATATCTTTACTTTGAAAATATATATCATATAGTACCTTTCCAAATCACTTTCAAATATCATACTTATATAAAGTCCATTATATAGGATTTCATTTTCAAATCGAATACACTCCAAAATCAATAGTATATCAAATCACACTTATATAGACTTCGATTATATAAGATTTCTCTTTCCAAATTGAGTACTTTTCAAATTAATAGTTTTCAAATCAACATCATACTTATACAAATCCATTTTATATAAGTTCGATAACTTCCAAATCAAGTATTTAGTGACATATGGTTCTCAAATTTCAAACCATTTCAATATCAATTCAGTTTCAAAATCATATATGATTTCACCAAATGATTTCTTCCATATATTCAGTATCAAAGTTTCTCAAAACAATAGGTTTAGAAAATAATCCTGATTTCCAGATCGACAAAATTTAGGTCAAACAAATTCATTTCCAAAACCATCATATAAACACTAGGTTTAAATTTCAATCTATTTTCGAAACCAAATTTTTCAAAAATCCATTATACTTGAAATGGTTTCCAAATTTATAACTATCCCTTTAAAACCTTTAAACTATTTATTTCTATATGAAAAATCCAATTTTCCTTTTGCATATTATTTTTAAATGTTTCAAATTTACTTAAGTCATACTCTTCAAAATAACAATTTCGATGTATGCACAATTTCAAAATACAATCAAACACAAATTTCCAAGGGATTTTTTTTTCAAGGATGGATTTCAAAACAAACAGAGACTCAAATTTAGAGGAACTCTAATCAAATAGCATTCTGGTTCGAAGATAAGCTCGAACGAAGATGAGATAATTTAATTATCAAATAGAAGATGGATAAACCTATATAAATTGCGGGCGACCTTAACCGGGTCGATCGTGACTTCAGGAATATAATCGATGTGGAATTCCAAGGCAAATCGACATTCGATCGCTAGATATAGAATTCGGCATAACCAGAGATAGCAGCATCTAAACCGAGGATATATAAATCTTTGGTGAATCGATGCTATTGTAAAGGAGTTTCACGCCTTTACAAATCATTCAGTGGAGCTATGGGATACTGCAGAATCTAAAAAACACAAGAATGGATTTGGAACCGAGGGGAATGTTCCAAAATTCAAAGGAAACCGAATCAAATAGGAGGAGATTCAAGCTCGAATGAAAGTGCTTCTGTAAATAAATGTAATATATATGCTAAGTTTTGCCTAGAGCCAAAGCTTTGATACCAACTGTAACGACCTGCTATTTTCAACCATTCGGATCCGCACATCTAAGACTTGAATTGCTTAAAATATCAGATTGTTAATTTATAATTTTGCAAGAGATAGAAATAAAATACAGCAAAATATCTCAAATACAGTGAAGTCTCCAATGCAACAGATGACTTCTCTGAACAAATCAACTAGAAGAGCTGAAAGCTAAAATGATAGTTCGATCTCCAAGCGAAGCTCCAAACTCCGAAAGTGAGTCTCAAAAGCTGTATCACTCTGTCTGACCCAAGCGTAAAGCAAAACACAAAACACTCGAGTCAGGATTAAAATTCTTATATTAATAAATCCAACTCAAATGAAATATCAATTGAAATACAAGTAACTCAAAGGATGTTTGGGATAACCATCCTCTAAGGATCCGTAGGACTATCTACAATGCAGAGATATACACTATAACACCTTGGTCATTTCAAATTAATTTATACTTCAAAACCAAAATATCATTTCATTTCAAATATATATATTTCCAAATTTTAACACTTCAAAAATTACGAATCAAATCTACTCAAATTCAAAATTCAAATTTAATCCAATCTCGATTTATCAATTTAAATTCAACTCGATTCCTAAATAACCATTTCAAATTTTATCGATCTCAAACCCGGGTTTGAATCACAAAATACCCATTTACATTTCAATATATTTCAAAACTTTGAATATTCAACAATCAAACTAAATTTAACGATTTCATATAGATTTAGTTTATCTTCATTATTATATAATCTTGAAATATCCCATAATTAGATTCAATGTCATTTAAGTAACCTTAAATTACATTTTTCTAAATATTTTCTTTAATTTATTTAAACGTGAAACATTCATTAACTTACTTAAATCAAAATCACGTTGTACAATCATATCTTTAGATCTCAATTTCAAGAATTTTCAAGTCGATTTAATCAAATTAAATTCTTAATTGATTACAGTTCAAAATATATTTCAGTTTTACCTTCACAACCTTAACTTATTCAAGTTATTACCAAAATCTATTTGAAATATAAATTAAAATGCTTAAACATATTATATGTATTAAATCAATCCTAGTTTAATTTAATATTATCACTTAACCTATATATATCATTACCATTTTATATATATAATATATTTAAGAATCAATATTTATTACAACTATATATTTCTTTCCAAACCATAAAGTTCATTTTCAAAATATTTATATAGACCAACGGCGTTGGTGTATAATTTTCTATTCTGTGGTAAAGTGATACGGACATTATCATTTCAATCCGTAATTTAATATATATACAGGTGGATATCATTTCGACCCGTAATCCCAAATTCAATTCAAATGAAAAATCACTTGGGTCTATCATTTCAACCCATAACGATTTTCTCCTATTCTAAAGTCCATTCGGGTATGTATCATTTCAACCCATAGTGAATTCTATACTAACAGGGAACTTGCAGTGTGATAACAGGTATAATTTAACATATAACAATAAGCATATATCATCAGTAATGAAATAAAATCTAAACAATAGGATATTGTGTCATATCCTGATGTGCACGTAATTGTGCATATATTTACATCCATATTTTATCTTTTTTTTTTAAATAATCATCATATTTGGGCATTTTAACATGTTTAAAACCAAAATTCAATTATTTCCAAACCATCATATTTTCATCATCATTCAGGGGCAAAACGGTCATTTTTGTGCATGTGTCAATGTAAGAATTTTTACTTGGACATTTTTTGATTTTTTTTATAGGAATTTGGATGCATATGGAAGAGGCTTATATGAAGATACATGCATGCACAAGGAAATACAAAGGAATGAAGAGGAAATAATTCAAGTTCAAGATCATGGAGGACCCCACCCACTTACCTAACTTCCAATTAGAAGCTAAGCACATGCTAAAAGGACTTAAAGCTTCATGTACATATTAAGTGGGGGATTAGTGAATGTTAATGATTACTTGGAGGCTACACCACCTCAAGGGTATTTTGGGAAGCTCCCTAAAAAGAGAATTAGGGTTTTATGCATGTATAAATAGCCCTCTTATGTACATGAAGATCATCATCTACTCTTTCATTTTACTTAGGAAATTAAGAAATCAAAGTGTAAGCTCAATGTTCTATGAAATAAAAATGGCTTCCAAGCCTCTTTCTTCTCTCTTTTCTACATGTTTTTCTTTGCTTTATTGTTAATGTTTATTTATATGTTCTCTTTCTCTTTATGTTCATAGCTTAGATTTACATTTATGCAAGTAGTTAGTAGCTAATCTCTTTTGCTTTCTTTGCTTATTTTCTATTTTCTTTTCTTTAATGTTGAAACTTACTTGTGATGCTTCAATGCCACAAATGAGTAGCTAAACCTCTTCAATTTAGGGGTGATGAAGCTCTCTAACTTTATGTAATTTCAACATTTTTTATGATTTATGATCTCTTTGTTTATGCTTCATGAATGTGAATTTTGATGTAAGTTTATACAAGTGGGTTTGATAGCTTATATTTCTTATGCAAATGAGCTATTCTTACTCAACATAAACACAATTTACATCAACATTTGCTAATTAATTTTTGATTATGAAATGAAAGTAAAAATGAAATTTGATGATCTATGTTACTAGTTACAATAGTAAATAGATCATACTTAAAATAGTTTTTGCTTTGGCTTCTTTTTCATGAGAATTGTAAGTGGTATAATTGTTGTATTATAGTTTGATGGTTTGAGTTATGTTAACTAATAACATAAACAAACCATACTTATGATAAATGCAATGATTATTTCACTTAATATCAAAGTTAGAGATCATAAATTATGTGTTTGTTGATTTACAAAAATTTGAGAGTGGATTTGCCTCTAAATTGTTCTTTAGTCTAATAATTTTTGAATCGCATTTTCTAGTGTTAGCCTCATTTTATTTCTAGTTAACAAATCCTCTTCGACTTTGGTATAATTGGATTGAATAGATTTTTTTTAAATCATCAATTCCCTGCGGATCGACCCGTATTCGCCACGTACTTCAAGTGTACGCCGTGCGCTTGCGGTTATTTTTTTTAATTTAAATTCGTTCGACGGTTTTCTAAACCGATAGAATTTCCGTCGACGAACAAGTTTTTGGCGCCGTTGCCGGGGAATTGCTTTGGTTTTTAATTTTCTATTCTTCGACTTATTTTTGTTTTTTTTTGTGTGATTTTATTTTTTGTGTGTTTTCTTATTAAAAAAAAATTGTTTGTTTATGTGGTTTTTGAGTGCATTTGTTTGTTTTGCATTTTCGTTTGCGTTTTCATATTAAAAAAAAAGAACATACGCAATTTCAAAAAAAAAAAATACTATTTCAATTTCTTTACAGTTTACATTTTCTGTTGTACATTGCTTTTATTCACTGTTTTTCAAAAATATTCACTCAATCATTCTCATTACTGTTCACAGCCAGCACTGTGCCTGTGCATTCTTTTCCCTGCACACCTTCATACAAGCCTCATTTCCTCACTTCAACTCAAACCACTTCACTCCTCTGCTATACCAAGCAACTACATTCACTTCCTTCACCACAATCTTCGCCTCTTATTTCAGCCATTATCACTGCATAACTTCCACTGCCACTCACTAACATCTATACTTCACCATCAACCTATACATCACATTGCTAAACAACTCGCTGTCATCTCCCTGCTCATCCCATAATCCCTGACCACCAACGATTGCCTTCCCCTTACAAACTGCTAGGCCATCCTCAACAAACACTTCTCAAACATCCATCATCGCCCTGCTCAACATTCCCCTTCACCAGCCTACATACCCTTAATCACGATCACTGCCTAATCTTACTGTTCTACTCCCAAATATTCACTCTATCTCTCCATTTTCCTCAATCTCTCATCAATCTCTCCACTTTCCTCTGCCGCCAACAAACTGTCAAAGTCCAACTTCCATTCCTGCCTCGGCAACCCATATCCGCCAATCAAACACCCCATACTTCATTAAATTCTGCTGCTTCCAATCACCATTCATCTACATACTACTGACCATCAAACATTCAAACAACAATTTTCCATACATTCACCTGTCTACAGCTCATTCAAGCCTTCCCTTTACATCACCATACCTATCACAGCTCCACATCCAAACTAAAATCTCCTTCATCACCATAATTATACATAGCTGCTCATCACCATATCAACACTGCAAATTCTACTGACTTCATCAATCACCTTACCTCTGCCCAAACTCCTTCCCACTTCATTCACCTGAAATCAAACAACTTACAACCAGGCATTCAACTGCACTGCCTTCCGAAGCCTCTACGTTACCATTGCCTTACCACCAACTGCAACAGTCTCGACAGCTACTTCCAAACCCGTTCAATCCTCATACATACACTTTCACCTTCACTACTGTATACCAGAGGAACCCCCTACCATAACTCCCCTGACCAGTCCACGACCTGATACATCACCTCCCCTGTCACCGAGCTAACAACAACACCTCAGTGAACTGCCTTCAACCACTGCTTCAATAATAACTTAGACATTCAAAATCAAATCGCCAGTGCACTCATTCCGAACCAACAGACCATAGTCGAACTCCAAGTCTTCATTGCCAAACCCTGTACAACAACAGCAGTAACCACTTCTGACATATCTAGCACGACTTCCGACAGCCACTGCTTCGACCCAGTTCGCTTTGCAACTCATCAGCGAATCAAGAACCACTGCAGAACTTCAACAATCCATGAATACCCACCAGGGCAATTGCAACTAGCCTTGACAACACACTTCTCACTACAACCAATTCGACATCCAATCCAACATCGAAACCATCGCCGCGCTTCTAACTCCAACCCCCAACCACTCGCGAAAATCCTCTACCAGAATTCTGCTTTCATCCCAAACCCAAATCGCCTCGCAAATCCAAGTTCGAATACCCTCAACCAGCGATTTCAACTTCGATTTCCTAAAATTAATTTCGATTTCAAACTAGTTTTTGATTTTTGAGAATTGCATTTTCTCTATGGATAGAGGGGTTAGGCGGTGTGAACTTATGAAATGGTAATGTATTAACTTTGTGGGCCGGTTGGACTTTTGTTTGGACAGAGAGTTATTCCTCTAGATATTTTCAATTGTTTTTAGTTTAGTTTAATTTTTTGTTTTGTTTTTGTTTTAGTTTGTTTCGTTTTAATTTGTTGGGTGGTTTTTAGTTGCTTTAGTGTCACTTGTGTTGTTTTGAGTTGAATCTTTTGTTTTTTTTTTGAGTGTTAAGTAGTTTGTTTTGCTTCTTGAAAAATAAAAAAATAAATAGCAAGTTGTTTTAAAAAAAAAAGTGTTTTCTTTAGTTTTAGTTTTGTATTTATAAAAAACAAAAAAAACAATTTTTTTTTTAAGTAAAACCCTACTTTTAAATTTCCTCTCCAAAAAAAAAAAATTCAAAAAAAAAAAGGTTCAAGTTTGTTTAATTTTCATTTTTCATTTATTTTATTTTCAATTGTTTTGTTTTTCGCTTATTTTGTTTTTCATCTTTGATAAACATACAAAAAAATAATAACAATAAAAATTGTTGAATATATCTTGTTTTTCATTTCAGGTTGTCAAAGCAGAAAATTACAAGGAATTGCTTGCCAAAAGGAAAAATAATTGCTTTGCTTTGCTAAAATCGCCGCTAAAAAAAAAATTGCTAATAATCTGCACGCTCTGGTATTGTGCTTTCATCTCTAGTGCATTGTTGGTTGCTTGCATTTGCATTTATATATAACAAAAAAATTTCAAAAAAATCCAAAAACAAAAATAAACTTCATTTTAGTTGCATTGTAATTTCACGTTTAATTTCTGCTTTGCATTCATCTCATCTTGTTTTTCTTTTCTAAGGGCAACACCCCAATTCACATAAGGTGAGGGATTTCATCACCCTTTCCTTAGCCCACAAACGCATTTCATCGTAGAATTTGACTAATAATAAAGGTTAGACGTTGGACCTAAGGGTGTCACGAGCTCACTTAGGGCTTAATTGTATCTTCACAATTGTTTTACTTAAACGATTTTATTTTTTGGTGTCTAGGCTACAGCAGAGTAATAACCAGTTATAAAAATTACGGTGATTCGTAAATATTGTACTGGTTGTTCCTCTGAAGGTACTTAAACCTTCGGTTGCACTGCTACGGTGATTCGTGGTGCACCGATAACCCCTGTCCGTTACCTGGCTGAGAAATATTTTTGTTGATTTAAGACAAAGTGTGATTATACAATTTTGGGTTAGGAGCTACTAAGGACAGAAAACTGTAATTAAGTCCTTTGCATTCATTTAGTTGCATTAGTTCATGCATATTTAAAAAAAAAACTCAAAAACAAAAATCTAAAAAAATTTGTAAAATCATTTCAAAAAAAAAAAATTCAAAATTCAAAAACAAAACAAAAATCAAACTTTTCTTTTGAAATAAACTTCACTTGGTAAATAGTTTTTTTCCCTTTTTTTTTAAAAAAAAAAACATTTTCAAATCTTCTTTCATTCTCCAAACTCGTTTCTAATTTCTTTCTCCTCTCGACTTTCACTTGTGCATGAGTACTTGGACTCGTGACACATCAACGAATACTTGGATTCGTGACCCTTCTACAAACCGTTTAACTCGAACAGACAATCCTCCCGAAATGGCGAACGAAAACGCCCCTCGAACTCTTATGGATAGAATCTTTCCCGATAGAGTTTCTATTCCATCTTGCATCACATTACCCGCCCCTATGGGTAACCATTTCGAAATCCATTCGAACCATATTGCCACGCTTCCAAAATTTGGCAATTTCGAACACGATGACCCATACATCTTTTTGACTAAATTCGAACAAGTTTGCGCAACCATTAAACTTCAACAACTTTCTGATGACGGAATCAAACTTCGATTAATCCCATTTGCTCTTACGGATTACGCTGAAAAATGGTTGTACAGCTTACCTTCGAACTCAATTAAAACGTAGGAAGAATTTGTAAAAGCTTTCTTAAAAAAGTTCTACCCCTTAGAAAAAACAAGTAGAATTCGAAACGAAATTGTAAATTTTCATCAATTCAAGGGTGAACCATTTGGAAAATATTTTGAAAGATTCAAAAAGCTTTTGATAAAATGTCCACACCATAACTTTGAAAAATGGACGATTTGCTAAATCTTATATGATGGACTCGAAAATAGCTCACGAACCATGCTCGAATCAATGTGCCAAGGCAATTTTCTTGCCCAACATCATGACGATGCTTGGAAATTTCTTGAAAACCTCGCTGAAAAGTCGTCCCAATGGGAACGCTCGAACGAAAAATCAATCTACTCATGATCGAGTGCACACTCGACGGGATCTTCTTTTGCTTTGGAAGCTAAGATCGACGCAATGATTAAAAAATTCGATAACGTTTTCTCATCGAATCAAACGAACCAAGCTTCCCAACCAATGTGTTATAAATGCAACGATCCTAATCATATAGCCGATCAGTGTCCCAATTCCGTCGAACAAATCAATGCTTTCAATAAAACCAAAAACGACCCGTTTTCTCCAACATACAACCCTGGATGGAGAAATCATCCGAATTTTGCGTGGAACCAAAACAATCCCAACACGAATACGATTCGTCCCAATTTTCAAGCATTTCCGAATAATGCTTCGAATCCTCCCTTTCAGACCAATAATTTTCAACCAAACTTTGCGGGCCCGTCTCATAATCAACCGCAACAACCAAATTTTCCACCAAATTCTACTCATCCTCCACAAGACGATAAACGTTTAACTTCGCTTGAGAAAACTCTTGAAACGTTGGCTAAGGCAACTACTCAAAGCCTTCAATCAAATAGCAATTTGCAAAATTTATTGACTTCATATATGCAAAACACAAACCAATCGATTGCGAAACTCGAAATGCAAATGAGTCAATTAGCCACGTCTGTAAGTGAACGTGAACGAGGAACATTCCTAAGCCAGCCCCTTCCAAATCCCAGAAATCAAAACGCAAATTCAAATCAAGCCCATGTTGTTCAAGATAGCAATGTCACCCAGTTGAATGCTATCACAACTCTCCGTTCTGGTAAACAAATCGATAATCAAGTCGTTAATCCAAATGATTCACTGGGAACTTTTCTCGATACTTCTAAAACAACGAACGACTCAGAACAGAACGTGGAGCCAAACATCGAATCGAACGACAATCAAAATTCTTCTTCTTCTACTCGAGTAGACCCGCCTACCGAGTATCATGTTCCATTTCCACATCGTCTTCGACCAAAGAAACACTCGGACCAAATGGAAAAGATGTTAGAAATTTTTAAACAAGTCAAAGTTAACATTCCTCTTCTTGACATCGTTCAGCAAGTCCCCACTTACGCGAAATTTCTTAAGGACTTGTGCACCCAAAAGCGACACACTCAAGTGCCCAAAAAAGTCTTCTTAGCCGCTAGTTTGAGTGAAGTCTTGTCCCAATCCATACCCGTTAAATACAAAGATCCTGGCTGCCCTACGATTTCGTGTACAATTGGAGAAAAGACGATTAACAAATGTTTAATAGACTTAGGCGCGAGTGTCAACTTGATTCCATACTCCGTGTACGAACAATTAGGCTTAGGTGAGCTCAAACCCACGAAAGTTACGCTTCAATTTGCCGATCGTTCCATTAAGAAGCCCGTGGGAGAAATCGAAGACGTGCTCATTCGAGTAGGGCAATTCATATTCCCCGTTGATATTATCGTTCTCGAAACACAACCCGTGACAAACCCTGCGAGTCAAATCCCATTGATTTTAGGCCGACCATTCTTAGCCACCTCAAACGCCTTAATCAATTGTCGTAACGGTTCGATGAAAATCTCTTTTGGAAACATGACTTTGGACCTTAACATTTTCAATCTTGAAAGCCACTCGAACGAACTTCGTGACCAAACATTAGAAGTTAGTGCCATTCATGAAAACTTTGAAAACGAAACATTTGATCTTATCTATGAACGCGAGGCCGAGTACGAAAAATTGTTTCATGAAGTCCCCAACGAGATCGAACACACTCTTCCCTTTGAATCGCTTCAAGTTGAGTCCGAATCTCAACCCAATTTTGCAATCGAAAAACTCCCGAAATTGGACCTCAAACCACTTCCCGCTCACCTTAAGTATGCATACTTAGGTGAAAACGAAACTTGTCCTGTCATCATTTCTAACAATCTTTCTCTTGACCAAGAAGCTTCTCTTCTCTCTATTCTTTTGAAAAACAGAGAAGCAATTGGGTGGTCCATTACTGATATTAAGGGAATTAGCCCTGCTATTGTCCAACATCGCATTCATTTGATTGATGAAGCCAAACCCACTCGTGATGCACAACGGAGGCTTAACCCAAAAATGAAAGATGTGGTTCGTGACGAAATTCTTAAGCTCCTCGATAACGGTATCATATACCCCATCTCCGATAGCCCATGGGTTAGCCCAATTCATGTCGTGCCTAAAAAGTCCGGACTTACTGTTATAAAAAACGACGCTAACGAACTTATTCCAACTCGTACTCAAACGGGTTGGCGTGTTTGCATTGACTATCGAAAACTAAATGCCGCAACACGTAAGGATCATTTTCCACTTCCATTTATCGACCAAATGCTCGAACGTTTAGCCGGTCATGAATTCTATTGCTTTCTTGATGGTTATTCCGGCTATAGCCAAATTCCAATCGCTCCCGAAGATCAGGAGAAAACGACTTTCACGTGTCCATTCGGTACCTTCGCTTATCGACGTATGCCATTCGGACTTTGTAACGCTCCTGCGACTTTCCAACGATGCATGGTTGGAATCTTTTCTGACATGATTGAGCGCTTTCTAGAAGTCTTTATGGACGATTTCTCTATCTTCGGCGATTCTTTTTCTCAATGTTTACATAACCTCGAGTTGGTTTTGAATCGATGTAAAGAAAAACACTTGACTTTGAATTGGGAAAAATTCCACTTTATGGTCAAACAAGGCATTGTCCTTGGACATATCATCTCAAACAAAGGCATTGAGGTAGACAAAGCGAAAATCGATGTCATTGCAAATCTACCCATTCCCAAATCTGTTAAGGACATTCGATCATTTTTAGGACACGCTGGCTTTTATCGACGCTTTGTGAAAGACTTTAGCAAAATCGCCCGTCCTTTGACGACCCTTCTTGGAAAAGACGTTCCTTTCGATTTTAACTCTGATTGTATCTCTTCTTTTGAACGTCTTAAGAGCGAACTCATTTCTGCCCCAGTCATTTGCGCACCCAATTGGGATCTTCCTTTCGAAATAATGTGTGACGCTTCAAACTTTGCCGTTGGTGCTGTCTTGGGACAACGCATCAACAAGATCCTTCATGTCATTTACTACACGAGTATGACCTTGAACGACGCTTAACTCAACTACACAACAACTGAAAAAGAGCTTCTAGCTGTCGTTTTTGCGCTTGAAAAGTTTCGACCTTACTTGATAGGTTCACACATTACGGTCTACACTGACCATTCTGCGCTTCGATATCTCTTCGCTAAAAAGGATGCTAAATCCCGTTTGATTCGTTGGATCCTTTTACTTCAAGAATTCGACCTTACAATCAAAGACAAAAAAGGATCCGATAATGTCATAGCCGATCATTTATCTCGTCTTTCGAACGCACCATCTTCCTTGCCGATCAATGAAAACTTCCCCGATGAACAACTTCTTTCTATTTCTATCAATCCATGATACGCTGATATAGTGAACTACTTAGTCACTAAAGAAACTCCCTCATCTTGGTCCAAACAGGACAAATGCAAATTCATGTCCCAAGTGAAATATTTCTATTGGGACGATCCATACTTGTTCAAATATTGTCCCGACCAAATCATCCGACGTTGCATTCCGGATAATGAAATAAGGAGTGTTCTTTCATTTTGCCACGATCAAGCGTGCAGTGGACATTTCGGTCCTCGAAAAACTGCGGAAGAAGTGCTTCAGTGTGGTTTCTATTGGCCTTCTCTTTTCAAAGACTCGTTTGAATTTTGTAAAACTTGTGATCGATGTCAAATGCTTGGACGAATTTCTCGACGAGATATGATGCCTTTAAACCCCATTCTTACGATCGAAATCTTTGATGTATGGGGTATCGACTTTATGGGACCTTTTCCCAATTCCTTTGGAAACTTGTATATCCTTCTCGCTGTCGATTACATTTCAAAATGGGTCGAAGCCGTTCCTTGCAAAACCAATGACCACAGAATTGTTGTGAAATTTCTTAAAGAAAACATCTTTTCGAGGTTCGGCACACCTCGCACAATAATCAGTGATAACGGAACCCATTTTTGCAACCGTTCTTTTGAAACTTTAATAAAAAAATACTCGATAACCCACAAGTTATCCACTCCATATCATCCTCAGACTTGTGGCCAAGTTGAAGTTTCAAATCGACAAATAAAACAAATCTTGGAGAAAACTGTCAATAAAAATCGAAAAGATTGGTCTCAGAAATTGACCGACGCGCTTTGGGCTTACCGTACTGCTTTTAAAACTAACCTTGGGATGTCCCCTTTTCGTTTAGTTTACGGTAAAGCTTGCCATTTACCCGTTGAAATTGAACACAAAGCGTTGTGGGCAATAAAAAACTTAAACTTTGATCATGAAGAAGCTGGCGAAAATCGAAAATTACAACTCAACGAACTAGAAGAACTTAGGAACGACGCGTATGAAAACGAGAAAATTTACAAAGAAAGAAGCAAAGTTTTTCATGGCAAGTCAATCCTAAGGAAAAAGTTTTCGCCTAACCAGAAAGTTCTTTTATATGACTCGAGACTTCATTTATTCCCTGGGAAACTTAAATCAAGGTGGACCGGACCATTTGTGGTACGAACTGTTTTTCCACATGGTACCATAGAAATAGAAAACCCAAAGGATGGATCGATTTTCAAAGTCAACGGTCATCGTTTAAAACCCTTCTTGGAATTTCCCGGTTACCAAGAGGAGGAGCTCATGATCCTTCATGAGCCAAGATACGTCTAGTAAGAATGTTAGCCCTCTTTTGTAAATATGTACATATTTTTTCCCCGTTACACTCATTATATCATGCATCGACTGTGGGGACACAGTCAAAATTAAGTGTGGGGGGAGTCTCATTTTCATTTTTTTAATTTTTCATGGCATTTTTGAATTTTCATTTTCTTCAAAAAAAAAAAAAATCTCAAAACTCCTAAATCTCAGAAACATTTTCTTTTTACCATTTTGATTTATTTTTGAAGAAACACTATGGGATAAGTATAAGTTTTGGTTAATAAATTGAAATTTTTGAAAATTTATTTGTCTTAACAAAAATAAAAATGAAGTTTGATTACAAATAACAATGGTTTTACAAGTATATAGGAAGGTTCATTTATGTTAATTATGAAGTATGTTCTAATTGAAAATCGTTGTTTAAAAAGTGGTAAATTTAAAGTAAAGGATATAACATTTTTGTCTTCTAAGTTAAATGGTGCTAAGATGATTTTGCAAAACTCTCTCTCTCTTAAAAAAAAATATATATAAAAAAACAAAAAAATAATAATAACATCCAAAGTATTCACTCTCATTTAAAAGTCCTCACGGTTATGCATGGGTTAATTACTTGTAATCTTTGATTATGTGCTTTCATACTCATTTAAAAGTCCTCACGGTTATGCATGTATGAAACACATATTAAAAAAAAGATCAGACTTAATAAAAACCACCTACGGTCGATAGGTGTATGCACGAAAGTGTGTACACTCGCCATGCTCTGTACTCCCCTCACATAAGCCTGAAAGGCAGTGCATGGGTGGTATATCTGGCCTCAGTTTACCTGAGCTAGGTGTGTAATTTTTCTTGCAAATAATGAGAGAGCAAGCAATTGAAATCCTAGCACTATTTTAACTTGTTTGACCTAACTTGTTATTGAAAAGAAATGAAAATACCACTAATAAACTTTGATAATCAACTAAGGATCCATTTCATAATTACATTGTGTTATCAACCGAAACAACTAGCCAAACTATGGTCTATCTGTCATGACAACTTGATTTTTATTGGAAATTTTGACGAGTAAATGACTTAAATTTTCAAGACAATGACCAAAACTTGTATTTAACTTATTTGTGTCAATTTAAAAATAAATCCTTCATTTGTGAATATTTCCAAAAAATTCGCATTCATCTCTTTGTAAATAAATCTTGCAATTTGTAAATATTTTCATCCTGCATTTGGATTTTGTGGGTAGTATCCACTGAAAACCCTCACGAGACAACACTCGTCCTACTGGGGACACCCAGAGGTTTAACGGCTTGTTGCATACGCTCAATGCAATCGTGCTCCCTACGAAAACGGATTTATCTTAGTTTTCCTTTATTCGAGTACGAATAAAAAGATAAGTGTGGGGGTATTTGATGTGCACGTAATTGTGCATATGTTTACATCCATATTTTATCTTTTTTTTTTAAATAATCATCATATTTGGGCATTTTAACATGTTTAAAACCAAAATTCAATTATTTCCAAACCATCGTATTTTCATCATCATTCAGGGGCAAAACGGTCATTTTTGTGCATGTGTCAACGTAAGAATTTTTACTTGGACATTTTTTGATTATTTTTATAGGAATTTGGATGCATATGGAAGAGGCTTATATGAAGATACATGCATGCACAAGGAAATACAAAGGAATGAAGAGGAAATAATTCAAGTTCAAGATCATGGAGGACCCCACCCACTTACCTAACTTCCAATTAGAAGCTAAGCACATGCTAAAAGGACTTAAAACTTCATGTACATATTAAGTGGGGGATTAGTGAATGTTAATGATTACTTGGAGGCTACACCACCTCAAGGGTATTTTGGGAAGCTCCCTAAAAAGAGAAATAGGGTTTTATGCATGTATAAATAGCCCTCTTATGTACATGAAGATCATCATCTACTCTTTCATTTTATTTAGGAAATTAAGAAATCAAAGTGTAAGCTCAATGTTCTATGAAATAAAAATGCCTTCCAAGCCTCTTTCTTCTCTCTTTTCTACATGTTTTTCTTTGTTTTATTGTTAATGTTTATTTATATGCTCTCTTTCTCTTTATGTTCATAGCGTAGATTTACATTTATGCAAGTAGTTAGTAGCTAATCTCTTTTGCTTTCTTTGCTTATTTTCTATTTTCTTTTCTTTAATGTTGAAACTTACTTGTGATGCTTCAATGCCACAAATGAGTAGCTAAACCTCTTCAATTTAGGGGAGATGAAGCTCTCTAACTTTATGTAATTTCAACATTTTTTATGATTTATGATCTCTTTGTTTATGCTTCATGAATGTGAATTTTGATGTAAGTTTATACAAGTGGGTTTGATAGCTTATATTGCTTATGCAAATGAGCTATTCTTACTCAACATAAACACAATTTACATCAACATTTGCTAATTAATTTTTGATTATGAAATGAAAGTAAAAATGAAATTTGATGATCTATGTTACTAGTTACAATAGTAAATAGATCATACTTAAAATAGTTTTTGCTTTGGCTTCTTTTTCATGAGAATTGTAAGTGGTATAATTGTTGTATTATAGTTTGATGGTTTGAGTTATGTTAACTAATAACATAAACAAACCATACTTATGATAAATGCAATGATTATTTCACTTAATATCAAAGTTAGAGATCATAAATTATGTGTTTGTTGATTTACAAAAATTTGAGAGTGGATTTGCCTCTAAATTGTTCTTTAGTCTAATAATTTTTGAATCGCATTTTCTAGTGTTAGCCTCATTTTATTTCTAGTTAACAAATCCTCTTCGACTTTGGTATAATTTGATTGAATAGATTTTTTTTAAATCATCAATTCCCTGCGGATCGACCCGTATTCGCCACGTACTTCAAGTGTACGCCGTGCGCTTGCGGTTATATTTTAATTTGAAATTTTTCGACAAATTTCTAAATCAATAGAAATTTTGTCGACGAACATATCCACAGGTGAACAGTTAAAGAAAATAGCATATATAACAATTTAAATAACTACAGCAGCATATTTCAGTTGTCGTTTCAATTGAAATCAAATTTAATAAATACAAGAACGTTAATCATGAGTGATTGCTCACCTTTTGAGGCTAGAGAGATTTGAAATGGGTTACGGATCCAAGAATGAATTTCCAAAATGAATAAGATTGGCACGAATAGGACGAACAAAGCTGATAAATAGAGATCGATGGAAATAGATCAGAAACTGCTTGATGTAGACCGAAACAAAATATATAAAATCCCAAAATATTATTTGCTTAACCAATATAAACATTGAGAGTCATTAAAATTATATACATACATTTTCCAAGAATATAAATAGTTTAGAAACAACTATTGACATTACATTCTGTATAATCAACATATATCCATTATACATGTAAACTTGACCATATTCAAATTATACAATGTATAGTAATGTAATATAATATACAGTGCACTTATTACAATACACGTTAAGACTGTAAATATGATATTTAACAATACACTTGTAACAAAATATGTGACTTTATATATAAACTGCAATATTTTAGTTTTAACATAAACACAGAGAACAGCCTTTTATATTTTTGTTAATATTCAGTTATATCAAAACTCTTGCTATATATTTATATACACATATACACATACATATTTGGAACAACTCAATATATATAAACTAATCGATAGTATAAATATTATATAACCTAAATGAGTCTGAATAAACCTAAATATATTATATGCTGACACGTATCACGACTTAGTATATAAGAAGGAAGATGTACTATAACTTAAATAAGGACAACAGCCCAAATTGTACACAAATATTTTTATTCAAAAGCTAACAACATAACTATACTGCAAACTTATATGTAGTTAAGAATATATAATACCTTTTATACTTTCTTATGCACTTAATATACCCAATAACGAGTTATATATATAAGCGGTCATGCATTTTTATTTAAAACAACAAGTATAAAATAACTTTTAAAAACTTTATCATTATATATATATTTTATACACTGAACAGTTAAAATAACTTTTAAAACTTTTTAAAAACTTTATCATTATAAAATAACTTTTAAAATATACATCATACGAATGTTTTTAACCCACACATAAAATATATGCTTCCTTATACATATTATATATATATATATATATATATATCTAATTTATTTATTTTTATTATTATTTTTTATAAAACATAAGGTGTCATATATAATAAAACATATAAACATAAACGAAAACCCAAAATCTGAAAACAAAAACAAAAGAAAAACAAAAAGAAGAGTAAAAAATAAAAATAAATAAATAAAATAAAGGAAAAGCGTGTTGTAAGGAACCGGTTCTTCGACTTACGAAAACCGACATCAATATGTCCACTGTATCAACTGCCGAGCAATCGAAGGCCGGAAAACCGAACCCTTAGGGTTTAAGAAAAAGAAAGAGGTAGAAGAAGAGAGAAAAAGGGTAGAGCAGAACAGAAACAAACAACAGAACAATATCAGAATCTCACAATCGCAGCGGAACAACATATAATAAATAAATGAATAATCTTTAAACAAAGAACTATATCAGTTATTACATTACATTACATTACATTTCATCCTCAGAGTGTACAACAACAACAATATCAAACAGCGGAAAAGAAATACAATATATTAGTAATATACTACGCCATGCCATCCAGCTTGCCTCCAACAACTCCTGAATTCCATAATATCCTGATAACCTTAACTCTAGACTGCCCGTGTGGAAATTGGTGGGCACCCAGAGTTTAGGAAGGAAAACAATAAACTCCGAGTCAGTCATGTGACTGCTGTGAGAACTAAAACAGTTTATTTTTAAAACAAAGTACAGGATAATTTTAAAATAGATTCGCAATGCTTTTTAGAAAATGAGACTACCATAAGGCCTCCCGGCACACACACAATGCAAACGCAGATTTGGGGGAGATTTCTCCTTATGATAGTCAAAGATGCTTACTACGTAAAATCAAATCATTTTTGATATTATTATTAGTGCATAGTGTAGAAAACATTTCGAAAGTAGAATATAAATCTTAGCCAGCAAAGGTACCATTATATTATGCCTACTATAGCTACCATATTAGATGGCAGGTTCTACAACTAAAACCGTACAAGGTTCGTATTGTTTCTTTGGATTTCCAACAAATGGTCAGGCCAAAGAACTTCCCATTGCCACATGGAAACGCCTCTGGAAAGACGCCCCGAGAACCTAACCGGATCTCTGCCAACACAAGGCCGGGTTACCTTTCAAACTAGGTAACTACTGACACGAATATGTCATTCCCTGATCGTAACCGATCTATATCCGAGGACCCTCGATTTCCAACAACCACAAAGCAATAAATTTGCAGCAACAACATAGGTTAAGTATCTGGGCTCCATACCATGATACCTCCTCTATCCAGAAGGAATGACATACACTAAAGGGGTGCTACCCCCTAATAACCTTGCCGCATCCTTCTTGTTTTGACCATTTTCGGGGTGTGAGGTCCGACGAAGTCTCGTCCATAAAGCCACGCTTTATAGTAACAACCCGCATATTTAACGGTTTTATATTTAAATGTTTCATTTAAATATAGCGTCGTTTGTCGGATCGTTAGGTCCGAAATGTTACTTTCTGCAAATGGCCGAATTGGAACTCGAAACCATTTCCATTGGTTCCAAAATGGCGTTTGCGATCTTTTTGAGTATAAGCTTTGATATGTTTGGAGTAAGTTGAATTTTGACTCATTTTCTAGTTGGGTTTTGGGGTTGGGTTCAGCCCACTAGCTAACTAAACCCCTAACTCAGCCCTCTCTTCATCCATTCACCCTCGTTTCATTTCTTAAGCTTAAGAAAAACTGAAAATGGTGGAAGGAAAGAGAAATAGAAATTGCAAGCCCTAGTTTCTTCTTGTAAACTTGATTTCTTGCTCCAAAATCATAGAGAAGCCATAGGTAAGCTCCTCTTCATCTTCTCTATCTCTTTCTCTCTTCAATCTCAGAAATTTCCTAAACCTAACTTAGGAAAATACATATTTTATTCATAGATTGAAGCTAGTTGAGTAGAAGTGGAGATTTGTTGGTCTTCTCCTTGCAAATTGAACTCCTTCTTCTTTGTTTTGAATTAGAAGGTGAGTTTTGAACTCACATCTACTTCTCTTGATTTCATTGATGTTGGGTATGAATTCCTAGCACTTGTTCATATGCTCTTGCTTTTGGTTTGGATTGAATTGGGGAATATCCAAATTTTTAGTGTTTGGGTTCAATTCTTTAAAGATCCTAACTTTGACGTTTGAACATGTTTTTGGTGGCGAATCAGAGAGCTAATGGAGCTGGGGTATCAATTGGCTAAGGCTCCTTAGATCCATTGCTCGACCGGTCGCGTTTTGGTGGAGTTTGCACTTCATTGAAAAAGGGCAGGAACTGCAGAAATTTACAGTTCGGCCGACCGAGCCCTGTAGCCGGTCGACCGACCTACTATCCCGAGCTTTTTTTATTTTCTGCATCTGGCCAGCCGACCGAGCCCTTTAGCCGGTCGACCGACCTGCTCCTATTTTGCTGTTTTGCCTATTTTTGCTCATTTTGTTTGGTTTTCCAAATTTTATCGATTCATGTTGGTTCTTAGTGGTTGTCATTGCATCTTTGGCTTTGATCACTTATTTTTGACTTCATCCACGGGTTTTAAGAAAATAATCTTTTAAATTACATTAAAAACTCGTTTCTCCAATTTATAAAATCTATTATAATGCACATACACAATTTCGCACTTCGAGTGGAGTGGAAGGGAGATTAAATGGTTTGGTAAAACACGGACCATGAATCCATGTGTTTATCTTTCCGATTAGTCCCCGACCTATTCGGTTGATTGTTTTGACCTTTGTGTCTGGTTTACCGATGAGATGAGGTGAACTTTGTACTGCTTTGAGTGTGAAATTAACTAACGGATAGTAAACCGTTTAGTGCGAACGAGTGGTTATGGGACTCACGTTACCACTTTTCGGATTCCTTTTTGAGAGTTATGTCACATTCCGCCAGTTAGTGGTGTCCAGTACTGGGTCTTTGACCTTCACCACTACAGTTGGTTGCCTTCGGGTATGTTGCCTTAGGGTATGTTGCCTTCGGGTATGTTGCCTTCGGGTTTGTACCTTCGGGTTTATGCCTTCGGGTTTGTTGCCCTTTAGTATCGCTTCCGATGTTGGTCGTTATGAGCCGCATGGGTGATATTGGGTTGCCCTTTAGTATCGCTTCCGATGTTGGTCGTTATGAGCCGCATGGGTGATATTGGGTTTGGAGTCTTCGGGCTCATGGATCCTTGTTTATACAGTACTGAGCTCGAGCAATTTTCTGATGTTTCATTCATATGTATATTCCCTAGGTATCGCCCTTCGGTGTTGGTCTTTTTGAGCCGCATGTTATGTAGCGATTACCTTGTGGAACATGTATTTCTTATTGGTATTTGTTATTGCCTTATGGCTTGCTTTGGGATACTCTTATCCTTTGTTTCTATGAGTTGCCGATGATATGAGGCTTGTTATGTTATCATATGATTCATCTTTTATTAGATGATTATGTTATCTCCCTTAGAGATATTTGTTATACTTTGTAACCTTGCAGGTTTATTGTTGTTCAGTTTATCTAACTGATTTGTTTAGCTAGACTGACCCGTGTATTTTATACTCGGGTCAGACCGAGATGTTTCAGGTTAGGTGCTTTTGTACTTAGCCTATTTTGCTTCCGCATGGACTATTCAGCTTGTTCCTTTTTGTTAAAGCTTTTTGTGTAGTCTTTTTTATTGTAGCTCTGATATATGTATTCTATTGATTCGTCTGTATATTATGGTTTGCTATACCACTTGACATGTATTATTTTGTGTACTCTGTTATGTATCAATATATGTGTATATGATGATTTACTGTTCTGTGATGTATATTACATTTGAGTTGTTATATTCTGTTCTGATAATGTGATGATCCGGAATCGGCCTTCGAAAATCGGCACCGAATACGACACTCGTATTCAAATGCCGCAGATCCAAACGTCGAATCTGGTTCGCCAGAGCTTATAACACCATTAAGTAAAACAACACAGCGGAAGAAAAAGAATATATCAATATACAACATTGATACAATATCAGGTACAATGAATATACATCAGAGATATGATACAAGATAATAGCAGCGGAAAAGAAAAGATAACACAACAACGGAACAACAACTCTAATATGGTCTTCAAGAAAGAAGTCCATCTTCAAAGCACTAATCCAGAAATAGCTCGAACTCCCAATAATGATGCACAAAATAAGCAAGTGCAGTTCAGATCCAAAGAATGAACTAGCTCCAGATAATCTACTAGTCCTGACTATCTGAAAAACCCAACTCTAGACTGCCCGTGTGGGAAAATAGTGGGCACCCAGAGTTTAGGAAAGGAACAATAAACTCCAGGTCAGTCATGGGACTGGTGTGAGCAAACAAAACATTTGGTCTTTAAAACAAACAAAAGAATTTAAATTTGAAATTCGCAATGCTTTTTAGAAAATGAAACTACCATAAGGCCTACCGCCACACACACAATGCAAACGCAGAATTGGAGGAGATTTCTCCTTATGATAGTCAAATATGCTTAATACGAGAAGATCTTTGATATTATTACTATAAGTGCAAAGTGAGGAAAAACCATTTCGAAAGTATAATATAAATCCTAGCCAACATACGACCAGTATCGTATGCCTACTATAGCTACCATCTAAACAGTGGGGCGCCACCATAAGTAAATGGCAGGTAATACAACTAAAACCGTACAAGGCGCGTATTGAAGAATGGATTTCCAACAAATGGTCAGGCTAAGGAACTTCCTACTGTCTATGAGATCGCCTCTGGCGGGACGTCCCGAGAACTAACGTTACGGTTAGATCTCTGCCAACACAAGGCCGGGTTACCTCTGTAACTAGGTAACTACTACACGAATATGCCATCCCCGGGTCCTTTGGGACCTTTATCCGAGGCGCCTCAAAGCAACAACCACACAGTAAATGAGATTGGAGCAACCACATGAGTAAGTATCTGGGCTCCATACCATGATACCACCCTTTACTAGAAGGGAATGACACACCCTAAAGGGCGCGACCCTCATAACCTTGCTTTTACGGCCAACCTTTCGACTGTCTCGGCTTACGCCTAACCAACCCCTATTCACTAAGAGACCTATGGTTTTGTTTTAAGTATTCATTGGGTATGTCGACCTGCTTGGTATGTTTATTGTCGATGTATTCAATAGATAGTTAGAGCAAGGCTATAGATGGTCGCTCCCAACCAGCCTTATTCTCCGTGTTAGTTGACGGCATTACCCTGTAGTGTCCTTGGCTAGCGTGGGTATAGAGGTGGAGCGTCACGGCGTGGTATCGGAGCTGAGTTCAGAACAAAATATGATAAACACAGAATAGATGCACATATTACTGTACATCAAAGTGTATAAGTGATGCAAATCTTTGAATCATCGTGCCTTTCTATTCCTTCTTCTATCAAAGGTTAGATAGAATTTGGGGAATACGTCTAGGAATGCTTTTTATTCCGTAGTATTCCATATTGAAGTATCTACCTTGTGATTAATCTTGTTCTTATCTAACTTTCAGCGTATGGCTGGAAGAGGCAGGGGACGACGTTCGGATGCTGGGCAATGCAGTGGTTCACATCCGGATGGCGTTTATATGTCTGCTGATCAGTTTTTGGAGTTGTTTAGGAGCACTCAACCTCCAGTTCCTCCTCGAGTGTCTCCACCTCGCAAGTCTGCCTTTGCACGCCAGTGCAGTGATTATGCTCATCTTGGAGGAAAGCCGTTCAAGGGCTCCGAGTCTGTTCTTGAAGTCCAAGCTTGGTTTCGCACGTGCAAGCATATCTTCTCTCGCATGGATCTTTCTGACCATGATAGAGTTCTTGTAACTTCTAGCTTATTACAAGAGCGTGCTCTTGATTGGTATGAGCTTCTTGTAGCCGAGATTGATGAGTCTACTCTTTCTTGGACTCAGTTTCTGGAGCGATTTGAGCTCAAGTTCGTTCCTGAATCTGAAAATGTTTTATTGACCCGTCGCTTCCTTGAGTTGAAGCAAGGGAAATCTTCTATTTCTGAGTATGTTGCATCATTCGAGGCTTTATCTAAGTATGGTCTTGAATTCATTAGAACATCTTATAAGAAGAATTTGAAATTTGTTTCTGGTCTTAAGAAATATCTTAAGAAGTCTTTGTTGCTCCAGCTTAAGCTTTCTTTTGAGGAGTTAGTTGATTCTGCGCTTCATCTCGAGACCGTCGAGAAGGAGTGTGATAGTGATGCTGATGTTGAGTTTTCCAAGAATCCCAACAAGAGGCAGTTTCCATTCCAGAAGTCCAAGCCTTTTCCTTCTAAGAGGAAGAAGATTGGTGGTTCTAGTTCTCAGCCTCAGCCTTCTGGAACACCTTTCGTTCGGAAGTGTTTCAATTGTGGTTCTCCTGATCATATGATTCGAGCTTGTTCCAAGCCTCTCTTCTGCCGTTATTGAAAGAAGGAAGGTCATCATGTTTCAGCTTGCCCTACTGTTCCGGCTGGTGCCAGGTCTTACAAGATTTATGCTTCTAAGGCTTCTGAAGGTCCCTCTCAGCCCAAAGGTATATCTCCATCTATTTTGGAAGGTTCTATTTTATTTCATGATCATAGTATTCGAGTTCTTTTCGATACGGGTGCTTCACATTCCTTTGTATCGAAGAAGCTCGTTGATGATTTATCCTTGGATGTTTCTTGTTTGGTTACTTCTTTAAGGATTGCGAATCCTATTGGGGGATCCGCGACCCTTAGCCTGCTTTGTGATGATGTTGAGATTGTTTTATGTGGCTTTTCTTTTCGTGCGAGTCTGCACGTTATTTCTTGTCTGGTATTTGATTTGATTTTGGGTATGGACTGGCTAGTGAGATATGATGCCAGGATTATTTGTTCGGAGAGAATTTTGTATCTTCGACATCCGGATTCGCCTACTCAGTTATCTCTTGTTCTTCGGGATGTGGATAATTCCGAAATGGCTTTATATTCTCCTGATTCGCGAGAGGACGATGATATATCTCGTATTCCTATTGCTTGTGACTTTTTTGATGTTTTTGAACCTGTTTCGGGTTTGCCACCCAAGCGGGCAATTGAGTTCCGCATTGATCTCATTCCAGGCGCGCAGCCAGTTAGTCGTCCTCCCAGGAGGATGTCTACAAAGGGAAATGAGGAACTCAAGAAGCAGCTTTTAGAGCTTGAGTCCAAGCAGTTGATTCAGTCTAGTTTTTCTCCGTGGGGATCCGCGGTCGTCTTCGTGAAGAAGTCTGATGGAACTCTTAGGCTTTGCATTGACTATCACAAGCTTAACGAGTTGACCATTAGGAATAGGTATCCATTGCCTAGGATCGATGAAATGTTCGATCTATTGAGTGGTGCTAAGGTCTTTTCTCAGCTAGACCTTGCCACAGGTTTTCATCAGTTACGAGTCGCGGAGGATAGCATACCCCTTACAGCTTTCCGCACTCGGTATGGTTCTTTTGAGTGGCTCGTTATGTCGTTCGGTTTGACGAACGCTCCTGCTTTCTTTGTTGATCTTATGAATCGAGTATTCTGAGAATATCTCGATAAGTTCGTCCTTGTCTTCATTGATGATATCCTTATTTATTTTAAGTCTGAAGCTGAGCATGCTAATCACTTGAGAATTGTCTTGAGTACCCTCCGTCATCATCAGCTTAGAGCCGAATTCTCCAAGTGCCACTTTTGGGAGAATAAGGTTAAGTTCTTAGGCCATGTTGTATCTTCCGATGGCATTTCTGTCGATCCCTCAAAGATCGAAGCCATCCAGAATTGGAAGAGGCCTGAGAATGTTCATGAGATTCGTAGTTTCCTTGGATTGGCGGGTTATTACCGTCCGTTCATTAAGGATTTTTCCCGTGTTGTGCTTCCTCTTACTTGCCTTACTCGGAAAGGCATTCGTTTTGTTTGGTCCGACAAGTGTGAAGCTTCCTTTCAGACATTGAAGGAACTTCTCACTAATGCTCCTATCCTCGTGGTTTCCGGGGGAAATCATGATCTTGTTGTCTACACCGATGCTTGTGGTAGTGGTATCGGTGCCGTTCTTATGCAGAAGGATCGGGTAGTTGCTTATGCTTCTAGGAAACTGCGTCCGAATGAAGTTCGTTATGCCACTCATGATCTTGAGTTAGCCGCCATTGTCTTCGCCTTGAAGATTTGGCGACACTATTTATTGGGCGAGCGCTTCATTCTCTATACCAATCATAAATCCTTGAAGTATTTTTTCACTCAGAAGGAACTCAATATGAGACAACAGCATTGCTCGAGTTTCTTGCTTCCTATGACTTTGATATCCAGTATACCCCTGGTAAGGGTAATCGTGTTGCAGATGCACTTAGTCGCAAACATTCGGCTGTTATTTCTATGATGCTTGCCGAATGGGATATTCTTGAGACTCTATCTTTTTGTGAAATTCGTGATCGAGGTTCATCTTCTGATTCTCCTATTCTATTGTTCAGTTTGGGAGCTCGACCCATTTTTTTGGATCATATTGCCGATGCTCAGTGGCGTGATCCTGATTTGTTGCATCTTATTCAGCTTTGTGAGTCTGGATCCTGTGATGAGGCGTTGCGGGATTTCATCATTGATTCTCATGGGTGTCTTCGCAAGAAGAACCGTATTTTTGTGCCTTCTGATTTTGCGCTTAGGCATGACATTCTTGATGACTGTCACCGTTCTATGTATACCATTCATCCTGGTAGTAGTAAGGTGTATGCCGATATGCTTCGTCTTTATTATTGGGAAGGCATGAAGCACGATGTGGCGGGTTATGTGAGTAATTGCATAACTTGTCAACGTTTTAAGGCCGAACATCAGCGTCCTTCTGGTCTTCTTCAGCCTCTAGAGATTCCATTGTGGAAATGGGATCAGGTTTCTATGGATTTCATTGATGGCCTACCTCGTTCGAGATCGGGCCATTCTAGCATTTGGTTTATTGTTGATCGCCTCACTAAGTCTGCTCATTTTGTCCCTATTAAGTCTAATAGGACGGCTTCGCATTTGGCGAAGTTGTATGTCAAGGAAATCGTGAGACTTCATGGTGTTCCTAGTTCTATTGTGAGTGATCGTGATCCTTTATTCATGAGTCATTTTTGGCAGAGTCTTCAGCAAGCTTTGGAAACAAAGCTTAATTTTATTACAGCTTATCATCCGCAGTCTGACGGACAGACTGAATGGGTGAATCATATCTTGGAAGATCTTCTCCGTATTTGTATTTTTGATTTTGGTGGAAGTTGGGAGGATCATCTACCTCTTGTAAAGTTCTCCTACAACAATAGTTTTCAGTCTAGTATCGGTATGGCTCCTTTCGAAGCTTTATATGGAAGGCCATGTCGATCACCTTCTTGTTGGTTGGAATCTGGAGAGAAGCTTATTCTTGGTCCAGATTTTATTCGTGATTCTTCCGAGAAGATTGATCTCATCCGGTTGAGAATGAAAGAGGCACAGAGTCGCCAGAAATCCTACGCGGATAGCCGTAGGAAGCCTCTCGAGTTTTCGATTGGTGATCTTGTTTTTATTTGTGTTTCTCCTTTGAAAGGGGTTATGCGTTTCAGTACGACTGGGAAATTGGCTCCTCGCTATATAGGACCATTTTTTATTACTGAACGTGTTGGCCCTGTGGCTTATAGGGTTTCACATCCCGCTCATTTATGTGGCATTCATGACGTGTTTCATGTCTCGCAACTTCGGAAGTGTCTTCGGGAGTCGGATTATGTTATTGATTCTCCTGATTTGCTTGAGCTTGAGGTCTCGCCGGACTTATCTATTGTACAGCAACCTATTCGCGTCCTTGACACGGAGGTGCGACACCTTCGAAACAAGGACGTGCCGCTCATTAAAGTTTAGTGGTCCGCTAATCCCAATGACTGTACTTGGGAAACCAAAGAGTTTATTGAGCGATCTTATCCGGGTTTTCTATCCTTGCTTGGCAACGGTAAGTATATCTTTTCATCTCAAGCTTATTTTCTTTTCTTTTGAATGTTGTATGTATGTAGTTGTTACAAATATCATCTCTAGGAATTGCGGGGATGCAATTTTGTAAGGAGGGGAGATCTTTAACAACCCGCATATTTAACGACTTTATATTTAAATGTTTCATTTAAATATAATGTCGTTAGTCGGAATGTTAGGTCCGAAATGTTACTTTCTGCAAATGGCCGAATTGGAACTCGAAACCATTTCCATTGGTTCCAAAATGGCGTTTGCGATCTTTTTGAGTATAAGCTTTGATATGTTTGGAGTAAGTTGAATTTTGACTCTTTTTCTAGTTGGGTTTTGTGTTCGGGTTCAGCCCACTAGCTAACTAAACCCCTAACTCAGCCCTCTCTTCATCTATTCACCCTCGTTTCATTTCTTAAGCTTAAGAAAAACTGAAAATGGTGGAAGGGAAAGAGAAATAGAAATTGCAAGCCCTAGTTTCTTCTTGTAAACTTGATTTCTTGCTCCAAAATCATAGAGAAGCCATAGGTAAGCTCCTCTTCATCTTCTCTATCTCTCTCTCTTCAATCTCAGAAATTTCCTAAACCTAACTTAGGAAAATACATATTTTATTCATAGATTGAAGCTAGTTGAGTAGAAGTGGAGATTTGTTGGTCTTCTCCTTGCAAATTGAACTCCTTCTTCTTTGTTTTGAATTAGAAGGTGAGTTTTGAACTCACATCTACTTCTCTTGATTTCATTGATGTTGGGTATGAATTCCTAGCACTTGTTCATATGCTCTTGCTTTTGGTTTGGATGGAATTGGGGAATATCCAAATTTTTAGTGTTTGGGTTCAATTCTTTAAAGATCCTAACTTTGACGTTTGAACATGTTTTTGGTGGCGAATCAGAGAGCTAATGGAGCTGGGGTATCAATTGGCTAAGGCTCCTTAGATCCATTGCTCGACCGGTCGCGTTTTGGTGGAGTTTGCACTTCATTGAAAAAGGGCAGGAACTGCAGAAATTTACAGTTCGGCCGACCGAGCCCTGTAGCCGGTCGACCGACCTACTATCCCGAGCTTTTTTTTATTTTCTGCATCTGGCCAGCCAACCGAGCCCTGTAGCCGGTCGACCGACCTGCTCCTATTTTGCTGTTTTGCCTATTTTTGCTCATTTTGTTTGGTTTTCCAAATTTTATCGATTCATGTTGGTTCTTGGTGGTTGTCATTGCATCTTTGGCTTTGATGACTTATTTTTGACTTCATCCACGGGTTTTTAGAAAATAATCTTTTAAATTACATTAAAAGCTCGTTTCTCCAATTTATAAATTCTATTATAATGCACATACACAATTTCGCACTTCGAGCGGAGTGGAAGGGAGATTAAATGGTTAGGTAAAACACGGACCATGAATCCATGCGTTTATCTTTCCGATTAGTCCCTGACCTATTCGGTTGATTGTTTTGACCTTTGTGTCTGGTTTACCGATGAGATGAGGTGAACTTTGTACTGCTTTGAGTGTGAAATTAACTAACGGATAGTAAACCGTTTAGTGCGAACGAGTGGTTATGGGACTCACGTTACCACTTTTCGGATTCCTTTTTGAGAGTTATGTCACATTCCGCCAGTTAGTGGTGTCCAGTACTGCGTCTCTAACCTTCACCACTACGGTTTGTTGCCTTCGGGTATGTTGCCTTCGGGTTTGTACCTTCGGGTTTGTGCCTTCGGTTTGTTGCCCTTTAGTATCGCTTCCGATGTTGGTCGTTATGGGCCGCATGGGTGATATTGGGTTGCACTTTAGTATCGCTTCCGATGTTGGTCATTATGGCCGCATGGGTGATATTGGGTTTGGAGTCTTCGGGCTCATGGATCCTTGTTTATACAGTACTGAGCTCGAGCAATTTTCTGATGATTCATTCGTATGTATATTCCCTTGGTATCGCCCTTCGGTTTTGGTCTTTTTGAGCTGCATGTTATGTAGCGATTACCTTGTGGAACATGTATACATTATTGGTATTTGTTATTGCCTTATGGCTTGCTTTGGGATATTCTTATCCTTTGTTTCTACGAGTTGCCGATGATATGAGGCTCGTTATGTTATCACATGATTCATCTTTTGTTAGATGATTGTGTTATCTCCTTTAGAGATATTTGTTATACTTTGTAACCTTGCAGGTTTATTGTTGTTCAGTTTATCTAACTGATTTGTTTAGCTAGACTGACCCGTGTATTTTATACTCGGGTCAGACCGAGATGTTTCAGGTTAGGTGCTTTTGGACTTAGCCTATTTTGCTTCCGCATGGACTATTCAGCTTGTTCCTTTTTATTAAAGCTTTTTGTGTAGTCCTTTTTATTGTAGCTCTGATATATGTATTCTTTTGATTCGTCTGTATATTGTGGTTTGCTATACCACTTGACATATATTATTTTGTATACTCTGTTATGTATCAATATATGTGTATATGATGATTTACTGTTCTGTGATGTATATTACATTTGAGTTGTTATATTCTGTTCTGATAGATCCTTCAACCACCTATGGGTTTTTTTATGTATTCATTGGATATGTCGACCTGCTTGGTATGTTTATTGTCGATGTATTCAATAGATAGTTAGAGCAAGGCTATAGATGGTCGCTCCACACCAGCCTTATTCCCCGTGTTAGTTGACGGCATTACCCTGTAGTGTCCTTGGCTAGCGTGGGCATAGAGGTGGGGCGTCACACTTTATACGAAAGCTGTGCTTTGTTCAACAAACGCTCAACAGCACTTCGTATGTCACATTACCAATTTGGGAATATATCACTAGTAACCATCAACTACATAACCTCTAAGGGTGTTAAGCTAAGAGAATAAATTCTCCACCACCAACGGAAATATATTTGATAGAAACAAACTTTACATCTCAAATTGTAATGTCAGACACACATCCATACAAGTCCGTTCCGGGATCGAACGGAACCGAAGGCACTTACAAAGAAGTCCTTGCAATCCGGATATTCATTAATCACGACCGGACTTCCCATCACAAAGGGTAATAAATTTCTATAACGGAGATCAGCCGATGCAGAAACATTCGACGGTAATCCTTCCGTTTTCACAAATATCCGGTCTTCAACACCGGTCATCAAATGCAATGCATAACGGCGTATCACATATTCGGAATGGGTTATATGACACCAAGGTCCTTTCCCGGCTAACCCGAAAAGTGAGCGCTTATTCAAAAATAAGTGTGGCATTCAAATTCAAACAAATCACAACAAATACCTGTTTAAAGGTAAATATTGATAGTCGGTTATTTAACTATCAATAGGCGTGTTCAATATCACCAAATTCCAAATAATTTCCTAAATTATTTATTTTCCAAAATATCTTTACTAGATATATAATTTCCACACTTCAACCATTTGAAAACAATTTTCAAATCAATTTTCACCTTTACCACTTTTGACAACAAATTTCAAACATTTTCCTTACGCGGAAATACTTTCATTTTAACATGGTTCATTTAAACCAATTAAATAAATCCTTACCGATTTACTTTATATTTACGTTCCAAATCCGTAAATTTATTCCCACACTTCAAAAATAAATCAACGTTGATTTTTTTTAAACAAATTCCCCTTTCTTTTATAAATTCCATAGTGAATTTATAATTTCCAAAATATCAATGAATATACGATTTCCAAATCGGTTTCTAATATTCATTTTCAATTTATCTTTCAAAGATAAAATCTTAATCACTTCATATTGGAAAACATTTCCATACTTATTTAATAATAAGTAATTCACAAATCTATTTATTTTCAACACTCGGAAAATATTCAATATACTTAAATCGAAATTAAGTATATATTTCATTCTTTAAAGAAAACGCTCTCTTAAACACATTCATTTGAGTCAAAACGAATGTTGCGTACACATCGTTACGCGACTCAAAATGTAACAACCCGCATATTTATCGATTTTATATTTAAATATTTTATTTAAATATTTCATCGTTAGTCGGATTTTAGTCCGAAAAGCTACTTTTTGCATACGGTCGAATTAGGACTCGGGACCACTCCCATTGAGTTTAAAATGCCGTTTGTGACCTTTTTGAGTATAAGCTTCGATATGTTTGGAGAAAGTTGATTTTTTGCTACTTTTTACTTTGGGTTTGAGTTTGGGTTCAGCCATTAGCCAACTAATACTTAAAAACTGAACCCCTCCTCCCCATTCTCCCTCACTTCTTTCTCTTTTCAGTTTTTATAGCATTAATGGTGGGAGAGATTGGAAATTAAAACTCCAAAACCCTAGTTCCTTTTGCAACTTCAAATTCCTAGCACCAAACTCAAGAAGAACCCATTGGTAAGCTTCTCTTCTTCTCCAACTTATTCTCTTACCAATTTCAGAAATTCCTAAACCTAATTTTAGGAATGTTCTTGTTTTTGAGCATAGATTCAAGCTCATTTGGGTTGTGTTGAAGAGAGGTTGATTCTCCATTTGCTTTCAAGCTTCTTCTTGTTTGATTTTGTGAAAAGGTGAGATTTTTAATCTCACATCTAAGTCTATGAATTATCTTCGATTGTTAGGCATGAATTCCTAACACTTATTCTTGTGTAATTGCTTTGGATTTGGATTGCTTTTGAGAATAATCCAATTTTAGTGTTTGAAAGCCAAATCCTTAAAAATCATAGCTTTGAGGATCAAATGTGTTTTTGGTGATGCATCGAGGAGCCAATAGGGCCGGGTAGCCGTTAGGCATAATTCCCTTGCGTCCGTGCTCGTTCGGTTGCGAATTAGTGGAGGTTACATATCAATTTATGGGCAAAAATTTGCAGAGCATCAGGTCCGGCCGACTGACCCCCCTGGTCCGGTCGACCGACCTGCTAATAAAAGTGCAGTGCACTTCTCTGTTTCTGGTTCGGCCAACCGACCCCCTTGGTTCGGTCGACCAACCTGATGCCCGAGAAGTTTTTCAAAACATGGTTCGGTCGACCGAGCTCTGTAGCCGGCCGACCGACCTGATGATTTTTGCCTGCTTTGCCTTGTTGCTTGAATTTCCAACTTAAATCGATTCGTGTTGTTTCCTATTTATTGTTATCAATTAATATGACTTTGATGACTCCTTTTTAGGGATTTTTTTTTGAGTATCCATTTTGATGGATTCTTTATCGGTTTCGTTGGATTTTTATTCACATCTTCGTATGTGAATTTTAGTGATTGATTGTTCCTACAATCCTCTTTGTGTTTTGTCACTTTAAAAATATAAAGGTTTTCTATACTAGTAGTAAATATCAAAACTCTTTCCTCAAACGATTTCAATACTATTTTAATACCAAATTCATTTATAAAACCGTTTTCCAATCTATTAGTATATATATAAACCTTTACCTCACTCGTATGAGAAATCTAATTAAACGACTTAGTAAAACAAGTGGTATGAAACGCTTACGTTCACTTTGTCGGTTAATTCTTGGACTTGTTCAATTGAATCTCTTGTGACAATTTTATAGTGGAGATCTACAGTTTGTTCGTAAATATTTAAGTTAAGTAAGTGGTTATGGGACATGAAGCTAAACTCATATATTTACTAGCTTAGTGTAATTGACACTTCTCGTTGATCACGACGATCATTTTTGTGATTTAGACTAGCAATGTGCGATGTCTCTTTGTCTGCGAGGGAGACTAAACCCCGTTTTGTGGAGTTTCGACTCAAATTGGTGGGGTAGCAACCCACGGTCTTTGGACCATTCGTGTGTCAGGTCTTCGGACCATTCGTGTGTCAAATTAATGGCTAGCTACCATGAGATAGCTTCTCGTTCATGTGTTACAGCTGTTGGGGAGTTTTCATGCTCCCGTTCGTGTGATAGGCCTCCCCCCTATTTTGTGTGATTTCTGGATTTCGTGTGTCGAATTCTGGGATTTTCTTCTTCACCTATTTTTGTGATTTCTATTGATATGATTTATCAATTTTTGTGCATAGGTGAATTTGTGTGTCATTGACTTTTGTGATTTCTGAATTTCTTGAGATGATTTCTAGAATTTGTGTTTCACCATTTTTCGTGATTTCCATCGATAAGCTATATCGATATTTGTGTATTGGTGAATTAGTGTGTCATTGACTTTTGTGATTGGCATTGATATAATATGTCATTTATTATGGTTTGGTGAACGAAATGAGATGTATGACATTTCTTTGATTCTTGTGTAGATTTGGTGATATTGATTAATCTCTCGTTGATTCTCAATTACTTGTATATATCACAGCTTGGCATTGTGATTATCATTTGTGTTCGGTCATATCTCTTATTCTATATCGTATCATCTGATATTTATAGTTAGACTGATCCTTTTATTATTTTCTTATTAAATAATACTCGGGTCAGACCGAGATGTTACAGGTGCTTCTGCTTGACTTCTCTCTTGGGATCGATTTCTCTGACTTTTGGTTAACTACTTAGATTAGTAGTTTTTGTTGTATACATTTATAGACTCCATAATGTATACTTATTCTTTTGTGTAGTTCATGTAACTATTCTTTTGTGATATTGTGGATCTCTTTAGACCACTACTCTGATGTACACTTCCTAGTGTAATATTCATATCTATTTCCGCCTTTGTGATATGAATTGTCTGTGACTGATTTATTTATTATGTTTATTTCTATATTTGTCTCCGAAGATATTATAGCCACTGTGTAGTAGCTTTGAGTTTGTGTCGGTATGTCGGATTTCCCTCTTGATAAAGAAATGCATGTTATATTATCTGGCATACCGGTGCTCGCGCAAAAAAATTACACGGATGGTCGCTCCTCAACAGCCTTATTCTCCGTGCTAGTTGACAGCATTCACCGTAATGTTCTTGGCTAGCGTGGGTATAGAGGTGGGGCGTCACAGCTTGGTATCAGAGCCAAACTTCGGAACAATATGGAATATTATAACAAGGATCATCGTCCTAAGTCTTTCTTAGGGGTCGTGCATTAGGATTTTATTCGGATCTACGTACCGTTCTATCCTATTTTCTTTTATGATTCCTTGTTTTGTCTATCAAGATTGCTTGATATTCATTTGTGAATAACCTTCTTCTTCCTTCTTTCTTTCTTAAGGAATAGAAATGGTTAGACCAGGCCGTCCCAGCGCCGGTCAATCTAGTGTTCCACCCCAAGATGGAGTTTTTATGACTGCTCAACAACTTCTTGATTTAGTGACGAACGCTCAAGCAGCTGGAGCTAACCCGGAACCTACTCACCCAAAATGGGGATTTGCACGCTTGTGTAGAGATTACACCAATTTGGGTGGGGAGCCATTCAAAGGTTCCGAAACTGTTATTGAAGTACAGGCCTGGCTGAGGTCATGCGATCGAATCTTTTCTCGCATGAATCTTATTGACCTTCACCGAGTTCAAGTGGCCTCTAGTATGCTCCGAGAAAGAGCATTGGACTGGTACGAGCTTCTTATTTCTGAGATTAATGAAGCGGATCTCACCTGGGAGAAATTCCGGGAACGCTTCGAGTTGAAATTTGTACCGGAAGCAGAGAAAGTGACATTGGCTCGACGATTTATAGACCTTGTTCAAGGTGAGTCCTCCGTGACTGATTACGTCGCCTCCTTTGAGTCGCTTTCCAAATATGGGGTTGAATACATCAACACCCCTTTAAAGAAGAACCAGAGATTCGTCTATGGCTTAAACAAAAATCTCAAGAAGCCATTACTTCTAAAATTAGAAGTTTCTTTCGACCAACTCGTTGATATTGCTCTTCGTCTTGAAGAGACGGATAGGGAGAATGATGTTGAAGTGGTGGGTTCCAAACCAAACTTCAACAACAAGAAGAGGCCAAACAAATTCAAAGGCCCTTATCCCAATAAGAAAGGGAGGCAAGCTACTCCTGCTGAAAAGACCTTTTCCTCTACTCAGGGGAAATGCTATAATTGTGGTTCGAAACACTATTTTGCTAACAAGTATTCAAAGCCTCGTACTTGTTGCTATTGCAAGAGCCCGGACCATTTTATGCATGCATGTCCCAAACTTCAAAATAGGAAGGAGGGAAAGCTTAATGTTGCTCAAGCCCCTGGCAACACATCTCGTGGCCAAGGTATTTCTCATTCTATTCTGGATGGAATTATTTTATTTCGTGATCATCCTATTCGAGTTCTTTTTGATACGGGTGCGTCCCATTCCTTTATATCAAAAGAACTTGTTGATACTTTTTTCTTTGGATGTTTTGTGTTTAATGACTTCTTTAAGAATTGCGAATCCGGTTGGTGGATCCGCAACAATCAGTTTATTATGTAAAGATGTCGAGATTATTTTGTGTGATTTTTCTTTCCTAGCCGATTTGCATGTCATGTGTTATTTAGGCTTTGGAATGATTTTGGGAATGGATTGGCTTAACCGTTATGAAGCTCATATCCTATGTCCTGAGCGGACTATTCATCTTCGACATCCTCAATCTGTTAAGCAGATTTCTATTAATCTTAAAGATTCAGATTCCAGCTTGGTTGCAACTTTATATTCTTTATACCCTCGTGATGACGATGATGATGATGAGGGTGATATTATTTCTCTTATTCACGTCGTTCGTGAATTTTCCGACATATTTGAGCCCGTTTTATGATTACCACCTAAGCGAGCAATTGAGTTCAGAATTAATCTCATTCCTGGAGCTCAACCTATCACTCGCCCTCCTTATCGTATGTCCAATAAAGAAAACGAGGAGATGCGTAAACAATTATCTGAATTGGAGACGAAGCAATTTATTCGCTCCAGTTCCTCGCCTTGGGGAGCTTCAGCTATTTTTGTGAAGAAATCTGATGGTACACTTAGGCTTTGCGTTGACTACCGCAAGCTTAATGATCTTACTATCAAACATAGATATCCTTTACCTCGGATTGATGATCTATTCGATCAACTTAGTGGTGCTAGAGTCTTTTCACAATTAGACTTAGCTACTGGATTTCATCAGCTTCGTATTGCAGAGGATAGTTTCCTTTGACATCGTTCCGTACTCGATATGGATCTTATGAATGGCTAGTCATGCCATTTGGTCTAACGAATGCTCCGGCTTATTTCGTTGACCTTATGAATAGAGTTTTTAAAGACTTCCTCGATCGATTTGTTCTCATCTTTATTGATGATATTCTTGTGTATTCTAAAACCGAGGAGGAGCATGAAAAACATCTTCGGATTGTGTTGGAAACTCTTAGGAATCAATTGAAGGCAAAATTTTCTAAATGCCACTTTTGGCAATCTCGTGTGAAGTTTCTCAGTCATATTATTTCCGAATCCGGAATTTCTGTGGATCCTTCAAAGATTGAAGCGATTCAAGATTGGAAGAGACCGGAGAGTGTGACGGAGATTCGTAGTTTTCTTGGATTGGCAGGTTATTACCGCCGATTTATCAAAGACTTTTCTAAGATTGCCGTGCCTCTCACTAGCTTAACGAAGAAAGGTATTAAATACATTTGGTCGGACAAATGTGAAACTTCTTTTCAGAAATTAAAAGAACTCCTTTCAGATGCTCCTATTCTTGTTATTCCCGAGGGGAATCAAGATTTCGTTGTTTATACCGATGCTAGTCACGTTGGTTTGGGTGTCGTTCTTATGCAAAGAGAACGTGTTATTGCTTATGCTTCTAGGCAATTGAAGCCTGCCGAGACTAGATATGCCACTCATGATTTAGAACTCGCGGCTATTGTTTTTGCTCTCCGGATTTGGCGTCATTATCTTTTAGGAGAGAAATTTGTTCTTTATACCGATCATAAATCCTTGAAATATTTATTTTCTCAAAAGGAACTTAATTTGTGTTAACAGCGTTGGCTCAAATTTCTTGCACCATATGATCTTGATATTCTTTATACTCCCGGTAAGGGTAATCGTGTCGCCGATGCTCTTAGCCGTAAACAACAAGCTATTGTTTCTATGATGATATCCGAATGGAACGATCTCGAGATCTTATCCAATTATGAGATTCGAGACCGCGTATCCGATTTATGCTCATCATTTGTTTTATGTAGCCTTGAGGCTCATCCTTCTCTTTTAGACCGCATTCTTGAAGCTCAAAGGCTAGATCCCGAATTGGCTCTTCTTGGCCAAAATATTAAGGATAAAATTGATATTGAAGGTTTGAAGGACTTTGATATCGATTCTCGTGGCGGCATTCGGAGGTTTGGTAGACTTATTGCGCCAAATATTAGTGATCTTCGTAAAGATATTTTAGAAGATTCTCATCGTTCTAAATTTACCATTCATCCTGGTAGTAGTAAAATGTACGCGGATATGAAGCGACTTTATTATTGGGAGGGAATGAAACTTGACAACGCTAACTTCGTTAAGCGTTGCATGACTTGCCAACTCGTTAAGGCCGAACATCAAAGGCCCGGTGGGTTATTGCAACCTTTAGAAATTCCAATTTGGAAGTGGGACCAAATTTCCATGGATTTTATAGATGGCCTTCCCCGTTCTCGTTCGAGTCATGATAGCTTATGGGTGATCGTTGATAGACTTACTAAATCCGCCCATTTTATTCCCGTTCGGTCTAACCGAACCGTTCCTTTTTTGGCCAAGCTCTTTATCAAAGAGATTGTTAAATTGCATGGGGTTCGTACTTCTATAGTTAGTGATCGTGATCCATTGTTTTTTAGTGGATTTTGGAAGAGTCTTCAAAAAGCTTTGGGAACGAAGCTTAATTTTAGCACCGCTTATCATCTCCAGTCCGATGGACAAACCGAGCATGTGAATCAAACTCTTGAAGATCTTCTTCGTGCTTGTGTTCTTGATTTTGGTGGAAGTTGGGAAGATCATATTTCACTTGTTGAATTTTCCTATAATAATAGCTTCCAATCTAGTATTGGTATGGCACCTTTTGAGGCACTCTACGGAAGGCCATGCCGATCTCCTTCTTGTTGGCTTGAGGCCGGTGAGAAGCTGGTTTTAGGTCCAGACTATATTCGTGATTCCACAGAAAAGATTGATCTTATTCGTCATAGGATGAAAGAAGCCCATAGTAGACAAAAATCCTATGCCGATAACCGAAGAAGGAAGTTAGAATTTTCTGTGGGAAATTTTGTGTTCATTCGTGTTTCACCTATGAAAGGTGTTGTACGTTTCAATCGATCGGGAAAATTGGCGCCTCGATATATTGGGCCATTTCCTATCACTGAACGTATTGGTTCCATGGCTTATCGCCTTTTATTACCGGCTCAATTTTCCGCTATTCATGACGTGTTTCACGTTTCTCAACTTCGGAAGTGCCTTCGAGATTCCGATTCTATTCTTGAGCCCAGTGTTGTGGAAGAGATTGAAGTTTCGCCTAATTTAACTTATGAACAACATCCTATTCGTATCATTGCTTCGGAGGTCAAACGACTTCGAAATAAAGATGTTCCGCTTGTTAAAGTTCAATGGTCTTCAAATCCTAAGGATTGCTCTTGGGAATCTAGAGAGTACATCGAGCGAACACATCCGGACTTACTTTCTCGTGCTCTTTGAGGTGAACTTCTTATTTCAAACTTCTTTTGTGTTGAATATGCTTTTATGGTTGTTACTATATATCTTCTTCTTAAATATTGCGAGGACGCAATTTCTTTAAGGAGGGGAGTCTGTAACAACCCGCATATTTATCGATTTTATATTTAAATATTTCATCGTTAGTCGGATTTTAGTCTGAAAAGATACTTTTTGCATACGGTCGAATTAGGACCCGGGACCACTCCCATTGAGTTTAAAATGTCGTTTGCGACCTTTTTGAGTATAAGCTTCGATATGTTTGGAGAAAGTTGATTTTTTGCTACTTTTCACTTTGGGTTTGAGTTTGGGTTCAGCCATTAGCCAACTAATACTTAAAAACTGAACCCCTCATCCCCATTCTCCCTCACTTCTTTCTCTTTTCAGTTTTTATAGCATTAATGGTGGGAGAGATTGGAAATTAAAACTCCAAAACCCTAGTTCCTTTTGCAACTTCAAATTCCTAGCTCCAAACTCAAGAAGAACCCATTGGTAAGCTTCTCTTCTTCTTCTCCAACTTATTCTCTTACCAATTTCAAAAATTCCTAAACCTAATTTTGGGAATGTTCTTGTTTTTGAGCATAGATTCAAGCTCATTTGGGTTGTGTTGAAGAGAGGTTGATTCTCCATTTGCTTTCAAGCTTCTTCTTGTTTGATTTTGTGAAAAGGTGAGATTTTTAATCTCACATCTAAGTCTATGAATTATCTTCGATTGTTAGGCATGAATTCCTAACACTTATTCTTGTGTAATTGCTTTGGATTTGGATTGCTTTTGAGAATAATCCAATTTTAGTGTTTGAAAGCCAAATCCTTAAAAATCATAGCTTTGAGGATCAAATGTGTTTTTGGTGATGCATCGAGGAGCCAATAGGGCCGGGTAGCCGTTAGGCATAATTCCCTTGCGTCCGTGCTCGTTCGGTTGCGAATTAGTGGAGGTTACATATCAATTTATGGGCAAAAATTTGCAGAGCATCAGGTCCGGCCGACTGACCCCCCTGGTCCGGTCGACCGACCTGCTAATAAAAGTGCAGTGCACTTCTCTGTTTCTGGTTCGGCCAACCGACCCCCTTGGTTCGGTCGACCAACCTGATGCCCGAGAAGTTTTTCAAAACATGGTTCGGTCGACCGAGCTCTGTAGCCGGCCGACCGACCTGATGATTTTTGCCTGCTTTGCCTTGTTGCTTGAATTTCCAACTTAAATCGATTCGTGTTGTTTCCTATTTATTGTTATCAATTAATATGACTTTGATGACTCCTTTTTAGGGATTTTTTTTTGAGTATCCATTTTGATGGATTCTTTATCGGTTTCGTTGGATTTTTATTCACATCTTCGTATGTGAATTTTAGTGATTGATTGTTCCTACAATCCTCTTTGTGTTTTGTCACTTTAAAAATATAAAGGTTTTCTATACTAGTAGTAAATATCAAAACTCTTTCCTCAAACGATTTCAATACTATTTTAATACCAAATTCGTTTATAAAATCGTTTTCCAATCTATTAGTATATATATAAACTTTTACCTCACTCGTATGAGAAATCTAATTAAACGACTTAGTAAAACAAGTGTTATGAAACGCTTGCGTTCACTTTGTCGGTTAATTCTTGGACTTGTTCGATTGAATCTCTTGTGACAATTTTATAGTGGAGATCTACAGTTTGTTCGTAAATATTTAAGTTAAGGTAGTGGTTATGGGACATGAAGCTAAACTCATATATTTACTAGCTTAGTGTAATTGACACTTCTCGTTGATCATGACGATCATTTTTGTGATTTAGACTAGCAATGTGCGATGTCTCTTTGTCTGGGAGGGAGACTAAACCCCGTTTTGTGGAGTTTCGACTCAAATTGGTGGGGTAGCAACCCACGGTCTTTGGACCATTCGTGTGTCAGGTCTTCGGACCATTCGTGTGTCAAATTAATGGCTAGCTACCATGAGATAGCTTCTCGTTCATGTGTTACAGCTGTTGGTGAGTTTTCATGCTCCCGTTCGTGTGATAGGCCTCCCCCCTATTTTGTGTGATTTCTGGATTTCGTGTGTCGAATTATGGGATTTTCTTCTTCACCTATTTTTGTGATTTCTATTGATATGATTTATCAATTTTTGTGCATAGGTGAATTTGTGTGTCATTGACTTTTTTGATTTCTGGATTTCTTGAGATGATTTCTAGAATTTGTGTTTCACCAATTTTCGTGATTTCCATCGATAAGCTATATCGATATTTGTGTATTGGTGAATTAGTGTGTCATTGACTTTTGTGATTGGCATTGATATAATATGTCATTTATTGTGGTTTGGTGAACGAAATGAGATGTATGACATTTCTTTGATTCTTGTGTAGATTTGGTGATATTTATTAATCTCTCGTTGATTCTTAATTACTTGTATATATCACAGCTTGGCATTGTGATTATCATTTGTGTTCAGTCATATCTCTTATTCTATATCGTATCATCTGATATTTATAGTTAGACTGATCCGTTTATTATTTTCTTATTAAATAATACTCGGGTCAGACCGAGATGTTACAGGTGCTTCTGCCCGACTTCTCTCTTGGGATCGATTTCTCTGACTTTTGGTTAACTACTTAGATTAGTAGTTTTTGTTGTATACATTTGAGATATAGACTCCATAATGTATACTTATTCTTTTGTGTAGTTCATGTAAATATTCTTTTGTGATATTGTGGATCTCTTTAGACCATTACTCTGATGTACACTTCCTAGTGTAATATTCATATCTATTTCCGCCTTTGTGATATGAATTGTCTGTGACTGATTTATGTTATGTTTATTTCTATATTTGTCTCCGAAGATATTATAGCCACTGTGTAGTAGCTTTGAGTTTGTGTCGGTATGTCGGATTTCCCTCTTAATAAAGAAATGCATGTTATATTATCTGACATACCGGTGCTCGCGCAAAGAAATTACACGGATGGTCGCTCCTCAACAGCCTTATTCTCCGTGCTAGTTGACAGCATTCACCGTAATGTTCTTGGCTAGCATGGGTATAGAGGTGGGGTGTCACACAAAATCACTAGTATAGGGATTCGAAATTAAAATAGATATATAAATCCCAATACTATACAAAACATTTCCTTTCGGAAATCATTTACTATAACAACAGTGTTATAGTCCACCATTTCCTTATTTCTCGAAAACGTCTATTTCAATAATGAATGTTGAAATCTATGTATTCGATTCATAATACATTTTAAAACCACTTTTAAAATAATTAAATTCATTTTATAATATCACTTTCCCAAAACATAACCATTTTATTTAATAATATATTCACTGTCTAAAATCGTGAATATACTTCATTAACCAATTTCAACATTTCTACGCAATTTACATAAAGAATAATTCGCTATCCAAAGTCGCGAGTATACTTCCTTTAATAAATTTCTATATTCAATTTATCAAATTCCATTGATTTCGAATTTATAAACAATGTTTATAAATCCTATTTTTATTTATGAACTTCGATTTATAGATCTCCTTTATTAATCCAATTCAATTTATATAACTCAATTATATACCAACAGTCCATATTATAAGTTAAATACTTATAATTCATTTATTTCCAAAATCGTTCTTTTTAAAACTTCTATTACTTATAAGATTCCTCTATATTTTATAACAACTTCAACTTATAAAATCTCCTTTATTAACACTTCTATTAATATCCCATTTATATGCTACAATCCAGTTTATAAGTTAATTACTTATAAATATTTTATTCTACAACATCTATTCATTTTACAATCTTCAAAATTTATAAATCTATAATTTTTAATGAAATCCATTTTATACTTCATTTTAACACTTAATAAACTCGTTTTATAATTCCAATATTTCATATACATATATTTTTATTATAAATATCAATGTTAAAAATATTTTGTATACATCCTTTATAATAATTCAAAATCCAAATTTAAACTATTTTAGAAATCTATTTATTTTAAAAATCACCTTTTGGTTATATTTCACAAAAATCTTAATTTTTATAACATAAAAATTTATAACGTTTTAATTATTTAAAATGAATCAATTCAAAAATTTAATAAAACGTATATTTTGAAAAATCATTTTAAAAATCCTTTTAAAACCAAAATCGTTATTTTTAAACTTTAAAAATGGATCCGATGAGCAACAGCACCCAATAGTCAATCACGACAACAAACATCATATATCATCATATGATAATCAACAAACATCAAAATATCTGTAATCAAATAAATACTGGTGAGGAATCCAGTTGGATCCCTCTAACCTGTTTCCCTGCATCCACAAACATTAGCACAATACCAATTCCGTTCCAGTACGGAATTATCGCGATATATGGGATTTATAAATTATTATCTGCTATTATACGGCGCAATAGGGTCTCATCCGCTATATAATGCGGGAAATCAACTCCAAGTACATAAATAATACCAATTTCACTATACGTTGAAATATTCGCGGTGTGTGTTTTTAATAAATAACCTCCGCTTACTAACGGCGCATAATGTCTATTTTAACAATCAATATATAATAATTTATCATCCGGGCATACAATCATAAATTTTAAATTTAACTCTTTAAAATTAACATCGAACAATTTCGATTGAGTGAGAAGTTCTCACCTTGATTTTAATTCAGTTTTGGCATTTTATTTTGAATAAAATTAAACAGACGTTTAATTTTACTCGAAATTTTCACTAGCTCGAAATGATTCCAATCCAGTTCCATAGCGTAGTGCTCGACAAAACGATTGCAACGCAATTCGTTTCGTCAGATTCCGACCTCGTAAGAACACGTTATTGTAGGATCTAGATTAACCCTAGAGGGGCGGGTGAATAGGGTTATAGCAAATTTTCTCGAATTAAACGTAAAAACAAACTGCAGAAATAAATATGCTGAAAAGTAAATCACACACCAAATTTACCCAGCTTCGGCAACCCCTTCCTATTGCTGCATTCCCAGATTTCTATTAGAATTAAATAGTATCCCGCTAACAAACACTCTACTAGACTCGCAAACATTTGCTCCCGCTCACAAACACTCTACTAGACTCGCAAACATTTGCTCCCGCTCACAAACACTCTACTAGACTTGCACACCCTGCTCCGCCTATAGAGTTTCTCTTACTTGCAAACTCTGCTCCCGCCTATAGAGCTTTGCTTACTCGCAAACTCTGCTCCCGCCTATAGAGCTTTGCAAACTCGCACACTCTGCTCACTGAACTAATTCTAACTAGACAATCTGACACTACCTAAACCCTAGGTGGTGATTTACCAAGATTTGATTTGAAAAATAAAAACAACAATTAAAAACAAATAATTAACAAACACTTTAAACCCTAATTAAAAAATAAAGCCCCTTTAAACAAAGAAACACCGGCCCCTTTTATTTCTCTAGCCCGTTCTCTTCTTTGTCTATTTTGCTCTGTAGAAAATAATGTCGGCCTGGTTCCTTCTTTCTCGTTCCTCTTTGAGATGGCGGCTTGTTCTTCTCTGCAAACAAAATTAGGGCTCGGCTCTTTTGCTCCTTGCTTCCAAAATTAGGGTTGTGCAAATTGAAGCGCCGATCGATATCGTTCGATAGTAGGCTTCGATGCTCTTTGATTTGCTCACGGCTCTTCAATTTGGATCGAGTTCCTTCTGTGATTTCGGTATGTAATTTTATGCTTTTGTGCTTTAGTGTTTTCGTACTTGAACTCGATGCTCTTTAAACTGCCGATGATGAATGGTTTATATATAGGTCGAATTCCTATATTTGCGTTCGTATATAATTGTTTGAATTCGTCAATTCTGTGCTTTGGCCACTTGATTATGCTTGGGATTGATCTGACTTTTTCAATTTCGTATTTTTGATGCTTGGCACTCACGGTTTTGGCTTGTGACTTGGTCAATTTGCTTGGCTATCACGGTGAATGCTTGATTGACTTTGACAATACTGATTTCGTGAATTTTTTACTGCTGGCTTCGGTCTTGGCTTTGATTCATTTCGTGATGACCATTTCAAAGATACGTACTTTTTCATTTTTATACTGCGTTGATTATTTTGCGTGTTGCTACATTTCTTACTGTCACTACTGTGTCCTATACTTGGCGAGTCTTTGAGCATTGTTGACTTTTGCTGAACTGGTCTCGAGTTTCAGACTTGTGCTTGACATTTGAGTTGTTGTATGGTCTGTGGTGCACTTGGTCATTCGAGTCTTCCCTGCATCATTATCTGTTACATACATGAGCTTGACACTGTACTTTTGTTGTTTGCATTATTGCTGTTGTGTCACTTTAATTCTTCCGAGGCTCGAGTTGCACACTACTGTCTTGGTTGTATATTTGTAAGTTGTTCAGTGCACTTTTGTTTGCTGTCATATTCATGTGCTCGAGCTCTTTGCACACTGATGCACTGCCTTTGTGGTCTTCACTGTGTTCATGCACTTTGGTCTTTGTTGCCTCTTTGTGTATGAACTTGCATACTGCTGCTATGTTGTAAATGTTGCATTCATGTCTCAGTGCTTTGATGCATTTGCATGTATTTTGTTCATTGTTTCATTTGGTGTGTTTGCCTGAGTCACTTGTTCATATTTCCTTTGTACACTTGTTCATATGAACTGTTGTTCCATTGTTGGTCTGTGTAGTTGCAGTATTTATGTACACTGTGTTGTACTGAGCTCGACATTGCTTCATGTTGCCTTCATGTAGCTTGTTCTCTACATTTGCTTGATTGTTGCAGTCCATGTTCTTTTGAGTTGTTGTTCTTCTGGTCTTTGCTTCCATCCATTTGGTTGTTGCAGTCCTATGCAGTTGCTATGCCTTGTGTTCTTGTAACTTTCATCACTGGTGCATGTACATTGCTGCTATTATCTTGTACTTCCAATGTGCACTTGTTTGTACTGTCATTTTGCTGGAATAACTTCGACATTGTTTTGATGCATTTGCATGTTGTTTCAGTCTTCATGCACTGATGCATTTGGAATTTGTCTAAGCATTGCATTCTTTTTGTAGCCTTGTGTTGAATCCAGTTTTAAAAACTCGGGTTTGACCTTGTGCTCGTGTCGTGATTTTCAATGTATTGCACGTGAGTTGAACCCGGCTTTTCATTTGGGTTTGACCTGTGCTCACCTGTCCCTGTAGCATTATCAAGTGTATATATCGGTGTGCACGGCCTTGTGGCATATACAGTGATACACTGTGTATGTCACAAGTTGTTCGTGTATGATGAATTCAAATTTAAATAATGACGAACAACCCAAATAACTGAGGCAAATATTATTTTCAAAATTCATCTTTTATTTTATATTGCAAAAATATTTTATTTTCAATTTTACTGCGATAGTAAATATTTTTGCAGATTGCTCATATGCTGGATTCAAACTGGAATAAAGTTGAAGATTAAAATACGAGTGTGAGTGATATGTAGTGAGGTCAACTGTAAATGTAAAGTTGTGATGTAATTGAATTTTTATCAAAGTTGTATAGTGAATAGTGAGAGCTTGAATTTGTACTATTCAAAATTGTAATAAATATTTGTTTGAATAGAATATTCGTTTGAATTCAAAATCTGTGTTATTTATTTTATTCAGCAAATATTTATTTAATCTGTGAAAATAGTATATTAACAAATACATTTAAATGAATGAATATATGTTTATTATCATCAAACAAAAATCATATAAGCGCAAAGCGCATATTCAACAGTTATGACATTTATAAGTTTACACAAATTTTTATATAAATTAATATACAACTTTTATTTTATTTCTAACCCTAACAGATCTGGGCCGTGCATTTGCTTGATGGGATCTGGCCATTGCACGCGATCACTCCTTCTTCCCAAGTGAAAAAAAAATGCGACTAACCCATACGCCGTTCGACTTCGTTTACATCGCACCCCCCCACGTTTGTCGAAACCCCATCAAACCACCACCATTCGAATGCCATCGCCCAGAGCTACCCACGGCCAGAGGACGCACCTCCCAAGCTTTTCCCGTTCCTTGTAATTTGTGAACGAACGTATGGACTTTGAACGAGAATTCCCACTGATTCGATCAATTAAAATTGATCACAGCCGTTGGATATGTAGAGCTCACTAGCCTCTACAATTTCCCATTTGAACATTCTTCGAATCGATTTGTGGATTGAGAGAAAATTTAGGAAGAAGATCGCTCATTCTTGGCAATTGTTTTTCTAACTGGCGGCTATGTTAAAGCCCTTAGGGTTTTGGAGCAAGAATGAAGATAAGGGTCCTTTTTATAGAAATTTACCAAAAACACTATTCACACGGAATTTTCGAACTCCAAATCTCGCACGGTGACCGGCGTTTCTAGGGTTTACCCCACGTTCCGAACACAATGGAATAGGTTTCGGAGGCTAATTCCATCATATGTGCGAGTTACAGAAATAAACGATCAAATTTAAATTAAATCGATTAAACGAATTTCTAAGCGTTTTGGCTCGCCCCGGACAAACGGTAAATCCGATTGACACAAAATTTGACACCTTACAATAATATGACATTACGGATCCGATGAAACTAGTTTCGTCGAAATACGAGACTGTTTGAAAAATGACTATTTTAACTCATCAATTAAATATTAAAATATTCAATTTCTGCAAATTAACTTTTAATTCAATTTTAAAAGTTCTATAACATCATTCTAACTTCAATATGATAAAATAAAATTTTACAAATCATTTTTAATCATATTTAACCCAATTTTCAATTATTTCTTTATTTTGAAATATTAAATTATCGATTTAATTATCCAATTAAATCCAATTATTCGAAATAAAATTTATTCGACTATTTAATTTCACTTATTAATATTTAAAATCAATTAAATATACAAATTTTAATTAATAGAAATTCTGGTTCGTTACAAATTTCCCCCTTAAAAGAATTTCGTCCTCGAAATTACCAAGTAAGAAAAATTTACAGAATCCATTAACTTTCCAAAACAAACCATTCAAATTGGATTTTTCAAATCTCTTTAAGTGTTTAACTTTTCCAAAATTCATAGTTAAACTTCTTACAAAATCTTTACTAAGTTTCCAAATCCAAACTTAGTTTTCTTTTCAAACTTTTCCAATTTTTCTCAAAAATATTCTAACGCCTTAAATTTTCGGAAAAATTCGTCAGAGTCTCATTTGCGCGGCTCGATCCGAAAAAAATAATGACAGTATATATATCACAAATATACATCTCATCAGGTGATGAGGCATCCCGTAGGGAAAAAGTATAAAATTACGATATCTAATCCGAGATATGTACCTTATATTTTATTAGCGAGCATATACGACTAATATAGCGCGAAAGCGAGCTCCCAATGCGAAGCAAGCGCAATCCGCACTTACTAAACACTCAACAAACAATGAGAAACATGTATATATGAAAATATTATCAATATACATCATACAACAACATAACAACTACATGTGCCAACATAGAAATGCATTCAATCAACAAATGCAACCATCAAACAACTATCATCCAACTAACCAAATAAATATTCATTCATATTCTCATTAATATTCAATGAATTATTTTTTCATTTAAATCACATTTGATTCATTAACAATGGATTTACTAACATTCATTCATATTCGTTTCCAATTAGTTTGCATTCATTAATTAAATTCAAGTTAGTTCACTTCCAAATCAAATTCAGTTCTATTCAAGTTCATTTTCTTCCAAGTTGGATTCAATTACTTTAGCTTCTAATTTCGCTAATTCAATTTCATTAATCACTTAATGACTCATAAATATAATCAATTTATAATCATATAACAACCAATGTATATTCAACATAACCAAATTATTCAATTTACATTCAATTTGGTCCAACATTTTTACTTTTAATTCCAATTGGTTTATATTAAATTGATTTTCATTCAATTATTCAACTTCCAATAACATTAGCTTTTAATGAATTAATACTTACATTATCCCATATCAATTCTTTTTACATTCTATTGATTAGCATTCAATCCATTAATTAATTCAATTGCTAATTCCTTTAACAATATAAAGTTGAATTTCATTTAACATTTCAAGTTGAACTTAATTTATATAACTCAAGTTCGCATTCTTAATGACTTCATTTCATTAATTCACTTAAGTAATATTCCATTTCAAACATCTTATCTAATCCAAATCAATTTATTTAACTTTCCTTTTGTTAAATTTCAAATCACATGTCTTTGATGACAATTCATATTTATTTCAACTTGGATTTTATTGATTTACTTATACTTTCCTTTAATTTAACTCCATCATTTAAGTTAAATTTATTTTACCAAAATTCAAATTGTATAAGTTATCAACTCATTTATCATTCCCATAAATATTTTAAATAGGATTCCAGAGTCTTTTCAACCTTTCAAAATAATTTTTGAAACCAATTCAAATATCGTTTGAATTTCAAAACCCAAACTCAAAATTTTCCAAACAACTTTCATTTAAAATAATCTGGCAGCAATCCCTCTTTTGGAAACCCGAAAATGAACACCAATGATGTCATGATCATCATCGGAATTATTTTCCAGCGACCGAAAAGAGTTTAGAGCTTTAATTTCTCAAAAATAATTTTCCCAAAATATCAAATCCTTTCAAAACACTTCTCTGGAATTTTGTTTTTAGATTATAAATCACATTTACAAACCTTTTACTTATATAATTTCACTTCTTATATATAAGATTATTCCATAATTATAAATCATTTTAATTATAATTTCATGCTTATAATTCATTTGCTTATACAGTTATTCTTTTAATTAACTTATATTTATTCTTACATTTTTAACGACCAAACAATCAATTCATATACACTTTAATAATTCTGAAAAATTATTCCTTTATATACAAAATATAATCGAGGTAAAATTATTTCATTTACCCAGTTTTAAAACAATACCGTGTCAAATTGTTCTGTACAAGTGTTTAGAGATCCCTATCAACAACGTTAATTACTCGTGTTGACCAGAATCCATATACCACTCAACAAACCAATCATCACAATATAAAACAATTTATATTCACTAACAAATACGCGCTCGTACCTATTATTACACTCAAACTCATTCTAGAGTACTACTGACTCCATCTCTAATGAGTAATACCCAACAGAGCCATGGTTGTCGCTTAACCATATGCTCTGATACCAAATGTGACGACGCGACTGGTGTGAGAACTAAAACAGTTTATTTTTAAAACAAAGTACAGGATAATTTTAAAATAGATTCGCAATGCTTTTTAGAAAATGAGACTACCATAAGGCCTCCCGGCACACACACAATGCAAACGCAGACTTGGGGGAGATTTCTCCTTATGATAGTCAAAGATGCTTACTACGTAAAATCAAATCATTTTTGATATTATTATTAGTGCATAGTGTAGAAAACATTTCGAAAGTAGAATATAAATCTTAGCCAGCATAGGTACCATTATATTATGCCTACTATAGCTACCATATTAGATGGCAGGTTCTACAACTAAAACCGTACAAGGTTCGTATTGTTTCTTTGGATTTCTAACAAATGGTCAGGCCAAGGAATTTCTCATTGCCACATGGAAACGCCTCTGGAAAGACGCCCCGAGAACCTAACCGGATCTCTGCCAACACAAGGCCGGGTTACCTCTCAAACTAGGTAACTACTGACACGAATATGTCATTCCCCGATCGTAACCGATCTATATCCGAGGATCCTCGATTTCCAACAACCACAAAGCAATAAATTTGTAGCAACAACATAGGTTAAGTATCTGGGCTCCATACCATGATACCACCTCTATCCAGAAGGAATGACATACACTAAAGGGGCGCTACCCCCTAATAACCTTGCCGCATCCTTCCCGTTTTGACCATTTCCGGGGTGTGAGGTCCGACGAAGTCTCGTCCACAAAGCCACGCTTTATACAAAAGCTGTACTTTGTTCAACAAACGCTCAACAGCACTTCGTATGTCACATTACCAATTTGGGAATATATCACTAGTAACCATCAACTACATAACCTCTAATGGTGTTAAGCTAAGAGAATAAATTCTCCGCCACCAACGGAAATATATTTGATAGAAACCAACTTTACATCTCAAATTGTAACGTCAGACACACATCCATACAAGTCTGTTCCGGGATCGAACGGAACCGAAGGCACTTACAAAGAAGTCCTTGCAATCCGGATATTCATTAGTCACGACCGGACTTTCCATCACAAAGGGTAATAAATTTCTATATCGGAGATCAGCCGATGCAGAAACATTCGACGGTAATCCTTCCGTTTTCACAAATATCCGGTCTTCAACACCGGTCATCAAATGCAATGCATAACGACGTATCACATATTCGAAATGGGTTATACGACCCCAAGGTTCTTTCCCGGCTAACTTGAATAGTGAGCGCTTATTCAAAAATAAGTGTGGCATTCAAATTCAAACAAATCACAACAAATACCTGTTTAAAGGTAAATATTGATAGTCGGTTTTTTAACTATCAATAGGCGTGTTCAACATCACCAAATTCCAAATAATTTCCTAAATTATTTATTTTCCAAAATATCTTTACTAGATATATAATTTCCACACTTCAACCATTTGAAAACAATTTTCAAATCACTTTTCACCTTTACCACTTTTGAAAACAAATTTCAAACATTTTCCTTACGCGGAAAAACTTTCATTTTAACATGGTTCATTTAAACCAATTAAATAAATCCTTACCGATTTACTTTATGTTTACGTTCCAAATCCGTAAATTTATTCCCACACTTCAAAAATAAATAAACGTTGATTTTTTTTAAACAAATTCCCCTTTCTTTTATAAATTCCATAGTGAATTTATAATTTCCAAAATATCTATAAATATACGATTTCCAAATCGATTTCTAATATTCATTTTCAATTTATCTTTAAAAGATAAAATCTTTTATATTCATCCTTTACAATAATTCAAAAATCCAAATTTAAACTATTTAATAAATCTATTTATTTTAAAAATCACCTTTTGGTTATATTTCACAAAAAATTTAATTTTTATAACATAAAAATTTATAACGTTTCAATTATTTAAAATGAATCAATTCAAAAATTTAATAAAACGTATATTTTGAAAAAATCATTTTAAAAATCCTATTGAAACCAAAATCGTTATTTTTAAACTTTAAAAATGGATCCGATGATGCAACAGCACCCAATAGTCAATCACGACAACAAACATCATATATCATCATATGATAATCAACGAACATCAAAATATCTGTAATCAAATAAATACTGGTGAGGAATCCAGTTGGATCCCTCCAACCTGTTTCCCTGCATCCACAAACATTAGCACAATACCAATTCTGTTCCAGTATGGAATTATCGCGGTATATGGGATTTATAAATTATTATCCGCTATTATAGGGCGCAATAGGGTCTCATCCGCTATATAATGCGGGAAATCAACTCCAAGTACATAAATAATACCAATTTCACTATACGGTGAAATATTCGCGGTATATGTTTTAAATAAATAACCTCCGCTTACTAATGGCGCATAATGTCTATTTTAACAATCAATAGATAATAATTTATCATTCAGGCATACAATCATAAATTTTAATTTAACTATTTAAAATTAACATCGAACAATTTTGATTGAGTGAGAAGTTCTCACCTTGATTTTAATTCAGTTTTGGCGTTTTACTTCGAATAAAATTAAACGGACGTTTAATTTTACCCGAAATTTTCACTAGCTCCAAACGATTCCAATCCAATTCCATAGCGTAGTGCTCGACAAAACGATTGCAACGCAATTCGTTTCATCAGATTCCGACCTCGTAAGAACAAGTTATGACATTTATAAGTTTACAGAAATTTTTATATAAATTAATATACAACTTTTATTTTATTTCTAACCCTAACAGATCTTGGCCGTGCATTAGCTTGATGGGATCTGGCCGTTGCACGCCATCACTCCTTCTTCCTAGGTGAAAAAAAAACGCGACTAACCCATACGCCGTTCGACTTCGTTTACATCGCGCCCCCCCCCTCCGCACGTTTGTCGAAACCCCATCAAACCACCACCATCCGAACGCCATCGCCCAGAGCTACCCACGGCCAGAGGCCGCACCTCCCAATCTTTGCCCTTGCCTCATAATTCGTGAACGAACATATGGACTTTGAACGAGAATTCCCACTGATTCGATCAATTTAAATTGATCACAGCCGTTGGATATGTAGAGCTCACTAGCCTTTACAATTTCCCAGTTGAACATTCTTAGAATCGATTTGTGGATTGAGAGAAAATTTAGGAAGAAGATCTCTCATTCTCGGCCATTGTTTTTCTAACTGGCGGCTACGTTAAAGCCCTTAGGGTTTTGGAGCAAGAATGAAGATAAGGGTCCTTTTTATAGAAATTTACCAAAAACACTATTCACACGGAATTTTCGAACTCCAAATCTCACACAGTGACCGGCGTTTCTAGGGTTTACCCCACGCTCCGAACACAATGGAATAGGTTTCGGAGGCTAATTCCATCATATGTGCGAGTTACGGAAATAAACGATCAAATTTAAATTAAATCGATTAAACGAATTTCTAAGCGTTTTGGCTCGCCCCGGACAAACGGTAAATCCGATTGACACGAAATTTGAAACCTTACAATAATATGACATTAAGAATCCGATGAAACTGGTTTCGTCGAAATCTGAGACTGTATGAAAAATGACTATTTTAACTCGTCAATTAAATATTAAAATATTCAATTTCTGCAAATTAACTTTTAATTCAATTTTAAAAGTTCTATAACATCATTCTAACTTCAATATGATAAAATAAAATTTTACAAATCATTTTTAATCATATTTAACCCAATTTTCAATTATTTCTGTATTTTGAAATATTAAATTATCGATTTAATTATCCAATTAAATCCAATTATTCAAAATAAAATTTATTCGACTATTTAATTTCACTTATTAATATTTAAAATCAATTAAATATACAAATTTTAATTAATAGAAATTCTGGGTCGTTACACATGTGGCCATTTACCTGATGGCTGAAGCTCACGCGAGAGATGGAGATGAAGTTCTATTGATATGGAGTAGGGTATGGTGTACGTGTGATTTGTATTTATAACAGAAGCCTTAAGTTGATAAAGTGGTAAGAATGCAAGCAATAAATGATTGGCTAGGAAAATCAAAGATTTTATTCTTATCAATTACAAAGAAGCAAATGGAAAGGGATCACTTTACACGAAAATTGCAAGGTTTCTGATTTAACGGCTAAGGTAAGAAATTAAAAAGTGCGTATAAGAAGCAAAATTAAAATGAAACGTACGCCAAAAATAATTAACAAAGTAACGTAATTTAGATTTATATGTTTCTTATTTATTTAGTAAAATATATGCTAAAGAATATTTCAGTAAATAACATACCATTTATAATGCCAAATAATTAAACTATAATGGATATAAAACGTGTTAAGTGAACGTATAAATTTATTTCTTTTTACACATTATTTGTATAAGTAAATAATTACATACAGAACATTAATTTTTATTCAATCACTATTTATTCATTATTAATTCATTGATTAATTCAATATTTACATTTATTTTTGTTATATTAATTTATTGCCAAATTTTCCTATCTACAAACAATTATGCCCAAATAGTTGTTTCAATCAATTGAGATTGCATTGAAAAAAAAATTAATTAGCTTACGTCAACATTCTTACATTTCATTCCTGTTATTAATCCATTATTACCAAATAGATAAAATTACCTTAAATTGAAATTTGATTACTAATTTTATTTAACAAACTAAATAACTAACATATATAAATTCAATACTTACATTTGTTTACCTATGTTTCATTCATAACAAATTATATTATTCAAACTAATTCAATTAATTTGAATTCCATTCTAGTACCAATTTATTACTTATACCTACACTACGTTTCTATGAAATTTATACTTTCACACTTTCCGTTATAATACTAATTGTCATTAAAGAAATGTTCATTATTGGTCACGAATGATTATATCAACTCAAATCACACTAATCCTATTCAATTCCCATTTATTATGCAAATTTATATTAATAGATCAACATTTACATTCGTTACTTACATTCACTTATAACCAAGTTATACAATTTTACATTGTTTCATTTATTGCAATTTTATTCAAATAGTTAATAATTAACTTTGGTTAACCTTGTTACTTTTCATTTAAGTTATTATCTCCTTATTAATTAACAAATTTTTCATTCTTTCAATATTAAATTATCAAAACTTCATCAAATTAACAAATTCAAATTATTGAAATTTATGGGTCGTTACATAAAACGAGTTAAATAAATTAGAATTTGGCTTTCGTAATGAAGGTGAAATTAAATTATAAAAAGCAATTCAATTTGAGTTATAAAATGAATTGAATATGGTTTATAATGTTGTTTGATAGAAACAAATTGAACTTAATTTATAAGTGAATTAAACATGAGAAGTGTTGTTTAAAACGTTTATAAACTTAAGTAAAATTTTGTGAAATAATTCATAAATGAATTAAGTATGGAGTAAAATATCGTTAAACATAAAATCTAATGAAATGGTTCTTAAGTGATGTTAGTATTGAAAAGAATACACCAGGTAATAAGTGAATGTGAATAATTGAATGTAGATCAATTGAATGTGGATAAAATAAAAGGGAATAAAATGAATGTGAATAAAATAAAATTTGGTATAGCTAAGAAATCAATTTATATAAATACGTAAGTTGTATAAATATTATTTTATTCACATAAGGGTTTGATCAAGATTCAAGTACATAGTTTTGATACGATTTTCATCTGTCTAAGTTTGGATTTTTCACTTGATTCTCGATGGTGAATAGTGGATATGGATTTTTGATTGATGTTGAAATTCTTTATCATTGTATATGGCTATGCAAGGAGGATGGCAGTTTCCAATCAAGGAACCTGATCTGAGTCCGTACTAGAATGGTCATGTGAATGATACTAGTTCGGAAATGAAACTATATGATCGAGCGAACGATCAAATTTGATATTGTGTATGGATGATATGTGTACATCGTACGGATTTTAGTAAGCAAATGTTGACAATTGAAAATGTAGAATAACATAATTATGAACTATATGATTGGGTACCTTTGGTAAATAATATGCAAGTATATAAAAGCAAGAGCTAGTTCGACGTCTTTGATTTCATATGTAAAAATTGGTTGCCCAAGTAAATGGTACATGTTTATATTACTGTTTGAGTTTTATGGTTATGCCACTTGGCTTTTTTTTTCTTTTGCTGGTTTGGGCTTGTAGTTGCAAGTTGTAGTTATTCCAATCTAGCCGCTTGTTACATCCCCTATCTAGAATCCCAAAACTAAGCGCTACAGGTGCTGCAATCATCTTTAGTATTAGCTTCTGGCCACTAAATACAGCTACGTTAATGGTATCAATAATATCAAAAGCACTTGAATATGAAACAAACCATAGATTTGAAAAACAAATTTTACTCCTTACATTTCAAAACCAAATGCTTCACATTTTTAACACATAATCCCAAGTTCATCCCTAGGCCCATATAAAATATACTTATTACGAATACGCCAAAAGCGGTATATAAAGATACCCCCTTAGATGATCAGAGTCATATAGTAATACCAGACTTAATACAAAACACAATAGAAATACATCAAAACGTAAAACAAGAACTGCAACTCTTAAATAACTATCCGTTTGCCTCCTGCAAGCCTCCCCTATCCTTATTCATCATCCTACTAAAACGTCAAAAAACCTTAACCCCTCGGCCTACTCAAATTTATTTTGAGCACCCTAGAGTTTAAGGGGAAAACATGAACTTCGAGTCAGACATAAAGCCTGGTATGAATAATACTATACATCTCGGAATATATATGTTAAGTGAGACCACGTAGCTTAGTGGAATAGGTTTCCCCTCACTAACATCCTTTTAAAACATATCTTTGCAAAACCTTTTCCTTCAATCAAAACTGATTAAACACTATAAAGCAATAATTATGTAAACATACATAAATTTCAAGTAACAATGAACTATCGATTCAAACTCATAAGTTTTGTTCGGATAACTTTTAACCTTTGGCTGACTCGGGCTTACCAGACAATAAAATCAAAATTAATCTAATACTTGTTAGATATTCTTCTTCTGGATTATCTATCCTTAACCTGTTAAACAATTCACTTCTGGATGGCCTATCCTTAGCTATCTGTTAAATACTTGGCTTCTGGACGGTCTAGGCCTGTCAATGGATACTTTCGGATGCAGATAGTTCCATATCCGCATTCGTATCCGCATCTAAAATGATTTTTAAATATCGGATATCCGCATCCGCGGATACAGACGGATATCGGATAATTATCCTATCCGCTAACGACTGATAAATCAAGAAATATAAATATAAATATAAATTTTAAGTTTAACATACATTTTTTGCAATCCAATTGATTATAAATGTGTTGAATATAAACAAATATGGTGATAATAAATAGTTTTGAACTATTAATAAGCATTAAATGTGTATAATATAAACTACTAACTTAATAAATCAACAAATAAATATCTTTCATTATACTAAAATACTCATAATTTTACTATAATCTTGAAAAAGGCCGGAAGGATAATTTTCGAATGCGGATGTCTTCCTATCCGAATCCTCATTCTTTTTTCGAATATCGGATATTATCCGCTTTTCGGATACAATGCTGACGGATGTCGAATTTTTCGGGTATCCATTGACAGCCCAAGGATAGTCTGTCCCTAACTTAATAATCTCCTAGGTCTTCCTAATCCTAATGTTTTTTAGGCTCACCAATAACATATCTACATACAAACATATATTCCTTTAGGTATGTAATCATAAGTTTACTTTACCTTTGACAATCCCAACACACTGGAATTTTAGACAACAACTGGCTGGGACTAATTGATAATGTATAAAAGGTGACACCATACTAGTCCCATCTAGTATTTTAATATCTAAGTCATTATAACTTAAGGATCCCCTCCTATAAATTTCCTTGAAAACATTTTCAAAACGATTTAGAACCTTTAAATCAAACTTACATAAGGAAAAGTATATAATCTTTATGCTTTACTTAAAACCATATCACCATGTCACATATATCTTCTTTACTCAAACTTTAGTTGATGAAAACATTTAACCATTTGAAAGTTCTTATTTCTAAATCTTTTAAAGTACCTCTTTTCAAAACCAAGTGAAAACCTTTTAATTATCTAGTCCAATACGCCAAGGCCTTACCTTTCGAAACCATTCATCAAACCTTTTGAAACCATTCATCAAACCTTTTGAAACTATTCATCAAACTATTAGAAACCATTGAAAAGTAAACCTTTCAAAAGTAATAGAACTTTGGACATCTTCTTTATAATTACTCTAAAATGTTGCCTTGGAAAAACCTTGGAAAACCTTCTATCTTAACCTTTTGAAACCATTGAATTAACACATTTCGATATCATTGAATTCAAACCTTTCGAAACCAATAAACTGATACCTTTTGAAACCATTAAACTCAAACCTTTCAAAATCATTCAACTTAAACCTTCCAAAATCATTCAAAGCAAACCTTTTGAAGACTTACTGGGTTCAATTTAAAACAAGTGGAAATCTACTTTTAAAATCTTTCGACCCTATTGGAAGCAACCTTTCGACTTTGTCGAAAGTTCTGCTTCAAAAGCTTTAAACATATCATTTAAAACATTTGGCACCCGCCTTTAAAATAACTCCTTCGAAAGCTTTGGATTATATATCAATTTATGGAACAAGTTTAAATCACCTAAGTGGAAAGCCTACTTTCGAAAGCATAGAGAAGCGACTCGTTGTAAAACAAGTAAATCTTTCATCTTTGTCAAAAGGTTCAAAACAAAACAAAGCAGTAGTAACCTTTCGACTTTGTCGAAAGGTCCGAAACAAAACAATTAAAATGGCAGTAACCTTTAGACTTTGTCGAAAGGTTTAAAACCTTTATTTTAATTCTTTTTAAAAGCAAAGCAGGTGAAAGCTTTTGGTTTATAAAACAAACATGCCCCAACCTCTTTGGTAACCAACCTTTCGACTAAGAACCCTTCGACCTTGTCTAATTCATTACGTACTAAGATACTCGATATCATATGCATTGAACTTTAATCTTGTTGAAAGCTAGAACCATCCAACTTAGTTGAGAGGTCTGTATCGGAGGGTCTAATGCCAAAATGTTCTAAAACATGCTAAAAGTATGATTTTTTTTGTTTTTAACATAAAAGGGATAATTTTTCAACTAACCTGCCTTTGTTTGTCAAATTCTCATTGGCTAACAAATATTTTTCAAAAAAGTGATACCGCTATTTTCAGAATTAAATAATCATTTTATTTTATAAAATGCTCATTCTCCTTTATTAAATATATAAAACATTTAAGTCCCATGCCTTAAATAATTTTATATATTCGTCAAAACACCCAGGAAAAATCTAGAAAAATTCCAAAAATCTAATTTTAATATGCTGCCTAACATACAAAAATTTCAAACTTAAATAATCATTATTTTTTCCGTAAATAATTTAAAAACCAATAAATCATTTTCTTTACCGTAAAATTTATATAAAATCCACATTACTTCAGAAAATTATGAAAATTGAAAATCATCAATAAAATATCATTCCTAATCTATTTTTCAGTTGTTAAGGTATTTGCTTGTAATCTAATAGGTTTTTCATATCAAATATATCATAAAAACTAACATGAACTTACATAATTCATCAACAAGCATATATATAACTTTAATCATCAAAACATGGCATATACTTGCAAAAACATTTCGGATCTAATCAAAAACCAAAAACCATATGAAAATGGGATGTAGTAATTATTCACCTTAGCTTCGAGATTAAAAGATGTGAGATTTGATGTTGATTATGTCGATTATCTTCCTTCACTTGAATCCTAGCATTAATCTTTCCCTACGAACAATAATGCGGCCGTCCTTGATAAAATTTTAGTTACTGTAAAAATGAAAAGAACGTGAGTTTCATTTCTAAGGGTTTAGGGTTAAGCCCTTCCTATTTCCCATATTGCCCTTACTGATTTCTAAATATTAGTTCAAATTGTTTTACTTGATTTGTAATTAACATGGCATGGCTACCCTTAATTTAATCAAGTTCAACCTATTAATCTCCACATTATTTTATTTAATTTAACCAATTAATTATTTTAATAATGTTATAAAAATATAGGGTGTTACACCGCACAAAGGAGATACTGACGAAATTTCCGAGAATTTAAGAGTTAGAAGATTTTTGGGAAATTATAAAGACAATTTTAATAACTAAAATTTGATTTTGGGTTATAAATGAAATGATTGAATGGGATAATATTAGTTGGAATCTTTGGATGAAATTTAAGACTTAAAAAGGTAATAACAAGGTTTCAACAAATTGGTTTTGGGAAGTTAAAGGCTTAAAAGAATTTGGTAAGTTATTTCGACTAATTGGTTTTAAAAATTACTGGATTTGGCCATTTTTCTTACCTTGGCAATTTTAGGGACGAAATTGTTTCTAAGAGGGAAAGAATATAATGACCCAGAATTTTAGTTATTTAAATTTAGAATATTTAATCGATTTTAAATATGGAAATGTTAATTTTTATGTTAAATAACTTATGTTTCAAATATAGAAATTTATTGGATAATTTAATTGTTGAAATTTATAGTTGAGATAGTTTAAATAATTGAATCTTGGGTTTTAAATTGGATAAAAATGATTTCAAAGCTTATATAAATTTTATTTAATAAGAATGACGATAGTAAAACTTTAAAGTAAATTTAAAAGTGATTAATTTGGTTTTTTAAAGGATTCATTTTAATTAACAAGTAAAAATAGTCTTTTGGGGCACTGTCTCTGATTTCGATGAAACCAGTGTCGTTGGATCCATATTAGTGAGTTATTTTATGCTAGCGGTTTTTATTGCAATCAGACGTATCGTTTGGTCGTGCGAGATCATAATGCTTAAAAGTTAATTTTATAAATTAATATAATATGATTGGGTTTGAAAAGTTAACTTCTGCATACGATCGAAGTAGGCCTTTGAACAAGTTCCATTGTGTTCGAAATAAGGGTACAACATAGAGTACACCAAACGGCATGCCTTGTTTGAAGTTCGAGAACTTTGAATGTTTAAAAGATGGACATTATTATAATATAATATAAATATATATTGTTAATCATGCCTAGCACATCAGCCCATACCATAGTACATGTACCCATACCTAACCCATACCCCTTCTCCTACGTATATCGCGCCTATCTGAGAAATTTTTTCCACTTCTTTCTATTCAAACCATCACCAATCCAATGACGGCCGTTGAACGGAGCCACTCGAGAAGTTTTTAAGCTAATGTTCCTTCATAAAAGTTATTCGGCATAGGGATATGAAGGTGATGGACGATAGTGATTGGTTTTGTGGAGCGTGGTGTCGTAAATCGGAGGATAAACAGAAATTGAGCTATGGATCTCGACCAAGGCGGTGGAGTCGAAATGGGGATCGAGGCCTATGGCATTGCAACGGCGATGTGGAGGTGGTGTTCGTGCGATCAAGCGATGGCATGAAAGTGGCAACGGTGCTGAAATTTTCAAGTTTGACGCATGCAGTTCTAAGGCATTTTCAAGTAGCTACGGGGCGATAGTATGGACGAGCCGATGGGGTTAGGTGCCTCAAAGGGAGACGGAGCTCGGATGGTCGAGCGATGGGCTGGTGTGGCCTGAGGCGGTGTGAGAATGGTTATGAATGGATTTGCTGTGTTCGAATAAATTAGGAAAGAAGGCCATTAATATTGTAATTAAATGTTAATTAAGTGTTTTGTACATATATTATATTATTTAATGTTGTAAATCTTATCAAATTGATAACACCTTCATACAAGGTCCAATGGAGAAGCAGATTTTTGCGTTGCACCAATAAGGATGTTAGCTTCGAAATGGGACTGGTTTGGACGAATATGGAGGCTGTTGAAATTTAGGCTAAAATCGGACGACGTTCGATTTTAGTTCCAAACCGGAACGCCTTGGCGACAACAGAAATTTCGGTGAGTTAAATTCACATTTTCGGTTAACCATTATGATATATAGTTAATAAAAATTATTGAATTATTATTTGGATGATTTACAATATTTATTAGTTAGTTTTGATATATTCCCACCCCTGGAGCGGATGAGATCTTACTACGTTCCCGTGTAAGAACGGATGACCCTTTATATTCGAATCCTGTCTCGAAGTGGTTGATTTATATTTTATGATTATATACTGTTGTGATGCAAGGGGATAGGTTGGAGGGATCCAACAAGATTTCTCACTAATGTTTATTTTATTTACATATATATGTGTTGATATGTATGAGTTACGATGTAGGGGGACGGGTTGAAGGGATCCAACGAGATTCCTCGCTATTGTTGAATTGGTATCAATAATATTCTAGTTATATGAATTATTGGATTGTAAACCTGATTTGTAGAAATATGGGTTATGAGAGCTTTATATGTTAAAAACTGAAATCCCATAGTGATAAAAAATCAATATCAATACTAGTTGAGCATTTGGTGGCTATTGGCCTTAAATTTGTATTTTAAAAATACTATAATTGCCATTGAGTTGGAATTGGTTTTGACATAAGAAATGATTTGAATGCGAAATTAGGTTTTAGAAAAATATTATATTTAAAGCTATTTAATTACATTAATATTTTCTTAAAGTTATTAAATTGTATTAGTTTTATTTTAAAGTAATTTCCTTATAATTAATACTATTTTTAAGTATTAATCAAAATGTTAATATTTCAAAAGGTTAATTATTTTAAGAATAATTATCATTTGAAATTAATAATAAGGATTTATTAATAAGGTTTTGGATAAACAAATTATTATTAAAATGGTAAAGATTATTTATTTTTGTTATTTCATAATGATTTGAAATCATTAATTATTATTTTTAATATGTTTCAAAATTAATAATTTCCATTTAATTATAATGTTTATTGTTAATAGTTGTAATTATATAATGGCGTTTTAAAGTAAATGATTTTTAATTATTTATGAATGCATCTGAAAGACATAAATAGAGTTTACAAACGGACGTGGATTTTATAAGGGATGTTTACAAAAAAAATTTAAGACATAAGGGAAGATGATTTACAAGGTGAAGGAATTTTATAAATGGGTAGATATTTATAAACGGGTTTAAGAAATGGGTTTACAGATTTATAAAAGAGGTTTTATAAAAGGTTCTACGGATTTATAAAGGATTTATAAATGTTCTTAGAAATGTACAAAAGAATTTATAAGCCACTGAAATGTATAAAAGAATTTTATAAATGTTTTCCGAAGATTTATCAAGTAGTTTATAAAGGGTTTTGGAGAGTGTAAGGAATTTATAAATGATTCAAGAATCTAATAAAAAGAAAGTCTTTCTCAATTTTTGTAAATATACTTATACGATAGTGATAAGTATATCGGTGCATTTTCTATGATGTGAGGTGTAATGTGTATGAATATACTTATACCGTCGAGATACGTATATAAATATTTCTAAGTATTGAAAATATAGGGATCATGGATATACCTTTGTAAAAGTAATTTTTTACAAGAAATTTACATATTGATTTAATTATTGAAAGATTAATTAAAGAGGCTAGTGGTTGCTTACGAGCTTAAACAATGTTGGTTTTAATTTGGAAATAAATCCTAATTTGGATATGTGTTTTTAGTAGTTAAATAACCGATTATCAAATATGGCCCAAACATAAACTTGGAAATATCTAGGAGAAACATGTGAGTTATATGGCACAACCATCTCCGTTGAAGTTGTACTGTGCGTGTAAATCTCTTTTTGTTCTTCTAGGACAAATGATAAGAAAAATCCATCCACTAACGATTAGGAGGTGATCTACAATCTTAAATTTGACTATTTATTTCCTAAAGAACCAGGGTTGAGTTTAACGGAAATTATCGAATGTTGTTTCGAAGAGATCGGGATCAGATATGTTATCCGAAAACCACTTTGATCGAACACAAGCGTTCAAAGTAAGGACATCTGACAGATGATGGGAGTTGGAAATGGGGTTCTGAAGTGTTCCATTCAGTCCTAGAATAAACTTTTATGGATGAATGATAGTATTTCATTTGTTGCTTGAGGCGCAATACCGACAGTCCAAGACGGTTTACTAGAAGGTAATGGTAAGATTGTGGCCTCTGCGAGCCTCATACCCGCAAATTAATAAAGTAGGGACATTCAATAGGGCTAAGTGGGTCGCACCCAAGTAGGGTATGATCATCCAAAATCTAGAGCGATATTCTTCTGTGCTTGGGGATCATGTGCGGTTGTCGATTGCAACCAAGGGGTGATAATTTTCGGTGCTACTCAAGAAGGGGGTAGTGCCGGTCCTTAGTAGCAGAAGTGCAATGTGTTGTAGCATCCCGTTCATTTTATCTAGAGTTGTACGGATTTGGTGGGTAGACCCTTACCCTTTCATATTTTAAATCCATTATCCACCACGAGCCTTGGTTTTGATTGTAAAACCTAGTATGCTAGAATTTAATTAATGTAATAATTTCGTCTATGGTTAATAAGTACTTGCATATTGGACACTAATATATATCAGAGGATTTCATTTGAAATGTTTTGGTTATCGTAAGGTAAAAACCCGTCCATTTTTATGTGTGATGTAGTCTAACGAGATACCTTTGATTTTTGAAAGATTTCGATAACTTTAAATGATTAGTTGGGTGTGTTTTTCTCATGCTGGTTTTCAGGGTTGACTCGGATGTTATTTTATTATAATGCTTGGGCCAGACCGAGCATATTACAGATTTAGTTGGATGCTTTGCAGCTCTAGGCGACGAGCTAGAGGCCCAAAGGAGTATTTAAGTATATGTTTATTTCCGCTATTCCGTATTGAAATCATCAGCATTTGTGAGGACAGGTTGCTATAACTGTCTACGTTGATGATTGTGATTGTTGTTGCACTCTGGTGGATGTATGTATATAATAATTTCTCTTTTGTAAAGATCATTAACATTATTTTATATAATGTTCCGCTATGAATGTGAGATTCTATGTTGTTTAGTTTCTTTCCTCTTCTTCTTTTTTTTCTTTTCCCCTAACATTCAGGTTTTATGGCATTCGATTGATCAGCATGCAACACAGTGGACGTATTAGTTTCGATTTTTGAGGTCGAAAATCCTGGTCATTACAAAGCTCCATTAAACCACTTAATATAGGTTATTTATTTCATTTGCTGTAAATGATTTAAAGTCAAAATTTTCGGATCAAATATCACAAATTCAAAGAAATAAATCATATAGAATACAATTTTCTATATGAAAATACATTTTGAATAAAGTCATATTTCTCATTCCAAATTTAAGTATCAATTATTATTTTAAATTCTCATTTCCTATGTTTTACTATGAAGTAGAAGTGTTCATTCACTCTTTTCATTCCAACCAAGCCTTAGGTTACGTACACTTTTAAACATTCGATTTCCTTTCTAAATTGTTGATCAATCCAAAGGAAACTCATATACAATATCACAACGAACTCTTTATACAAGTGCATTTGATTATCCTTAACTTTAAAGGATATCAAATAAATTCCACTTTATATAAACTGATCGAACTAACATTTCGATGATCGAATTCTTAGTCTATCTTGTAACCTTTTGTCCAATGTCATATTTAACCCAGCAAGATCATTATTTTAATTAATGATATTAAATACACGATCTCACGCTACCCTTTACTTGCTTATTTTCATGAACTAATTTTATTGAGGTTTTGGATATTATAAATTGTGATCATTCACCATATAACATTTATATGAGATTTTGTATGAATCAAATATCCATATTTTTGTATTTATTTTAAAGTTATATACTCATTGAAGATAATATATTGTCTAGGGAAGTAAACTCGCAAGTGACCAAGATATAAACGTATATAGTTGTATAATTAGACGCTTGCACGAGCCAACATGCAAAAATTTATTGGTAAGTATATTTTGTACATCTATTTTCAATATTAATTTATGGTACATTTTAATTGATAAACATTTATCAATTATACTAAACGTAACGATTTATCGATGTAGATTATTATTACTTTACAGATGTTTTTATAATATTACAAAGGTTAAATGTTACTATTTCATTTTTCTAATAAGGTTCTAATAAGTCTTTTATGTTTCTCCAAACTCTAAGACAAAACATAGAAGTTTTTCGACTTCAATAGGTAGTGTTAGGACTCGTCTGTCTTGGGATTCTGATCACGAGTTTACTCAACAAGTCATAGCCCAATAAACAATGGATAACTCCTTATCAGTTGTATCATACACAAATCCTATCCCATGGTTCCTTGTCCTAATTTCATTTCAACCATGAATTTGCTTAACAAATCGAAAGAAAATATCCAGCTCATACTTACCATTTCGCAACGGCCTAAGTATAGTATATGCACCTTGAGGTTGCTTAATAAATACATTTAATAATCTTACCTTATCTGTTGAATATAGTAACAATACTATACATTACATCTATAACCTGAATTTTCTCAACAACCAAAGATCATGCAAGCAATTTATTAATATATAAATGGTAGAGAACAGAACTTATATTACATATTCATAATCTTCAATATATTTAAATGATTGATATTGACTTATGAAATAATGTATTTCTTATGGAAATACCCTCGCGATTCAAGTGTTTCACCCATCAGAAATCGAAGTATACATACTTTTATGTATATATTTATTCCTTAAGTCTATCAAGGATTTCTTTATATTCCACATTTAATCTATACATTCAAATTATTTAAGTTTTGTTATTATATAAATTTTATACACTATTTAACTTATATAATATTTTATGTATAACATTATATTAATTACTTTTTTAATTTAATTAGTTAATTTAATTAACACTTAATAAATTATTATATTATTCAATTATAACATATTCTATTAAATATATATACAACAACATATATCTTACACATACGTATTTTAATTTATTAATTTATTTAATTGAACAATTTTAATTAGATTTTATTATTTTCGCAAAATATTTGTGCACAATGTATACTCATATTGCCAAAAAAAAATTCAAGTCAACATAACACATATCTTTATGTATATTATTGATTTATATATAATTAATTAACTTATTAGATTAATTATTTATTTTACTAACCTTGTTAATAAATAATAGTTTTAAAATCAATTTTATAAAATTTTCACACATTTTGTGAAATTATATTATTACTTTTATGATATGTGTTTTATTTTGAGTTTTACTTTTGACTTTTAAAACGTTTTATTTTAGTTTTCAAAATGATTTGAAATTAGGCAAAGGCCCAATTCAAATTAGGGCTTTCCTATTAAGGATAACCTTCAGTCTTACCTCATCATTTTAGACCAGGTCAGTAGTCAAGTAGGGCTAAGTATTTGATTACCGAAACCAATCTTAGATACTACATTTCTAGACACCCTACTATATAGGTAGGCTTTAATAAGTTAGCCCTAATACTACTAATTTAGACCGCATAGCCAAATTGACTCTGATACCATTGTTGGAACAAGGATAGCATGCAGCGGGGTAAATAGGTAAATTTCAAAAAATCTATTTCATTTTGAATCTTGTTAGGCCTATTAAGTTTAAACATATTCAGATCTTATCTAAATTAGCTTTAAAGAAAATCAATAATTTTTAATATAAAGTTTTGTATTATTGTAATACTAATAATTATAATGTAATATGTAATATGTGTATCATATACCCATGTGTGTACCTGCAAACTAAATGGTGTACATGGTGATATATCCATGTATAGAAGTTGGGATTTACATCGACACAGACGTACTAGCTCCTCTATATATATGTGCACTGTCAAATATATACATATACATATACATATACATGCATACATACATACGTGTATATATAGGTATGTATGTGAATGTAACTACAAAATAGTGTTTGTAAATATATACATTTATTTTACATACACACGTATACACATACATACACTATAAATTGTAATATAACATAACTACAAATAAATTATAGATAATAATGAAAGTCAAAATCAAATTTAAAATTTTAGATCCAGATCTATAAAAAATTATCTAGTAACTTCAAATTTAAATCAACATATTTATTTTAAATAAATATAATATGTATAAAAATGTATATATATTTCAAAAATAATTTTTTGAAATATATATAAATATAATACATATATTTAAAAAATATTTAATAAATATAATGTTTATATACATAAATATGTTTTCATTTAAGTTAATAATAAATGTATATATGTAAATATACATGTTTTTCCTCCATAAAACTTCTTTTTTCAGTTTTAAATTGTTTTAATTGAATAAAAATCATAGAAAATTAACTCAATTAATTCCATATGGAATTAATACAATTTTTTTATTCCAAAAATAAATTTGCACTTATACATCTTGTACTAAAAGTTTTATATACATATTTTATGTAATTTATCTATTTATACATATAAATTAAGTGTAGCATTTAAATAAAATAAAATATTACATTATACTCGGATTTATGATATATATTCATGAAGAAAAACCTTTTTTATTTTTGAGTATGTATATATAAGTACTATATAAAACATACTTTACTAAATAATATTTATATTTGAATCAATTTTGCGGTAAATCATTTTAATATTATTAAAAAAATATACACTGTGAGCAATATGTATGAAAATACTTATATACTTTTTTCTAATTTATACACAGAAACATGCATATGATTGTGTATGTGTATATATATTATCATCTGAATGAGACAGCACCAATATATGTATATTCGTTGTATATATATGCTACTTTAGCATATAATGATAAATTAACAATTATATACGAATATTTAAATGTAAATTTAGAAAACTTACCATGTCTATAGCTAAGGTGAATCACCTTGAGATGTTGAATGAAACTTTTTAAATCAAATTCTAGAAAGAGCTACCAATCTGAATGTAGCATCTATTGGTCTTCAAATTTGATTTATTTTGGGTATTTGGAAAATGGAATAGAGAGGAGGAAAGATGAAAAAGCGCCTGGCTTGATCCAGGGAGAGTGGAGGATTCAACAACATTTTCTAAATAGGATGTGAGGTGCATAAATAGCGAGAGTTCAGAATAGCAAAAGGAGGATCTAGATCCACACTTTTCTCATACCATTCCAACCTTTTGAATCATTGTTCAACCCCATTCAACCCTTCATAGAGCCGGTCATACCAGTCCTCACTTGGGCCTCCTGAACTATTCAAGCCCAATCAAATAAATATTCAATTACATCCAACTTAAATTCACATCGATATAGTATATCGATGCATGTGTTTATAACTATTATGTACACATTATTTAATTTTTATCAGCACAAATTTAATAATTAATATTTCACAAACAATAATTAATTTATAACAATTGGAATTAATTAAATCACGTGGTAGTAAGAGTATTCAACATTTCGGTTATGTGACTCTTATTTGTAAATTTTATCAGTGATTAATATTAAACAATTCGAATATTAATGTTCACACATCACTTAGCATGTGGTGCGACATTATGGAAAAATTTGTCACTTACACACAAATTCGGTTAAATCCAATTTTACTTTATTTAAATGTTACCCCATACTGAAATTTATTTACATCAAAACTATATCACATTAGTGCTTATGGAATTTGGTAATAGGTAAAATTCCATTAACATCCATATTCAACTTTACAGTCCAAAGACATATTTTTGGATCAGTAATAACATATATTATTAAATGAACTATTCTAGCCAGAGATTTTGACTTTGAGTTGACTTTAGTTCACCGCGACACTGACCTTCTGTAACTGAGGATATGAATTCCCTCTTCAATAATGTCTCACTTTAAATGCTTTCACTCGGCCCAACTATAGTCGTTCATTAGATGTCGTGGCATGATTTGACTGTAATCAAAATGGAGTTTGCACGAAGCATGATAGTATTCTCAAGGTGAAGGAACTGTTTAATATTATCACATCGATATTTCTGTTTGAGCTTAATTATATTATCCAAATGAAAACTACCAAGTGGGTCATTCTATAGTTATCCAATAACTATCCGTACATAATCCCTTAGTCCCCTAGTAGTCATGAGTAACACAATGCCCAACATTTGGAGCACTTTGTGTACACTAGTCTCAATAAATGTATAGATGTCCAATCTCGATAAATTTTGACTAGGAACATTTAAAATGGTATGTTTGTTCTAATATGATAAATCACTCATGATTAAAATACATTGTAACTACTATCACTAAATATACCATTTATGGATTTTTTATTAAATATAATTTAAATCAAATTAATCAATTAATAAAACACATTATATCAAGTATATAATGTAAAGAAAACACCTTTTATTTCGAGAAAAATTAGTTATCAAGTTAGATATATGTAGCAAATTATATAATTATCCCAAGGGCATACTCCTAAATCTACCAAGAAACACAGACACTTCTCATTGTCGATTCATTCATTAAAGTACATCCTTTTTTTTTTGCTCTCCTAAGAGTTAATTTATGGAATTGAACCCTATAGACATCCCTATTCCTAGCACCCTACCATATACCATTGTGTTTTAGACATCATTAGTTTTAGCATCCTACCATTCAACAACTCCATGAGTCGGTATATTTAAAATCTTGGGTTCAATCCGTTTCTTTCGTTCTTTGATTGTGTACCCCACACATTCTTTAGATAAGACAATTTTTAATCCTTAGTTTAAATGATGAAGTATCATTCATAGCTTAATTAAGATATTACATTTTCCAATCTTACTATACTAAGTTTATTTTTCCTCATCTTAATTTCATCTCTATGAAATTCTCAATGAACAATTTGGGAATTGGCCTCCAAAATTGTACTTAATAATCTTTTATTTACTTAAGGAATTTTAGCACCTCTGATTATCGCTTGTCAACGCTATCACATGTTAACCTATCATGACTCAAAGATATCACACCAAAAAACTATCACATGTTGAAGCTATCGCACCTTGAAACTATTACACTGCAAAACTATCACATCCCAAAGGTAACACGTTTTAAAAATCTATAGCTCCAAGAAGCTATGGCATATTAGGATTATCATACAACAAAGCTATGGCATCATAAAGCTATCGTGCCTTGATGTTACAACCACTTCAAGTAATTGCACATTGAAGCTATCTCGTCGCAATTTTCAAAGCTATCAAAGCTTGAGTTTTAAAAGCTATCGCATGCCTCTTTTTTATGCTATTATACATTGACCTTTTTATAAGCAATCAAAGGTTGAAAAATAAAGATGGTTTTATATAAGCTATCACTTGCCATACTTTAAAGCCATAAAAGGTCAAGACTTAAAAGCTATCGAAGGTTGAGTCTTAAAAGTTGTTGCATTCCATCATTTTAATGCTATCGTAAGTCAAGATGGCAAATCCATAATTAAGTGAAAATGATATATTTCCTTAATAAAGAAGCACTTTGGACCTAGTTAGTACATATGTCATTTATTCGCTTGCTAATTTTAATTTACAATAATATTCTCTAACTAGGCCGAAAATTAAGCCCCTTTTATAAATTCTTTCCTTAATTACTTTCTGTTAACTAGGGTAATATTTTCTTCATTAATTAACTCATAAAAATATTAAAATAAATTGGAAAATTCCCAAAAATGCACCAAAATTCCAAAATATATTTCAAATGTTTATTCAGTTATGGCCAGAAGCATACAAGTTATATAAATTATTTATATATATCTGTATATGTGTATGTGTATAGCAAGATGTTTACCTTTTTTAGATCCTACCGGTTATTGACACTTTAGTAGTTAGTTATTTCCTCTTCGGATACTTTGTTCGATTCCATCAAATACGGTGTGCAAATCCCGGCAACTAAGCTTCCACTAATTCTTCAATAGATGCTAGGTTTTTGTTTTTGGAGTGTCTCTAGAACAAGAGAGAGAGAGCCGATATCAAATATTTAGCTCCTTTCTTTCTAGATATATAAACTAAGTTTCTACCCCTCCTTTCCTCCGTCTATAGCCGACCTACGTATGTCTGGCTTCCAATCTTTGGGCCTGACCAATACATTCCATATATTAATTTTTAGTTAATTATTCAAGCCCATACGTTTAATTAAATCAACATTTAACAATTATATATTTTATTTTAATTAATTTTAAGGCTTCAAATAAATAAATAATTTGCCACCAAATTTCAATATATTATTTAAATTAATTTTATTATTGATATATAACATTTATAAGTTAAATTTCAAAATGGTTGAACTTAGAAACAAGCTAAGAACATGGTTGTGTTAACTCCCTGGTCTCAACTAAGTCCTCGGCCAATATTTAAATAATTTAATTACTAAATCCAATATGGATTTTGTTGAAGTACAATAACGGGCATTAGTTTAGTTTCTTGTATATCATTTTGGTGAAATTTTATTTCTAATCTCTATTACCTACACCATATAACGATATTTTATCCAGGTTTACTTTTCATCATCACTATATCATTAAGATATTTAAAAAAGCTATAATAATATATAGTAATTGCTTAGATTACTTTCGAGTCATTGGTTCAATTTGATAACATTTAGCGATTAACGGATTTACTCCAGCCCAAGATTTTGATTTTGAGTTAACAACTAGTTATAATGATAATAGCCTTTTATAAGGAAATAGAAGAACCCTCTCTTGAATGATGTTTCACATCATATAGTTCAACGTATACTGAACTATAGTCATAACATGATTGCAATATCATGTGATTGACTATAATCAAGGTATATTCTGGTTACTTAAGATCTACATACCCACAATTTGGAATACTACTTCATTTCATTATTTGAGATCTTCAACTTTGACTTTGTTGTATTAACATATATTGTCACGACCCTGATTCGACCTTCGAAAATCGACACCGAATACATCATCCGTATTTGAATGCCGCAGATTCAAACGTCGAATCTGGTTCGCCGGAGCTTATAACACATTAAGTATAACAACACAGCGGAAGAAATGAATAATATCATTGATAAACAATAGTGGATATAATATTCTGATATAATGAATATCACATAATCAAAGATACAAGATAAACAACAGTGGAAGAACGATAACAACAGCAGCGGAAAAATATCTCCAATACGATCTTCAAGAGAGAAAGAGAGATAGAATCAAGAACTGCAACTCCATGACCAAAGCTCCAAAGTCTCCAAACTCCTAATCGAAAGCTCAAACCACCATCATGTTATACTGAAGCAAACTAGGTAACAGTTGAAGTGAAACAAATGCTATCGCAAAATCTAAAGGGTTTCAAAGATATCGAATTTATATCTACTAGTCGATTATCTGAAAATCTAACTCTAGACTGCCCGTTTGGAAATTGTGGGCACGCAGAGTTTAGAAAGGGAACAATAAACTCCAGGTCAATCATGAGACTGGTGTGAGCAAACAAAAATAGTTTTATTTGAATAAAAAAAGAGTAAAACCTGCAATGCTTTTTTAAAAATGAAGCTACCATAAGGCCTCCCCACACACACAATGCAAGCGCACAATTTGGGGAGATTTCTCCTTATGATAGTAAAATGTGCTTGATAAAACCTTTTGATAATATTTTTATTAGTGTATAGTGCAGAAAATAATTTCGAAAGTATAATATTAACCTTAGCTAGCATAGGTACCATTATATTATGCTTGCTATAGTTACCATTTAAGAATGGCAGGTTATACAACTACAATCGTAAAGTGCGCGTATTGGTGATTGGATTTCCAACAAATGGTCAGGCAAAGGAACTTTTGGGGTCACATGGGTATGCCTCTAGAGGGACGCCCCGAGTACCTAACCAGCTCTCTGCCAACACAAGGCTGGGTTACCTCTATAACTAGGTAACTACTACACGAGTATGCCATCTCCCGGTCGTAACCAACCTTTATCCGAGGGCCCTCAACCACAAAGCAACAACCACAAAGTAATAAATTTGCAGCAACCACATAAGTTAAGTATCTAGGCTCCATACCATGATACCACTTCTATCCAGAAGGAAATGGACATACTCTCAGGGGGCGCTTCCCCCAAACAACCTTGCCTCATCTTTCCTGTTTCGACTATTTCGGGTTGTGAGGTCCGACGAGGTCACGTCCACAAAGCTACGCTTTTCACAAAAGCCATGCTTTGATCAACACATGATCAGCAGTACTTCGTATGCCACATTACCAAATTGGGAATGTATCACTAGTAACCATCAACTACATAACCTCTGAGCTCGTACGTCTCAAAGAAGGGTGTTAAGCTAAGAGGAAAAATTCTCCGCTTTCAAACAGAAATATATTTGATAGAAACCAGCTTTACATCGCAAAGTGTAACGTCAGACCAACATCCATGCAAGTCTGTTCCGAGTTCGAACGGAACCGAAGGCACTTCAAAGAAGCCTTTGCAAATCCGGATAATCTCTAATCACGTCCGAACTCCCCATCACAAAGGATGACCAAATCTCTATACCGGGGATCAGCCGGTGCAGAGACATTTGACGAGTTATCCTTTCTCTTTCAAAAATATTCAGACTTCACCACCGGTCTTCAAATGCTATCCATAACGTCATATCATTTTTTGGAATGGGTTTTATGACACAAAGTCCTCTCCCGGCAAAACCGAATAATGAGCGCTCAAATTTAAAAACATATGGATATTAGGATCTTAGTTAAGTCACAACTTAAAGCCCAAAACATTTCTTCAAATGGTTTAAACAAATTACCATTTTCAAATCTTTTAAACAAAAAGATTCACTTCACAAAGTTCACCCATCTTTCACAAAGATTAATAGCCTTACTAAACAATTTCTCTTTCAAATTGGATTAACTCATCCAATCTTTAAATCAAAGATTCAATTCATAGCTTTCAAAACCATTTCCAAAGATTCATACCTTTTAGGAACAATTTTCGTTTCAAATCTTTTATACAAAAGATATACCTTTTAGATCCTCTTCAATTTCAAAGCCAAGTTCAACAATCATTAACAAAGATTCATTCATAGATTTCAAAACAATTCCATTTCAGTTTGAAATCTTTTCAACAAAAACTGGAAGTTCTTTCGTTATGCGAAAGCCATTATCATTTGAAAACAAATACTTTTTGTTTCAAAAAAATCGAATCAAATATGCATAAGTTATATCCTTTAAAGCATAAACTTGGGTTAATTTTTAAATTCCCAAAAAATACTTTTAAAATACTTTAAAAGTTGGTTTTAAAATCCATATATATATATATATTATATAACTTATATAAACCTTTCAAACCAAATCTCCATAACAATTTCAAATATTATGTTCAATTTCAAACTTCTTTTCAAAAGCTTTTCATAATCAATCCAATTCCATTTCCAAAACCATTTGGATTCAAAATTCAACTTTGAAAACCATTTAGAATATAATAATATTAAATTCAAATATCTTTGACTTAACCGATTTCCTCGTGAAATCCATATTCGTGTGTGTATGGTGTAGTCCAGGGGTTTTACACAATAGTGCAACATCATCAATCATTATAGATTCAAACACAGCAATAGCGATAAGCGTTATAATCCTATAATGCTTATTGTCATTCACAAATTCATAGATAAAGAAAATCATCACAAATAAATAAATTGCATTCTTCACAGCTCAAATCAAAATAATTCATATCACGAAATATCACAAATCAGGGAAATCAACCAATTCAAAACATTCCATACAATTCAAACATTCATAAGTAGGATCAATTAATATCTGATTATAATTAATTTAAACCAGATTAATTACTTATGAATAAACTACAAAATCCTGGTTAGTTAATCATTAATTAAATATAAACCATTTTAATTAATTAACCTTTAATCGTTTATTAATTAACCGTTAACAATAAACTAATCAACCTTTAATCGTTAAATAATTAACCGTTAACAATAAACTAATCAACCTTTAATCGTTAAATAATTAACCTTTAATTATTTAATTTATCCTTTAATTAATTATCTTTAATTAATTACATTAATTAAGTAACCCTTAATTAATTTTCATTTAAATTAATTATCCTTAATCAATTACCATATGTGATTATCCCTAATCACTTACATAAATTAATCACAAATTAATTACATTGAGTAATTATCCTTTAATTACTTGATTAATCAAATTTAATCATTAATTAATTACTTTTAATTAAGTAATTATCTTTAAGTAATTAAATACCTTTTAATTACTTGCATAAATTAATCTTGATTAATTTATTTTCCTTTAATCATTCCTATTAATTATTTATTCTTTAAATTAATTAGTTATCCCCAAATTAATTACCTTGATTAATCACATATATTAATTACCTTTTTATTCAATTATTCTTTATTTACATTCATTAAGTACTTAATTTTTAAACTATCACATCAATTTGTAATTAATTAAACTCTTAACAATTCTACGATAAAACCCCTTATCTTAACAAATTACTTAAATTGTTATTAGAATCTTTAATAAACCCTTAAAATAATTTATCATGAATCAATTTAATATACTTAAGTTAATTAAAACCATTATCTTTTAATTTATTTAATTATAAAATTTAAAATAAACTTAAGAATTCTTTTTGAACTCGAACTTAATTAATTATAAAATAATTATTTTCAAAACTTTAACTATTTAGAAAATCTGGTATGACATATTTAATTAAGAAAGGGTTTTTAAACTAGATTATATTTAAAATTTGAAAACTTGTTTAAGTTTTAGAAATCAAAATTATTTTCAACACAAACCCAAGATGACCCGCAGAAAACTCGAACCTAACTTCGAGTAAAATTCTAAATTCCCCCAGTGAAACCCAAGTTTTTATTTTTCTTTTCTTTCTATACTTTGTTTCAATTTAAATTTAAAACTGCTACATAGTTGTAACGCGACACATCGAGGCCAAACCCAAGCCATAACCTTGCTCTCCCGAACACGACTTCGAGTTCAATCTTCATCTCCTTCCTTAAACTCCCTGACACACACCAACTCCCCCGTTTATGTGCATAGATGATAGGAATTCCCCCGATCATCTTCGAGGACGCCATCAAGTCGACAATGATCTCCTCATCCCAAACAGGAACCCAGATAATCGTTTTCTTCATGAATTTAAAATCGAGCTAAACCATTCTTCTTGGAACCCAAACCCAAATCAGAAAAACCCATCATCGACGATGCTTCTGATGATCATCTACCTCTCCATCACTCCCATTGATGCTCCAAACTTCCACGCACAATTTCCCCTAGGTACGATCGCCTGAATCACCTCTATGGCGACGTAGCAACCCCTAAACCATTGACGACTAGACAGCACGTTAAATCCCTAGTTCAACCACGACCGGCTACTCTGGTCACTTAAAAATTCATCCATGATTTTTCCTTGAATCCCCACTCTTCAAGCTACCTCCAGCCAAGATTGCGATCACCATCTCCCCTTCGATCACCAGCAATCGTCAGAAAACCCAAACCCATTCAATTCATGATTTCCCACAACTTAACAAACTAAAAATCTTGATTTTGTTCTTAAAGATCATGATCTTTGAAATCGAGTTAAGTAATATAAGTAAAATTCGAAACCATGATACTCAAAATTGACATGGATTTAAGTTTTCTCTATATATTTTAAAATTTTCAAATAGATTAAAACAATTCTTCTCAAAAACCTTTTTAAGACCAATGTCTTGATCATACAAATAATTTCATTTAGATCTTAAAGTATAGTAATGACTGGAGAAGAAAATTTGGGTTTTTAAACAGGTTATTGAAACCTGGAACTAAGGACAGAGCCTATTTTCCTACATACATATATATACACATATATACAGGAACCCATATGCAAGCATATTTTGTATCACACATTTTCAGATCATCACGTGCAAACCAATATATACATATATTTGTGTTAAAGGGATTTCTCACCTGGACTGAAGTTTGAACAGAGAAGAAGTTTTTTTGAGCCTGAAACCTGGAAATTTGGAATTTGATTTATTCTTGTTTTGATCAGGACTGAACTTTTTGTGACGATCCGGAATTTTTGGAAGTTTGAAATTAGAATATTTAATTCATTTTAAATATTTAAAGGTTAATTTTAACTTGAATTCCAAACATCACTATTTATTTGATAATTAAATTATTGAATTTAATAATTGGAAGTTGGGTGAAATATTGAAACTTCAGTTTAACCTTGTTAAAAATAATTTAAAGGCTTGGAAAATTTATATTGATAGTACAGAAGATAGTAAAAGTGTTAAAATTGAATTTGGAAGTGTTTTGTTCAGCTTTGAAAATATATCGTTTAAATTGATATTTAAAAATAGCCTTCCGAGGCATAGTCTCGGATTTCGACGAAACCTGTTCCATTGGATCCGTAACATTATATTATTATCGGATTTCAATTTTCGTAATGTTTGGAGTTGTTGTGTGAGCATACAATATATAAACGCGCTAAATTTATATCGAAAATTTAATATAATGACTGAGTCCAAAAAGCTCACTTCTCCATACGATTGAATTAGCACTCGAAACCTTTTCCATTGCGTTCGAAATAGGGGTACGGAACTGCAGGCTATTACAGTTGGTATCAGAGCTTAAGTTGGCGATAACCTTGGCTCTGGTGGGAATTACTCATTGAAAATAGAGTCCGTAGTACTCTAGAATGAGTTTGAGCGTATTAATTGATATGAGCATGAATTTGTTAGTGAATATAAATTGTTTTAATACTGTGTTGACTTATTAGTTGGGTGGAATATGAATTCTGATTGAGTAAGTTGGCCGCTATTCGACAAGAGTTTATAAACACCTGACATGATAAAGTGACACATTATTGTTTTAAAGGCGGGTGAATGAAATAATTTTACCCAAAATATATTTTGATATAAAGGAAATATTTCCTTAAATTGTTATATAACTTGGATGTTTGGATGATAATATTTTAAACAAATAAGATTATAAAAATTGGAATGACTTGGATAATCAAAGGGGAATTTGTATGAGCATAAATTATACAAATGAATTATAGCTAAAATTTGATTTAAGTCAAAATTTGAAAATTTAAAACCCCGGAGATTTTGGAAGCGTTTTTCGAAGTGTTTTGAAGACAAATAGTAGCATTATTAATTTGGAGGTATTTCTGAAAGGAAATTGTTTCAAATAAATTTTGAAAAGGGGTATAGCATTGAACTCACTTCAGTAGCTGGAAAATAACTTCGGTGATGACTTCAGCATCATCGATGTTCATTTTCGAGTTTCTAAGTGGCGAATTGCTGCCAAATTGATTTGTTTAGAAGAACAAGTTTGTTTTCGAAATTTCAAAGGAAATTTGTTGGGAATAAAAACCAGGATTGGTTTTAAATTTTGAGAAATGTGATTTTGGGATAATGGTGGTTGTAAAATAATTTGAACCAAAAGCCGGGTGTTTGAAATCCTGAATCTTTATTTGAATTGAAAATCCTGATGAGGTAAGTTATAAACTTGTAAAGTTGAGATGATTTTTAAATAAGGAAGAAAAATATGAACTTTGAATGTTGCAATTAAAATCTAAAGTGAAAACGTTAAATAAATTTAATTTGGAAAAAAATTTAATTGTGGAAAATTTAATGGATGATTGGAAGAAATAATTAGTAAATCTTGAATGTGATTGGAATGGGAAAATAGAAATTAAATTTGGGTTGGGAGATAAAATTTAATTGGATTGAAATAAATTGAATTAAACTGAAAATAAAACCCAGTTGTATTTGAATTAAGTTGAAATTGAATTGCAATGAAATAAATTGAGATGTAGATGATATTAAGTGAAACTAAGTTATTACTTAATTTAAATTCAAGTGGATTGAGTGGATTAAAGAGAATGGTATGATGCTAGATTTAACTGAAGTTAAGTTAAATAAAATTGAATTGAAATAAATTCAGTTGACTTATAGGTAATATTGAATGGACTAGAATTCATACTTAAATAAATAAGCGTAAACTAAGTAAGTATTGAATTGGGGTAATAAGCTTTGGAAGCTTATAAAAGAATTGAAAAGCATTGAAATAAAAATATAATCCCTAGTTAAAAGTAAAGCGAAAATGTGATTGACTGTAAATGGATGGAGAAGCGTGAATATTAATAAGTGAGTAGCTTATAAAAATGTAAAAAAGCTAATAAATAAGCCGAAATAAAAGTGTTGGAATTTTTGAAAATGAAAGAAAATCCATACTGGAATTAAGAAAAAGAAAAAAAATGAACTCAGGAAAATTTAATGAAGTGATTTTTGTAATTAATATTGATTTAAAAGTTGGAAGTAAGCTAATTAGCTAAATAAATTATTTGATAGAGTATGTTAATAAAATTTAACTCGATTAAACAAAATGGATTGAAAGTTAATAATGAATTTTGGAAGTAAACTCGAATTATAAATAGAATTCGACTTGGATTGATAATGAATTAAAATAAGTGGAGACGTTGTAAAAATAAAATGGAATTAGATTATAATAGAAACTAGTGCGTGGCCCGTGCTACGCACACGGGCAGTCGATCTATAAAGATAGTTTAAGTTTTGAAGTTACTGTTTGGTGATTGTGACTGTATATATTTTTACCTTTTTATAGCGTTGAACTGTGCTACCATTCATATGACTTTGTGAGACTCGTAAGGATGGGCATATCATGATTTATGTTATAATACCTCAAAATTATAGATGCTCATGACGATTTCATTCTTTTTTTTAAATGCAGTTAGCATTAGTCTCAGTCGAGGAAACCAACCCGTTATAAAATACTCTTTTTTAGGACATCTAAATGCAAAATGTACGTTAAGTTTTTCCTATTACTCCTTTATTTTATTGATAGTGTGTATAGATTATAACTGTATATTTGTATCATTATAGTGCTATAACATTATTTTGCTTATTCTGGTGTCGAGATGAGTTTGCAAGTACATGGTATATTTGCACTGTTCTGCAATTTATTTGAATAATTGCATATTTTTTGACAATTATTCGATATAATTGCGGAAAGTACACAATTATATGGAATAATTGCAAAAGAGTCTGCTTATTCTACTTAATTGCATAAAAGTGCAAGTATACAATTCTGTCTTAAGTTGATGTTTTTCAAATTTTAATTACCTGTGATAAATGAATTATATAATTGCTGATAAGAATGCAATTATATTGAATATTTGAAGAATTAAACACAATTATTCAGAATGATTGCTGATAACTATGCAATTATTACGAAGAATTATAGAGAAAGTCTGCAATTATATGGTATAGTTACACTTTTCTGCATTTGTAAGTAATAATTGCATACATTTTAAGAAAATTTGATGTTTTTCTTAAATTGCAGAATTTTCTACATATATATGGTATAATTGCAAACTTACTTCAAATATGATTTTTTGGTATCGCAATGGATCTCATTTTGAAGATTGTAAAATTTGTGATTGTTTGATGAAAACTGTATGCTGAACTGATATTTCTATAGAAATTTATACGCATTTGATATGTTAAAAATGTAAAAAGTATTTGGATCTTTTGGCGCAAACGGATTTGAAAATAGGGACCGGAATGTAAGTTTATTTTGAAAGGATGTTTTATCCATTTTGAAACTTATTAGGGATGTGAGTCAAACTTTCTCTTAATTAACCAGCTGAAGAAATTGGTCAAATTAAATAAAATATAGAAAAATCAAATAGGGGAACTAGTCATCACCAATTAAAGGAATGTAATGACCCAATTTTCCATTAATGCTATAAGCAAAGGTAAACCAATAAAGCATTTTCGTATAAAATATGTGAAAACAAAGAAATAGGGAGTTTAATTATTACCAACTAAAAGACGCAGCTGTTGGAATCTGAGAACATGTGATGGGTAGCAAGTATCCATGTAAAAAGGGATTGGAATTGGCAGTAAAAGCTGTGCAATCTAAAAATACAAAATTATCAGGGACATGATATTCGTTTTCCATGTCAGTACTATTGAGTAAAATGAGTAACATCATGTTTTCCATGTCAGTACTGTTGAGTAAAATGAGCAACAGATAAAACATGCATTGATTTAGTTTGGTTCCAATTATGCAAAGACCTGTTGAAAACTATTATTGCTCTTAAAAGAAACGAAATAAATATATTCTATTGTTAAAACAGAGAATCACACGGTTCATAACAAATAATAAGAATGAGTGAAAAGAATTTATGAACAACAATATAACGTTAAACAAATTGAGACATGATGAAGATTAATTACATATTTAAAATTGAAATCTTTTAGTCTGACATGGTGAGGTATCAATATCAGATGCTAACTCATTGTATCTTCTGTCCCTTGGAAGCCATGCTAATCTCTGTAACGGTACCTCAAATTCTAATTAAGAATTACCACCTGAAATCAAAACATGAGCTTTATCGGTAATCTCAAACCGACTCAAAGTTGCATGTCTCTTCACTCTTATTTCCATCATCATCCTAACTTTTTTTCCATCTATCCATTTTCTATGCATTTTATGCAAATTTCATAATTAGACATATGATGCATAATCTATAGACATTCAAAAACTTGTTTTTAACTGCAGTATTTCCTAACTCAAAATTTCTATGAAATCCATAATAAATTAACATATTGATATACATTAAGGGGATATGAATGCACTATACAAATAAAATCACCATTCAAATAATCTCCTAAATTAAATTATTTATTCCTAGTCCAAGTAGGATGTCTTACCGGAGAAGGTGTAAGAATTGTGTCTTTGTAAACATACTTCATGGATAACATAAATATACACTCTTCGATCATGTTATGATCATTCAATTAAGTACCCTCAAAAATCATTTTAATAACTCTAAGTTCTGTAATTAAAATTTTAAGAAACTATTTACTGCGCTTTTCTAAAACTATAAACATTTCACGATATCCTATATAATATATACCACTACAATAACAACAAAGGTTATCGCCACTAAATTTGGATATTCAACTAAAATCACTTGTGTGCACATATTTCTATGGTCTTAAGTTGATGAAATGTGTCTTATCTTGCAGGACCAAGCAACTTATATATGTATTATTTTATCTCTTTTATATTTTTTCGCATAATGGATAAACGTACTATAACATATAAAAATGTAACTAATTAATCTAAATTTGTAGGACATATGCCATTGTGGTTAGTTACAGTTGATAAAATCGTGCTTCTTTTTTACTATAATCAACTTTATTTGACAATTGAAATATGCATTGATTGGTCGCAACTAATAAAATTGACTGTAACTGAACCATTTTGCATGACACATAGCTAGAACACAACCATAAGCGTGTAAATACGACTATTAACTAAATAGAATAAATCTCATGCATAATACATGAAAGAAAAAGAAAGTTCAACAACATAATACTTTGAAAGTATTACATCATGTTGTGCTTTATTAAACTTTTCTACTTTTTGTTTCTTCTACTCAAGCTTAGGGTTGCAAGGAATAAATGGAAACTTTGACTAACTAATATTATTATTATTACATATTACTGTAGTTTACCGTACTATTAACCGAGTCATAATATTTGCTTTTCATATAATTTTTTTGTTCTATTTCTATGAAAATTTGAAATGACCCTAATGCAACTAATTGTGATATAACTTTATATGATAATCTAATGTTGGATTTTTAGGAACAAAGTTTACAATTTTATTTATAGCTTTAGTCTTACAATTTTTTTATTTGTTTTATCTATTCAAAGTTGTTTGGTTTTCTTCATTTAAATATATGTTTTTATTACTATGCATTCATATATTTATGTGTTTCACATTGTTCGGTGGGTTTAGTTCAATGCATTGAAATAATATTTTTCATGAGTTGTACTCTACATATTTATAGCTCTAATCTTATAACAGTAAGAGCATCTTTAATAAAACGGCTAAAACGCAAATAGTAAGCAAAAAAATGTGAGGAAACCCCACTCATCCAACAGTGAGTGGAAAAAAAACTTTAATTGTTTAAACACGTATAAAAGGTTTTCTGAAATCTGTTTATAGATTTTTTCTTTTTATCTATAAATAGTGAAATGATTGTTGCTTATATTATAAACTGTAATCAATTTGTCGTTTTACTATAAATGAGAATCAGTTTCCAGTTTATAGATCGTCACTTTAAAAAAATGGACAAACTCTCATTTCATTTGCTTCACCACGCTTGAATTGCCTGTGTTAGACCATGAAGGACAAAAAAATAGCAATTTGCCACATTTTAGAGTACCTTCCCACTACTGAAGATGTTCTAAATATCTTAACTCAAAAGCATAAGTCAATGTGAATGCATCACTGAATTGATTTTGGCGATATCTGAATGAAAAGCATATTTTAACATGGAAAAATGTTTTCGCATGAATATAAAATAATCATTGCAAGTGCACGTTTAAGAGTTAACTGCTTTTATAATATATGTATAGTGTATTATCAAATTTAATCATTCTACTAAAGAAAGAAAAACATAAATATGGTTTAGTATACAAAAGCAATAAGTATGTAGACGAAACCTCATTTGATCATTAGAGAGTCAATAGAAATCATCAAAGAGAAAATATTGCAGTTAAAGGAACCCTTATTCTTGGACTTTGTCCTCTCTCTTTTCATACGCATCACATCTACTTCTACTTTATTTCAAGGTCTACTCAATCCATCTGGTAGACACACGATTTTCCAGCTAATCCCACCCACTCTTCTAAGATAGGACCCAATCTTCTTTATAGTGTTACCTCAGCTATTTACTTCTTTTCTGAGTTCATGACGCTAAGAATCTTCAAATAGAACCTCACTCGAAACTCTTATAGTACATCGCAATACTCAAATATAAGTTAGAAGTATACATGGTAATAATAGAAAACCTGAGGAGACTATCACCCTAGGTTTTAACAAACCCATAGAATTGTTTATTCACCAACAATCCAGTCTCACAAAAATCATTGGTAAGTTTCTCTGTAGTATTAAACCTCTAAATTTCTATAAGATCAAACCCTTTTCTTTATCTTCTTTCACAGTACTCCTTAACCCGCCCAAGCTAAAAAAATATATGATATGAATCTGTAGAATAAAATGTATCATTTTGGTTTCCTAAAATATGAATCAAGCTAACTTAATTCTAGGGTCAAAGACTTAGATACGGTACATGAGATATAACTATGACTATGATGATAACTATAATAGTTTATATTCCTATACATAATTTTTTTTCAAAACATTTATATTTGCATGTCATATTCATTATAAATTAAACAGGATGTAAAAAGTATATGAATAATGAGAAATATATTATGTCAAATTTCATGTGAAATCCAAAATTTAGAAAGAAAATAGTCAAACACACATCAAAGTAGAACTTCCCAACATTTCATTCACATTAATTTTTTTATAACACTAAAATCTATTCAAATTTAAAATTATTTGTTGTACAGAGTTAAAACGATAAAAATCCTATTACCTGTACAAATGAACTTTTTTCTTAATGGTAAAAAAATATTCAGACTTAATGACAGGTTTGCTAGAAATGTTTCTGTTGGCTCTGGTAGATGTCAAGCTTGTAGATGAAAAATGGAAATTTGGGTAACATATATTATAATAAATATTAAAGATCTTATTCCAAGGTATATTTGATTATCAAAAACGGAAATGATACATTGCACAGTGAGACATCTAGCTAAATAATCTAGGGATATAAAATCAGCATCAAAATAAATTTCTCAGGAAACCCACCTTTTTTCTCACAGTTGTACAATACCCCCTATGTTAATAATCTATTTTCAAACATAGCATGTAAGAAAATTTTAACGGAGAAAGCAAGATATGAGCTGGACAGACCTTTTCTTTTAGAGGAAGTGAAAACCGCATTGTTGTCAAACACACATCAAAGTAGAACTTCCCAACATTTCATTCACATTAATTTTTTTATAACACTAAAATCTGTTCAAATTTAAACTTATTTGTTGTACAGAGTTAAAACAATAAAAATCCTATTACATGTACAAATGACTTTTTTCTTAATGGTAAAAAAATATTCAGACTTAATGATAGGTTTGCTAGAAATGTTTCTGTTGGCTCTGGTAGATGCCAAGCTTGTCGATGAAAAATGGAAATTTGGGTAACATATATTATAATAAATATTAAAGATCTTATTCCAAGGTATATTTGATTATCAAAAATGGAAATGATACATTGCACAGTGAGACATCTAGCTAAATAATCTAGGGATATAAAGTCGGCATCAAAATAAATTTCTCAGGAAACCACCTTTTTTCTCACAGTTGTACAATACCCCCTATGTTAATAATCTATTTTCGAACATGGTATGTAAGAAAATTTTAACGGAGAAAGCAAGATATGAGCTGGACAGACCTTTTCTTTTAGAGGAAGTGAAAACCGCATTATTGTCAAACACACATCAAAGTAGAACTTCCCAACATTTCATTCACATTAATTTTTTTATAACACTAAAATCTATTTAAATTTAAACTTATTTGTTGTACAGAGTTAAAACAATAAAAATCCTATTACCTGTACAAATGAACTTTTTTCTTAATGGTAAAAAAATATTCAGACTTAATGACAGTTTTGCTAGAAATGTTTCTGTTGGCTCTGGTAGATGTCAAGCTTGTAGATGAAAAATGGAAATTTGGGTAGCATATATTATAATAAATATTAAAGATCTTATTCCAAGGTATATTTGATTATCAAAAATGGAAATGATACATTGCACAGTGAGACATCTAGCTAAATAATCTAGGGATATAAAATCAGCATCAAAATAAATTTCTCAGGAAACCACCTTTTTTCTCACAGTTGTACAATACCCCCTATGTTAATAATCTATTTTCAAACATAGTATGTAAGAAAATTTTAACGGAGAAAGCAAGATATGAGCTGGAAAGACCTTTTCTTTTAGAGGAAGTGAAAACCGCATTGTTTCAAATTGAGGATAATAGCACTCCTGGCCTAGATGGTCATAATTCTAAATTCTTTACACAACACCAGGAGGTTTTAAAATATGATGTGTGGAATGCTATGCTTGGGATTCAGAGTTCAGATAAAATTATCAAAGAAATTAATCACACTTTCATTTGCCTTATTCCTAAGAAACCAAACCTAGCTTCTATATCATATTACAGACCGATTTCATTTTGTAATGTTACATATAAGATATTAGCCAATCTTTTATGTAACAGAATGAAATGTTATCTGAATGACTTAAGATCATTGAGCCAAAATGCTTTTATTGCTCATAGAGCTATATCAGATAATTTCATATTAGCATATGAGATGGTCAGATCACTAAATGGCTGATTTGTTGTAGTGGATCACTAAATCTTCATATATATGTTTTAGATAGTAATAATGATGACGACAATAATAGCAGTAACAATATAGTTTTTAAAACATCTTTAGTTGTGAACAGTAAATGGAGATGTGGTAGGGTTCATGACAGCAAGTCAAACTAAATTAGACTAAATCAACGTTGTATCATGACTTAAGTATATGTAAGCTGATTTATAAATTTATTTGTAAAATTAGTACATGTAAAGTAGTGAGAAAGCTACATGTTTCTTTCTTACTTCTTTTGCACTTATAAGCATATTCATATTACCTATATCTGGTAAGTAAGAAAAATACTTTTAATTTATTTATTTTTGCAAACATGGCTATTTCCTGCTGATTGATTTTTGCAAACATGGATATTTCCAATGTGCAATTTTAAATAACATTGATAATATATTATCCATGTTGTGACATAAAATTCTTCGACAACAGCAGTGAAAATGATGTACGATATGTTATATTACCAATTTATTTTCATTAAGTTGCAGTAGTACAATGAAATAATATACTTTCATGCATTGGCTAAAGGAAACTGCAATAAAATTAAAATACTTATGGCTTTAAAGGAAAATTGATGCGACTTAGCTTAAACTTCAAAGAGAGCAAATAATAATTCCTTACTAAAGATCCTCACTTTACTGCATAACATAATTCCCTACTGCACCAGACTCTTTTATTTATAATACTTTTTAGTGCTTCATTAAGACAAAATCATTTTTCTTAACAACATATAACAAAAATTTGAAATTGAAACTAATTTTTAGACCTGGATTAAATGAAGAAAAATAGGCCACCGAATTTCATTGTAAATATTCCTCCATAGATCAAACTTTGCTCGCTCCCTTAATACGGTTTGGCAACCCTCTGAGCCATCGTTTTCTTCAATTTAAATATGAGACTCTACCTTAACACAGTCTAATAAATCAAAGTTGTTTCACCCATGTAAATAATGAATATAAAGTAGGACTACTTTACATATATGTAATTCAAAGGGAAAAGAAGAGTTAAAATACATACAGTATTCAAGTACTATTGTGTATCCGAATATGTAGTCAACACCCCAACTGAATCTTTGTTGCATTAACAGAAAAGGCAAAATGAGTTTTATAACTACAAAAGCCAACCAGAAGCATGTTAAAAGAAAAGAATGCAACATATTTCATCTTAAGAATTATGAGTAAAATCACAAAATATTAATTGTCAAAATCAGTTTTTTGGAATCATTTTATATTTTCAATAGGATACTCAGACAGAGAAAACATGAAAAATGCAATCTATAAGAAAAATAGACGTACATAAAATTATTGGCAGTAGATGTTAAAAAATACTACTGGTTGGTTATGCCTATCGTAATGCACAGTTCATTCGGAAACAGCTAACAAATAAATAAGTGAATGATGTGAAGTAGGATTATAAAAGTATTAATCAACTACAATTAACAAAATTACTTATAGCAGGATAAATTTTAGGAACACATTGGAAGTTGATTTGGGTCTGGCATAAAATTTGTAATGCACCACGATTAGTTTTTATTTCTTCTTACTCAGTTTATCTTCCAAATCGTTATATCATTGAAAATATCACCAACACTGTAAATAATTATACAACAATTTTCGAAAGATGTGACCATGAAGTAATATAAACTATTTAACTACTCCTGCATTATATAATGTGTAAGCATGGACATGCTGAATTACCTAAGTTAGATTCATAGAAAACTAATGTCCCAATACCTGCTTCAATTCACCATTGAAAACAAATGTCATGTTCACGTTAGAAAACTAATGTATCATACCAAAACACATCGACTATTGAAACAAAGTTAAGATTTAGAAGATAGACCAAGGTCAGCTAACATTTTAATCACTGTTTATGCATTTTATAAATCCAAATACAAAGGACTGTCCAATTATGACCCGCTATTATATGAATACTAATTAAATTAAAATTGAAAGTTTAACATAAAAACCATTGTCCTGTACCGTGTTACATTTCTGCACATGTCAAGCTAAAAAATTTCCATCCATAGTTATGGGATGCTCGCATACAGTGTAACACACTTCAACAAATAATTGAAAACAGCAGAAGTGGCAAAATGGGTTATCTATTTACATCATTTCCTTAGCAGATCGTACAAAGAACGGCTCAAGAGCATCTCTTTTTGATTTGAAGTTCAAGTTTATTTATATAAATCCGCAGGGAAAATTAAGTTTGAAATGTCAAAATTTGGTTATTTACCCACCAAATACCGTTAAACTGGAAAAATGACTATAGTAACTTATTGAAAATCAATAAAGTATGCATTTCAGAGGAATAAATCATATTTTGGTACACCGTTACCGAAATGACTAAACATGTAGACAAAAGAACTAAAAAATAAAGAGGCTAAATTTTTGTACATCTGCCCAACATTTTTATTCTCGAAATGTCTAATTCTCAACTAAACTAATGTCGAAAACAAAGCAGAACCCATACATTTTGTTGAAGAACTTACCTTTCTTGGTTGAGATTTCTGTTGACATCATGTGAATTGTTACTCAAGCTATTATAATATAATCATTTCCCTGGTTATTTCTCAGTTCAGTTGATAATGTTTTCCATCATATTACAGAATGAAGAACGCATTTTTCATCATTCCTTTGCTGGTGTTACCGTAGCAATTTACGATTTTCTCAACTCCATATAGTAAGAATAAGTAAACTTGTAGTTAAGTGAAACAAATTAAAATATTATGCTTGAATCCAAACTTGTGTAATAAATAGGAGAAGTCCGCAGTAACTGAAGTTTGATAATCAATTTCCAATTTCAATTACTGGAGCAAATTAAAAACCATACAATTAAGACGGTCGCCACATCTATACTTTGGAAAGTAAATTACACTACGTCGCCAACTGAACTACAGTCAGTAAACCGATACAGTGGAAGTAAATAATTTCGGACGTACAGATAAGCAATTGTAATGAAATATAACTACTCAAAAACGGTTATAACCCATATCCTAGCAACTGCCTTGGGCAGTACAGGAAATCCCTAATTAGAGTAATAAATATGAACAAATTACTGACCTATTTCCAGTTAACTCCCCCAGTCAACGATGAGATTTAATCAACCGCAGAGGATATCCGTTGTGTACAGTTTTGGTGAAGTGGAGTTGAAAAAAAGGATAGGCAACGGTGGATGAATTGGGTGGTGACGATGGTTTTTGAGGAAGGTGAAGTTCTTGTAAAAGGGTGGGAGGGCAGTTGAAAGCAATTGGAGAATACCGGTTTAGTGGAGTTAAAAACTGGAAAAGGGAAGAATGACGGATGAAAGGAAGTATATGGGCAATGCAGTTTTAATTGAATTAAAAAGTGCATCGGTAGGAATAAAGAACACGTGTCACTACATAGACACTTTGGTTTCTGCTTTCCTTTATAAGTAATAGAATAGATGATTTAAGTTACAAATGAAATCCAATTCGAGTATAAATGAGTTAAGTATGTGCTTGGATATTATTTTGAAAAATTGAGAAGGTGAATTAAAATAAAATGGATGGGCTAACTGAATTAAATGGAATGTGATTACTTGAGAATCAAATTCAATTGGAGTGAACATAAGTTTGAAGTTAGAATAAATTGAAGTAAATTAACTTAAGTTAAAAATAATTAGAAGCTCGACTTCGAGTAAGAATGGAAGTCCAGTAAATAAAAGCTTGGGTTGAATTAATTTGGAAATGGTTAGTAGTATACAAGCATGGAATGTGTCGAGCTAAATAAAATGGTTGTGAATGAATTAAAATGGAAGGAATTAAATATAAATTGAGTTAGAATCGATTTAAAATGGTTATAAGCTTAAGTAATTATTTATTCACATGAATACAGTCGAGTTGCGTAGAAATAAATTATCGTTTGATGAAAACGAGATTTAATAAAATTCTATAAATTGATAGATGTGAAATAAATTGATTTTGAAATCAGTTGAGTTGAATATGAGTTTGTTCGGATTAAAAATAAACTGAATGTAAGAAATTGAATTGTAAACCATTAAAAATGAATGAAATGGCATATGAATTGGTTGAAAGCAGTTGAATTAGTTTTGAAATCATATAAATTACTCATGGAAGGTCTGGAGGCCCAGTACTGGACACCACTAACTGGCAATGTGTGTCACAAACTCCTCGGAAGGAACCCGAAAAATGTTAACGTGGGTCCCATACCATAGTCCGCACTAAACGGTTTACTATCCGTTAGTCAATTTCACACTCAAAGCAATACAAAGTTTACCTCATCTCATCGGTAAACGAGACCCAAAGGTCAAAACATTCAAACAAATAGATTAGGAATTAACTGGAAAAATGAACGCACGTGTTCATAGCATGTGTTTTATCTAATCATTTAATTCTCCTCCCTCTTCGCTTGGAGTGCAAAATTGTGTGTGTGCATTTTAAATAGAAATTATAAAATGGAGAAACGAGCTTTTAATACAATTTGAAAAGATCATTTTATAATTAAAAATACCCCATGTATGAAATCAAAAAGGAATCATCAAAGTCCAAAAATGTGATAACAACTGATTGGAATCAACACGAATCGATTAAATTTGGAAACCAAGCAAAATAGGCAAAATAGGCAAAAGTAGACAAAACAAGCAGGTCAGTCGACTGACTGCAGAGGCCAGTCGACCGATCCAGAAACCTGGAAGCTTCATTTACTGCAGTCAGTCAACTAATTACAGTGGCCAGTCGACTGATTGCAGGAAAAAGAGACTTCTAGCTACGTAGACAGCCCCGGAGCATTTATTTGCTATAGCCAGTCGACTGACTGGAACTGGGGCTGTTTTTCAGCATATCCAATGAAGAGCAAACACTTCCAAATCGCGACCGGACATGCAATCAGGCTAGAGGCTTATGCCAATCAACAACCCGGCCTTATTGGCTCTTTTAAACACCTCCAAAAACATGATCAAAACATCAAAGTTATGGTTTTTAGAGTTTTTGACTTCAAAACACCAAAAAATGAAATGTTCACCAAATCAATTCAAACCAAAAGCAAATGAACATAAATGAGTGTTAGGAGTCATACCGAACATCAATGATAACAAGAGAAGTAGATGTGAGTTCAAAACTCACCCTTTTTAACTCCAAAACAATGATTGAAAGGCTCAAATGCAAAGAGAAGACCAACCACTCTTCACTTCAACTCTAAAAGCCCCAATCTAAGATCAAAACAAATAATTCCTAACTTTAGGTTTAGGAATTTCTGAAATTGAAGAGAGAAAGAGTTGGAGAAGAAGAAGAGGATGCTTACCAATAGTTTCTCTGGAATTATGGAGCAAGAATTTGAGTTTGCAAAGGAAACTAGGGCTTGTAGTTTCTATTTCCCATTCTTTTCCCCCATTTTCAGTTGAGCTAGAGCATAGGAAATGAAAATGAGTGCATGGAAAAAGAGTTAATGAGTTAAGGTATTAAGTTAGGATAGTGGGCTGAACCCAAAACCAAACCCAGATAGAAAAAGTAGCAAAATTCTACTAACTCCAACCATATCGAAGTTTATACTCAAAAAGATCGCAAACTCCATTTTGAACTCAATGGAAGTGGTTTCGAGTCCCAATTCGACAGTTTGCAAAAAGTGACACTTCAGACCCAAAAATCCAAATAACGACGCCATATTTAAACAAAGCATTTAAATATATAATCGTAAAATATGCGTGCTATTACAGATCTCCCCTCCTTAACAAAATTGCGTCCCCGCAATTCCTAGAGACGACATTTGTAACAACTACATAATTACATCACCCAAAAAGAAAAGGAAATGAGCTTGAGATGCAGAGATATTCTCACCATTGCTAAGCAAAGATAGAAAACCCGGATAGGATCGCTCGATAAACTCTTTGGTTTTCCAAGTACAGTCATTTGGATTAGCGGACCATTGAACTTTAATGAGCGGCACACCCTTGTTTCGAAAGTGTCGCACCTCCGAGGCAAGTACACGAATAGGTCGCTGGACAATAGATAAGTCTGGTGAGACCTCAAGCTCTTGCAAATCAGGAGAAGCGATAACAGAATCCGATTCTCGAAGACACCTTTGAAGTTGAGAAACATGAAACACGTCATGAATGCTAGATAGATGAGCAGAAAGTGAAACCCTATAAGCCACAGGGCCAATACGTTCAGTTATAGAAAACGGTCCTATAAAGCGAGGAGCCAATTTCGCAGTCGTACTGAAGCGCATAACCCCTTTCAGAGGAGAAACACGAATAAAGACGTAATCACCAACTGAGAACTCGAGAGGCTTCCTACGGTTGTCCGTGTAGGATTTCTGGCGGCTTTGTGCCTCTTTCATCCTCCGGCAAATAAGATCAATCTTCTCAGAAGAATCACGAACCGAATCTGGGCCAAGAATAAGCTTCTCACCAGATTCCAACCAACAAGAAGGGGATCGACATGGCCTTCCGTACAAGGCTTCGAAAGGAGCCATACCGATACTGGACTGAAAACTATTGTTGTATGAGAACTCTACAAGAGGTAGGTGATCCTCCCAAATACCACCAAAATCAAGAATACAAATTCGGAGAAGATCTTCCAAGATACGATTTACCCGTTCGGACTGTCCATCAGACTGCAGATGATAACCTGTGCAAAAATTAAGCTTTGTTCGCAAAGCTTGCTGAAGACTCTGCTAGAAATGACTCATGAATAAAGGATCACGGTCACTCACAATAGAACTACGAATACCGTGAAGTCTTACGATTTCCTTGACATATAACTTAGCCAAATGAGAAGCAGTCCTATTAGACTTAATAGGAACAAAATGAGCAGACTTAGTGAGGCGATCCACAACAACCCAAATGCTGGAATGGCCCGATCTCGAACGAGGTAGGCCGTCAATGAAATCCATCGAAATCTGATCCCACTTCCACAATGGAATCTCTAGAGCCTGAAGAAGACCAGAAGGGCGTTGATGTTCGGCTTTAATACGTTGACAAGTTATGCAATTACTTACATAACTCACCACATCGCGCTTCTTGCCTTCCCAATAATAAAGGCGATGCATATCAGCATACATCTTACTACTTCCGGGATAAATGGTAAACTTAGAACGATGACGGTCATCAAGAATGTCATGCCTAAGTGCAAAATCAGAAGGCACAATAAGACGGTTCTTCATGCGAAGACACCTATGAAAATCAATGCTAAAATCCCGCAACGCCTCATCACAAAATTCAGTCTCACAAAGCTGAATAAGATGCATCAAATTAGGATCACGCCACTGAGCATCGGCAATACGATCTAATCAAAAGGGTCGAGCTCCTAAGCTAAATAATAGAATAGGAGAATCCGAAGATGAACCTTGATCATGAATTCACACAAAGATAGAGTCTCAAGGATATCCCATTCAGCAAGCATCATAGAAACTACAGCTGAATGTTTGCGACTAAGCGCATCACCAACACGATTACCCTTACCAAGGGTATACTGGATATCAAAGTCATAGGAAGCAAGAAACTCGAGCCAACGCTGTTGTCTCATATTGAGTTCCTTCTGAGTGAACAAATACTACAAGGATTTATGATCGGTATAGAGAATGAAGCGCTCGCCTAATAAATAGTGTCGCCAAATCTTCAAGGCGAAGACAATGGCGGCTAACTCAAGATCATGAGTGGCACAGCGAACATCATTCGGACGCAGTTGCCTAGAAGCATAAGAAACTACCCGATCCTTCTACATAAGAACAACACCGAGACCACTACACAAGCATCATAGACAACAAGATCATGATTCCCCTAGGGAACCACAAGAATCAGAGCATTAGTGAGAAGTTCCTTTAATGTCTGAAAGGAAGCTTCACACTTGTCGGACCAAATATAACGAATGCCTTTTCGAGTAAGGCTGGTGAGAGGAAGCACAACATGGAAAAAAATCCTTAATGAACCGACGGTAATAACCCGCCAGTCCAAGGAAACTACGAATCTCACGCACATTCTCAGGCCTCTTCTAATTCTGGATGGATTCGATCTTTGAAGGATCAACTGATATGCCCTCGGAAGATACAACATGGCCTAAGAACTTAACCTTATTCTCCCAAAAATGGCAGTTGGAGAATTTGGCTCTAAGATGATGGTGACGGAGAGTGCTCATGATAATTCTCAAGTGATTAGCATGCTTGGCTTCAGACTTGGAATAAATAAGATTGTCATCAATAAACACAAGGACGAACTTATCGAGATATTCCCGGAATGCTCGATTCATGAGATCAACAAAGAAAGCAGGGGCGTTCGTCAAACCGAACGGCATAACAAGCCACTCGAAAGAACCATATCGGATGCGGAAAGTTGTAAGAGGTATGCTATCCTCCGCGACTCGTAATTGGTGAAAACCCATGGCAAGGTCGAGTTGAGAAAAGACCTTAGCACCACCCAATAGATCGAACATATCATCGATCTTAGGCAATAGATACCTATTCTTGATGGTTAACTCATTAAGCTTGCGATAGTCAATGCAAAGCCTAAGAGTTCCATCAGACTTCTTCACGAAGACAACCGCGGTTCCCCACGGTGAAAAACTGGACTGAATCAACTACTTGGACTCAAGCTCTAAAAGCTGTTTCTTGAGTTCCTCATTCGCCTTAGTAGACATCCTCGTGGAAGGACGACTGACTGGCTGCGTTCCTGGAATGAGATCAATGCGGAATTCAATTGCCCGCTTCGGTGGCAAACCCGAAACAGGCTCAAAAACATCGAAAAAGTCACAAGCAATAGGACTATGAGATATATCATCATCATCTCGAGAGTCAAGAGAATACAAAGCCATTTTGGAATTATCAACAACCCAAAGAACAAGTGATAGCTGAGTAAACGAATCTGGATGACGAAGATATAAAATTCTTTCAGAGCAAATAATCCTGGCATCGTATCTCACTAGCCAGTCCATACCCAAAATTGTATCGAATCCCCGATAAGAAATAACGTGTAGATTCACACGAAAAGAAAAGCCACATAAAAAAATCTCAACATCATCACAAAGCATGCTACGGGTCGCGGATCCCCCAATAGGATTCGCAATCCTCAATGAAGTAACCATACTAGAAACTTCCAAAGATATATCATTGACGAGTTTCTTCGATACGAAAGAATGTGAAGCACCCATATCGAAAAGAACTCGAATACTATGGTCATGAAATAAAATAAAACCTTCCAAAATAGATGGAGACATACCTTTGGGCTGAGAAGAACCTTCAGAAGCCTTAGCAGCGCTAAGCCTGCTAGACTTGGCACTAGCAGGAGCAGTAGGGCAGGTGGAAACATGATGACCCTCCGTCTTGCAATAGCGGCAGAAGAGAGGCTTAGGACAATCTCGAATCATATGATCAGGAGAACCACAATTGAAACACTTCCGAATGGAAAGTGTTCCAGTAGACCGAGTCTGAAAGTTAGAACCACCAGTCTATTTCTTCTTGAAAGGAAAAGACTTGGACTTTTGAAATGGAAACTGCTTCTTGTTGGGGTTCTTGCGAACCTCAACATCATCACCACTATCACGCTTCTTCTCGATAGCTTCGAGATGAAGTGCCGAATCAACCAACTCCTTAAAAGAAAGATTAAGCTGGAGCATTAAAGACTTCTTCAGATATTTCTTAAGACTAGAGACAAATTTCAGATTCTTCTTATAAGAGGTGCTAATGAATTCAAGACAATACTTAGACAAAGCCTTGAATGATGCAACATACTCAGAAATGGAAGACTCCCATTGCTTCAATTCAAGAAAGCGATGGGCCAATAAAACTTTCTCAGATTCAGGAACGAACTTGAGTTCGAATCGTTCCTGAAACTGAGTCCAAGAAAGAGTAGACTCATCAATTTCGGCTATAAGAAGTACGTACCAATCAAGGGTACGCTCTTGCAACAAGCTAGAAGTTACAAGAACTCTATCATGATCAGAAAGATCCATGCGAGAGAAAATACGCTTGCACGTGCGAACCCAAGCTCGGACTTCATGAACAGACTCAGAGCCTTTCAACGTCTTTCCCCCAAGATGAGAAAAATCACTACACAAACGTGCAAAGGTAGACTTGCGAGGAGGAGATACTCGAGTAGGAGCTGGAGGCTGAGTGCTCCTAAACAAATCCAAAAACTGATCCGCAGACATATAAACGCCATCCGGATGCATGCCGCTGGATTTCCCAGCACCCAAGCGTTGTCCTCTGCCTCTTCCAACCATAAGCTGAAAGTTAAGATAAGGATTATTCACAAGGTAGACATCACTAATTCAGATGCGGAATACTATGAAATAATAATGCATTCCTTGACGTATTCCCAAATTCTAACTAACCTTTGAGGTATAAGGATTGGAGGCACGATGATTCAGAGATTTGTAACACTTATTACACTTTGATGCACCGTAATATGTGTTTCTATTCTGTGTTTATCATATTTCGTTCTGAGCTCAGCTTTGATACCAAGCTGTGACGCCCCACTCCGAGACCTACATTAGCAAAGAGTATTACAAGATAATACCATCTACTAATACGGAGAATAGAGATGGATAGGAGCGACCATCTATAGCCTTGCCTTAACTACCTATTGAATACATCGACAATTTCTATGCCAAGAGGATCGACATATCCAATAAATACTTAATACAAAATCATAGGTGGCTGAAGGATCTATGAGAAGAAATATAACAACTCAAATGTAGTGCACGTCACAGAACAGTAGATCATCATATACACATATACAGATACATAACAGAGCACACTAAATAATACCTATCAAGTGGCATAGCAGACCACAATATACAGATGAGTCAAAAGAATACATCTCAGAGTTACAACCAAAAAGGACTACACAAAAAGCTATAACAAAAAGGAGCTAGCGGAACAGTCCATGCGGAAGCAAAAGAGGCTAAGTCCACAAGTACCTAACCTGAAACATCTCGGTCTGACCCGAGTATGAAAACACACGGGTCAGTCTAGCTAAACAAATCAGTTAGATAAACTGAGAAATAATGAACCTGCAAGGTCATAAAGAACAATAAATATCTCTAGAAGAGATATCTCAATCATCTAACAATACATGAATCATAACAAGCCTTGTATCATCGGCAATTCAATTAAAAAATGGATATGAATATCCCAAACCAAGCCAAAAAGGCAAATAACAAATACCAATGAAGGTAACACAAGTTCCACAAGGTAACCGCTATATATCGTGTGGTTCAAAGGACCTACACCGAAAGGCGATACGCTAGGCAATATAAATATCAATGAAACGAAAGAAATGCACGTGTTCAGTACTGTATAAATAAGGATCCATAAGCTCGAAGGCACAAGTCCGAAGGCAACAAACCCGAAGGTACAAACCCGAAGGCAACATACCCAAAGGCAACAAACCCGATGGCACAAACCCGAAGGCAAAACCCGAAGGCAACAAACCCGAAGGCACAAACCCGAAGGCAACATACCATAGTGGTGAAGGCCCGGAGGCCCAGTACTGGACACCACTAACTAGCAATGTGTGTCACAAACTCCTCGGAAGGTACCCGAAAAATGTTAACGTGAGTCCCATACCACACGCCCGCACTAAACGGTTTACTATCTGTTAGTCAATTTCACACTCAAAGCAGTACAAAGTTTACCCCATCTCATCGGTAAACGAGAACCAAAGGTCAAAACGTTCAAACGAATAGATTAGGAATTAACTGGAAAGATGAATGCACGTGTTCATAGCACGCGTTTTATCTAATCATTTAATTCTCCTCCCTCTTCGCTCGGAGTGCAAAATTGTGTGTGTGCGTTTTAAATAGAAATTGTAAATTGGAGAAACAAGCTTTTAATACAATTTGAAAAGATTATTTTATAATAAAAAAACCCCTTGTATGAAATCGAAAAGGAATCATCAAAGTCAAAAAATGTGATAACAACTGATTGGAATCGACCCGAATCGATTAAATTTGGAAACCAAGCAAAATAGGCAAAAATAGACAAAACAAGCAGGTCAGTCGACTGACTGCGGAGGCCAGTCGACTGATCCAGAAACCTGGAAGCTTCATTTCCTGCAGTCAGTTGACTGATTACAGAGGCCAGTCGACTGATTGTAGGAAACAGAGATTTCTAGCCTCTATAGACAGCCCCGGAGCATTTATTTGCTACAGCCAGTCGACTGACTGCAAAGGTCAGTCGACTGACTGAAAGGTCAGTCGACTGACTGGCACTGGGGCTGTTTTTCAGCCTATCCAATGAAGAGCAAACACTTCCAAATCGCAACCGGACAAGCAATGAGGCTAGAGGCTTATGCCATTCAACAACCCGGCCTTATTGGCTCTTTTAAACACTTCCAAAAACAGGATCAAAACATCAAAGCTATGATTTTTAGAGTTTTTGACTTCAAAACACCAAAAAACGAAATGTTCACCATATCAATTCAAACCAAAAGCAAATGAACATAAATGAGTGTTAGGAGTCATACCTAACATCAATGATATCAAGAGAAGTAGATGTGAGTTCAAAACTCACCCTTTTTAACTCAAAAACAATGATTGAGAGGCTCAAATGCAAAAGAGAAGACCAACCACTCTTCACTTCAACTCTAAAAGCTCCAATCTAAGATCAAAACAAATAATTCCTAAATTTAGGTTTAGGAGTTTCTAAAATTGAAGAGAGAAAGAGTTGGAGACGAAGAAGAGGATGCTTACCAATAGCTTCTCTTGAATTATGGAGCAAGAATTTGAGGTTGTAAAGGAAACCAGGGCTTGGAGTTTCTATTTCCCATTCTTTTCCCCCATTTTCAGTTGAGCTAAAGCATAGGAAATGAAAATGAGTGAATGGAAGAAGAGTTAATGAGTTAGGGTATTAAGTTTGGATAGTGGGCTGAACCCAAACCCAAAGCCCAAATAGAAAACGTAGCAAAATTTTACTAACTCCAACCATATCGAAGTTTATACTCAAAAAGATTGCAAATGCCATTTTGAACTCAATGGAAGTGGTTTCGAGTCCCAATTCGACAGTTTGCAAAATGTGAAACTTCGGACCCAAAAATCCGAATAACGACGCCATATTTAAACAAAACATTTAAATATATAATTGTAAAATATGCAGGTTGTCACAGACTGAGTTCAAAAGGCTATATTCTCTATACGATTGAATTAGCACTCGAAACCTTTTCCATTGCGTTCGGAATAGGGGTACGGAACCGCCGGCCGTTACACTTTGTTTGCTAGAGTCTTGAATTTGTTTCATTACCCATCTTTTTGTGCGTATTAAATCGACGATAAACTACACACATCAAACTCAAACCATGCAAAAGGGCGAATTGTTATTGTGGTGAATAAGAAAAGCAGAGAAAGAAATAAAACAAAACAGAATCTCACTGCGGAATGACAAAATATAATAATCAAATAATAATTCATGATGCTGTTTTACAAAACATTTAATTATACTTATACTGCACAGAATCAGAGTTACACCTACCAGAGAATAATAAATAATAATGCAGCGGAATAGTATGAATGTAGTGGAATAATATAATAACTAATAGTAATACAATTTTCGTCCTCTAGAAATGATGTCTTCGAATCCTAAAATGCTCAGGCTAACGTGAGCGAATTGAAAAGACAAAACACTCGAGTCAAAACTAGAAAGTCTTATGTGAGTTAAATAAACAGAAATAAATATGAGTGAAATGGCGTCAGAGATGTTTACCGGATTTGACATCTCCTATCCAATGTCAAAAGTGAGTGCAGTAACATAAGAGATGCTCGGGATTCACATCTCCTCAGGATCCGTTAAACTATTTACTATGTAGTAATATTTCGCTACTATAATAATGTCTATAGTAAAATAAACTTACTTTTAAATAGCGTTAAGGGGTTACCCATATAGTCCTTACAACGTAATAGCCCCAGTAGTCCATCCAGTATCAACGTATCTCTAGATCAGAAGACTACTCTAAATACTCCACGGGCTACTGGAGAAATCCAAAATCGTACGATGCACGCTTGGGTAGGTGACACGGCACAACTAGGCAATGCCAGGGTAGATATACCAATTACACTTCCAGGCCGGTGCTAACGCGTAGCAGCTACTACCGTCCACCTCGAGCCACACCCCTAAATCAAAAGAATCAAAAGTGGCTACCGAATCAATCTCAAATTCCGAATATAATAGCGTAGGAGTGTGTCTGATCAGAAGAGCGACCTCATTATCCTATCAATTGCTCCTGTTTTAGCCACCTTATGCCAAATCATGGGAGTCGGGTCCACGTATATACCTCAATAGAACGTCGCCACCATCCGAATTCATTCTGGAGTCTCCACCTGTACAATGTTGTTAAAGTGGTTTTCGGTATCGACAAAGAGTATGCCCATATCCGATCCCGGTCTCTTCAACAACCAATAGTTATTGTAACACCACGGTCATTTTCAAAATAGTTTATACTTTTAAACCGAAATATCATTTCCTTTTCAAAACCAAATCAATGCGATATCAATTTCACTTCAAATACATCCTTTTCCAAAATCATAGCACATTCAAAGTTATAACATTTCGAAATCACAAACACTTGAAATATAACACTTTCAAATCATAATACTTTGAAACTCATAGCTTTGAAACATAACTTCCACCACTTAAATGGCTTAAATATTAAAATACTTTATATAATAACTAGCTTCTTCAATTTCACAAATCAATTCCAAAACAACTCGAATTTATAAATTTTAAATCTAACCAAATCCTAAATCATAAATTTCAATACGATTCAGTTTCCAAATAAAATATTCCAATTTATATCGATTTCAAATCAAATTTGATCCACAGAATGAACCATTTCAAATTCAATATATTTCAAATTTTAAGTATTCAACAATTTAAAAACTAAGTTTGATAAATTCATATATATATATATATATATATATCAAGTTCAACTTTCTATTATTTGGTTTCGAAATATTTACTTAATAAATCAATTATCGTTTAAATAAACTTAAATTACAAATAACTGAATATTTCCTTCAGTTTATTTATACTTGAAATATTCATTTAATTCACCTTAAGCCAAAATCAAGTTATAAAAATCATACCTCCTAAAATTTCAAATTTTATAAATTTTCACATCAACTTATTTGAGTTTAATTCTTAAATAAATTCAATTCCAAATAAATCTCAAATTTATCTTCCAACCTTACTTTATTCAACCATTATAACTCTGTATTAAAATATAATTTAAATACTTAACCATATCATCATCAATAATATCAAACTTATTATTAAGCTTATTCTACATTAAAACAAATTTATACATAGCTTAAAAAAATCAAGAATAAAATGACGTTATACAATATCGGAAATCAATATTTATTAAAACCTTATATTTCTTTACAAAACCATAGAAATCAGTTCAAAAACATTTTATACATATAGACCACGGTGCCTGTATATAATTTTCTATCCTATGGTCAAGTGATACGATATTTATCATTTCAATCCGTAATATAAAATATGAATACTATTATATATCATTTCAAACCGCAATCCCAAATGAAATAAAAATCCATAACAACTTGTAGTTTATAACAATGTAAAATAAAACATCCATCCATCCAATATCAATTATCAAAAATTTATCACAATCATTATCCAATTCAATCAATAACATCAATGTAGAACAGATAATAAATAACGGGTATTTACTAGCAGTTTATATTCAATAGTAAATTAAATAACTATTTTATGCAAATAAATTCAAATACACTGAGACGATGATTCAACATATGCCAAGCAGTCATAAATAATTTCTAATCGTATCATAAATTAATTTAACAAACATAAGAAATTTAAAAAGTTGCGAGTGGGTTAAAACACTCACCTTTGAATTTAAATTGAATTTAAATTCAAAATAAGCCCAAAATTTGAACGGTCTCAAAATTTGTCCAAACTAGCGTCAAATTTTCCGTAATTCTGATACGATTCCAGCAAACCATAACGCACGTGAATCCGAGCTCGTATGAAAAATTTATGAAAATTAGAAGATTGGAAAATTCTGGTCCTGGGTCGATTTCGGGTTCAACTTCGGTCAGCCGCCTCAAATCCCCGCTGCTTGCTCTGAATTTTTGCCAAAACCACTCGGTGTGACCCGAGTTATTTTCTTCTTGACCCAAAGTTGCTGCAGGGTTTTTTCCTCTGAAACTTGAAGCGCGGCCCGAAGTTGTTGCAGATCCAAATTTTTTTTTTTTTGATATTGAAATTAATTTTTGGAATTTAGGAATTAGGTTTTGTCAGCCATTGGAATGAGGAGTTGAGAAGAAGATGTACGTACAGATAAATTAAAATAAGGAGTGGCTAGGGTTTATAACGGGTTATTTATAGACAAACTTGAAAAAATAATAAACGAAAAAGATTTGATTGAACGATAAACGACCCGAAAAGCCCATTCTGCCTCCGGAACGAAAATGTGTCAACCCATGTATCAAAATAGATTTTTTTAAATATTTTAGACGTAGTGGAATAGGTTTCAAGTCCTAATTCCATGGTATGATGAAGTTATGCTAAAATCAAGTTATTTCAAATTGATTTCGATTAAATTGATTTCTAGGCATTTTGAGTCCGTTGATCAAACGACAAGCCCGATCGCTACAAAACTTGAAATCCTATAATAATTCATCGTTACGGATCTGATGGAACTGGTTTCTACGAAATCCGAGTCAGTGGCCAAAATGGCTATTTTTACATTAATTATATAAATTAATAATTAACTAATTAAATCAAAATTTAAATTTCGATTCTATAATTGGCAATTTTTATCGTTTTTAAATTTCTTAATAATTTACACTAATTTAAATAAATTTAGATGTCAATTTAGAGTTGATTAATTTATTAATTTCAGTGTTAACCTCAATTTCAATAAATTTGGAAATTATAAATTTATCTTCCAATAATTCCATTTAATTTACTTCTTATTCTATTATTCAATTGATTATTGCCAAATGGATGAAATTAACATTGGATTCGTGATCTATTGCATTAATATTCTCAAATTCCATCTTAATTTCAATTAACGTAATATTTAGATATTTAATTTCATTTAATTGCAATTAATCCAATTATTATAGTTCAAATCCCAATACATTGATAAATCTTTATTTCCATTCTTTCAATTCAACAAATTGTCCTATTATGAATAACATTAACATTAATTCCAAATATTACCATAATTAACATTAACATATTATTTTATTTAGATTTATTGCAATTGATTCCAATTCAATTTAATGGATTAAAAATATATCGGTAACTTATAATAATTGTTGCTACTAATTCTTAATCATACTTAAATAAGTTATCATTCCAAACCAATATTTTAATTACTTATCTACGTTGATTTTATCAAAATACAGTTTATTGAGATTATTTATTCAATTAATATAACTTTGTATTTATTTCCAAATTTTACTATTTATAATCAATTATAACCCTACAATTGTTTCAATTAATTAGGGTTGCACTAAATTAGTTATTTATTGACTTGCATTAACATTCTTACATTTCATTCCCGTTATTAATTCATTAACAAATTCCAAATTTTTATTTATTCCAGATTTAATTACCAAAATATTATTAAATTAACAAATTAAATTATCGAAAATTTACGGGTTGTTACACTCTCCCCCACTCAAATCTTTTCGTCCCAAAAAAGGAAAAATAAGTGAAAAGAAAGCATTTAGTAGTCAATACATCTTATTCAAAAATATTTATTTTATAAACAAATAAATTTGCAAAATTTGATAATTTAAATAAAATATATGTAACGACCCATGTAAATTCGATGCTTAAAATGAATTAATTTAATAGGATTTTTAATTTTTAATTTTAATTTAGAAAGAAACGGAAATCTTATTATTTATATGAAAGAGAATGTTGAAATTTGATGTATCTAGGTTAACTGAAATTTACAAATTGAATGTTTATTGCAATTAAGTGTAATAGTGGAAATTGTTGCAATTGGATATAAGGTTAGAAATAAGTAAATAAAGGCAAAGATTGAATTCATTAATGAAAATAAAATTTTATTTAGTACAATCCTTTTTATTTATTAGTGGAAGGTGTTAATTATTAAAAAGGTGAAAATTTGAAAATAGATTCAAATTGTATGTAGATAATAAATTGGAATAATTAAAGTTAGTAATAAATGGAATATCAAAACTATTCATAAAGTGAATATAAGTAGATGTAACAAATAAATAGGAAATGCTAGTTATTCATAAAGTAAAGAAATGGAACCTAGATGGAATAAGAAATTGGATTTAGAATCTTAATTTGTAGATGTGCATATATTTATAAAGGGATTATAAAAGGGTAAAATAACCATATACAAGTATATTAAAGGTTGTAATAGTAGGATACTAGTAAATTCACTCATTTACCTATAAAGATAATTAGGTGTGCCTTAATTGTAACTAATAAAATAACGAAAGAAGTAAATGTATTTATTTAGAGTATTAATTTCAAATTGGATAAGGATTTTAAGTAATAAGGTTAATGCGAGGTAAGTAATGCTGAATTTAGGTTAATAATAATGAATAGTAATAGATTGAAAATTTGTAGCATATATCATAATTTACCTGCTTCCTTGTTAATGGAATTAGAATGTGTAATAAGTAATAATCAGATAAAGGAATGTTACCCTAATGGAAAAGGAAATAATTAAGTGTTGAGTAAATTATAGGATTGTATTTATTATAAACATATTCTAATAATAATGGTTAATTGTGGAATTAATATGGGGAGTATATAAAGAAATAACTAGGGAAGTATACGTTATAAGTTATTTATAGCCTAAACTTATGTGCAAGGTTGAAATTGGATCTAATTGGAAACTTATTTAATAAATTGGATTATAGGAAGATTATTTTAAGAAAATATTAAGTACTATAATTAGTAGAATGACTTACATTTAAGATTTGAGATAGAGATTTGTCTAAGGAATCATAAAGTTAAGTAAATCAAGGTGATAGAAAAATTTTGAATTATAGAAGGTGAATTTGAATAGTGAGTCAATTGGTAAATTTATAATAGTAGGACTTATTGAGATAAATGAAATCAAATTTTATTTATTATGTTAAATTAAGAATTACGTTGAAATAGGATATTTATGTGATAATTTTTAATCCAAAGGGTAAACCCTTATATTTGAGATTAATGAAAGGAATAAATATAGGTTGATTCAATAAAAAAAAGGAAGTTTTGGAAATTTATCAATAGTTTTGGATTTTATGGAATTGAATATTTATTTTGATTTAATCTTGAATAAATTGACATTTAAAATTTGTTAAATCATTTTAAATATTGAGAAAATAGTACTAAATCAGTTGCAATAGATATAAATAAATTTTTACGTTAATGTTAATATAAAGTACTTTTTGAAGATAACGTCAAATTCATTTATGGAGATTTAGTTAAATGGGAACTTTGATTTTGAGAAATAAAAGCGTATTAATGTGACTAAAGGTTAGAGTACGATTATTGTATGTTGCCTATTTTGGTAGCTTGTTAATTTACAATTTTGAAATCAGTTACAATAATTTTTAATTGAGTATTGCGTTAATGTTAATTAAAGTAGTATTTGTAACAATGTTAAGACTTTCGTATTGGATAGTTTGTTGTAATATAAGACTTGGAAATAAGGTTATTAACGTATTGGAAAACAATTACATTTGATGAAATTAAATGTTGAAATATTACATAGATAAGAATTTAGATGAAATGGATTGATTTATGAAATAAAATGGTAAGTAATTATTATATTGTTATTAATACTAGACGTTACTTTAAGGATAATTAATGTAGTAACGTAAGGTGAAAATGTAAATTAAAAGGGAAACATAAAATTTAGTTAAGGTAGTAATTTATGAATTGGGAATAAAATTCAAATGCTATATTAGGCTGTAAATCAATTTGGGAATAAAATTTTATTTAATTGGGGTAAATTGATATATACTAATGTTAATTATATACATAAGATGATGATTGATTTAATAAAGAGAATTGAATACGAATGGTATAAAATTTCATTTGAAATAAGATTTTATAATTTATTGAATTTACTTTAATTAAAGGTAAACACTAAATTTTTTGCAATAAATCTTTATTTGATATGGAGGTTTGGTTAATAAATTTGAAGCTAATTGCAATCAGAAATGATAGGAATGGTAAGTTGACCATTTATTCATAATAAGATCTAAAAATCAAATAAATGGATTATTGGAATTTAAATTTGACAAATTGTGAATTCATTTAAATTCGGATCCATCTGTCTATTCCAACTTCATCTATAAATATCCCGCTAAACCCTAGCCTCCGCCTATTCTCATTTGTTTGCGCGTAAAATTTCATCAGCTCCTTCTCCTCCTCAATGGTAGACAAACAAAGTTTGGATCCAAATAAAAATCCCAAACCAAATCAAAAGCTAAAATTCAAACTTCTTAGAAAAATCTGGAAGCAAAACGCATGAGGGAGAGACGGAAAGAAAGGGGGATGACGTGGCGCTTGAAGGTGTTCTTTTATTTCTATTCTTTTTTTTTTTTTGAAATTTCAATCACCATTAATGCGTATAACTTTCTCCTACGAACTCCGTTTCACGCAAGATTTTTTTTGTTAGGATCGTAATAAAATTCCAGATCTTTTGACACTAGTTTGGACAGATTTGGAGATCGTCGAATTTTTGGATTTAAATCGGATTTTTAATTCGATTTAAATTCAAAAGGTGAGTGTTTTAACCCACTCACAATTTCTAAAATTTCTTGTGTTTGTTAAATTAATTTTAGATATGGGTAGAAATTTTTTTATGACTGTTTGGCATGTTTTATTCACTATTTCTGTTTAAACGCATTTATTTAATATAACTGTAAATTTATTTATTTATTGCATATAAATTTGACAGTTAGAATTTATTTAATTGCATATTTACTGCCAGTCATAGTTATGTTAAATTTTTATTTCATATTAACTGCCAGATAAATTTACGTTTATTTTTGCATATAAACTGCCAATTAACAGTTATTAAATTTATTTTGAGTATAAATTGATAATTGATACCATTATTTATCACCTATTATGTATTGATGATTGTTTGAAATTGGATGATGACTGTGATAAATGGATGTATGATTTGATGGATGAATGGATGATCAATTTTATTAATTGCAAGTTGCTATGCATTTCATTCATTCGGGATTGCGGTTTGAAATGATATATAACCGTAATTTTTTTTTCATTTTAAATTGCGGATTGAAATGATAAACATCCGTATCACTTGACCATAGGATAGAAAATTTTATACAGGCACCGCGGTAAATATATAAAATTATTTTTGAAATGTTTTTCTATGCTTTTGTAAAGTTATATATATATATATGGTTTATGAGATATTGATTTGGTTATTGATAAAGGTTATTATATATATATAGTAATTTTCGGTTTTTAAGCTTTGTATAAATTTGATTTGATGTTTAAATAAAGTCTGATTTTAAGATCAAATAAGATTAAACATTTATTTAAAATTTAATTTCTGGAGTTTTATGACTTAAATGAGAATAGATTTGGAAGATGAACATTAAGTTAAATTGAAATTTAATAAAAATTAGAATTTTTAAAGGATATGATTTTTATAACTTGATTTTTTTGTAAAGTGATTTTAATGAATATCAGATTGATTAAATGAATATATAATAAATTGAAAGATGATCCAGTTATATGAAGTTAAAGGTTTTCTTAAATTATATTGAATTCATTAAGCAAACATTTCAAGTCTAAATAATAAGTAACTGAATTTGATATATATATGGAATTGTCAAATGAGTCTGTTTGAAATGGTGAAATATTTAAAGCCTTGAAACATAAGAATTGAAATGGTATTTGGAAGTTTAAATCGATATTTGAAATTGATTTGTGAACTCTAAAGAAGCTATTTGTTTACAAAAGTAATTTAATATTTAACCATTTAAGATATGGAAATTTTGTTTCAAAGCTATGTTTTCAAGGTAGTATAATTTGGAAATATTATATTCAAGAGTTTTGATTTCTAAATATTTTACTTTGGAAACCCTATGATTTTGGAAAGAATATATATTGGAAAATAAATGATATCGTATTGATTTGGGGTTTTAAGAATAAATGATATCGGGTTTATATGGGTTTTAAATGGATATTTTATTATAGTTTTAAAAGTATAAATCTTTTTTTTTAAATAACTGTCAGGACACGATTCTTCGTCTTCCGAAAATTCGACATCGACACTCACTTTATCGACTGCCGAGGAATCGAACGACGGAAAACCGAACACTGAGGGTTTTTTTTTAAAAAGAATTTAAGAAAAGAAAAGGAAAGAAAAAGGTAGAAGATAGAGAAGAGGGAAAAGGAAATAGAAAATAGAAATTAGAGAGAAGAGAAAACAGAAAAGAAGATAGAAAATTTTAAAATAGAGGGAAAAGAGAAATAGAACATAAAGAAAAACAGAAGAAAATAGGACGGAACAGAAAACAACAGAACAACATCAGAATCTCACAATTCGCAGCGGAACAACATATAATAATAAATGAATAATCTTTAAACAAAGAACTATATCAGTTATTACATTTTATACATTACATTACATCATATCATCAGAGTGTACAACAACAACAAATAGTGCAGCGGAAAAAGAAATACTATATACTAGTAATACGCCATGCCATCCAGCTTGCCTCCAGCAACTCCAGAATATCCAGAATATCCTGATAAACCTTACTCTTGACTGCCCGTGTGAAAATTGGTGGGCACCCAGAGTTTAGGAAGGAAAACAATAAACTCCAAGTCAGTCATGTGGCTGGTGTGAGAACTCAAAACAGTTTATTTATCTTTAAAATCAAAATAGAGGAATATTTTTAAATTCAATTCGCAATGCTTTTAAAAATGAGACTACCATAAGGCCTCCCGCCACACACACAATGCAAACGCAGACTTGGAGAAGATTTCTCCTTATGATAGTCAAACATGCTTGATACGCATTTAAAAAGAACATTTGATATTATTATTAGTGCATAGTGTAGAAGAAATTCATTTCGAAAGTAGAATATAAATCTTAGCCAGCATAGGTACCATTATATTATGCCTACTAATAGCTACCATATTAGATGGCAGGTTCTACAACTAAAACCGTACAAGTTTCGTATTGTTTCTTTGGATTTCCAACAAATGATCAGGCCAAGGAACTTCCCATTGCCACATGAGAATGCCTCTGGAAAGACATCCCCGAGAACCAAACCGTAACTCTGCCAACACAAGGCCGGGTTACCCCTAACTGGGTAACTACTGACACGAGCACGCCATTCCCCGATCGTAAACGACCTTTCTCAATCCCGAAAACCAACAACCACAAAGTAATAAATTCGTAGTAACCGCATAGGTTAAATATCTGGGCTCCATACCATGATACAACCTCTATCCAGAAGGAAATGTACATACCCTAAAGGGTGCTACCCCTCATAACCTTGCTGCATCTTTCCCGTTTTGACCATTTCCGGGGTGTGAGGTTCGACGAAGTCACGTCCACAAAAACATACTTTATACAAAAGCCATGCTTTGGGTCAACAAATGATCAACACAATGATCACTAGGATAGACGATCAAATAAACGATCCTATCACAATAATCAACACAATGATCATTTCAGCATCACTCAGCATATCACATTACCAAATTGGGAATACATCGCTGATAACTTCAACTATATAACCTCTGAGCTCGTATGTCTCAGAGAAGGGTGTTAAGCTAAAAGAATAAATTCTTCGCCACCAACAGAAATATATTTGAAAGAAATCTGCTTTATATCTCAAATTGTAATGTCAGACACACAATCCATACAAGTTTGTTCCGGGCTCGAACAAAACCGAAGGCACTTACAAAGAAGTCCTTGCAATCCGGATATTCACAATCCTGATCGGATTCACCATCACATATGGAGAACTCTATACGGGAGCAACTCGGTGCAGAGTAAATCGACAGGTCATCCTATCGCTCTCGCAAATACCGGGTCTTCAACACCGATCTTCAAATGCAATTATAACGACGTATCACATATTCGGAATGGGTTATACGACCCCATGGTCCTTTCCCGGTTAACCCGAATAGTGAGCGCTTATTCAAAAATAAGTGTAGCATTCACATTCAAACAATTCACATCAAATACCCATTCAAAGGGAAATATTGATAGTCGGTTATTGAACTATCAATGGATATGCACACATCACCAGATTCCAAATAATTTTCCAAATTATTTATTTTCCAAAATATCTTCACTAGATATATAATTCAAAACTTCAAAAAAAAAAATCAATATTTATTTTTAAACAAATTCCACTTGCTTTTATAAATTCAATAATGAATTTATATTTCAAAATATCCATGCATATCATTTCAATTATCCATTTCAATTTATCTTCAAAAAGATAAATTTTAATTATTCACTTCATATTGGAAAACATTTCCATACTTATTAAATAAGTAATTCACGAATTTTATTTATTTTCAACACTTAGAAAATATTCAATATACTTCAATCGAAATTAAGTATATATTTCATTCTTTAAGGAAATCATTCTCTTAAACATATTTATTTGGGCCAAAACAAATGTTGCGTAGAACATCGTTACAACAACCCAAAATCACTAGTATAGGGATTCGAAATTAAAATAGATATATAAATCCCAATACTATACAAAACATTTCCTTTCGGAAATCATTTACTATAACAACAGTGTTATAGTCCACTATTTCCTTCTATTTCTCGAAAACGTCTATTTCAACAATAAATGTTGAAATCTATGGTTTCGAATCTCAACACATTTTAAAACATCGTTAGATCGTTTTAATTCTATTTCAATATCACATTCAAAACAATTTCTTTGACATCTTATTCACTATTCAAAAACGTGAATATACTACGTTAACAATTTCATCCTTTTATTCATTTTAATTCAAAGGATTATTCACTATTCAAAAATGTGAATATAACTCCATTTATAGGTTTCAACAATTAACTTATCAAAAATAAGTTGTTTGCGAATTTATAAACAACGTTTATAAATTCCATTCTATTTATTTATAAAAACTTCCTTTTATAAATCTCTTTATTAACTTATTCGATTTATAATTTTAATTATAAACCAAAAGTCCAAATTATAAGTCAAACACTTATAATTTATTTATTTGCAAAAATTGTTCCTTTGAACTTTACAAATTTTATAAACCTACTGTTTATAAAATTTCCATTTATAACTTCACCGTTATATAATTCTATAAATTTCATTCATTAATGAATTTCATTTTCACTACATTCAAACACTTATAAAAACTCATTTTATAATGTCCATATTTCAATTTATGAATATCCATTTATAAATCTCTTAATATAAATCAATTTATATTAATATTTTAAAACGTCTTTAATTTCCTTTATAATTTCACCATTTTGATTCATAAAATAATTAAATTTTATAAATCCTATATTTAGACTTTTCACAATAAATTCTAAAATCCCGATTAAACTATTTTATAAAATCAATAGCATCATATTCTCAAAAATCAGTTTTTAACTATATTTCTCAAAAATCATAATTTTTATAACTTTAAAAAATTATAACGTTTATTTATTTAAAATAGATCAATTCCAAAAATAAAGTATATTTTCAAAAATCACTTTAAAATCATTTTAAAATTCCAAAATCTGGGTCCAATGATGCTACACACCAAATAGTCAATCACGACAACAACGATATCATATATCAATATGAAAATCCATCAAATATCAAAATATCTGAAATCAAATAAAAACTGTTGAGGAATCCAGTTGGATCCCTCCAACCTGTTTTCCTGCATCCAAAAACATTAGCGCAATACCAATTTCGCTCCAGTACGAAATTATCGCGGTATATGTTTTTAATAAATATTATCCGCTTAATAACGGCGTAATAGGGTCTCATCCGCTAAACAAAAAATGCGGGAAATCAACAACTGCAATATATACATATGCCAATATATATATATTGATATTATATATAATACCAATTTCACTGTTTATGAAATATTCGCGGTATATGTTTTTATTAAATAACATCCGCTTACTAACGGCGTATAATGTCTATTTTAACAATCAATAGATATTAATCAACATTCAAACATGCATTCAAATATTTTAAATCTAACTATTTAAAATAAAATCGAAACTGATTCGATTGAGTGAGAAGTTCTCACCTTGATTTTATTTTCCGTTTTAGCGATTTGTTTCGAATAAAATTAAACGGACGTTTAATTTTACCCAAAATTCTCACTAACTCCAAACGACTCCAAACCAACTCCATCGCGTAGTGCTCGTCCATACGATTCCAACGCAACTGGTTTCGCGCGTTTTCGACCTCGTATGAAAAAGTTATGAATTATTGAAGTTTACACGTATTTAAACTTACTAGTTTGCAACTTAATTAATAAATTTATAACCTATGCAAATCTGGGCCGTTAGATTCAACTCCAAATCCATCATAGCCGCACATTGCTTCTCCCCAACCCTTCGTTCACGCCTCCAGGTTGCAAAAATGAGGCCGAACCCAATTCTTGAATTAGGGTTAAATAATACTCCTCAATCACACGATGAAAATTCGATCAAGACGTGCCGTTTCGAAGCCCCCAACGCAAGCTATCCACGGCCAGAAGCATGTGGAGCTCGGCCCCACCATTCATCTCGTGTTGCGTGCGCAACATAGGGCCGACGGCCCCCTCTAACCTCCTCCACGTTGCACCAAAATCCATCATATCCGTATGGATTGAAAGCTTTCGCCAAGATCTTCATCTTTGTTGTTGATCACTTCGCTTGATTGTGAATGGATTTGGAGAGATTAAGGAATGAAATTGGGACAATTCTGGCCATTCATATAAAAGAGGCGGCTGTAGTATGAAATTAGGGTTTAGGTTATTTTTTTTATCAATTATGAAGGCAAGGGTCTATTTATAAGGAACGAGCGACACTATTCATCCCGGAAATTCCGAACTCCGATTTACGCGCCGTAACCAGCGTTTCTAGGGTTTACCCCGCGTTCCGGACACAATGGAACAGGTTTCGGAAGCTAATTCGGAAGTATGTGCGAGTTATGGCTATAAACGCTCAATTTGAATTAAACCGATTTAAGTCGATTTCTAGGCGTTTTAATTTGTAACGGACAAACGGTAAATCCAATTGACTTGAAATTTGAAACCTTACAATAATATCACATTACGGATCCGATGAAACTAGTTTCGTCGAAATCCGAGACTTTTTGAAAAATGGCTATTTTCACTCGCCAAATTTAAAATTAAAAATAAATCGATGCGTTTCGAGCTGCCACGATCAAATGATAGCTCCGATTGACACGAAATTTGAAATCCGGTAATAACTAACTATTACGGATCCAATGGAACTAGTTTCGTTCAATTCTGAGACTGTTCAAAAATTGACTATTTTCACTAGTCGATTTTAATATTAAAATATTCAATTTTCACAAATTAACTTTAAATTCGATTTTAAAAGTTCTAAAATATCATTCTAACTCCCATATGATAAAATAAAATTTTACAAATCATTTTCAATCATATTTAACTATATTTTCAATTATTTCCATAATTTAACGTATTAAATTATCGATTTAATAATCCAATTAAATTCAATAATTCAAATTAAAATTTATTTGACTTAAAAATTCACTTATTAATATTTAAAATTAATTAAATATTCAAATTTTAATTTCTAAAAATTCTGGGTCGTTACAATATCCGTGGTGTTATAATAACGATTGGTTGGCAAAGAGACCGGGATCGGATATGGACATACACTCTGTCGATACCGAAAACCACTTTGACTAACCGTGTACGCGGTGGAGATTCCAGAATGAAGTAGGTTGGTGGCGACGTTTACTGTAAGGTAAATACGTGGACCCAACTCCCGTGAGTTGGCATAAGGTGGCTAAAACAGGAGCGATTGACGGGTTAATGAGGTAGCACCTCTGATCGGACACTTCCCTTCGATACTATACTTTGATTTTGGATTGATTCGGTGGCCACCTTCATTTTTGATTTCTTTGATGTGGGGAGTTTGTTCGAGGTGGGCGGCAGCTGCGCGCTGCGCGTTTCCATCGGTCCGGAAGCGTAATTGGTATATCTACCCTGGCATTGCCTATTTGTATCGTGTCACCTACCCTACCGCGCCTTTACTACGAGTTTCTATTTGTGTCGTACCTATGGAGTATCCTCTGGTAGCCTCCCGATCAGGAGGTATTACGGTACTGTATTGACTATTGGCATTATTTGTGTTAAGGGCTATATGGGTATCCCCTTAACGCTATTAAAAAGTAAGTTTATTTTACAAATAGACACTATTATAATAGCGCAATATACTATATAGTAAATAGTTTAACCGATCCTTAGGAGATGTAAATCCCGAGCATCTCTTGAGTTACTGCACTCATATTTATTTCTGTTAATTTAACTTACATAAGATCTTTTAGTTCTGACTCGAGTGTTTTGTCTTTTCAATTCGCTCGGGTCAGTCCGAGCATTTCAGGATTTGAAGATTTAGCTCTAGAGGACGAAGACGAAGATGTATATTATTATTATTTATTCTAGTGCACTGCACACTGTTCCGCTGCATTGTTGTTGGTATGTGTAACTCTGATATGTATTATATGAATGTTTTGTAAACAGATTTATAAACTGTATATTTTATTATTATATTTTATTATTATATTTTATCCTTCCGCTGCGAGATTCTGTTTTCTTTTATTTCTTTCTTATTTTTCTTATTTACCCCATAACAATCCGCCCTTCCATATGGATTGAATCGGCATGTGTGTCTGTTTAAATCGTGCGAAAAGGCGGGATGTTACAGTTGGTATCAGAGCTTTGGTTTAGCGATAAACCCTAGCTTTGTGGGGTTTGACTCTTTACTAATAGGGTAGTAATACCCTATGGGAGTCGTTGAGTGTTTATATATGAGAGAGCGTATTTGTTAGTGTTATAAAAAGCTTTTAATATTGTGTTGATCTGTTCCGTTTTGTATTTATAAATTCTAGTTGGTGCATGGGATGTTGTGACATCAATAGGAATTTCTAAACACTTAATAGGACAGACCGACATAATATTTGTTTTTAATATAGGTGAATGAAATAATTTTTCCTATTATATTTTCTATATATAAAATAAAATTTTCAAATGATATCTATATTTGATTGCAATATATTGGTTATTAGGAATAAAATTTATAAATAATAGGTAAATAAGATTGAAAATAAATAAATGTAATTTGGGAATTTAGAACTTAAGTTCCGGGGTTTTTGAAAACTTCTTTCAAATGATTTGGAATATAATAATGTTGTTATAAGTATTTTCTGATATAAATATTTAACATAATTTAAAACAAAATTGTTTTAAAGAAGATTTTTGGAGAAAATAAGTTTTGTACTTTCCTCTCTGTCGCTGGAAAATAGTTTCGGTGATGAGTGCACGCATCATCGATATTCATTTTCGAGTTTCGAAGTGGAAAGGCCACTGTAGTAATTAACTGCAGAATCGTTAAGAAATTTTATCGTTTTAATTATAATTGGATATATATGTTAAGCGTAGATATCTATCTATTATTTTAAATGATTTAAAATTAAACCCGGTATTTGGTTCTTAGGTTCCAGTTAATTAATAGGACAATTAACTGTAGCAAATTTGGACCTTTAAGTAAAGTAAAAATGGTATTAAATGAAATTGGAAATTTGTAACTTATGAAATAAAGATTACTATTATTGAACTTTAATTTAATTTAAGGAAATAGAACAAACTTGTATAACTTTCAATTATACTCTTAAATAACATATATAACATACCAAATATTAAAAGTTGAAATGTTTAATAGGAAATGTAATAAAAATTGTACAAGTAAAGGTAGGTAATGAAGTATTCAATGAAATCGCTGTTAAATGAGAATTTAATGTTATAAACTTAAGTTATAATTGAAATTTTACCAAGTAAATATAATTAAAGGTAAGTACGGTAAATAAACGATTATAAACTTAAGTAATTAAAGTGAAAATAAATGAATGTAACATAATAAAGAGAAATTGTAAATTTAAGAAATAGGGTAGAGTTATTTCTGAATATAATTGAAAGAAATAAAATGGAAATAAAATTGAATGAAATAAATGAAAATAAAAGATAAACTGTCATATGAATGAAAAGAATCAAACAACTAATGTATGAAATAAAATTTATAATAAGTTAATTTGATTTGTTGATTTAAATTGTTGTTTATCGTGGTTTGGAGTTGTTGGGTAAGGGAACTTTAATCTTGTTGGGATGGATGAATAATCCATTGGGTTTAATCTAAGACTGTTGAGTAAATGATGCACTTGATGGTTTATTCTTCATTCCGTATAACTTAAAAGTTTTGAACCCAAACAACTATTTGTTTGTTTGATTGAATGGTTGTTTGTATTTGTTGTATATGTTGTTTGTTGAAATTGTTGGTTGTTGTATTGATTTGTTGATAGTGATTGAAACCACTTAAAAATTTCACTTTATATAAATTGTTACCTCTTTGGATTTTATAAGTGAAATACAGGTTATGGAAGCAATTGTTACTGCTTTTGGTTCCATAAATTAAGCGTAAATTGCACGACAAATATGTACGTTTCGAATTACGGTTTATAGCCCTATTTTAACATTTTCCCGTGTAGGGATACATATTATTTTTGGAAAATATTTGTGTATATTGTTATATTTTGATATTATATTTTCTCCCGAGCCTCTCCGTACAAAGGAGACTCTGCCAAAACTCTCCATAAAATTTTAGACTTAGAATATTTTAAAAATGTTTTTCGAACTTTAGTAATTAAGGTATAAAAAGATATAATGATTATAAAATGGGTATATTTTATTTAAGGTAATAAATTTAGTAAGTTATTGTTTATGAGTTAATATTTTTAATAAGATGTATTGTTATTTAATTCTTCTTTTCCCTTCCTTTCCTTTTCGGGGACGAAAAGTTTTGAGTGGGGGAGAGTGTAATGACCCATGTAAATTCGATGCTTAAAATGAATTAAATTAATAGGATTTTTAATTTTTAATTTTAATTTAGAAAGAAACGGAAATCTTATTTATTTATATGAAAGAGAATGTTGAAATTTGATGTATCTAGGTTAACTGAAATTTACAAATTGAATGTTTACTGCAATTAAGTGTAATAGTGGAAATTGTTGCAATTGGATATAAGGTTAGAAATAAGTAAATAAAGGCAAGGATTGAATTCATTAATGAAAATAAAATTTTATTTAGTACAATCCTTTTTATTTATTAGTGGAAGGTGTTAATTATTAAAAAGGTGAAAATTTGAAAATAGATTCAAATTGTATGTAGATAATAAATTGGAATAATTAAAGTTAGTAATAAATGGAATATCAAAACTATTCATAAAGTGAATGTAAGTAGATGTAACAAATGAATAGGAAATGCTAGTGTAACAACCCGCATATTTATCGATTTTATATTTAAATATTTTATTTAAATATTTTATCGTTAGTCGGATTTTAGTCCGAAAAGCTACTTTTTGCAAACAGCCGAATTAGGACTCGAGACCACCTCCATTGAGTTCAAAATGCCGTTTGCGACCTTTTTGAGTATAAACTTTGATATATTTGGAGTTAGTCAAAAATTTGACCTTTTTCACTTTGGGTTTGAGTTTGGGTTCAGCCCACTAGCCAACTTATACTCAAAACTGAACCACTCTTCCCCATTCACCCTCACTTCTTCCTCTTTTCAGTTCTAAGGCAATAATGGTGGGAGAGATTGGAAATTAAAACTCCAAAACCCTAGTTCCTCTTGCAACCTCAAATTCCTAGCTCCAAATTCAAGAGAACCCATTGGTAAGCATTCTCTTCTTCTTCTCCAACTTATTCTCTTACCAATTTCAGAAATTCCTAAACCTAATTTTGGGAATGTTCTTGTTTTGAGCATAGATTCAAGCTCATTTGGGTTGTGTTGAAGAGAGGTTGATTCTCCATTTGCTTTCAAGCTTCTTCTTGTTTGATTTTGTAAAAAAGTGAGATTTTTATCTCACATCTTTGTCTATAATTATCTTCGATTGTTAGGTATGGATTCCTAACGTTTATTCTTGTGCAATTGATTTTGGTTTGGATCGATTTCGTGTATATTCCAATTTTTGGTGTTTTGGTCTAATTTATGAAAATCCTATTATGGATACTTGGACATTGATATTTGAGGCGTATCGAAGAGCCGTTTAGGCTGGGTTGTCGTTCGACGTAATTCCTTAGTCATCGCCAATTGCTCGTTCGATCGTTTTCGATATTCGTTTGGCCATTTTTGGCCTAGGTTCAGGGAATGCCCTGAACCCCAGATTCAGACGTCTGAAACGTAATTTTCAGACGTCTGAATATTGTTCTGGGAAGATTTCTATTCCCAGATTCAGACGTCTGAATATATGGTTTCAGACGTCTGAATTGTTTCATTTGGAACCAGAAAGAAAATAGGCTAAAAAGTGCCTATTTCAGACGTCTGGACCCAAGGATTCAGACGTTTGGATTCTGTCTTTGGAAGATATTTATTTTCCAGATTCAGACGTCTGAATCCTTGATTTCAGACGTCTGAATCAGCACTATTTTGCCTATTCGCTTGAGAATTCCAATTTAAATTGATTCGTGATGATCCTACTTGTTGTTATCATTTATTATGCCTTTGATGACTCCTATTTAGGGATTTTTGAATATCCATTTCGATGGATTCTTTAACGGTTTCTTTGGATTTTATTCACGTCTTCGAATGTGAATTTTAGTGATTAATTGTTCTTACAATCTTCTTTGTGATTTGTCACTTTAAAAATATAAAGGTTTTCTATACTAGTAGTAAATATCAAAACTCTTTCTTCAAATGATTTCAACACTATTTTATTACAAAGCTCTTTTTCTCAAAACGACTTCTAATCTATTAGTATATATAAACCTTTACCTCACTCGTATGAGAAATCTAATTAAACGGCTTAGTAAAACTAGTGGTATGAAACGCTTGCGTTTACTTCGTCGGTTAATTCTTGGACTTGTTCGATTGAAACTCTTGTGACAATTTTCTAGTGGAGATCTACAGTTTGTTCGTAAATATTTAAGTTAAGCAAGTGGTTATGGGACATGAAGCTAAACTCATATATTTACTAGCTTATTGTAATTGACACTTCTTGATGATCGATGATGATCATTTTATGGTTTAGACTAGCAATTGTGCGATGTCTCTTTGTCTGTGAGGGAGACTAAACTCCGCTTTGTGGAGTTTCGACTCAAATTGGTGGGGTAGCAACCCACGGTCTTCGGACCATTCGTGTGTCAGGTCTTCGGACCATTCCTGTGTCAAATTAATGGCTAGCTACCATGAGATAGCTTCTCGTTCGTGTGTTTCAGCTCTTGGTGAGTTTTCATGCTCCCGTTCGTGTGATAGGCCTCCCTCTTTTTATTTTATGATTTCTGGATTTCGTGTGTTGAATTCTAGAATTTATGCTTCACCAATTTTAGTGATTTTCATTGATATGATTTATCAATTCTTATGCATTGGTGAATTCGTGTGTCATTAACTTGTTGTGAATACAAGTTTTGGGTATGATACCCTTTTTGGATCTTTGAGAAGATTCTTTGATATTGATTAATCGTTTGTTGATTATCATTTACATACTTATAGTAGTATGCCATTATGGATATTATACGTCTATGCCATATCTCTCGTTCTATATCATGTTATCTGATTTTTATAGCTAGACTGATCCGTTTATTATTTTCTTATAAATAATACTCGGGTCAGACCGAGATGTTGCAGGTGCTTCGACATGACTTCTCTCCAGGGATCCATTACTCTGACCTTTTGCTTACTACTTAGATTAGTAGTTTTTGTTGTATACTCTTGAGATATTGACTCATTGATGTATTCTTTTGTGTAGCACATGTTGCTATTATTTTGTGTTATTGTGGATCTTTCTGACCACTACTCTGATGTACACTTTTATGTGTAATATTCATATCTTATTCCTCCTTTGTGATATGAATTATCTGTGACTGATTTATGTTATGTTTATTTCTATATTTGTTTCTGAAGATATTACAGCCACTGTGTAGTAGCTTTGAGTTTGTGTCGGTATGTCGGATTGTTATACTATCTGACATATCAATGCTCGCGCAAAGCAATTACATGGATGGTCGCTCCTGAACAGCCTTATTCTCCGTGCTAGTTGACAGCATTCACCGTAATGTTCTTGGCTATCATGGGTATAGAGGTGGGGCGTCACAGCTTGGTATCGGAGCCAAACTTCGGAACAATATGGAATAATATAACAAGGATCATCGTCCTAAGTCTACCTTAGGAGTCGTGCTTTAGGATTTTATTCGAGTCTTCGTACCGATTCATCCTATTTTCTTTTATGATTCCTTGTTTTATTTATCAAGATTTCTTGATAATTGTTTGGTGAATAACCTTTTTCTTCTTCTTCTTTCTTTCTTTCTTTCTAAAAGAAGAGAAATGTCTAGACCAGGCCGCCCCAGAGCCGTGCCATCTAGTACTCCACCCCAGGATGGAGTTTTTAGGACAGCTCAACAGCTTCTTGATTTGGTAACTAATGCTCAAGCGGCTGGAGCTAACCCGGAACCTACTCACCCAAAGTCGGGATTTGCACGCTTGTGCAGCGATTACACTAATTTGGGTGGGAAGCCCTTTAAAGGTTCCGAAACTATTATTGAAGTCCAAGCTTGGCTTAGAACATGCGATCGCGTCTTTTCGCGCATGAATCTTATCGATCTTCACCGAGTTCAGGTGGCCTCCAGTATGCTCCAAGAGAGAGAGCATTGGACTGGTACGAACTTCTTATTTCTGAGATTGATGAAGCGGATCTCACCTGGGAGAAATTTCGAGAATGCTTCGAATTAAAATTCGTTCCAGAAGCTGAGAAAGTGACATTGGCTCGACGATTTATAGACCTTGTTCAAGGTGAGTCCCCCGTGACTGATTACGTCGCCTCCTTCGAGTCGCTTTCCAAATATGGGGTAGAATACATCAACACCCCTTTAAAGAAGAACCAGAGGTTCGTCTATGGCTTAAACAAAAATCTCAAGAAGCCATTACTTCTAAAGTTAGAAGTTTCTTTCGACCAACTCATTGATATCGCTCTTCGTCTTGAAGAAGCGGATAGGGAGAATGATGTTGAAGTGGTGGGTTCCAAACCAAACTTCAACAACAAGAAGAGGCTAAACAAATTCAAAGGCCCTTATCCCAATAAGAAAGGGAGGCAAGCAACTCCTGTTGAAAAGACCTTTTCCTCTACCAAGGGAAATGCTATAATTGTGGTTCGAAAGACCATTTTGCGAACAAGTGTTCAAAGCCTCGTACTTGTCGCTATTGCAAAAGCCCAGACCATTTTATGCATGTATGTCCCAAACTTCAAAATAGGAAGGAGGGAAAGCTTAATGTTGCTCAAGCCCCTGGCAACACATCTCGTGGCCTAGGTATATCTCATTCTATCCTTGATGGTATTATTATATTTCGTGATCAACCTATTCGAGTTCTTTTTGATACGGGTGCGTCCCATTCTTTTATATCAAAAGAACTTGTTGATACTTTTTCTTTGGATGTTTTGTGTTTAATGAGTTCTTTGAGAATTGCGAATCCGGTTGGTGGATCCGCGACAATCAGTTTATTGTGTAAAGATGTCGAGATTATTTTGTGTGATTTTTCTTTCCGAGCCGATTTGCATGTCATGCGTTATTTAGGCTTTGGAATGATTTTGGGAATGGATTGGCTTAACCGTTATGAAGCTCATATCCTATGTCCTGAGCGGACTATTCATCTTCGACATCCTCAATCTGTTAAGCAGATTTCTATTAACCTTAAAGATTCAGATTCCAGCTTGGTCGCATCTTTATATTCTTTAAATCCTCGTGATGACGATGATGATGATGAGGGTGATATTATTTCTCTTATTCACGTCGTTCGTGGATTTTCCGACATATTCGAGCCCGTTTTAGGATTACCACCTAAGCGAGCAATTGAGTTCAGAATTAATCTTATCCCTGGAGCTCAACCTATTACTCGTCCTCCTTATCGCATGTCCAATAAGGAGAACGAAGAGATGCGTAAACAATTATCCGAATTGGAGACGAAGCAATTTATTCGCTCTAGTTCTTCGCCTTGGGGAGCTTCAGCTATTTTTGTGAAGAAATCTGATGGAACACTTAGGCTTTGCGTTGACTACCGCAAGCTTAATGATCTTACTATCAAAAATAAGTATCCTTTACCTCGGATTGATGATCTATTCGATCAACTTAGTGATGCTAGAGTCTTTTCACAATTAGACTTAGCTACTGGATTTCATCAGCTTCGTATTGCAGAGGATAGTATTCCTTTGACATCGTTCCGTACTCGTTATGGATCTTATGAATGGCTTGTTATGCCATTTGGTCTAACGAATGCTCCGGCTTATTTCGTTGACCTTATGAATAGAGTTTTCAAAGACTTCCTCGACCGGTTTGTTCTTATCTTTGTCGATGATATTCTTGTGTATTCAAAAACCGAGGAGGAGCATGAAAAGCATCTTCGGATTGTGTTGGAAACTCTTAGGAGTAATCAATTAAAGACAAAATTTTCTAAATGCCACTTTTGGCAATCTCGTGTGAAGTTTCTCGGTCACATTATTTACGAATCCGGAATTTCCGTAGATCCTTCAAAGATTGAAGCGATTCAAGATTGGAAGATACCGGAGAGTGTGACGGAGATTCGTAGTTTTCTCGGATTGGCGGGCTATTACCGTCGTTTTATCAAAGACTTTTCTAAGATTGTCGTGCCTCTTACTAGCTTGACGAAGAAAGGTGTTAAATACATTTGGTCGGACAAATGTGAAGCTTCTTTTCAAAAATTAAAAGAACTCCTTTCTGATGCTCCTGTTCTTGTTATTCCCGAGGGGAATCAAGATTTCGTTGTTTATACCGATGCTAGTCGGGTTGGTTTGGGTGCCGTTCTTATGCAAAGAGAACGTGTTATTTCTTATGCTTCTAGGCAATTGAAGCCTGCTGAGACTAGATATGCCACTCATGATTTAGAGCTCGCGGCTATTGTTTTCACCCTTCGTATTTGGCGTCATTATCTTTTAGGAGAGAAATTTGTTCTTTATACCGATCATAAGTCCTTGAAGTATTTATTCTCCCAAAAGGAACTTAATTTGCGTCAACAGCATTGGCTCGAATTTCTTGCACCATATGATCTTGATATCCTTTATACTCCCGGAAAGGGAAATCGCGTTGCTGATGCACTTAGTCGAAAGCAACAAGCGGTTGTTTCTATGATGATATCCGAATGGAACGATCTCGAGATTTTATCCAATTGTGAAATTCAAGACCGTGTTACCAATTTATGTTCATCTCTTGTTTTATGTAGCCTTGAGGCTCATCCTTCTCTTTTAGACCGCATTCTTGAAGCTCAAGGGTTGGATCCTGAATTGGCTCTTCTTGGCCAAAATATTAAGGATAAAATTGATATTGAAGGTTTGAAAGACTTTGATATCGATTCTCGTGGCGGCATTCGGAGATTTGGTAGACTTATCGTGCCAAATATTAGTGATCTTCGAAAAGATATTTTAGAAGATTCTCATCGTTCCAAATTCACCATTCATCCCGGTAGTAGTAAAATGTACGCGGATATGAAGCGACTTTATTATTGGGAGGGAATGAAACTTGACATCGCTAACTTCGTTAAGCGTTGCATGACTTGCCAACTCGTTAAGGCCGAACATCAAAGGCCCGGTGGCTTATTGCAACCTTTAGAAATTCCAATTTGGAAGTGGGACCAGATTTCCATGGATTTTATAGATGGCCTTCCCCGTTCTCGATCGGGTCATGATATCTTATGGGTGATTGTTGATAGACTTTCTAAATCCGCCCATTTTATTCCCGTTCGGTCTAACCGAACCGTTCCTCTTTTGGCCAAACTCTTTGTTAAAGAGATTGTTAAATTACATGGTGTTCCTACTTCTATTGTTAGTGATCGAGATCCATTGTTTACTAGTGGATTTTGGAAGAGTCTTCAAAAAGCTTTGGGAACGAAGCTTAATTTTAGCACCGCTTATCATCCCCAGTCCGATGGACAAACCGAGCGTGTGAATCAAACTCTTGAAGATCTTCTTCATGCTTGTGTTCTTGATTTTGGTGGAAGTTGGGAAGATCATATTTCACTTGTTGAATTTTCCTATAATAATAGCTTCCAATCTAGTATTGGTATGGAACCTTTCGAGGCACTTTATGGAAGGCCATGCCGATCTCCTTCTTGTTGGCTTGAGGCCGGTGAGAAGCTGGTTTTAGGTCCAGATTTTATTCGAGATTCCACAGAGAAAATTGAACTTATTCGACATGGGATGAAAGAAGCCCAGAGTAGACAAAAATCCTATGCCGATAACCGGAGAAGGAAGTTAGAATTTTCTGTGGGAGATCTTGTGTTCATTCGTGTTTCACCTATGAAAGGTGTTGTACGTTTCAGTCGATCGGGAAAATTGGCGCCTCGATATATTGGGCCATTTCCTATCACTGAACGTATTGGTTCCATGGCTTATCGCCTTTTATTACCGGCTCAATTTTCTGCTATTCATAACGTGTTTCACGTTTCTCAATTACGGAAATGCCTTCGAGATTCCGATTCTATTCTTGAGCCCGGAGTTGTGGAAGAGATTGAAGTTTCGCCTAATTTAACTTATGAGCAACATCCTATTCGTATCATTCTTCGGAGGTCAAACGACTTCGAAATAAAGATGTTCCGCTTGTTAAAGTTCAATGGTCTTCAAATCCTAAGGATTGTTCTTGGGAATCTAGAGAGTACATCGAGCGAACACATCCGGACTTACTTTCTCGTGCGCTTTGAGGTGAACTTCTTATTTCAAATTTCTTTTGTGTTGAATATGCTTTTATGGTTGTTACTACATATCTTCTTCTTAAATATTGCGAGGACGCAATTTCTTTAAGGAGGGGAGTCTGTAACAACCCGCGTATTTATCGATTTTATATTTAAATATTTTATTTAAATATTTTATCGTTAGTCGGATTTTAGTCCGAAAAGCTACTTTTTGCAAACAGCCGAATTAGGACTCGAGACCACCTCCATTGAGTTCAAAATGCCGTTTGCGACCTTTTTGAGTATAAACTTTGATATATTTGGAGTTAGTCAAAAATTTGACCTTTTTCACTTTGGGTTTGAGTTTGGGTTCAGCCCACTAGCCAACTTATACTCAAAACTGAACCACTCTTCCCCATTCACCCTCACTTCTTCCTCTTTTCAGTTCTAAGGCAATAATGGTGGGAGAGATTAGAAATTAAAACTCCAAAACCCTAGTTCCTCTTGCAACCTCAAATTCCTAGCTCCAAATTCAAGAGAACCCATTGGTAAGCATTCTCTTCTTCTTCTCCAACTTATTCTCTTACCAATTTCAGAAATTCCTAAACCTAATTTTTGGAATGTTCTTGTTTTGAGCATAGATTCAAGCTCATTTGGGTTGTGTTGAAGAGAGGTTGATTCTCCATTTTCTTTCAAGCTTCTTCTTGTTTGATTTTGTAAAAAGTTGAGATTTTTATCTCACATCTTTGTCTATAATTATCTTCGATTGTTAGGTATGGATTCCTAACGTTTATTCGTGTGCAATTGATTTTGGTTTGGATCGATTTCGTGTATATTCCAATTTTTGGTGTTTTGGTCTAATTTATGAAAATCCTATTATGGATACTTGGACATTGATATTTGAGGCGTATCGAAGAGCCGTTTAGGCTGGGTTGTCGTTCGACGTAATTCCTTAGTCATCGCCAATTGCTCGTTCGATCGTTTTCGATATTCGTTTGGCCATTTTTGGCCTAGGTTCAGGGAATGCCCTGAACCCCAGATTCAGACGTCTGAAACGTAATATTCAGACGTCTGAATATTGTTCTGGGAAGATTTCTATTCCCAGATTCAGACGTCTGAATATATGGTTTCAGACGTCTGAATTGTTTCATTTGGAACCAGAAAGGAAATAGGCTAAAAAGTGCCTATTTCAGACATCTGGATCCAAGGATTCAGACGTCTGGATTCTGTCTTTGGAAAATATTTATTTTCCAGATTCAGACGTATGAATCCTTGATTTCAGACGTCTTAATCAGCACTATTTTGCCTATTTGCCTATTCGCTTGAGAATTCCAATTTAAATCGATTCGTGATGATCCTATTTGTTGTTATCATTTATTATGCCTTTAATGACTCCTATTTAGGGATTTTTGAATATCCATTTCGCTGGATTCTTTATCGGTTTCTTTGGATTTTATTCACGTCTTCGAATGTGAATTTTAGTGATTGATTGTTCTTACAATCTTCTTTGTGATTTGTCACTTTAAAAATATAAAGGTTTTCTATACTAGTAGTAAATATCAAAACTCTTTCTTCAAATGATTTCAACACTATTTTATTACAAAGCTCGTTTTCTCAAAACGACTTCTAATCTATTAGTATATATAAACCTTTACCTCACTCGTATGAGAAATCTAATTAAACGGCTTAGTAAAACTAGTGGTATGAAACGCTTGCGTTTAATTCGTCGGTTAATTCTTGGACATGTTCCATTGAAACTCTTGTGACAATTTTCTAGTGGAGATCTACAGTTTGTTCGTAAATATTTAAGTTAAGCAAGTGGTTATGGGACAAGAAGCTAAACTCATATATTTACTAGCTTATTGTAATTGACACTTCTTGATGATCGATGATGATCATTTTTTTTATTTAGACTAGCAATTGTGCGATGTCTCTTTGTCTGCGAGGGAGACTAAACCTTGTTTTGTGGAGTTTCGACTCAAATTGGTGGGGTAGCAACCCACGGTCTTCGGACCATTCATGTGTCAGGTCTTCGGACCATTCGTGTGTCAAATTAATGGCTAGCTACCATGAGATAGCTTCTCGTTCGTGTCTTACAGCTGTTGGTTCGTTTTCATGCTCCCGTTCGTGTGATAGGCCTCCCCCTTTTTATTTTATGATTTCTGGATTTCGTGTGTTGAATTCTAGAATTTATACTTCACCAATTTTTGTGATTTTCATTGATATGATTTATCAGTTCTTGTGCATTGGTGAATTCGTGTGTCATTAACTTGTTGTGAATACAAGTTTTGGGTATGATACCCTTTTTGGATCTTTGAGAAGATTCTTTGATATTGATTAATCGTTTGTTGATTATCATTTACATACTTATAGTAGTATGCCATTATGGATATTATACGTCTATGCCATATCTCTCGTTCTATATCATGTTATCTGATATTTATAGCTAGACTGATCCGTTTATTATTTTCTTATAAATAATACTCGGGTCAGACCGAGATGTTGCAGGTGCTTCGACATGACTTCTCTCTAGGGATCCATTACTCTGACCTTTTGCTTACTACTTAGATTAGTAGTTTTTGTTGTATACTCTTGAGATATTGACTCATTGATGTATTCTTTTGTGTAGCACATGTTGCTATTATTTTGTGTTATTGTGGATCTTTCTGACCACTACTCTGATGTAAACTTTTATGTGTTATATTCATATCTTATTCCACCTTTGTGATATGAATTATCTGTGACTGATTTATGTTATGTTTATTTCTATATTTGTTTCTGAAGATATTACAGCCATTGTGTAGTAGCTTTGAGTTTGTGTCGGTATGTCGGATTGTTATACTATCTGACATATCAATGCTCGCGCAAAGCAATTACACGGATGGTCGCTCCTCAACAGCCTTATTCTCCGTGCTAGTTGACAGCATTCACCGTAATATTCTTGGCTAGCGTGGGTATAGAGGTGGGGCGTCACAGCTAGTTATTCATAAAGTGAAGAAATGGAACCTAGATGGAATAAGAAATTGGATTTAGAATCTTAATTTGTAGATGTGCATATATTTATAAAGGGATTATAAAAGGGTAAAATAACCATATACAAGTATATTAAAGGTTGTAATAGTAGGATACTAGTAAATTCACTCATTTACCTATAAAGATAATTAGGTGTGCCTTAATTGTAACTAATAAAATAACGAAAGAAGTAAATGTATTTATTTAGAGTATTAATTTCAAATTTGATAAGGATTTTAAGTAATAAGGTTAATGCGAGGTAAGTAATGCTGAATTTAGGTTAATAATAATGAATAGTAATAGATTGAAAATTTGTAGCATATATCATAATTTACCTGCTTCCTTGTTAATGGAATTAGAATGTGTAATAAGTAATAATCAAATAAAGGAATGTTACCCTAATGGAAAAGGAAATAATTAAGTGTTGAGTAAATTATAGGATTGTATTTATTATAAACGTTATTCTAATAATAATGGTTAATTGTGGAATTAATATGGGGAGTATATAAAGAAATAACTAGGGAAGTATACGTTATAAGTTAATTATAGCCTAAACTTATGTGCAAGGTTGAAATTGGATCTAATTGGAAACTTATTTAATAAATTGGATTATAGAAAGATTATTTTAAGAAAATATTAAGTACTATAATTAGTAGAATGACTTACATTTAAGATTTGAGATAGAGATTTGTCTAAGGAATCATAAAGTTAAGTAAATCAAGGTGATAGAAAAAATTTGAATTATAGAAGGTGAATTAGAATAGTGAGTCAATTGGTAAATTTATAATAGTAGGACTTATAGAGATAAATGAAATCAAATTTTATTTATTATGTTAAATTAAGAATTACGTTGAAATAGGATATTTATGTGATAATTTTTAATCCAAAGGGTAAACCCTTATATTTGAGATTAATGAAAGGAATAAATATAGGTTGATTCAATAAAAAAAAGGAAGTTTTGGAAATTTATCAATAGTTTTGGATTTTATGGAATTGAATATTTATTTTGATTTAATCTTGAATAAATTGACATTTGAAATTTGTTAAATCATTTTAAATATTGAGAAAATAGTACTAAATCACTTGCAATAGATATAAATAAATTTTTACGTTAATGTTAATATAAAGTACTTTTTGAAGATAACGTCAAATTCATTTATGGAGATTTAGTTAAATGGGAACTTTGATTTTGAGAAATAAAAGCGTATTAATGTGACTAATGGTTAGAGTACGATTATTATATGTTGCCTATTTTGGTAGCTTGTTAATTTACAATTTTGAAATCAGTTACAATAATTTTTAATTGAGTATTGCGTTAATGTTAATTAAAGTAGTATTTGTAACAATGTTAAGACTTTCGTATTGGATAGTTTGTTGTAATATAAGACTTGGAAATAAAGTTATTAACGTATTGGAAAACAATTGCATTTGATGAAATTAAATGTTGAAATATTACATAGATAAGAATTTAGATGAAATGGATTGATTTATGAAATAAAATGGTAAGTAATTATAATATTGTTATTAATACTAGACGTTACTTTAAGGATAATTAATGTAGTAACGTAAGGTGAAAATGTAAATTAAAAGGGAAACGTAAAATTTAGTTAAGGTAGTAACTTATGAATTGGGAATAAAATTCAAATGTTATATTAGGCTGTAAATCAATTTGGGAATAAAATTTTATTTAATTGGGGTAAATTGATATATACTAATGTTAATTATATACATAAGATGATGATTGATTTAATAAAGAGAATTGAATACGAATGGTATAAAATTTCATTTGAAATAAGATTTTATAATTTATTGAATTTACTTTAATTAAAGGTAAACACTAAAATTTTTGCAATAAATATTTATTTGATATGGAGGTTTGGTTAATAAATTTGAAGCTAATTGCAATCAGAAATGATAGGAATGGTGAGTTGACCAATTATTCATAATAAGATCTAAAAATCAAATAAATGGATTATTGGAATTTAAATTTGACAAATTGTGAATTCATTTAAATTCGGATCCATCTGTCTATTCCAACTTCATCTATAAATATACCGCTAAACCCTAGCCTCCGCCTATTCTCATTTGTCTGCGCGTAAAATTTCATCAGCTCCTTCTCCTCCTCAATGGTAGACAAACAAAGTTTAGATCCAAATAAAAATCCCAAACCAAATCAAAAGCTAAAATTCAAACTTCTTAGAAAAATCTGGAAGCAAAACGCATGAGGGAGAGAGGGAAAGAAAGGGGGATGACGTGGCGCTTGAAGGTGTTCTTTTATTTCTATTCTTTTTTTTTTGAAATTTCAATCACCATTAATGCGTATAACTTTCTCCTACGAACTCCGTTTCACGCAAGATTTTTTCTGTTAGGATCGTAATAAAATTCCAGATCTTTTGACACTAGTTTGGACAGATTTGGAGATCATCGAATTTTTGGATTTAAATCGGATTTTTAATTCGTTTTAAATTCAAAAGGTGAGTGTTTTAACCCACTCACAATTTCTAAAATTTCTTGTGTTTGTTAAATTAATTTTAGATATGAGTAGAAATTTTTTTATGACTGTTTGGCATGTTTTATTCCCTATTTCTGTTTAAACGCATTTATTTAATATAACTGTAAATTTATTTATTTATTGCATATAAATTTGACAGTTAGAATTTATTTAATTGCATATTAACTGCCAGTCATAGTTATGTTAAATTTTTATTTCATATTAACTGCCAGTTAAATTTACGTTTATTTTTGCATATAAACTGCCAATTAACAGTTTTTAAATTTATTTTGAGTATAAACTGATAATTGGTACCATTATTTATCACCTGTTATGTATTGATGATTGTTTGAAATTGGATGATGACTGTGATAAATGGATGTATGATTTGATGGATGAATGGATGATTAATTTTATTAATTGCAAGTTGCTATGCATTTCATTCATTCGGGATTGCGGTTTGAAATGATATATAACCGCATTTTTTTTCATTTTAAATTGCGGATTGAAATGATAAACATCCGTATCACTTGACCATAGGATAGAAAATTTTATACAGGCACCGCGGTAAATATATAAAATTATTTTTGAAATGTTTTTCTTTGGTTTTGTAAAGTTATATATATATGGTTTATGAGATATTGATTTGGTTATTGATAAAGGCTATTATATATATATATAGTAATTTTCGGTTTTTAAGCTTTGTATAAATTTGATTTGATGTTTAAATAAAGTTTGATTTTAAGATCAAATAAGATTAAACATCTATTTAAAATTTAATTTCTGGAGTTTTATGACTTAAATGAGAATAGATTTGGAAGATGAATACTAAGTTAAATTGAAATTTAATAAAAATTAGAATTTTTAAAGGATATGATTTTTATAACTTGATTTTTTGTAAAGTGATTTTAATGAATATCAGGTTGATTAAATGAATATATAATAAATTGAAAGATGATCCAGTTATATGAAGTTAAAGGTTTTCTTAAATTATATTGAATTCATTAAGCAAACATTTCAAGTCTAAATAATAAGTAACTGAATTTGATATATATATGGAATTGTCAAATGAGTCTGTTTGAAATGGTGAAATATTTAAAGCCTTGAAACATAAGAATTGAAATGGTATTTGGAAGTTTAAATCGATATTTGAAATTGATTTGTGAAATCTAAAGAAGCTATTTTGTTTATAAAAGTAATTTAATATTTAACCATTTAAGAGATGGAAATTTTGTTTCAAAGCTATGTTTTCAAGGTAGTATAATTTGGAAATATTATATTCAAGAGTTTTGATTTCTAGATATTTTACTTTGGAAACCCTATGATTTTGGAAAGAATATATATTGGAAAATAAATGATATCGTATTGATTTGGGGTTTTAAGAATAAATGATATCGGGTTTATATGGGTTTTAAATGGATATTTTATTATAGTTTTAAAAGTATAAATCTTTTTTTTAAATAACCGCGGTGTTATAATAACGATTAGTTGGCAAAGAGACCGGGATCGGATATGGACATACTCTCTGTCGATACCGAAAACCACTTTGACTAACCGTGTATGCGGTGGAGATTCCAGAATGAAGTAGGTTGGTGGCGACGTTTCCTGTAAGGTAAATACGTGGACCCAACTCCCGTGAGTTGGCATAAGGTGGCTAAAACAGGAGCGATTGACGGGTTAATGAGGTAGCACCTCTGATCGGACACTTCCCTTCGATACTATACTCTGATTTTGGATTGATTCGGTGCCCACCTTCATTTTCGATTTCTTTGATGTGGGGAGTTTGTTCGAGGTGGGCGGCAGCTGCGCGCTGCGCGTTTCCATCGGCCCGGAAGCGTAATTGGTATATCTACCCTGGCATTGCCTAGTTGTGCCATGTCACCTACCCTACCGCGCCTTTACTACGAGTTTCTATTTGTTTCGTACCTATGGAGTATCCTCTGGTAGCCTCCCGATCAGGAGGTATTGCGGTACTGTATAGACTATTGGCATTATTTGTGTTAAGGGCTATATGGGTAACCCCTTAACACTATTAAAAAGTAAGTTTATTTTACAAATAGACACTATTATAATAGCGCAATATACTATATAGTAAATAGTTTAACGGATCCTTAGGAGATGTAAATCCCGAGCATCTCTTGAGTTACGGCACTCATATTTATTTCTGTTAATTTAACTTACATAAGATCTTTTAGTTCTGACTCGAGTGTTTTGTCTTTTCAATTCGCTCGGGTCAGTCCGAGCGTTTCAGGATTTGAAGATTTAGCTCTAGAGGACGAAGACGAAGATTTATATTATTATTATTTATACTAGTGCACTACACACTGTTCCGCTGCATTGTTGTTGGTATGTGTAACTCTGATATGTATTATATGAATGTTTTGTAAACAGATTTATAAACTGTATATTTTATTATTATATTTTATCCTTCCGCTACGAGATTCTGTTTTCTTTTATTTCTTTCTTATTTTTCTTATTTACCCCATAACAATCCGCCCTTCCGTATGGATTGAATCGGCATGTGTGTCTATTTAAATCGTGCGAAAAGGCGGGATGTTACAATATATCAATTTATAACCATTAAAACTTTTATACTCAAATTAATAAAGTCTGGAAAATATTTTCCAAAATTTTTCTAAGTCCAAAATTTCGACAGAGTCTCCTTTGTACAGAGAGATTTGGGAGAAAATATAATATCAAATACAACAAAATATCACATTTGTTTTCAAAAATAATATATCACAACCCACGAAAAACAATATAATAACGCTATAAAACCGAAATCCAAAAACGTACCTATTTGTCGGGCAAACAACGCTTATTTATGAAACCAAAAGCAGTAGCAATTGCTTCCATAACCTGTATTTCGCTTATATAATCCAAAAGAGTTAATATTTATATAAAATGAAATATTTAAAGTTGTTTCAATCACTAACAACAAATCAATAATAAACAACAATCACTTGCAATCACAACATGCAACCATCATATAAGTTCAATAAAATCAACCATACATATATCCATAGCAAACGAAACAAATAGTTGTTTAGGTTCAAAAACTTTAAATCGTACAGAATGGAGAGTAAAAGATTAAGTGCACCATTTACTCAACAGTCTTAGATGAAACTAAATAGATTATTCATACATTCAAACAAATTTAAAGTATCCCCGCCCAAACTACCATAAACAAAAACAAACAACAAATCCAAACAATAGACGAAGTTCATTTTTAAAAAAATTATTTTATAACATTTATTGTTTGATTTCCTTTTCTTTCATATAATGATTTATCTTTTTTATTTACATCTATCTCTTGCAAATTTTCATTTCCATCCATTTATTCAGTGTTTATTTCACTTGTTTGCACTTATACTTACATAAATTCATTTTTATTTATTCATAGCAATTTTATTCACTTAAGTTTAAAATCATCTACTTACAACATTTACCTTCTGTCATATTTTATTATAGTAGCATTTCAATTATACTTAAGTTTATAACACTTCGACATCAAATTCTTATTTATCAAAGAATTTAATTGAATACTTTCATTACACAGATTTACTTGTACATTTTCCATTATATTTTCGTATTAAACATGACAACTTTTAATATTTTTGTAATATATATATATATATATATATATTAAAGAATGCAAATTGAAAAATTATACAAGTTCATCCCATTTCCTTTAAATTAAATTAATGTTCAATATTTATCTCTTTTGTTTTATAAGTTACAAATTTCAACTTGCTTGTAATTTCATTCATAACATAGCATATAATCTCTTATTCATTTAGAGGTTTCACTTATTAATTAGTTACATTCCATTTTACTACAATAATTAAAACTGTTAATTAACGGAAGCTTAAGAACTAAATACCAGGTTAAATTTCAAATCATTTAAAAATAATAGATAAATGTATATACTTGCAATTTATATATCCAATTATATTTGAAACAATTTATATTTGTTAATCAAAATAAATCTGCAGTAAAACAACAACAATGGCCTTCCCACTTCGAAACTCGGAAATGAATGATGATGATGCATGCACTCATCATCGAAATTATTTTCCAGCGATAGAGAGGGAAGTACAAAACTTATTTCTTTCCAAAGTTTTTTAAAACAATTCTTTCAATTTATATTGAAATATTTATATCAGGAAATACTTCTAATAATATTATTATATCCCAAAATCATTCGAAAGAAATTTTCAAAACCCCGGAACTTAAGTTCTAAAATTTCCAATTTTCATTTATTTTATTTTCTTCAAATTTTGTTTCCAATCAATATTTATAAATTTCACTACCTAACAACCAACATATTGCAACCAAATATAACCTTTATAAAAATTTATTACTTTATATACAGAAAATATAATAGGCAAAATTATTTCATTTACCTATATTTCAAAACAAATATTGTGTCGGTCTATCCTATTAAGTGTTTAGAAATCCCTATTGATGTCATAGCGTCCTATGCACCACCCAGAATTTATAAATACAAAATGGAACAAATTAACACAATATGTAAACCTTTTATAATACTAGCAAATGTGCTCTCTCATATATATACACATACACACTCAACGACTCATCATAGAGTACTACCGGGTAAATAAAGAGTCACACCCCACAAAGCTAAGGTTTTTCGCTAAACCAAAGCTCTAATACCAAATGTAATGACCCGCCTTTTTGTATGTTTTAAATCGACGATAAACCACACATATTAGACTCAAACTATACAAAAGGGAAATAATTTATTCGGGTGAATAAGAAAGCAGAGAAAGAAATAAAACAATGCAAGATCTCAAAGCGGAATAACCAAATATAATAATCAAATAACAGTTCATGAAGCTCAAAACATTTGATTATACTTATACCACACAGAATCAGAGTTACACGTACCAGAGAATAATAAATAACAATGCAGCGGAACAATATGAATGCAATGGAATAATATAATAAATAATAGTGATACAATCTTCGTCTTCGTCCTCCATAAAAAAAGTCTTCGAATCCTGAAATACTCAGGTTAACCCGAGCGAATTGAAAAGATAAAACACTCGAGTCACAACTAAAAAATCTTATGTGAGTTAAATCAACAGAAATAAATATGAGTGAAACGGCATCAGAGATATTTACGGGATTTGACATCTCCTATCTAGTGTCAAACGAGAGTGCAGTAACATAAGAGATGCTCGGGATTCACATCTCCTAAGGATCCGTTAAACTATTTACTATGTAGTAATATTTCTCTATTATAATAATGTCTATAGTAAAATAGACTTACTTTTAAATAGTGTTATGGGGTTACCCATATAGCCCTTACCACTTAATAGTCCCAGTAGTCCATCCAGTATCAGCGCATCTCCGGATCGGGAGACTACTCTAAATTCTCCACAGGCTACGGGAGAAATCCAAAATCGTACAAGGCGCGCTAGGGTAGGTAACACGGAACAATTAGGCAATGCCAGGGTAGATATACCAACTACACTTCGGGGCTGGTGGTAACGCGTAGCAGGTACTACCGCCCACCTAGAGCCACATCCCCAAATCAAAAGAATCAAAAGTGGCCACCAAATCAATCTCAAAGTCCTTATATAATAGTGAAGGAGTGTGTCCAACAGAGGAGCGACCTCATTAGCCCGTCAATTGCTCCTGTTTTAGCCACCTTATGCCAACTCACAAGAGTCGGGTCCACGTATATACCTTAATAGAACGTCGCCACCATCCTACATCATTCTGGAGTCTCCACTGCATACACGGTTGTTAAAGTGTTTTTTCGGTATCGACAGAGGGTATGCCCATATCTGATACCGGTCTCTTCAACAACCAATCGTTACTATAACACCGCAGTCATTTTCAAAATAGTTTATACTTTAAAACCAAAATATCATTTCCTTTTCAAAACCAAATCAATACGATATCAATTTCACTTCAAAGATATCCTTTTTCAAAATCATAGCACATTCAAAGTTATAACATTTTGAAATCACAAACACTTGAAATATAACACTTTCAAATCATAATACTTTGAAACTCATAACTTTGAAACATAACTTCCACCACTTAAATGGTTTAAATATTAAAATACTTTACATAATAACTAGCTTCTTCAATTTCACAAATCAATTCCAAAACAACTCGAATTTATAAATTTTAAATCTAACCAAATCCCAGATCATAAATTTCAATACGATTCAGTTTCCAAATAAACTATTCCAATTTATATGGATTTCAAATCAGATTTGATCCACAGAATAAACCATTTCAAATTCAATATATTTCAAACATTAAGTATTCAACAATTTCAAAACTAAGTTTGATAATTTCATATATATATATATGTATATGTATGTATGTATGTATCTATATATATATCAAGTTTAATTTTCTATTATTTAGTTTCGAAATATTTACTTAATAAATCCATTATCATTTAAATAAACTCAAATTACAAATAGCTGAATATTTCCTTCAATTAATTTATACGTGAAATATTCATTTAATTCACTTTAAACCAAAATCAAGTTATAAAAATCATACCTTCTAAAATTTCAAATTTTATGAATTTTCACATCAACTTATTTGAGTTTAATACTTAAATAAATTCAATTTCAAATAAATCTCAAGTTTATCTTCCAACCTTTATTTATTCAAACCATTATAACTCTGTATTAAAATATAATTTAAATACTTAACCATATCATCATCAATAATATCAAACTTTTTATTTAGCTTATTCTATATTAAAACAAATTTATACATAGCTTAAAAAATCAAGAATAAAAAAGCATTCTATAATATCGAAAATCAATATTTATATAAAACCATATATTTCTTTACAAAACCGTAGAAATCAGTTCAAAAATATTTTTTATATATAGACCATGGTGTATGTATATAATTTTCTATCTTATGGTCAAGCGATACAGATATTTATCATTTCAATTTGTAATTTAAAATATGAATACGGTTATATATCATTTCAAACCGCAATCCCAAATGAAATAAAAATCCATAACAACCATGCAGTTCATAACAATGTAAAATACAACATATATTCATCCAATATAAATCATCAAACATTTATCACAATCATTATCCAATTCAATCAATAACATCAATATAGAACATATAATAAATAACAGGTATTTACTGGCAGTTTGTATTCAATAGTAAATTCAATGACTATTTTATCCAAATAAGTTCAAATAAATTAAGATGATGATTTAACATAAGCCAAACAGTCATAAATAAATTTCTAATCACATCATAAATTAATTTAACAAATATAAGAAATTTTAGAAGTTGCGAGTGGATTAAAACACTCACCTTTGAATTTAAATTGAATTTAAATTCAAAATAAGCCCAAAATTTAAACGACCACCAAATTTGTCCAAACTAGCGTCAAATTGTCTGTAATTCTGATATGATCCCAGCAAAACAAGCCGTGTATGAATCTGAGCTCGTATGAAAAAGTTATGAAAATCAGAAGACTAGAAAATTCTGGTCCTAGGTCGACTACGGGTTCAACTTTGGTCCGCCGCCTCAAATCCCTGATGCTTGCTCTGAGTTTTTGCCAAAACCACCTGGAGAGACCCGAGTCATTTTCTTTCTGACCCAAAATTGCTGCAGGGTTTTTGCCTCTGAAACTCAAAACGTGGCCCGAAGTTGCAGCAGATCCGATTTTTTTTTTTTTGAAATTGAAATTAATTTATGGAATTTGGAAATTAGGTTTTGTCTGCAATTGGAATGAGGAGTTGCGAAGGAGATGTACATACAGGCAAATGAAAATAAGGAGTGGCTAGGGTTTATAATGGGTTATTTATAGGCAAAGTTGAAAATAGAATGAACGGACAAGATTTGATTGAACGATAAACAACCCGAAAAGCCCGTTCTGCCTCCGGAACGAAAATGGGTAAACCTATATATCAAAATTGATGTTTTTAAATATTTTATACACAATGGAAAAGGTTTCAAGTCCTAATTCCATCGTATGAAGAAGTTATGCTAAAATCAATTTATTTCAAATTGATTTCCAAGCGTTTCGAGTCCGTACGATCAATCGACAAGCCGGATCGCTACGAAACTTGAAATCCTATAATAATTTGTCGTTGCGGATCCGATGAAACTAGTTTCGTCGAAATCCGAGTCAGTGGCCAAAATAGCTATTTTTACATTAATTAAATAAATTAATAATTAATTAATCAAATCAAAAATTAAATTTTGATTCTATAATTGACAATTTTTATCATTTTTAAATTTCTTAATTATTTACACTAATTTAAATAAATTTAGATGTCAATTTAGAGTTGATTAATTTATCAATTTCAGTGTTAACCTCAATTTCATTAAATTCAGAAATTATAAATTTATCTACCAATAATTCCATTTAATTTACTTTTCATTCTATTATTCAATTCATTGTTGTCAAATGGATGAAATTAACATTGGGTTCATGATCTATTACATTAATATGCTCAAATTCCATCTTAATTTCAATTAACGTAATATTTAGATACTTAATTCAATTTAATTGCAATTAATCCAATTATTATAGTTCAAATCCCAATACAATGATAAATCTTTATTTCCATTCTTTCAATTCAACAAATTGTCCTATTATGACTAATATTAACATCGCTTCCAAATATTACCTTAATTAACATTAACGTAATATTTTATTTAGATTTATTGAAATTGATTCCAATTCAATTTAATGGATTAAAATATATCGGTAAATTATAATAAGTGTTGCCACTAATTCTTAATCATACTTTTATAAGTTATCATTCCAAACCAATATTTTAATTACTTATCTACGTTGATTTTATCAAAATATAGTTTATTGCGTATTATTTCATCAATTAATATAATTTTGTATTTATTTCCAAATTTTACTATTTACAATCAATTATAACCCTACAATTGTTTCAATTAATTGGGGTTGCACTAAATTAGTTATTTATTAACTTGCATTAACATTCTTACATTTCATTCCCGTTATTAATTCATTAACAAATTCCAAAATTTTATTTATTCCAGATTTAATTACCAAAATCTTATTAAATTAACAAATTAATTATTGAAAATTTATGGGTTGTTACATTAATCTTTGATCTTGAGTTGTTGAGTTGCTTCTTAAACTAGCTTTGATTGTTTTGTAGTTTGATTTCAGGTTTTATTTTAATCTGCAATTCCTGGTTTAAGCTTTGATTTGAATTTGCCTTGATTTATTTTCTTTGTTCCCAGATTTTGAAGATGAATTAATTTGTTGCATTTGTAGTTTGTTTGATTAAATTTTGATCTCAGGCTTTTGTTTTCAGTTTTGAGAAAATGAAGAAGAGATTGAGAAGCCTAATCATTCTCTTTCTTATGCATGTTTTCTAAATTCAATTTAAAATAAAATGCCACTTGAATTCTTCATGTTACACTTGTAAATACAAATGATAATTAAGCAACACATGTATGTGCATGTTTTAAATACCTTACAAATGTCATAATTTATATTTTTATGTTTATATCCTTAAGTTAAATAATTTATAAATTTTGTTTTTAAACCCTTATTTTCTTATGTTTACATGTATAAATGTCATGTACATCTATTTTTATGTTCAAATCCTTCACTCATTTTAATTTTTAAATTTTTAAATAATCTTAAGAAATAAAATTTGGAATCAAATTATATACTTAATAAATAATCATACATACATATATTAAAAATATAGAGTTTAACTTGCAAATAACTTTTGAAAATTTACTATATTAAATTCAAATAAAATTTTCAAAATACATATATTTATATTTATTATAATTAGAAAACAAGTTTCTATAAATTTCAAAATATAAAGTTTTAAATCCAATTTATTTAAAAAATACTTATATTTGAGTTTCAAATCCAATATGTTATTCAAAACATTTATTTCTGAATTTCCAATTAGAAATTCTATTCAAAATCGTTTATATATATATATATATATTAATGACCAAATATCTACTTAACTTGTAAAATACTAAATTAATTCATAATTTAATTTCAAAAATTAAATTAATTATCAAATTAAACTTAGCTAAACTCCGGGAATGTTACAATATAAAACTCTCATTGCATCACTTTGTGATTATTTTATAGAACAAAGGGTGTGTTCCTTTTGTGTACCCAATTGTCATGTGTAATTCATTCCTATCATATGGAGAATATTACGTACACTAATTTCAAAGAATTTGTCATATCCTTTTCTTGATACCTATGAACTAGGAATATTTCTGGAATAAGTAATTATTAAACCTAATTCCATACCCATGGTTGCGAACCATTTGCATCTGCAATCGATTAAATACTTGTGTGGTTTTCTACTTAATAAATGAAATGTATGTGAAACATTACATATATCCAATATAAAACTGCATATAATAGAAAAGTAAAAGATGGAAGCATATTCATTTTAATTAAAAATCTCATTAAGGGTTTATTTATTTCATCAAATTAGGTAATTACCTCTAGCATACTGTAGCATCCCAACTTTTCGACCATCGAAAGTCGACATTCAATACATCAACGGTATTCAATTAATGAACATCCAATCGTCAAAAAGGCAGTTCATTAAGGTAAATTAAAAGGAACAACAGGGGAAATAGAATCTCATATCGGAATCAACAACATATAATACGATAAAGATAGTATAAATTGTCACTCGAAGATACAAGGCACATCCGACTTTAAAAAAATCACATCAATTGGATGGTTATAATTTCCAAACCTTACAGTTATTGATATGTATATATAATAATACAATGGAAAATAAAAATATTACGGTAGGTGAACATCCAGCTCTATTCCATGAGCTCTATGTCCAACCAATGACGACCTAGGAAAATACTCGGTCTGACCCAAACATTATAATAAAATAACACTTGGATTAGTCTGGAAAACCAATGTAAGAAAAGTAAAGTAATATGATGTAACTAATTATATAAGACCACACCGTTAAACATAGAATAGGTTTTTACCTCCCTACAAGAACTTCCATATATGAAAAAATGGAAAACAAATTAGACTAACAATCTAAACAAGAAAGGATGAACAAAAACAAGATCAAAATCCAAACTTAAAGAATATACATGAATAGTTAAACATCGAGAAGAGCTCCAAGCACTACTCGATGCAAATAAGAAAACAATTCAAGATTTGAATCAAATAACGAAAGGGAAATTTTCCAACAGTCACTAGGAGTGCGCACCCTCTTACCAAAAATATACCTCTAGAAATATACTTTAGAACTATGGTGGCTCTCGAAAAATGTACAAGTCGGACCTTGCCAACCTTACCAAGTATCCAAGTATTTCACATCACTGCATGCATGCAACTAATTCCAATCTAGAGTGGATGTTAAAATACCATAATGGAAGTAACACCACATAGCTTGACATCCACTTGCTTTTTGGTTTTAGTTATTTCCAACAAAGGATATCAATGCTTAAAATGAGCAACAAATCGTTTTGGATTGACTAAACACAAAAGAAAATATCAATTCCAATGTTCGAATAAAAATGAGAAGTGAAAATTTATCCGACATGACTAGGAGATTACGCCCCACTACACCGAAAGTATACCTCTACATAAATTATACTTGAAAGTCCATGCAAACACGGATCACTCTCTAGAACTTCCAAAAAAGACCCTACCTCAGATGAGCTTCTGAATATACTCACACCACCACATACATGCTACCAACAAATTTCTAGATAAATGTAAATATAGCCTAATGGGTATGACCAACATCGTTTGGCTCCCACTCGCTCTTTAGTTTTAGTTATCCACGGTGTTGGATTCCAAGGCTAAAAATGAGCGACAAATCATCTTAGGTTAACGAAGCACAAAGAGTAATACCAAAATTGATAGTTAAAAAATCAACTATCGAAAATAAATGAATGATTGTAATGGAAATTAAAGCGCGTACACCTATCACCAATAAATGTATCAAGCTTTTAAAACATTTGATTCTTACTTATGCTTGATTTTTAAGTCAAAAATATTTGGAAAACACTTTAAAAATAGTCTTTAAAAATATTCTTTTAAAAAGGCACATTATATTTCTCAGTGTATTAAAAAGAAGGGCCAAAATCAATTAACATTAAAACATTTATCCAAAATATTGACATTTAGCTTTGTTTTAAAACATTCCTTTTTAAAAGATTTCTTATTTCTAAACAGTCTTGTATAAATTTTAAAAAATGTTATTAATCCTATTATAAATTAAAAATAACCTCAATTATCCTGAAGGAAAATAAATCTAATTTATAATCTTTATAAATTTAAAACTTCATCAATTATCCTAAAGGAAAATAAATCAAATTTATAACCCTTTATAAATTTAAAATAACATTACTTATCCCAAGGAAAATAAATAAAATTTATTATCATTTATATATTGAAACAACTATAATGGTCCCAAAAGATAATTAATCAAATTTACAACTTATTTTATGAATTTTAATCAATATTTATCCTTAACTTTCAAAATGAGCAAAATATTTGAAAATATAGTTTAAACTACATTCAAAGTGCAAAAACACGACCAAACATTTATTTTATAAAAATATAAGCACAAATGCAACACACACAAGGGTTTCAGAAGATGATATTTCGTAAGTGACGGTATAGCAACGACATTTACTCAATTCAAATAGTACGCCATAAATATTTCAACCAAACATCAATATAGCATATATAAGGATATAAATAAATCAATATTGGCGATGTGAATTTCGTTTATATATGCACTTCGATGTGTCCTGTAGCGATCTATTCACTTTGAAAACACTTCAGAACACACGACGAAACCTACATAGAATTGAAGATCTCATCCATACAAAATCAAAGAAACTATTATACGATTTATTGTTGAGAATAGTGTTTGGTCTTGATTTTTGAAGGCTTGTGGTCATTTTTGTTCTACTGGTTTTGAGAATAAAAGGAGAAAAGGGGAAAATGAAAAGGAAGAAGGGAAAGGAGAAATGAATTTTGTCTAATTTGTAAAAGAAATTATATTCCTTATTGCAAGAATAGTTAAACAAATTTCTCAAGCTAACCAAAATCTGCAAGCCAACATCACATCTTAGTTGATTAATTTGAATTTTTGATTTGATTTTTAATTTTTTTGAAAACAAGGTTTTGTGTTCCGCTACACAATATCTCATTTATATGTGAATCGCAAACGAAAAAAATAAAATATGATCGTGCACCAAAATGTGACATGATAACAAATCAATAATAAAATGCACATACTATTTCATTCTATGAATTCCAAAAATATCATCGTTTATCATAAAATATAACAAGCGATAATTTCTATATTTTCTAGATTTAAAATTATGGAAAAATCAAATAAATTCATTACGTCGCTAAACTCAAGTCGTTTTATTAACAAACGATTTTCTCAATATTTATTCAAACTATTTTTTATTAGAAATAAATTTAGGAAATGGGTTTTCCATTATTATTTGTTAATTAAAAAGAGTTAAATAAGGTTATTGAATCCATTTAACTAATATTTAATTCACAATTCAATATTTAAATAATCCATATATTTGAATATAAGTTATTTATATTTTTACCAATTATTTAAATATATAATACTAATTAAATATTCGAAATCAAATCGATAAAAAAATTTGATGTTACATTCTCCCCCCTTAAAATAATTTCTTCCTCGAAATTCTTGAAGGAAGAAAATGTCTCCAAAACCCTTAAGTTTAAAAACAATTAATTAATATGAGTTCTTAAACTTTTATTTTTGCAGCACCTCCTATGCGCGGCTAAGAACTACAACTCACCATAACTGGCCCAAATCGAAATGAGAAAACAATAGCCAAGTGGCCACCTATATTGTAACGACCCAGAATTTTTAATAATTAAAATATGAATATTTAATTAATTTTAAATATTAATGAGTGAATTTTATAGTCAAATAAATTTTTATTTGAATTTTTGGATTTAATTGAATAATTAAATCGATAATTTAATACGTTAAATTATGGAAATAATTGAAAAATTGAGTTAAATATGATTGAAAATGATTTGTAAAATTTTATTTTATCATATTGAAGTTAGAATGATATTTTAGAACTTTTAAAATCGAATTAAAAGTTAATTTGTGAAAATTGAATATTTTAATATTTAATAATCGACTGTAAAATAGTCAATTTTTGAACAGTCTCAGAATTGAACGAAACCAGTTCCATTGGATCCGTAATAGTTAGTTATTACCGGATTTCAAATTTCGTGTCAATCGGAACTATCGTTTGATCGTGGCAGTTCGAAACGCATCGAATTATTTTTAATTTAAATTTGGCGAGTGAAAATAGCCATTTTTCAAAATGTCTCGGATTTCGACGAAACCAGTTTCATCGGATCCGTAATGTGATATTATTATAAGGTTTCAAATTTCAAGTCGATTGGATTTACCGTTTGTCCTGTACAAATTAAAACGCCTAGAAAATCGCTTAAATCGGTTTAATTCAAATTGAGCGTTTACAGCCATAACTCGCACATACTTCCGAATTAGCTTCCGAAACCTGTTCCATTGTGTTCGGAACGGGGGATAAACCCTAGGTACGTCAGTTTCGGCGCGTAAATCGGAGTTCGGAATTTCCGGAATGAATAGTGTTTACGCTTGATTTTCTATAAAAGGAGACCCTACCCCTTCATAAATAAATAAAAAAAAAGAAATAACAAAACCCTAGCCGCCAGAAGTGAAACCCACGGCCAGAATTGATCCACTTTCTCTCCTCCAAATCTCTCAATCCATAACTCGATTCAACAATCTTCCAACATGAAAGTCGTAGAGGATGGTGAGATCTTGGATGTCAACGGTGGTGATCGTCTAATTCACGACGAGGAGGGAGAAAGGGGGCCGCGTTTGTCATGAAGTCGGCCTCGATTTGCGCGCTTGGATGGTGGCCGAGCTTCATCATTGTATGGCCGAGCATGGAGCAAGCTAGAGGCTTCGATTTGCAACTCCCTGATCGAAGTTTCGTCGAGTGATCGAGGAGCAAGATCAAACCCTAATATGCGTATTTGGGTTTATGTGTTCGGCCTTGTGCCTGTAGCCAAGACGTGAGAAGGAAGAAGCAAAACGCACGGTGATGATGCAAAGGGATTGGTATCAACGGCTTAGATCTGAAGGTTTAAATTATAAAATATATGTTGTAATTTAGTTTATATAAAAATCGTGTAATCTTAGAAAATTCATAACTTTTTCATACGAGGTCGAAACTGCGCGAAACCAGTTGCGTTGGAATCGTATGGACGAGCACTACGCGATGAGTTGGTTTGGAGTCATTTGGAGTTAGTGAGAATTTTGGGTAAAATTAAACGCGCGTTTAATTTTATTCAAAATAAATCGCTAAAACGAAAATAAAATCAAGGTGAGAACTTCTCACTCAATCGAAATAGTTTCGATTTTATTTTAAATAGTTAGATTTAAAATATTTGAATGCATGTTTGAATGATGATTGTTATCTATTGATTGTTAAAATAGACATTATACGCCGTTAGTAAGCGGATGTTATTTAATAAAAACATATACCGCGAATATTTCATAAACAGTGAAATTGGTATTATATATAATATCAATATATATATATATATATTGGCATATATATATATATTGCAGTTGTTGATTTCCCGTATTTTTTAGCGGATGAGACCTTATTACGCCGTTATTAAGCGGATAATATTTATTAAAAACATATACCGCGATAATTTCGTACTGGAGCGAAATTGGTATTGTGCTAATGTTTTTGGATGCAGGAAAACATGTTGGAGGGATCCAATTGGATTCCTCAACAGTTTTTATTTGATTTCAGATATTTTGATATTTGATGGATTATCATATCGATATATGATATCGTTGTAGTCGTGATTGACTATTTGGTGTGTAACATCATTGGACCCAGATTTTGGGATTTTAAAATGATTTTTAAAGTGATTTTAGAAAGTATACGTTTTATAAAATAATTTTGGAATTGATCTATTTTAAATAAATAAACGTTATAATTTTTAATGTTATAAAAATTATGATTTTTGAGAAATATAGTTAAAAGCTGATTTTTTGAAAATAAGGAATTAATGACTTTATAAAATAGTTAAATCGGGATTTTTGAATTTATTGTGAAAAGTTTAAATATAGGATTTATGAAATTTAATTATTTTATGAATCAAAATGGTGAAATAATAAAGGAGATTAGAGACGTTTTAAAGAATAATATAAATTGATTTATATTAAGAGATTTATAAATGGATATTTATAAATTGAAATATTGACATTATAAAACGAGTTTTTATAAGTGTTTGAATGAAGTGAAAATGAATTTCATAATTGAATGGAATTTATAGAACTTTAAACAGTGAAGTTATAAATGGAATTTTATAAACAGTAGGTTTATAAAATTTATAAAGTTATTGAAAGAATGAATTTTGGATAAATAATTGAATCTTATAAGTTATAAGATTTATAATTTAGGAAGTTTAAAAGAACGATCTTTGTAAAATAATCGTTTTATAAGTATTTAACTTATAATATGAACTTTTAGTTTATAATTGAGTTATAAACTGGAATAGGTTAATAAAGGAATTTATAAAAGGAAGTTGTTATAAATAAATAGAAATGGAATTTATAAACGTTGTTTTATAAATTCGCAAACAACTTATTTTAATAAGTAAATTGTTGAAACCTATTAATGGAGTTATATTCACGTTTTTGACTGTGAATAATCCTTTGAATTAAAATGAATAAAAGGATGAAATGTGTTAACGTAGTATATTCACGTTTTTGAATAGTGAATAAGATGTTAAAGAAAATGTTTAGATGTGATGTTTTAAATAGAATTAAAACGATCTAACGATGTTTTTAAACATGTTGAGATTCGAAACCATAGATTTCAACATTTATTGTTGAAATAGATGTTTCGAGAAATAAAAGGGAATGGTGGACTATAACACTATGGTTATAGTAAATGATTTCCGAAAGGAAATGTTTTGTATAGTATTGGGATTTATATATCTATTTTTAAATTCGAATCCCTATGCTAGTGATTTTGGATTGTCGTAACGATGTTTTACGCAACATTCGTTTTGGCCCAAATAAATATGTTTAACAGCATGATTCCCTTAAAGAATGAAATATATACTTAATCTCGATTTAAGTATATTGAATATTTTCTAAGTGTTGAAAATAGATAAAATTTGTGAATTACTTATGAACAAATAAGTATGGAAATGTTTTCCAATATAAAGTGAATACTAGAGAATTTATCTTTTAGAAGATAAATTGAAATGAATAATTGAAATCGTATATTCATGAATATTTTGGAATGTAAATTCACTATTGAATTTATAAATGAAATTGGAAAATGGGTTTAAAAATAAATGTTGATTTATTTTTGAAGTATTGAAATTTAATATCTTGTAAAGATATTTTGGAAAATAAATAATTTGGAAATTTTTTTGGAATCTGGTGATGTGTGCATATCCATTGATAGTTCAATAACCGACTATCAATATTTCTCTTTGAATGGGTATTTGATGTGATTTGTTTGAATTGGAATGCCACACTTATTTTTGAATAAGCGCTCACTATTCGGGTTAACCGGGAAAGGACCATGGGGTCGTATAACCCATTCCGAATATGTGATACGTCGTTGTGAATTGCATTGAAGATCGGTGTTGAAGACCGAGTATTTGTGAAAGCGATAGGATGACCTATCGATTGTCTCTGCACTGGGTAGCTCCTGGTATAGAGATTCCTTAAGTGATGGGAAATCCGATCGGGATTGTGAATACCCGGATTGCAAGGGCTTCGTAAGAAGTGCCTTCGGTTTTGTTCGAGCCCGGAACAGACTTGTATGGATTGTATGTCTGACGTTACAAATTGAGATATAAAGCAGATTTCTTTCAAATATATTTCTGTTGGTGGCGGAGAATTTATTCTTTTAGCTTAACACCCTTCTCTGAGACGTACGAGCTCAGAGGTTATGTAGTTGAATGTTATCAGCGATATATTCCCAATTTGGTAATGTGACATGCTGAGTGATGCTGAAATGATCATTGTGTTGATTATTTGTGATAGGATCGTTTATTTGATCGTCTATCCTTATGATCATTGTGTTGATCATTTGTGACCCAAAGCATGGCTTTTGTAAAAAGTATGTTTTTGTGGACGTGACTTCGTCGAGCCTCACACCCCGTGAATGGTCAAAACAGGAAAGATGCGGCAAGGTTATGAGGGGTAGCACCCTTTAGGATGTGTCCATTTCCTTCTGGAAAAGGGTGGTATCATGGTATGGAGCCCAGATACTTACTCATGTTGAAAACACTTTGTTATGATTGTGTGAATTGATTGCGAGCGCTCGGTAAAAGGTCCCAAAGGACCGGGGGATGGCATATTCGGTCAGTTGTTACTCAGTTAGGGGTAACCCGGCCTTGTGTTGGTAGAGATCCGGTTTGGTTCTCGGGGATGTCCATCCAGAGGCATTCTCATGTGGCAATGGGAAGTTCCTTGGCCTGATCATTCGTTGGAAATCCAATTCCCAATACGAAACTTGTACGGTATTAGTTGTAGAACCTATCATTCACTTATGGTGGTCACCACTGTTTGGATGGTAGCTATAGTAGGCATAGTTCGAAATGTCTATGTTGGCTAAGATTTATATTCTACTTTCGAAATGAATTTTTCCTACACCATACACTAATAATAATATCAAATGTTCTTTTTAATATGTATCAAGCATCTTTGACTATCATAAGGAGAAATCTCCTCCGATTCTGCGTTTGCATTGTGTGTGTGTGCGGGAGGCCTTATGGTAGTCTCATTTTTAAAAAGCATTGCGAATTGACTTTAAAAATATTCCTCTATTTTGTTTTCAAAGATAAATAAACTGTTTTGAGTTCTCACACCAGTCACATGACTGACTTGGAGTTTATTGTTTTCCTTCCTAAACTCTGGGTGCCCACAAATTTCCACACGGGCAGTCAAGAGTTAGGTTTATCAGGATATTCTGGATATTCTGGAGTTGCTGGAGGCAAGCTGGATGGCATGGCGTATTATTTATATAGTATTTCTTTTTCCGCTGCATTGTTGTTGTTGTTGTACACTCTGATGATATGATGTAATGAAATGAAATGTAATAACTGATATAGTTCTTTGTTTAAAGATTATTCATTTATTATTATATGTTGTTCCGCTGCGAATTGTGAGATTCTGTTGTTGTTCTGTTCCGTTTCCTTTCTCTTCTCTTTTTCTTCTATTTTAAAATTTTCTGTTCTCTTTTCTATTTTCTCTTCTTCCTATTTTCTGTTTTCTTCTCTATCTTTTCCCTCTATTTTCTCTCTTCTTTCTTCTTTCTTTTTCTTAAATTCTTTTTAAAACCCATAACATTCCGGGTTTCCGGCCTTCGATTTCTCGGCAGTCGATGAAGTGAGTATCGATGTTGAATTTTCGAAAGTCGAAAATTTTCGGGGCGTTACATTTGGTATCGGAGCTTATGGTTAAGCGACAACCATGGTTCTGTTGGGTATTTCTCATTAGAGATAGAGTCAGTAGTACTCTAGAATGAGTTTAAGTGTAATAATAGATATGAGAGCGTATTTGTTAGTGAATATAAAATTGTTTTATATTGTGATGATTGGTTTATTGAGTGGCATATGAACTTTCGTCAGCGTGGTCCGCAAGACTATGCCGAAGGGGTTTCTAAACACTTGAATAGAACAATTCGACACAATATTGTTTTTAAATTGGGTAAATGAAATAATTTTACCTTGATTATATTTTATATATAAAGGAATAATTTTTCAGGATTATTAAAGTGAAAATAAGTTGATTGTTTAGTTGTTTGAATAATCTAAATTGAAGAATAATTGTATAAGCAAAAGAATTATAAGAATTGAATTATAATTAAAGTAATTTACAATTGTGAAATAAACTTATATATATAAGAAGTGAAACTATATGAATATAACTTAAAAGATGTTGAATGAAGTTGATATTAGTATCAAAGTAAAATAATAAAGTTAAGAGATAGATATGAACTTGAGTTATGTAATGAAATTCAACTTTTGTAAATTGAATTGAATGAATGGATTGAATATTAATCAATTGAATGTAAATTAAATTGATAAGAAATAATGGATGTACGTGTTAATTCATTAAAATCTAATGTTATTAGAAAGTTGAATAAAAATCAATTAAATTAAACCAATTGTAAGCAAAGCAATTTGGTTATAATTAATATACATTGGTTGTTATATGATTGTTTGTTGATTGTATATAATTCATTAAGTATTAATGAAATTGGAAGCTATGTAATTAAATTCAAATTGAAAGTAAATAGATTTGAATAGAATTGAATGTGAATTGGATTTAATTAGTGAATGCAAACTAATTAAAATTGAGAATGAATGTTAGTAAGAAAATCCAATGTTGATAAATCAAATGTGAATTAATTTGAAAACCCAATTCACTGAATATTAATGAGAATATGAATGAATATTTATTGGTTATGGATTTTAGTTGGTTGATGGTTGAATATATATTGCATTTGTTGTTAGTTGCATTTGCTATGTGACATATATAGTTGTTATGGAGATATATGTTGTATATTGAGATTATTTTCATATATGCATGTTCTCATGTTGTTTGTTGAGTGATTAGTAGGTGCGGATCACGTTTGCTTCGCATTTGGAGTTCGCTTTCGCGCTATATTAGCCGTATATGCTTGCTAATAAAAATATAAGGTACATATCTCGGATTACATACCGTACTTTTACAAAATTTTCCCTTCGGGATGCCTCATTACTTGATGAGATGTATATTTGTGATATATATACTGTCATTTTTTTTTTGGATCGAGCCGCGCAAAGGAGACTATGGCAAATTTTTCCGAAAATTTAAGGCGTTAGAAAAAATTTGAGAAATTTAGAAAATTTTTGAAAACTTTAACTTTGTTTTGGAATTGAAAGTTAAACAGTAGTAGTTGTTTTTGAAAAGATAACTAAGTATGATTTGAAAACTTAGTAAAGATTATAAGAAATTTAACTATGGATTTTGGGAAAGTTAATAAATTCTATAACTTTTCTTACTAATAATTTCGAGGACGAAATTCTTTTAAGGGGGGAAGATTGTAACGACCCAGAATTTTTAATAATTAAAATATGAATATTTAATTAATTTTAAATATTAATGAGTGAATTTTATAGTCAAATAAATTTTTATTTGAATTTTTGGATTTAATTGAATAATTAAATCGATAATTTAATACGTTAAATTATGGAAATAATTGAAAAATTGAGTTAAATATGATTGAAAATGATTTGTAAAATTTTATTTTATCATATTGAAGTTAGAATGATATTTTAGAACTTTTAAAATCGAATTAAAAGTTAATTTGTGAAAATTGAATATTTTAATATTTAATAATCGACTGTAAAATAGTCAATTTTTGAACAGTCTCAGAATTGAACGAAACAAGTTCCATTGGATCCGTAATAGTTAGTTATTACCGGATTTCAATTTTCGTGTCAATCGGAGCTATCGTTTGATCGTGGCAGCTCGAAACGCATCGAATTATTTTTAATTTAAATTTGGCGAGTGAAAATAGCCATTTTTCAAAAAGTCTCGGATTTCAACGAAACAAGTTTCATCGGATCCGTAATGTGATATTATTGTAAGGTTTCAAATTTCAAGTCGATTGGATTTACCGTTTGTCCTGTACAAATTAAAACGCCTAGAAAATCGCTTAAATCGGTTTAATTCAAATTGAGCGTTTACAGCCATAACTCGCACATACTTCCGAATTAGCTTCCGAATCCTGTTCCATTGTGTTCGGAACGCGGGATAAACCCTAGGTACGTCAGTTTCGGCGCGTAAATCGGAGTTCGGAATTTCCGGAATGAATAGTGTTTACGCTTGATTTTCTATAAAAGGAGACCCTACCCCTTCATAAATAAATAAAAAAAAAAGAAATAATAAAACCCTAGTCGCCAGAAGTGAAACCCACGGCCAGAATTGATCCACTTTCTCTCCTCCAAATCTCTCAATCCATAACTCGATTCAACAATCTTCCAACATGAAAGTCGTAGAGGATGGTGAGATCTTGGATGTCAACGGTGGTGATCGTCTAATTCACGACGAGGAGGGAGAAAGGGGGCCGCGTTTGTCATGAAGTCGGCCTCGATTTGCGCGCTTGGATGGTGGCCGAGCTTCATCATTGTATGGCCAAGCATGGAGCAAGCTAGAGGCTTCGATTTGCAACTCCCTGATCGAAGTTTCGTCGAGTGATCGAGGAGCAAGATCAAACCCTAATATGCGTATTTGGGTTTATGTGTTCGGCCTTGTGCCTGTAGCCAAGACGTGAGAAGGAAGAAGCAAAACGCACGGTGATGATGCAAAGGGATTGGTATCAACGGCTTAGATCTGAAGGTTTAAATTATAAAATATATGTTGTAATTTAGTTTATATAAAAATCGTGTAATCTTAGAAAATTCATAACTTTTTCATACGAGGTCGAAACTGCGCGAAACCATTTGCGTTGGAATCGTATGGACGAGCACTACGCGATGGAGTTGGTTTGGAGTCGTTTGGAGTTAGTGAGAATTTTGGGTAAAATTAAACGCGCGTTTAATTTTATTCAAAATAAATCGCTAAAACGAAAATAAAATCAAGGTGAGAACTTCTCACTCAATCGAAATAGTTTCGATTTTATTTTAAATAGTTAGATTTAAAATATTTGAATGCATGTTTGAATGATGATTGTTATCTATTGATTGTTAAAATAGACATTATACGCCGTTAGTAAGCGGATGTTATTTAATAAAAACATATACCGCGAATATTTCATAAACAGTGAAATTGGTATTATATATAATATCAATATATATATATATTGGCATATATATATATTGCAGTTGTTGATTTCCCGTATTTTTTAGCGGATGAGACCTTATTACTCCGTTATTAAGCGGATAATATTTATTAAAAACATATACCGCGATAATTTCGTACTGGAGCGAAATTGGTATTGTGCTAATGTTTTTGGATGCAGGAAAACAGGTTGGAGGGATCCAACTGGATTCCTCAACAGTTTTTATTTGATTTCAGATATTTTGATATTTGATGGATTATCATATCGATATATGATATCGTTGTAGTCGTGATTGACTATTTGGTGTGTAACATCATTGGACCCAGATTTTGGGATTTTAAAATGATTTTTAAAGTGATTTTAGAAAGTATACGTTTTATAAAATAATTTTGGAATTGATCTATTTTAAATAAATAAACGTTATAATTTTTAATGTTATAAAAATTATGATTTTTGAGAAATATAGTTAAAAGCTGATTTTTTGAAAATAAGGAATTAATGACTTTATAAAATAGTTAAATCGGGATTTTTGAATTTATTGTGAAAAGTTTAAATATAGGATTTATGAAATTTAATTATTTTATGAATCAAAATGGTGAAATAATAAAGGAGATTAGAGACGTTTTAAAGAATAATATAAATTGATTTATATTAAGAGATTTATAAATGGATATTTATAAATTGAAATATTGACATTATAAAACGATTTTTTATAAGTGTTTGAATGAAGTGAAAATGAATTTCATAATTGAATGGAATTTATAGAATTTTAAACAGTGAAGTTATAAATGGAATTTTATAAACAGTAGGTTTATAAAATTTATAAAGTTATTGAAAGAATGAATTTTGGATAAATAATTGAATCTTATAAGTTATAAGATTTATAATTTGGGAAGTTTAAAAGAACGATCTTTGTAAAATAATCGTTTTATAAGTATTTAACTTATAATATGAACTTTTAGTTTATAATTGAGTTATAAACTGGAATAGGTTAATAAAGGAATTTATAAAAGGAAGTTGTTATAAATAAATAGAAATGGAATTTATAAACGTTGTTTTATAAATTCGCAAACAACTTATTTTAATAAGTAAATTGTTGAAACCTATTAATGGAGTTATATTCACGTTTTTGACTGTGAATAATCCTTTGAATTAAAATGAATAAAAGGATGAAATGTGTTAACGTAGTATATTCACGTTTTTGAATAGTGAATAAGATGTTAAAGAAAATGTTTAGATGTGATGTTTTAAATAGAATTAAAACGATCTAACGATGTTTTTAAACATGTTGAGATTCGAAACCATAGATTTCAACATTTATTGTTGAAATAGATGTTTCGAGAAATAAAAGGGAATGGTGGACTATAACACTATGGTTATAGTAAATGATTTCCGAAAGGAAATGTTTTGTATAGTATTGGGATTTATATATCTATTTTTAAATTCGAATCCCTATACTAGTGATTTTGGGTTGTCGTAACGATGTTTTACGCAACATTCGTTTTGGCCCAAATAAATATGTTTAAGAGCATGATTCCCTTAAAGAATGAAATATATACTTAATCTCGATTTAAGTATATTGAATATTTTCTAAGTGTTGAAAATAGATAAAATTTGTGATTTACTTATGAACAAATAAGTATGGAAATGTTTTCCAATATAAAGTGAATACTAGAGAATTTATCTTTTAGAAGATAAATTGAAATGAATAATTGAAATCGTATATTCATGAATATTTTGGAATGTAAATTCACTATTGAATTTATAAATGAAATTGGAAAATGGGTTTAAAAATAAATGTTGATTTATTTTTGAAGTATTGAAATTTAATATCTTGTAAAGATATTTTGGAAAATAAATAATTTGGAAATTTTTTTGGAATCTGGTGATGTGTGCATATCCATTGATAGTTCAATAACCGACTATCAATATTTCCCTTTGAATGGGTATTTGATGTGATTTGTTTGAATTTGAATGCCACACTTATTTTTGAATAAGCGCTCACTATTCGGGTTAACCGGGAAAGGACCATGGGGTCGTATAACCCATTCCGAATATGTGATACGTCGTTGTGAATTGCATTGAAGATCGGTGTTGTAGACCGAGTATTTGTGAAAGCGATAGGATGACCTATCGATTGTCTCTGCACTGGGTAGCTCCTGGTATAGAGATTCCTTAAGTGATGGGAAATCCGATCGGGATTGTGAATACCCGGATTGCAAGGGCTTCGTAAGAAGTGCCTTCGGTTTTGTTCGAGCCCGGAACAGACTTGTATGGATTGTATGTCTGACGTTACAAATTGAGATATAAAGCAGATTTCTTTCAAATATATTTCTGTTGGTGGCGGAGAATTTATTCTTTTAGCTTAACACCCTTCTCTGAGACGTACGAGCTCAGAGGTTATGTAGTTGAATGTTATCAGCGATATATTCCCAATTTGGTAATGTGACATGCTGAGTGATGCTGAAATGATCATTGTGTTGATTATTTGTGATAGGATCGTTTATTTGATCGTCTATCCTTGTGATCATTGTGTTGATCATTTGTGACCCAAAGCATGGCTTTTGTAAAAAGTATGTTTTTGTGGACGTGACTTCGTCGAGCCTCACACCCCGTGAATGGTCAAAACAGGAAAGATGCGGCAAGGTTATGAGGGGTAGCACCCTTTAGGATGTGTCCATTTCCTTCTGGAAAAGGGTGGTATCATGGTATGGAGCCCAGATACTTACTCATGTTGAAAACACTTTGTTATGATTGTGTGAATTGATTGCGAGCGCTCGGTAAAAGGTCCCAAAGGACCGGGGGATGGCATATTCGGTCAGTTGTTACTCAGTTAGGGGTAACCCGGCCTTGTGTTGGTAGAGATCCGGTTTGGTTCTCGGGGATGTCCATCCAGAGGCATTCTCATGTGGCAATGGGAAGTTCCTTGGCCTGATCATTCGTTGGAAATCCAATTCCCAATACGAAACTTGTACGGTATTAGTTGTAGAACCTATCATTCACTTATGGTGGTCACCACTGTTTGGATGGTAGCTATAGTAGGCATAGTTCGAAATGTCTATGTTGGCTAAGATTTATATTCTACTTTCGAAATGAATTTTTCCTACACTATACACTAATAATAATATCAAATGTTCTTTTTAATACGTATCAAGCATCTTTGACTATCATAAGGAGAAATCTCCTCCGATTCTGCGTTTGCATTGTGTGTGTGTGCGGGAGGCCTTATGGTAGTCTCATTTTTAAAAAGCATTGCGAATTGACTTTAAAAATATTCCTCTATTTTGTTTTCAAAGATAAATAAACTGTTTTGAGTTCTCACACCAGTCACATGACTGACTTGGAGTTTATTGTTTTCCTTCCTAAACTCTGGGTGCCCACAAATTTCCACACGGGCAGTCAAGAGTTAGGTTTATCAGGATATTCTGGAGTTGCTGGAGGCAAGCTGGATGGCATGGCGTATTATTTATGTAGTATTTCTTTTTCCGCTGTATTGTTGTTGTTGTTGTTGTACACTCTGATGATATGATGTAATGAAATGAAATGTAATAGCTGATATAGTTCTTTGTTTAAAGATTATTCATTTATTATTATATGTTGTTCCGCTGCGAATTGTGAGATTCTGTTGTTGTTCTGTTCCATTTTCTTTCTCTTCTCTTTTCTTCTATTTTAAAATTTTATGTTCTCTTTTCTATTTTCTCTTCTTCCTATTTTCTGTTTTCTTCTCTATCTTTTCCCTCTATTTTCTCTCTTCTTTCTTCTTTCTTTTTCTTAAATTTTTTAAAACCCATAACATTCCGGGTTTCCGGCCTTCGATTTCTCGGCAGTCGATGAAGTGAGTATCGATGTTGAATTTTCGAAAGTTGAAAATTTCCGGGGCGTTACATATATCTAGGGTATGTAATCATCAATCAATAACAAATCTATAAATCAACTACGCACGTCATTTGCATTTGACTTTTACTTTTGGAAGAAACTCACAATCTCGATGCAAATGTAGATGTGTAAGAAATCAAATGGTAATCTCTTGCATCCATGTACCTGTCGTGTATTTACATAATCCTAAAGGGAATCATGTTGACAAAAGAGCAATATGCTAGCTATTCTATCATAAGCACAAGCAACATCAAAAATATAATAATCATATGCAACAAAAGTAAAGAGAATACTCCATAATAAAATACTAAGCAACCAACCATTTCAAAAGATAAATTTAGAACTATATGCCCAGTTTTTCATATTCAAAATATATTTTCAAATTCCTCCAAAGAGAAATATATCAAAACCAAAATCGGTTATGACAAAGAGGGGGTTCCTTCCGTCGAAGCATGGTATAATTCTAGAATCAAAATAACAGAGAGTGCCTAGTGGTGTTCTGCCTCCTCCTATTAATAACTAGAATATACAAATATACCCGTCAAGTCTTCTAAATTATAAAACCCCCAATCATCAAACTTTGGTCTTAATAAAAAATATTTGAAAAATCATTCCATAAAAACTCCTTCAAATATCCTGAAATAATAGTACTTCACCAAATATTTCAAGAAAAGGTATTATTATTATATTTTTCACAAGTTCTTCAAAAATAGCTTTTTCAAAAGCATCAAAATTTAGGTCCTGATAAACAGCAACTTTTTGAACCAGAGTCTATAAAGCCACACTATTAATCAAATCAAATTCCATAAGGGAACAAAATAACACTTAACTTTATTTAAAATGTTAAATGAATAACAAACAAGATTTGGAATATATCTTAGGTTCGTAACTTTCTCGATCATCTAAGGATATGGATAATTTTCTAAGCATACCATTATGTTTATCATCCTTTGAATGTTTATTGGAAGATTTTCTAAGCAACATAAGAACAAAATTAAAAGTCACTCCCTAAACTTTCCTACGCCACACAACAAACCATACAAATATACTAAAGTCGTATGATATACCTTAGTCATCCATATGCAATATTTGATCCAATCACTTGCTTAGATACATAAATTTTTCTTCCGAACTAGTATCGCTCACTCGACCTCACTAGTGCAGACACCGATCAGGTTCCTTGATTAGAAACCTATGTTCTCCTTACATAGTCATATATTATGATTAAAAACCACAATATCATATCAAGAATCCAAATCAATTGTTTACTAATAAGAATCAAGTGGGAAATCTATTTCTGGACTAGTGTGAATCACCTCGAGGTTATGTACTCGAATCCTAGATCAAGTGTCGTGTGAATAAAATGATCTATGTAATCTTACGTGCTTAATTGCATTGGTTTCTTAACTATACCAATCTCTTTTAGAATCATTTTCAATTTCACTTATAGTATTTCATTCAATACTAAAACTATATATAAATTATTCCATAAATTTTCACTTAAGTTTTCCAATATTTTATAAAGACACAAATTTATAAAACGTTTAATTAGACATTTACTCCACTCTTATTTACTTATATAATACTCCTCTATGTCCTAAGAGTATACACAAAATATCAATTTTATTTTATTATTTTATTATTTATTTATTTTATTTTTTCTAAATTTAAATGGTGGCCAAAACAAAATATGGGTCTTATAACTGAGTCGACTACTTCAGCCTTTTAACCTTTGAGTATCCCAAGGAAAGATATTTACGGGTTGGCCCAATAATGTCAAATAGTTTATACAACTTAGACGTTTTAAACAAGAGCTATGGCTTTAATAAAATAATAATTATTAAAGATTTCCTATCTAATTAACCTGTTTAAATTTGAGTTAAATTATCTCTTCTTTATCTAAGAGTTTAAAATTTTTCATTTATCAAAGAATTCTTCTATCAAAATACTTTTTACTTTAAACCAATTTCCTTTAAGGAAACATAATAACTAAATACCCGGTTTTTATTACAAAATCCTTTCTGAAATCATATTACATATATTTCCATAAATATATAAAGTAACTTTAACAATTTTTTTATCAACATTCGCTTTGGGTTCATTCGGATTCGACTCATTTTGATCACACAATAATGAAGATAATAATTTACTAATTGCACTACAACGTTCGCCTAAGCAACATTCGATCATCACTTAAATGATTATTTAGATTGCCACAAAACTAATCGAGATGTTTTCCCCAAACAATCCAAAGAAAATATATCCTTCTTAAAAAATCTCATTGAAATATTTATTCTCACAAATACTTCCAAGTAATACCGATTTTACTTTCCTCGAAAATCCTTTTTTTATATCATTTCATGTTATGTGGGAATTTAAATTTTGAAAACCCTTTTAAAACACATGTTATAACCTAACTTAATATAAAATTACCTTTATTATAAATCATCTCATCTTATAATAATTCTCTTTTATTGTAATAAATTTATTTTCAATTATTTATCCTCTAAATTTCTTATCTTCCCATTTAGATTATTTTAAACACTTTTATTAAAAAGACTACTTTTAACTTAACATTTTCTCCAAACATCTTATAGTCAAATTGTGAAAATTAATTCACAAGGGGTTCATTTTAATATACTCATAATTATGAAAATAGTAAATTCCCATAAACTAGTTGAGCATAAATTAACAATCAACAAACAATAGTCAATGCTCCTAAACTATCCGAGCATGACAAGTATAATAATAATGATAATAAATAAATATTATCATTACCAAACAAACCCGACATATACAACTATATAAATTTGAAAATTATTTCTTATATATATATATATATATATATATATATATATATAAAAGAGGGAATTAGGGATAAGGACAAAATTTAATAAAACATTAGGCTGAAGGACATGAAATTTTATTTTTAGACTGAAGGACAAATGCTAGTTATAATAGCATTAGATCCACTTTTACACAATACAAAATGCTAGTTATATCTAGCATTATATTCAGTTTTACACTATACAAAATGCTAGTTATAACTAGCATCGTCCTTCAGCCTAAAAAACAAACTTAGTGCCTTTCAGCCTAAATTTTTTTCTAAGTTTATCCCTGTTCCTATTTTCCTATACATAAAATATACAACTTTAGACAAAATATTTCATTTACCAAATTTTAAAAAATTAACACCATATCCATTTGCCTGGTTCGAGAGTTTAGAAATCTCTATCGTCAGCATGGCATCCCACGTCTCAATCAGAATTCATAAGCCACTAAGTAGACCAAGTAACACAATATGTTTTATAACAATAACAAATACGCTCTAGAATTTATTATACTCTTAACTTATTCTAGGGTGTCACTTACCCTATCTCAAATGATCCATACTTAATTAAGCCAAGGTTCTCGCTTAACCTTCAGCATTGATACCAAATGTAACATCGTACCTTTTCGACCATCAAAAATCAGCATTCAATACATCCACGGTATTCAAATGTCGAACAACAATCGCCAAAAAGGAAAATTCCTGTGAAATAAAAAGAACAACAAGGGAAATAGAATCTCACATCGAAAATGACAACATATAACAAAGATAGTATAAAATGACACTCCAAGATATCGGGTACATCAGAGTTAAAAAAGAAACCTCATCAGCTGGACAGTTATAATTTCCTGACAATTCAATTGCTGATAGGTATATATAATAAAACGGTAGGAAAATAAAAATATTACGGCAAGTGAACATCTAGCTCTACTCCAAACGCAACATGTTCCACCAACGATAACTGGGAAAAATACTTGGTCTGACCCAAGCATTATAATAAAATAAATCCAAATTAGTTTGGAAAACCAATGTGAGAAAACCTAAATAATATGGTAAACATTTAACAATTCTCTGAGACCACACTGCTAAATGGGGTTTTTACCTTATAATACTAAATTCCATACATGAAGAAATGGAAAAAACAAAAAAACAATCCAAACAAGAAAGGATGAACACAGAAAAGATCAAAATTCAAACTTAAAGAATGGAAATAATTAAACATTAAGAAGAGCTCTATGCGCTTCCAGATGTAATTAAGAAAACAATATAAGATTTGGATGAAGTAAGGAAAGGGTAATTTTCCAATAATGACTAGGAGGGTGCACGCCCTTGCCGAAAGTATACCTCTAGAAATATACTTGAGAACTACGATGGCTCTTAGAAAATGTACAAGCCAGACCCCGCCAACCTTACCTAGTATCCAAATATTTCACATCTCTGCACGCATACAACCGAATCCAATCTTAAGTAGATGTGAAGATACCTTAATGGAAGTAACACCACATAGCATGACGTCCACTTGCCCTTTGGTTTAAATCATTCCAACAAAGAAATTCAATGCTCAAAATCAGCAACAGATCGTCTTGGATTAACGAAACTCAAAAGAAGAAAAGGTTAATAAAAAGGTTTGAATCAAACAAGGGGGCTGACGCATGCATCCAAATATACTCACACAACCGCATGCATGCAACCAACAAATCTCTAGACAAATGTGAATATACCCTAATGGGTGTGACCCACATGGCTTGGCTGCCACCACTCTTTGGTTTAATTATCCATAATGTTGGATACCAATGCTCAAAATGAGCGAAAAATCATCTTAGATTTACAAAGCACAAAGATTGGTATGAGAATCGATATTTAGGGAATCAATAATCTGTTAACAAATGATTGTATATGCAAATAAGATAACATACACTTGTCGCCAATAAACGAATCAAGATTTTAAAACATTTGATTCATACTTATGCTTGATTTTCACATCACAAATATTTGTAACACTTTAAAATCAATTTTAATTATATTCTTTTAAAAGGGTAAATTATATTTCTGAGTGTATTAAAAAGAAGGGCAAAATCAATTATCATTGAAACATTATTTACTATAAATCCAAAACAATTTACACTTATCTTTATTTTTAAACATTCCTTTTTAAAGGATTTTCTCATTTATAAGCAATCTTTTGTAAATTTTGAATAATGTTAATTAACTCGATGGAAATAAATCAAATCATAGCCTTTTGTAAATTTAAAACAATATTAATTACCCAAAAGGAAAATAAATCAAATTTATTATCGTTTATAAATTTAAAAAACATTAATTATCTGGAATGAAAATAAATCAAATTTATAACCGTTTATAAATTTAAAACAACATTTTTTATCCTAAAGGAAAATAAATTAAATTTATAATAATTTATAAATTCAAACAACTATTTATCTGAAAGGTTGATTAATCAAATTTATAACTTCTTTCATAAATTTTAATCAACACTAATCTTATATTTTCAGAATTCTCAAAATATTTGAAAATATAGCTTAAACAACTTTGAAAGTGCAAAAACACGACTAAACATTTTTTTTAAAATACAAGCACAAATTCAACACACACTGGTATTTAAGGAGTTGAGGTGACGGTATAATAAAAATTGCTGTTATGACACATACTCAATTTAAACAATATGTCACAAATGTTTCAACCAAACATCAATATAGGTAATACAAGAATATAAATAAATCAATATTAGCGAGAAATGTATCGACCCATAATTTTTGAGAATTAAATTTATTAAATTAAATAAGTTTTGGAGTTTGATGTTGTGAAAACACAAGAAAATTAACGTTTAATAATGGAAAGAATGACTAGAATGCAAGGTTAATAATGTTAATTTAAGGCAATTGATAACTAATTTATTGTAATCCCAATTTATTGAAATGATTGAATTGTTGTAGTTGGTTATAGATCGTAAATAAGAAAATAAATTGAATATTACATTAATTGGTGAAATAGTACGTAAATGATTGTAATTGGACAAAAATAGTGTTATGGTAGTAGTTATTACATTTGTGTGTAGATAACAAACTTACAATTGTTATTAAATTAAGTAAAAGTAATGATTGTCATTTGTTACCAATCTGTTTAATTGCTGAGTTCACTTTGAAATCAAATGCAATCAAATGCAATTAAATATTACGTTAACGTAATTAAGATGAAATTGGAGAATATTAATGTAATGAGATATAAACCAATGTTAACTTTTTCCAATTGATAATGATTGGTAGAATAAAAGATTGAAATCAAGTTTGATCAATTTATTGGAATTTAAAATTTAATAATTGGATTTATTGCAATTAAATGTAATGAAATATTATGTTAAAGAAAAATTAAGATGATAGCTGTAAAATATTAGTGTTATAAGATATAAACAAATGTTAATTATAGCCATGAGATGGAAATGATTGAATAACAAGATGATAAGACAAATAAATGGATTTGTTGGAATTTAAAGTAATAACCACTATATTTATTTCAGTTGAAATTAAATGTTGTAATTAGGAAAATAATCAACACTCAATTGACAAGTAAATTTGTTTTAAATAGTTGTAAATATCTAAGTAATCAAAAATGATAAAAATTGTTAGTTATAAATTTTGAAATTATAGAGTGATTTAATCAATTTAATATTAATTTATTTAAATAATGTGAAAATAGCCATTTTTCCAATGTCTCGGATTTCGACGAAACTAGTTTTATCGGATCCAAAACGATGAATTACTGTAAAATTTCAATTTACGCAGCGATCAGACTTGTCGTTTGATCGTACGGACTTGAAATGCACAAAAATTAATCTAATTGATTTAATTGAAATCAATTTGAAATAAGCTAATTTTAAGCTAACTTCTTTATACAATAGAATTAGGACTTCAAACGTAACGGCCTAAAATTTTCGATCCCGAATAATCGACACTAATACGTTCACTGTAGAAGTGCCGAACAATTCGAAGACAACGAGAAAGAAACGCGACCACATGCTCCGCCTCGCACCACTACCTCCGACCACCGGAATCCATGCCTTGTCGCCAAAAGCTTCTTTAGACATGCCTCTTCCTGTTACCCCTCCACCGAACTACTCTGGCACCAGCACGATGCTGCATTTGCCTAGAAAACACACTCAGCCCGAATGAGACCCATGTAACAACCCGCATATTTAACGATTATATATTTAAATGTTTTATTTAAATATAGCATCATTTGTCGGATTTAGGTCCGAAATGTTACTTTTTGCAAACTGTCGAATTGGGACTCGAAACTACTTCTATTGAGTTCAAAATGGCGTTTGCAATCTTTTTGAGTATAAGCATTAATATGTTTGGAGTAAGTAGAATTTTGCTACCTTTTCTATTTGGGTTTTTCCCATTAGCTTAACTTAATACCCAACCAAGCCCTTCTCTTCTCCATTCACTCATTTTCATTTCTTAAACTCTAGCTCAACTGAAAATGGAGAAAAGGAAGAAGAATTAGAAACTCCAAGCCCTAGTTTACTCTTGCAAATTCAAATTCTTGCCCCATAATCCAGGAGAAGCTATTGGTATGCCTCCACTTCATCTTCTCCAACTCTTTCTTCCTTCAATTTCAGGAAGTTCCTAAACCTAAACTTAGGAAATACTTGTTTTGATCTTAGATTGAAGCTTGTAGGGTTGAAGAGGAGAGTGGTTGGTCTTTTCATTGCATTTGAGCTTCTCATCCGTGTTTTTGAGTTAAAGATGAGATTTTTACCTCAAGTCTATGTTTACAACTATCTTGGGTTGTTAGGAATGAATTTCTAACATGTGTACATGTTCATTTGTTTCGATTTGGATTGATTCGGTGAAATTGCCAATTTATGATTTTTGAAGTCAAATCTACGAAATCCTTACATGGTTGATGTTTATGTAATTCGAAGTGTTTGGGTGAGTCGTTAAGATTGGGTAGTCGTTTGACGTAAGCCCCCGTAATCATCGCTCATCCGATCGCTTTCGATTTGTTTTGGCCATCAATTGCCTTGGTTCAGGAAATGCCTGAGAAACAGGTTTCAGACGTCTGAAATCTCATTTCCAGACGTTTGAATATTATACTGGGAAATTTTATTCTCCGGTATTCAAACGTCTGAATCATGGTTCCAAACGTCTGAATTGGTTCGAGTGCAACCAGAAAGGAAATAGGCTTAAAATGCCAATTTCAGACATCTAGAAGGTTTGGTTCAGACGTCTAAATAGGATTCTGGAAAACTTTTAATTTTCCACATTCAGACGTCTGAACCATATACTCTAGACGTCTGAATCTGCTGTCTTTTGCCAATTTGCCTATTTTGCTTGGTTTTCCAAATTTAATTGATGCTTGTTGATTCCAATTAGTTGTTATGCATATTTGACCTTGATGATTCCTTTTTGATTTTATCCACAGATTTTTTATAAAATAATCTTTTAAAATTGTATTAAAAGCTCGTTTATCCAATTTATAAATTCTATTTAAAACGCACACAATTTCGCACTCCGAGCGAAGTGGGAGGAGAATTAAATGACTAGATTAAACGCGTGCTATGAACACATGCGTTCACCATTTCAGTTAATTCCCAATCTATTCGTTTGAACGTTTTGACCTTTGGGTCTGGTTTACCGATGAGATGAGGTAAACTTTGTACTGCTTTGAGTGTGAAATTGACTAACGAATAGTAAACCGTTTAGTGCGAACGGATGGTTATGGGACTCACGTTAACACTTCTCGTGTTTCTTTTCGAGAGTCGTGACACATTCTGCCAGCTATTGGTGTCCAGTACTGGGCCTCCGGACCTTCGCCACTACGGTTGTTGCCTTCGGGGTTTATTGCCTTCGGGTTTGAGCCTTCGGGGTTTGTTGCCTTCGGGTTTGTACCTTCTGGTTTGTTGCCTTTGGGATAGTGTCTTCGGACTGTCTTCTTCTGGCTCATCACCTTCAGGATAGTGTCCTCGGATTGTCTCCTCTGGGTGTTGTCTCTTATGGATCCTTGTTATACAGTACTGAGCTTGAGCATCTTTTGTTTCATTGAGATTTATATTCCCTAGGTATCGCCCTTCGGTGTTGGTTTTTTGAGCCACACGATATATATAGCGGTTACCTTGTGGAACTTGTGTTACCTTCATTGGTATTTGTTAATTGCCTTTTTGGCTTGTTTGGGATATTCATATCCTTTGTTTATTGATTTGCCGATGATATAAGGTTTGTTATGATTCATCTTTTGTTAGATGATTGTGTTATCTCTTTTAGAGTATTTGTTATACTTTATGACCTTGCAAGTTTATCGTTATTCAGTTTATCTAACTGATTTGTTTAGCTAGACTGACCCATGTATCTTTTACTCGGGTCAGACCGATATGTTTCAGGTTACGTACTTTTGGACTTAGCCTATTTTGCTTCCGCATGGACTATTCAGCTAGCCCCTTTTTGTTATAGCTTTTGTGTAGTCCTTTTTGTTGTAACTCTGATATGTATTCTTTTGGATTCGCTTGTATATTGTGGTTTGCTACACCACTTGACATGTATTGGTTTGTGTACTCTGTTATGTATCAGTATATGTATATATGATGATCTACTGTTCTATGATGTATATTACATTTGAGTGTTTATATTCTGTTATGATAGATCCTCCAGCCACCTATGGTTTTGTTTTAAGTATTCTTTGGATATGTCGATCTGCTTGGTATGACAATTGTCGATGTATTCAATAGATAGTTAAAACAAGGCTATAGATGGTCGCTTCTATCCATCTCTATTCTCCGTATTAGCAGACGGTATTATCTAGTAATACTCTTTGCTAATGTGGGTCTCGGAGTAGGGCGTCACAGCTTGGTATCAGAGCAGAGTTTAGAAAAAAATTTGATAAACACAGAATAGAAACACATATTACGGTACATCAAAGTGTAATAAGTGTTACAAATCTATGAACCATCGTGCCTCTATATTCCTTCTGTGCTTTAGAGGTGGATAGAATTTGGGAATACGTCTAGGAATGCATTTTGTTCCGTAATATTCGACATTTGGATTATTGATATCTACCTTGTGAATAATCTTATTCTTATCATAACTTTCAGCGTATGGCTGGAAGAGGTAGGGGACGACGTTTGGATGCTGGGCAATCCAATGGCTCACATCCGGATGGCGTTTATATGTCTACCGATCAGTTTTTGGAGTTGTTTAGGAGCACTTAGCCTCCAGCTCCTACTCGAGTATATCCACTTCGCAAGTCTGCCTTTGCACGCCTGTGCAGTGATTTTTCTCATCTTGGAGGAAAGCCGTTTAAAGGCTCCGAGTCTGTTCTTGGGACCCAAGCTTGGATTCGCATGTGCGAGCAAATCTTCTCTCGCATGGATCTTTCTGATCATGATAGAGTTCTTGTAACTTCTAGCTTATTGCAAGAGCATACCCTTGGTTGGTACTAACTTCTTATAGCCAAAATTGATGAATCTTCTCTTTCTTGGACTCAGTTTCGAGAACGATTCGAACTCAAGTTCGTTCCTGAATCTGAAAAAGTTTTATTGACCCGTCGCTTTCTTGAGTTGAAGCAAGGGAAGTCTTCTGTTTCTGAGTATGTTGCATCATTCGAGGCTTTATCTAAGTACGGTCTCGAATTCATTAGCACATCTTATAAGAAGAATCTAAAGTTTGTCTCTGGTCTTAAGAAATATCTTAAGAAATCTTTATTGCTCCAGCTTAAGCTTTCTTTGAGGAGTTGGTAGATTCTGCACTTCACCTCGAAGCTATCGAGAAAGAATGTGATAGTGGTGATGATGTTGAGGTTCCCAAGAACCCCAACAAGAAGCAGTTTCCATTTCAGAAGTCCAGTTCTTTTCCTTCTAAGAAGAAGAAGACCAGTGGTTCTAATTCTCAGTCTCAGTCTGCTGGAACACCGCCCATTCGGAAGTGTTTCAATTGTGGTTTTCCTGATCATATGATTCGAGCTTGTTCTAAGCCTCTCTTCTGCCGCTATTGGAAGAAGGAAGGTCATCATGTTTCCACCTGCCCTACTGTTCCTGTTGGTGCCAAGTCTAGCAAGATTTATGCTGCTAAGGCTTCTTAAGGTTCTTTTCAGCCCAAAGGTATATATCCATCTGTTTTGGAAGGTTCTATTTTATTTCATGATCATAGTATTCGAGTTCTTTTCGATACAGGTGCTTCACATTCTTTCGTATCGAAGAAGCTCGTCGATGATTTATCTTTGGATGTTTCTTGTATGGTTACTTCATTGAGGATTGCGAATCCTATTGGAGGATCCACGAGCCTTAGCTTGTTTTGTGATGATGTTGAGATTATTTTATGTGGCTTTTCTTTTTGTGCGAATCCGCACGTTATTTCTTATCTGGGATTTGATATGATTTTGGGTATGGACTGGCTACTGAGATACGATGCCAGAATTATTTGTTCTGAGAGGATTATATATCTTTGACATCCGGATTCGTCTACTCTGCTATCACTTGTTCTTCGGAAGTGGAAAATTCTGAAATGGCTTTATATTCTCTTGACTCGCGAGATGATGATGATATATCTCGAATTCCTATTGCTTGCGACTTTTCTTGTGTTTTTGAGCCTGTTTCGGGTTTGCCATCCAAGCGGGAAATTGAGTTCCACATCGATCTCATTCCAGGCACGCAGCCAGTTAGTCGTCCTCCCACGAGGAAGTCTACAACGGAAAAGGAGGAACTCAAGAAGAAGCTTTTAGAGCTTGAGTCCAAGCAGTTGATTCAGTCCAATTTTTCACCGTGGGGAGCCGCGGTCATCTTTGTGAATAAGTCCGATGGAACTCTTAGGCTTTGCATTGACTATCACAAGCTTAACGAGTTAACCATCAGGAATAGGTATCCGTTGCCTAGGATCGATGATATGTTCGATCTATTGAGTGGTGCTAAGGTCTTTTCTCAGCTTGACCTTGCCACAGGTTTTTATTGGTTACGAGTCGCGGAGGATAGCATACCTCTTACAGCTTTCCGCACTCGTTATGGTTCTTTTGAGTGGCTCGTTATGCCGTTCGGTTTGACAAACGCTCCTGCTTTCTTTGTTGATCTAATGAATCAAGTATTCCGGGAATATCTCGATAAGTTCGTCCTTGTGTTCATCGACGACATTCTTATTTATTCTAAGTCGGAAGCCGAGCATGATAATCACTTGAGAATTGTCTTGAGTACTCTCTGTCACCATCAGCTTAGAGCCAAATTCTCCAAGTTCCATTTTTGGGAGAATAAGGTAAAGTTCTTAGGCCATGTTGTATCTTCCGAGGGCATTTCAGTCGATCCCTCAAAGATCGAAGCCATCCAGAATTGGAGGGGGCCTGAGAATGTTCATGAAATTCGAAGTTTCCTTGGATTGGCGAGCCATTACCGTAGGTTCATTAAGGATTTTTCCCGTGTTGTGCTTCCTCACACCAGCCTTACTCGGAAAGGCATTCGTTATATTTGGTCCAACAAGTGTGAAGCTTCCTTTCAGTCATTAAAGGAACTTCTCACTAATGCTCCTATTCTTGTGGTTCCCAAAGGGAATCATGATCTTGTTGTCTACACCGATGCTTGTGGTAGTGGTCTCGGTGCTGTTCTTATGTAGAAGGATCGGGTGGTTGCTTATGCTTCTGGGCAACTGCATCCGAATGAAGTTCGCTATGCCACTCATGATCTTGAGTTAGCCGCCATTGTCTTCTCCTTGAAGATTTGGCGACACTATTTATTGGGCGAGCGCTTCATTCTCTATACCGATCATAAATCCTTGAAGTATTTGTTCACTCAGAAGGAACTCAATATGAGACAACAGCGTTGGCTCGAGTTTCTTGCTTCCTATGACTTCGATATCTAGTATACCCCTGTTAAGGGTAATTGTGTTGCTGATGCGCTTAGTCGTAAACATTCGGCTGTTGTTTCTATGATGTTTGCTGAATGGAATATTCTTGAGACTCTATCTTTTTATGAAATTTGTGATCGAGCTTCATCTTCTGATTCTCCTATTCTATTATTTAGTTTGGGAGCTCGACCCATTTTATTGGATCGTATTGCCGATACTCAGTGGCGTGATCCAGAGTTGTTGCAACTTATTAAGCTTTGTGAGTCTGAATCACGTGATGAGGCGTTGCGGGATTTCAACATTGATTCCCATGGGTGTCTTTGCAAGAAGAACCTCTTTTTGTGCCTTCTGATTTTGTACTTAGGCATGACATTCTAGATGACTGTCACCGTTCTAAGTATACTATTCATCCTGGTAGTAGTAAGATGTATGCCGATATGTGTTGTCTTTATTATTGAGAAGGCATGAAGTGCGATGTGGCGAGTTATGTGAGTAATTGCATGACTTGTCAGCGTATTAAGGCCGAGCATCAGCGTCCTTCGGGTCTTCTTCAGCCTTTAGAGATTCCATTGTGGAAATGGGATCAGATTTCTATGGATTTCATTGACGGCCTACCTCGTTCGAGATCGGGCCATTCTAGCATCTGGGTTATTGTTGACCGCCTCACTAAGTCTGCTCATTTTATTCCTATTAAGTCTAATAGGACTGCTTCGCATTTGGCTAAGTTATATGCCAAGGAAATCGTGAGACTTCATGGTATTCCTAGTTCTATTGTAAGTGACCGTGATCCTTTATTCACGAGTCATTTTTGGCAGAGTCTTCAGCAAGCTTTGGGTACAAAGCTTAATTTTAGCACAGCTTATCATCTGCAGTCTGACAGACAGACTGAACGGGTGAATCGTATCTTGGAAGATCTCCTCCGTATTTGTATTTTGATTTTGGTGGTAGTTGGGAGGATCATCTACCTCTTGTAGAGTTCTCCTACAACAATAGTTTTATGTCCAGTATCGGTATGGCTCCTTTCGAAGCCATATGCGGAAGGCCATGTCGATCAACTTCTTGTTGGTTGGAATTTGGGGAGAAGCTTATTCTTGGCCCAGATTCTGTTCGTGATTCTTCTGAGAAGATTGATCTTATTTGCTTGATAATGAAAGAGGCATAGAGCCACCATAAATCCTACGCAGACAATCGTAGGAAGCCTCTCGAGTTCTTGTTGGTGATCTCGTCTTTATTCATGTTTTTCCTCTGAAAGGGGTTATGCGCTTCAATACGACAGGGAAATTGGCTCCTCGCTTTATAGGACCATTTTCTATTACTGAACGTATTGGCCATGTGTCTTATAGAGTTTCACTTCCTGCTCATTTATCTGGCATTCACGACGTGTTTCACGTCTCTCAACTTCGGAAGTGTCTTCGAGAGTCGGATTCTGTTATCGATTCTCCTGATTTGCAAGAGCTTGAGATCTCACTAGACTTATCTACTGTATAGCAGCCTATTCGCGTACTTGCCACGGAGTGCGACACCTTCGAAACAAGGACGTGCCACTCATTAAAGTTCAATGGTCCGCTAATCCCAATGACTGTACTTGGGAAACCAGAGAATTTATCGAGAGATCCTATCCGGGTTTTCTATCTTTGCTATGGAACAGTGAGAATATCTCTTCATCTCAAGTTTATTTCCTTTTCTTTTGGAATTGTAGTATGTAGTTGTTACAAATATCTTCTCTAGGAATTGCGTGGACGCAATTTTGTTAGGAGGGGAGGTCTGTAACAACCCGCATATTTAACGATTATATATTTAAATGTTTTATTTAAATATAGCGTCCTTAGTCGGATTTAGGTCCGAAATGTTACTTTTTGCAAACTGTCAAATTAGGACTCGAAACTACTTCCATTGAGTTCAAAATGGCGTTTGCGATCTTTTTGAGTATAAGCTTTAATATGTCTGGAGTAAGTAGAATTTTTCTACTTTTTCTATTTGGGTTTTGGGTTTGGGTTCTGCCCTTTAGCTTAACTTAATACCCAAACCCAGCCCCTCTCTTCTCCATTCACTCATTTTCATTTCTTAAACTCTAGCTCAACAAAAAATGGGAGGAAGGAAGAAGAATTAGAAACTCCAAGACCTAGTTTACTCTTGCAAACTCAAATTCTTACCCCATAATCCAGGAGAAGCTATTGGTAAGCTTCTTCTTCATCTTCTCCCACCCTTTCTTCCTTCAACTTCAGAAAGTTTCTAAACCTAAACTTAGGAAATTGTTTTGATCTTAGATTGAAGCTTGTAGGGTTGAAGTAGAGAGTGGTTGGTCTTTTCTTTGCATTTGAGCTTCTCATTCGTGTTTTTGAGTTAAAGGTGAGATTGTTATCTCACATCTATGTTTACAACTATCTTGGGTTGTTAGGAACGAATTCCTAACATGTTTACATGTTCATTTGCTTCGATTTGGATCGATTCGGTGAAATTGCCAATTTATGATTTTTGAAGCCAAATCTATGAAATCCTTACATGGTTGATGCTTATGTTGTTCAGAGTGTTTGGGTGAGTCGTTAAGGTTGGGTAGTCGTTTGACGTAAGCCCCCGTAATCATCGCTTATCCGATCGCTTTCGATTTGTTTTGGCCATCAATGGCCTAGGTTCAGGAAATGCCTAAGAAACACGTTTCAGACGTATGAAATCTCATTTCCAGACGTCTGAATATTATACTGGGAAATTTTATTCCCCAGTATTCAGACGTCTGAATCATGATTCCAGACGTCAGAATTGGTTCAAGTGCTGCCAGAAAGGAAATAGGCTTAAAATGCCAATTTTAGACGTATGGAAGGTTTGGTTCAGACGTCTGAATAGGATTCTGGAAAACTTTTAATTTTCCAGATTCAGACGTCTGAACCATATACTCTAGACGTCCGATTCTGCTGTCTTTTGCCAAAAATGCCTATTTTTCTTGGTTTTCCAAATTTAATTGATGCGTGTCGATTCCAATTAGTTGTTATGCATATTTGACCTTGATGATTCCTTTTTGATTTTATCCACAGGTTTTTATAAAATAATCTTTTAAAATTGTATTAAAAGCTCGTTTCTCCAATTTATAAATTCTATTTAAAACACGCACAATTTCGCACTCCGAGCGAAGTAGGAGGAGAATTAAATGATTAGATTAAATGCGTGCTACGAACACGTGCGTTCATCTTTTCGGTTAATTCCTAATCTATTCGTTTGACGTTTTGATCTTTGGGTCTGGTTTATCGATGAGATGAGGTAAACTTTGCGCTGCTTTGAGTGTGAAATTAACTAACAAATAGTAAACCGTTTAGTGCGAAGGGTGGTTATGGGACTCACGTTAACACTTCTCGGATTCCTTTTCGAGAGTTGTGACACATTCTACCAGTTAGTGGTGTCCAGTACTGGGCCTCCGAACCTTCGCCCCTACGGTTTGTTGCCTTTGGGGTTTGCTGTCTTCGGGTATGTTGCCTTCGGTTATGTTGGCTTCGGGTATGTTTGTTTGCGCCAAAATTGGTCACAAACACCCAATATCACGAAAGCACCCGTTTACGCACTCAACTCGATAATAATCAACACAGAACTCAGCAACAATCAATATAGAATTCAGCTCTAAGTAACAAATCACAGTAATTCACAAGCAACAATCACAAACACAGGATTTATAGTGGTTCGGCGTTCGTGCCTACGTCCACTTTGAAGAGTTTCTCTTTATTGCTTTGCTCGATTCAATCGATTACAATGGATTACAGCTGATAATTGCTTTGAAATCTGAATACAACAGCGATTCTGATAGTTAAACTTGAATCCGGCAGAGTCTTGGCGTTCAATGGCAGAAGTTCTCCGAAGATCCCCTTTCTGAAGGCTTCGGGGTGCTATTTATAGACGTTGGAGGCCCAGATCTTGCTGAAACTTCGTGAGACTCCTTCTGGCACGTGAGTGGGCCCACGCGACCGACCCCACCAAGTTTCGTCTCGATCTGACATCGGTTCGAAGTGATTTCGAACCCATCAAGAAATGGTCCAATCGAGCTGAATCTTGGCAGGAACAATCTTTACCTCATATGGAAACTACTGTGAAAATTTGGTTGCATTTGGATGTGTGGTTAAGGAGATATGCTCGGTTCGAAATTAGCATTTTCGGTTGGCTGTGTCGTTCGAACCCATGAGTTCGAACCCATGATTTCGAATCCATCAGTGCACGTGGGCTTGCAGTGACGTGGCGCGCATTTTTCGAATCGATCCTAACTTATCTCCGAATGGACCGCTTCGACTCCGTGAACTACGGCGAACACGTCATCCAAACCAATTGACTCGGTGGATTCGAAATAGGAAGTATTCCTGGTTTCGAACGTGACTGATTCGAATCCAGGAATCCTTATGGGTTCGAACTTGATCGGTTCGAAATGGGTCACTCGATGGGTTCGAAGTGAGGATGTGAGGCTGAGTGAAGTCATGGATTCGAAGGTGATGGAGTCGAAGGCGATGGAGTCGAGGCAGGTACTAGCTGATGGGTTCGAACGTGGCTTGGGTTCGAACTTCATGGCTTCGAAGGCAAGGACGTGGATGGGTTCGAACTAGGTGGGTTCGAAGGAGAGGGCGTGGATGGGTTCGAACAGTATGGGTTCGAACAAGATGGGTTCGAACTTCATGGTTTCGAACCAGACAATTGACTATTTCTCTTCACACTGAATCCACCATATCTTGAGTATACGAACTCGGATTGACTTGAAACTTGAAATGATGGCTCCTACAACCTTTCTTGTCGTGTCCTATCAATTGTGGCCTGATCAGGACTCGGGAAAAATTCATCGATATCCATAGCTAAGTGAAGTATATCCAATCTCTGAGATGAACTGTTTCCCGTTTTCGACCAATCTTTTGGTATCACGGCTTTGCCAAAAAGCGGGATAACACTTTGCCCCCCAAAACATGCCTTGCTGTAGGAAGGTGTGTTTTGTAATGCCTTGAGTTGGATGTTCGTATCCGATCATCAACCTGCAAAGAACTCAATAGTTTCATATGTCCTCAAATGACGATCGTTTGGGATCGAGCCATTTGGGATGAAGTGCGGCCGTTCATGGTCAAGCGCTCAACTTCAAATGACGATCGTTCGTGATCGAGTCATTCGAGGGGAAGTGCGACCGTGCGCGGTCGAGCGTATAAATTCATGCTTCGATCGTTCGGGGTCGTATGCCGCTTGAAGTGAATCGGGACCGTTCGCGGTCCGTGCCGTTCGTGGCATAAGATGGAATAGGACCGTTCGCGGTCGATGCCGTTCGCGGCGAATGATGAGATGGGACCGTTCGCGGTCGACTGCCGTTCGTGGCAAATGATGATCGTTCGCGACCAAGTGTCGTTCAAGGCGAATGGTGACCGTTCGAGGTCGGATTTCATAATCAGTGAGCCATGACCGTTCGCGATCGATGGCGTTCGAGGCAGGAAGTGATCGTTCGCGATCGTGTGCCGTTCGAGGCAAATCTGTGACCGTTCGCGGTCTGTGCCGTTCAAGGCAGAAAGTGATCGTTCGCGATCGTGTGCCGTTCGAGGCGAATTCGTGACCGTTCGTGGTCGGATGTCGGACCTCAAGTGACGACCGTTCGCGATCAAGCCATTGAGGTAAGGTGAGTTATGACTGTTCGAAGTCGGGTGCCGTTCGAGGCGGATTGTGTGTGTGCCCGGGAGGGCTTGGTGTTATCGATGCCAGGGTCACGTTCGGGTGAGTTCCTGGATCGTTTGCATGGGCGGTTCATCGCCGTCTCAGAGCATACCTAAGGATCGTTCGCGATCCCGTACATGTGTAAGTAGCTTAGCCATTCCAGAGTTATCAGAATCAAATATCTATTACACGGATGAGTTTCAAAAACAATTGTCCAAACAAACAGAGTCTAAATGTTCAAATTAAAGCGAAATGAAAGTAAAGCATGGATGTCAAAGTGTAAGTTCCCACTACAAAACGGTCAACGATCATTCAGAGCATGTCTGGAGATCGTTCGCGATCTCGCACATGTGTAAATGATTTAATTGCGTTAGTGGAAGCTTACAACTTGTTCATCGTTATCTTACTCAATTGATAACCATACGGTGCCTTGATTCGGGGTCGCCCCTAGCTGATGTGGACGGTGGTCGTTCTGGTTCCGCCACAGGAGCTCGTCTCCTTACATATTGAAGGAGCATACCATTCCTGATATGCCCTTCCACCTCGTCCTTCAGGTGCCTACAATCATTAGTGTTATGACCATTTAATTCATGGAATACACAGAACTTATCTGATTTCCTTTCGTCAGAAGTAGGATCCCTTCGCATTGGCCTACGATACGGAATCTGTTCTTTGGTATCCTGATAAATTCGTTCCAGGCTCTCGTTCAACTCAGCGTAGGTGGTGAATCGCGGCTCCCTCCGTTGCCGCTTTGATCTGTCTCTGTCATTCTCAATCTTTCTTTTACCTTTATCCGAATCTTTTTTAAGAGGCTTTTCGTCTCTAAATGCAAAAACTTCTATCCCATCTCCTTCTTCTCTCTCGGCATTCGCATCTTCTAATCGTAAAAACTTTTCTGCTTCATGATAGAATTCCTCCAGATCAATGGGTGGATCTTTAGTCAATGAATTCTTGAACTCTGTGCCGTCAGCTATTCCGGACACAGCTGCCATTACCACCATGGACGGATCCGCTCTATCCACTGAAGCTGCTGCTGCATTAAATCGTGCTAAATAACTTCTCAAGGTCTCTCCGGCTTTTTGCTTTAGGGTTGCCAGAGTCATCACGTTCTTGGGTCTCGTAATATGGACCCTGAATTGCCTCATAAATCTCTCCACTAAACCATTCCATGTTCCGATGGATCCGTTCTCCAGCTGTCTAAACCATAGTGCAGCGATATCTGTCAAGTACAATGGAAAACATCGGGCCATAACCTCCTCCGATGCCCCCAGTACTTCTATATGCCTCATATATTTTGTCAGATGGACCGTGGGGTCCGTTCTCCCGTCATACATATCCAATGATGGTAGTTTGAAATCAGGCGGGTTCCTAGCTTGCCTGATTGCTGAAGTAAAAGGACTTCTATTGACATCTTCCAAATCTTTGTTCACCATACCGCCTCTCAAAGCTCTCCTAACTATCTCTGCTAATCGGTCATTGTCTCCGAGATGTAATCCTTGTTCACTACTTCCAACCTGCCCCCCGAGTTCACGAGGTAACTCCGGGATCTGCCCCCTTGACTGAGCGTTCACTCCTCTACTACTCCTAGGTTGCGCAGATCCTTCTCTTTCTCTTTCCAAGATTGGGTCAACATTCTCCATATGTGTGCCCCTTAGCTCTGGTGCCACGCCGGACGGTCCCGCTCCGTTCTGGACTCCATTGGCTTCCCTATTTTGTGCTCCAAGCTGTCCTATCTGTTGGAATAAACTCTGGATCATTTCCTCTTGCCTCTTCATCATAGTTTCCATCTCGTCCCTAGTAATGTATATCGATGGTTGATTTGCTCCTGAGGAAGCCTCTTGGCTTCCTTGTGGTTCACTTCTCTCAGTCCTTGGCCTCCTACTCGATTGTCTTGCCATAATTCCTAGATCTGAACTCCTGAATTTTCAAATTCAACTTCTTCCTGAATTAGTTTCTCAGTGAAAGCACCAAAATGTTTGCGCCAAAATTGGTCACAAACACCCAATATCACGAAAGCACCCGTTTACGCACTCAACTCGATAATAATCAACACAGAACTCAGCAACAATCAATATAGAATTCAGCTCTAAGTAACAAATCACAGTAATTCACAAGCAACAATCACAAACACAGGATTTATAGTGGTTCGGCGTTCGTGCCTACGTCCACTTTGAAGAGTTTCTCTTTATTGCTTTGCTCGATTCAATCGATTACAATGGATTACAGCTGATAATTGCTTTGAAATCTGAATACAACAGCGATTCTGATAGTTAAACTTGAATCCGGCAGAGTCTTGGCGTTCAATGGCAGAAGTTCTCCGAAGATCCCCTTTCTGAAGGCTTCAGGGTGCTATTTATAGGCGTTGGAGGCCCAGATCTTGCTGAAACTTCGTGAGACTCCTTCTGGCACGTGAGTGGGCCCACGCGACCGACCCCACCAAGTTTCGTCTCGATATGACATCGGTTCGAAGTGATTTCGAACCCATCAAGAAATGGTCCAATCGAGCTGAAACTTGGCAGGAACAATCTTTACCTCATATGGAAACTACTGTGAAAATTTGGTTGCATTTGGATGTGTGGTTAAGGAGATATGCTCGGTTCGAAATTAGCATTTTCGGTTGGCTGTGTCGTTCGAACCCATGAGTTCGAACCCATGATTTCGAATCCATCAATGCACGTGGGCTTGCAGTGACGTGGCACGCATTTTTCGAATCGATCCTAACTTATCTCCGAATGGACCGCTTCGACTCCGTGAACTACGGCGAACACGTCATCCAAACCAATTGACTCGGTGGATTCGAAATAGGAAGTATTCCTGGTTTCGAATGTGACTGATTCGAATCCAGGAATCCTTATGGGTTCGAACTTGATCGGTTCGAAATGGGTCACTCGATGGGTTCGAAGTGAGGATGTGAGGCTGAGTGAAGTCATGGATTCGAAGGTGATGGAGTCGAAGGCGATGGAGTCGAGGCAGGTACTAGCTGATGGGTTCGAACGTGGCTTGGGTTCGAACTTCATGGCTTCGAAGGCAAGGACGTGGATGGGTTCGAACTAGGTGGGTTCGAAGGAGAGGGCATGGATGGGTTCGAACAGTATGGGTTCGAACAAGATGGGTTCGAACTTCATGGTTTCGAACCAGACAATTGACTATTTCTCTTCACACTGAATCCACCATATCTTGAGTATACGAACTCGGATTGACTTGAAACTTGAAATGATGGCTCCTACAACCTTTCTTGTCGTGTCCTTTCAATTGTGGCCTGATCAGGACTCGGGCAAAATTCATCGATATCCATAGCTAAGTGAAGTATATCCAATCTCTGAGATGAACTGTTTCCCGTTTTCGACCAATCTTTTGGTATCACGGCTTTGCCAAAAAGCGGGATAACAATGTTGCCTTCGAGTTTGTTCCTTCGGGTTTGTTTCCTTTGGGATAGTGTTTTCAGACTGTCTCCTTCTGGCTCATCACCTTCAGGATAGTGTCCTCAGACTATCTCCTCTGGGTGTTGTCTCTTATGGATCCTTGTTATACAATACTGAGCTCGAGCATCTTTTTTTTCATTGAGATTTATATTCCCTAGGTATCTCCCTTCGGTGTTGGTCTTTTTGAGCCGCACGATATATATAGCGGTTACCTTGCGAAACTTGTGTTACCTTCATTGGTATTTATTAATTGCCTTTTTGGCTTGTTTGGGATATTCATATCCTTTGTTTATTGATTTTCAGATGATATGAGGTTTATTATGATTCATCTTTTGTTAGATGATTTTGTTATCTCTTTTAGAGACATTTTTTATACTTTATGACCTTGCAAGTTTATCGTTGTTCAGTTTATCTAGCTAAATTGTTTAGCTAGACCGACCCGTGTATCTCATACTCGGGTCAGACCGAGATGTTTCAAGTTAGGTACTTTTGGACTTAACCTATTTTGCTTCCGCATGGACTATTCAATTAGCCCCTTTTTATTATACCTTTTGTGTATCCTTTCTATTGTAACTCTGATATGTATTCTTTTGGATTCGCTTGTATATTGTGGTTTGCTATACCACTTGACATGTATCAGTTTGTATACTCTGTTACGTATCAGTATATGTGTATATGATGATCTATTGTTCTTTGATGTATATTACATTTGAGTTGTTATGTTATGTTCTGATAGATCCTCCAGCCACCTATGGTTTTGTTTTAAATATTCTTTGGATATGTCGATCTGCTTGGTATGATAATTGTTGATGTATTCAATCGATAGTTAAAGCAAGGCTATAGATGGTCGCTCCTATCCAGCTCTATTCTTCGTATTAGCAGACGGTATTATCTAGTAATACTCTTTGCTAATGTGGGTCTCGGAGTGGGGCGTCACAACCCTACCTTGCCACCGCCTTGCCACACGATGACCTAAAAATCACGCTGCTTTTTTTCTCGTGACCACAAGCACACGAGCTACCTTCGGCCGCAACCCCGACCCCCAATCATTTCCAGATCGCCAAGAATTGGAAAATGAACAGATTCCGCTCAACCCCCGATACCCCTCCACATACACAGTTAAAAATCAAGAATTTAACACCAAAATTCATCATTTCTAAGTCGAATCCGATTATATATGTGAACCTTAAAATTATGATTGTCGAATTTTCTGATATATTTTATTTTTACTATAAATTAGTTCTTACCTGATAATTACTTAATATCTTCTCTTGAAACCGTTTTAAAAATATCATTTCATCAATACAAGCAAGTTTCCTTTGATGATCATAACCCAAAAGTGATTGTGTGAAGAGAAATTAATTTTTGAATGCAATTTGGGGTCTGTTAAAACAAGAACAGAGGCCAGAACAGACACGCATATATATATATATATATATATATATATATATATATATATATATATATATAAACACACACACAGAGTAATTCAAACATATATATTAGGCAAACCCATTTATACATCCATGCAAGACATATTCATTCATTTCTACCATGCATAAGATGATTTAACTTAGAAGGTTGAAGTTTACTCACCTTAAAACTTGAACAGAGGAAACAGAGTTTGGAACTTGAAAACTGTAACTGATCTTTGCTCTGAACTTCTTTTTATTAAGTTGGATTTGAATTCTACTTTGCTTTTAGTTGAACTTGAACTTGAATCTTTTGCTTCAGTTGTAAACTAGGAGATGTTTGCTTAGCTTCCACTTTTTATTTTCTGATTTTGTTTGTTTGAAAGAATGATGAAAGAAGAAAGAAGATGAGATGTATATGAAAGTTAGATACAACACCTGGTTTTTCTTCTTTAAATCATTTTCTTTTCTTTTTTATTAAACGAAGAAATCCAATTAAAAAGCAAATTTGACACTTGTATACATGTGTCTTCATCAAGCTTACAAATGTCCTTATGCCTACATTTTATATTATCTATGTTTATTATTTATTTCATGTAACTTAAAAGAAATATTATAAACCTTTTTATTTATTCTTATTTTAATCTACTTAAGTTAAAGTAATTTAATTAAAAACTATATATGTACACACTATTGTTTAAAAATGTAGAGTTTAAAATTAATTAATTTTGATAAATTTATTTTGAACTTCTAATCATAGTTTCTATTCACAATCTATATATGTATATAGTAATTAGAAAACGTATATTTTTTTATTAGTTTGAAAAGATAAGTTTGCCAATTCTAAATAATTATATTAGAAGATCATTAAATTAAATTTTGCCAATACTTAATTTGTAACGACCCGTATAAATTCGATATTAAAATGAATTAAATAAATAAGATTTTTAATTTAAATTTAGAGAGAAATAGAAATCTTATTTATTTATATGAAAGAGAATGCTGAAATTTGATGTATCAAGGGTAATTAGAATTTACAAATTAAATTATATATTGCAATATATAGTAATAGTGGAAATTGTTGCAATTGATATAAAGTTTGAATAAGTAAATTTAGGCAAGTATTGAATGTATCAATGGAATAAAATATTGATTTATGGAAATTTAATGTAAACGGAGGTAATAAAGTAATGCAGGACAATAAATAACGTAAATAGTACAATCCCTTTTTATTTGTAAACGATTGTAAGCTGTTAAATTTTTGAAATGGGAAATTTGAAAATAGATTCAAATTGTATGTTAGATAATAAATTGCAATAATTGAAGTTAATAATTAATGGGTTAAAGGGAATACCAATTTATTCATAAAGTGAATATAAGTGAATGTAACAAAATAAATAGGAAACAACAATTATTCATAAGTGATGGTTGATGTAAAAGGAATAACTAATTGGATTTTGAATCAAAATTTGTATGTGTGCATATATTTAATGGAATATGAGAAAAACAAAATGTAAGGATTTGATTAATATATACGTTACTTATTCAGGGTATTAAATAAAATTGGGAATCCAATTGTAATTAATGGTAATAATGTTGGTATTAGTTAATAAATTTACTTCCAATGCAATACCCATAAATGAATGGAATGAAATGAATGTATGTAAATGTATACTAGGTTATTTATCAAATAAAAAGAAATAAAAGTAAATATCGAATTTGATTGATGAATAAATATGCGTTGAATAATAACTGAATGTAAAGTTAATGGTAATGGTATAAAATCAAAATAAGATAATGAATTTCAATAATTGTAGGTTGATATTAAGGTGTGAATGGGAAAGTGATTGTTATATAAATTGAATGGAATTCAAATTGATGGAAAAGTAAATGGGTACTTAGTAATAGATGTAAACGGACTTAAAAATGGAATTTATTTAATTAATAGATATAACGGATAAGGATACTTATAAATGTGGGATTGAGAGTTTTACAAAAATTATTATGAGTTATATTTATATTCAGTCATTCAATTTAATTTGTAAATCATTGAAATAAATGGTACGTTTAAATAAATTTAGGTAATAATAGGGAATAACGTAAATAAATTCTTCATTAAATGATGGTTCGAGTATATAAAGAATGGAGGTAAAACTTTATAAATTGATTTGAATCTAAAATTTAATGAAAGGAGTAACTGGAATTAAATGGATCAAATGTTTGAAGTTTCGAAAATTTTAATTTAGATAAAAGGGGTATGCATTTATGTAATAGAGTATGAATCTATTGTTAAATTTATTTATAAATGGCAGTTTGGTAAATGAAAGGGTGCAAAAGTAAGCTTGTCAGTATATTTAAAGTAATATATGATAATAGGTTTAATCGAAATAAATGAAAAATTAAATTCTAAATATTACATTTATAGGGATTTAAGTGTAATCGAAGAATGTTAGGATAATAAATTTTGAATCTAATATTAAATCCATCTATTTGAAATATACGAATGGAATAACCATTGATTTCTTTGATTAAATATAATTTTTTAGAAAGTTAAATTATAATTTGTGAATTTAATGAAATTAAGGATTTATATTAAAATTTATAAATTTACCTTCTTTAATTTGACATCTAAACTTGTTTGAAATTTTGTAAATGATTAAGAAAGTTTAAGAGTGACAAAATGGGTCAAATTCTAGAATCTAAATATAAAATTTGTTTAATTTATTTATTTTAAATTTATTTAATTAATATAAAAATAGCCATTTTGGCCACGGACTCGGATTTCGACGAAACAAGTTTCATCGGATCCGTAACAGTGAATTATTGTAGGGTTTCAATTTTCGTGGCGATCGGACTTGTCGTTTGATCGTACGAACGCGATACGCCTTGAAATCGATTTAATTGAAATCAATTTGAAATCAATTTGGAATTTTTGTTTTCAGCATAACTTCTTCATACGACCGAACTTGGACGTGAAACTTTTTCCATCGCGTTCAGAATATTTTAAAATACCTATTTCGATATATGGGTTTACCCAATTTCGTTCCGGGGTCAGAACGGGCTTTTTGGGCCACGTTGGCGTTAGCACGTTTGTTTATCGGATCCATCTATTCGAATTTCTAACCTATCCATATAAACCCAGTTATAAACCCTAGCCCATCTATTCTCATTTGTTGTGCGTTCATTTCATCATTTCCATCTCTTCTTCCAATGGCTAGAAACCCTAGATCCAAATTCAAACTTCAAACAATCCAAATCAAAAGTTGAAAATTCAAAAATCTCAGAAAAATTCCAAAAAAATATATGTTGGAGCTCTCTATGAGCTTAATCTTCCAGTACTATTCGTTTTTCGAATCGATGGACAGTTTACCCAGAAATTACGAATCAACACAGGCCGTTCGTAGGGGAGTTTGATCAATCCAACGGTGGATCTACGTCCTTAGGTCGATCGGGAAGCATGGGTGCGTAGAGGAAGACGAGTTGGTTCGATCTATGTGGTTAGTTCGTCGCGGTGGTGCCTGGAATCGCCAAAAATTGGCTCGAAGGGGGGCGACGGTCGCACGTGCAAGGGGGCACCGGAGGCGGCCGGTCGGCCTGTAGTGGGGCGCCTCGGCGAGGCCAAGGCGATGGCAGTCTCTGATCGAGGCGGATTAACTTGTGGAGACGGCAAAAATTTTATGGAAGTTGGGACGTGCGGCGGCTGTAGGTGGTGTTCGAACGCGAGGGGTAGGGTTTCTGTACAGAGAGTGTTGCGCGCGTTTAGTTGGGGGGTGATGTGGCAATGGTTCAGTGGTTAGTTTATTTTTAATTTTATTTGTTTTCAATCGTTTTAAATCGCTATAACTTCTGCGTACGTTATCCATTTCACACGAAACTTTTTTTGTTAGGATCGTAATTAAATTCCAGATCTTTTGACGCTGGTATGGACAGATTTAGAGACCGTCAAATTTTTGGATTTAAATTGGATTTGAATTCAATTAAAATCCAAAAGGTGAGTGTTTTAACCCACTCACAACTTCTAAAATTTCTTATGTTTGTTAATTTGAATTTAGATATGGATAGAAATTTATTTATGACTGTTTGGCATGTTTTATTCATTATTTTTGTTTAAACACATTTATTTAATATAACTATTAATTAATTTGATTATTGCATATAAATTGATAGTAAATTTTTTTATTTATTTGCATATAAACTGATAGTTGAATAGTTAATAAATTTATTTTGAATATAAACTGTTAGTTAATAACTGTCATTTATTTCCTGTTATATTGCATATGCTATATATATTGGTGTTTGTTTAAATTTATGATGATTGAAATAAATTTATGATGATGAAATAAATTAATGATGATTGAAATAATGGTTGATGATTGATATTTGGGTGAATGGATGCTATATTTATATTGTATAAACTACAAGTCATCATGCATTTTCATTTCAATCGGGATTGCGGTTTGAAATGATATACAACCGCATTTTTTATTTTAAATTGCGGATTGAAATGATAAACATCCGTATCACTTGACCATAGGGTAGAAAATTTTATACAGGCACCGCGGTAAATATATAAAATTATTTTTGAAATATTTTACTATGGTTTTGTAAAGCTATATATATATGGTTTATGGGATATTGATTTGGTTATTTATATATATCTATCGTAAATTTTCAGTTTTTTAAGCTTTGTATAAATTTGATTTGAAGTATAAAATAAAGTTTGATTTTTAAGATCAAATACGATTAAGCATTTATTTAAAAATTTAATTTCTGGAAGTTCTATTTGACTTAAATGAGGATAAGGTTGGAAGTTGAATATTAAGTTAAATTGGAATTAAATAAAAAGTTAGAATTTCTAATGGATATGATTTTTGTAACTTGATTTTTGTGTAAAGTGATTTGAATGAATATCAGGTTGATTTAAATGAATATATCAAGTTAATAAATTGAAAGATTATCCAGTTATGTGAAGTTATAAGTTTTATTTAAAGTATATTGAATTCATTAAGTAAACATTTCAAGTCTAAAAAATGAAGTAATTGAATTTGATATATATGGGATAGTCAAATGAGTTTGTTTCTGAAATGGTGTAATATTTAAAGCTTTGAAACGTAAAAATTTAAAATGGCATTTGGAAGTTTAAATCGATATTTGGAATTGATTTGTGAAATGTTAAGAAGCTATTTTATTTTATAAAAGTAATTTATTATTTAACCATTTGAGAGATGGAATTTGTTCCAAAGTTATGGTTTTCAAGGTAGTATAATTTGGAAATATCATATTCAAGAGTTTTGATTTCTAAATATTTTACTTTGAAACCACTATGATTTTTGGAAAGAATATATTGGAAAATAAAGATGATATCATATTGTTTTGGGTTTTAAAAGGAAATGATATCATATTTATATGGTTTTGAAATGGATATTATATTCTGGTTTTAAAAGTATAAATTATTTTAAACGACTCGGTGTTATAATAACGTTTGGTTGTTGAAGAGATCGGGATCGGAAGTTGTCATACTCTCTGCCAACTCCGAAAACCACTTTAACAACCGTGTACGCGGTGGAGATTCCAGAATGAAGTAGGTTGGTGGAGGCGTTTCCTGCAAGGTAAATACGTGGACCCGACTCCCGTGAGTTGGCATAAGGTGGCTAAAACAGGAGCGATTCTCGGGCCAATGAGGTCATTCCTCTGATCGAACACTCCTCTTCGATATTATACTTTGACTTTGGATTGATTCAGTGGCCACTTTTACTTTGATTTTTGGGGGAGTTTGTTTCGAGGTGGGCGGTAGCTGCGGCTACGCGTTTCCATCAGCCCGGATAGCAATTGGTATATCTACCCTGGCATTGCTTAGTTGTGCCGTGTTACCTACCCTTGTACGAGTTTGGATTTCTCCCGTAGCCCGTGTGGTATCCTCTGGTGGCTTCCCGATCAGGAGGGACTATGATATTGGATGGACTACTGGGACTATTACGTGTTAAGGGCTATATGGGTAACCCCTTAATGCTAAGAAAAGAGTAAGTTTATTTTACAATTAGACACTATTATAATAGCGCAATATACTACATAGTAAATAGTTTAACGGATCCTTAGGAGATGTAAATCCTGAGCATCTCTTGAGTTACTGCACTCATATTTATTTCTGTTAATTTAACTCACATAAGATCTTTTAGTTCTGACTCGAGTGTTTTTGTTTTTCAAATTCGCTCGGGTCAGTCCGAGCGTTTCAGGATTTGAAGACTTAATTCTGGAGGACGAAGACGAATATTTCATCATTATTATTATTATATTATATAGTTCCACTACACACTGTATTCCGCTGCATTGGTATTTATTGGTATGTGAACACTGGTATTTATTGTATAAAGAAGAATCAAATGTTTTGAAACAGTTTTATGAACTGTATATTTATTATTATATTTTATCCTTCGTTGTGAGATTCTGTCTAGTTTTTTTTCTCTTCTCTATTTTTCTTATTTACCCCATAAAAATCCGCTCTTCCGTATTGTTTGAATTGGCACGTGTGTCGATTTAAAGCGTGCGAAAAGGTGGGACATTACAGTTGGTATCAGAGCTTTGGTTTAACGATAAAACCTTGGCTTTGTGGGGTTTGAGTCTTTATTAATAGGGTAGTAATACCCTATGGGAGTCACTGAGAGTATATATATGAGAGAGCGTATTTGTTAGTGTTATAAAAAGGTTTTAATATTGTGTTAATCTATTCCGTTTTGTATTTATAAATTCTGGTTGGTGCATGGGACGCTGTGACATCAATAGGGATTTCTAAACACTTAATATGATAGACCGACATAATATTTGTTTTAATATAGGTGAATGAAATAATTTTACCTTTCATATTTTCTATAAAATAATTTTTCAAATAATATCTATATTTGGCTGTAATAGATTGGTTGTTAGGTAATAAAGCGTAAATAATAATAGAAATAAGGTTGAAAAAAATAAAATAAATGAAATTTGGAAATTTAGAACTTAAGTTCCGGGGTTTTGAAATTTCTTTTAAATAAATTTTGGAATATAATAATATTGTTATAGGTATTTTCTGATAAATATTTCAATATAATTCGAAAGAATCGTTTTAAAGAAGATTTTTGAGGAAATAAGTTTTGTACTTTCCTATCTGTCGTTGGAAAATAATTTCGGTGATGGCGGCCGCATCATCGACTTTCATTTTCGAGTTTCGAAGGGGAAAGGCCGCTGTAGTAGCTCTACTGCAGATTCATCTTTGAAAAATATATAAATTTTGAATTGTTTTAAATATAATTAGAAATATATAAGTTGTAAGAATATATTTATCTATTGTTTTAAAATAAATTGAAATTTAACCTGGTATTATATTCTTAAATTTCCATTAATTAATTGTTTCAATTATTATAGTGAATTGAAACATAGGTAATTAATAAATTAAAACACCTAAAGGAAATAAGAGATTTAATGATAGGTTATGAATGGTCTTAAATGAAAGTTGAAATTATAACCTATGAAATAAAGAATATTGTTATTGAACGTTAAATTTACCATAGGAAATAAGAAACTTGTATAACTTTCAAGTATATTCTTTAAAAACATATATAACTTACCAAATATTAAAAGTTGAAATGGTTAATAAGAAATGTAATAGAAATGTGTACAAGTAAAAGTAGGTAATGAAGTATGCAATGAATTGCTATTATAAATGAGAATTTAATGGTGTAAACTTAAGTAAATAAAATGAAATTCTTAAATAAATAAGGATTGATGTGTAGGGTTATAAACTTAAGTATGATTTAAATGCTACTAGTTGAATATAATGGAAAGTAGTAATATAAATAAATGACTGCAAACCCTAGTCAAAGAATTAATAAAATCCTTTACTTATAAGAATGGATGTATAAGGTTAAGAATTTAAGTGTAATTAAAAGGGTTACTATAATAAAAAATAATATAAATATAAGAATTGAATAAATGATTGAAATTGAGAAGTGCATTAAATATAATACAAATAAAAGAAACTTACATGACCTGAATAAATAAAAACGAATAATTGTAAGTAATAAGTAGAAATAAAGGAAACAACCACTGAATGAGAAAATAAAATTTAAAGTTTATTAGAAATAAATGTAAATTGTAAAAGGAAAATTTATGTGGTTTGAATAAATGAAAGGAAATCAAACAACTAAAGTATGTAATGAATTTATACAAGTTAATTTGATTTGTTGGTTTAAATTGATATTGTTTGATCTATGGTTGGTTGGGTAAGGAAATTTGAAGTTGTTGGATGAATAATAATCTATTTTATTCCATCTAAGACCGTTGAGTAAATGATGCACTTGATAGTTATTTTTCACTCCGTACAATTCCAAGTTTTGAACCTGAACAACTATTTGCTTGTTGATTGAATGGTTGTTTTGTTTCTTGTGTATGTTGTTTGTTGAAATGGATGGTTGTGTATTGATTTGTTGTTAGGAATTGAAACCACTCAAATATTTCACTTTATATAAATTGTTAACCCTCAGATTTTATAAATAAAATGCAGGTTATGGAAGCAATTGTTACTACTTTTGGTTCCATAAATTTAGCGTAAATTGCCCGACAAATAGGTACGTGTTCGGATTACGGTTTATAGCACTAATTTATATATTTTTCCGTGTAGGGATATATATTGTTTTGGGAAATATTTGTGTATATTGTTATATTTTGATATTTTATTTTCTCCCGAGCCCCTTCGTACAAAGGAGACTCTGCCAAAATTTTCCGTAAAATTTTAGACTTAGAATATTTTGAAAATGTTTTCCAAACTTTAGTAATTTAAGTATATAAAGATATAATGATTATAAAACGGGTATATTTTATTTAAGGAAATAAATTTAATAAATTATTGGTTATAAGTTAAATATTTTGAATAAGATGAATTGTTATTTAATTTTTCTTTTCCCTTCTTCTCCTTTTCGGGGACGAAAACTTTTGAGTGGGGGAGAGTGTAACGACTCGTATAAATTTGATATTAAAATGAATTAAATTAATAAGATTTTTAATTTAAATTTAGAGAGAAATAGAAATCTTATTTATTTATATGAAAGAGAATGCTGAAATTTGATGTATCAAGGGTAATTAGGATTTACAAATTAAATTATATATTGCAATATATAGTAATAGTGGAAATTGTTGCAATTGATATAAAGTTTGAATAAGTAAATTTAGGCAAGTATTGAATGTATCAATGGAATAAAATATTGATTTATGGAAATTTAATGTAAACGGAGGTAATAAAGTAATGCAGGACAATAAATAACGTAAATAGTACAATCCCTTTTTATTTGTAAACGATTGTAAGCTGTTAAATTTTTGAAATGGGAAATTTGAAAATAGATTCAAATTGTACGTTAGATAATAAATTGCAATAATTAAAGTTAGTAATTAATGGGTTAAAGGGAATACCAATTTATTCATAAAGTGAATATAAGTGAATGTAACAAAGTAAATAGGAAACAATAATTATTCATAAGTGATGGTTGATGTAAAAGGAATAACTAATTGGATTTTGAATCTAAATTTGTATGTGTGCATATATTTAATGGAATATGAGAAAAACAAAATGTAAGGATTTTATTAATATATATGTTACTTATTCAGGGTATTGAATAAAATTGGGAATCCAGTTATAATTAATGGTAATAATGTTGGTATTAGCTAATAAATTTAATTTCAATGCAATACCCATAAATGAATGGAATGAAATGAATGTATGTAAATGTATACTAGGTTATTTATCAAATAAAAAGAAAGAAAAGTAAATATCGAATTTGTTTGATGAATACATATGCGTTGAATAATAACTGAATGTAAAGTTAATGGTAATGGTATAAAATCAAAATAAGATAATGAATTTCAATAATTATAGGTTGATATTAAGGTGTGAATGGGAAAGTGATTGTTATATAAATTGAATGGAATTCAAATTGATGGAAAAGTAAATGGGTACTTAGTAATAGATGTAAACGGACTTAAAAATGGAATTTATTTAATTAATAGATATAACGGATAAGGATACTTATAAATGTGGGATTGAGAGTTTTACAACAATTATTATGAGTTATATTTACATTCAGTCATTCAATTTAATTTGTAAATCATTGAAATAAATGGTACGTTTAAATAAATTTAGGTAATAATGAGGAATAACATAAATAAATTATTCATTAAATGATGGTTCAAGTATATAAAGAATGGAGGTAAAACTTTATAAATTGATTTGAATCTAAAATTTAATGAAAGGAGTAACTGGAATTAAATGGATCAAATGTTTGAAGTTTCGAAAATTTTAATTTAGATAAAAGGGGTATGCATTTATGTAATAGAGTATGAATCTATTGTTAAATTTATTTATAAATGGCAGTTGGGTAAATGAAAGGGTGCAAAAGTAAGCTTGTCAGTATATTTAAAGTAATATATGATAATAGGTTTAATCAAAATAAATGAAAATTTAAAATCTAAATATTACATTTATAGGGATTTAAGTGTAATCGAAGAATGTTAGGATAATAAATTTTGAATCTAATATTAAATCCATCTATTTGAAATATATGAATGGAATAACCATTGATTTCTTTGATTGAATATAAATTTTTAGAAAGTTAAATTATAATTTGTGAATTTAATGAAATTAAGGATTTATATTAAAATTTATAAATTTACCTTCTTTAATTTGACATCTAAACTTGTTTGAAATTTTTTAAATGATTAAGAAAGTTTAAGAGTGATAAAATGGGTCAAATTCTAGAATCTAAATATAAAATTTGTTTAATTTATTTATTTTAAATTTATTTAATTAATATAAAAATAGCCATTTTGGCCACGGACTTGGTTTCGACGAAACTAGTTTCATCGGATCCGTAACAGTGAACTATTGCAGGGTTTCAATTTTCGTAGCGATCGGACTTGTCGTTTGATCGTACGAACGCGAAACGCCTTGAAATCGATTTAATTGAAATCAATTTGGAATTTTTGTTTTCAGCATAACTTCTTCATACGACCGAATTTGGACGTGAAACTTTTTCCATCGCGTTCAGAATATTTTAAAATACCTATTTCGATATATGGGTTTACCCAATTTCGTTCCGGGGTCAGAATGGGCTTTTTGGGCCACGTTGGCGTTAGCACGTTTGTTTATTGAATCCATCTATTCGAATTTCTAACCTATCTATATAAACCCAGTTATAAACCCTAGCCCATCTATTCTTATTTGTTGTGCGTTCATTTCGTCGGTTCCTTCTTTTCTTCCAATGGCTAGAAACCCTAGATCCAAATTCAAACTTCAAACAATCCATATCAAAAGTTGAAAATTCAAACGTCTCAGAAAAATTCCAAAAATATATATGTTGGAGCTCTCTATGAGCGTAATCTCCCAGTACTATTCGTTTTTCGAATCGATGGACCGTTTACCCAGAAATCACGAATCAACACAGGCCGTTCGTAGGGTAGTTTGATCGATCCAACTGTGGATCTACGTCCTTAGGTCGATCGGGAAGCATGGGAGCGTAGAGGAAGACGAGTAGGTTCGATCTATGTGGTTAGTTCGTCGTGGTGGTGTCTGGAATAGCCAGAAATTGGCTCGAAGGGGGGCGGCGGTCGCACGTGCAAGGGGGCATCGGAGGTGGCCGGTCGGCCTGAGGTGGGGCGCCTCGGCGAGGCCAAGGCGATGGCAGTCCCTGATCGAGGCGGCTTGGCTTGTGGAGACGGCAAAAATTTGATGGAAGTTGGGACGTGTGGCGGCTGTAGGTGGTGTTCGAACGCGAGGGGTAGGGTTTCTGTACAGAGAGTGTTGCGCGCGTTTAGTTGGGGGGTGACGTGGCAATGGTTCAGTGGTTAGTTTATTTTTAATTTTATTTGTTTTCAATCGTTTTAAATCGCTATAACTTCTGCGTACGTTATCCGTTTCACGCGAATTTTTTTTTGTTAGGATCGTAATTAAATTCCAAATCTTTTGACGCTAGTTTGGATAGATTTGGAGACCATCAAATTTTTGGATTTAAATTGGATTTGAATTCAATTTAAATCCAAATGGTGAGTGTTTTAACCCACTCACAACTTCTAAAATTTCTTATGTTTGTTAATTTGACTTTAGATATGGATAGAAATTTATTTATGACTGTTTGGCATGTTTTATTCATTATTTCTGTTTAAACGAATTTATTTAATATAACTGTTAATTAATTTGATTATTGCATATAAATTGACAGTAAAAAAATTTATTTATTTGCATATAAACTGATAGTTGAATAGTTAATAAATTTATTTTGAATATAAACTGTTAGTTAATAACTGTCATTTATTTCCTGTTATATTGCATATGCTATATATATTGGTGTTTGTTTAAATTTATGATGATTGAAATAAATTTATGATGATGAAATAAATTAATGATGATTGAAATAATGGTTGATGATTGATATTTGGATCAATGGATGCTATATTTAAATTGTATAAACTGCAAGTCATCATGCATTTTCATTTCAATCGGGATTGCGGTTTGAAATGTTATACAACCGCATTTTTTATTTTAAATTGCGGATTGAAATGAACAACATCCGTATCACTTGACCATAGGGTAGAAAATTTTACACAGGCACCGCGGTAAATATATAAAATTATTTTTGAAATGTTTTACTATGGTTTTGTAAAGCTATATATATATGGTTTATGGGATATTGATTTGGTTATTTATGTATATATATAGTAAATTTTCAGTTTTTTAAGCTTTGTATAAATTTGATTTGAAGTATAAAATAAATTTTGATTTTTAAGATCAAATACGATTAAGCATTTATTTAAAAATTTAATTTCTGGAAGTTCTATTTGACTTAAATGAGAATAAGGTTGGAAGGTGAATATTAAGTTAAATTGGAATTAAATAAAAAGTTAGAATTTCTAATGGATATGATTTTTGTAACTTGATTTTTGTGTAAAGTGATTTGAATGAATATCAGGTTGATTTAAATGAATATATCAAGTTAATAAATTGAAAGATTATCCAGTTATGTGAAGTTATAAGTTTTATTTAAAGTATATTGAATTCATTAAGTAAACATTTCAAGTCTAAAAAAATGAAGTAATTGAATTTGATATATATGGGATGGTCAAATGAGTTTGTTTTTGAAATGGTGTAATATTTAAAGCTTTGAAACGTAAAAATTTAAAATGGCATTTGGAAGTTTAAATCAATATTTGGAATTGATTTGTGAAATGTAAAGAAGCTATTTTGTTTTATAAAAGTAATTTAATATTTATCCATTTGAGAGATGGAATTTGTTTCAAAGTTATGGTTTTCAAGGTAGTATAATTTGGAAATATTATATTCAAGAGTTTTGATTTCTAAATATTTTACTTTGAAACCACTATGATTTTTGGAAAGAATATATTGGAAAATAAAGATGATATCATATTGTTTTGGGTTTTAAAAGGAAATGATATCATATTTATATGGTTTTGAAATGAATATTATATTCTGGTTTTAAAAGTATAAATTATTTCAAAGGACCGCGGTGTTATAATAACGTTTGGTTGTTGAAGAGACCGGAATCGGAAGTTGTCATACTCTCTGCCAACTCCGAAAACCACTTTAACAACCGTGTACGCGGTGGAGATTCCAGAATGAAGTAGGTTGGTGGAGGCGTTTCCTGCAAGGTAAATACGTGGACCCGACTCCCGTGAGTTGGCATAAGGTGGCTAAAACAGGAGCGATTCTCGGGCCAATGAGGTCATTCCTCTGATCGGACACTCCTCTTCGATATTATACTTTGACTTTGGATTGATTCAGTGGCCACTTTTACTTTGATTTTTGGGGGAGTTTGTTTCAAGGTGGGCGGTAGTTGCGGCTACGCGTTTCCATCAGCCCGGATAGCAATTGGTATATCTACCCTGGCATTGCCTAGTTGTGCCATGTCACCTACCCTATCGCGCCTTGTACGAGTTTGGATTTCTCCCGTAGCCCGTGTGGTATCCTCTGGTGGCTTCCCGATCAGGAGGGACTATAATATTGGATGGACTACTGGGATTATTACATGTTAAGGGCTATATGGGTAACCCCTTAATGCTAAGAAAAAAGTAAGTTTATTTTACAATTAGACACTATTATAATAGCGCAATATACTACATAGTAAATAGTTTAACGGATCCTTAGGAGATGTAAATCCCAAGCATCTCTTGAGTTACTGCACTCATATTTATTTCTGTTAATTTAACTCACATAAGATCTTTTAGTTCTGACTCGAGTGTTTTTGTTTTTCAAATTCGCTCGGGTAAGTCCGAGCGTTTCAGGATTTGAAGACTTAATTTCTGGAGGACGAAGACGAAGATTTCATTATTATTATTATTATATTATATGGTTCCACTGCACACTTTATTCCGCTGCATTGGTATTTATTGGTATATGAACTCTGATATTTATTATATAAAGAAGAATCAAATGTTTTGAAACAATTTTATGAACTGTATATTTATTATTATATTTTATCCTTCCGCTGTGAGATTCTGTCTAGTTTTTTTTTCTCTTCTCTACTTTTCTTATTTACCCCATAAAAATCCGCCCTTCCGTATGGTTTGAATTGGCACGTGTGTCGATTTAAAGCGTGCGAAAAGGTGGGACGTTACATAATTAATTATTAATTATATCAAAAGTATATAGATAAGGGTGTATATATATACACACACATTTTATACAATATTCTCTTATATTTTATTTCATATAAGCATAAATACATACATGCATATTTATATACTTATTGATATTCTATTCCTGAATTTAAATGGGGAAATATATTATTTATTTATTTACTATAAGATTTAACATTTTCAGAGATTTATAATTTAATATTTTTATAGTTTTCAAATCAATTTATATTTGTTCAGATATTTCCATTATCAAAAATTAATTTGTCCGACTAATAAAATTAACGTTTCAATGATTTAAACCAGTTAATTACCCAATTAACAGATGTTAAAAATCCGGGTCATCGCATTCCTCCCCCTTTAAATCTTTTCGTCCTAAAAAAGGAACAAAGAAAGAATATTAATTATACTGTTAATTATAAGTTAAATTATTCTAAAGTTTTAAAAGACTTTAAAATCTACATAATATAACCCAAAATAGCTTTTATAAAAATACTTTTTATAACTCGATGTCTCAACAGGTCCATCCTTGTTCTCACAGGAATTCGGTCATACGTTGATCAGGCGTAGGACTGAAAAATCTATAAGTATTTAGTAGACCCATTTTCAACACCCAGTGAAAATACTTAGAAAACATTTTTGTGAGAATGCTCTAGAAATCATCACCCCCTCCATGGATCGCAGTTAGCCCGATGATTACGTTGCCATCCCGACGAAACCATAGAAAACTGTAGGGACCCACACTCCTTGATTACACCTTGGAACCGCCACAGATCGCAGCTACACCCAGGGTTACATTGCCATCACGGCAAAAACCATATAACTATAGGCATCAATGCCCTTGAATTTCGCTGCAAAATAAAACTTCACTACATAGATCGCAGATTACATCAGTCGAGTCCCAATGTAGCCTATAGGCACTCACTGCTACACGACTTTCGTTATGTCCTCATAGATCGTAATCTACCGATGTTACGTCGCTTTCCCAGCGAAATCAAACGTAGACTTTAAGCAATCACTGCCCCTCGACTTTCGATATGGAATGCAGTAGATCGCATTTACAGCAGCGTTGCACTGCCGCCATAGCATAACCCCAATGTCTCTGTAGGCATCAACGCCATTGACTTTCGCTACCCCAACCACAATCCACAGGAACTACAGTTTAGTCCGGACATCCTCTGGGATCAAAATTTAGAACCCCATTAGGGCTCAAGGTAGAACCACCCTGTGGATCTCCTACTGTAAGTTTCAACTCTAAATGGGAGCGCCTTTTTCCCCGTAGCATTCTCGAAACATTTTATACTATACACATATAGTATCTTTTAAAACATACTCTTTATAGGAATCACGTATAAATCCCATATACACAAAATTGATATCTCAAAATTGATATCTCAAAATCGATAGTTCTCAGACTTGGCTTTCCAAATTCCCAAAATTTTCTTTTTCCCAAAATCAAAAGCCTTTATAAATCAACTGATTTTAAAAACCTTTTCCCAGTTCCATCCTAATAAAATTATTCATATATATGTGTGTGTGTGTGTGTGTGTATGAGTTTATTCCTTCAACTTGAAAAAAATCTTGGATTACTTCATACTTATATAAATTCCGATTTATACTTCAAATATTTTTCAAAGATCTTTTCTTCTGGTTATAAATTCAACAAGGGGAGTTTATCATATACAACAAATACACACACAAATATATATATATATATATATATATAATTTTATATATGCCAAATCAACATTCACGTTTGATCACTCCCCTCTCTTCACTTTCTCTCTTCTCCTAATCTACAGCGAACAATCCAAACCCAGATACACTGAGACACGCATGCACGTGCACATTGCGTCAGAGCCACACCGACCAACTATGACGATATCCCTAAGTCACCGTCGACTTCTTAGACCCTCCTAGCTACACAAAACCCCACTCTGACCCCACAATCGAAATCGAGCAAATCGAAGACATCGGGGTCGGATATCAGCGATACCTGGAACCACTTCGATTAGTAGCTACTATAATTCTTTATAGATTTGATTATAGAATCAAATAGGCTGGAATGGAATAAATTAAGTAAACTTGGCCATTTAAATTAAGTAACGGTACTTGATATTATTTTGTGAAATAAGTGTTTGGCTATAGCAAGATAAAAGTGAGGAACGAGTTACCTGGGTTTTCGAAGAAGTTTATAACATAAGAATTTCATATTTAATGGGTTTACTCACGCTGGTTTCCATCTTGACTCGGGTGTTACTTTATCGTAATGATCGGATCAGACCGAGTATTGCAGATTTTCAGGTTAGGACGTTCTGGAGCTCAGAAGACAAGCTGGATGGCAGGGGCGTATTAATTATATTCCGTTGTGAAGTAAAGAATGTCTAGACTGGATTTAGGGACAAGTTATTATTACTGTCCAATTTATTTGTGAATGATTGTACTCTGATATATTGTATGTAAATTGACATTTACAACTTTATGTAAATGTTGCTATTTTTGTATTATATTTTGTTCTGCTGAGATTGTGTGATTCTGTGCTTTTGTGTTCTGTTTCTTCTTCTACCTCTTTTCTTCATAACCCTAACAGTTGGGATTTCCGGCATTCGAATTGTTCGGCACTTCTACAGTTAACGTATTAGTGTCGATTTTTCGGGGTCGAAAATTTCAGGCCGTTACTTGAAACATGTTCCATTGAGTTTAAAAACATTGAAAACATCTATTTAGATATACGGGATGACCCACTTTCGTTTCGAAAGCGAAACAGACTTTTCAACTCGTTATTGTCAATTCAAACCAATTTGATATCTTATTCTTTCTTATTGGGCTCTGTTAATATAAATAGTCTTGTTTCCCAAATCATAGCAGTCATTTTCTTATTCCGTACATACAGTTCTATCTGACTGTTCCTCTCTTCCACAAATGGCAGAAACCCAATTTACATTCAAACCCAAAATTTCAATCTCCAAATCAATTTAAAAATTTAAACTCCTCCAAACCTTGAAAAATTATATACCGATTTGAAGCCCTCAATGAGCGCGCAAGCTAGATCAACTATTCTTTTTCCAATCGGATTCACCTTTTGTCCAGAAATTAAAGTCGAACCTCAGCCGTTCTTATTAGGGTTTTAGCGACCCAACGACGGATCGTATCTCGATCGACGATCGAGAAGTGTCGCTGAGAAGAGGAGATTGAGCAGGTCCTTGGGTGGTCTACATGCGATGTAACATGGCCAAAATTCACTAGAAACGATGACAATATCTCGGGAGCGGCGATCATTCATGGCAACGCCGAAGGTGGCGACAAGCAAGGCGTAGGCATGCCTTGGGGATGGGATTCTCGTGGTGGTCTTCAATTAGACCGTAGATGGTTGGAGGGGTGGAGATAATTGCCCAAAGGTCGGTGGCTACACTTCGTGTATAAAGATATATTAGGGTTTCATGAGCAATAAACAGGTGTTGACGTGGCTTATTTGAGTGCACATTTCCTTTTTATTTTTATTTAAATTTTAATTTCAAATGTTCTAATTATCACAAATTTCACATACGAGGTCGGATTCATGCGCATATTGTTTCATTGGGATCATACCAAAATTTCGAACTTTATGGAACCGGTTTGGTCGAATTCTAAGACATTTGATTTTGGGCCTTAATTTGGATTTCAAATCGATTTGAAATCATAGGTGGGTGTTTTGACCCACTCACAACTACTAGATTATTTTATGTTAGATAAATTGAATTTATGATGCGATTAGAAATTGAATGGTTGATGTTTGGTACGTTTAAATTGTCATTCCAGTTAATTTTGCCTTTTATCGCATTCAATCGTCGTTTAATTTAATATTGAGTAAATTGTAAAATTGAACACTTGTTAATGATAATCAGTTAATTGACGTTATTTATATATCGATTGAATGGTGATTTTGATGTACGTTTGATTGTTGATATTGGATGACTGGATGTTATATTCTTCTATACTGTTATAATACTATAGGTTCCCTATGGGTTGAAATGATACATACCCGAACGATCATATAGAATATGGGAAAATTGTTACGGGTTGAAATGATAAAAACAAACGATTTTCATTGAAATAAATTTAGGAACATAGGGTAGAGAATTATATACGGACACCGGATTGGTTAAATTTAATGATTTTAAATCTTCAAACTTTGAATCCAGTTAAACGATATTTGAAATAGAATTTGACAGATATAAATTGAATTGTTTTAAGAAATTATTTAAAGGATATAAATTGAAATTTTAAAGTTGAATGTGATGTATAAACAACATTTATCGAAATTGAGTTATTGAAATGTTGGAAACTGTAACTTTGAAAATCTATTAAAATTGAAATAATTAAATTTGATATTTCAATATTTGAAATTTGAACATGGTCCAGATTTGTTGGAATGGAAGAAAGGGTTAATTATGATGTTAATTTCAAAATTTTCTTATCTCGGTATAAACTTCAAATGTTCTGTAAAATTCTAATTTTAAGATTTTCAACTATTAAAATATGTTAACCTATTTTAAACCAACTTAATCATTTTAAACTATTTAATTTATTTTAATCTAATTTAATTTATTTTGAGCTATTTTAATTTATTATAAACTATTTAATCTACTTTAATTCTATTTAATTTATTTTAAATTCATTTAATCTATTTTAAATCTAATTAATCCATAATAAACCTTTTTAATCTATTTTAAACCATTTAAACTGTTTTAAATCTATTTAAAGTATTTTAATCTATTTTAACATATTTCAAATATATTTAAAGTATTTAAATCTATTTTAAATTTATTTAATCTATTTTAAACCTATTTAACCTAATTTACATCTGTTTAAACTATGTTAAACTAATTAAACTATTTATAACTATCTAAATTATTTCCCAAATTTCAAATCATGTAAAGTGGAAATGTTTAGAATTAAAGCCAAGATTTTAAAATGAATAAGGTCTAATAATGTATAACATAAGTTGGGATTTGAAATTGTATTTGCTAGTGAAATGACATAATTGAGTAAATATGATGATTTTGAAATGTGAATTTAACCCAATTGTGAATATAATTTCGAAAGTGATATGATTTGAATTGAATATGATATTTGGGATATCAATTATGAAATAGTTTTTGAAATTTAAAATAATCATCCGCTGTGTAATAAGCGTTTTGTTATTAAAGAGACTGGGATCGGACATTGTCATACTCTCGCAAATACAGAAAACCACTTTAACAACCGTGTATGTGATGAAGATCCCAAAAATGAAGTAGGATGGTTTGGCGAACGATTATGTATGAGGTATTTACATGACCCTATCTCCCGTGAGTCAGCTTAGATATGACTAAATAGGAGCCATGTCGGGCCAAGTGAGGTCATTCTCCCAATCACACACATTTCTTCGATACCGTATTATGACTTTGTAATGATTTCGTGGCCACCCTTGTTTTTTATTATGGGAGTGTGTTTCGAGGTAGATGGTAGTAGGTGATTTGCGTTACCACCAGCCCGGATCCGCAATTGGTAGAATCCTACTCTGGCATTGCCTCTAGTGTCGTGTTCACATGACATAATTCGCCTTCTACGAGATTGTTTTGCACCGTACCTTTGGAGTGCTCCTTAAGTATCCCATTAGTTTAGTGGGGTTACATTATCTGTATAGACTATGGGAATATATTAAAATGTGTTAAGGAAGATATGGTAACGCCTTAAAGCTATTTTAATACTTTACTGTAGACACTATTATAACAGCGTATTGTACTACCTAGTAGATAGTTTGACGGATCCTTAGGAGATGGTAATCCCGAACATCTCTTAAGTTATTGCACTCATGTTAAACAATGGATAGGAGATGTCAAACCCCGTAAACATCTCTGACATTATTACACTCATATTTATTTACTGTTGATTTAACTTACATAAGATCTTTTTGTTTTGACTGGAGTGTTTTGTCATTTTAATTTGCACGGGTCAGTTTGAGCTTTTCAGTTTATCGAAGACTGCTTTCTGAAGGATGAAAAGGAAGATTTTGTATTATTATTTGTTATAGTTATTCCACCACATCATGTTATTCCACTGCATTCATTTATTTATTCTTGTTGTATGTAACTCTAATATGTATTATAAAAGTATAATCAATGTTATTTGTAAACAGCTTCATGAACAATTCATTTGATTGTTACAGTTTGTCATTCCGCTGCGAAATTCTTTATTTATTTTTCTTTCTTTCTCTGCTTTTTCTTATTTACCCCATGGCAACCCTCAATTTTGAATGCCTTGAGTTTGATGTGTGTGGCTTGTGGTCAACTTAAACCGTTCAAAAAGGCGGGTCGTTAAATTTGGTGTCGGAGCTTGGGTTTAGCGATAACCTTAGCTTTGTGGGGTCTGACTCATATTAAATAGGGTAGTAATTCCCTAGAATGATTCGTGAGTGTATATATATGAGAGAGCATGTTTGTTCGTGTTATAAAATATTTTGTATTGTGTTAATCTGTTATGTTTTGTATTTTTAAATTTCGGTCGGTACATTGGACGCTATGGCATCGATAGGTATTTCTAAACACTTAATAGGCCAGACCAACACAATATTGTTTTGAAATATAGGTAAATGAAGTAATTTTACCTAGTATTGTATTTTGTATATAAATGAATAATCTATTAATATATATATAATTGTATGTGATATGTTTAGTTGTTTGTTAGGAATTGAAAATTTTCAAAATATTGGTTGCAAAATAAAATTTACAAATAAAATGAGTATAAATTGATTTGAGAGCTTAAGTTCCAAGAGTTTGAAAATTTCATTTAAATATTTTGGAATATAATAATAATAATATTTTAGAAGTATTTTCGATATTCAATATGATTTGAAAGAAATATTGTAAAGGAAATAAGTTCTGTACTCCCCTCTCTGTCGTTGGAAAATAATTTCGGTGATGAATGTACGCATCATCGACGTTCATTTTCGAGTTTCAAAGTGGGAAGACTGTTGTATTAGTTTAATAACACAATTGTTCTGATGAAAAAACCTTAATTTGAAATCTTTCAAAAATTGATTAATATATATGTATATATGAGTGTGTGTGTGTGTATGTATATATATATATGAGTGTGTGTGTGTCTATATATATATATATATATATATATATATATATATTTAAAATGATTTGAAAATGGAAAACCGGTAATTAGATCTTGAATTTTTGTAAATTAGAAGTTTCGATTATTATAATGAATGAAATCTTAACTATTTTAATAATTGGAAGCTGCTAAAATGCAAAATAAGAAACTTGATGTAAAATGATTAATGAAATATATAGGAAATTGGAAATATGTCACTTGTAGATGTGAAAATTTTGAAGATTTAATTAGTGAACATTTTGTAAACTAAAATGTATAGGACGAACTTGTGTAACATTTAATTATATTCTAAAAGACGTATATAACTTACCAAAATAATAAAAGTTGAAATATTAATAAGAATATGCTATAAAATATTATGCAAGTAAACTTAAAGAATGGAAATGTTCAACGAAATTGTTTTTTAAGGAAGAATTAAGGTGTATAAGAATATTATAAACTTAAGATAATAACTTGAATGCTACTAATTATAGATGTATAGGATGAACTTGTGTAACATTTATTTACATTCTAATAGATATATATAACTTACCAAAATATTAAAATTTTAAATGTTAATAAGAATATGTTACAGAATATTATGCAAGTAAACTTAAAGAATGGAAATGTTCAACGAAATCATGTTTTAATGAAGAATTAAGATGTATAAGAATATTATAAACTTAAGTTAATAACTTGAATGCTACTAATTAAGTTTATAGAAAGAATGAATACAGTAAGTAAATGATTGTAAACTTAAGTTAATGTTGATGCCATTTATAATTAAAGTGAGTATTATATTAATTGAATGATTATAACCTCAGAATTGTCGAAATTAATTAGAAATAAATTTAATATTCTATAATACTATATATGAAACAAATGAATGTAAAAAAAACCTATTAATGGTGAATTAAATTGTAAAGAAGCTTATATAATAACGGATAGTCTAATAATTGAAATGGAAATAACTTATGTAAGCAGTGAATGTAAAGTAATAAAAAGAGGAAAAGACATTGTATGAATATATGGGAAATGAATTTTATAAGTGATTAATATAAATTAAATTAAATATTCATTGCGAGAATGAAAAATTATGAATAATAAATGATGTGAAATGAAATTAATAAGAATGAACTTGAATAATACTTGAAATCATTATTTGTTTTTCTTATGGGATGTTGGGGAGATAATATTTTAAATTGTTTAGGATGTATGAATAATCTATTAAGTTTTAGCTAAGACTGTTAAGTGCGAGGTATACTTTGTATTTACTTATCATTACATATGATTAAAAGTTTTTTAACACGAACAAACCTATTGTTTTGATTGCTATGGATGGATGGTTGATTGCTTTGATTACATGTGATGATTGTATCGTTTTGTTGCTTGTGACTATTATATATTGTGTTGATTTGGTTGTGACTAATAGAAACAACATAAATATTCTCTTTTACTTAATTATCAACCTATTTGGATTATATAAGTGAAATAAAGGATTATGGAAGCAATAGCTACTGGTTTTGGTTTCATAAAAAATCGTTGTTAGCCTGACAAATAGGTACGTTCTCGGATTATGGTTTTATTGCGAAATTATATTGTTTTCCCAAGGTTTAGGATATTTTATTTTGAAAATATGATATATATTGTTATTATTGATATTATTATTTCTCCCAGACCTCTCAGTATAAAGGTGACACTTTCGAAAATTTCCATGAATTTTCGACCTAGAAAAATTTTGTGAAATATTTTCCAAACTTTTATTAACTTGAATATGAAAGGATTTAATTATTTATAAATTGATGTATTTTATTTAAATTATTCGTTTATATAAATTAATTTTTTATAAATTTAATATTTTGAATATGATATAATTCCTTCTTTTCCTATTTGAGGACGAAAAGTTTTGAGTAGGGAGAGTGTAATGATCCGTAATTTTCGAGAATTAAATTGATTAAATTAAATAAGCTTTGGAGTTTGAATTTAATAATGGAAAAATGACTAGAATGTAAGGTTAGTAATGTCAATTTAAAGCAATTGATAACTAATTTGTTGTAATTCCAATTTATTGTAATGATTGAAATGTTATAATTGGTTATAGATCGTATATAAGAAAATAAATTGAATATTACATTAATTGGTGAAATAGTATGTAATTAATTTTAGTTGAATAAAAGTAGTGTTGTGGTAGTAGTTATGACATTTGTGTGTGTATAAATTACAATTGTTATTAAATTAAGTAAAGGTAATGATTGTCATTTGCTACCAGTTTGTTTAATTGTTGGATTCAATTTGAAATTAAATGTAATTAAATATTATGTTAATGTAAATAAAGATGAAATTGGAGAATATTAATGTAATGAGATATAAATCAATGTTAACTTTATCCAATTGATAATGATTGATTGAATAAAACATTGAAATAGAGTTTGATCAATTTATTGGAATTTAAATTTTAATAATTGGATTTATTACAATTAAATGTAATCAAATATTACATTAAAGAAAAATTAAGATGATAACTGTAAAATATTGGTGTAATAAGATATAAGAAAATATTAATTATAGCCATAAGATGGAAATTAATTGAATAACAAGATGAAAAGGCAAATAAATGGATTTATTGGAATTTGAAGTAATAACCACTGCATTTTTTTCAATTGAACTTAAACGCTGTAATTAGAAAAACAATTAACATTGAATTGACTTGTAAATTTAGTTTAAATTATTTTAAATATCCAAGTAATCAAAAATGATAAAAAAAAATTAGCTATAAATTTTGAAATTAAAGAGTGATTTAATCAATTTAATAAAAATTTATTTAATTAATGTGAAAATAGCCATTTTTGTCACTGTCTCGTTTTTCGACGAAACTAGTTTCATCGGATCCGTAAAGGTGAATTATTATTGGATTTCAAGTTTCGTAGCGATCAGACTTGTCGTTTGATTGTACGGAATCGAAATGCGTGGAAATTAATGTAATTAATTTACTTGAAATCAATTTGAAATAAGCCGATTTTAAGCTAACTTCTTTATACGTTGGAATTAGGACTTGAAACCTATTCCATTGAGTTTAAAAACATCGAAAAAATCTAGTTTGATATATGGGATTACCCACTTTCATTTCGGAAGCAAAACGGGTTTTTCGGGTCGTTATTGTCGATTCGAACCAATTCGATATGTTATTCTTTCTTATTGGGCTTTGTTAATATAAATAGTCTTTTTTTCCAAACCCTAGCAGTCATTTTTCTTATTTCATACGTACAGTTCTATCTGACTATTCCTTCTGTCTTCCTCAAATGGCAGAAATCCAATTTACATTCAAACCCAAAACTTCAATCTCCAAATCGGTTTCAAAATTTAAACTCCTCCACACCTTGACAAATTATATACCGATTCGAAGCTCGCAAAGAACGCAGCCTAGATCTACAATCCTTTTTTCAATCGAATTCGCCATTTGTCCATAAATTGAAGTCGAACCTCAGCCGTTCATATTAGGGTTTTCACGATCCAATGGTGGATCATTTCCCAATCAACGATCGGGAAGAGGCGTTGGAAAGAGGAGATTGAGCAGGTCCTTAGGTGGTCTTTGTGCATCGTTACATGGCCAGAATTCACCAAAAACAGTGACAATAACTCGATGGTGGCGATGGTTCACGGCAACGCCGGAGGTAGCGATAGGCAAGATGTAGGTGCGCCTTGGGGAAGGGAGTCTCATGGTGGTCTTCGATCAGGCCGTAGATGCTCGGAGAGGTGGTGATAATTGCCCAAAGGCCAGGGGCTACAGTTCGTGTATGAAGATAGATCAGGGTTTCTTGAGCAATAAACAGATGATGACATGGCTTATTTGAGCGTACAATTCTTTTTTTCTTTTATTTTAATTTTAATTTCGAAGGTTCTAATTATCATAACTTCCACATATGAGATCGAATTCATGCATGTTTGTTTCATTAGGATCATATCGAAATTTCGGACCTTATGGAACGAGTTTGGTCGAATTCTGAGAAGGTTGAATTTTGGGACTTAATTTGGATTTCAAATTGATTTGAAATCAAAGGTGACCCACCCACAATACTAGATTATCTTATGCTAGTTGAATTGAATTTATGATGCAATTGGAAATTGATTGGTTCATGTTTGGTATGTTTAAATTTTCATTCAGTTAATTATGCCTTTTATCGCATTTAATCGTCATTTAATTTAATATTGAAATAAATTATAAATTGAATACCTATTGATGTTAATCAGTTAATTGATGTTATTTATTGATTGGTTAAATGGTGATTATGATGTATTTTTGATTGTTGATATGGGATAACTGGATGTTGTATTCTTTTACATTGTTATAATGCTACAAATTCCCTATGGGTTGAAATAATACATACCTAAACGATCATATAGAATAGGGGAAAATCGTTACAGGTTGAAATGAAAAACACAAGCAATTTTCATTGAAATAAATTTTGGGATTGCGGGTTGAAATAATATATACCCATAAAAATTTAAAATATTTGCGGATTAAAATGATAAATATCCGTATCACTTGACCATAGGGCAGAGAATTATATACGGACACTGGATTGGTTAAATTTAATGATTTCAAATCTTTGAACTCTAAATCCCGTAAAACGATATTTGAAATAGAATTTGACCGATATAAGTTGAATTGTTTTAAGCAATTATTTAAAGGATTTAGATTGAAATTTTAAAGTTGAATGTGAAGGACATTCATCAAAATTGAGCTATTGAAATATTGGAAATTGTAACTTTTAAAATCTATTAAAACTGGAATAGTTAAATCTGATATTTTAAGATTTGAAATTGGGATTTGATTTCAAATCTAGACATGGTCCAGATTTGTTGGAATGGAACAAACGGTTAATTATAATGTTAATTTAAAATTTTCTTATTCTTATCTCAACATTAACTACAAATGTTTTATTAAATTCTAATTTTAAGATTTTCAACTATTAAAATAAGTCAATCTATTTTAAACCAACTTAATCAATTTAAATTATTTAATTTATTTTAATATAATTTAACCTATTTTAAACTAATTAACCTATTTAATCTATCTTACTCTATTTTAATCCATTTTAAATCATTTAAACTTTATTGAACTATATTAAACTATTTTTATTTATTTTAAACTATTTTAATTTATTTTAAACTATTTAATCTATTTTGATTCTATTTAATCTTTTTTTAGTTCATTTAATCTATTTTAAATCTAATCAATCCATAATAGACCTATTTAATCTATTTTAAACCATTTAAACGATTTTAAATCTATTTAAAGTATTTTAAGCTATTTTAAACTATTTTAATCTATTTAAAGTGTTTTAAATCAATTTTAATCCATTTTAAATCTATTTAATCTATTTTAAACCTATTTAACCTAATTTATAACTATTTAAAATAAGTTAAACTAACTAAACTATTTATAACTATCTGAATTATTTTCCTAATTTCAGATCGTGTAAAGCGGAACTATTTAGAATTAAAGCCTTGATTTTAAAGCGAATAAGGTTTAATAATGTTATAACATAAGTTGGGATTTGAAATGATATTTGCTAGTGAAATGACATAATTGAGTAAATATGATGATTTTTAAATGAGAATTTAACCCAATTATGAAAATAATTTCGAAAGTGATATGGTTTCAATTGAATATGATATTTGGGATATCAATTATGAAACAGCTTTGGAAATTTATAAGAACCATCCAGTATGTACTAAGCATTTGGTTGTTAAAAAGATCGAGATCAGATATTGACATACTCTATGCTAATACCGAAAACCACTTTAACTGAGACGACCCGACTTCCTATCTCCAGGAAATCGCATCATCAATGAAGAAAGAAAGGGATAGAAGAAGAAAAGAAAGAGAAAGAAGAACATAACAACAACAGATAACTCACAGCGGAACGAATGAAATATAATATATCACATAAAATATTATATGGTATCATATTACATCAGAGTACACAACTTATACAACAGATATTAGACAGTTATAATGTAACGACCCAGAATTTTTATTAATTAAAATATGAATATTTAATTAATTTTAAATATTAAAAAGTGAATTTATACGTCAAATAAATTTTTATTTGAATTATTGGAATTAATTGAATAATTAAATCGATAATTTAATATGTTAAATTATGGAAATAATTGAAAATAGGGTTAAATATGATTGAAAATGATTTGTAAAATTTTATTTTATCATATGGAAGTTAGAATGATATTTTAGAACTTTTAAAATCGAATTAAAAATTAATTTGTGAAAATTGAATATTTTAATATTTAAATCGACTAGTGAAAATAGTCAATTTTTGAACAGTCTCAGAATTGAACGAAACCAATTTCATTGGATCCGTAATAGTTAGTTATTATCGGATTTCAAATTTCGTGTCAATCGGAGTTATCGTTTGATCGTGGCAGCTCGAAACGCATCGATTTATTTTTAATTTTAATTTGGCGAGTGAAAATAGCCATTTTTCAAAAAGTCTCGGATTTCGACGAAACTAGTTTCATCGGATCCGTAATGTGATATTATTGTAAGGTTTCAAATTTCAAGTCAATTGGATTTACGGTTTGTCCGGTACAAATTAAAACGCCTAGAAATCGACTTAAATCGGTTTAATTCAAATTGAGCGTTTACAGCCATAACTCGCACATACTTCCGAATTAGCTTCCGAAACCTATTCCATTGTGTCCGGAACGTGGGGTAAACCCTAGAAACGCTGGTTACGGCGCGTAAATCGGAGTTCGGAATTTCCGGGATGAATAGTGTCGTTCGTTCTCTTATAAATAGGCCCCTACCCCTTCATTAAATTAAAAAAAAAAAAAAAAAACCCTAGCCGCCACCCCCCCCTGAACGGCCAGAAACTCACGAACTTCCTCCCTCCAAATCCACTCAACGATTCATGAAAGTTTCAACTAGAGTATTGTAGAGGGCAACACGAACTTCGAAATCAACGGTTGTGATGGAAAATGGGGCTCCGGATCGATGGGAATTGGCATGAGAAGGGGGCCGGCCTGCGCACGAAAAACGAGGAGAGGGGGTGGCCGAGTGGGTGCGGTCTGGGGGCGGAGGTGCACGTGGGTGAGGCCTTCAACGTGGAGCAAGCTGATCATGTTCAAGTGGTGTGTGGTGGCTCGAATTCCTAACCCTAGTTTTCTATAATGGGTTTTGTGTGCGTGCGTGAGAACGAGAGGGAGAGGAAGGAGAAGGGGGGCAGTTGCGTTCCACGGCTATGACGGAATTGGAGTTGAATCTAACGGCCCAGATTTGCTTAGGGTATTAAAGTTGTAATTTATGTTGTAAATTTTAATTTTAAAAATTCGTGTAAGTTCAAAAATTCATAACTTTTTCATACGAGGTCGAAAACGCGCGAAACCAGTTGCGTTGGAATCGTATGGACGAGCACTACGAGATGGAGTTGGTTTGGAGTCGTTTGGAGTTAGTGAGAATTTTGAGTAAAATTATTCGAAATAAATCGCTAAAACGGAATTTAAAATCAAGGTGAGAATTTCTCACTCAATCGAATCAGTTTCGATTTTATTTTAGATAGTTAGATTTAAAATATTTGAATGCATGTTTGAATGTTGGTTGATATCTATTGATTGTTAAAATAGACATTATACGCCGTTAGTAAGCGGATGTTATTTATTAAAAACATATACCGCGAATATTTCATAAACAGTGAAATTGGTATTATATATAGTATCAATATATATATATTGGCATATGTATATATTGCAGTTGTTGATTTCCCGCATTTTTTGTTTAGCGGATGAGACCCTATTACGCCGTTATTAAGCGGATAATATTTAATAAGAACATATACCGCGATAATTTCGTACTGGAGCGAAATTGTTATTGTGCTAATGTTTTTGGATGCAGGAAAACAGGTTGGAGGGATCCAACAGGATTCCTCAACAGTTTTTATTTAATTTCAGATATTTGATTGATTATCATATCGATATATGATATCGTTGTAGTCGTGATTGACTATTTGGTGTGTAGCATCATTGGACCCAGATTTTGGGATTTTAAAATGATTTTAAAGTGATGTTTGAAAATATACTTTATTTTTGGAATTGATCTATTTTAAATAAATAAACGTTATAATTTTTAATGTTATAAAAATTATGGTTTTTGTGAAATATAGTTAAAAGCTGATTTTTGAGAAATGTGAATTAATGATTTTTATAAAATAGTTTAAATTGGATTTTTGAACATATTATAAAAATTTAAATATAGGATTTATAAAATTTGATTGTTTTATAAATCAAGAGAATGGTGAAATTATAAAGGAATTTAAAGACGTTTTAGAAGAATAATATAAATTGATTTATATTAAGAGATTTATAAATGGATATTTATAAATTGAAATATAGACATTATAAAACGAGTTTTTATAAGTGTTTGAATGAAGTGAAAATGAATTTCATAAATGAATGAAATTTATAGAATTATAAACTGTGAAGTTATAAATAAAATTTATAAATAGTAAGATTCATAAATTGGTGAAGTTAATTGAGGAATAGATTTGGGTGAATAATTGAATCTTATAAGTTATAAGATTTATAATTATGAAGTTCAAAGGAACGATTTTTGTAAACGAATAGATTATAAGTATTTAACTTATAATATGAACTTTTAATTATAATTGAGTTATAAACTGGAATAGATTAATAAAGGAGTTTATAAAAAGGAAGTTTTTATAAATAAATAGAAATAGAATTTATAAACGTTGTTTTATAAATTCACAAATGACTTATTTTAATAAGTAAATTGTTAAAACCTATAAATGGAGTTATGTTCACATTTTTGAATAGTGAATAATCCTTTGAATTAAAATGAATAAAAGGATGAAATTGTTAATGAAGTATATTCACGTTTTTGAATAGTGAATAACACGTTAAAGAAATTGTTTTGGATTTGGATGTTTTAAATAGAATTAAAACGATCGAACAATGTTTTAAAATGTGTTGAGATTCGAAACCATAGATTTCAACATTTATTGTTGAAATAGACGTTTTCGAGAAATAGAAGGAAATAATGGACTATAACACTGTTGTTATAGTAAATGATTTCCGAAAGGAAATGTTTTGTATAGTATTGGGATTTATATATCTATTTTAATTTCGAATCCCTATACTAGTGATTTTGGGTTGTTGTAACGATGTTTTACGCAACATTCGTTTTGGCCCAAATAAACATGTTTAAGAGAATGATTTCCTTAAAGAGTGAAATCTATACTTAATTTCGATTGAAGTATATTGAATATTTTCTAAGTGTTGAAAATAAATAAAATTTGTGAATTACTTATAAATAAGTAAGTATGGAAATGTTTTTCCAATATAAAGTGAATATTAGAGAATTTATCTTTTTGAAGATAAATTGAAAATGAATATTATAAATCGAATTGAAGTCGTATATTCATTAATACTTTGGAATGTAAATTCACTATTGAATTTATGAAAGAAAGTGGAATTGGTTTAAAAATAAATATTGATTTATTTTTGAAGTATGAAATTATATATCTAGTGAAGATATTTTGGAAAATAAATAATTTGGAAAATTATTTGGAAACTGGTGATGTGTGCATATCCATTGATAGTTCAATAACCGACTATCAATATTTCCCTTTGAATGGGTAATTGATGTGATTTGTTTGAATTTGAATGCCACACTTATTTTTGAATAAGCGCTCACTATTCGGGTTAACCGAGAAAGGACCATGGGGTCGTATAACCCATTCCGAATATGTGATACGTCGTTGTGAATTGCATTTGAAGATCGGTGTTGAAGACCCGGTATTTGCGAGAGCGATAGGATGACCTGTCGATTTACTCTGCACCGAGTAGCTACGGTATTGAGTTCTCCATATGTGATGGTGAATCCGATCAGGATTGTGAATATCCGGATTGCAAGGACTTCTTTGTAAGTGCCTTCGGTTTTGTTCGATCCCGGAACAGACTTGTATGGATTGTGTGTCTGACATTACAAGTTGAGATATAAAGCCGATTTCTTTCAAATATATTTCTGTTGGTGGCGAAGAATTTATTTTTTAGCTTAACACCCTTCTCTGAGACGTACGAGCTCAGAGGTTATATAGTTGAAGTTATCAGCGATATATTCCCAATTTGGTAATGTGACATGCTGAGTGTTGCTGAAATGATCATTGTGTTGATTATTGTGATATGATCGTTTATTTGATCGTCTATCTTAGTGATCATTGTGTTGATCATTTGTTGACCCAAAGCATGGCTTTTGTATAAAGTATGTTTTTGTGGACGTGACTTCGTCGAGCCTCACACCCCGGAAATGGTCAAAACAGGAAAGATGCAGCAAGGTTATGAGGGGTAGCACCCTTTAGGGTATGTACATTTCCTTCTGGATAGAGGTGGTATCATGGTATGGAGCCCAGATATTTAACCTATGTGGTTACTACGAATTTATTACTTTGTGGTTGTTGGCTTTCGGGATCCCGTGAGAAAGGTCGTTTACGATCGGGGAATGGCGTGCTCGTGTCAGTAGTTACCCAGTTAGGGGTAACCCGGCCTTGTGTTGGCAGAGTTCCGGTTTGGTTCTCGGGGATGTCTTTCCAGAGGCATTCTCATGTGGCAATGGGAAGTTCCTTGGCCTGACCATTTGTTGGAAATCCAAAGAAACAATACGAAACTTGTACGGTTTTAGTTGTAGAACCTATCATTCACTTATGGTGTCGCAACACTGTTTGGATGGTAGCTATAGTAGGCATACGATAATGGTCGTATGTTGGCTAAGATTTATATTCTACTTTTGAAATGAATTTTTCCTACACTATGCACTAGTAATAATATCAAATGTTATTTTAAATGCGTATCAAGCATCTTTGACTATCATAAGGAGAAATCTCCTCCGATTCTGCGTTTGCATGTGTGTGTGCGGGAGGCCTTATGGTAGTCTCATTTTTAAAAGCATTGCGAATTGAAATAAAAATATTCTTCTATTTTTGATTTTAAAGATAAATAAACTGTTTTGAGTTCTCACACCAGTCACATGACTGACTTGGAGTTTATTGTTTTCCTTCCTAAACTCTGGGTGCCCACCAATTTCCACACGGGCAGTCAAGAGTTAGGTTTAACAAGATATTCTGGATATTCTGGAGTTGCTGGAGGCAAGCTGGATGACATGGCGTATTACTAGTTTATATAGTATTTCTTTTTCCGCTGCACTGTTTGTTGTTGTTGTTGTACACTCTGATGATATGATGTAATGAAATGTGATGTAATGTAATAACTGATATAGTTCTTTGTTTAAAGATTATTCATTTATTATTATATGTTGTTCCGCTGCGAATTGTGAGATTCTGATGTTGTTCTGTTGTTTTCTGTTCAGTCCTATTTTCTTCTATTTTAAAATTTCCTATTTTCTATTTTCTCTTCCCTCTATTATCTATTTTCTTCTTCTTCCATCTTTTTCTCTACCTTTTTCTCTCTTCTTCTTTTCTTAAATTTTTCTTAAAACCCCTAAGGGTTCGTATTTTCGTTCATCTTGAATTAAACAAAGAAGATTAGTGTCTATTCAAGGAGTACGGATTTACGGGTCTTTACAGTTGGTATCGGAGCTTATGGTTAAGCGACAACCATGGTTCTGTTGGGTATTATTCATTAGAGATAGAGTCAGCAGTACTCTAGAATGAATTTGAGTGTAATAATAGCTACGAGTGCGTATTTGTTAGTGAATATATAAAATTGATTTATATTGTGATGATTGGTTTGTTGAGTGATATATGAACCTTCGTCAGCACGGTATGTACAACTATGCCGAAGGGGTTTCTAAACACTTGAATAGAACAATTCGACACAGTATTGTTTTAAAATTGGGTAAACGAAACAATTTTACCTTGATTATATATTTTATATATAAAGAAATAATTTTTCATAATTATTAAAGAGTATATAAGTTGATTGTTTAGTTGTTTGAATAATCTAAATAAATGAATAATTGTATAAGCAAAAGAATTATAAGAATTGAATTATAATTAAAGTGATTTACAATTGTGAAATAAACTTATATATATGAGAAGTGAAACTATATGAATATATATATATGAATATGAGTTGTAAGAAAAAATGAATTTAAAGTAAAATGAAGTATAACTTAAGAGATGTTGAATGAAGTTGATATTAGTAATAAAGTAAAATGAAATATGAACTTGAGTTATGCAAGTGAAATTCAACTTTTGTAATAGAACTGAATGAATGGATTGAATATTAATCAATTAAATGTAAATAATTGATATGGAATAATGAATGTAAGTGAAATTCATTAAAATCTAATGTTATTAGAAAGTTGAATAAATTGGAATGGAAATCAATTTAATGTTAAACCAAGATGAATATGAGCAAAGAAATTTGGTTGTAATTAATATACATTAGTTGTTATTTGATTGATTAGTTGATTGAATATAATTCATTAAGTATTAATGAAAGTGAATTAATGAAATTGGAAGCTAAAGTAAATTGAATTCAAATTAGAAGCAAATAAAATTTGAATAGAATTGAATTTGAATTGGAAGTGAACCAACTTGAATATAAATTAGTGAATATAAACTAATTGAGAATGAACGTTAATAAGAACATCCACTGTATATGAATCAAATGTGATTTAAATTGAAAACCAATTCATTGAATATTAATGAGAATATGAATGAATATATATTGGTTATGAATTTGTTGAATGTTAGTTGGTTGATGTTTGCATTTGTTGTTTTAGTTGCATTTGCTATGTTGACATATATAGTAATTATGTTGCTATATGTTGTATATTGATACTATTGTCTATATGCATGATTCTCATGTTGTTTGTTGAGTGATTAGTAGGTGCGGATCGCGTTTGCTTCGCATTTGGAGCTCGCTTTTGCGCTATATTAGCCGTATATGCTTGCTAATAAAATATAAGGTACATATCTCGGATTACATACCGTACTTTTACATTTTTTTCCCTTCGGGATGCCTCATTACTTGATGAGATGTATATTTGTGATATATATACTGTCATTTTTTTTCGGATCGAGCCGCGCAAAGGAGACTATGGCGAATTTTTCCGAAAATTTAAGGCGTTAGAAAAATTTGAGAAAATTGGAAAATTTTGAAAACTTTAACTTTGATTTTGGAATTGAAAGTTAAACAATAGTAGTTGTTTTTGAAAAAGATAACTAAGTATGATTTGAAAACTTAGTAAAGTTATTGTAAAAAGTTTAACTATTAATTTTGGAAAGTTAATAGAATTCTGTAACTTTTCTTACTTGTAATTTCGAGGACGAAATTCTTTTAAGTGAGGAAGATTGTAACGATCCAGAATTTTTATTAATTAAAATATGAATATTTAATTAATTTTAAATATTAAAAAGTGAATTTATAAGTCAAATAAATTTTTATTTGAATTATTGGAATTAATTGAATAATTAAATCGATAATTTAATATGTTAAATTATGGAAATAATTGAAAATAGGGTTAAATATGATTGAAAATGATTTGTAAAATTTTATTTTATCATATGGAAGTTAGAATGATATTTTAGAACTTTTAAAATCGAATTAAAAATTAATTTGTGAAAATTGAATATTTTAATATTTAAATCGACTAGTGAAAATAGTCAATTTTTGAACAGTCTCAGAATTGAACGAAACCAGTTTCATTGGATCCGTAATAGTTAGTTATTACCGGATTTCAAATTTCGTGTCAATCGGAGTTATCGTTTGATCGTGGCAGCTCGAAACGCATCGATTTATTTTTAATTTTAATTTGGCGAGTGAAAATAGCCATTTTTCAAAAAGTCTCGGATTTCGACGAAACCAGTTTCATCGGATCCGTAATGTGATATTATTGTAAGGTTTCAAATTTCAAGTCAATTGGATTTACGGTTTGTCCGGTACAAATTAAAACGCCTAGAAATCGACTTAAATCGGTTTAATTCAAATTGAGCGTTTACAGCCATAACTCGCACATACTTCCGAATTAGCTTCCGAAACCTATTCCATTGTGTCCGGAACGCGGGGTAAACCCTAGAAACGCTGGTTACGGCGCGTAAATCGGAGTTCGGAATTTCCGGGATGAATAGTGTCGTTCGTTCTCTTATAAATAGGCCCCTACCCCTTCATTAAATTAAAAAAAAAAAACAAACCCTAGCCGCCGCCACCCCCCTGAATGGCCAGAAACTCACGAACTTCCTCCCTCCAAAACTCCAAATCCACTCAACGATTCATGAAAGTTTCAACTAGAGTATTGTAGAGGGCAACACGAACATCGAAATCAACGGTTGTGATGGAAAATGGGGATCCGGATCGATGGGAATTGGCATGAGAAGGGGGCCGGCCTGCGCACGAAAAACGAGGAGAGGGGGTGGCCGAGTGGTTGCGGTCTGGGGGCGGAGGTGCACGTGGGTGAGGCCTTCAACGTGGAGCAAGCTGATCATGTTCAAGTGGTGTGTGGTGGCTCGAATTCCTAACCCTAGTTTTCTATAATGGGTTTTGTGTGCGTGCGTGAGAACGAGAGGGAGAGGAAGGAGAAGGGGGGCAGTTGCGTTCCACGGCTATGATGGAATTGGAGTTGAATCTAACGGCCCAGATTTGCTTAGGGTATTAAAGTTGTAATTTATGTTGTAAATTTTAATTTTAAAAATTCGTGTAAGTTCAAAAATTCGTAACTTTTTCATACAAGGTCGAAAACGCGCGAAACCAGTTGCGTTGGAATCGTATGGACGAGCACTACGCGATGGAGTTGGTTTGGAGTCGTTTGGAGTTAGTGAGAATTTTGGGTAAAATTAAACGTCCGTTTAATTTTATTCGAAATAAATCGCTAAAACGGAATTTAAAATCAAGGTGAGAATTTCTCACTCAATCGAATCAGTTTCGATTTTATTTTAGATAGTTAGATTTAAAATATTTGAATGCATGTTTGAATGTTGATTGATATCTATTGATTGTTAAAATAGACATTATACGCCGTTAGTAAGCGGATGTTATTTATTAAAAACATATACCGCGAATATTTCATAAACAGTGAAATTGGTATTACATATAGTATCAATATATATATATTGGCATATGTATATATTGCAGTTGTTGATTTCCCGCATTTTTTGTTTAGCGGATGAGACCCTATTACGCCGTTATTAAGCGGATAATATTTAATAAGAACATATACCGCGATAATTTCGTACTGGAGCGAAATTGGTATTGTGCTAATGTTTTTGGATGCAGGAAAACAGGTTGGAGGGATCCAACAGGATTCCTCAACAGTTTTTATTTAATTTTAGATATTTTGATATTTGATTGATTATCATATCGATATATGATATCGTTGTAGTCGTGATTGACTATTTGGTGTGTAGCATCATTGGACCCAGATTTTGGGATTTTAAAATGATTTTAAAGTGATGTTTGAAAATATACTTTATTTTTGGAATTGATCTATTTTAAATAAATAAACGTTATAATTTTTAATGTTATAAAAATTATGGTTTTGGTGAAATATAGTTAAAAGCTGATTTTTGAGAAATGTGAATTAATGATTTTTATAAAATAGTTTAAATTGGATTTTTGAACATATTATAAAAATTTAAATATAGGATTTATAAAATTTGATTGTTTTATAAATCAAGAGAATGGTGAAATTATAAAGGAATTTAAAGACGTTTTAGAAGAATAATATAAATTGATTTATATTAAGAGATTTATAAATGGATATTTATAAATTGAAATATAGACATTATAAAATGAGTTTTTATAAGTGTTTGAATGAAGTGAAAATGAATTTCATAAATGAATGAAATTTATAGAATTATAAACTGTGAAGTTATAAATAAAATTTATAAATAGTAAGATTTATAAATTGGTGAAGTTAATTGAGGAATAGATTTGGGTGAATAATTGAATCTTATAAGTTATAAGATTTATAATTATGAAGTTCAACGGAACGATTTTTGTAAACGAATAGATTATAAGTATTTAACTTATAATATGAACTTTTAGTTATAATTGAGTTATAAACTGGAATAGATTAATAAAGGAGTTTATAAAAAGGAAGTTTTTATAAATAAATAGAAATAGAATTTATAAACGTTGTTTTATAAATTCACAAATGACTTATTTTGATAAGTAAATTGTTAAAACCTATAAATGGAGTTATGTTCACATTTTTGAATAGTGAATAATCCTTTGAATTAAAATGAATAAAAGGATGAAATTGTTAATGAAGTATATTCACGTTTTTGAATAGTGAATAACACGTTAAAGAAATTGTTTTGGATTTGGATGTTTTAAATAGAATTAAAACGATCGAACAATGTTTTAAAATGTGTTGAGATTCGAAACCATAGATTTCAACATTTATTGTTGAAATAGACGTTTTCGAGAAATAGAAGGAAATAATGGACTATAACACTGTTGTTATAGTAAATGATTTCCGAAAGGAAATGTTTTGTATAGTATTGGGATTTATATATCTATTTTAATTTCGAATCCCTATACTAGTGATTTTGGGTTGTTGTAACGATGTTTTACGCAACATTCGTTTTGGCCCAAATAAACATGTTTAAGAGAATGATTTCCTTAAAGAGTGAAATCTATACTTAATTTCGATTGAAGTATATTGAATATTTTCTAAGTGTTGAAAATAAATAAAATTTGTGAATTACTTATAAATAAGTAAGTATGGAAATGTTTTTCCAATATAAAGTGAATATTAGAGAATTTATCTTTTTGAAGATAAATTGAAAATGAATATTATAAATCGAATTGAAGTCGTATATTCATTAATACTTTGGAATGTAAATTCACTATTGAATTTATGAAAGAAAGTGGAATTGGTTTAAAAATAAATATTGATTTATTTTTGAAGTATGAAATTATATATCTAGTGAAGATATTTTGGAAAATAAATAATTTGGAAAATTATTTGGAAACTGGTGATGTGTGCATATCCATTGATAGTTCAATAACCGACTATCAATATTTCCCTTTGAATGGGTAATTGATGTGATTTGTTTGAATTTGAATGCCACACTTATTTTTGAATAAGCGCTCACTATTCGGGTTAACCGGGAAAGGACCATGGGGTCGTATAACCCATTCCGAATATGTGATACGTCGTTGTGAATTGCATTTGAAGATCGGTGTTGAAGACCCGGTATTTGCGAGAGCGATAGGATGACCTGTCGATTTACTCTGCACCGAGTAGCTACGGTATTGAGTTCTCCATATGTGATGGTGAATCCGATCAGGATTGTGAATATCCGAATTGCAAGGACTTCTTTGTAAGTGCCTTCGGTTTTGTTCGATCCCGGAACAGACTTGTATGGATTGTGTGTCTGACATTACAAGTTGAGATATAAAGCCGATTTCTTTCAAATATATTTCTGTTGGTGGCGAAGAATTTATTCTTTAGCTTAACACCCTTCTCTGAGACGTACGAGCTCAGAGGTTATATAGTTGAAGTTATCAGCGATATATTCCCAATTTGGTAATGTGACATGCTGAGTGTTGCTGAAATGATCATTGTGTTGATTATTGTGATAGGATCATTTATTTGATCGTCTATCTTAGTGATCATTGTGTTGATCATTTGTTGACCCAAAGCATGGCTTTTGTATAAAGTATGTTTTTGTGGACGTGACTTCGTCGAGCCTCACACCCCGGAAATGGTCAAAACAGGAAAGATGCAGCAAGGTTATGAGGGGTAGCACCCTTTAGGGTATGTACATTTCCTTCTGGATAGAGGTGGTATCATGGTATGGAGCCCAGATATTTAACCTATGTGGTTACTACGAATTTATTACTTTGTGGTTGTTGGCTTTCGGGATCCCGTGAGAAAGGTCGTTTACGATCGGGGAATGGCGTGCTCGTGTCAGTAGTTACCCCAGTTAGGGGTAACCCGGCCTTGTGTTGGCAGAGTTCCGGTTTGGTTCTCGGGGATGTCTTTCCAGAGGCATTCTCATGTGGCAATGGAAAGTTCCTTGGCCTGACCATTTGTTGGAAATCCAAAGAAACAATACGAAACTTGTACGGTTTTAGTTGTAGAACCTATCATTCACTTATGGTGTCGCAACACTGTTTGGATGGTAGCTATAGTAGGCATACGATAATGGTCGTATGTTGGCTGAGATTTATATTCTACTTTTGAAATGAATTTTTCCTACACTATGCACTAGTAATAATATCAAATGTTATTTTAAATGCGTATCAAGCATCTTTGACTATCATAAGGAGAAATCTCCTCCGATTCTGCGTTTGCATGTGTGTGTGTGCGGGAGGCCTTATGGTAGTCTCATTTTTAAAAGCATTGCGAATTGAAATAAAAATATTCTTCTATTTTTGATTTTAAAGATAAATAAACTGTTTTGAGTTCTCACACCAGTCACATGACTGACTTGGAGTTTATTGTTTTCCTTCCTAAACTCTGGGTGCCCACCAATTTCCACACGGGCAGTCAAGAGTTAGGTTTAACAGGATATTCTGGATATTCTGGAGTTGCTGGAGGCAAGCTGGATGACATGGCGTATTACTAGTTTATATAGTATTTCTTTTTCCGCTGCACTGTTTGTTGTTGTTGTTGTACACTCTGATGATATGATGTAATGAAATGTGAGGTAATGTAATAACTAATATAGTTCTTTGTTTAAAGATTATTCATTTATTATTATATGTTGTTCCGCTGCGAATTGTGAGATTCTGATGTTGTTCTGTTGTTTTCTGTTCAGTCCTATTTTCTTCTATTTTAAAATTTCCTATTTTCTATTTTCTCTTCCCTCTATTATCTATTTTCTTCTTCTTCCATCTTTTTCTCTACCTTTTTCTCTCTTCTTCTTTTCTTAAATTTTTCTTAAAACCCCTAAGGGTTCGTATTTTCGTTCATCTTGAATTAAACAAAGAAGATTAGTGTCTATTCAATGAGTACGGATTTACGGGTCTTTACATATAAACATCTGTCTAACTATACAACTCACAATACACAAGAAACAGATACCAAACAAACACAGTGGAACCATAATATAACTACACGTGGAAGCCTCCTGCTCCATACCTCCTCCAGAATTCATCAAGAAAACCCGAATCACTTGACTACTCATACATATGAGTACCCAAGAGTTTAATAAAACAGAAAATAAACACTCGGGTCAGACAGGGGTCTGGTGTGAGTAAACGGGTTAAAATTGCTTAACTTTATAAAAAACCTTTGAAAAGAAAAGGTATCACGTAAGACTTCCCACACATAAACATGAAAAAGTTTTTACCTTACGCTAACCAAAACATTTGATAGGAAATCCAGTGATATTATAATAGTGCTAGGGTTTTCAAGTAAATAAGAAATAGCCAAAATTGTTACATGATTAAATTCCAGCTACTAGACACAAAAGTGGGTAATACAAACAAAACCGTAGGGTCTCGTAGAAAGAATGGGTTTCCATCAATGGCAGGGCTATTGGGGTACCGACCGTCATAGTACGTGGCCTAGATCAACGTACCGAGGAGTACGTCCGCTCCTCTGCAACACAAGGCCGGAACCATCCCTTACTGGACAGTCCCGAACAAGACAACCCCGTAGTTGCCACGACCAACCACACACTAAGCCGAAATAGAAAGGGACCTCTTGATAGGGGTAAATCTCACTCTCAAGTGGGGCCTACCCATGAAGCCTTGCTGCACCTCCCCTGTTTTAGCCATTCCCGGTTGATGAGGCTTGAGGCTGCAATTACCTTTATAGAACACATCTATCTTAGAATGCTCATCGTCCACCTGACGATGTTCTAAAAGCATTCAATCCATACAAGTTCGTTCTGGGTTCGAACAAAACCGAAGGCACTATCTCGTTGCACTCATTTTGGAATCACCATCAGAGTCAACGACCATAGCCCTTGCGCTCCAAATCACCATCTCGAACCTATAAGTACTATTCCTTCAACTCATTATGGAATCACCCATAGAGTTATACTGACGTATAGTCCTTACACCTCGAGTCTTCACAAAGCTCCACTTGGATTTACGACCTAACGTTTAATTGGAATCGGTGTGGTTTTCGGATTCCAAATATGGAAGCCCGATCCCGGTCTCACTGAAACCAAACGCCATTTTAATGCCAAGTTGTACTTAAGGGTTTTAACAATAATCTTATATTAAAGATGATATATAAACAGATAGATAAATCACATTATCACTATAGATAATTCATAACAACATTCATCTCACAAACAGCATATCACATAACAGAGATATTTAAATCATCCAGTATCACCCAATATCAACCACCCAATATCACTTAATATTGATCATCCAATATCAGTCCATCACCCAGTATCAATCAATCAACCAATATCAATCAATCAACCAAGCAGAACTGATTAACTCTTAATCAATTGGATTAACTTAATCCTTCTTCATTTATTTAATCCAAATAAATAAATTAATCATCTCTAATGATCTTCCTTAATTAATCTTCCTTGATTAATTATACTTTAATTACATTCAAGTAACTAGCCTTTAACCATATTCAGTAATTAACCTTTAATTACTATCATTAATTACGATAATTAATGATCTTTCATTTACTTCTATTACTTAATCAATTATAATTAATTACATTAAACTTTAATTAATTACAATTAATTGATCACACTTAAATTAATTACTTATACTAATCAACTTTGATTAATATCATTAATTACATTAATTAATGATCCCCATTAATTAATAATTCTCTTTAATTAAATAATTAACTTGTAATTGATCAACTCATTAATCATGATCAGTAATTAACAATTTGTAATTACTTATCTTAATTAATTAAATTCTTATTTAATTAAGTTAACCCTTGATTATAAGTAATCAATTATTTAATTACATTAATTAAAAATCCTTAATTAATTAGTTAATTAATTAATTACACTTTAATTTTTTACACTTAGTAATTAATCTTAAATTAATTACATTTATTAATTAATTAATCACATTAATTAATTAACTAAAATTAATTAAATAATTAATCCTTAATTACTTTCATAAGTAATTATCAATAATTGCTTCATTAATAACTCTTGATTACTTTCTTAATTAGTTACCTTAACAAGTAATTAATTCCATTATTAAATAATCCTTAATCCTTTAATTAATTAATTACTTCATAATTAATTAACTTCTACTAATATATTAATCCATTTATTAATGGATATCATCAAGTGATTAACCAATAATCACTTCCATTAAAATACTCCATGAGTAATTACCATTAATTACTTCCATAATTAATTTCTTCCATTCTTAATTATATTCAAATATTAACCATTGATTACTTCATTAAGTAATCACACTTAACTAATCCATAATTAATTGATTATTTAATATTTAATAAATAATTAACTAATTATTTAAAATTAATTAAATAATCAATTAACATCTTATATTCCAAAATCCTTAATTAATTAAGAAAACATTAATCTTAATTAAATCTTTTTATTTATTAACAATTCATATAATCAAGTATTCTTAAGTTCATATCAAAAATAATTTAACCATATTTATCTACATAAATAATTTATTTGAATTAATCAAATTTTTAATAACTTAATGACAAATTGTTCTATTTGGATTACAAACTTATATTAATAACCTTATTTGAAATAAAGTATTAAGAAATCAATTTTAAAATTTAAAACACTTTAACTTTCTATTTCAAACTTATTCATTTTAAATAAAATTTGAAAGCTTAGTTTTTATATTACTTTAAATGTATCCTTTCAACATGAAAACATCCTTATTCAAACATGATTGAGTTTCTTAAAATTTTGATCTAATATTCAAATTTGTAAATACCTTTAAATTCAGTTTAAACTAAATTTAGTTAATTATTTTAAAATTAATTATTTTAGACTTTCAAATTTGAAAATATTAGATTCAGACACCCCTAAAATCTTTGACTTTCATTTGTTTTGAAAGCTTGGTTTACATTTTAAAGCTTAATTTGATTTATTTCAAACATCAAGTTTAAGTTTGTAAACTTATCTTTTATCTTAATTGTATCGAACTAGATAAGCTTACTGCCTGAAAACAACTCGAGTAAATCACTATATCTACTCGTGCCAAACACTCGCAGCAAAACCCAGCTACCCCACTTCGAGTCTCCTTCTTGAAAAACACGAGAGCTATCCCGAGAAAACTCCATCTTCCCAAACACAATCTCCACCTTATTCCAATCGTGCACGGTGCACGTGCACCGGCCACTTTGGCCATCAATGATCGACGCAACAATCTCCTACAACCCCACGTTCATGAGCGAACTCGAAAACCAACCAAATCTAACAATCAACAAGCGAGTCGAAATTCGATCACCTGCTCGAAAAACTGCAGCTAAACACCTCCAGAAAATCCCCACACGGCCAACCACCACGACGTCGATGAACTTCGCCAACCTCACTACAGATCCATCTCGACCCCGAGCTACATCCTCCCAACATACGAACACCTCCGGTCCAATACACATGACGGAGACGTCTCGACAGCCCAATGTTCAAAAATACTAACCAAAACCTAAATCGTTCGATTCCAACCAAATTGGTCATTGGAAAAATCCAAAAGCATTTTTCCCAACATCCTCCACATACAAGCAAGCTTCGATCCAAGTTTCACACCAAATTAATGTATAGATAATCGGCAATTGCCAAAAAAAACCTTTTCGGACAAAACCAAATTTCAAATCAATTTGTCAACTAAATTTTTTGATATTAACTCCTAAATTCATTATTTTCTGCCATGATTACAATCATGTAATCCAAATCCAAAATTAAATAAGTTGATTTTTAACATATATAAATCTTTCACTGTTATTTCAAATTTAAACATTTATTTGCTAAATTATAATTCCAGAATTTATCTCATACTTGATATTATACTACACAAACATCTTTAATTCAAAAATCCAAGATAAGTATAAGTTTAATTTGGAGTTAAGAATTCTTTTTAAAAATAACAACAGAAGCCTGGAGTATATAACAGAGAAGCAGATGTACTAATAATTTCGCAAACCCAACTTTAAATAAACATGCATTCACATTATCGAACATATAAACATATTAAATCTTTGTTACTGCAATATTTATCACTGATGTCAATATAACTTCAGATTTTAAAATTGTCTTTAAAATAAAATTTACTCACATGTTCATAGGCAGAGCGGATTTTGATTTTTTTTAGGCCTTGCTTATAAAATCTAAAGAACTTGAATGCATGCCCTTCAATTTGTTGATGATTAAAAATTGTTGAAACAGATCTTCAGTTGCATGTTGAAGAATACTTCTTAGAAATGCAGGTTGAAAATTTGCAGGTTTGAAATAGAACTTTAATTGCAGAGTGAAGTTGATATTGCAGGTTTGATTAAATTCAGATTTCCTTTTGTGTGTTGAAGTTGCAGTTGTACTTCATTTGAATATGCAGGTTTGAAATTGATATGAAGAACTTCATTTGAATTGCAGCCTTTAAATTTGCAGGATTTGAAATTACAGTTTTTGATTTGCTTTTGATTTTAATTTCAGGTTTGAAAGAATTCTCTGGTTGTGCCATAAATTTTTGAAAGAAAGAAGGGAGAGAAGAAAAGCAATTCGAGCCGAGGAAAAAAAAATGGAAGTGTTTGAGAAAATTAGTTTCTTCTAAAAAAATTTATTAAAAAGAAAATAAAATAAAATAGTGCCACATGTCACAAATACTTACATTTGTCATTTAATTCTCTTAATCACTTTACATGTGTTATTAAGGATGTTTGTTATGTTTACACATGTCTTAAGTGTTTTTTTTAAATTAGTTTTTACTTAGTTTAAATGTGAATGTAACTTATTTATCAAATTTACTTTATAAATAAATACAAGTTTACCTTTAAAAGATATATTCTAATACTAATAAAAATGCAAATAATTCTTATACATATATTTTAAAATCTAAAACATTTATATTTATCATTTAACCATTTTAATTTGAGCATTTTTAAAACAAAGCTTGTTTAAAATTCATTTTAACTATCATATTTGAAAACAAACAGTTTATCTTATATTTTAAAAACAATTGAATTAGTCTTTAAATTAGCTTTTGAAGAATATTAATTTTTAAACAAAGCTTTAAATTATAATTTCATACATATTCAAATTATTAATAGATTAAACTAAATTTAAAACAATATCAAATTATAACATATACAAATATATATATATGTTACAATTTAAAAATTCATCTTTATTTAAAACACAAGATCTTCTATTCACAATATATACCAGATATATTATAAATAGAATAAAATTTCATTAGCTTTGAAAATAAATCTTGTCAATATTTTAAATTGTCAGAAAGATATTGATCACAATTATCAGATTAAATACTTATTAACCTTTAAAAAGAATAAATTTATCAGTTCAAATTAAAATTATAAAGAAAATTTATCAAACCAGTTAAATTATTTATACAGATTATTAAATTTATATTGCCCAAAATTCCGGGTCGTTACAATAACAATTATATACGTGGTGGAGATCTCATAAATGAAGTAAGATGGTTTGGCGAACGATTCTGTATGAGGTATTTACATAACCCTGACTATTGTAAGTCAACATAGATGTGACTAAAACAGGAGCCATGCCGAGCAAGTATGGTCATTCCTCCGATCGGATATATTTCTTTGATACCATACTGTGACTTTGTGATGCTTTGGGGGCCACCCTTGATTTTGATTATGAGAGTGTGTTCCGAGGTGTATGTTAGTAGCTATTATGCGTTACCACAAGTCCGGATCCGCAATTGGTAGAATCCTACCTTGGTATTGCCTCGAGTGTTGTGTTCACATGTCATATTGCGCCTTCTATGTGTTTGTTTTGTACCTTACCTATAGAGTGCTCCCTAAGTATCCCATCAGTTTGGTAGGGCTTGGACTATCTGTTTAGACTACAGGAATATATAAAAATGTGTTAAGGGGGATATGGGTAATGCTTTAACATTATTTTAATGCTTTACTTTACTACAGACACTATTATAATAGCATATTGTACGACATAGTTTAATGGATCCTTAGGAGATGGTAATCTCGAAGATCTCTTAAGTTATTGCACTCATGTTAGACACCGGATAGAAGATGTCAAACCCCATAAACATCTCTGACGCCGTTATACTCATATTTATTTACTGTTGATCTAACTTAAATGAGATCTTTTAGTTCTGACTCAAGTGTTTTGTCTTTTCAATTCGCTCGGGTCAGTCTGCGCTTTTCCGTTTATCGAAGACTGCTTTTTGGAGGATGAGGATGAAGATTTCATACTATTATTATTTATTATATTTATTCCACTACCGTATGTTGTTCCGCTGCATTTATTTATTTATTCTTGTTTTATGTAACTCGGATTTGTATTATAAAAGTATAATCAATGTAATTTGTAAATTGCTTCATGAACTGTTTATTTGATTATTATATTTTGTCATTCCGCTGTGAGATTCTATATTTGTTTTTCTTTCTTTCTCTGCTTTTTCTTATTCACCCATAACAATCCTTCATTTTGAATGGTTTAAGTTTGACGCGTGTGGCTTATCGTCGACTTAAACCGTTCAAAAAGGTGGGTTGTTACAAGAAATCTCTTAGGCTCTCTCTACAAATGTTTTATATATATATATATATATATATATATATATATATATATATATATATATATATATATATATATGCATTTCGAAGTGTCCCGTAGCGACCTATTTGCTACTAGAACAGTACGATTTCCACTTTTCATCCCCTACAACAAAATGGTTATTATGCCACCCACCATCAAGCGAGAAATCGAATCCAAACCAATAATTAAACAATAATATCAAACATATTATTATTAAATATTAGAAATAAACAGCTAACATTTCATTTATTATTTAATCCACATATTAATTAACTTCAAAAATAGTCTTTTTACTTTGCAAGCACAGAACGATGATTTATTCTGCTAAATAGAGGTCCAAAATAATCTATTCAACTCAATTATGGTAGAACAGTGTTTTATTCTGCTAATAAGATATCACAACGAAGTATAACAAATTTAACAACGTTAAACGTAATTAAATTAAATCACTATAATTTAATAATTAATTATACTTCATTAAAAACTATAACTATCATCTAAGCATTCAATAATAATTTGTAGAAACACAGATATCATATATTTTATTTAGAGGCGAGTAAACTCACCGAAATTCCAAATGACGCTCACACATTCCAGTTTAGTCTTAAAATCGAGCGACATTCGATTTTAGCCTAAAATTTCACTATGTCCAAATTTAACGAATCCAATTCCATCACGTAGAAATGTCGATAGAATTCCAATGCAAAAGGCTGCATCCAAATCCGACCTTATATGAGAAAGTTTTGAATTTTATAAGATTTGGATTTAAATTAAACTAATAATTCACTCCAATTCCTTTTTTAAATTAATTACCCCTCTAATCTTTCTCCTCCCATACTCTAATCACCCATGCCTGTACACAATTGCACTGATCTACACAACATGCGACCTCCTCTCTCCTTCTCTCTCGAATAATACTCCATGAAATCAACTCCAACCTTCTCCGTTTAACTACTCTCCCCGACCTCTACCTTCCCAACCAAAAGCTATCAAGCTCGACTCACCCAAACAAAGTGCGATCTGGACAGTCGACTACCCACCTAAAATTGATTTGACCACCATTTCAAGGCCGATCTCTACCAAAATCCCCCCAAAAGTGCCCTTGCATACCATGAATTGAAATCCACACTCGATTTCCTCCAACTCCACATCAAACAACCAAGATCTCAAACCCTAGCTCACTTCTATTTACTATAGAATAGGTTGATTATCACCAGACTTCAACACACATGATGAAACCCATATAGAATTGAAGATCTCATCCATATGAGATCGAATAGACTTGTTTTATGATTTTTCATCGAGTATAATGTATATTTTGATTTTTTAAGGCTTGAGTCCATTGTTGCTCTACTGGTTTTGAAAATAGAAGGAGAAAAGAGGAAAAGAGAAATGAATTTTGCCTAATTTATAAACAAAAAATATATTCCTTACTTCAAGAATAAGTCAAAAAAAATTCTCAAGCTAACTAAAACCTGTAAGCTAACATCACATCTTAGTTAACTATTTGAAATTTTTATTTGATTTAAAAAAAAATCAAAAGAAGGTTTTGTGATATTCTACTACACAATACCCTATTCACATGCGAACCATGAATGACAAAAATAAAAATACGATCGTGCACCAAAATGTGACACAATCACATATTATCAATAAAATAAACATTTTATTTCATTCTGTGAATTTCAAAAATACCATCGTTTGCTGTAAAATACGTCAAATGATAATTTAAATATTTTTCAATTTAAAAACTATGGAAAAATCAAATAAACTCATTTAAAATATGTCAGTAAAAATTAAGCGTTATATTAACAATTGGTTTTCTTGTTATTTATTCGAACTATTTATTATTGTAAGTAAATGTAAAAAATGGGTTCACCGTTATTATTTATTAATTAAAAGAGTTAAATAACGCTATTAAATCCATTTAATTGATAGTTAATTTACAATTCAATATTTAAATAATCCATATATTTGAATATAAGTTATTTATATTTTTAAGCGCCGATTATTTAAATGTTTAAAATTAATTAAATATTCAAAATCAAATCGATAAAATTACTGGAGTTAAATGCATACTCTTAAAACTATGAGAATCTATGTTCAATGGAAATGACTTGTTGCATTGGATTCATTTACCGATCTAAATTTTTATCAAACCAATAATCATTAATCCATGATCAATCTACCCTTGTGTGAAACACATGTTACAAAAATGGATATTAAAAACACTATAACTGCAATCTATTATATTCTTCTTTTCATACATTTCATAATGAATAATCCATAACATTAGGCTTGTGATGTTATGTGCCATAGAACTATATTCTAGACCTTTCGTAAATGCACCAAAATAACATAAAACTATAGGTAGTTTTTTGAAATTTTAAGCAATATGAATTTCTATCATTTTATCCACATTCATTAGTTTCCAAATGTTCCTAGTAATCGGATGTAGCCACGGTGGTAAACCAGTGAAAATAACGTAGACATATCACTTCAATTTTGGCAAGCTTGGTTTAACTCCCTTTGATTTTTACATGCTGACTTAGATCATCATTGGTTGTACATGTCCATTGTTCTATTCTATGGTGGAATTCAACTGATAAATTAAATTTATAGATTACCATAGCAATATGAGTTTCTATTTTCAAAATTTGGTAAATATAAATTATTTTTAGCTTATTAGAATGCTTACCATATTAACAAACATAAATATTTTGTGGATTATCGACTTGGGCATTAGAGTTTTTGAACTCTCAACTTCAGTGAATTTCATTTCTCAGCAAGTTCTTGGAATACACATAGTAGATTGTCCGGCTCTTTGTTTTATGGATGATTGGTGCATGTTTTTCACTAATATTGGAAAACATATCGATGCTGGATATATTGACATATTGGTTGATTTAAGTGCGATGAACAATTTGGATGAGCCGATCATGGGTCACTTGTACAATCCATTGGACAAACAGTATGTCTACATAAGGATATATCTAGGTAAAAGTTGCTTATCCCACAGCATAATAGAACATGATTTTTTGACACTAAAACAAGGAAAACAATGTTTAACCCCATGTTTTTACTATTGCTCGGTGTCATTATTGGCTCTTGAATTAATGTTGATTTATCCATATAATAATATAGGTTTGGCGTGAGCTTCTTCCAATTAAATGGTGCATTAGCCCAATTTAATTTGAAAAATTGGGAAATATCAGGGTAAGATGTCAAGGGACTTATTAAATGGATCGGTACTTTATGGGATCTAAACCAAGTGTTTACACCTTAATTATAACTGTCAAAAATAGGCACAAAGACAAAAATCGAAGAAAAAAAATAGGTTGAAGAAAACAACAAGTTTTTTGGACAGAAGAACAACACTAATTATAACTAGCATTTGAATAGTGTAAAATTGAATGTAATGCTGGGTTAATAATAATAGTTAAAATTCATTAATGCCCATATTTAACTTTACAGTCAAACACAAAGTCATTGATTCAATAATAACAATTATAATTAACCAAACAGCTATGGCCAAAGACTTTGAGTTGACCTTAGCTTACCGTGATACTGACCTCGTATGACTAAGGAGACGAATTCTCTTTTGAATAGCATCTCATTTCAAATGCTTCCACTTGGCCCAACTATAGTCATTCGATGGATGTCGTGCCACAATTTGACTTTAATCAAAATGTAGTTTCCACATTAAAGATTGACGGTATTCTCAAATTGAGGGAATTATGTAAATTGTCACATTGATATTTTCTGTTAGACTTAGTTATTAACCAACAAAAAATTACCTAGTAAGTCATTTAATAGTTATCCAATTATTATCAGTACATAATCCGTTGGTCCCCCCAACAGCCATGAGTAATACACTGTCCAACATTTGCAGAGCGTTACGTACTCTAACCTCAACGGATGTATTGATATCCAATCTAGATAAATCTTAAATATGAATATTTAAAATTATATGTTTATTCTATTATGATAAATCACTCATGATTATAATACATTTTAACTACTATCACAAAATATAACATTTATGGATTTCCTTTTAAATATGATTTTACTGGTTAATTAATATAATAGAACATATTAAGTATATAATAGAAAGAAAACAACTTTTATTTCGAACAAGGTTGGTTACCGAGTTAGATATGCGTAACAAATTACATAATTGACCCTAGGCCATACCCCTAAATCAGTTAAGAAACACTTATGTTTCTTGTTGTCGATTCATTCATTAAAGTACATCCATTTTTTGTTATTGTTATCCCTGTAGTTGAAATCCTAAATTGAACCACATAGAATTCCCAAGTCGTTGCATCCTATCATATATCATTGAATTTTAGACATCTTTAGTCTTGGTATTATACCATTCAACAACTTCATGAGTCGATATATTTAAGATCTTAAGTTCAATCAATTTCTTTCATTCTTCGGTTGTGTACCCCACGCCGTCTTTAGATAAAACAATTTTTAATCTTGAGTTCAGATGATGCAACTATCATTTCTTAGCTTCCTTAAGATATTACATTTTGAAATCTTAAATAATAAGTTTTGATATTAAACAAAATTTTCCATGTCTTAGTCTCATCCCTATGAAATTCCAAATCAACAATTTGGAAACTGGCTTCCAAAATGCTACTTAGAATTCCCTTGTTTAATTAAGGAATTTTAGCACCTTTGGTTATCACTAGCTAATGTTATCATATGTTAACCTATAGTGACCCAAAGTTATCACACTCCAAAGCTACCATGTGTTGAAGCTATCACAACTGTGACGCCCCACCTCTATACCCACGCTAGCCAAGGACACTACAGGGTAATGCCGTCAACTAACACGGAGAATAAGGCTGGTTGGGAGCGACCATCTATAGCCTTGCTCTAACTATCTATTGAATACATCGACAATAAAACATACCAAGCAAGTCGACATACCCAATGAATACTTAAAACAAAACCATAGGTGGTTGAAGGATCTATCAGAACAGAATATAACAACTCAAATGTAATATACATCACAGAACGGTAAATCATCATACACACATATACAGATACATAACAGAGTATACAAAATAATACATGTCAAGTGGTATAGCAACCCACAATATACAGACGAATCAAAAGAATACATATATCAGAGTTACAAATAAAGGACTACACAAAAAGCTTTTAACAAAAAGGAACAAGATGAATAGTCCATGCGGAAGCAAAATAGGCTAAGTCCAAAAGCACCTAACATGAAACATCTCGGTCTGACCCGAGTATAAAATACACGGGTCAGTCTAGCTAAACAAATCAGTTAGATAAACTGAACAACAATAAACCTGCAAGGTTACAATGTATAACAAATATCTCTAAAAGAGATAACACAATCATCTAACAAAAGATGAATCATATGATACAAAACAAGCCTCATATCATCGGCAACACATAGAAACAAAGGATAGGAATATCCCAAAGCAAGCCAAAAGGCAATAACAAATACCAATGAAGGTAACACAAGTTCCACAAGGTAATCTCTATATATCGTACGGCTCAAAAAGACCAACACCGAAGAGCAATACCTAGGGAATATACATATAAATGAAACATCATAAAATTGCTCGAGCTCGGTACTATATAAACAAGGATCCATGAGCCCGAAGACTCCAAACCCAATATCACCCATGCGGTTCATAACGACCAACATCGGAAGCGATACTAAAGGGCAACAAACCCGAAGGCACATACCCGAAGGCACATACCCTAAGGCAACAAACCTGAAGGAGACAGTCCGAAGACACTATCCCAAAGGCAACAAACCGTCGTGGTGAAGGTCGGAGACCCAGTACTGGACACCACTAACTGGCGGAATGTGTCATAACTCTCAAAAAGGAATCCGAAAAGTGGTAACGTGAGTTCCATAACCACTCGTTCGCATTAAACGGTTTACTATCCGTTAGTTAATTTCACACTCAAAGTAGTACAAAGTTCACCTCATATCATCGGTAACCAAACCCGAAGGTCAAAACAATCAATTGAATAGGTCTGGGATTAATCGGAAGGATAAACGCACAGATTCATGGTCCGTGTTTTATCTAACCACTTATCTCCTTTCCACTCCGCTCGAAGTGCGAAATTGTGCGTGTGTTTTAAATAGAATTTATAAATCAGAGAAGCGAACTTTTAATACGATTTGAAGAAATCATTTATAAAAACCCGTGAATGAATTCAAAAGGAATCATCAAGGTCAAATATGCATAAACACTAATTGGAATCAATATGCATCGATCAAATTTGGAAAACTAAACGAATAAGGCAATTTGGCAAAACAACATATTCAGACGTCTGAAAGAATGGATTCAGACGTATGAATCTGGAATTTAATTTCTTTTTCAAAAGAGAATTCAGACGTCTGAATCCAAACTTCCAGACGTCTGAAATAGGCAATATTTTGCCTATTTCCCTTCTGGTTGAAAATTAGCCAATTCAGACGTCTGGAATATAATTTTAGACGTCTGAATCTGGGGATAAGAAACTTCCCCAGAACAATATTCAGACGTTTGAAAATAGGGTTTCAGACGTCTGAAACCTGATGGTCAGGCATATCCTGAACCTAGGCCATTTATGGCCAAACAAATCGAAGCAATCAGATGCGTGTTGATTATGGGTTTACGTCAAACGACTACCAAACCTTAACGACACACCCAAACACTCCGAACAACATAAACATCAACCATATAAGGTTTTACATAGATTTGGCTTCAAAAATCATAATTTGGCAATTCCACCGAATCAAACCAAATCGAAAGCAAATGAACAAATGAATAATTGTTAGGAAATTTATACCTAACAACAATGATATCAAAAGACGTAGATGTGAGTTTAAAACTCACCTTTAACCCAAAAATAAAGAGGAAGGAGTTCATGCAAGGAAAACAACCAACCACTCTCCACTTCGACTCTACTAGCTTCAATCTAAGATCAAAACAAGTATTTTCCTAAGTTTAGGTTTAGGAAATTTTCTGAGATTGAAGAGAGAAAGAGATAGAGAAGATGAAGAGGAGGCATACCTATGTCTTCTCTTTGATTTTGGAGCAAGAATCAAGTTTGCAAGAAGAAACTTGGGCTTGCAATATCTATTTCCCTTTCCCCTCCACCATTTTCAGTTTCTAAAGCTAAAGAAATGAAATGAGGGTGAATGGATGAAGAGTTAATGAGCTAGGGGGGTTAAGAGGAGATTGGGACTGAACCCAAACTCAAACCCAAGTAGAAAAAGAGTCAAAATTTCACAAACTCCAAACATATCGAAGCTTATACTAAAAAAGATTGCAAATGCCATTTTGGAACCAATGGAGGTGGTTTCGAGTTCCAATTCGGCCATTTGCAGAAAGTAACATTTTGGACCTAAATCCGACTAACGACGCTATATTTAAATAAAACATTTAAATATAAAATCGTTAAATATACGGGTTGTTACAGATCTCCCCTCTTTACAAAATTGCGTCCCCGCAATTCCTAGAGACGATATTTGTAACAACTACATACATACAACATTTAAAAGAAAAGAAAATAAGCTAGAGATGAAAAGATAAACTCACCATTCCCAAGCAAAGATAGAAAACCCGGATAAGATCGCTCAATAAACTCTCTGGTTTCCCAAGTACAGTCATTGGGACTAGCGGACCATTGAACTTTAACGAGCGGTACGTCCTTATTCCGAAGGTGTCGCACCTCCGTGTAAAGTATGCGAATAGGCTGCTATACAATAGATAAGTCCGGTGAGATCTCAAGCTCAAGCAAATCAGGAGAATCAATAACAGAATCCGATTCCCGAAGACACTTTCGAAGTTGCGAGACATGAAACACGTCATGAATGCTAGATAAATGAGCAGGAAGTGAAACTCTATAGGCCACAGGGCCAATACGTTCAATAATAGAAAATGGTCCTATATAGCGAGGAGCCAATTTCCCAGTCGTACTGAAACGCATAACCCCTTTCAAAGGAGAAACACGAATAAAAACAAGATCACCAATCGAGAATTCGAGAGGTTCCTACGGCGTTCAGTAATAGAAAATGGTCCTATATAGCGAGGAGCCAATTTCCCAGTCGTACTGAAACGCATAACCCCTTTCAAAGGAGAAACACGAATAAAAACAAGATCACCAATCGAGAATTCGAGAGGCTTCCTACGGTTGTCAGCGTAGGATTTCTGGCGATTCTGTGCCTCTTTCATTCTCAACCAGATAAGATCAATCTTCTTAGAAGAATCACAGACAAAATCTGGACCAAGAATAAGCTTCTCCCCAGATTCCAACCAACAAGAAGGTGATCGACATGTCCTTCCATATAAAGCTTCGAAAGGAGCCATACCGATACTAGATTGAAAACTATTGTTGTAGGAGAACTCTACAAGAGGTAGGTGATCCTCCCAACAACCACCGAAATCAAAAATACAAATACGGAGAAGATCTTCCAAGATACGATTCACCCGTTCAGTCTGTTCGTCAGACTGCGGATGATAAGCTGTACTAAAATTAAGCTTTGTCCCCAAAGCTTGCTGAAGACTCTTCCAAAAATGACTCGTGAATAAAGGATCACGATCACTCACAATAGAACTAGGAACACAGTGAAGTCTCACGATTTCCTTGACATACAACTTAGCCAAATGCGAAGCAGTCCTATTAGACTTAATAGGGATAAAATGAGCAAACTTAGTGAGGCGATCAACAATAACCCAAATGCTAGAATGATCTGATCTCGAACGAGGTAGGCCGTCAATGAAGTCCATAGAAATCTGATCCCATTTGCACAATGGAATCTCTAGAGGCTGAAGAAGACCGGAAGGACGCTGATGTTCGGTCTTAAAACGCTGACAAGTTATGCAATTACTCACATAACTCGCCACATCGCGCTTCATGCCTTCCCAATCATAAAGACGATGCATATCGGCATACATCTTACTACTACCAGGATGAATGGTATACCTAGAACGATGACAGTCATCAAGAATGTCATGCCTAACTGCAAAATCAGAAGGCACAAAAAGACGGTTCTTCTTGCGAAGACACCCATGAGAATCAATGCTGAAATCCCGCAACGCCTCATCACAGGATCCAGACTTACAAAGCTGAATAAGATGCAACAAATCAGGATCACGCCGTTGGGCATCGGCAATACGATCCAATAAAATGGGTCGAGCTCCCAAACTAAATAATAGAATAGGAGTATCAAAAGATGAACCTCGATCACGAATTTCACAAAAAGATAGAGTCTCAAGAACATCCCATTCGGCAAGCATCATAGAAATAACAGCGGAATGTTTGCGACTAAGCACATCAGCAACACTATTACCCTTACCAGGAGTATACTGGATAACAAAGTCATAGGAAGCAAGAAACTCGAGCCAACGTTGTTGTCTCATATTGAGTTCCTTCTGAGTGAACAAATACTTCAAGGATATATGATCGGTATAAAGAATGAAGCGCTCGCCCAATAAATAGTGTCACCAAATCTTCAAGGCAAAGACAATGGCGGCTAACTCAAGATCATGAGTGGCATAGCGAACTTCATTCGGACGCAGTTGCCTAGAAACATAAGCAACTACCCGATCCTTCTGCATAAGAACAACACCGAGACCACTACCACAAGCATCGGTGTAGACAACAAGATCATGATTCCCCTCGGGAATCACAAGAATAGGAGCATTAGTGAGAAGTTCCTTTAATGTTTGAAAGGAAGCTTCGCACTTGTCGGACCAAATAAAACGAATGCCTTTCCGAGTAAGGCAGGTGAGAGGACGCACAACACGGGAAAAATCCTTAATGAACCGACGGCAATAACCCGCCAATCCAAGGAAACTACGAATCTCATGCACATTCTCAGGCCTCTTCCAATTCTGAATGGCTTCGATCTTTGAGGGATCGACAGAAATGGCATCGGAAGATACAACATGGCCTAAGAACTTAACATTATTCTCCCAAAAATGGCACTTGGAGAATTTGGCTCTAAGCTGATGATGACGAAGAGTACTCAAGACAATTCTCAAGTGATTAGCATGCTCAGCTTCAGACTTAGAATAAATAAGGATATCATCAATGAACACAAGGACGAACTTATCGAGATATTCCCGGAATACTCGATTCATAAGATCAACAAAGAAAGCAGGAGCGTTCGTCAAACCGAACGGCATAACGAGCCACTCAAAAGAACCATAACGAGTGCGGAAAGCGGTAAGAGGAATGCTATCCTCCGCGGCTCGTAACTGATGAAAACCTATGGCAAGGTCTAGCTGAGAAAAGACCTTAGCACCACTCAATAGGTCGAACATATCATCGATCCTAGGAAATGGATACCTATTCCTGATGGTCAACTCGTTAAGTTTGCAATAGTCAATGCAAAGCCTAAGAGTTCCATCGGACTTCTTCACGAAGACGACCGCGGATCCCCACGGAGAAAAACTGGACTGAATTAACTGCTTGGACTCAAGCTCTAAAAGCTGCTTCTTGAGTTCCTCATTTTCCCTTGTAGACATCCTCGTGGGAGGACGACTAGATGGCTGCACGCCTGGAATGAGATCAATGCGGAACTCAATTGCCCGCTTAGGTGGCAAACCCGAGACAGGCTCAAAAACATTAGAAAAGTCACAAGCAATAGGAATACGAGATATATCATCATCATCTCGCGAGTCAAGGGAATATAAAGCCATTTCGGAATTATCCACATCCCGAAGAATAAGAGATAGCTGAGTAGGTGAATCCGGATGTCGAAGATATATAATTCTCTCCGAACAAACAATCCCGGCATCATATCTTACTAGCCAGTCCACATCCAAAATCAAATCAAATCCCAGACAAGAAATAACGTGCAGACTCGCACGAAAAGAAAAGCCACATAAAACAATCTCAACATCATCACAAAGCAAGCTAAGGGTCGCGGATCCCCCAATAGGATTCGTAATCCTTAAAGAAGTAACCAAACAAGAAACATCCAAAGATAAATCATCAACGAGCTTCTTCGATACGAAAGAATGTGATGCACCCGTATCGAAAAGAACTCGAATACTAAGATCATGAAATAAAATAGAACCTTCCAAAATAGGTGGAGATATACCTTTGGGCTGAGAGGGACCTTCAGAAGCCTTAGCAGCATAAAGCTTTCTAGACTTGGCACCAGCCGGAACAGTAGGGCAAGCTGAAACATGATGTCCTTCCTTCTGGCAATAGCGGCAGAAGAGAGGCTTAAGACAATCTCGAATAATATGATCAGGAGAACCACAATTGAAACACTTCCGAACGAAAGGTGTTCCATAAGACTGAGGCTGAGAACTAGAACCACCAATCTTCTTCTTCTTAGAAGGAAAAGGCTTCTTCTGAAATGGAAATGGCCTCTTGTTGGGGTTCTTGGAAACCTCAACATCATCATCACTATCACACTCCTTCTCGACGGTCTCGAAATGAAGCGCCGAATCAACCAACTCCTCAAAAGAAAGCTTAAGCTGAAGCAACAAGGACTTCTTAAGATATTTCTTAAGACCAGAAACAAATTTCAAATTCTTCTTATAAGAAGTGCTAACGAATTCAAGACCATACTTAGATAAAGCCTCGAATGATGCAACATACTCAGAAACAGAAGATTTCCCTTGCTTCAACTCAAGGAAGCGATGGGTCAATAAAACTTTTTCAGATTCAGGAACGAACTTGAGTTCAAATCGCTCCCGAAACTGAGTCCAAGAAAGAGTAGACTCATCAATTTCGGCTATAAGAAGCTCATACCAATCAAGAGCACGCTCTTGTAATAAGCTAGAAGTAACAAGAACTCTATCATGGTCAGAAAGATCCATGCGAGAGAAGATACGCTCGCACGTGCGAAACCAAGCTTGGACTTCAAGAACGGATTCGGAGCCTTTAAACGGCTTTCCTCCAAGATGAGCAAAATCACTGCACTGGCGTGCAAAGGCAGACTTGCGAGGTGGAGATAGTCGAGGAGGAACTGGAGGCTGAGTGCTCCTAAACAATTCCAAAAACTGATCGGCAGACATATAAACGCCATCCGGATGTGAACCACTAGATCGCCCAGCATCCGAACGTCGTCCCCTGCCTCTTCCAGCCATACGCTGAAGTAAGATAAGAACAAGATTATCACAAGGCGGATACTTCATTACAGAATACTACGGAATAAAATGCATTCCTAGACATATTCCCCAAATTCTTCCTAACCTTTGATAGTAGAAGGAATAGAAAGGCACGATGATTCAAAGATATGTATCACTTATACACTTTGATGTACCGTAATATGTGCATCTATTCTGTGTTTATCATATTTTGTCCTGAACTCAGATCCGATGCCACGCTGTGACGCCCCACCTCTATACCCACGCTAGCCAAGGACACTATAGGGTAATGCCGTCAACTAACACGGAGAATAAGGCTGGTTGGGAGCGACCATCTATAGCCTTGCTCTAACTATCTATTGAATATATCGACAATAAAACATACCAAGCAAGTTGACATACCCAATAAATACTTAAAACAAAACCATAGATGGTTGAAGGATCTATCAGAACAGAATATAACAACTCAAATGTAATATACATCATAGAACAGTAGATCATCATATACACATATACAGATACATAACAGAGTATACAAAATAATACATGTCAAGTGGTATAGCAACCCACAATGTACAGACGAATCAAAAGAATACATATATCAGAGTTACAAATAAAGGACTACACAAAAAGCTTTTAACAAAAAGGAACAAGCTGAATAGTCCACGCGGAAGCAAAATAGGCTAAGTCCAAAAGCACCTAACCTGAAACATCTCGGTCTGACCTGAGTATAAAATACACGGGTCAGTCTAGCTAAACAAATCAGTTAGATAAACTGAACAACAATAAACCTGCAAGGTTACAATGTATAACAAATATCTCTAAAAGAGATAACACAATCATCTAACAAAAGATGAATCATATGATACAAAACAAGCCTCATATCATCGGCAACACATAGAAACAAAGGATAGGAATATCCCAAAGCAAGCCAAAAGGCAATAACAAATACCAATGAAGGTAACACAAGTTCCACAAGGTAATCGCTATATATCGTACGGCTCAAAAAGACCAACACCGAAGAGCAATACCTAGGGAATATACATATAAATGAAACATCATAAAATTGCTCGAGCTCCGTACTGTATAAACAAGGATCCATGAGCCCGAAGACTCCAAACCCAATATCACCCATGCGGTTCATAACGACCAACATCGGAAGCGATACTAAAGGGCAACAAACCCGAAGGCACAAACCTGAAGGCACATACCCGAAGGCAACAAACCTGAAGGAGACAGTCCGAAGACACTATCCCAAAGGCAACAAACCGTAGTGGTGAAGGTCGGAGACCCAGTACTGGACACCACTAACTGGTGGAATGTGTCATAACTCTCAAAAAGGAATCCGAAAAGTGGTAATGTGAGTCCCATAACCACTCGTTCGCACTAAACGGTTTACTATCCGTTAGTTAATTTTACACCCAAAGCAGTACAAAGTTCACCTCATATCATCGGTAAACCAAACCCGAAGGTCAAAACAATCAATTGAATAGGTCGGGGATTAATCGGAAGGACAAACACACAGATTCATGGTCCGTGTTTTATTTAACCATTTAATCTCCTTTCCACTCCGCTCGAAGTGCGAAATTGTGCGTGTGTTTTAAATAGAATTTATAAATTGGAGAAGCGAACTTTTAATACGATTTGAAGAAATCATTTATAAAAACCCGTGAATGAATTCAAAAGGAATCATCAAGGTCAAATATACATAAACACTAATTGGAATCAATATGCATCGATCAAATTTGGGAAACTAAACGAATAAGGCAATTTGGCAAAAACAACATATTCAGATGTCTGAAAGAATGGATTCAGACGTCTGAATCTGGAATTCAATTTCTTTTTCAAAAGAGAATTCAGACGTCTGAATCCAAACTTCCAGACGTCTAAAATAGGCAATATTTTGCCTATTTCCCTTCTGGTTGAAAATTAGCCAATTCAGACGTCTGGAATATAATTTCAGACATCTGAATCTAGGGATAAGAAACTTCCCCGGAACAATATTCAGACGTCTGAAACTAGGGTTTCAGACGTCTGAAACCTGATGGTCAGGCATATCCTGAACCTAGGCCATTTATGGCCAAACAAATCGAAGCAATCGGATGCGTGTTGATTATGGGTTTACATCAAACGACTACCAAACCTTAATGACACACCCAAACACTCCGAACAACATAAACATCAACCATATAAGGTTTTACATAGATTTGGCTTCAAAAATCATAATTTGGCAATTCCACCGAATCAAACCAAATCGAAAGCAAATGAACATATGAATAATTGTTAGGAAATTCATACCTAACAACAATGATATCAAAAGACGTAGATGTGAGTTTAAAACTCACCGTTAACCCAAAAACAAAGAAGAAGGAGTTCAATTTGCAAGGAAAATAACCAACCACTCTCCACTTCGACTCTACTAGCTTCAATCTAAGATCAAAACAAGTATTTTCCTAAGTTTAGGTTTAGGAAATTTTCTGAGATTGAAGAGAGAAAGAGATAGAGAAGATGAAGAGGAGGCTTACCTATGTCTTCTCTTTGATTTTGGAGCAAGAATCAAGTTTGCAAGAACAAACTAGGGCTTGCAATATCTATTTCCCTTTCTCCTCCACCATTTTCAGTTTCTAAAGCTAAAGAAATGAAATGAGGGTGAATGGATGAAGAGTTAATGAGCTAGGGGAGTTAAGAGGAGATTGGGGCTGAACCCAAACTCAAACCCAAGTAGAAAAAGAGTCAAAATTTCACAAACTCCAAACATGTCGAAGCTTATACTCAAAAAGATCGCAAACGCCATTTTGGAACCAATGGAGGTGGTTTCGAGTTCTAATTCGGCCATTTGTAGAAAGTAACATTTCGGACCTAAATCCAACTAACGACGCTATATTTAAATAAAATATTTAGATATAAAATCGTTAAATATGCGGGTTGTTACAACAACTTAAACCTATTACATTGCAAAACTATCACATCCCAAAGAGATCGCATCTTCAAAAGCTAACGCTGCATATTGCTATTGCATATTGGGGCCATCGCACCACAATGCTATGAAATTACAAAGCTATCGTGCCTTGATGCAATCACTGCTTGAAGCAATTGCACATTGAAGCTGTCACATTGTAATTTTCAAAGCTATCAAAGGTTGAGTGTTAAAAGGTTCGCATGCCTCTTTTTAAGGCTATTGTATGTTGAGCTTTTTATAAGCTCCAAATGCTGAAAAATGAAGCTGGGTTTAGATAAGCTCTCGCATGCCATACTTTAAAGCTATAGAAGGTCAAGACTTAAAATCTATCAAAGGTAGAGTCTTAAAAGCCATTGCATGGTTTATAAGGATGTAGTAAGTCAAGGTGGCAAATTTGTAATTAAGTGAAAAAAGATGGTTTTTTCCCCTAATAAAGAAGGATCTTTGGACCTAATCCATATATATGTCATTTATTCACTTTTACTTTTAATTTACAACAACATTCTCTAACCAAACCGATAATTAAGCCCCTTTAATAAATCTTTTCCTTAATTATTTTCTATTAGTTAAGGTGGTATTTTATATAATAACTAATTCATAACAATACGAACATAAATGGGAAAGTTCCCAAAAATTCAACAAAATTCCTAAACAATTTTTGAATTTTTATTTAGTTATGGCCAGAAGCATATAAGTTATATAAATTATTTATGTGTATGTGTGTGTGTCTGTGCATGTGTGTGTGTAACAAGATTTTTACCTTTTGTGATCCTACTGGTTATTCGGTAGCTAGTTAATTCCAATTCAGATCCCTTGTTCCTTCCCTCGAATATACGGTGCAAATCCCGACAACAAGGCTTCCAATAATTCTTCAACGGGTGATAGGTTTTTTTGCATGTCTTTAGAATAGGAGAGAGCTGATAACAAATATTTTTCATTTTTCTTACAAGATCTAGAGACTAAGTTTTCCTCCTCCTTTACTCCATCTATGGTTGGCCTATGCATGTCTAGGCTTCCAAATTTAGGCTTAATCAATACATCTCATTTATTAATTATTTAGTTGATTATTAAAGTCTATATGTTTAATTGAATCAACATCTAATAAGTAAATATTATTTCAATTAATTTTAAGTCTTAAAAATAAAAAATCAAGACTCCAAAACAATTCAATATAATATTTGTATTAATTTTATAACTAATATATAATATTTATAAATTAACTTTCGAGTTGGTTAAACTTAAAATTGGCTAACAACATGGTTGTGTTGACTACCTAGTGTTTACTTAGTCCTCAGTCAATATTTAAATAATTTAAATGCTGAATCCAATATGGACTTTGTTGAAGTACAATATCGGACACAAGTTTAGTTGCTTACAGATCATTTTTCTAAAATCCAATTTCTAATCTATATTAGCTACACCTTATAACGATATTATTTCCACGTTTTCTTTTCATCATCTCTATATGATTAAGAGATTTAGAGAAGCACTAATAATATCTATAGTTAATTGCGTAGACTTCTCTAAATTCTTTGGTTCAATCTGATAACATTTATCGATTAATTGACTTGGTCTATCCAAAGATTTTGATTTTAAGTTAACAAAGAATTGCAATGGTAATAGCCTTTTATAAGGAAAGAGACAAATCCTTACTTGAATAGTATCTCTCTTCATATAGTTCAACTTATACTGAACTATGGTTGTAACATGATTGCAATATCATGTGATTGACCATAATCAAAGTACAGTTTAGTTACTTAAGATCCATAGTACCCTTCATTCTGAAGACTACTACATGCCATTATTTGACATCTTTCATTTTGACTTAGTTGTATTAACATATATAAAACTCTCACTGCTCCATTTTGTGATTTTTCTAATCAACCACAAGTATGTAATCCCTAGGTGCACATATGGTCATGAGTAATTCACATCCATCGTATGGAGATCACTACATACACAAGTCTCAACGAGTGTAGTGATATCATTTTCTCGATATATCTCTACATGAAACATTTAAGGAATAAGTACTTTTTGAACCCAATTCAATACTCAAGGTTGCGAACCAGCAACTACAATCCATTAAATGCATTTTCTAAGTTTCGTATACTTAATATATTTAACGTATATGAAACACTGCTTATATCCAATATAGTAGAGAAGTAAAACTAGAAGCATAATTCATTTCAAATAAAAATATCCTTAGGAGTTATGTTTTATAACAAAATTATGTAATCGCACTTAGTTTACACCCTTAGCTATATAAAAATCTACATTCGATGGGAATGACAAATAGCGTTGGATACGATCCAAATTTTGACCAAACCAAAAACTATTTATTCGCGATCAATTTACCCTTATGTGAAACACATATTACAAAAATGGATTTCAAAAAACTTTAAGTACAATATATTATAGTCCTTTTTCATACATTTTAATATGAATAATCCTAATTATTAGGCTTGTGATGTCATGTGCCATAGATCTCTATTCTAGGCTTTCGTAAATATGCCAAAATAACATCAAACTATTTGCAGTTTATTGAAATTTTAAGCAATATGGATTTCTTACACATTTAATTTCAATTTTAGTGAGCTTGTTTTAACCACCCTTTATTTTTACATGCTCACTAAGATCAGCATTGGTTGTGCATGTCCATTGTTCTATTCTATGGAGCATAATTTAGCCGATAAATTAAATTTACAAATTACCATTGCACTATAGGTTTCTATTTACAAAGTTCAGTAAATATAAATTATTTTAGGTTATTAGAATTCTTTTGGTGCTTATTTATACTTTAAGGAATATCCACTTGGCCACTAAAGTCTTTAAACTCTCAACTGTAGTAAATTTCATTGCTCAATAGGTTATTGGAACACATGTAGTAAATTGTCCGACTCTTTATTTTATGGATCATTAGTACATGTTTTTTCACTAATACTGGAACAAATATCGATGTTGGATATGTTGAGATGTTGGTTGATTTAAATGCGATACAAATGGGATGAAGCGATCATGGGTCATTTGTACATTCCATTAGACGAACAGTATGTCTACATAAGAATATATCTGGGTCAAAATTGCTACTGGGTATAAATTTTTGCTATTAGAACAACATTCCCATAGTTTTGTGGCATTCATTGTAAAATTATAGGAATGTGAGGAGCGCTAGAGTTTAGATTCTTCGAGTACGCACAAGTTGAACGATATTATCACATTTAAGTAGTTACTGAGTTTCTTCCCTGAAATAGGATATTGGACTCCATTCGGAGAGGTATAACAAACTATAAATGACAAAACATACTACATATACATTTCAATTTAATGAATCAAAAAATGTCTCTTAGGTCATCATTACTGACATTAGGATGCAAAAGTTATGTTAGAAAAACTGTACCATCAAAGTTTTTAAGAGAGGCATGTTTCCTTACGATCCTTATCTTAACACCCCTTCGATTAGGTAATAGTTTAATTTTAAAGAAGCTTTAACTAAGTGTAAATCAAGCGCTTAATTAACGATAATTTGTTATAGCAATATAATACGAAAGCACTATGGAAGGTTCTACTAGATTCATGGTGGAACTGAAACCAATTTTACTTTGGAGTAGACTACTATGCAACATTGTGCAAAGAGTTCATCCACTTATAGTGTGTGGTGCCTGACTTACAATGGGATTTTACCACCGATTTGATGGGTTCCAAATAAGGACTATAGCATTCCTTTTCATGACGGTCTTTCCCAATTGTCAAAGTACTACATGTGCAATATTTTGGGGACTCCTGCTCTTGATTTGGAAATGACCCTACCAACCATTCCAACGGAGGACGTAAGATTTTGATTTCCCATCCCTACCCGCCTTTGGAACTTTTCCAGATCATAGATCCGCTAGAACAATATGATATGACATTAGCTATATATCATGTTGCATATTCAACTGTTCAACCAGAGATCCAATATGAAAAATGAATGCAGTGATAGATGACAATGCATTATAAAAACCTAGGGGTTTGACCTAACAATGATAATTTTAGAAACATGGCGAAAAATATCAAAAGTTGTTATCATTATTGACTAAGTAGATAGTAGAGTCATGCACTTTATAATTTTATCTTTGTTTGAAATTTGAGCAATAAAAGTTTAGGCATATCAAATTAAAATACAATTTAAATCTAAGTTATATTTATTTTGTTTCATTTAATTCAAATAAAGGTTAAATGCATACAAAATATAATATTTGATTTAAACTAAATTTAAAATGAACAGAGTTTGATTAAAAAAAAGTAGAGGGAAGTTAACCAATTTCACATAACTGGGTAAGTATCCAGAACAAGTTTTTTTTTCTTGAAAAAGTAAACACATTGACCCAATGGCCCAAATGAAACCGGGTATAATACATGTTAATACACTGGTATCATATACATCTTATACATCAAACCCTAGCCACTCTTTAGCTCTTTCATTTGCTCTTCTTTCTTCAAAACAACATCCCCTAAAGAAAATTTGGGTTAAAGCGATTTGTGGTGAAATCTCAATTCCCTAATATTTTTGTGTCTTCCTACTTAAAAAAGGCTCCCACGTCTTCTCCTTGCTGCTTTGTGCTCCTTTGTTACTTAGATCTGAAGCAGAATCTTCAATTATGATGTTTTTGCTCAGTTTTTGAGTATGCTCACTGCTTGCTTCTCTTGTGGCCGAATCTAGATGGTGTCGCCTCTATTCCATACAAAAAGTGATATATTTGCCTATTTAGGTTACTTTTGGAAAAAAAAATCTCATATTCGTTTATTATTGACTTCGAGTTACAAAAATGCCTTGTTGTGGGATGCAATCTTCTTTAAACTTGCGATTTGTTGTGCTACTACCTCTATTCAAATTAGGTAAAAAAATTATAATTAATATTATTGTTTCTTAGATTACATGAATAATTGTTATATTTATTACTTTTTTACTTCCCTTAAAGTTTTTTCGGATATTGGAGAAGCTGCCTCCAACCAAGTTATCCTCTCAAAAGCCCTTATTTATACTCTGTAAACTGAAAGCAAGCTTGTTAACTGTAGTTTCTTACCCTATTCGTTCCAATCTTTGGTGAGTGAAATCAGAGCAGTAGTCCTCCTCCAAGCTAGGTACTTTGTTTCTATTGTCCTTGCAGACGTATTTTTTCCATGGCCTGCTAGTAATTCCGTCACTAATTGTCTTTCTGTGTTTTTGTAGGAGTAGCTTCTAGTTGGGGGAGTGATTGCCGCCTACTAGTAGCTTACGATTTTGGTCTGGCAGATGATGTGAGAATTTGGCTCAGGGAATATCAGCGTTATATTTGACAAATTGCAAGAATGCTTTGACCCTTTCTTCATAATTATCATGTTCTTGTCTTTTCTGATTATATTCTTCTACATTGTTTTTTTGGTTTTCTGAAAAGAATTTGGTTTTCTAAATTGATAATTCTCCAGCATTGCATATTCCCTGTTTCCTTGTGTTTATGCAATCTCGTGTTACTTTTTCTTCATATGTGGTACAATATTTTTGTTAATAGTATTGAGGCTTTTCTGAAGTCTTCTGAATTTTCTTTGAAGTTTTGTTGTATGTATTGTATGTATACCTTCTCTGATGTTTTGCTCTACTTGTTGTAAATTTAACTTTAACTTTTTTTGGCAATCAACTAGATATGTCTTGAATATTGACCGTTAGAAAAAAGTGTTAAATGTTTTCGTTTTTGCAAAATAAATATTTGATTTCCCCGTCTTTTATTTTGTTGAAATGTCATCCCTGGTTAGATGTCTATTAAATAAAGCAAAATATGAACAATGAGACGTTTTTAGGGAATTTGACATATGCCAAATAACCTTGTACTACTAAACCTCTATTTCATTTCCTCATATAAACTTCCAAGCTTTTTTGAAAGAAAATCTCCCTTTTGATGAGAGTTTCCAACTCTATGTGTCCTTTTGCAAACTTGGATTTATTTTGATTTTTTCTATAGTTGCTTTGAAGGTAGAAGTAGTTAGACGATTGTACGTATTCCAACTTTGATTTTGAATGATGTAATGCACTTTATCATTTAGCCCACCAAAACTATATATTTTATTCCATCCAAGTAGATTCACCAGTGATTTTCCATACAGCCATGGGTCAAACCATAGGCTGGTTTGTTTACCATCTTTAATTTTTCTTCTAACAAAAGAATGTTTTTCCATGTGATTGAATGGTGATTTTCAATACCGATAGTCCAAAAAAATTTAACACCTTGTTTTTACTACTGCTCGGTGTCATTATTGGCTCTTGAATTAATGTTGATTTATCCATATAATAATAAAAATTTGGCATGAGCTTCTTCCAATGAAATGGTGCATTACCCCAATTTAATATTGAAAAATTGGGATATATCAGGGTACAAGCTATCAAGGGACTTATTAAATGGACCAGTACTTTATGGGCTCCAGACCAAGTGTTTCCACCTTAATTATAACTATCGAAAACAGACACAAGGACAAAAAATTGAAAGAAAAAAAGTAAGTTGAATAAAACAACAAGTTTTTTTGGACTGAAGAATAATGCTAATTATAATTAGCATTTGTCAAGTGTAAAATTGAATGTAATGTTGGGTTATTAGTAATAGTTAAAATTCCATTAATGCTGATATTCAACTTTATAGTCAAATACAAAGTCCTTGATTCAATAATAGCAATTATTATTAACCAAACAGTTATGGCCAAAGACTTTGAGTTGACCTTAGCTGACCATGATACTGATCTAATATAACAAAGGAGATGAATTCTCTTTTGAATAGCATCTCGTTTCAAATGCTTCCACTTAGCCTAACAATAGTCATTCAATAGATGTTGTGCCATAATTTGACTTTAATCAAAATGTAATTTCCACATTAAATCTTGACAGTATTCTCAAATCGAGGGAATTATGTAATATTGTCACATTGATATGTTTTGTTTGACCTTAGTTATTAACCAACAAAAAATTACCAAGCAAGTCATTTCATAGTTATCCAATTATTATCAGTACATAATCCCATGGTCCCCCCAACAGCCATGAGTAATACACTGTCTAACATTTGCTGAGCGTTATGTACTCCAACCTCAACAGATGTATTGATATCTAATCTCGATAAATCTTAATATAAATATTTAAAATTGTATGTTTATTCTATTATGATAAATCACTCATGATTATAATACATTATAACTACTATTACAAAATATAACATTTATGGATTTTCTTTTAAATATGATTTTAATTTGGTTAATTAATATAACTGTGACGACCTGGAATTTTTGAGTATTTGAAAACAGAATATTTAATTGATTTTAAATATTTAAAGGTAAATTTTTAACTTGAATTCAAATATCACTAATTATTGATAATTAAATTATTGAATTAAATAATTGGAAGTTGAGCTAAATGTTGAATCTGAAGTTTTAGGCCTGTTAAAAGTAATTTGAAGGCTTGTAAAATTTATATTGATAATACTGAAGATAATAGAAGTTTTAAAATTGAAATTAATAGTGGTTTGTTCAGTTTTAAAATTTTATAGTTTAAATTGAATTTAAAAATAGCCTTTCGAGGCACAGTCTCGGAATTCGACGAAACCAGTTCCATTGGGTCCGTAATATTAAATTATTATCGGATTTCAAATTTCGTAGTGATCAGAGTTGTTGTGTGAGCGTACGTTATATAAATGAGCTGAAATCTATAACGAATCCAATTTAATAACTGGGTACCTAAACAAGATATTTTTGAATATAAAAATATCAATTTTAAATCAGCTGCTACCCTATAATTCCTTTAGCCAACATATCTCTGTTGAAGCCAACACGCAGAAACGATTGTACACGCGAAACATCTTTTCCTGTTCCCTCTGTTCTTTCTTTAAAATACAAGCTCGTTCAAATGAATTTCATAATGAAAACCAAATCTAAATTTGTTTAAGCCTCTTCCTCAGTTAATTTATTGCGAAATCGAATTCAAGGATAATGGAAGTCGTCGGCCTCCTTTTTCTCCCTCCTCTTCCCTGTTCAACTGCTCGAACCCCTCCCACATATCCAAATCGAGATTCGTAGCCATCCTTCTCAATCTCAAACCAAAAATCTCATATTCATTCTAATGCTTCCCAGATTCACGAAGTCGAATCGGGAAAAAAAAAGAAGAAATCACGACCTTGTCGCGATTTTTGTTCTGGAGCTTGGCGACTTTGTAAGTGGTGGAAAGGGAGAGCTCGCGCGATCGAATAGCGATGGCGCATGGCGGTGGAGACGCCTCGCGTGCGATAGGACGAGAGGTGCGCGAGGCAAGGTTGATGTCGAGGTTGGTGTTGGCTGCAGCAGTAGGGTTCGGCGAAGAAGTGCAGAGGGCTGTGTCGTTTGCGTTCGATTCTCGGTGAAGCGGAGATGCGCGATAGCGGCGGCGCGTTTGACTTTGGGTAGTCGTTGACGACTCGATCTCGAGTTGGAAATCGGCAGTAAGGTATTCTTTTGTTTTTGCAATTTAATTTTGGAATTTAGTAAATTACTATTGAAATTTAAATTATATACAGAGAGATATATCTACAATAGATATATATAGAAACCATTCTGTTTAATCTAACATATGTAGGGGATTTTGGAAATTTAAGAGGGATTTTAAATGTTGACAGAATTTATATAAGTTAGGATTTTATGAAAGCTATATATGTATAGATATATGCGTAGCTTTAAAAGGGAAATAAATACATATATATGTTTTAAAGTTATTAGTTGTTTTAGAATAAAGTATTATGATGATTAGCTTGTTAAATTAACCTACTCAAATTTTAGTCAATAGAAATATTAAAGGAAATTAGTTTAAAATCAAATTATTAGTTGAGATAAATCATTGGTTAATTAAAATTTCCAATGGAATTTTTAATTGTTCGATTGGCTCGTATATTAATAAAATTATATAAATATTTATACAAGGTCCAAAATTGGGAGATAATGGTCGAGATGGAATTGGATTGCCAAACGAAAAGCAAAAGGTGAGTTAATCTCACTCGGTTGAATTTTAATTTAAATTCAAATGATTAAATTTAAATATTTGGTTGAATTGTTTGTTGTGCTATATTATAGAATATACTACATCTTGGAATGTTTAATTTCCCGCATTATATAGCGTATGAGACCCTATGCGCCGCATAATAGCGGATAATATTATGTAAATCCCATATACCGCGATATTCCACCGCGAAGTGGAATTGGTATTTATATTGTGCTAACGTCTATGGATGCATGGAAAACAGGTTGGAGTGATCCAACAGGATTCCTCAAAATTATTTAGAATTGTTTGATATTCTGTGTTATGGATATTTGATATTCTGTGATGAATATTATTGTTAATTGGAAATATTGATTGCTATGATTTGCTTGAATATATTTTGGTGCACCGAGTTATCGAAATATATAGAATTGGATTTTTGAAAAGAAAATAAAAGAGTAAATTTTTAGTAAAATAATTATAGTGAATTTAAATAAATTAAGAATGAATTGAAAAGGAATGGAAATGAAACTAAAATACTAATAAATAATTTCGAGTATGGAGGATAAAGGATTTGAATAAGCAGAAATTAATAAATAGTAAACTTAAGTGATATCAATTAAAAGAATAAAGAATTATTTTAAATTTCGAAGTTTAAATTTATTTAAAAGGTTAAAAAGTAATTTGAGGAACCTAAAATTCGAATTTTCAGTTAAAAGTATTTTAAATCATAAGTAAGGAATGAAATCTGAAATTAAAGGATTTTGGAATAAATGTAGTAAGTTGGAAATCAATTTGGAAATTGATTTTTAAGTGTTTGAAATTTGATATTTGGAAGCATAAATTAAAGGTGGGAATTTATTTAGAGGAAATGAGAAAATTTGTTTAAAGATAAATGGTGATTAATTTTTAAAGGATGCGAAGAGAAGTATATTTCCCTGGATAGCCAAGTACGTTTTCAAAGTAAATTTTAAAATATAAGATAAAAGTTTAATGTTGTTTTAAAAAGCATATTTTAGAAAATTTATTATTTCTGAATGTTTAAAATTCTAAAGTAAATATTTTTCATATCTATTACTGCAATAATTATTTAAAGGTGATTTAGTGTTTTGTTTTGAAAGTAGAAACCTAGTTTTATATTTATAAAGTAACCTTATTTTCAAATATTCGCATAGTATGTATCTTTAATAAATTATTGAAGTAGTTTTAACTTAAATATTTTAAAGTATATTCCAAAGTAAAGCGTTTTAAATAGTTTTAAAAATATAAAGTTTTATGCTTGGTGATTTCAGTGGAAACAGAAAATTCTTGGAATTTATTCTGGGAAAGAAAGATGTTTTGAAACTATTTTCAAAAGGTTGAAAATAGAAAATATATCTTGTGAAGATATTTTTGAGGTTAATAAATAATTTGGGAAATTAGGAAATTATTTATTGGTTGATGGATGTTGTGAATATTCATTGATAGTTAAATAACCGACTATCAATATTGGCCAAATACGTTGATCGTTTCGAAGAGACCGGGATCGAGTTTGCTATATTACAGCATGATAGGGGGTTCTCGCTTTGCGTTTGCTGGAGAACGGGAGACTCTTACCCCTACATGTCCCCGGGGGGGGGGGGGGGGGGGGGGGGTTGGTTGCGAGTCGAGAGGCTGGCCGTAAAAGCAAACCCGAGGTACCAATGTAAGCCACGGTGGGGCTGGGATGGTTAAAAAGCCTACTAGTTGTGGCTGTTGTCGATGGTTGAAAAGCCTAGACCGTTACAGTTGGAATCAGAGCTAGGTTGGTGATAACCTTGGCTCTGGTGGGAATTACTCGTTGAAATAGAGTACATAGTACTCTAGAATGAGTTTGAGCGTATTAATAGATATGAGCGCGTATTTGTTAGTGAATATAAAATGATTTATATTGTGTTGATTGGTTTATTGAGTAGTTTATGGATTCTGGTCAATACGAGTAATTAACGTTATTGATAGGGATCTCTAAACACTTGAATAGAACAATTCGACAAAGTATTGTTTTAAAGTGGGGTAAATGAAATAATTTTACCCAAATTATTTTTGTATATAAAAAAAGATATAATTTTTGTAAAGTATTTTATAGTATTTGGATGCTTGATTTGTTAAGGAATGATAATATTAAATTATTAACACTATTGTGTAGAAATTGAATAAGAAATTGAAAACTTATAACCAAAGTTGAAGAATAAATTTATATAACAAAATGTAATTTGAAATATGGATTGTAAATATAATTTATAAATTGAAATGAACTTCATATACAAATGAGATTTGTAAATGTAAACTGTAAAAGTGATTATAATTTTGGAATAGAATTCCAGAGAAACATTTGAAATTGAAATGAGATAAAATTCCAGTGAATGTTTGAATATAGATTTAAAGGAATTGCAATTTGGAATTTTTGGGAAAAATTTAGATTCCTTTGGGTTTGAAAACGGATTCCAAAGGGTTTGGAGGAATAATAGTATTATTATGGAAATATTTTGAGTTGCATTTGAAATCTTGTGAGATTTGAAAAAAATATATATTTGAAATGTTGTTAAAGAGATAAAAGGACTAAACTCTTCCGGTCGTTGGAAAATAATTCCGATGGTGATCGCGACATCATCGGTGTTCATTTTTGAGTTTCCAAGAGAGGAATTGCCACCTGAATATTTTAAATTGGAATTATTTGCGAACTGGGTTTGGTTTTGAAATTCAAAGAGATAATTGAATTTGCCAAAGGATTTTGGATGTAGTTGATTTCAAAAGTGATTTTGAGATTTTGGGAAATTGTTTAAACTATGGAATTTTATTTTAAATGTTTATGGAATAATAAAAAATATATTGGCTAAATAAAATGTATAATTCCGAGTTAAAGTAAAACGTGAAAGGGATTGGTTGTCCATTGATGAAAGTATGAAAATAAATAAGTTTGTGACTTGTAAAATTTAGAAGTGAAATAAATAAGCCAAAATAAAATTGATTTGAATATTGGGAAGTGATTGAAAAATTCAAATTTTAAGTTATAAAATAAATTGACCTCCAGTAAAATAGTTAAAGTGATTTTAAGATAAAATTAAAATGCTGGGAATAAACCTTGAACAAACAAACTAATAATTAATTGGTAATGAAATATGGAGAGGGAACTTGAATTGGTTAAATGAAAGTCGAATACCAATTTAATGTGGCAAATGTTTAGTTTGCAAATACATTATGAAATGAATATTTGATGTAACCAATATGAAATGTTCTAAGATTAATAAATGGACTTAAATAAATTGAATGTGGATATGGAATGCGAAATAAATTGAACGGAATCGATTAAAATGAAATCGAATTAAGTATAGATTGAATTGGTATCAATTTAAAATAGTTATAAACTGGAATGAATATCCTTTTAAGTAAATATTTATTAACTTACACAAAAATAATAATTGTCGTTTGACGTAAACGAGATTGTATAAATTATATGGGTTAACAGAAGTCAATAAAATTGGTTTTTGAATCACTTGTAATAAATATGGGCTTGTTTGGATGAAAAATAAATTGAATGTAAGCAATGAAGTGTAAATGAATTCAGCTTGGATTGTCTGTGAATTGAATGTAATTAGAAGTATGAAATTCAAAATGGTTGACTAAATAAACTAATTTAAATTAATTGGTAGATGAAATTGGTTGGTAATTGAAATCAAATTAAGGATTTAAATTGGAAAGTGCTTATAAAATATATATATATATAACTTGAGTTTTAAAGTTGAAATAACTTGACGAAAAATAAAATAACTTAAGTAATATTTGAATAAAAGCTTGAATTAAGTAAAATTGTGAAATGGTTGTGTCGAGTTTTATGAAATGATTTTAAATAAAACTTGGTTGGTAAATGAAATTAGTAATTGAGTTAATTAACTTAAGTAATATTAATGTGGATTTGACTTCGGAAAAATGGGAGTTGGATTGCTTTTGGGATTAATTCATTTTAAATGAGTTTGTTTGGACTAAGAATGAAATTGAGTTAAGTAGAGAGTGGTGTAATCATTTGAATTGAATAGGATGGTTTGAATATGGATTGGAAGCATTTAAATTGTGTGGAGCCTAATAAATTTGCTTATGGTAAGTGTTTAGTGGATATTGCTTATGTACGTATGTGGTTAGCTATTGAAATGAAGTGAAATGTTAATAAACTTTCTATATTTGTCACTTACATGTTTAAATTGAGTAAGTACAGGTTTTTGGAAGCCGTTGACTGGTTTTGTCGCGCTAACAGCTAAAACAAATAAGCCGTTTGCTTAAAATGCAAAATAAGGTACGCCCATGCAATACAAATAGGAAATATGAAATGTTTTTCCGTTTTCCGACTGTGTGGGTCGATGTATGTATATTTATATCTCTTGTCAAATTGCAAAAGCTCCTCCGTACAATGGAGACTCTGCCAAAAATTTTCGAAAATTTTGGGAGTTAGAATTTTTTTAAATCTTTTGAAAATTTTCACTAACGACAAATGAATTAAAATTTGTAAGCAAATAGAATTGAAACTGAATATTGAAATCTAATTTAAATTGTATAAGTAAAGTAAGATGAACTGAAGATATTGTTCAAAGAAATTGAAGATAGAAAAAGTTTACAAACAACTTTTAATTGAGATATGAAAACAAATTAGTAAGTGAAATTAATTTAAGGAATGATTAATTGAATATCAATTTGAAATAAGATAAATTGAACTCGGTGATGGATTGGAAAGTGAATTAAACTCAAGTAAAATTGAAAATGAAATTTGGATAAAAGATGAAAATAAAAGTATTGAGGTTTGAAATTAATTCACAAATTGAAGCAAACTGAATTTATTTTGAATTGGAATACAAAAAGATTAAAACTGGAAGTTGTGACAAGGAAAAGTGTGAATAAGTGAATAACAATCAAAATAAATGAGAATATAAAGGAAATTGATGTAGTTGATAATCAATTGGGGCAAATACGTAAGATGTACGTACATTAGTTATTTCGCATAGCTATTTGATCCAGATTCGAATACAGAATTTCGAGATAATTTTATCGATCCGAGTTAGGATTTTTCACTCGATTTTTGGCGGCGAGCCTGGATATGGAATTTTGATTGATTCTGGAAATTCTCTATCATAGTTATGACTATGCAAGGAGAATGACGGTTTCTAATCAAGAAAAAAATATCTGAGTCCGCACTGGGAAGTCGGGTGGACGATACTAGTTCAAAAGTGAAATTGTGTGATCGAGTAGGCAATCAGATTCGGTATTGCGTACGAATGGTATAGGTACATCGTACGGGCTTAAATGGAATGAATATTGTCATTTTGTAAGAAAGTCGATAAAATGTTTTTGGAATGTTGTGATGGGTATTATTGCTAAGTAAGATATGCAGGTATTACAAAGGAATAGAAAATTGGTTTTGGTTTCAGAAGATAAATTTGAATTGCCCGACTAAAAAGGTATGTGTTTAAATTTCTGTATGAAATTTGATTGGGTTTTTGGATCTAGCCACTTGGCTTTTTGTCTTCTTTTTGAGATTTGGGGGCCGTAGAGCCATTTCGTAGTTGTACCGAGCTAGCCGCACAAAGGAGACGCTGGCGAAATTTTTCGAAAATTTAGAGAGTTAGAAAATATTTGAGAAATTTTGAAAATTTAAAATTTGGTTTTAAATTGAAATTTGAATGGTTGCGTATATGATATTGGTGGGAACCTAATGAAGAAGTTTGGAAGGTTAGGGATTGTGATAGGATGTTCTTAATAAAAATATTGTTTTGGAAAGTTTATAAAAACTGTTTGGTTTTGGAAAATAGTAATGGGTATTGGATCATTCTTCCGCACTAGTAATTTCGGGGACGAAATTCTTTTAAGGGGGGAGGAATGTGACGACCCGGAATTTTTGAGTATTTGAAAACGGAATATTTAATTGATTTTAAATATTTAAAGGTAAATTTTTAACTTGAATTCAAATATCACTAATTATTGATAATTAAATTATTGAATTAAATAATTGGAAGTTGAGCTTAATGTTGAATCTGAAGTTTTAGGCCTGTTAAAAGTAATTTGAAGGCTTGTAAAATTTATATTGATAATACTGAAGATAATAGAAGTTGTAAAATTGAAATTAACAGTGGTTTGTTCAGTTTTAAAATTTTATAGTTTAAATTGAATTTAAAAATAGCCTTTTGAAGCACAGTCTCGGAATTCGACGAAACCAGTTCCATTGGGTCTGTAATATTAAATTATTATCGGATTTCAAATTTCGTAGTGATCAGAGTTGTTGTGTGAACGTACGTTATATAAACGAGCTGAAATCTATATCGAATCCAATTTAATAACTGGGTACCTAAACAAGATATTTTTGAGTATAAAAATATCAATTTTAAATCAGCTGCTACCCTGTAATTCCTTTAGCCAACATATCTCTGTTGAAGCCGACACGCAGAAATGATTGTACACGCGAAACATCTTTTCCGGTTCCCTCTGTTCTTTCTTTAAAATATAAGCTCGTTCAAATAAATTTCATAATGAAAACCAAATCGAAATTTGCTTAAGACTTTTCCTCAGTTAATTTATTGCGAAATCGAATTCAAGGATAATGGAAGTCGTCGGCCTCCTTCTTCTCCCTCCTCTTCCATGTTCAACTACTCGAATCCCTCTCTCATATCCAAATCGAGATTTGTAGCCATCCTTCTCAATCTCAAACCAAAAATCTCGTATTCATTCTAATGCTTCCTAGATTCACGAAGTCGAATCAAAAAGAAAAAAAGAAATCGCGACCTTGTCGTGATTTTTGTTTTGGAGCTTGGCGACTTTGTAAGTGGCGGAAAGGGAGAGCTCGCACGATCGAATAGCGATGGCACATGGCGGTAGAGACGCCTCGCGTGCGAGAGGAGGAGAGGTTCGTGAGGCAAGGTCGATGTCGAGGTTGGTGTTGGCTGCAGCAGTAGGGTTCGGCGAAGAAGTGCAGAGGGCTGTGTCGTTTGCGTTCGATTCTCGGTGAAGCGGAGATGCGCGATGGCGACGGCGCGTTTGACTTTGGGTAGTCGTTGACGACTCGATCTCGAGTTGGAAATCGGCAGTAAGGTATTCTTTTGTTTTTGCAATTTAATTTTGGAATTTAGTAAATTACTATTGAAATTTAAATTATATACAGAGAGATATATCTACAATAGATATATGTAGAAACCATTCTGTTTAATCTAACATATGTAGAGGATTTTGGAAATTTAAGAGGGATTTTAAATGTTGACAGAATTTATATAAGTTAGGATTTTATGAAAGCTATATATGTATAGATATATGCGTAGCTTTAAAAGGGAAATAAATACATATATATGTTTTAAAGTTACTAGTTGTTTTAGAATAAAGTATTATGATGATTAGCTTGTTAAATTAACCTATTTAAATTTTAGTAAATAGAAATATTAAAGGAAATTAGTTTAAAATCAAATTATTAGTTGAAATAAATCATTGGTTAATTAAAATTTCCAGAATTTTTAATTGTTCGATTGGCTCGTATATTAATAAAATTATATAAATATTTATACAAGGTCCAAAACTGGGATATAATGGTCGAGATGGAATTGGATTGCCAAACGAAAAGAAAAAGGTGAGTTAATCCCACTCGGTTGAATTTTAATTTAAATTCAAATGATTAAATTTAAATAATTGGTTGAATTGTTTGTTGTGCTATATTATAGAATATACTACATCTTGGAATGTTTGATTTCCCTTATTATATAGCAGATGAAACCCTATGCGCCGCATAATAGCGGATAATATTATGTAAATCCCATATACCGCGATATTCCACCGTGAAGTGGAATTGGTATTATATATTGTGCTAACGTCTGTGGATGCAGGGAAAACAAGTTGGAGGGATCCAACAGGATTTCTCAAAATTATTTAGAATTGTTTGATATTCTGTGTTATGGATATTTGATATTCTGTGACGAATATTATTGTTAATTGGAAATATTGATTGCTATGATTTGCTTGAATATATTTTGGTGCACTGAGTTATCGACATATATAGAATTGGATTTTTGAAAAGAAAATAAAAGAGTAAATTTTAAGTAAAATAATTATAGTGAATTTAAATAAATTAAGAATGAATTGAAAAGGAATGGAAATGAAATTAAAATACTAATAAATAATTTCGAGTATGGAGGATAAATTATTTGAATAAGCAAAAATTAATAAATAGTAAACTTAAGTGATATCAATTAAAAGAATAAATAATTATTTTAAATTTTGAAGTTTAAATTTATTTAAAAGGATTAAAAAGTAATTTGAGGAACCTAAAATTGGAATTTTCAGTTAAAAGTATTTTAAATCATAAGTAAGGAATGAAATCTGAAATTAAAGGATTTTGGAATAAATGAAGTAAGTTGGAAATCAATTTGGAAATTTATTTAAGTGTTTGAAATTTGATATTTGGAAGCATAAATTCAAGGTAGGAATTTATTTAGAGGAAATAAGAAAAAAAATTTAAAGATAAATAGTGTTTTATTTTTAAAGGATGTGAAGAGAAGTATATTTCCCTGGATAGCCAAGTACGTTTTCAAAGTAAATTTTAAAATATAACATAAAAGTTTAATGTTGTTTTAAAAAGCATATTTTAGAAAATTTATTATTTCTGAATGTTTAAAATTCTAAAGTAAATATTTTTCAAATCTATTATTGTAACAATTATTTAAAGGTGACTTAGTGTTTTGTTTTGAAAGTAGAAACCTAGTTTTATATTTATAAAGTAACCTTATTTTCAAATATTCGCATAGTATGTATATTTAATAAATTATTGAAGTAGTTTTAACTTAAATATTTTAAAGTATATTTCAAAGTAAAGCGTTTTAAATAATTTTAAAAATCTAAAGTTTTATGCTTGGTGATTTCAGTGGAAATAGAAAATTCTTGGAATTCATTCTGGGAAAGAAAGATGTTTTGAAACTGTTTTCAAAAGGTTGAAAATAGAAAATATATCTTGTGAAGATATTTTTAAGGTTAATAAATAATATGGGAAATTATTTATTGGTTGATGGATGTTGTGAATATTAATTGATAGTTAAATAACCGACTATCAATATTGGCCAAACACGTTGATCGTTTCGAAGAGACCGGGATCGAGATTTATTTCTCGAAAACCACTTCGATCCGGTTTATACGTTTCGTGGGAAACGAGTTTGGATTCGAAGATGGAGCAGTGAAGTGCAAGGGCTAGTCGCCACTAATCCTAAGGATATTTCCAAAATGGATGTAGTAGGAATAGTGCCTTCGGTTCCGTTCAGACCCGGGACGGACTTGTATGGATGAATGCTTGCGAAACATCGTCAGGTGGACGATGGGCATTCTAAGAGATATGTTCTAAAAAGGTAACGTTTAGCCTCAAGCCTCTTCATATGGGAATGACTGAAAATCGGGGGTTATGCAGCAAGGATAGGTGGGTAGCACCCAAGCAGGGTGAGGTCATCCCTGTCTAGATGTCCCTTTTTATTTCGGCTTAGTGGGCGGTTGCTGATCCCAACCGCGGGGTGATCTCACTCGGGATTATCCAGTAAGGGGTAGTTCCGGTCTTGTGTTGCAGGGGAGCGGGCGTACTCATCGGTACTGTGATCTAGGCCACGTACTGTGACAGGTGGTTCCCCAGTGCCTAGTCATTGGTTTGAAATCCATTCTCCCTACGAGCCTTGTACGAGTTTTGTTTGTATTACCCACTCTATGGCTAGTAGCTGGAATTTAATAATGTAACAATTTCGGCTATTTTGTAAGTATTTTTATATATACCCTATTATAATGTCAGAGGATTTCTATAAAAATTGTTTTAGCTATCGTAAGGTAAAAAACCCGACATGTTTATTTGTGGCGTGGTCTTACGAGATGCTTTTGTTTTCAAAAGGATTTTTGAAACTTTAATAATCAATTGAGTACGATTTTTCTCACGCTGGTATTCCAAACTGACTCGGGTGTTATTTAATTATAATGCTCGGGTCAGACCGAGTATTATAGGATACAGGATATGATGCTATGGAGCTCAGGAGACGAGCTGGATGACGATACGTACTTCCGTACTTGTTTATATATATATATATATTCCGCTGTATTGAGTTGCTGTGTATCCAATTGTATGTTATTGATGTTGAGCTGTGATTGATGTACTATGATGATGTAATATATAAACAGAGATAATTTGATTTTCGAGTAAAGATTATTTATTATCTATTATATTTTATTCCACTGCGATGGTTAGATTCTGATGTTATTTTCTATTTTCTCTCCTTCTATCTCTTCTTCTTTAACCAAATGGTTCGTATTTCTGTGCAACTTGAGTTGATTGTTGTAGAATAGTGTTGACTCATGGGGTACGGATTTGCGGGCTGTTACAGTAACACAATATATCAAGTATATAATAGAAAGAAAACACCTTTTATTCTTAACAAGGTTAGTTATCGAGTTAGATATACGTAACAAATTACATAATTGACCCTATGCGATACCCCTAACTATATTAAGAAACACTTATGTTTCTCGTTGTCGATTCATTCATTAAAGTACATCCATTTTTTATTATTGTTATCCCTATAATTGAAATCCTAAATTGAACCCTATAGAATTCCCAAGGCGTCGCATCCTACCATATATCATTGAATTTTAGACATCTTTAGTATTTGTATCATACTATTCAAGATTTAGAGTTCAATCAATTTCTTTCATTCTTTGTTTGTGTACCCCACACCGCCTTTAGATAAAACAATTTTTAGTTTTTAGTTTAGATGATGAAACTATCATTTCTTAGCTTCCCTAAGATATTACATTTTCCAATTTTAATAAATAAGTTCCTATATTAAACTAATTTTTCCATGTCTTAGTTTCATCTCTTCGAAATTCCAAAACAACAATTTGGAAATTGGCTACCAAAATGCTACTTAGTATTCTCTTGTTTATTTAAGGAATTTTAGCACCTTTGGTTACCTATAGCTAATGTTATCATACGTTAACCTATCGCAACTCAAAACACTCGAAAGTTATCATGTGTTGAAGCTATCTTGAAGCTAATTGTAACAACCCGCATATTTTACGACTGTTAATTTAAATGTTTTATTTAAATATAGCACCGTTGGTCGGATTGAAGTATGAAACGCTACTTTTTGTGAACAGTCGAATTAGGACTCGAGACCTCTTCCATTGAGTCCAAAATTGCATTTGAGTCCTTTTTGAATATAAACATCAATATGTTTGGAGTTGAGTAGAATCTTGCTATTTTTCTATTGGGCTTTGGGTTTGGGTTTCTGCCGATGAACTCATCTAATACCCTAACTTCACCCCCTCTTCATCCGTTCATTCTATTTTTTTAACACTCAAGCTAAAGAGAAAAATGGTGGAAAAATAGGAAATTAAAATTCCTAAGCCCTAGTTTACTAGTAAATTCAAATTCAAGATCCAAAATCAAAGAGAAACTTAAGCAAGCATCCTCTTCATCTTCTCCATCTCAATCTCTCTTCAATTTTCAGAAATTCATTTTCAGAAATTCCCAAACCCTAACTTAGGAAATATTTGCTTATGAACTTAGATTGGAGCTTCTTGAGTTACAGTTGAAGAGTGGTTGATCTTTCCTTTATTTTAAAGCTTCTCACTTATTGTTTTAGGTTTAAAGGTGAGTTCTTGAACTCACATCTGTCTATATATTTCATTGTTGTTAGGTACGAATTCCAAACATCTATTTCATGTTCAATTACTTTTGATTTGAATTGATTTGGAGAATTTTCCAATTTTGGTATTTTGAAGTCAAAATATTTAAAGACCCAATCTTGGGTGTTTGGACATGCTTTTGTGGTGTATCAAAGAGCCTATAGGGCTGGGTTGTTGAATGGCATAAATCCCTAGCATCCATTGCTCGTTCGATCACTTCCGGTTTGGATTTTTGCCCTTTTTGGGATAGGATGATTTTTGCCTAGCAGAAAAAACCATATGTCTGGAAGGGGTCCCTGGAGAAGGAAAAAAAATAACACATGTAGAAAATAATGGCAGAGCCTTAATCCTGACGTCTGGTTGAAAAATCCAGATGTCTAGTTGAAAAATCCAAATGTCTGGTTGAAAATCCAAACGACTAGAAGGGTTTTGGATTTTAAAAGAGAAAGGAGAAAAAAAAAATTCCAGAACCTAGGGCCGGACGCCTGGATAAACCTACAGACGTCTGGAGCCGTTCAATTTTGCCTATTTTGGCTGTTTTAAAGTGGATTTCCAATTTTTATCGATTTTTGTTATTCCGGATAGTTATTGTCATTTATTATCGACTTTGATGACTTTTTTATGTATTTTTTGGAATATCCATTTGATGGATTTGATAGCGATTTTTATGGATTTAATTCACGTTGTCGAATGTGGATTTTTGGTGATAGATTGCTTTTACAATCATTTTTGTGATTTGTCACTTTAAAATACAAAGGTTTTTATACAGTAGTAAATACTAAAATTCTTTCACTAAAACGATTTCAACACTATTTTTAATACAAAGCTTGTTTTTAAAATCGTTTTCTAATCTATTAGTATATATAAATCTTTACCTCATTAGTATGAGAAATCTAATTAAATGACTTATCAAAACAAGTGGTATGAAATGCTTGTGTTTACTTCATCAGTTAATTCTTGGACTTGTTCAATTGAAATCTCATGACAATTTTCGAGTGGAAATCTACAATCTATTCGTAAATATTTAAGTTAAATGAGTGGTTATGGGACATCAAGCAAAACTCATTTATTTACGATTTTAGTGTAATTTACCCTTATCGATCAATGATGATCATTTTGTGTGGGGACTAAACCCCGTTTGTGGAGTTTTGACTCAAAATTGGTGGGGTAGCGACCCATGGTCTTCGGGCCGTTTTTGGAGCTTCGACTCAAATTTGATGGTTAGCGACCATGGAATAGCGTTTCATTTGTGATGCACGTGTTGGTGAGTTTTCATGCTCCCGTTTGTGATAGGCCTCCCCCTTTGTGTTTTCTGGATTTCTTCTTGATGATTTCTAGAATTTGTGTTTCGTCTATTTTTGTGATTTACATTGATAAGTTTTATCAATATTTGTGGTTTGGTGAACACTTAAAAGAATATGACATTCTTTTTTGTGTTTGGAGAAGATTTGAGATATGGTATGATTTTCAATGTTGTCATATATTTCTGTTATATCTCTCATCCTATCTCATTTTATATGATATTTATAGCTAGACTGATCCGTTTATTACTTTCTTCTTGAATAACACTTGGGTCAGACCGAGGTGTTATAGGTGCTTCCACTTGACTTCTTAGTTGGGACTAGCTTTTGACTTTTGGCTACTTTGTAGTTTTTACTCACATTCGAGATAGAGACTCCTTGATGTATACATATTCTTTTTCCTAGCACTTGTACCTATTCTTTTGTGATGTAGTAGATCTTGTATGACCACTACTTTGATGTACACGTTTATGTGATATAGTCATATCTGTTTCCGCCTTAGTGACATGAATATCTATGACTGATTTGAGTTATGCTTATTTTATATTTGTTCCAAAGATTGCATAGCCACTATTTAGTAGCTTTGAGTTTGTAATTGATGTGTCAGATATACTATCTGACATATCGATACTCGCCCAAAGCAATTACACAGATGGTCGCTCCTCAACAGCCTTATTCTTCGTGCTAGTCGATGCCATTACCTCGTAGTTTCCTCGGCTAGTGTGAGTATAAAGGTGGGGCATCATAGCTTGGTATCAGAGTGAAACTTCGGAACAATATAGAATATTATATCAAGGATCATTGTCATAAGTCTCTCTTAGGAATCATGCCTTACAATTTAATTCGAGTCATTGGACCCGTTCTATCCTATTTTCCTTTATGATGCCTTGTTTTATCAATCAAGTTTGTTTGATATTCATTTTGAGAATAACCTTTTCATCTTCCTTCTTTCTTTCTTAAAGAAGAGAAATGATTAGACCTGGTTGTCCCAGCATCGGTCAACCCAATGCTACTCCTCAGGATGGAGTATTCATGTCTTCCCAACAGCTTTTAGATCTTGTAAAGAATGCTTAAGCTACTGGATCTATTCCAGAGCCTACTCACCCTAAATCTGGGTTTGCATGCTTGTGCAGTGATTATGCCAATTTGGGTTGAAAGCTATTTAAGGGTTCTGAAAGCGTTATAGAAGTCCAAGCTTGGTATAGAACATGCCATCACATCTTTTCTCGCATGAATCTTGTTGATCTCCATTGAGTCCAAGTGGCTTCTAGCATGCTCCAAGAAAGAACATTAGATTGGTATGAGCTTTTGATTTCGGGAGTTATTGAAGCGGATCTTACTTGGGAGCAATTCCGGCAAAGATTCGAATTGAAGTTTGTGCCGGAGGCTTAAAAAGTAACTTTAGCTCGACACTTGGTTGACCTAGTTCAAGGTGAATCTTCCGTGATAGACTATGTCGCATCTTTGAATCTCTCACTAAATATGGGTTCGATTATATTAATACCACACTGAAGAAAAATTAGAGGTTTCTCTATGGGTTGAATAAGAACCTCAAAAAGCCTTTGCTTTTGAAACTAGAAGTTTCTTTCGATCAGCTTGTTGATATCGCTCTTCAACTTGGGGAGGCCAATAAAGAAAGTGATGTTGAAGTTGCGGGTGCCAAACAAAACTTCACCATCAACAAGAAGAGGCCTTCTAAGTTCAAAGGCCCTAATCCCAATAAGAAAGGGAAGCAAGCAACTTCGGTAGCAAAGTCTCCTACCTCTAGTCGGGGGCAATGCTACAATTGTGGTTCTAAGCACCATTATGCAAATAGGTGTCTGAAGCCCCTTACTTGTTGCTATTGCAAAGGTTCGGGTCATTATATATCTTCATGTCCCAAACATCAAAGCAAGAAAGAGGGGAAACTAAATGTTGTGCAAGCGCCTAGTAACACTTCTCTTGGTTAAGGTATTTCTCATTCTATCCTTGATGCCATTATTATATTTCGTGATCATCCTATTTGAGTTCTTTTTTATACAAGTGCATCTCACTCTTTTATATCATAAGAAGTTGTTGATGCTTTGTCTCTAAATGTTATGTGCTTGATGACTTCACTAAAAAATTGTAAATCTGGTTGGTGGATCTGCAACACTCGGTTTATATGGTAAAGATGTCGATATTATTTTATGTGATTATGCTTTCCGAGTCGATTTGCGTGGTATGCGTTACTTAGGCTTTGGAATGATTTTGGGAATGGATTGGTTTAATCGTTATGAAGCCGACATCCTATGTTCCAAGTGGACTATATATCTTCGACATCCCCAATCTGTTAAGCAGATTTCTATTGTACTTAAGGATTCAGATTCCAATTCGGTGGCATCCTTATATTCTCTAAATCCACATATTGAAGATAATGACGACGACGAAGATGTCATTTCCCTCATTCACATTGTTTATGAATTTCTTGATATATTTGAGCCCGTTTTAAGATTACCACCTAAGCGAGCAATTGATTTCAGAATTAATCTAATCCCTAGAGCTCTACCTGTCACTCGTCCACCTTATCGTATGTCTAATAAGGAAAATGAGGAGATGCGTAAGCAATTATCCGAATTGGAAGTGAACAATTTATTCATTCTAGTTCCTCTCCTAATGGAGCTTCAACTATCTTTGTGATGAAATTTGATGGTTCACTTAGGCTTTGCATTGACTACCGCAAGCATAATCATCTCACCATCAAGAATAAATATCCTTTACCTTGGACTGATGATTTATTCGATCAACTTTGCAGTGCTAGAATATTTTCACTGTTAGACTTAGCATTCGGTTTTCATCCGCTTCGTATTGCGGAGGATAGCATTCCTTTGTCATCGTTCCGTACTCGTTATGGATCTTATGAATGGCTTGTTATTCCATTTGGTTTAACGAATGCTCCAGCTTATTTTGTTGACCTTTTGAATCGGTTTTCAAAGACTTCCTCGATCGATTTCTCTCATCTTTATAGATGATATTCTTATTTATTCTAAAACCGAGTAAGAGCATGAAAAATATCTTCAGATTGTGTTGGAAACTCTTAGAAGAAATCAATTGAAACCAAAATTTTCTACATTCCACTTTTGGCAATCCCGTGTGAAATTTTTAAGACATTATTCCTGAATTCGGAATTTCCGTGGATCCTTCAAGGTTTGAAGCGATTCAAAATTGGAAGAGACCGAAGAGTGTGATGAAAATTCGTAGCTTTCTGGGATTGGTGAGCTATTACTATCAGTTCATAAAAGTCTTTTCTAAACGTTCCGTGCCTCTTACTAGTTTGACAAAGAAGGGAGTTGAGTACATTTAGTCAGACAAATGTGAAACTGCTTTCCAGAAATTAAAAGAACTTCTTTTCGATGCTCCTATTCTTGTGATTCCCGAGGGAAACCAAGACTTTATTGTTTATACCGATTCTGGTCGTGTTGGTTTGGGAGCTATTCTCATGCAAAGGGAACATGTTATCGCTTTTGCTTCTAGGCAATTAAAGCCCGCCGAGACTAGGTATTCCACTCATGATTTAGAGCTTGTGGCTATTGTTTTCGCCCTTAGAATTTGGCGTCATTATATTTTGGGAGAGAAATTTGTTCGCTACACCGATCATAAATATTTGAAGTATTTTTTTCTCAAAAGGAACTTAATTTGCGTCTACAACATTAGCTCGAATTCCTTACATCTTATGATCTCATAATTCTTTGTACTCCCAGAGAGGGAAATCGTGTTGCCGATGCCTTTAGCCGAAAGCAACAAATGGTTGTTTCAATGATGATATCCGAATGGAATGATTTCAAGACTTTTTCTACATATGAGATTCGAGATCGTGAATCTGATTCGTGTTCATCACTTGTTTTATGTAGCATTGGGGCTCATCCTTCTCTTTTAGACCGCATTCTTGAAGCTCAAAACCATGATCCCGAATTGGCTTTTCTTAGCCAAAGTTTTAGGGATAGTAATATTGATGGTTTAAAAGACTTTGAAATCGATGCTCGTGGCGGTATTCGAAAATTTGGTAGAATTATTGTGCCAAATATTAGTGATATTCGTAAACACATTTTAGAATATTTTCATTGTTCTAAATTTATCATTCATCCTGGTAGTAGTAAAATGTACGCGGATATGAAGTGACTTTATTATTGGGATGGAATGAAATCTGATATTGCTAACTTTATTAAGCGTTGCATGACTTGCCAACTCATTAAGGCCATGCATCAAAGGCCCGGTGGGTTATTACAACCTTTAGACATTCCAGTTTGGAAGTGGAATCAAGTCTCCATGGACTTTATAGACGGTCTTCCCCATTCTCGTTCAGGCCATGACAGTTTATGGGTAATTGTAGATAGACTAACAAAATCCGCTCATTTTATTCCCGTTCGGTCCAATCAGACCGTACCTCTTTTGGCTAGGTTCTATGTTAAAGAAATTGCAAAATTGCATAGAGTTTCTACTTCTATTGTTAGTGACCGTGATCTATCATTTTCTAGTGGATTTTGGAAGAGTCTTCAAAAAGCTTTGGGAACGAAGCTTAATTTTAGCACCGCTTATGATCCTCGGTATGATGGACAAACAGAGCGTGTGAATAAAACTCTTGAAGATCTTCTTCATGAATGTGTTCTTGATTTGGATGGAAGTTGGGAAGGTTATATTTCCCTTGTTAAGTTTTCTCATAATAATAGCCTCCAATCTATCGAGGCACTCTATGAAAGGCCATGCCAATCTCCTTGTTGGCTTGAGGCTGGTGAGAAGCTGGTTTTAGGTCTAGATTTTATTCGTGATTCCACAGAAAAGATTGACCTTATTCATCATAGGATGAAAGAAGCTCAAAGCAGACAAAAGTCCTATGCCGATAATCGAAGGAGGAAATTGGAATTTTCTTTCGGAGATTTGGTGTATATTCGTGTTTCACCTATGAAGGGTGTTGTGCGTTTCATTTGATCGGGAAAATTAGCACCTCGATATATCGGTCATTTCCCATAATCGAACGTAATGGTTCCGTGGCTTATCGTCTTTTATTACCGGCTCAATTTTCAACTATTCATGACGTATTCCACGTCTCTTAACTAAGAAAATGCCTTAGGGATTCCGATTCTATTCTTGAGCCCGATGTTATTGAAGAAATAGAAGTTTCACCCAATTTGACTTATAAGCAACATCCTATTCGTATCATTGCTACGGAGGTTAAATGCCTTGGAAATAAAGATGTTCCGCTTGTGAAAGTTCAATGGTCCTCAAATACCAAGGATTGCTCTTGGGAATCCATAGAATTCATCGAGCGATCACATCCGGACTTACTCTCTTGTGCTTCCTAAGGTGAACTTCTCACTTCAAAATTTTCTTTTGTGTTGATATGCTTTTATGGTTGTTAGTCTTTGTTTTCTTCTTAAGTATTGTGAGGACGCAATTTCTTTAAAGAGGGAAGTCTGTAATAACCCATGCATTTTACGATTGTATATTTAAATGTTTTATTCAAATATAGCATCATTAGTCGGATTAAAGTCTGAAATGATACTTTTTGTAAACTGTCAAATTAGGAGTCGAGACCCCTTCCATTGATTTCAAAATGGCGTTTGCAACCTTTTTGAGTATAAACATCGATATGTTTGGAGTTGAGTAGAATTTTGCTACTTTTCTATTGGGATTTGCGTTTGGGTTTCAGCCCATGAACTCATCTAATACCCTAACTCCACCCCCTCTTCATTCATTCATTCTATTTTTCCTAACACTAAAGCTAAAGATAAAAATAGGGGAAAAGATGGGAAATTAAAATTCCTAAGCCCTAGTTTACTAGGAAATTCAAATTCTGGCTTCAAAATCATAGAGAGGTTTAGGTAAGCATCCTCTTCATCTTCTCCATCTCAATCTCTCTTCAATTTTCAATAATTCATAAACCCTAACTTAGGAAATATTTTCTTTTGAACTTAGATTGGAGACTCTTGAGTTTTTTTATAAGAGTGGTTAATCTTTCCCTTGTTTTAAAGCTTTTCACTTGTTGTTTTGGGTTTAAAGGTGAGTTCTTGAACTCACACCTATGTCTACAAATTTAATTGTTGTTTGGTATGAATTCCTAACATCTATTTCTTGTTCAATTGCTTTGGATTTGAATTGGTTTGGTGAATTTTCATATTTTGGTATTTTAAGTCAAAATCTTTAAAGATCCTATCTTGGGTGTCTGGACATGTTTTTGGTAGTGTATCGAAGTGTCTGTAGGGCTAGGTTGTCGATTGGCATAAATCCCTAGCATCCATCGCTCGTTCGATCGCTTTCGGTTTGGATTTTTGCCCTGTTTGGGCCAGTCTGGTTTTTTCATAGCAGAAAAATCCAGACATCTGGAAGGGGTCCCTAGAAAAGGCAAAAAATAACAACCATAGAAAAAAATGGCAGAGCCTAAATCCAGACGTCTGGTTGAAAAATCCAAACGTCTGGTTGAAAATCCAAACGTCTGGTTGAAAATCCAAACGTCTGGAAGGGTTTTGGAATTAAAAAGAGAAAGCAGAAGAAACATATATATTTTCAGAACCTAGGGCCAGACGTGTGGATAGAACTACCAGATGTTTGGAATTGTTCAATTTTGCCTATTTTGGCCGTTTGTAAGTGGATTTCCAATTTTTATCGATTTTTATCGTTATAGTTGTCATTTATTATCGATTTTGATGACTTCTTTTATGGATTTTTGGGAATATCCCTTTGATGGATTGGATATCGATTTTTATGGTTTTAATTCACGTTGTCGAATGTGGATTTTTGGTGACAGGTTGTTTTTACAATCATTTTTGTGATTGGTTAGTTTAAAATACGAAGGTTTTTACACTAGTAGTAAATATTAAAAACTCTTTCATAAAAATGATTTCAACACAATTTTTAATACAAAGCTTGTTTTTAAAACCGTTTTCTAATGTATTATTATATACAAACCTTTACCTTATTCGTATGAGAAATCTAATTAAACGACTTAGCAAAGCAAGTGGTATGAATCGCTTGCGTTTACTTCGTCGGTTAATTCTTGGACTTGTTCGATTGAAATATCATGACAATTTTGGAGTTGAAATCTACAATTTGTTTGTAAATATTTAAGTTAAGCCAGTGGTTATGGGACATGAAGCTAAACTCATTTACTTACTTGCTTAGTATAATTTACACTTATCGATCAATGATGATCATTTTGTGATTTAGACTAGCGATGTGCGATGTCTCTTTGTTTGTGTGGGGGACGAAACCCCATTTGAGGAGTTTCAGCTCAAAACTGGTGGGGTAGCGACCCATGGTCTTTGGGCCTTTGTGGAACTTCACCTCAAATTTGATGGTTAGCGACCATGGAATAGTGTTCCATTTGTGATGCACGTGTTGGTGAGTTTTGATGCTCACGTTTGTGAAAGGCCTCTCCCTTTTTGTTTTCTGGATTTCTAATTGATCATTTCTAGAATTTAAATTTCACCTATTTTTGTGATTTACATTGATAAGTTTTATCAATATTTGTGGTTTGGTGAATATGTTAAAGAATATGACATTCTTTTTGGTGTTTTGAGAAGATTTGAGATATGGTATGATTTTCATTGTTGTCGTATATTTCCGTTATGTCTCTCATCCTATCTCATTTTATATGATATTTATAGCTAGATTAATCCGTTTATTATTTTCTTCCTAAATAATACTCGGGTCGACCGAGGTGTTATAGGTGCTTCTACTTGACTTCTTAGCTGGGATTAGCATTTGACTTTTGGCTAACTACTTAGATTAGTACGTTTTTCTTTTCGAGATAGAGACCCCTTGATGTATACATATTCTTTTATCTAGCACTTGTACCGATTCTTTTGTGTGGTAGTGGATCTTGTATGACCATTGCTTTGATGTACACGTTTAGTGATACATTCATATATGTTTCTGCCTTAGTGATATGGATATCTGTGACTGATTTGTGTTATTCTTATTTTATATTTGTTTCCAAAGATCACATAGCCACTGTGTAGTAGCTTTGAGTTTGTAATTTATGTGTCAGATATACTATACGACATATCAGCACTCTCCTAAAGCAATTACACAGATGGTCGATCCTCAACAGTCTTATTCTTTGTGCTGGTCGACGGCATTACCCCATAGTGTCCTTGGCTAGTGTGATTATAGAGGTGAGGTGTCACACAATTACATTACAAAACTATTATATCCCAAAGCTATCACATCTTAAAAGGCTATCGCTCCATGATGCTATTACATATTAGGGAAATCGCGCCACAAAGCTATGGCATTACCAAGCTATCGTGCCTTAATGCAATCGCTGCTTGAAGCAACTTCACATTGAAGCTATCACATCGTAATTTCAAATCTATCGAAGGTTGAGTGTTAAAAGCTTTGCATGCCACTTTTTAAAGCTATTGTATGTTGAGCTTTTTATAAGCTCCAAATGTTGAAAATTGAAGCTGGGTTTAAATAAGCTATCGCATGCCATACTTTCAAGCTATAGATGATCAAGACTTAAAAGCTATCAAGGGTAGGTCCTTGAAATCTATTGCGTGCTTTTTAAGGCTATAGCAAGTGAAGATTGTAAATCTTTAAATAAGTGAAAAATGATTTTTTTTTCCTAATAAAGAAGGATCTTTGGACCTAATTCATATATATGTCATTTATTCACTTTTTCTTTTAATTTACAACAATATTATCTAACTAAACCAAAAATTAAGCCCCATTTATAAATCTTTTCCCTAATTGTTTTCAATTAATTAAGGTGGTATTTTCTTTAATAATTAATTCATAACAATACGAAAATAAAAGGGACAGTTCCTAAAAAATCAACAAACTTCCTAAAAAAATTTGAATTTTTATTTAGTTATGGCCAGAAGCATATAAGTTATATAAATTATTTATATGTGTGTGTGTTTGTGTTTGTAACAAGATTTTAACCTTTTGTGATCCTACTGGTTATTCATTAGCTAGTTATTTCCTCTTTGGATCCCTTGTTCCTTTTCCTCGAATACAGTATGCAAATCCCGACTACTAGGCGTCCAATAATTCTTCAACGGGTGATCGGTTTTTTTTTTGCGTGTCTTTAGAACAGGAGAGAGCTGATATCATATATTTTGCTCCTTTCCTACAAGATCTAGAGGCTAAGTTTTTCCCCCTCCTTTGCTCCTTCTAGGGTTGGCCTATGCTTATCTAGGCTTCCAAATTTAGGCTTGATCAGTACATCCCATATATTAATTATTTAGTTGATCATTAAAGTCTGTAAGTTTAATAAAATCAACATCTAACAATTAAATATTATTTTAATTAATTTTTAGGCTTAAAATAAAAAAGTAAGACTCCAAAAAAATTTAATGTAATATTTGTATTAATTTATTACTAATATACAATATTTACAAATTAAATTTCAGTTGGTTAAACTTGGAAATAAACTAACAACATGGTTGTGTTGACTCCCTAGTGTCAACATGGTCCTCAGTTAATATTTAAATAATTTAAATACCAGATTCAATATGAACCTTGTTGAAGTACAGTATCGGGCACAAGTTTAATCGCTTGTAGATCATTTTTCTGAAATCCAATTTCTAATCTTTATTAGCCACAACTTATAACGATATTTTATCCATGTCTTCTTTTCATCATCTCTATATCATTAAGTGATTTCGAGAAGCTCTAATAATATCTATAGTTAAATGCATAGACTACTTTTAATTCTTTGGTTCAATCTGATAACATTTATCGATTAACCGACTTAGTCTAGCCAAAGATTTTGATTTTAAGTTAACAACAAATTACAATGATAATAACCTTTTACAAGGAAAGAGACTAATCCTCATTCGAATAGTATTTACCTTCGTACAGTTCAACGTAAATTGAACTATGGTTGTAACATGATTGCAATATCATGTGATTGACCATAATCAAAGTACAGTTTAGTTACTTAGGATCCATAGTACGCTCAATTCTGTAGACTAATACATGTCATTATTTGAGATCTTCTGTTTTGACTTGGCTGTATTAACATATATAAAACTCTCACTGCATCATCTTGCGATTGTTCTAATCAACAACAAGTATGTAATCCCTAGGTGTACCAAATGGTCATGAGTAATTCACATCCATCGTATGGAGAACATTGGGCACACTAGTCTCAACAAATGTAGTGATATCATTTTCTCGATATATCTCAACTAGAAACATTTAAGGAATAAGTACTTTTTAAATCCAATTCAATACTCAAGGTTGCAAACTAGCAACTACAATTGATTAAATACTTTTTCTAAGTATTTTATACATAATATATTTAACGTATATGAAACATTGCTTATATCCAATAAGGTAGAGAAGTAAAGCTAAAAGCATAATTCATTTCAAATAAAAATATCCTTAAGAGTTATGTTATATAACCAAATTACGCAATTTCCCTTTGTTTATACGCTTAACTTTATAAAAATCTACATTCGATGGGAATGACATATAGCGTTAGATTCGATCCAAATTTTGACCAAGCAAAAAACCACTTATCCGCGATCAATTCAACCTTATGTGAAACACATATTACAAAACTGAATTTTAGAAAACTGTAAGTACAATCTATCATGCTCTTTTTTCATACATTTTACAATGAATAATCCTTATAATTAAGCTTGCGATGTCATGTGCCATAGACCTCCACTCTTGATCTTTCGTAAATATGCCAAAATAACATCAAACTATCTGCAGTTAGTTGAAATTTTAAGCAATATGGATTTCTTACACATTTCATTTCAATTTTGGTGAGCTTTTTTATCACCTTATGATTTTTACATGCTCAATAAGATCAACATTGGTTGTGCATGTCCATTGTTCTATTCTATGAAACAAAATTTTGCCGATAAATTAAATTTACAGATTACCATTGCACTATAGGTTTCTATTTACAAAGTTCAATAAATAAAAATTATATTTAGGTTATTCGAATGCTTTCACTGGTTATAAGTACTTTGAGGAATATCCACTTGGCCATAAAAGTCTCTAAACAATTAATTGCAGTAAGTTTCATTGCTCAATAGGTTATGGAACACATGTAGTAGATTGTCCGACTCTTTATTTTATGGACAATTAGTACATATTTTTTCACTAATACTGGAACAAATATCGATGTTGAATATGTTGAGGTGTTCTTGATTTAAATGCGATACAATCGGGATGAGGTGATCATTGGTCATTTGTACAATCCGTTGGACAAACAATATGTCTACTTTAGGATATATCTAGGTCAAAATTGCTATCGGGTATAAATTTCATTTATTAAAACAACATTTCCATTATTTTGTGAAATTCATTGTAAAATTATAGGAATGTGAGGAGTGCTATAGTTTAGGTTCTTTGAGTATACGTAGGTTTAACGATATTCCCACACCAAGTAGTTATTGGATTTCTTCCCTAAAATAGGATATTGGTCTACGTTCTAAGAGATACAACAAACCATAAATGAAAAAACATACTACATTTACATTTAATTTAGTGAATCTAGGTCATCATTATTGACATTAGATTGCAAATGTATCTTAGAAAAAACATACCATCAAATTTTTTGAGAGAGGCATGTTTCCTTACGATCCTCATCTTGACACCTCTCCGATTAGGTAATTATTTATTTATAAAGAAGTTTTCACTAAGCACAAAGAAACTTCTTAATTAATGATAATTTGTTTTAGCAATACAATACGGAAGCACTATTGAAGCTTTTACTAGATTCATGGAGGAATTGAAACCAATTTTACTTTGGAGTAGACTACTACGCAACGTTGTGGAAAGAGTTCATCCATTTATAGTGTGTGGTGCATGATTTACTATGGGCTTTTACCAGCGATTTGGTGGGTCCTAACACCTTCAATTAGGGATTTAGCATTCCTTTTCGTGACGATCTTTCCCAATTGTCACAGTACTACATGTGCAATATTTTGGGGAGTCCTGGTCTGGATTTGGAAATGACACTACCAACCATTCCAATGGAGGACGTAATATTTTGATTTCCCATCCCTACCCACCTTTCGAACTTTTGCGGATTGTAGCTATTCTAGAATAATATGATATGACATTAGGTATATATCATTTTGCATATTCAATTGTTGAACCAAAGATCCATTACGCAAAATGGATGCAGCGATAGTAAGCAACGGACTATATAAACCTAGGGTTTGAACCTGACAATGATAATTTTAAAAATATAGTGGAAAATATCAAAAGTTACATTTATCATTATCGACTAAGTATATAGTAGAGTCATGCACTTTAGAATTTTATCCTAGCTTGAAATTTGAGCAATAAAATTTTAGAATGTTCAAATTGAAATACAATTTAAATTTAAGTCATATTTATTTTGTTTCATTTAATTCAAGTAAAGGTTAAATGTATACAAAATTTAATATTTGATTTAAACTAAATTTAAAATGAACCGGGTTTGCGATTAAAAAAGTAGAGGAAATTTAACCAATTTCACATAAATAGGTAAGTATCCGGACCAAGTCTTTTTTTTGAAAAGGTAGATACATTGGCCCAATAGCCCATACGAAACCCGGTATAATCATGTTAGTACACCAGTATCATATACATCGTATACATTAAACCCTAACCGCTCTTTAGCTCTTTCATTTTCTCTTCTTTCTTCAAAACAACATCCCTTAAAGAAAACTAGGGTTGAAGCAATTTGGGGTGAAATCTCAATTCCCCAATCTGTTTATGCCTTCCTACTTCAAGGAGGCTCCCACGTCTTCTCCTTGCTGCTTTCTACGCCTTTGTTCCTTAGATCTAAAGTGAGGTCTTCAATTTTGCAGCTTTGGCTCAGTTTTTTGAGTATGCTCACTGCTAGTTTCTCTTATGGCCAAATTTTACTGGTGTCACCTCTATTCCATACCGAAAGTGATATATTTGCTTGTTGAGGTTGCTTCTGGAAAAGAATTCTCATATTTGTTGATTATTGACTTCGAGTTACAAAATAACACCCTGTTGTAGGATGCAATCTTCTTTAAACTTGCGATTGGGCATGTTGCTATCTCTGTTCAAATTAGGTAAATGGAAATTGTAATTAATATTATTGTTTCTTAGATTAGTTGAATAATTGTTGTGTTTATTGCTTTTTTACTTCCCTTGAATTGGTTTTTGGATATTGGAGAAGCTGCCTCCAGCCAAGTTATCCTCCCAAAAGCCCTTATTTATACTCTATAAACTGAAAGCAAGCTTGTTGATGGTAGTTTCTTTCCCTATTTGAAACGAACTTTGATGAGTGAAATCAGAGCAGTAGTCCTCCTCCAAGCTAGATACTTTGTTGCTATTGTCCTTATAAGATATACTTTCTCCATAGCCTGCTACTAATTGTTCTTCTGCCACTAATTCTCTTTCTGCGTTTTTGTAGGAGTGGCTTCTAGTTTAGGGGAGCGATCGACCGCCTGCTAGTATCTTACGGTTTGGGTCTGACAGACGATGTAAGAATGTGGCTTGGGGAATATCAGTGGTATATTTCCCACAATGTAAGAATGCTTCAACCATTTATTCATAATTATCATGTTCTTGTCTTTTTTGGTTATATTCTTCAGCATTGTTTTTTTGGTTTTCTAAAAAGAATTTGGTTTTCTAAATTCATAATTCTCCAGCATTACATATTCCATGTTTCCTTGTGTCTGTGCAATCTCATGTTTCTTTCTCTCCATATGTGGAACATTATTTTGTTAATAGTATTGAGGCTTTTCTGAAGTCTTCTGATTTTTCGTTGAAGTTTTGTTGTATGTATTATATGTATGCCTTCTCTAATGTTTTGCACTGCTTATTGTGAATTGAACTTTAACTTTGTTTTGGAAATGAACTAGATATGTCTTGAATATTCGCCGTTAGAAAACAAGTGTTAAGTATTTTCATTTTCATTTTCGCAAAATAAATATTTGATTTCCTCATGTTTTATTTACTTGAAACGTCATCTCTGGTTGGAAGTCTATTAAATAATGCAAAATATGAACAATGAGGTATTTTTCGAAAATTTTCCATATTCCAAATAACCTTGCACTAGTCAACCTCTATTCAATTTCCCCATATAAACTTCCAAGCTTTTTTGGAATAAAATCTCCATTTTAAAGAGAGTTTCCAACTGCATGTGTCCTTTTGCAAACTTGGATTTATTTTGGTTTTTTTTTCTATAGTTGCTTTGAATATAGAAGTAGTTGGATGATTGTACGTATTCCACCTGTGATTTTGAATGATGCAATTCGCTTTATCATTTACCCCGCCAAATATATATATATATATATATATATATATATATATATATATATATATATATATTATTCCATCCAAGTAGATTCACTAGTGATTTTCCATACAGCCATGGGTCAAACCATAGGCTGGTTCGTCTACTATCCTAAATTTTACCTTCTAACATAAAAATATTTTTCCATGTGATTGAATGGTGATTTTCAATATTGGTAGTCCAAAAAATTTATTCTTGAGATACTTTGCTTTCATCTACTTTGCACATAAATATTTTCCTTCTAAGAATTACCAAAATAGTTTGAGTTTGCATGTTTCACTTAAATCATGTATGTTCCTTAGAACCAAACCCCCTAATATCTTTGATTTGCAGATATTTTCCCATGCAATTATGTGTATTTCCCCCTCCGAATAAAATTAGCATACATTTTCTTGATTTTTAGTACTATTTTTACTAGAATGTTGTGAGATTGAATCCAACATAAGATAATTATCATGATGACTGTATGTGTTAGCTCCATTCTTCCAGCAAATGACAGCAACTTCCTAGCCCAACCTTCTAGTCTATTTCAAATTAAGTCATATAACCTTGTGCAATCTCTCTCATTTATCTGATTTATACATAGAGGTAGCCCTATATATTTGACTTGTAGACTTCCTTTCTTGGAATTTAAAATGTTTAAAATCTTCTCTTTTCTTGTAAATCCTTTATTGAAAGATATACTTTACTTTTGCATTCATTAATTTTTAAAAAAGCAAATACCCCAGTTTTTCAAAAAATTTGATAAAAGTCCTAATACATTGTAATTAAATATGCATTTAAAAACAACAATAAGTCATCAGCATATAATAAATGTGAAAGGAATCTATTTGTTGGTTTAATTTTACCACTTATTTGCTCAGTTTCTATTAATATTGGAAAAAAACTCTATTATGTATGGCAAACAGAAATGGAGAAAATGGGTCTCCTTGTCTAATTCCACTATTACTATGTATAAACCCCTTGAGGGATCCATTAATAACCACTGAGTATGCTACATTATTTATGCATTCATTAACCAAATCATTGAATTTTTCATTAAAACACATCTATAGCATTATATGTATTATAAATTGTCGTTAATTTTATTAAAGGCTTTGTGTAAATCTATCTATATGCACATTGGATTTTTGGTTTTAATACTAAAGTTTCTAAACAACTCTTATGGTAACAAAGTATTTTTTGAAATAAGCCTTCCAAGTATAAAAGCACTTTCATTTTAAGAAATTAAGTGTTTTAAAATATTTTCGTTCTATTAAAAAAGATACTAGATATTATTTTATATATAAAATTAAAATAGGCTATAGGTCTGTAACCCTCTAGACCATTGGGGACTTTAACTTTTAGTTCTAGAGCTAAAAATGAATGATTAAGAGATATTACTATTTTTAAGACCTAAAAAACTCACTGATTACTTCAAAAATACTAGTATTGATTTCCCCCAATGAGTTTTATGGAATTTTGCCACAAAACCATTAGGGCCAGGACATTTAGCAATGTTTGTAATTAAAATAAAAATTTTAACCTCTGTCAAATTTACTGGAGCAAGAAAAATATCTTGACTATTATCATTTAGCAAGTACTTAATATTTCTTTTGGGAAGTTATTAGTATATGTATTTGAGTTATATAAGTTTTTAAAATATTTTATGACTTCCCTTTCTTAACTATCATTTTATTTATGATCTTGTCTTTTGTATCAAGTAGCTTTCGAATATCATTCTTATGTTTCCTACCAGACATTTTTGCATAAAAAAATCTACTTGCTTCGTACCCGTTAGTAAGCTAGTCAACTTCTTCCTTCTGCCTCATATTGACAGCTTACACATGTAATGACTTAATAAGGTTATTTTGGATTGGAAAAAATTTGTTGACTTCATCCAAATCTGAGCAGTCATTATCAAGTTCATTTTGCAACATTTCACACTCCTCTCTAATAGTTTTTAATTCATTCTTGTTCCTGTTTTTATTCCAGTTTTTCAAATTCCCCTTGGTTATTTGGAGCAATTTATTAAATTTATATTAGGCAATGCCTTATATACTAACAGTTAAACTATTTTTGATTATATTTCTATAATCTTCATCATATACCCATCCACTGACAAATCTAAAAGAGGTATTTTTCTTTTCCAAATTATTTGCTTGAAAGTAAAAAACAGATGGGTGTATGATCACTAGAATCTTGGGGTAGTGTAAGGCATTTTAAATCTGCAAAGGTGTTTAAGAAGTTTTGATTTATTAAAACACTATCTAATTTGCAATGTATGTTTCCATACTCCCTTGATTTCCTTGTATATTTATTTCTAGAAATATTTCGCTCTATTAAACAAGTTCTAGGCATGAAATTGCTTATCATCCCAATTTTTTAAATGGAATTTCATTACACCCCTCACCCATACACCCAGCCCCCCAAAAGCATGCATAATAGAGTTAAAGACCTCCACAATTAACCAAGAGTGATTTATGTTTCTTTTTAATTATTCTAATTGATTCCAAAATACTAATCTATCTTTTTCACTATATGATGCATAAACAAAATTGACTTCGAGCTGAAATCCCCCTTTATTTATACAGAAACAGTGAATAAATTGAAGATTAAATATATGTTGTCTTATATCTCGTACATTCGAATCTTGAAGTACCATAATCCTACCATTGTGTCCCATTTGGTTATTATTTATAATATTCCAATTAGATAAACTTTTGGCCTGATAATCATCTATTTTAGGTTTAACTAACTATGCTCCGGTAGGCCTATAATACTAGGTTTATAAGTATATAGCAATTTGAAAAAAATCTAATTTTCTTTCAGGGGAACTGAAACCCCTTAAATTCCATGCAATAATCGTCATAATATATATAAAGTTAATATAAATGATTCATATAATAGTTAAAGTGAATAACTGCAACTATTCACCTCCCTTCCCCCCTCCCCCCCCCCCAACAATCAAATTATACCCTTTTCTTGTAGGATTTCCTATTTTGAATTTTCAAATAATCCCATATTTTATTTTTAGTGATATATTTTTCCTTGAACTCGGGTTCCTCTGCATTTTCTAAACTCATTATGCCATGAATTTTTTTTAGTCTACTCCTCCTTTTCTTCTTCTTGCTTCCAGGTGGAGTGCTAGATGCTACTAATCTTACTGCATTTTGGATAGATTGTCGCAAAACTGATTTTACAGATTGAGCGGCTAAGTGACTTGCTAGCTGACAAATATCTGTGAATTCAAGCATCTCAATTGGAAGATCCATATTATTTCTTTGACATGGAAAGTAGAATCATCATTAACATTCATTGTTTCCATGTTTGTATTTATACTTGAGCCATCCTTGTGGGTTGTCCCAATAACCTGATTATAAACCCCTTTTCTTCATTTGTTGTTAATAACTTATGAGACCACCGTGGAGTCAGTATTGATAACTACCCCGTCAGTGTTGTCCTTCAAGTTGGGGTCTTGTGGATTCTTCTCTGAGCTTGTAATATCCACTTAAACAGTTGCATGCTCGGTTTCTGTTTGTACACTGTTTGTTTTTTCCTTTTGATGAGTCTTGTATTGAAATTTTTTATTCTCGTTACTTAGATTTACTGCATTTACCTCAATTATAAATGTACACTTTTACAAACTTAAATTACGATCAACCTGCATGTGGATCAACCTACATGTGCTCATCGTTTTCTCCTTGGTTTTTTTGCATTGGTATTTCATCATCTTTTCTTTTTTCTTTCCAAATTTTTTTAACAACACAGTTTTCAATCTGATATCCAAAACATGCAAATGATCTACACCTTGAATGAATCCATTCGCACTCTATTCTTTACACTATACTTTCACCATCATGCATCGATATGAAGGCTTCATTAGTAAGTTCTGCATCTGTTGTATTTTCAACTAGGATTCTTGCGTAACATAATCTTGTCTCTTTAGCAGTTGGGTCGTCCAATTTTATCAAGTTCCCAAAAATACTAGCTATGGCGATAAAAGAGTCCTTGTCCCATAATCTTAAGTTTAATTTGGTGAGCGAATCCATACCAGTGTAGTTAAAAGAAGATCCCTTATCAAGATTTAATTTCTCGGTCCATTTTTTCAAAATGATAAGTTACCAATTATAAAGTATCGCTACGTTTTCACAATCTGATTCATTTGATAATCTAATGATAAAAAAATCCATTATGAGTAAAGGTCTCGAATTTAGGGGTTGGATTCCATGTAATGCAAGCCTTGAAATGATGATACAGTGGTCGACTACTAACAACATAAGTAATAACTGAAAAATTCCACTTACACTGCCCTTTTGTTGACCGCTTCCTTCACAGCAGTTATCTTCTTCTGGCTGGTGGAGATAGAAGCAACAAACGGAAAGTCAAAATTTGAATTTAGTCCCCCTTTCTTGAACATGTCTGCCCATGTAAAGGATTTTTCAAAATTTTCCCTATTTTGACAATGCACACCCATACTTTCTTGATTATTTCTTGAAAGTATGGGCTTGTGATTATCCAACCACGACCATCACCGTATCGTGAATTTCCCCATTTTTCGACCCTAATCCAATTTCATGTGCTGCTTTTCATCACAAATCATGCTACGATCGATTTTTGATCGTCATTAGATATGTTGTCATTGTAATTCATGAGAATACGGTAATGCGTCGGATTAGGATGGATCTGAGGTGATTTGAATCGATTTTTGGATGATTTGGCGGTGGAGTGATGATGGATTTACTTATGGAGATGCTAACGGGTTATCGGGTTACAAGTTAACGGGTTAGGGAGTTAGGCAGGTTGTTTATTGAAGAGGGGTTAACGGGTTAAGGAGAGTTAGGAAGTGGCTGACTTAGGAGATTCGAACGACCTAGGGCTTGGGCTTAGCAGTTTGGACAGAATTACACGACTTAACTTAGTGAATGACTTAACGACTTAACATTCAAACTCTGAATGACATAAGGGACTGCGACCCAGATGACTTGCGACTTATCTTGCCAGAATAGCACATGACTTAAAGCAGAACGACTTAAAGATTCAACGCGACCTAATTTTAACTCGCAGCATAGCTTTAACTCGTAGGAATGTGACTGATGAATTGCTAGAAATTGACAGAACTTGATTGAATTTCCAACTTGAACTGCCAGAATGAACTGCTTGAACATGTTGCACTCTTTTACATATTGTATTAACTTTTAAGCTAACAACCTGTTAAATGCAACATTTACAGAAAACTAGGGCGAATATACTGCCATTGACTGCCCACATCGAATGACAGATTAGTCGATAAAGAATAATTAACTTAAGGGAATTATGTGAACGAACTTCTATGAATTAACAAGTTCAAGTGAAGTATTAAAGAAAAGCTAAATTAATCAATTAAAGCTGATCTTTTTGCATCAACACTGTACTTGGACTTAAAATAACAAGCCCTGAAACTTTATAATCGACAAACGCCAACTAGTTTAATTTCAGTTATATTTGCTTGTCATTTCATTAGTTTTGCACAACACTTCACACTTTTAGCAAACGTGCACCTTCATATTTGAATATCCAGTTCCTTGTGTAGAATGATTCTCAACAAATGCAAGAAGAGATAGTAAAGCGGGCCGATGAGGTCTTCCCAATAGCTGACCCTTTAGAGCATCCTCCGGAAAGAGTTTCAACTTCATTGAACCAACAGGCTTTCAACCAGCTATGTATTCAATTTGGAATTGCTGAAGCGGATGCTTTGCTTCCTGCGGTGAATGAAACTGCTGATAGGCCGCCTCCTGGCTTTGTTGCAGTCAGTCGTCAAATGTGTTTGAATGGAGCCATTCCACCCATCAATGATTTTCTTAGAACACTTCTCCTTCGATTAACTATTTCTCCATTCCAGTTGCACCCTAATGGCTATGCCATTTTGATGGAGTTGTGCGTACTATTCAGGAGGACGCTTAATCGCCTTCCAAGCTTCGAGGAGATATGCTATTTGTGTTCATTCGGGAGGAACAAAGATCACCCTTCTATTACTCTTGTAAGGAGTGCAAGAAACCGTAAGTTGACTACGGATATGCCCGAGAGTGCTCACGGGTTTTTAAACCAGTTCTTCTTTGTCCGTTGCCCCCCGGGATTCTATGGTATCTGGAGAGTAGGAAGTAAGACTAGCTATCTCTGTTCACTTCATTTCTGAGCCTTTCAAAACTCAAGTCATCAGGTGCTATCTTCATTTTTTACTTTTGCAGCACTTCCTCCTCCATCCAAAGATTCTAGTCACAAACCAACTTTCGAAAGACTGAGTGCTGTGGATGAGAGAAGAATTAAGTTTCTTCTGAAGGATGATTTTTTTCACCAATTCGAACTTTTGCATTCTTCTCGATCCACTCAATCCCGTGATGCCCCCAGTTCTCAAATAGAAGCATCAGATGCCTTAGCCTCCGTAAAGGAATTCACACCGAAGGAACCTATTGTAGAGGCTTCATTAGTGAAATGCTCAAGTTCCGTTGACGGTGCGGGATCATCTGGCAAATCTAAACTTCCCCTAATTATTGAAGAAGAGGAATTTCCTCAACATTCCGGAAAGGCCACTGGAGAAGCTGATGAGGGAGCTGAGAAAGAGAGTTTCGTTACCAAGAGTGCAAAGCGTGCTGAAGAGGTCACTGCTGATATGACCCATTTCGTTGGGCACGATGGTGATGATGTCTTTGGGGGACTGAGCGACCTTATGGTGACTTCCCAAGAGATTTTTAAAGATAACACCATCACCTCTAAGCTTCTCTCTCCAACAATCAAAGCGACATCCGTTTTCCGACCAATCCCATCAACCCAGGAGTTGACTCCAATTGTAAAAGCCGACATCACTCCTAAGCCGATGAGTGGTTTGTAGCTTGACGCACGTAGTTGACACGCCACACACACTTAGGATTTTTGGCAATTATGCGCACTTAGCTTCTTTATTTTGAAGATTCCTAAATTATGTATCTTCTTCACTTTCGGGTTCTCCCATGGGACGCAGCGGCTCATATTATGATGACTTTCAGCGCTATGCGAGGTGTGATTTTTATGACCCCAGGCGCCATATTCCTGCCCCTAGGGAGACTGATGAGGAAAGATCAGATACGAAAGCTCGCGAGAGGCAGGATCATGAGGGGAATTATGGAAGGAGAGACGACCGACATAATGATGACTCCCATAAAAGAAAATCCCATGACGATAAGGGGAAGAGTCATATAGCCGATGATTCAAGCAAGCAAGCCAAGCTAAGCGAAAAGTCTTCTTCTGAAGTTTCCAAAGTGCCCGCTGCTTCTATCTCTCTAGACATCCCCTCTAGCTCTCCTACCCTTCAAAGAGCTGACATTCAGGCAATCATTAATAGGCCTCCTTATCAAGTTGAGAAGCCTCCACCAGCACTCCAAAGCCGATTTCCACATTGGTGTTTGAAAGGAGTACGCTTCGATCTGGACTTGGTTCCCATTGACAAACAGGCCATGCTAAGAAATCTTGATGCTGTCAAGCTTGACATTGAAAGAATGTCCGGCTGGCAAAAATTAGTTGATGAGCTTCAAAGAGTAAACCGTTTAAATCTCAAAGCTATGTTGACCATGGAGAGCGATAAGTTTGAATGGCAAAAAGTTCTTGATCAGCACGATACAGAGATGAAGAGCATCACTGCTTATAACAAAAAACTTGATGCTAAAGTCAAGAAGCTTAAAGACGATCTTGCCACCTCTTCCACTTCTTATACTCAAAAGGAAGAAGTTCTTCAAAAGCAAGTAAGAGATGTCCACGCTAGTCAACGAGATGCTGAGGCTAAACTTGAGGCACAGCGAAAATTGTGGAAATCTACCGCAATGATGTTGCTCAGCCGCGAGAAAAGACTAGCTCCCAAGACTTGGAGATTGCAATGTTAAAGGCCCAACTTTCAAAGGTTGAAAAGGAGCGTGACGAGGCCATCGCTGGAAAAGCAGCAGCTGAACAGTCACATGAGGCGACTAAAGCCAACATCAACTCCACTCTATTTGAGCTTTATATTCAAAGAGTCTTGGGGCGTGGCAGTCTTTCATTTTTGGGCCCAAAGTATGAGATTACTTTAGTTGAAGTATGGGAGGTAGTAGTTGATATGCTTAGAGATGATGGTTATGCCGAGGAGGATCTTGAGGCCTATTATTTGGATGATGAGGGTCATGCCGCCCTTGCCAGAGGGAGAGAACAACTTACAAAGGAGCGAGCCGAAGCGGCGGAAGGAGAGCATTTGGGGAAGGCACCTTTGACCGACCCAACTCGTCCTTCGGCTTCGGTTGACATCGATATTATTGGCTCCAGTTCTCACTCTCCGCCTCCTGGCAAAGCCGAAACGGAAACTTCACCTGCTCATGCCCAAGATGAGGCTCAAGAAGGCACCGAAGTCCAGGATTTTGAAATTGACGTGATAAAGCCAACCTCTCCAGGTAACTTCAATACTGATCCAGCTCAAGTGGACTACTTGTTTGCTTCACATGAGCTCGATGAACTTCTTGCTTATTACTTAAATCTCGATGTGCCACTATCTCCTCTCTTTGCGAGAAACGCTGATGTTTAACTTTTCTTCTTCTGTAGTGAAAATAACAAGCATTGTACGGGCTTCGCCTCCTCCAGCCGTTGCCCCTCCACCTCTTCAAGTTACTCCTTCTCTTGCTTCTCAACCGGGGTCGCAAGAAGAAAAAATAGAAGCTCTTCAAAGCTTAGATGACCCAACCGCTTCACAAGAGCAGAAAGCTGAAGAGCTTGAGGAGGGTGAGAGGACCCCGGAGGAATTTACTGCCGATGATACAAAGCTAATTGATCTTATAACTCTGGGCAGCGAATCTTCTTCAAAGAAGAGGGGAAAGCGTGGAATTTCGAAGAAGAAGAAGGGCACTTCTGTTGGCGATGAGAAAGCGGAAGAGGACCCAATTGCACCTCTTTCTCCCTCTTCCCCGACTCGCTCAGGCCGACTCAAGAAGCTAACCATTAGGCCAGGTGAGGGCTCCAAATGCAGCGGGAAGAAGAAGCAGCGGGCCTGGTTTTATCCTCCTTGTTTTGATTTTTTTCTTTTTGCTTGTATTTAAAGATTTGTGTAGACCGGAGATTGTGCGGGTACCGGCCCCTGCTTTTTGAAACCTGCACTTGTATACAAATCTTTTATAGTATGGAATAAAATGATTCTTTATACTTGTACAAACTTTTGTCTGTATTTATAAATGCATTTATTCCTTTTTATCACACAAGTTTCTTTATTTTCCTTGTATGATATTGCAGTGAGCTCGTGGTATGTTGCTTGAGTGTTGCTTTTATTAATGCAGCTATATTATATTTCCCCCATACCACGGCTTATTGCAATCTTCTCCATTTTGAGGAGACTTGTACACTTACTTTGGAGAATAATTCTTCCACTTTTAGAAGACTTGTACTCTTACTTTGGAGAACAATTCTTTCACTTTGAGAAAACTTGTACTCTTACTTTGGAGAACAATTCTTCCATTTTGAGGAAATATTATTCTACTCTAGTAGAGTGTGCTTTGAATTGGAGAAGTTTTCTCTCTCTATTTTTTTTTGAAAAAGTTTTTACACTTCAACTTTTGGAGATGGTCACTTTTATTTTTTAGAAGTGGATTCCTCTACGTGGGAAAGCGTGCCTCCGAAGAGGGCTTTGATTTGTTTGCCAGAAAGTTACTTCTCACAGTTAAATGGATCCACGGGGCGGACGCAAGCTACCTAATTGGATGTTCGTTTGTACGGACGATCACAATTTGTTAGCAAGGGCCCGGTGCCTTCACTTCGGGAAGGTGCCCCTTTGGTGGCCCCACCAAACATTTGTGAGAAGCATTTTATTTTTGGGCGTGCCTCGTTGGAGGGCTTTTTGTTTGCCTGAAAATTACTTTTCACAGTTAAATGGATCCACGGGCAGACGCAAGCTATCGTTAGCAAGGGCCTGGTGCCTTCACTTTGGGAAGGTGCCCCTTTGGTGGTCCCACCAACATTTTTGGCGAACAGCATTTCATCTTTGGGCGTGCCTCGTCGGAGGGCTTTATTTTTGTGCCTCCGAAGAAGGCTTTTTTATATCTCCGAAGAGGCTTTTTTGTGCCTCCGAAGAGGGCTTTTTTTGTTTGGCTCGTCGGGAAGGTTGCATCTCACAGTTAAGTTGATCCATGGAGCAAACGCAAGCTACCTAACTGGATGTTTGTTTGCACAAATGATCACAATTAACTAGCAAGGGCCTGGAACCTTCACTTCGGGAAGGTGCCCCTTTGGTGGTTCCACCAACCTTTTTGGTCGAGAGACAAGATTCCATTTTGGCTGTTTTATGTCCGCTTGCCCATGTTTTTTCATCATTTTCCCCTCAGCGATTCCTCGTTATCATTTCCATGTACATTTTTCTTCCTTTTGCAAGTTATTTTCTTTTCTTTTTCCAGATAAGTGAATTTCATTGTTAAGTGGATCCACAGGGCAGATGTAAGCTACCCAATTGGATGTTCGTTTGCACAAACGATCGCAATCACTTAGCAAGGGCCTGGAACCTTCACATCGGGAAGGTGCCCCTTTGGTGGAATCACCAACTTCTTGTGAAAAGCACTTCTTATGTAGGAATTGAATCTGCAATTTTTGTGGCTTGACATTTGCTTGTTGAGTGATTTGTAGGAATCGCTTGGCCTTGTGATGTGTTGAATAGGTAAGCTTTGCTTTGATAGCCTATAATATTAAATCGAAATTTTAGCAATATATTTAAGATACATGCACATCGAAATGAGACAGACATTTTATAGTAATAAAGAACACAAGATTTATAGTGGTTCGGCCAAGAATTGGGCCTACATCCACTTTATAGTTCTTATTATTGATTTGCACTGATTTTACAATAGCTCATAATACAAGAATGATACATCCATAATCAATTTACAAACTTAAGCATAGGTTCTAAGTAAAATATGGATGCAAGTGATTGCTGTTCCAGGCTCTCGGAATTAGATCTCCTTCGACAGTTGTGAGCTTAAAAGTGCCATCAAGAAGTTTTTGGCCTATGACGTACGGCTCTTCCCAGTTTGGCCCAAACACTCCTGTTGCTGTCATGATCATTTTCAAGACTAGATCCCCAATTTCAAAGCTGCGTTGGCGAACTTTAGAATTGAAGTGCCTGGCTATCCATTGCTGATGGGATGCAACTCTGAGCTCAGCCTCTATCCTTTTTTCATCAAGCAAGTCAAAGTGCTCCAAGTTGCAGCTTTTCATTTTCAGCTTGGTTGAAATGAATTCTCCTGTGTGAGGGGACCTCTATTTCCACTGAAATCATGGCTTCCGATCCATATGCTAATGAGAATGGAGTGTGCCCAGTCGCAGTCTTGTGGGTAGTTCTGTATGCCCATAGTGCTAGTGGCAGCTTATCGACCCAACCACCTTTTGCTTTTTCCAGCTGTTTTTTGATGGTTGATTTGATAATTTTGTTCACTGCTTCCACTTGCCCGTTTTCCTACGGATGAGCCACTGCTGAGAAGCTTTTTTGGATCTTGAATCGCCTACAAAAGTCCTGGAATTCTTCGCTTTCGAATTGGGTACCATTCTCTGTGATTATCTTTTGAGGCACACCATACCTGCAAATGATATTTTTAGTCGCAAAGTTTATCATCTTTTTAGAGGTAATAGTAGCCAATGGTTCAGATTCAGCCCATTTAGTGAAATACTCAACAGCAACAATAGCATATTTGATTCCGGACTTGGCAATCGACAATGGCCCAATGAGATTTTTGCTCGGTGGCCATGGACTGACCATCTGTGTTAGCTCGGTGGAAGGTGCTCATGGGATTTTTGCAAATCTTTGGCATCTGTCACACTTTCGGGAGTAGCTAGCAGCGTCTCGATTAATATCTGGCCAAAAATACCCATAGCGGAGAATTTTCTTTGCTAGAGTTTGGCCCCCTGAATGATCCCCGCACTCTCCACGTGCACCTCAGCAAAAATTGTCTTAGCCTCTTCCTTGGTTACACATCGGAGTAACGGCATCGAGAATCCTCGTCTGTACAACCGGCCGTCTTGAATTACATATCTCGGGGCTTTTCTTAACAGCTTCTGGCGCTCTTTTGAGTTTTCTGGCAGGGAGCCGTTGAGTAGATATTCCTTGATCGGGGTCATCCACGACTCCTGCTCTTGAGATACATCCATGATCTAGTTAATATCCATCTCATCAGTACTTGGAGCTGACAAGACTTCCATAGGGACCAATCCCAATAATTGAGCTTCGCCAAAGCTTGAATATTTTGCCAGAGAATCTGCCTTCATGTTCCCTTCCTGGGGTATATGGCTTATTGTATAATGATCAAAATCATCGAGAAGCCCCCAGGCCTTTGACAAGTAAGCAGGCAGATTTCCTCCTTTAGTTTGAAACTCTTTCTTGACTTGGAATGCAATAAGCTGGGAATCATTGAAGATCTGCAGTACTTTGATGTTTAGATCATTAGCAATCTTCAAGCCAGCAATAAGAGCTTCATATTCTGCTTCATTCTTTGTCGAAGGAAATGCTAGTCTCAATGCATAGCACAATGATCGCCCTTCGGGGGTTTCAAGCACAACCCCAGCTCCGGAACAATAGTCATTCCTTGCACCATCAACATATAATTTCCATCGGATCGGGATGCCATCCGTCACCACTTCCTCACTGTCACCTTTATCTGTGTATTCTGCAATGAAATCCGCTAAAGCTTGTCCATTGATTGCTCTTGGAGGATGGTAGGTGATATTATATTGGCTGAGTTCAATATTCCACTTCAAAAGACGACCCGAAGTTTCAGGGCGAAATAGGACTTGCTTTAGAGGTAGATCAGTGAGGACTTTGATAGGATGAGCTTGGAAATATGGCCTCAACTTTTTGGATGCAATCAACAGACAATAGGTGAGCTTTTCCATCTTTGAATAATTCACCTCTGCCCCAGTGAATCTTTTGCTAATGTAATAAACCGAGTGCTGAACTTTTGCGTTTTCCCGTACCAATGCTGCACTGAGTGCATGAGATGAAATCGCTAAATATATGAAAAGATCTTCACCATTACTGGGCTTAGATAGTATTGGAGGCATTTCCATGTGATGAATAGTTCATAAAAAGCTTTTTGACATTCAAGAGTCCATTCAAAGTTTTTCTTTCCTTTCTTCAGAGCGTCAAATAAGGGAATGCATTTATCAGTGGCCTTGGAAATAAACCGACTCAAAGCAGCGACTTTTCCGTTGAGGCTTTGCAATTCCTTCTTTGTCCTAGGGGCTTTGACTTCTATTAAAGCAGTAATCTGAGCGGGATTAGCTTCGATGCCCCTAACATTCACAAAGAAACCAAAGAATTTTCCGGACTCTACCCCGAATGAACATTTCAGAGGATTTAGCTTCATCCCAAACTTTCGGAGGACCGCGAACATTTCTGCCAAATGATCCATGTGGTCTACTGCTTTCTTCGATTTCACCAACATATCATCAACAAAACTTCCGTAGTCTTTCCAATCTGGGGTTTGAACATGGCGTTAACAAGTCTTTGATAAGTTGCCCCCGTGTTCTTTAGTCCGAAGGGCATGACTTTATAGCAGTAAAGACCAACATCAGTGATGAAGCCCATGTCCTCCTGATCTGCCTCATGCATCATGATTTGGTTATATCCTGAGTAAGCATCCATAAAAGACAATAATTCATGCCCGGCTGTTCCATCCACCAGCTGATCAATCCTGGGTAACGGGAAACAGTCCTTGGGACATGCTTTGTTCATGTCTGAAAAGTCGATGCATACTCTCCACTTTCCATTTGCTTTTTTAACCAACACCGGATTAGAAACCCGATTCGGATAAGTGGATTCTCTGATGAAGCCATGTTCCATGAGCCGATCTACTTCTTCTTTTAATGCTGCCGACCTTTCAGGACCCTGGGTTCTTCTTTTCTGCTTTACGGGTGTGAATTTTGGATGAATATTCAAAGCATGTACTGCGATTTCTTGAGACATTCCACACATGTTGGCATGACTCCAAGCGAATACATCCAGGTTTGCTTTCAAAAATGATATCAACATATTTTGAACCGTTACACCAAGTTGTGAACCCACATTCAGCACCTTGTTTGGATCTTTTAGGTCAACAGGTATTGGCACCGTCACTTCCACCGGCACCACTCTACTCTCCCTTGCACTGGCTTTTCTGGGATTAATCTCTTTTCGTGCACCACTATATTCACAAGTGCAGGGTCCACCCTGTAATTTCTACAAGGTAGGCTCTTTGATGCGGAGCGGAGCTGCCGCACCCTTACCCATTTCTCTTTTCCTTGCCTCCCGTAACTCTATGAGATAGCATTCTCACCCGGCATTTTGGTCCCCCTTCACAACACCAACGCCATTATCAGTGGGGAACTTCATAGTCAGGCACCATGGGACGAGAATGGCCTTGAATGCGGCAAGAGCCGGTCGACCCAAGATGGCATTGTAAGCAGAGAATTCATCAACAAACACAAAATTTTATTTCCAGACCACCTTCTTTTCCCCTTCTCCAAGCTCTACAAATAAGTCAATAGTCCCAATAGGCTGTTTTGGTTCTCCAGTGAACCCAATAATTTTCTGTGAGGAAGCTTGGACATCATCCATGGGAATTTTCATCTGATCAAATGTCTTTCTGAAAAGGACATTGCAAGAGGCGTCGCAGTCAACAAGCACCCTTCTTACAATGGCTGGTCCGATGCCTGTAGATATCACCAAAGGATCCATGGCAGGAGCCTCAACACCAAAAGAGTCCCTAGCCCGGAATATGATGCCATCGTTAAAAGTTCTTCGTTGTTTTAAAGGTGCAGCATCTTCCAATACAAAAACACTTTCTTCCGCTGGGGCATATCTCAAAGCGTGAGCGTATCTTTCCATCTCACCCCAACTTCTGCCCGCTAGGTGAGGACCCCCTGTGATAACGTTAATGACAGGCCTCTCAGATTCATGCGCTGTAGTCCACTCACCTGAGCTAGATTGACGAGCAGGAACTTGTTGCCCCTGAGTAGATGAGGCCGGGTCACTTCTGTTTCTCTTCACATATCGTTGCAGTTTATTCTGTCTCAACAGCTCTTCAATCAAATTCTTTAAATGGCGACATTCATTAGTGTTATGGCCAAGTTGATTGTGGAATCGACAGAATCTCCCATTATGCACGACATTTTTCCCAAGCTTCATCTCAGGTGGTTTGGGGTATTTAATAGCATCTTTGGTTGCGAAAAGGATATTTTCTAGAGTATCAGTTAAGGGAGTAAAATCTAAAGGTCTAAAGCGGTGAGCATTCTTCGCATCTTTCTGCTTTTTTCCACCGTCATTCTCCCTCTTCTGGCCACCAGATTCCTTTTTGTTAGAAGCAACAGTATTATTCTCAACTTCAGTCACGACTACTTTTGTCGGCACAGGAATGCTTTCTAGGCGCATAAATTCATTGGCGTTCTTGTAGAACTTTTCAAGTGAATTTGGCTCTTTCATATTTAGCCATTTTTCGAATTCACTTGATTTGTCAATAGCTCGCATCAAGTAAGTCAGAATCATCCGAGGCTCTGCATTGTCAACTTCGGCAAGGCTATATTAAAACAGTTTAAGGAAGATTTGATAGACTCCCCAGGGCTTTGTTCGAGACTAGATAGCGACATTATGTCCTTGGCCTTCGAAGCATATAACCTGAACTGATCTTTGAATTTCCGAGTCAGGTCGAAGAACTGATCCATTGATCGAACCGGCAGCTTTGTGAACCAAAGCAGGGCCACTCCATTCAAGTACACTGGAAAGTGTCTACACTTGATCTCATCTGTTGCTCTGGCACCAGTCATATGCCAGTCATACTTGTATAAGAACTGGTTAGGATCACTTGTCCCCCGATAAGCTGGAATAGTGGGGGGAACAAACTTCTTCTGAAATTCAGCCTTCAGAATTCTTTCAGTAAAAGGAGTCTTGCTTGGAGCAAACCCCCAGTCACTTTCATCTTCCCCCCTTTGCATGCTTTCCTTCATAATTTGTCGAATCATTCCCGAGAGGTACTCCTCATCGTTTAGAGGCCTCGCGGGACAAACGTCAGCTACTTTTTCAGAAGTTTGCCTGGACAAACGTTCACGAAGAGTTGGCTGCGGCCTGGAACCTCCAGCTTGGGGAGGTGCCCTTTAGGCAGTGCCAACTGCCCTTTGGGGAATACTTTTCCCTTGGGAATCATGAACATCTTCAGCAAAGTTTTCTTTATTATTTTCTGGTTGTTGGTTAACTCCAAGCAACGCATTCAACCTGTTCAACATCAAAGTGTTCTGGGCTTCCATTTGTTGATACAACCCAGACACTGCAGCATCCAATTCGGCCCTTGTGATTCCAACACTAGGAGCCGCTTGATTTGACGCGGGAGAAGTGGCAGTATTGTCATAAGCATTTCCAGATCTAGTAGATCTACTTTTCCTTCCAGGAGCCATTATTTCGGATAGACTTCTGGTTCTTAGAGAGAGTCTTTCAACAAATCTTTGTGAAGCAATGATGAGAGCACCCGTTTGGTAAGCGGGAGGTCCTGAGTTCAATTCTCAGTGAAAGCACCAAAAATGTTACGCTAAAAATGTACGCTAACACACCGGTATGAGTTGAGTTAGAGCGAAAGGACCACCCATTGGTACGGGAACTAAAGCAAGCAGAAAATAACAGAAAATAGTAAGGAGACAACAGTTTTTATAGTGGTTCAGCTCAAAGTCAAGCCTTCGTCCACTTAATCTCTTCTATTATTGATTTGATTACAAGCTTCACAACAATTCTTCAATTACAACACCATTAAGGCAAATCGTTAGAACTTTAATGTAGAAAAGCTCCTTGAATCCATGTTGAATGAACTTGATCTTTTCCCAAAGGTCTTTGAAGTGTCTTTGGCGTTTGAAGTGTTGTTTAAGTTGTGAAAACAGCAGAGTCTTGGAATTCGAAAAAGGTCCCAAAGTCCCTCGTCAAAGTGGAGTAGGTGGAATATTTATAGGAGAGTTTCGGAGTTAAGTCGTGTGAGGTCATAGGTCGTGAGCGACCTAGGAAGTTGCGACCTAAGAGTGATCCCGAGGTAGCATAAGTTGTTAGCGACATAATGAAGCCATCTTGGACAAGATACATGATGTGAGCGACTTAACTTGTGCGGCACAGGAGTTATCTCGGCTTGCTTAGGTCGTTAGCGACCTAATGGAAGAGGCAGTATGCATGCGGCTTCACTCTGAAACTTGCTAGGTCGTTAGGGCGCCCTTTACTTAACTCATTAGGTCGTTAACCCGTTGAGTCGTAAGAGTCTTTAAGTTGCTGGAGCTCCTTAAGTCGTTGAGTCGTGTCATGTTGACCCGCTTTGTGGTTTAGGTCGCTAGGCCGTTGAGACGCTAGGTCGTTGAGTCGCTAGGTCATGGATTCTCTTCGTGCTTTAGGTCGGTAGGTCGCTCCCTGTTGTAGGTCGTTGGGTCGTTTAGACGCTAGGTCGCTGAGTCGTGTAAGTCGCTAGGTCGTGCAAAAGAGTGGTGTTAACATGGTTTGACTCGAAGTATTGGGGTTTTAAGTTGTTTAAAACTTAAATCATAAATAAGAAATGTTTTCATTTTAATGTTAATAAGATTTTAATAATTTACGATTCATTAAATTAGTAGGGTAATTAAAATGGATAATTAATTAATTCAATTAATTAATGATTTGGGTTAATTAATTCAGTAATGAAGGGTTTGAATTAATTAATAGAGTTTTAAGTTAATTAATTAAGTGTAAGTAATTCAGAATAATCATTGGATGGTTTGACAAGTAATTAATTGGTGTAATTAATGAAATATAATTACTTTGCGGAATTAATCAAGAGATTAATTAAGATGATTAATTAATGAGTAATCAATCTTTTTAATGAAGTAAATGAAAGGGTAGATAATTATAGGATGAGATAAATCTAAAGTGATTAATATTTATGGTTTAATTTACGATTAATTATTTAATGTAATTAAATTAAATTAGGACAAACTGAAATGTAAACGTGGAATTATTAATTTATATAATCAGTGACGAAATTAAAGACTGATTAGTTAAGATTAATTTATCATTGCTAATTGATTTATGAGAAATTAATTAATATAAGTAATTAAGGATTAATGTAATTAATTATAGTTAATTAACTTGTGAAGTTAATTAAAGATAATTACTTAAATGTAATTGAAGGATAATTAATCCAGGGTGATTAATTAAATGAATAAATGAAGGGATGATTGATTAATTGGTTTGAACTTAATTAATGATAAGTAAAGAAATCTAAATGATTGAGGTTAGAAACTGAATTAGAATTTACTAAATTAATTTTGGTAGTGATCAAGCTTTGCTTATGGATGATTAAGTGGTGTTGGATCCTTTGAAATGAGTTGATATCGCTGATATGAAATGTTGTGTGTTTCATTTAGATAACTTGGATTAGGATGACATGAGACTCGAAGAGAGCGGGGTCGGGTATCAGGAAATGCCCGAAACCACTTCGAATTTCTATAGATTGATATGTAAAATCTATAAGCTGGAATGAAGTGATTAAAGGAATTGGGCTATTTTAAATCTAAATCTTTGGTATTTAGATAACTTATGTGTGAAATAAGTGATGTCTATAACATATTGTGAACTTGTAAATTGATTCGAGTTAACCCGGGTTCTATATAAGTTGTATGCTTTGTATTCTATGTTGGATGAGTTTACTCATGCTGGTTTCCAGCCTGACCCGGGTGTTACTTTGATGTAATGCTCGAGTTAGACCGAGTATTACAGATTTTCAGGTAAGGACGTTCTGGAACTTAGGAGACGAGCCGGATGGCAGGAACGTATAGAGTATTTCCGTTGTATTATATTATTGTATATATGAGGCATGATAATTGTGTATATCCAGTGTCTGTTTAAATGTGTAACTCTGATGTATTATAAATGAAATTAACAGATAAAGAATGCTTTTTGTAAATTGTATTTATTTATTATTATATTTTATCCACTGCGAATGTGAGATGTTGATGTTCTATTTTTCTTCTTATTCTATCTCTTTCTTCTTTTACATAACTAACTGAAATTTTCGGGATCGGAAATTTCGGGTCGTTACAGTTGGTATCAGAGCGAGGTTAAGCGAGAACCTTGGCTCTGGTTGGGATTACTCCTTAAATAGAGTCCGTAGTACTCTAAGACGAGTTGAATATATATATGAGCGCGTACTTGTTATTTTCTTATATAAAAGTTTTAAATGATTTTATATAAAAATATATTTTGATATATAAAGCGACATTTTCTTCTAATAAATATTAAGGTGATTGGTTGTTAAATTATTGAAATTAAATTAAGAAGTAATATAATACAACCAAATTGAAATCTTGAATTGGAATTAAATTAAGTAAAAGCAGAAATACAACCAAATTAAAATTAAATAAAGGTAAGTTTGAAACGGATTCAAACTGAAATTTAATCTTGAATTTATAGAAGTAAGAATAATATAAAAAGGAATTGGTACCTAGATATGATAACCTTGGGTATTATCATAAACAGTTATTGTGTTTAATAATGATATATTTCCTATTAAGTAAGCCATATGAAGTAAATTTATAAGATGAGTATAACTTCTAAATTAAAGTAGGTTTTAAAATTGTGAAGTTTAAAACCTAAGTCTAGAAAACAATCAATTGTTTTAAAGAGTTAAAGAAAATAACAAATAATATAATTCAGACTATTTTGAATGTAGTCTTATTTTAAAACAAGAAATGTTTGGAAGATTTTTAAGGGATTTGTTTTGAAATAAAAACCAAGGATGGTTTAAAATTCAAAAGTAGCCTGGTGTGTAAAGGAAATAAATATTAAATGAACTCTAAGGTTGAGTTTTGATTTTTCCTTGGAATGTGATGTGAAACCCAAAGTGAAGCAAGTTTTAAACTTAAGTGGAAAGGTTATTAATCGGAAGGTTTAAAATTTGAATGGGAATTGGGATTAAATTCAAGTAGGAATTGAAATGATTTGAAATTGAAGTGGATCCAATTTGAAATTAGTCCGAATTTATTTGAATAATTTGGAACTGTAAATAAAGTTGAATAAGTAAGAATCAAATGGAATTTGATTTGAAGTTGGAAAGAAATTGAGAATTAATTCAACTTGAATTAGGGATAAATCAAATCTAATGGAAATTGGAGTTATTTAAATTGGAATTGGGTCAATTTAAATGGACGTGGAAATTTAAATTGAATTGATAAAAATGGAGATTGGGAATTGAACAATTTGACTCTAGAATATTTATTTTAAAATAAATTGTTTTAGTTCAAATCTATTTTTCCAAGTTATATATATATATAGCCTTTCTTATTAAACCCAAAACTATCTTATACTTATTTTATAACTACTTTTGGAGTTATTTAACTATTTCGTAACTGTTTTATAAACTAATTACTGTTTTTCAACTGTTTTATAACTACTTACTATTTTAAACTATTTTGTGATTATCTAACTATTTTATAACTATTTAACTATTTTCCAACTATTTTACAATTAGTTAACTATTTTACAGCTATTTTGCAAACTAATAATTATTTTTCAACTACTTATCTATTTTTAAAAAATTTCAAGCTATTTTCTAAATATAAACTGGTTGGAGTTCAAACTGTTATTGATTAAATACCCAACTTAGATAAGGATTGAAGTAATAATCCAAATGGGGATTAAGGCAAATGTGAATAAGTGAGTGAAAATTTAAGTGAACGTGAATAGAAAGGAAATTGATTTAGTAAATAATCAATGAAGATAAATACGTAGGATGTACATATATTATTCTATTCGCATAGTGATTTGATCCAGATTCGAGCATAGAATTTTGAGATAGTTTATCGATCCGAGTTGGGATTTTTCACTCGATTTTCGACGGCGAGCCTGGATATGGATTGTTGATTAGTTCTGGATATTATCTATCATAGTTATGGCTATGCAAGGAGAATGACGGTTTTTGATCAAGAAACCGATCTGTGTCCGCACTAGGAAGTTGGGTGGACGATACTAGTTCGGAAGTGAAATTGTGTGATCGAGTGAGCGATCAGATTGGTATAGCGTATGGATAATAAGTGTACATTGTACAGTTTGAATGAAATTGATATTGGAAAGAGTAATCAAATTTGAATATTTGATTTTGAATAAACAAAGTTATATAACTTTGTTATATAAGATAAATCTTCCCTTGTTAAATCTATTGCCAAAAGGAAAGGATTTTGAAAGTGTTTGAAGTATAAGAGAAGTTTTATACAAGTTTGAAATGATCTAGAGTTTTAAAAATTATATATATCAGGGATCTTCTAAGTATTTTGGAAAAAGGTTTTGGGAACATTTGAATGTGGAAAGGCTTTTGATTTTTGGGTAAAATCAATATTAGAATTTGGAAAGCCCGGTTTGAGAATTATCGATTTTGGGATAATCGATTTTGTGTAAAGGAGCCTTGTATAAGATCATACTAGGTGCATGATTTGAAAGATACTATATGTTTATAGTATAAAGTGTTTTGACGATGGATCTGGGGAAAAAGGCGCTCCTTGAAATGAACTTCTCAGGAGTGCCACCGGGTGGTGCCGCCTTGAGCCCCAAGGGGGGTTCTAAAGTTGATCCTGTGAGCAGTCCGGACAAAACTAGTTCCTGAGGATTATGAGTAGTGAGTACCATAGCGAAAGTAGTGTGTGCCGCTGAGAGCCAACGGTCTATGTTTGATTTTATATCGGTAGACTGCGACCTATGATAACATAGCGAAAGTCGTGTGTGCTGCTGAGAGCCAACGGTCTACATTTGATTTTATACCGGTAGACTGTGACCTATGGTAACATAGAGAAAGTCGTGTGTGCTGCTGAGAGCCAATAGTCTACGTTTGATTTTACATCGGTAGACTGCGATCTATGTAGGAGTGGAGAAGTTTCATTTTGACAGCGAAAATCGAGAGGCGCTGATGCCTACAGTTACATGGACTTTTGCTGCGATGGCAACGTAACCCTGGAATGTAACTGCAATCTGTTGTGGGTTCCATGGCGTAATCGAGGGGCGTGGAGTTCCTACAGTTACATGGACTTTGCCAGTGATGGCAACGTAACCCAGGATGTAACTGCGAGCACGGATGGGGGTGATGATTTCCAGAGCATTCTCACAAAGATATTTCCTCTATTTTCGAAAACTGTTTTCTATATTTTCAATAAAATTATTTTCCAAGTATTTTCACTGGATGTTGAAAACGGGTTTACCAAGTACTTATAGATTTTCGGTCCTATGCCTGATCAACGCATGACCGAATTTCTATGAGAATAAGGGTGGACTGGTTGAGACATCGAGTTATAAGAAGTATTTTTACAAAGAGCTATTTTAATAGTATGATGTGAATTTAAAAGTATTTCTAAATTTTTAAAATAAAAGTGTTGGAATTTTAGGAAAATAAAAGGAAATCCAAACTGGAATTATGAAAAAAAATTATGAAGTGATTTTTGTAATTAAAATCGAATATTGATTTAAAATTGGAAGTAAGCTAATTGGCTAAATAATTATTTAATAGAGTATGTTAATAAAAATTTAACTCGGCTAAATAAAATGGATTGCAAGTTAATAATGATGTTTGGAAATAAATTCAAATTATAAATAGAATTCGACTTGGATTTGATAATGAACTAAATAAGAAGAGATGTTGTAAAAATAAAATAAAATAGAGTTGGATCGAAATAGTGATGGTTTGAATTATAATTGAAATTCAAGTGTGATATGATTAATATTTAACGAAATTTGCAAGTAAATTAGATATAAGGGAGGTGTTGTCGAATGAAATGAAATTGAATTATAATAGACATGGTTTGAGTTGCAAACAAAACCAAGGTGAATAGAAATAAATTGAGAATGGCATTGTATTGATGAAATAAATTCGAAAATCAATTGAGTAAGTGAATTAAAAATTCAAATATGGAGTGAATAAATGGGTTAATTGAATGAAAAAAATAAAATAAATGGATGAAGTTTGATTGAATGGAAATTAAATCAAATTTTTAATTGGAATTGGATTATCAGAATGAACTTGAGTTATGAGGCATATTAATTTGAAGTAAAATTACTTAACTCGATAAAAGCTTGGTTTCGAGTAGAATGGAAGACCCTTAAATAAAAGTTTGGGTTGAATTTATTTGGGAAAATGGATACTAATATAAGAATCGAATATTGTAAAGCTCGATGAAATTGTTTTAAATGAATCCAGTGTGGAGATAAAATGAAAAGCAATGAATTGTTGGTGAATAAATTAGAAATGAAATGGAATTAATTACAGAATGAGTTGAAATTAATTTGAAGTAAGTATAGACTAAAAATAAATACTCTATTAAGCCAATATTGTCAAATTTGGATAGAATGAATTGTCGTTTGACGTAAATGAGAGAAATTAAAATTCTATGGGTTGAGAAAAGTTAAATAATTTGAGTTTGAAATCAATTGAATTGAATATGAGCTTGTTTGGATTAAAAATAAATTGAATGTAAGAAATTGAGTTGTAAGCCATTAAAATTGAATGAAATGGCATATGAATTGGTTGAAAGCAATTGAATTAACTTTAAAATTTCATAAATCGCTTATGGAAAGCTTTTGGTGCTTGTTGCTTATGAAATGCATGTGTCTAGCTATTGAAAGTAAGTGAAATGCTAATAAATTTTCTATATATGGCACTTACATAATTAAATTGAGTAAGTACAGGTACCTGAAGGTCATTTGGCTGGATCTGGTTGCGCTAATTGCTTAAATAATAAGCTGCTTGCTTAAAAATGCTAAATAAAGGTACGCCTACGCAATATAAATAGGAAATATGAACTATTTTTGTTTTTTTCCGACCGTGTGGGTCGATGTATATATATATTTATATCTCTTGTCAAATTGCAAAAGCTCCTCCGTACAAAGAAGAATCTGCCAAAAAATTTCGAAAATTTTGGGAGTCAGAAAAATTTTGGAAAAAATTATGTTAGCGACAAGCGATTTCAAATTGAAAATTGAAATAAATTAGTTGATGAAACTAATTTAAAATAATGATATAAATCAGTTATAAATGGAAGATAAAATTCAATATTCAGAAGTTAAGACAGATTGAATTCATATGGGAATGGGAAAACTAAATTGAATAGAAGTAAATGTGAAAAATTCTGTAAGGACATATATAAATGATTTGAAAAGTTACGATTGGATATTATTGCTAAATAAGTATGCAGGTATTATAATGGAAAAGGAAAATTGATTGTGATTCCAAAATATAAATTTGGATTTCCCGACTAAAAGGTATGTATTTAAATTTCTGTATGAAATTGGATTCGGTTTTTGTTCTAGCCACTTGGCTTCTGTTTTTTTTTTTTGGAATTTGGGAGCCCTTAGAGGCATTTTTTAGTTGTACGGTGCTAGCCGCACAAAGGAGACGCTGGCAAAAAAATTCGAAAATTTAGAAAGTTAGAAAATTGTTGAGAAAATTTTGATAATTCATAATTTGGTTTTAAATTGAAATTTAAATGATTGAGCAAAAGGGTATTGTTTGAAAACTGTGAGAGTGTTAGGGAAGTTAATAAGAATGATAAGGGGTCTTTTATAAAAGATAGTTGGTAGGATGTTGAACTGTTGGTTTTGGAGGAAAAGTAAACGGGTATTGGACCATTCTTCCTAACTAGTAATTTTGGGGATGAAATTCTTTTAAGGGGGGAGGAATGCAACGACCCAGAATTTTTAACAATTTAAATTGGAATATTTAATTGATCGTAAATATTTAAAAAGTTAATTTTTAACTTGAATTCAAATATTATTATTAATAGCAATTCAGTTATTAGATTTAATAAACTGAAATTGGGTAAATTATTGAATCTTCAGTTTTAAGCTTGTTAAAAATAATTTAAAGGCTTATAAAATTTATAATGATGATACGGAAGATAATAGATTGGTTGAAATTTAATATAAGGGTGGTTTGTTCAGTATTAATAATATATCATTTAAACCGATATTTAAAAATAGCCTTCCAAGGCAAAGTCTCGAAATTCGACGAAACCAGTTCCATTGGATCCGTAATAGTTAGTTATTATCGAATTTCAATTTTCGTAGCAATCGGATTTGTCGTTCGACCCTGGCAGCTCGAAACACATAGAAACTATTTTAATCGATTTAATTTAAAATTGATCGTTTATTTCCGTAACTCGTGCATACGATCGAAGTAGCCTCCGAAACACGTTCCATTGTATTTGGAATGCGGGTAAAACCTTATAAACGCCTGTCGACATGTCTGATTCGGGGTTTGGGAATTCGCGTTATGCAACACGAGATATTTTCAATATTTAATTATATAATAAACACGCGTACTCAAGAAGCTTCCCCAAATCCGTATCTTATTCCCGTCTCCCTCTCTATTCTCAATAGCAAAATCGAATGCATAAAAAAAATTATGAAATCAATGGCCGATCATAAAAAGGAAATCTAAATCCCTCGTTATTTTTCCTTTGTTTGAAGGTTGATCCTTTGTGAAACAAACTGCAAACTATTCGAACCAAAATTATCCCCTTCTTCTCGAACGAATTCGTTCATAAATAAAAAAATTATGGAAGAGGAGAGCGATGGGCGACGAAGTCATGATTTGGGTCCTGGGAGCCGCGATTTCGCGAGGGTGATGGCATGGCTTGATTTGGGGTTCGCGATTTGGGTCGTGATCGTACGAAGAGGGCGGCGTGGGGTAGTCGCATCTTTGAGTTGGGTTCGTGGTGACGAGGGTTTGGTTGTGCGAGCTGTAGGGGGTGTGCGTGACGTTTGAGGAGCAGGGCCAAAGTCGAGATTGAGGGGCTCGCGACTTTGGAAAGGCGACGCAAGCGCGATTGGGTGGATTGCAACGGGGTTCGTGAGTTCGTGGTGAGGGTTAGTCGTGATGGTCGCGAAGGGGATTTCAGGCAAGCCGAGGCCGAGAGGACAGAGATCTGGCAATTAGGTATATCTTTTGCAAATTTAAAATTTAAGTATGAATGTAAATATATTCTACTCGAAAATAAGGGTGACTCAACGTTTGTGTTTTTTTAGTAAGTACGTAAGTTTTCGAAAAATATAAAAGTTTATATAAAATCAGTTTCTAAAACTTATATAGAATATTTTTACGCAGCTCGTAAATTTATTGATTTGTTATTCCAATTAACGGTAAAGTTTTTATAAATAAAATAAAATAAATTTGCATGTTTTGAACTTACTGCTAATTGAGGATAATGCATTATGGTGATGAATTTGTTAAGTAACACATTTAATTATTTCAGTCACTAAGAAATTTATTAAAGGAAAGTTCAAATTTAAATTTAATGAATGGAAAATTAATTGTTTGGTTAATTTAAATATTAATAAATTGTATGATGTTTATTCAAGGTTTAAAATCAAGGAAACAAGCCAGTTTGGGAGGGTATTCAAACGGCGGAATTCAAGGTGAGTAAATCTCACTCTATTGGACTTTTATTTAAATTTAAATGGTTAAATTTAAATAATTGGTTGAATGATTAAATTGATTGGATGTGCACGGATGACGATGTGACTTTGGTTTTGGTTGATTCTCGAGTTAATTGTGGTTTGACTCGAAGTATTGGGGTTTTAAGTTGTTTAAAACTTAAATCATAAATAAGAAATGTTTTCATTTTAATGGTAATAAGGTTTTAATGATTTGTGATTCATTAAATTAGTAGGGTAATTAAAATGGATAATTAATTAATTCAATTAATTATTGATTTGGGTTAATTAATTTAGTAATGAAGGGTTTGAATTAATTAATTAAGTTTTAAGTTAATTAATTAAGTGTAATTAATTCAGAATAATCATTGGATGGTTTGACAAGTAATTACTTGATGTAATTAATGAAATATAATTACTTTGCGGAATTAATCAAGAGATTAATTAAGATGATTAATTAAGGAGTAATCAATCTTTTTGATGAAGTAAATGAAAGGGTAGATAATTACAGGATGAGATAAATCGAAAGTGATTAATATTTGTGGTTTAATTTATAATTAATTATTTAATGTAATTAAATTAAATTAAATTAGGACAAAGTGAAATGTAAATGGGGAATTATTAATTTATATAATCACTGACGAAATTAAAGACTGATTAGTTAAGATTAATTAATCAGTACTAATTGATTTATGAGAAATTAATTAATATAAGTAATTAAGGATTAATGTAATTAATTACAGTTAATTAACCTGTGAAGTTAATTAAAGATAATTGATTAAATGTAATTGAAGGATAATTAATCCAGGGTGATTAATTAAGATGAATAAATAAAGGGATGATTGATTAATTGGTTTGAAATTAATTAATGACAAGTGAAGAAATCTAAATGATTGAGTTAGAAATTCAATTAGAATTTATTAAATTAATTTTGGTAGTGATCAAGCTTTGCTTATGAATGATTAAATAGTGTTGGATCCTTTGAAATGAGTTGATATCTCTGATATGAAATGTTGTATGTTTCATTTGGATAACTTGGGTTAGGATGACATGAGACTCGAAGAGACCGGGGTCGGATATTAGAAAATGGCCGAAACCACTTCGAATTTCTGTAGATTGATATTTAAAATCTATAGGCTGGAATGAAGTGATTTAAAGGAATTGGGCTATTTTAAATCTAAATCTCCGGTATTTAGATAACTTATGTGTGAAATAAGTGATGTCTATAACATATTACTTGTAAATTGATTCGAGTTAACCCGGGTTCTATATAAGTTGTATGCTTTGTATTCTGTGTTGGATGAGTTTACTCACTCTGGTTTCCGGTCTGACCCGTGTGTTACTTTGATGTAATGCTTTGGTCAGACCAAGTATTTCAGATTTTCAGGTAAGGACGTTCTGGAGCTTCGGAGATGGGCCGGATGGCAGGTACGTATAGAGTATTTCCACTGTATTATACTATTTTATATATGAGGTAAGTTAATTGTGTATATCCAGTGTCTGTTTAAATGTGTAACTCTGATGTATCATAAACGAAATTGCCAGATAAAGAATGCTTTTTGTAAACTGTATTTATTTATTATTATATTTTATCCGCTGCAAATGTGAGATGTTGATGTTCTGTTCATCTTCTATCTCTTTCTTCCTTTCATAATTATCTGAAATTTTTGGGATCGGAAATTTCGAGTCGTTACACAAACACTCGAGTCTGGATTAACATTCTTATATCAATAAATCCAACTCAAGTGAAATATCAGCTGAAATACAAGTTACTCAAAGGATGTTTGAGATAATCATCCTCTAAGAGTTCGTGGAACCAAACGTCATTATAATACCGTGGTTGTTTAAAAATAATTTATTGTTCAAAACCAAAATATCATTTCCATTTCACTATTTCCAAATTATAGCCCTTTCAAAGTTACAACACTTTCGAAACCCGAAACACTTTGAAATCATAATTCTTTGGAAAACCATAACTTTGAAATCATAACTTCCACCACTTTAACAGTTTAGATATTAATAATAGTATATAAAATAAAATAGTTTATATTAATACAATTAGTATATCAAAATATTTTATATTAAAAATAGTTTTATATTAAAATAATATATATATATATATTAAAATAATATATATATATATATTAAATAATTTATAAAGTAAAATATTTATAATTTACTCAAATTTCACAAATCGATTCAAATCAACTCGAATTCAAAAATTCAAATTTAGTTCAATCTCAATTCATCAATTTCAATTCAATTCAGATTCTAAATAACCATTTCAAATTATATCAAATTTCAAATACAGATTTAAACTACAAAATCATTCATTTAAATTTCAGTATATTTCAAAGCTTTAATATTCAAACATTTCAAAATAGGTTTGATAACTTCACATATATCAAAATTTAACTTCGTTATTATTTAGTTTTGAAATGTTTACTTAATAAATCCAATATCATTTAAATAAAACCCTAAATTACAAATAAACTAAAATTTTCCCTCAATTTATCTAAACATGAAATATTCATTTAATTACCTTAAAAAATCAAGTTATAAAATCATATCCTTTAAAATCTCAATTTCAATAAGTTTCAAATCGATTTAGTTATATAAAATTCTTCATTACTACAGTTTGCATAAAATTCAAATTTATCTTCCCAACATTACTCATAAAAATCATTATAAATCTATCTTAAAGTATAATTTCAAAACTAACTTATAACCTTAAAAATTTCAAACATATAAATTTAAAAATCTAAATTTAAACCCTTGTAAAATAACATATATACATAATATATTTAAATCAATATTTATTAAAACCAAAATATTCATTCAAACCTTCGAAATCATTTTAAAACATATATATATATATATATATATATATATATATATATATAAACCAAGGGTGTATGTATTGTGATGACTCGGAATTTTGAAGCAATGTCAATTTAATAATCTGAAATAAAATTAAGTTGATTTGATGATCTTTGTAATAAGATTTGAATTAATTTAATAATCCAATAAAATAAATAGTTAATTGATAGATTTTATCTTTTTAAATCTAATAATTATTTTATATTTACAATGTATATAGAATATGTATACATTGTTAATAGATCTTGTTTTAATCTAATTAATAAATAAATCCTGTTTTCTATAGAATATATATATTTAGTAAAAATTGGGAATTTTGATTTTATTTAGAAGTTAAACTTTTAAAAAGGTTAATTAATAAATAAAATAGGGTTTTTAAATAGTTAAGATAAAAATTCAATTTGTTTAAATTAATTTATTTGAAATTAAGTTTTTAAAGGCATAATAAATAACAATATGATTTTAAATACATAAGGTTAAATATTGAAATGATTTAAAATATGTTTAACTCAAGGTTTAAATTTAAATAAATAAAAATAAGGTTTATTTTGATTTTCTTTTAAATATAGTTGGATAAAATAAATAATTTATTAATAAGAAGACGATTTCTTTTATAAATTATTTATAGTTATCAAATGTTGTTATTTTTAAAAAAATATAATAATACATTGTTTTTAACAAATAGATTTTTATATAAAAATAATTATTTTTCAAAAATTTAATTGTTGATTTAAATTTGGATTTAAAGCTTTAAAATTTAAGGTATAAATATTTTTAATTTGTTTTGATTTTTAAATATTTGTATAAGCTTCATTTTATAAATTAAGTTGGATTTATTCATTTTAAAATTTTCTACATGCAAATAATTACATATTAACTAATTAATTAAATAAAGATTTAGAATTTTCGTATATTAACATCTAACTAAATACTAATTAACTTTTAATTAAATACTAATTACTTTCATAAGAAAAGTGTAACATCCTAAGGTCTTACATAACACATGTTAAATGATAAAATAAGGTTTTTGACAAATGTTATATTTAGAGACATGTGGCATTTTTAACAATTTTATTTTTATTTTTATTTTTATTTCTATTTTTATAAGCATATTCTCTTTCATTTTATTTCTTTTCTAGATCTAAATGAAAAAGAAAACACACTTACTCAAAAAAAATTAAAATCTGAAACATCTTCAAATCTGCAAATCCACTTCACAGACCTGAAACAAAGCCTACGCATTTTCTAACATGCAAGCAAACCTGCATATTTTTCAAGTACAAAAACATCTACATTTCCTCCTTTCAACAATCTGGGAAGCAAACCTGTAACATTCAAGGAAAACTATTTTAAACACTGCATTATTTCAATCTCCAAGCAGCATGCATACAGTTTTAAGTAAGGAGCAACTCAAGTTTAAAAAAAAACTGCATATTTCCAGTTTTAAAGCACAAGTTCTTCTCAAAATTCATGGCCCTATCTTCTGACTTTATAAGGTGAGTAACATCCTTTTTAATGAAATTTAAGTATTTTAGAATGTTGCTTGTTGATTTCCATGTTTAATTGTGAATGATATATGTATTTATATCAGTTGTTTTTCTGTAAAAATGAATGTATAATTTGGTCATGCAATATCCTCTGTATTTTATTTCCAGGATCAAGAATCTGTTCAAACCCCATCATCACATAATATAATCTTTGTTAGTGTTTAAGGTTCATACAAATGTGTTTGTTGAATCAAGAATCAAAGTTTAAATTTTGTTCAAATTAATAAATAAATAAAAATTATTGTCTCTGAAACTCAGAATAATAAGGCCAATTTGTATATAAGTGAAATACCAAACATATTGATTCACTGTTTCAGGAATAAAATCAAAAACATTATTCAAAATTATGATTTTTAAAACTAAATTCACAGTTTTTAAAACTAGATTTAACATGCAGTTTTATGTTGAACTGTAAAGGGGGATTTTGGGTTTTTGGTTGATCTAGGCAATTTGAAGTGACGGGGTTCTTCTGGTAGGTGGAGGAGTAGTCATTGATGCCGGGAAAAATATGTAATGGTGATGCTAATAAACTTGGAAGCGGTGGTAATATTTACTTCCTATAGACCTAGTTTAAGCTAGGTTGATTGTTTTGGTCAGTACTACCCATAGGTAAGATCGAGTTGAACGGGGTTTTAGGTGTTGATAGTTTGGTCATAGGCGAGTCTGTGGCCGGTGGTGGAAGATCTCCGGTGGTCGGAGGATGGGTGTTGAAGAGTTGACAGGTTTGGGATTGGTTTTGGCTTCTGTTTCCAGGTTTTATGTTTTGAACTCGAGTTCAAATACGAGCTGAATAGGAGCGAGGTGATGATCGTATTGGACTGAAGGGATGACCGTTGATGATTGGAAGTCACTGGAGAAGGATGATGATGGCCGGAGGCACGGTGCACGTGCACTGTGCACTTTTTGGTATGATGTTTTTTTCTGGGTGTTGCAGTGTTTTTGAACTCGAGTATTACTCGTGTGATGACAGTGTTTTGCTCGAAGTTGATGGATGGAAGACTCGAAGCATTTTTATGTTAGCTCGGGTATTTGTTGTATTACAATTTTTCCTGTAAAACTGTCTGATGTTTTAATTTAAAACAAAATTTAAATGAATTTTAAAGTTGTTATGATAAGATTTAAACAAGTTTAAATCTGTAGTATGTATTATAGTTTCAATGGATTTAGAAATCTTATAAGATTTTGAAAGTGGTTTTCAGTTAAAAAAAAACTGACAGTTTTCTGGAATTGAATTTCATTTTCAAAATCTAAAAACTAATTTAAAACAACAGTTTGAATTTCAATTTTAAATTCAGTTTTTCTTAAGATCTTTGAATCTTCAAGTTTTTAAAAATGGAATTTGGATTTTAAAATAAGAGTTTTTAAATTAAGGTTTAAATCAAAAGTTTAATGCAAGTTTCAATCAAATGATTTAAAATGGGTTCTAGTATCTTGAATTTAAAATCTGGATATTTGAATAAGTTTTAAAATTTGAATGTTTTCAAACAAGTTTAATTTAAATTGTTTGTTAGAGGTAAATTTGTTTTCAAACAAATATTTAAATTTTATTTTCCTTTTGAATGAAGTCATTTATAAAAGGTTTATAAAAGATAGTTAAATGATTTGTTAACTTGAATTTGTAATTTAAATAGTAATGTACTTAAAACTTAATTTTTAATTAAATTAAGTAAATTAAGACTTATCTTATATAAGTTTTAAATATAAAGTAATAAATGTTATTTACATTTATTTTAAAGGAAAATGGAATCTAAATTTGGTTAATGCTTAAATAAATATCATTTTGAATTTTAGATTCAAAATGGAATTTGAATTTAAATTTAAAAATGCAATGTTCTAAGTACACTTTAATATTTTATAAATCACTAATAAGAAATGGTCTTTCTTAAAGATTATTAAAGTATTAAAATGATCATATAAGTAAGGAATGTCTTATTTATTTAATGTATAAATTAATAATTTAGATTAGTTTATAAGTAAGAAGTAAATTAGAAAAAGTAATTAAAGAAAGTTAATAGTAAATGATGGTCATTAACTAAGGTTTATTTAGTAATTAATTAATATAATTAATTTTTAATAATTAATTAGATTAATTAATTAATGATAATAAATTGTGAAATTTATTTAAGTTTAATTACTAAAGAAAAATAATTAAGACATTAATTACTTAATGTAATTAATGGAGTTTATTGAGTTTGGTTTAAATTAATTAATTAAGTTTAATTAATTTTAAACATTGGATTTGATAATAATTACTTAATGTAATTAATGGAATGTAATTACTCAATGAAGTAATTAAATATAATTACTGGATGTAATTAGTGGATGATGTTGGGATTGTGAATGTAATTTGGATTAAATTATTTTGTATAATTAATCATGGGATTAATTAAAGGAATTAACTTAGGGGTAATTAATTTGATAAGTAATTAAGGTGGTTAATTACAGAATGAGATTAATCAAGGTGATTAAGAATTATGGTTTAATTGAAATTAATTACTGAATGTAATTAATTTTAAATAAGTAATTAATTAAATATAACTAAGGATCATTAATTAATATAATTAATGATGTAATTAAGATTGATTAATTAATATTAATTAGTCAATAATAAGTGATTAGGTGTAATTAATTAATTGTAATAAATTAAGGTTAAATGTAATTAATTATAAATAATTAATTTATGAAGTAGTTAATGGTTAATTACTGTATTTGGTTTAGAGTAATTAATTTTGTGAAATTAATTGAAGTATAATTAATCAGGGTTGATTAATTAAGATGATAAATTAGAGGTTAGTTAATTAATTAAGTTGTAATTAATTAATGGTGATATAAGCAAGATTTATATTGAGATAAGTAATTAATTTAATTATTTTAAATTAATTAAAGATAATGTAATTAATTTAATTCAATTTAAATTAATTATAGATGGATTGATTATATATCATTGCTTATGAATGGATGATGTAGCTGCCTTGAATGGTTTGGAATCTCAGCTATGAGATTAATAATGTTGAGTGATATGGATACATTGGTTGCATTGTGATGATGGTACGGATATCTTTTGATAGTGATAATATGGATTATCTATTGTGATGATAATGATAATTATCTGTTGTGAATCTGTGAATTATCTATCTGTGTGCATATAGATAATGTTATTGAATTGTTTTTAACTCTAAAACAACTTGGACCTAAAAGACACGCTTTGGATTTCGATGAGACCGGGACCGGGTTTCCATATTTGGATATCTGAAAACCATATCGATCCAAATTAACGATAGGTCATGAATCTTATGTGAAGAGTGAAGACTCGAGGTGTAAGGACTATTAGTCAGTATAACTCTGGGGGTGATTCCATGATGAGTTAACAGAAACAGTACTTACAAGCTCGAGATGGAGATTAAGAGTGCAAGGGTTATCGTCGTTAACTCTGAGGGTGATTCCAAAACGACTGTAATGAGATAATGCCTTCGGTTTCGTTCGAACCCGGAACGAACTTGTATGGATTGAATGCTTTCAAAACATCGTCAGGTGGACGATAAGCATTCTAAGAGATGTGTTCTCTAAAGGTAATCGTAGCCTCAAGCCTCATCAACCGGGAATGGCTAAAACAGGGGAGCTGCAGCAAGGCTTCGTGGGTAGCTCCCACTGGAGAGCGAGATTTACCCCTGTCTAGAGGTCCCTTTTTATTCGGCTTAGTCGGCGGTTGGAATTGCGCACCAACTGCGGGGTTGTCTTGTTCAGAATTGTTCAGTAAGGAATGGTTCCGGCCTTGTGTTGCAGGGGAGCGGGCGTACTCCTCGGTACGTTGATCTAGGCCACGTACTGTGACGGGCGGTACCCAGTAGCCCTGCCATTGTATGTAATCCAAAATCCTATAAGTGTCAACGGTTTTGATTGTATTACCCACTTTTGTGGCTAGTAGCTGGAATTTAATCATGTAACAATTTCGGCTATTTCATATTTACTTGAAAACCCTAGACCCTATTATAATATCATCGGATTTGCTATCAAATGTTTTGGTTAGCGTAAGGTAAAAACTTTTCCATGTTTATGTCTGGGAAGTCTTACGTGATACCTTTCTTTTCAAAAGGTTTTTGAAAGTTAAGCAACTTTAACCTGTCACTCACACCAGACCCATGTCTGACTCGGAGTTTATTCTTTGTTTTCTTAAAATCTTGGGTACTCAAATTTTTCGAGTAGCCAAGGGATTCAGGTTAGCTTTGGCGAATATTGGAGGAGCAATGGAGTAGGAGGCTTCTGCGTTAGATATATAGTTTTCTGCTATGTTTGGTATCTCTGTGTTATCTGTTAAAGTTGTATTGTGTTGTAATAACTAGACAGGTGTTTATAACTGTCCAGAATGTGTTGTATTATCTGTGTACTCTGATAATTGTGTTGTACTATGTAATATTTTATGTTAGTAATATAATTTATTCGTTCCGCTGTTTAGATTCTGATGTGTTGTTTCTTCTTTCTTCTCTTTCTTTCTCTTTTCTATCCCTTTCTTTCTTATTAATGATGCGTCATTCTGTGGAGACAGACGGCGGGTCATTACATGTATATATTATTCTATCCTATGGTCAAGTGATACGGATATTTATCATTTTAATCCACAATTAAAATATATACGCGTATATATCATTTCAACCCGCAATCCGAAATTCAATTCAATGAAAATCGCTTGGGTTTATCATTATAACCCAAAATGATTTTCTCCTATTCTGCAGCGTTCAGGTATGTATCATTTCAACCCATAGGGAATTCTATACTAAAAGGGAACTTGCAGAGTGATAACAGATATGATAATATTAATAATAGGCATATATCATCAATAACAATATAATATAAACAACATGTATGGTGTCATATCACACAGGTGAACAATTTCATATAAATGCATATCATATATCATATATAACAATTTAAATAATTAACAGTTCAATTTATTAGTATATTTCAATTGTCGTTTCAATTGAAATCAAATTTAATAACATAAGAACGTTAAATCGTGAGTGATTGCTCACCTTACGAGGCTAGAGGGATAGACAATGAAGTTTGGTTACAAAATTCGGGCACGAATTCGACGATCAAGGCTGATAACATAAATTGATGAGAACAAATCAAAACTGGATCGATAAAGATAATCGATATCAGTGAACTTACATATAACTTTATATAACTATATAAAATAAAATCATATTCTAAATTCAAACGTACATTAAAATAATATATATATATATATATATATATTTACAAATCATTATTAATTTAAACACATAAACTAGATATATATATATATATTGAATCATTGTTTTAGGATTAAATTTCATACATTAAAGTCCAACATATATCTAAAATAAAATTTGAATCAATACATTAAAACTTAAATAACTAACAAATTGTATAATTTATAAACTAATATGTCAACTAGTGTATATATAAACTGACCAAACAAACATATTATATGTTTACGATATTACTCAGGCTTCTACCTACTGTACTCAACAAACAAAAGCAAATATTAACTAACATATATAACAACTAGTATAATATAATCTTTAAAACAGACAGCTAGTATATAAACAACTTTAAAATTTTATAAACCTTAAAACTGTACAACAGAGGACATATACATATACTTAACTTATACAATCAAACTATATATATAAAATATAGCCAGTAACCCAATATAATATAAACTAACATAATAATATAAAAGAATATATATTAGTAACCAAAATAACTTGTTGTGAGTAAACTCTAAACTTTAACAAACTTCGTAAGCTTTATAAACTTTACAAACTTATAAACTTTACAAAATTTATAAATTTTAGATAACCTTTTATACTTTACAAACTTTATAACCTTTATAAACCACAACATACTTTAACAATATATATATATATATATATATATATATATATAACTACTACTTTATTAAACTATAACACATATATATTTTAAAACATACAACAGACATAAACAATATATATACAAATATACTCGAAACATCTAAGACTTATATATATATATATATATATATATATGTATGTATGTATGTATGTATGTATGTATGTATGTATGTATGTATGTATGTATGTATTACCAATGTATACAGACTATAGAAATGAACCAACAGGCAAACTTGTAATATAATATATATAATGGTACTTTAGAAATAGGATGTAAATACTGTACAACTAAAATATTATACATTTTAAACTGACACGTAATAAAGTAATAGTGCAACTTATATACATATATATATATATATATATATATATAGAAGCTAGGATTTAATAAATAAAAGATATGCAAACACTGTTACATATATATATATATATATACAACTGTCGAATGGTCTACTTTTGAAAAAAATCATAACATTCACAGAGTATAGTTTATACGACTTATATATATATAACCTATATATTGTATATAAACAAGTACAAGTTAAGATACCTACTATATAAACAATATAAATAACTAATATATAGATATTATTATATACTTACCTACAAAATGCATCTACACAGAGAGGGGAGGAGCTGTGGAAGCAGGCATAGTCGGCTAGGTGATGGGACGAATGATCGGAGCGGTGGTGTTCAACTGGAAGTAGAGGCAAAGAGGAGTGGTGATTGCGTGGGAAAAACTACCAAGACTGTTGCGTGTTTGTGAAGCACGGGTGAGGGGATAGTGGAAAATAAGGGCTGCTCGGTGGAGGTTGTGACGGCGGAGCTATGGAGGAAGGTGGAACAGGGTCGAAGGACGATCTGGAGGGGTTTGTGGCTCAAGCAGCGTGAGTACAAGGGGAAAATGATGGTTCAACAGACAAAAAGGAAAACAGGCTACCGAAAAATATGAAAGGGAAATGAAAACAATAGAAAAATATATAATAGGAACCCAAGGAAAATGAACAGACCAAAATAGAAATGAAACATATCGAAATAATTATGAAGCAGTGGGCATGGTAAAGTTACGCACAAAAATTCAAGGAATGATAAAGAAATGACAGCTTCAAATTCGACCGTTGGGAAATTCGAATGGACAAGAAACCGAAAGGTTGCAATTTTGTATCTCATACGGCTCTATGTATTATCGTTTCCGTAGCGTACCGGAAATCAAAACATGGAATTGAATATACCGTAGAGATCAGCATGATGAGATTATTAAAACGGTATACAGATATTGATGGTACAATCATCCTATCAAAAGTCGATCATCGGTATCAGAAATGCTGATAAAATGTTAGAAATAAGATAAACGAGTCTAGAGAAGTCCAAATTTGAAGAAACGAAATATGAAGTCTGTTACCCAATGGCTTGACCAGGTAAACAGAGACTTGAAGTGGAAGCCTCGTTCGGCATAAAGGGCTATTTGGCACCTCAAGCACCGCTCGGCATCTAAGCCTCGTTCGGCATAAGGAGGTCGTTCGGCAACTAGCCTCGCTCGACATTAGTGCATCATTCGGCAATCAGCCTCGTTCGGCGTGAAGCCCCGGTCGACATTCAGTCTCGACCGGCATGAATCTCGTTCAACATACAGTCTCGTTCGGTAACTATCCTTGCTTGGAATTAGTGCATCATTCGACAATCAGCCTTGTTCGGTGTGAAGCCCGGGTTGGCATTCAGACTCGACCTGCATGAACCTCGTTCGGCACTCAGTCTCGATCAACATTCATGCCTCGTTCGGTATTCCAACCTCGTTCGGCATTCCAGCCTTGTTCGGCATTCCAGCCTCGTTCGACACATGGCCTCGCTTGGCATAAGCGTGCCGCTCGGCATCTCCCCTCGATCGGCGTCGGATATCGTTCGGCCTACACATTTTACTCAACATACACTGCCTCGTTCGGCTTGGAGACATGGCTTGGCAATTGCCGCTTGGCATTTGTGGCTCGGCACGCAGAAGTCACTCATTTTGTACTGAGATATCTTGCTACTAGGCCAATCAGGGAAGTCCAACCCATCTTCGTTTATAAATAGAGAGGCAGGGGCACAGTGAAGTGGACCTTTTTTCGAGAGCACTGGGGAGACTCTGCCGCATTCAAGACTCATTCAAGACTTATCTTTTTTACTTATCAGTTGTATTCAAATAGTTGGTGTACGGATTGTATCTGTAACCAGTTGTTAAGTAAAGCAATAAAGATTAACCTCAAAGTGCACGTAGGCAATTATGCCGAACCACTATAAATCTGGTGTTCTTATTTTCTACATTTAATTTAGCATACTGTTCTTTGTTTAATTTTAATTTCATCATTAATCTCTCTACACAATCTCTCTTAAGGGTGTTAGTGGCCAATTCTGGTGCTAACATTTTGGTGCTTTCACTGAGAATTCGAATTCTCAGGCCGATAGGATCTGCTTTGTAGCTACTGGATTGAAAATTCCCCCGAAGGAGATCCGACTTATTCATAGGATGCCCGTTGAATCTATTCAGAGTTCCGATTGACAACTCTACTATGGGAAGACCATGCACTCGATCAGCCTCTCACAATGCGGACGTCCAGGAGACTGCTAGTGTGCAACAAGTTAGACCTAGCAATCAACAAGCAAACTAAGGTGCAGGGACTACCGCCCAAACTCAAACGTAAGTCATCACTAGGATGGAGTTAAACGATTTGATGAGGGAACTCAGGGAAAGTAGAAGGCAACTTGCTGAACAGATTCAGGCCAACACCAATCTCATGATTCGGCTAACTCGGCAGCAGCATCAGAATGCTAAAGGTAGCGCTGCTCCTTACTCTTCGTCTGATAGCTGACCTCAGCCGATGAACCTCCTAGGCGTAGACGCCGTGGGACTGAAGCTGCATAGGCAGGTGCCACTAATCTATCCACCAGGGATAAGGCACATGAGGAGACCGGACTTCCGGCTCAATAAGATCCTAATAAAGCTGCCCTTCATGATGCATGTTTGGCCGATCGCCAATAGAGGGGACACCAACCCGAGCTGTCCCGTGGAACGGAACCCAACCTTCCATCCTCCATACAAACTCCAGACTTATCAGCCATGGTCAGACAATTGATGAGAGAGAACCAAGGTTTGACCAATGAAGATTGGGGAATGTCCACGAGTCATACTCCCTTCACAGTTACTATTTTAAAGGCTGAGTATCCCAGGAAGTTTAGTATGCCGACTATCCCAGCCTACGAAGGGAAGACTGGCCCTAGGAAATACATGATGAGGTACGAATGGATGATGGATTCTGCAAGAGCGAATGATGCGATCAAGTGTAGGTGCTTCCCAATTACTTTATCCGAAATCGCCACCATTTGGTTTACTCGACTTCTCCTACGGTCTATATCCAGCTTTGATGAACTGGAAATGAAATTTGTAGAAAAATTCAGGATACATTCTACTTGTCCGAAGGATGTGATGTCCTTGTCGAGCGTAATCTAGGCTCCGGGGGAGTCATTGAAAGCATGCTTGCAGAGATTTCATGTTGCTGCTACCGAATTTAGTAACCTTAACGGCCACACAATTCTGATGGCAGTAATGCGAGGTGTTGATCCAGACTCGGAGTTTGGAGATTGGTTTGAGGGCAAGCCCCCAACTACCTTGGAGCGATTCTATTCGAAAGCTCATCGATTCATAAAAAGGGAGGAAGCTCGATGAACAGGACGAGATAAGGCACAGGGGGCTGTTCAGGGTACTATGAAAAGTAACATCGCCATGAAGTAATCCGGCGACAACTGGAGAAAAGTTCAAGTCAACGTCCAGAACAAGCCTAGGCAGTCTAAAGGATCCGAAGGTGGAAATACCGGAAAGAAAAGAGAGACAGGGAAATGGAAGTCGAGGATTCCAACCTACGATGAATACACCCCCTGAATACGTCTCTTGAAAATATTTACCTATCTGCCTGTAACACCTTTCAATACAGAAAGCCGCGCCCAAAGGAGTTCACAGAGGAACGGAAGTGGACGGGGAAATACTGTCGCTTCCATGAGACCCACGGGTACAATACTAAGGAGTGTAGACGCCTCCATAACGCCATAGAAAAGTTGATCAGGCAGAAAAAGCTACAAGGGTTTGTTAAGAATCCACCAGAGGGTAGGCAAGGAACGTCAAACCCCGGACGCGGGCCTGCTCCACGCTATCCAGAGGAACCAGCCCGAACCATGGGTAGGTTGATCATAAACACTATAGTCGGAGGACCTCATCCTGCAGACAAGAACTGACAGGACATGGAACGATTTGCTACCTCCTTGAGGCAAGCGGATTATGAATGTCGCTCGAATGTGGAAGATGGAACCCCTGCAAAACAACAACGCATGATGACGGACGATATAGTGTCTAGGAGTCGAGATGCAGACAAGGTGGAGACTCCTACTATCGACCCGATGGTCATATCTACGACGATCTGGCCAGCTTACGTCAAAAGGATTTTGATTGATTGTGGAAGCTCTGTTAACATCATCTTCAAGAAGGCTTATGACCAAATGAAGATGGAGACAAAAGATTTAAAACCATCTAAAGCCCATATTCATGGCTTTAATGGTGCAGCGACTAACGCAATGGGGTATATCGAGTTACCAGTTGAATTGGGAGAAGGTGAAAATAGGAGAGTGCGAATCCTACCGTTCATAGTGATGGATGTCGACTCTCCAAACAATGTATTTCTGGGTCGTCCGACCCTGGCGAAGTTTAGGGAAGCTTTGGCCCCATGGTGTTTGACATTAAAATTTCCGATAGACAAAGGAATCAGCATAGTGCATGGCGGTCAGGCGACCGGTCGCGCACGTTATGTGGCAGAGCTGAGAGAGGCTCGGTGGAGAGAAAAATGGAAGGTTGCGGACAGCTCCGTCTGCATCCAAAACACTAACAATTGACAAGTAGTGCCCGAGCCCTGGCTCGGGCAACATTCTCGGATCTACAGAGACATAGATCCGAGAGATGATGAACGGGGATTCAGGGAAGCAAATGTAGCACCGACTGAGCTGACGATTGACATTCCAGTCAGCCAGAATGACCCGTCATGAATTCTTACGATTGGATCGTAACTCGACACGCCACTGGCCGAGGATCTTACTCATTTCTTCCGAGTGAACCTAGATGTTTTCCGTTGGACACATTCTGATATGTGCGGGATTTCTCCCACCATTGCAAGTCATATGTTGAACATAGACCTGAAGTACGTCCCAGTAAAACAGAAACGGAGAGGCATGGACCCGGAGAGGTTCGCCGCTCTTAGAGAAGAGGTGGACAAACTCAAAGCGAACGGGTTCATCCGTGACGCCCCCTATCCTGAATGAGTATCTGACACTGTGCTGGTAGGAAAAGCGAACGGGAAGTGGAGAACTTGTGTTGATTATATTGATTTAAACAAAGCATGCCCGAAAGATAGTTTCCCCTTACCTAAGGTCGAAAGATAGTTTCCCCTTACCTAAGGTCGATCAATTGGTCGATTCAACGGCCAGCCATGAGCTATTGTCATTTATGGATGCGTACTCGGGATACAATCAAATCCCGATGCACATTCCAGACCAAGAACACACCAGTTTCATCACAGACGTTGGGTTGTATTGCTATGTAGTGATGCCCTTCGGATTAAAAAATGCTGGATCAACTTATCGGTGCTTGGTGAATCGAATGTTTAAAGATCAGATTGGCAGAATGATGGAAGTCTATGTGGATGACATGCTCTTGAAGTCACGACGGCCAAACGACCACATTCAAGACTTAACAGAGATGTTTTATATACTCAGGCATTATGGGATGAAAATCAACCCTTTGGAGTGTTCTTTTCGCGTTGCATCAGGGAAATTCTTGGGTTTCATTGTGAATGCACGTGGAATTGAAGCTAACCAAGAAAAGATTCAGGCTATTCGGGACATACAAGTGCCCAGAACTATAAAGCAAGTACAAAGCTTGAACGAAAAGGTGGCTGCACTGAGTCGATTCATATCCAGAGCTACAGATAAGTGCATTCCCTTCTTTGATGTGATAAAGAAAGGAAAGAGGAATTTCGAGTGGACGTCTAACTGCGAGGAAGCATTCCGAGCTCTGGTTAGACATTTAGAAAGTCCTCCGGTGCTATCAAAACCAATTGACCATGAAATGTTGTATGTGTACCTGGCTGTGTCCCAACACGCTATCAGTACGGCTTTGGTATGCGAGGAGGACTGAGTTCAAAAGCCAGTGTATTATGTCAGTAAACGATTGACGGGGGCAGAAGGAAATTATCCCAATATTGAGAAACTAGCTTACTACTTGCTGATTGCATCACGCAAGCTTCTTACATACTTCTAGGCGCACTCGATCAGTGTTTACACTGATCAACCCTTGCGATAGGTACTCCAACGACCGAAAACTTCTGTAAGGATGTTAAAATGGAATATCGAGTTGAGTCATTTCGATATTACCTACCTGCCACGAATGGCCATATAGGAGCAAGCGCTAGCAGATTTCATTGCTGAATTCACCATGCCAGGCGAATCAAACACCCACAATGTCATACTTCCCGTTCGATGGAAGATGCACACCGATGGGGCATCTAACGACCGTTGTTCGGGGGCTGGCATAGTTCTTGTGACTCCTGAAAACCGATCAGTTTGCTACGCTTTGAAGCTTGAATTTGCAGCAACGAATAACGAAGCCGAGTATGAAGCACTGATTGCTGGCTTGAGACTTACTAGAGAATTGCGTGTAAGATCGGTTGAAATCTTTTATGACTCACAACTAGTGGCGTTCCAAGTCCGGGGTGGCCTATCAAGCAAATGGGCAGAGACTTGCTGCATACCTGGCACGGGTTCAACAGCTGCTAGCGAATCTGGAGTATTATGATATTTCACATGTCCCACGTGAACAAAACAGAGCAGCCGATTCATTGGCATAATTTGCAAGCACTGGCGATGCGCAACAAATGGGATTGTTTCCCGTTGAAACCTTACATGCTTCAAGCATAAATATGATGGAGGTAGATTTTATTTTAGAGACAGAAATCGAAAAGGAATCATGGATGACCCCATTCAAGTAGTACTTGTTACACGGGGTCATACTCGAAAGAAGGAGCGAAAGATGACAAATCATTCGTAAGGCTTCGCATTATGTAATGCAAGACAAGGTAATATATCGAAGGGGTTTCTCGACCCCTTACTCAGGTGCATTGCCCATGATGAGATAGAATGAGTCATGATGGAAGTCCATGAAGGGGAATGTGGTGACCATACTAGTTGGCAGACGTTAGCAAAGAAAATCCTCCGCTATGGATATGATTGGCTGACTGTAAATCGGGATGCCCCAGACTATGTGAGAAGATGTGACAAATGTTAGAAATATGCAAAAATCCCTAGTGCCCCGCCAACGGAACTCACACAAATAATTAGTCCATGGTCGTTTGCAATGTGAGGGATCGACATAGTCGGTTCCTTACCCAGATCCAAAGGTGGTGCGAAATACGCGATAGTTGCGGTAGATTACTTTACCAAGTGGGCAGAAGAAGAGCCTTTGGCCACTATCACCACCAAAAAGGTCATTAATTTCATTGTACGAAATATTATATGCCGTTTTGTCCTTCCACGAACCATCATTAGAGACAACAAAACTCAATTCGAAAGCAAAGTGTTCAAAGAATTTTGCCAAAAATATGGTATTGTGAAAAGTTTGCAGCAGTTGCTCATCCGAAAGCCAATGGACAAGTTGAAGCCATGAACAAAATAATCAAATCCATATTGAAAAAGCGTTTGGAAAAGGCTAGAGGCAAGTGGGTAGATGAGCTTTCGACAGCGCTTTGGGATCATAGAACCACCCACAAGTCCACGACTGGCCACACTCCATTCGCATTAGCATATGGCATGGAAGTTGTTATACCCGTAAAATTTAAAGTTCCATCACATCGGATAACTCATTATTACTCTGAGTCGAAACAGGAACTTATGCTGGAATCACCGGACTTCATTGACGAAAAGTAAGAAGAAGCTAATTTAAGAGCGGCTGCATACAGACACCGAGTCGCTCGATATTATAATGAAAAAGTCCAACCGAGAATTTTTGATGTGGGTGACCTCATTTTGAAACGAGTTTTCCCAGTTCCGTCACATATGAGCCCTGCATGGGAAGGTCCATACGTCATTGAACGGAGGCTTGGAAGTGGAACTTTCAAGCTAGTGACCGTAGATGGTGTGACACTCCCCCGAGCTTGGAATAGCGAGCATTTGCGGCATTATTATACTTAGTTCATTTCTTTCATATTTTAGTTGCAATTATTTCCAGCATGTTTTTATTCCTATTTTATGGCAAGTAATAAGACAATTTAGCTTGTTGCATTAATAAAGACTTGAAGCCAATTTTTCCATGAAATGTCGATGTTTCTGTGTATGATAAGTCTTTGACAAATAACTAAGAGATACGTCTGTCTGATGTACGAACGTGATTGAGCACTTAAAATCTCCAAGTCCCTAGAGTGCGGACTGGAGTACTCTTAGTCTCCTGAGTACGGACCAGAGTATAAACGACTCAAAATCTCTTAAGTCCTAGAGTGCGGACTGGTGTACTCTAAGTCCCTTGAGTGCAGACTAGAGTATAAAGAACTCAAAATCTCTAACTCCCCAGAGTACGGACTGGAGTACTCTGAGTCCCCAGAGTTCGGACCAGAGTATAAACGACTAAAAATCACCAAGTTTCCAGAGTGTGGACAGGAGTACTCTGAGTCTCCAAAGTGCGGACCAGAGTATAAACGACTAAAAATCTCTAAGTCCCCAGAGTGCGGACCGAAGTACTCTGAATCCCTGAGTGCGACCAGAGTATAAACAACTAAAACCCTCTATGTCCCCAGAGTGCAGACCGGAGTACTCTGAGTCCCTAGAGTGCAACTGGAGTAATCTGAGTCCCCAGAGTGCGGACCAAAGTATAAACGACTAAAAATCTCCAAGTCCCCAGAGTGCGGACCGGAGTGCTCTAAGTCCCTTGAGTGCGGAAAAGAGTATAAACGACTCAAAATCTCTAAGTCTCTAGAGTGCGGACTGGAGTAATCTGAGTCCCTAGAGTGCGGACCAGAGTATAAACGACTCAAAATCTCTCAGTCTCCAGAGTGCGGACTGGAGTACTTTGAGTCCTCTGAGTGCGGAGTAGAGTATAAACGATTAAAAATCTACAAGTCCCCTTAGTGCGGACCGGAGTACTCTAAGTCCCCTGAGTGTGGACCAGAGTATAAATGGCTTAAAAATCTCTAAGTCCCCGGAGTGCGGACCGAGACATGAATGACTTGAAGTCATCAAGTCCCCGGTGTACGAACTAAAAAATATTCTAGGTGTTTGAAGCATGGAATACAGGGTGAAGAACTCTAAAGAAATTCGAAGTTATATGAAGATAAATTGAGAAGTTCATGTAACTTACAATAACTTGGGTTTCAACCGCAATCACACAGAAAGCTGAATGATAAAAGTCCTTCAAAAGATAAGAGAACTAGGCTTTATTTATTCAAAAATAAGTTTCTACTACAACTCCTCCAAAGTTCAGAGTCAAAAGTATATTTACATGGACTACGAAAATAAATAAAAACAATTACATGATCTAAACTAACTCACGTTGAACGAGAGTAACGATTACTTTTTCGACTGCTTCGACTTCTTCCCAGACGACTCCTTTCCTGTGCTTTTGCCCTTGGTAATTTTTTTTGGTGGGGAGGTAACAACTGAAGAAGTACGGGGAACTTCCACTGGCCTGGACCCGCCAGGGAGGATGACCTTCAACGGCTTGTTCAGAGGATCGTCCAGGTCCACAACTTAAGGCTCGACTTTAATTTCGACCATCTTTTTCTTCTCCTTCTCAAGCTGCTCCTTCATGCTCAGTTTAGATGTATGTTCAGAGGCGCCTGTAATCTCAATTTCATAACTTTGATCGATGGGAGAGGAAATCTCGCACTTATCCTCGCCAAGCGCTCCGATCGCCTGAGCATCTAGACCGAGAGCCTCCACTGCGTGAGTAGCCTCACTTGTTTTTTCCTTCACCTCTTTGGCGACGTCGCTCCTCGGAGTAGGCCCGGGATCATAATGGCCTGCACAAAATCATGAAAAACAAGCATTAAAATACAATAGCCCCTCATGAAAAACGACGACTTTTGGAATGTTAAAGTGAAGGGTTGTCTACCAGGTTTAGGTAGGCTCTCAGCCGTCCGAGGGGTCTCACCCTCTGGAATGGGAGATAGAATGTGAACGCCGAGGCCAGGGTCCTCCGGGTCATAATCGATATGCTGCTCAAATGGATCGAGTATCGGCCGATCGGCCGACTGAGTAGGCGCATGAGCTGGAGACTCGATCCCGGATGGACCGACAATAACATCTTTCCCTTTCGATGAGCGGGAGCCTTTGCAGTAAAGAGTTTTTGCTGCAGACAGGTCTAAAGGCTCGTTCCCTTAAGAAATTCCCTTATCAAAGCATCCTCGTCGACCTCCTAAGTGCTAAGTTCAACCTTCCAGATTTTTACCAAAGTCTCCCATGCCTCAGCTAGGGATTCGAGGTAGCCCTCTACCAGACAACTTAAGTCTCGACGCATGAGGACGCGGCCTTGAATTCTGCAATCAATGGGTCGAACATGCATTTGACCTCCTCCCTACCAGCCTCTTTAGCCGCCTCCAGGCGAGAGTCGATCTCCACAGATGCTATTTTCTTTCCCTCCTCACGGGCTTCATCTTTTAGCATCCCAACTTTAGAAAGTTCATCATCAAGCTTCGCCTTTAGGAGTCGTGTAGCAACGATTTCGTCGCAGTATCGTTGCGACTCTTCTTGGGCAGCAATCTTCTCTTCTCTTTCTTCTACAGAGTTGCTCCTCCAGTTCTTTAACTCGGAGGCCAAATGCATCGCTTTCTTTTTGTTTCGAGTCCTTCTCTAAGGCTAGGTCCCCACAGCACTGGGCCGCCTCGTTGGTTTCTTTTTTATGGGCTTACTCCAGACGAGTAACGGCCTCGGCAGTGTCTTTAGCGCTCTACGGGGCGGCTTCAAGCTGAGACTTATAAGAAGCAAACTCTTCATCCTGAGCTTTAATAATGTCTTTATCATGGATAGCCTCGAGCTTCAGGAGATCAATCTCATGCTGACGCTCTATGGAGACTTCTGAAACTTTTTCGGCTAAGTGCACGAATGCATCGTGCTGAACATAGACGTCATTGGTGCAGGCGATAGCACTTTTCTTAACATGATCTGGAATTTGGTGAATCGTCGGAAGGAATTTTAAGCCCTCAAAGCATATCTTTGGAAATGAGGCTTTAAGCCCAACGAGTCACTCAGCAACCTATGGATCAGATATGGGAGCAAGAGGAGTCTGCTTGGAGACCACAGGCATTTTGTGGGGATCTCGAGATTGCCTGATGCTTGACGAACCAGAGTGTTGGTCTCAATGTGCCTCAGGCTGAGACCCATTATGTGTAGGTTACTCTTTGCTATGCTGCGGTTGAGAAGGAGGATCACGTGGGTAGGAGGATTGACTATAAGATTTTCTCCGGTAGGACGATTCCCGAAGGTGGTAGTCTCGATCACCGGAGTCATCTCTATCTCGAGGCTTGCCGGAACTCGAATCCTGGGCGGATTGGTGAAAAATCGATGAACCGCGAAGGCGGTCAAGTCTATACGTACGCCCCGTGTTACCTACATAGAATTTAAATAACGTCAAGTTAGAAAATAGTGGAGTGATGACAGAAAGTGAAGTGCGAGGTGAAGTGCATGTGTTTGTGTGTGTCCTAGTGCTTCCCCCGAACGGAACAGTTTCTTTACTAATAGGGGTTTTTCTCCCGGGTTTTGGGCTTGAGCACTTGTATCGTCTCACGGGCAAATGAAGCTTAAGGGCCTCTGAATCGTCGAAATCGTAGTTGAGCAGATCTTCAAGTATGGAGAGGTTCGACAGACATTTCAGAGAACTTTCCAAGTGCTGCAAGGAAGCTTCTTTCTCCGTTGGAACAAGAGTAACTTTAGAAGTTTTGTCGACTGTTTTCTTCCTCGACTTGGAAGTCAGTTTCTTCTTCCTCTTCTAAGGGGAAGACGTCGTTTCAATGTCATGGACTTCGACTATTGGGTCCCGAGGTGGACTAACAATTTCGCCCTGTACTTCGGGCGTTTCGTTTTCTTTGATCTCCCCCTCCTCTGGCATCTCAGGGGCGTTATGTGCTGAGGACTCGGCCTTCTTCTTTCCTTTGCCAAAGCAGGCTTGCATATGGAAACACCTTGGGGTAGGCTTATTCGGCGACCTTCTGCCAGAAACCTAAATTTCGTGAGCGGCTCATTCGAAATGAGAGTTCTGATGTCCCTGTCTTTGGTTGGAATGGCTCGGATAGCTTTGACAGCTCCAGAATATGTGGGGCCCTCGGGACGTGGGTTAATTCCTGAAAAGATGGAAGAAGAGTTTGAAAAGGTACATCTTCGTCGAACATGAGTTTTGGTCTAGGAAAAAGACTTACGTCCTTCCACCCATCTCCTCACGAAGCTGGGGGGACAGCGCACATAGAACCACTCTTGTTTATACTGAGAAAACTTGCTCCATGTCCCAGTTAAGATTTGGCATTTGTTGTGCGGCTCTAGAAACATGAAAGACGGGCTATCCGACCGTCTCTTGATGCGATAGACGTATCGGATATCGCCCGAAGTCGGAAGCCTGAAGAGGACACTCATGAAAAGTATGCAAGTGCCGTATATGAATGCGTGGCTGTTCAGATGCAGTTGCGATGGGGCAATCTCAATATACTGCAACACGTCTCGAAGAAATGAGTTGAATAGTGGCATGCTGCTAACCCAGCACATGAATCTATTACAAGATGTATATCCAACTGGGGGCAAGTTCGGACGATCGTGCCATGATGGAACTAACACGTCATCGAGGGGGATTCCATGGAAAGAGCATATCCGAAGGAGTGTACTTTTATTAATCTTTGAGGGCTGTGAATCGATTAGGTCGTCTAAGAAAATTGCAGCCTCTAGAGCATCGGGAGCCAAGTCGACGGATGCCGTTGTAGGGCTTGGTAAGTCTTGAGCAGGGGTAGTTGACAGATTTGAAGTTCCTGCAACTTCTTGTCGAGAGGATGGCCTAGGTCTGTCCGAGATCATAGCGGAGCTAATTTTCCTAGACATCTCTAATGAAGATTGAATCTAACAAGGCATCTGTTTGAACTATACTTGAAAAACAATCGACATTAGACTTAATAACTTAAATATTCCCCCCTTGTGATGTGTGAACTAGTGCGATCATTCAAATGTAAGTGCCAAGCAGTGAAAAGACACTGGATTGATTAAATAAGTCTAAGCTTTGAATTGTCATCTTCAAAGACTGTCATCGCTGACTGTCTACGAAAGCTTGTCGTAAGACGGTTTATATTTTGAACTCAACATCGTCACTGCATTTTAAAGGATATTAACTATTAAGCAAGTTAAAGTCCAAGTTTTTAGTTGTTTAAACACGGGATTTATCAGTCCGAATTGTCCGATATGCTTTGTTGTTTGAGTCTTTCCTTGTTCGTTATCCTATGTTTAGGCAAAAAGCATGTGTTGAGTTCGGCATTCAACTGGTGTTTCTGTTGTACACAACCCTCCTACCTAATCACTTCATCGTTCGGCATTCAACTGGTCATGCCGAACCACAATTATGTCGAGCCACCTCGCTTCGCATTCTATCATCAACGTCAACACTCACCTACCACTCATCATCACCGTTCGGCATGTGGAAAGTCATGCCGAACCGCAAACATGCTGAGCCATGCCGTTCGGCATAACATTCTCCCAACTATCCTCTTCATCGTTCAGCATAAGGGAGTCATGCCGAACCACATTCATGCCGAGCCGCATCGCTCGGCATTCTACCCAACTCCTGCTTCTCCTCTACTTTCCCTCCTACCTCGTTCGGCATGAGGTAATCGTGCCGAGCCATGGCCATGCCGAGTTGCATCTCTCGATACACTAAACCTTAAACTCCAATTTCATTATAATACTTCCCCTACTTTGCTCGGCATAAAGAAATCACGTCGAGCCACCTCAATACGTCTTCCACCAACTTCCTCCTTCAAGCACCTCTATCATCCTCATCTCTCCTCCGCTCCACCCCGCCTTAAACTCCTTTAAAATACCCAGCTTCACCCTTAACACACCCTACTCCACGCTATTACTATTGACCTCGATTTTGCAGAGATTCACGAGTTCGAATCTCATGCAAGGTTCCCTAATCAAGGTAAAGTGTTTCTGGGTAAAGGTTTTTTACCTATAAAGTGAATCGAAGACTCGGGGAGATTCTGGAGTGGGGAACGTGGTTTTAATTAGGTTCGACTGATTGGGGAAGGAAGTGGGACAACATATGGTGTTTGAGATGGGGAGAGTAGGTAATTCTCTGAAGTCTCCTAAGATGCAAAGTTCATAAGTACTGGAAAGTGGAGGTAAAATTAAAAAGGAGAAGAAGAAAGAGCATCAGCTTATATAGGGAGAAGAGAAGTCGAAGGGACAACGACCGGTAGAACTGGTCAAACACTTCTCTCGCTCGGCATTCAGGTCGTTATGCATTTGTATGTCGTTCGGCATTTGGATGTCGCTCGGCATTAGTATGTCGTTCGGCATGCATTGCCTCGACCGGCATTCAGAATAAGGGCTCAAAGCAAGGCACAGAGAAATCAAGGTTCAAAACGTTCATGTTCATACACATGAAACACTTTAGGGGGCAAGTGTTACCCAGTGGCTTGACCAGGTAAACAGAGACTTGAAGTGGAAGCCTCGTTCGGCATAAAGGGCCGTTCGGCACCTCAAGCACCGCTCGACATCCAAGCATCATTTGGCATAGGGAGATCATTCGAAAACTAGCCTCGCTCCACATTAGCGCATCATTCGGCAACCAGCCTCGTTCGGCGTGAATCCTCGGTCGGCATTCAGTCTCGACCGGCATGAACCTCGTTCGGCATTTAGTCTCATTTGGCAACTAGCCTCGCTCGACATTAGTGCATCATTCCGCAACCATCCTCGTTCGGCGTGAAGCCCCTTTCGGCATTCAGTCTCAACCGGCATGAACCTCGTTCGGCATTCAGTCTCGATCGGCATTCATGCCTCGTTCGACATTACAGCCTCGTTCGGCATTCCAGCCTCGTTCGGCATTCCAGCCTCGTTTGGCACATGGCCTCACTCGGCATAAGCATGCCGCTTGCATCCCCCCTCGATCGGCGTCAGATCTCGTTCGGCCTACACATTTCACACAACATACTGCCTCGTTCGGCTTGGAGACATGGCGATATGGCTCGGCAATTACCGCATGGTATTTGTGGCTCGACACACATAAGTCGCTCATTTTGGGCCGAGATATCCTGCTACTAGGCCCATCAGGGAAGTCTATCACGTCTTCGTCTATAAATAGAGAGGCAGGGGCATAGTGAAATGGACCTTTTTTTGAGAACACCAAGGAGACTCTGCCGCATTCAAGACTCATTCAAGACTTATCGTTTTTACTTATTAGTTGTATTCAAATAGTTGGTGTATGGATTGTATCTGTAACCAGTTGTTAACTAAAGCAATAAAGATTAACCTCAAAGTGCATGTAGGCAATTATGCCGAACTACTATAAATCTGATGTTCTTATTTTCTGCATTTAATTTAGCATATTGTTCTCCATTTAATTTTAATTTCTTCATTAATCACTCCACACAATCTCTCTTAAGGGTGCTAGTGGCCAATTATGGTGCTAACAACGTCTCACTCAGAAGATGTTTTACAAATTTATTATATAAAAATATTTAAGTTTGGAAAACAATTTATTATCATCAAATATTAACTAATTTGAATTTAAATAAAATTACACAATAAAATAAACTTCAATATTATCAGATGAAAATTTACCAGTTGTTATGTTGAAATAGACGTATGCCAAATATTAAATTTTTATTTCCAAATTCAATTACTTAAAAATTCACAAAATTTTCAATAAACATATTATTAAAACTATTAAAATTTACGGGTCGTTACACTGGTTCCTTGAAGGGCAATATTGGCATTCCAAGATGGTTGCTAGAAGGAAATCGTAAGAGCGTGGCCTCTTCGAGCCTCACACCCGCAAATAAATAAAGTAAGGACATGCGGCATGGCTAAGTGGGTCGCATCCAAGTAGGGTATGATCATCCCAAATCTAAAGCGATATTCTTCTATACCTCGGGATCCCATTGTGTGGTTTTTGATTGCAACCAAAGGTTGATCATATTCAGTGCTAATCGAGAAAGGGATAGTGTCGGTCCTGAGTAGTAGAGGTGCAATGTGTTGTTGCCTCCCATTCATTTAATCTATGGGTGTACAGATTCGGTGGGTAGACCCTTACCATTTCACAGTTGAAATCTATTATCCACCACGAGCCTTCGGTTTTGATTGTAGAACATAATATGCTGGAATTTAATTAATGTAACAATTTCAGCTATGATTAATAAATACTTGTATGTTGGACACTATTATATATCAGAGGAATTCATATGAATTTTTTTGGTTATCTTAAGGTAAAATTCCGTCCGTGTTTATGTATGAAGTGGTTTTACGAGATAGCTTTGATTTTTGAAAGGTTTTGATAACTTTAAAAGATCAGTTGGGTGTGTTATTATCATGCTGGTTTTGCAGAATGACTCGGGTGTTATTTTATTATAATTCTTAGGTTAGACCGAGCATAATACAGATTCAGTTAAATGCTTTGGAGCTTCAGGAGACGAGCTAGAGGCCCAGAGACGTATTCTGGTATATATTTATTTTTGCTATTCTTTATTGAAATCATCAGCATTTGTGAGGATAGGTTGTTATAACTGTTTGGGCCAATGATTGCGATTGTTGTTGTACTCTGATGGATGTATGTATATAAAAATTTCCCTTTTGTAAAGATAATTAATATTATATTATACATTCTTCCACCGTGATTGTGAGACTCTATGTTGCTTAGTTTCTTTCCGCTTCTTTTTGCTTCTTTTCCCCTAACATCCTGGTTTTATGGCATTCAATTACTCGGCACACAATCAGTGGACATATTAGTGTCGATTTTCGAGGGTCGAAAATCCTTGTTATTACAAAGCTCAATTAAAGCGCTTAATATCGGCTATTTATTTCACTTACTGTAACTGATTTACAGTCAAAAATTTTAGGATCAAATATCCCAAATTCAAAGAAATACATCATAACGAAAACAATTTTCTATACGAAAATACAATTTGAATAAAATCATATTTCTCATGCCAAATTTAAGTATCAATTATTATTTTAAATTATCATTTCCAATGTTTAATTATGAAGTATAAATGATCATTCACTCTTTTCATTCCAACCATGCCTTAGGTTACGTACACTCTTAAACATTTGATTTCCTTTCTAAACTGTTGAACAATTCGAAGGAAACTCTTATACAATATCACAATGAGCTCTTTATAAAAGTGCATTTGATTATCCTTAACTTTTAAGGATATCAAATAAATTCCAATTTATATAAAGTTATCAAACTAACATTTCGATGATCAAATTTTTAGTCTATCTGTAACCTTTTGTCTAATATCACATTTTACCCACCAAGACCATTATTTGAATTAATGATATTGAATACACGATCTTAAAGTACCATTTACTTGCTTATTTAAATGAACTAATTTTATTGAGGTTTCGCATATTAAAAATTGTGATCATTCAACATAACATTTATATGAAATTTTGTATGGATCAAATATCCATATTCTTGTATTGCTTTTAGAGTTCGAAACTCATTGAAGATAATATATTGTCCCAGGCAAGTAAATTCGCAAGTGACCAAGATTTAAACGTATCTAATTGTACAATTAGATGCTTGCATGAGTCAACATGCAAAAATTTATTGGTAAGTATATTTTGTACATTTATTTGTCAATATTAATTTAGTTCTTTTGCACAATTTGATTGACAAACATTTATCAATTATACTAATTGTACAGATTTATCGATGTAGACTATTATTACTTTATATAACATTTGTACTTACAATATTACAACGGTTAAATGTTACCATTTCATTTTTCTAATAAGGTTCCAACAAGTCTTTTATGTTTCTCCAAACTATGACAAAACATAGAAGTTTTTCGACTTCGCTAGGTGGCGTTAGGACTCATCTGACTTGGGATTCTTATCACGAGTTTGCTCAACAAGTCATAGCCCATAAAACAATGGAGAACTCCTTATCAGTTATATCATATACAACCTCTAACCCATAGTTCCTTGTCCTAATTTCATTTCAACCTTGAATTTGCTTAACAAATCGAAAGAAAATATTCACCTCATACTTACCATTTTACAACGCCCCAAGTATAGTATATGTACCTTGAGTTTTCTTAATAAATACGTTTAATTATCTTACCTTATATGTTAAGTATATTACTAATACTATACATAACATCTCTTGCTTGAGTTTTCTCGAAAACCAAAGACTAGCAAACAATTTATTGATATATAAATGATAGAGGACAAAACTTATATTACATATTCATAATCTTCAATATATTTAAATGATTGATATTGACATATGAAATAATGTATTTCTTATGGAAATACCCTCGTGATTAAAGTGTTTGACACATTAGAAATCACAGCATATGCACTTTTATGTAAATATTTATTCCTTAAGTCTATTTAGGATTTCTTTAATATTCCACCTCTAGTCTATACATTCAAATTATATAGGTTTTATTATTATATAAATTTTATACACTATTTAACTTATATAATATTTTATGTATAACAGTATATTAACAAAATTTTATTTATTTAATTAATTAATTAATTTAACTAACACTTAATAAATTATTATATTATTCAATGATATCACATTATGTTTAACATATATATAATAGCATATATCTTACACATATGTATATTAATTTATTAATAAACTTCTAATTAATTTATTTAATTGAACAATTTTAATTAAATTTTATCAATTTCGAAAATTCTATTTATACACAATGTATACTCATATTTTCTTAAACAATTCAAGTCAATGTAACGTATATCATTATATGTATTGTCCATTTAGATATATCTAATTAATTAACTTATTAGATTAATTATTTATTTTACTAATCTTGTTAATAAATAATAGTTTAAAAATCAATTTTATAAAATTTTCAAACATTTTGCAAAATTATAATATTACTTTTATGATATAAGTTTTATGTTGAATTTAACTTTTGAATATAAAACGTTTTGTTTTAGTTTCCAAAATGATTTGAAATAGCGAAAGGCCCAATTCAAATTAAGACTTTCCCATTAAGGATAACCTTCAGTCTTACCTCATCCTTTTTTACCAGGTCAGTAGTCAAGTGGAGCTGAGTACTTGATTACCGAAACATATCATAGTTACTACATTTCTAGACACCATAGTATATGGGTAGGCTTTAATAAGTTAGCCCTAATACTGCTAATTTAGAACGCGTAGGCAAATTAGCTCTGATACCATTATTCAAACAAGGCCAGCACGTAGCGGGGTAAATGGGTAAATTTCAAAAATCCTATTCCTTTTTGAATCTTGTCAGGCCTGTTAAGTTTAAATTTATTTAGATTTTATCAAAATTAACTTTAAACAAAATAAATAATGTTTAACATAAAGTTTTGTATTATTTTAATACTTATAATTATAATGTAATATGTAATATGTGTATATATACCCATATGTGTACCTGCAAAATAAAAGGTGTACATGTTTAATATAACCATGTATAGAAGTTGGGATTTACATCAAAACGGATGTAGTAGCCCTCTATATTTATGTGCACTGTCAAATATATACATATACATACATAAATACATAAACACACACACACACACATATGTATGTATGTATGTATGTATGTATGTATGTATGTATGTATGTATGTATGTATGTAGGTATGTATGTGTATGTAATTGCAAAATAGTGTTTGAAAATATAAGTATTTATTTTACATATACTCATACACACATACATACACTGTATATTGTAATATAACATAACTACAAATAAATTATAGATAACAATGAAAGTCAAAATCAAATTTAAAATTCAAATTTTAGATCTATATATATATAAAAAGATTATCTAGTGACTTCAAATTCTAATCAATATATTAATTTGAAATAAATATAATATATATAAAATGTATATATATTTCAAAAATGATTTTTTTTTAAATATATATAAATATAATACATATATTTAAAATAATATTTAAGAAATATAATGCGTGTATATAATGTTTATATACATAAATATGTTTTCATTGAAGTTAATAATAAAAGTGTATATGTAAAAATACATATTTTTCCTCCACAAAAATTCTTTTTTATTTTTAGATTGTTATAGTTGACTAAATATAATAGGAAATTAATTATTAATTCCATATGGAATTAATAGAATTTTTCGGTTTCAAAAACAAGTTTGTACTTGTACATCTTATACTAAAATTTATATATACATATTTTACATAATTTATCTATTAATACACATAAATTAGATGTAACATTTAAACTAAATAAAATGTTACATTATACTCAGATTTATAATATATATTCATGAAGAAAAACCTTTTTTATTTTGAATATATATATGTATATAAGTACTATATAAAACATACTTTACTAAATAATATTTATATTTGAATCAATTTTGTTGTAAATCATTTTAATATTATTAAAAAATATTCATATGATGTGAGCAATATTTATGAAAATACATATATACTTTTTTCTAATTTATATACAGAAACACGCATAATATATATTATCATCTGAATGAGACAGCACCAATATTCGTTGTAAATATATATACTACCTTAGCATATAATAATAAATTAACAGTTATTTATGAATATGTAAATGTAAATTTAGCAGACTTAACTTGTCTATAGCCTTGATGAATCGCCTTGAGATGTTGAATTGAAACTCTTTAAATCAGATTCCAAAATCTAGAAAGAGCTACCAATCTGAATGCAGCATCCACTGGTCTTCAAATTTGATTTAATTTATGCATTTGGAAGCTGGAAAAATGAGGAGGAGAGACGCAAAAGTACCTTGCTTGATCTATGGAGAGTGAAGGATTCAGTAACATTTTCTAAATAGGACGTGAGGTGCATAAATAGCGAGAGTTCAAAATAGCGAAAGGAGGATCTAGATCGACACTTTTCTTATACCATTCCAACCTTTTGAATCATTATTCAACCCCATTCAAGCCTCCATAGAGCCGGTCATACCAGCCTTCACTTGAGCCTCCTGACCTATTCAAGCCCAATCGAATAAATATTCAATTAAATCCAACTAAGATTCACATCGACATAGTATATCGATGTGTGTCTTTATAACTATTATGTACACATGATTTAATTTTTGTCAACACAAATTTAGTAAAATTTAATGATTAATATTTCATAAACATTAATTAATTTATAACAATTATAATTAATTAAATCAGGTTGTAGTAGGAGTATTCAACATTTGGTTGTGTGACTCTTAGTCGTAAATTTGGTCTGTGATTAATATTGAACAATTCGAATATTAATGTTCACACATCACTTAGCACGTGGTGTGACATTATGGAAAAATTTGTCACTTACACACAAATTCGGTTAAATCCTGTTTCACTTTATTTAAGCCTTACCCAGTACCGACAATTATTTACATCAAAACTTTATCACATTAGGGCATATGGAATTCGATAATATGTAAAATTCCATTAACATCCATATTCAACTTTACAGTCCAAAGGAAAAGGTTTTTGGATCAACAATAACAATTATTATTAACTGAACTGATCTAGCCAGAGACTTTGACTTTAAGTTGACTTTAGTTCATCGTGATACTGACCTTCTATAACTGAGGAGACGAATTCCCTCTTGATTAATGTCTCACTTTAAATGCTTTCACTCGACCCAATTATAGTCGTTCGATGGATGTTGTGCTATGGTTTGACTATAATCAGAACGGAGTTTCCATGAAGCATGATAGTATTCTCAAGGTGAGGAAACTGTGTAACATTGTCGCATCAATATTTCAGTTTGAGCTTAATTATATTATCCAAACGAAAACTACTGAGTGGGTCATTCTATAGTTATCCAATAACTATCAGTACATAGTCCCTTTGTTCCCTAGCAGTCATGTGTAATAAGCTGCCCAACATTTGGAGCACTTTACGTACTCTAGACTCAATAGATGTATTGATATCCAATCTCGATAAATTTTAACTAGGAATGGTTTGTTTGTTCTATTATGATAAATCACTCATGATTACAACATATTGTAACTACTATCACGAAACATACCATTTATGGATTTTCCATTAAATATAATTTTAATTAAATTAATCAATTAATAAAACACATTATATCAAGTATATAATGTAAAGAAAACATCTTTTATTTTGAGAAAAATTGGTTCTCGAGTTAGATATATATAACAAATTATATAATTATCCTAAGCGCATACCCCTAAATCTACCAAGAAACACATATGCTTCTCATTGTCGATTCATTCATTAAAGTGCATCCATTTTTTTTGTTGCTTTCCTAAGAGTTAAATTCTGGAATTGAACCCTACAGACATCCCAAGTCGTACCACCCTACCGTATACCATTGAATTTTAGACATCATTAGTCCCAACATCCTACAATTCAACAACTCCATGATTCAGTATACATAAGATCTTGGGTTTAGTCCATTTCTTTCGTTCTTTGATTGTATACCCTATACATTCTTTAGAAAAGACAATTTTTAATCCTTAGGTCAAATGATGAAAGTATCATTCATAACTTAATTAAGATATTACATTTTCCAATTTTACTATATTAAACTTAATTTTCCTCATCTTAATTTCATCTCTATGAAATTCTCAATCAACAATTTGGGAATTGACCTCCAAAATTGTACTTATTATTTTGTTGTTTACTTAAAGAATTTTAGCAACTTTGATTGTCACTTGTCAATGCTATCACATGTTAACCTATCGTGACTCAAAAATATAACACCATAAAACTATCATGGGTTGAAGCTATCGCACCTTGAAACTATTACACTACAAAACTATCACATCCTAAGGCAATCGCGTTTTAAAAAGCTATAGCTCTAAGAAACTATCGCATATTAGGGTTTTCACACCACAAAGCTATGGCATCATAAAGCTATTGTGCCTTGATGTTATTGCGCCTTGATGTTATTGCCACTTGAAGCAATCCCGTTGCAATTTTCAAAGCTATCAAAGCTAGAGTTTTAAAAGCTATTGAATGCTTCTTTTTTGGGCTATTGAACATTGACTTTTTCATAAGCTATCAAAGGTTGAAAAAAGAAGATGGGTTTATATAAGCTATCACATGCCATATTTTAAAGCCATAGAAGGTCAAGACTTAAAAGCTATCGAAGGTTGAGTCTTAAAAGCTATTGCATTCTATCATTTTAACGCTATCGTAAGTCAAGGTGGAAAATCCATAATTAAGTGAAAATGATATATGTCCTTAATAAAGAAGGATCATGGACCGAGTTAGTACATATGTCATTTACTCACTTGCTGCTTTTAATTTACAATTATATTCTCTAGCTTAGCCGAAAATTAAGCCCCTTTTATAAAAATTTCCTTAATTAATTTCTATTGATTACGATAATATTTTCTTGATTAATTAATTCACAAAAAATACTAAAATAAATTGTAAAAATCCCAAAAATGCACCAAAATTCCGAAACATATTTCAAATTTTTATTTAGTTATGGCCAAAACCATACAGGTTATATAAATTATTTATATATGTATATGTATGTGTGTGTATAGCAAGATGTTTACCATTTTATGATCTTATTGGTTATCAACACTTCAGTAGTTAGTTATTTCCTCTTTGGATCCTTTGTTCCATTCCATCAAATACGGTGTGCAAATCCCGGCAGCTAAGCTTCCACTAATTCTTCAATGGATGCTAGGGTTTTTGTTTTTGGAGTGCCTCTAGAACAAGAGTGAGAGCCGATATCAAATATTTAGCTCCTTACTTTCTAGTTATATAGACTAAGTTTTTCCCCCTCCTTTCCTCCATCTATAGCCGACCTAGGTATGTCTAGGCTTCCAAACTTTGGGCCTGATTAATACATTCCATGTATAATTATTTAGTTAATTATTCAAGCCTATATGTTTAGTTAAATTAACATTTAACAATTATATATTATTTTAATTAATTTTAAGGCTTTAAATAAATAAATAAATTTCCACCAAAATTCAATATGTTATTTATATTAATTTTATTATCAATATATAACATTTATAAATCAAATTTCGAAATGGTTGAACTTAGAAACAAGCTAACAACATGGTTGTGTTAACTCCCTGGTATCAACTAAGTCCTCGGTCAATATTTAAATAATTTAATTACTAAATCTAGTATGGATTTTGTTTAAGTACAATAGCGGGCATAAGTTTAGTCACTTATAGATCATTTTGGTGAAATTTTGTTTCTAATCTCTATAACCTACACCATATGATGATATTTTATCCAGGTTTCCTTTTCATCATCAATATGTCATTAAGATATTTAAAGAAGCTATAATAATATATATATATAGTAAATGTTTAGACTACTTTCAAGTCCTTGGTTCAATTTGATAACATTTAGCTATTAATTGATTTACTCTAGCCTAAGATTTTGATTTTGAGTTAACAACCAGTTATAAATAATAGCCTTTTACAAGGAAATAAAGAATCCTCTCCTGAATGGTATTTCACGTCATATAGTTCAACGTATACTGAAATATAGTCATAACATGATTGCAATATCATGTGATTGACTATAATCAAGGTATAGTCTGGTTACTTAAGATCTATAGTACCCTCAATTCGAAAGACTACTTCACGTCATTATTTGAGATCTTCTATTTTTACTTTGTTGTATTAACATATATAAAACTCTCATTGCGTCACTTTGTGATCATTTTATAGAACCAAGGGTACGTAATCCTTTGGTGTACCCGATGGTCATGTGTAATTCATGTCTATCGTATGGAGAATATTACATAAACTGATTTCAAAGAATGTGTCTATATCTTTTTCTTGATACATAATAACTAGTCTGGAATAAGTAATTGTTAAACCAAATTCCGTAACCATGGTTACGAACCATTTGCAACTGCAGTCTATTAAATACTTTTTATGTCGTTTTCTACTTAATAAATTAAATGTATATGAAACACTACATCTATCCAATGTAATAATACATATAATAGAAAAGTAAAAGACGGAAGCATAATTCATTTTATATAAAATTTCTTTAAGGGTTAATTTATATCATCAAATTAGGTAATTTTCCCTAGCATACTGTAGGATCCCACCATTTCGACCATCGAAAGTCGGCATTCAATACATCCACGGTATTCAAATGATGAAGATCCAACCGCTAGAAAGGTAGATCATTAAGGTAAATTTAAAAGAACAGCAGGGGGAAATAGAATCTCACAGTGTAATGGCAACATATAATATAATAAAGATAGTATAAACTATCACTCTATGATACAGGGTACATCGGACTTTAAAGAAACCACATCAGTAGGACAGTTATAATTTCCTGTCCTTACAATTGTTGATTGGTAAGTACAATAATATAGTGGAAAATAAAAATATTACGGTGGGTGAACATTCTACTATACTCCATGAGCTCCATGTCCAACCAAGGACGACCTGGAAAAATACTCGGTCTGACCCGAGCATTATAATAAAATAGCACCTGGATTAGTCTGGAAAACTAATGTAAGAGAACTAAAGTAACTATGAGACTAATCGTTAAATGTGGAACAGGTTTTTACCCCCTAAGAAGAACTTCCATATATGAAAAAATGTAAAACAAATCAAAACAACAATCTAAAAAAGAAAGGATGAACACAAACAAGATCAAAATCCAAACTTAAAGAATATATATATAAATAATTAAACATTGAGAAGAGCTCCAGGCACTACTTAATGCAAATAAGAAAACAATTCAAGATTTGAATCAAATAATGAAAGGGAAATTTTCCAATAGTGGCTAGGTGGGTGCACCCCCTTGCCGAAAATATACATTTAGAAATATACTTGAGAACTACGATGCTCTTGGAAAATGTACAAGTCGGACCTTGCCAACCTTACCGCGTATCCGAGTATTTGACATCTCTGTATGGATGCAACTGAATCCTATCTATAGTAGATGTGAAAATATCCTAATGGAAGTCCCACATAGCTTGACGTCAACTTGCTTTTTGGTTTTAGTTATTTCCAACATAGGATATCAATGCTTAAAATGAGCAACAAATCGTTTTGGATTGACTAAACACAATAATAAAAGATTAATTCCAAGGTTCGAATGAAAACAAAGAGAGAAAATTTATCCAACATGACTAGGAGAGTGCGCCCCCATACACCAAAAGTACACCTCTACGTAAATTATACTTGAGAGCCCATGCCAGACACGAATCACTCTCTAGAACTTCCAAACTAGACCATGTTTTCCTGCTTTTTGGCAAAGCCGTGATACCAAAAGATTGGTCAAAAACCAGACATAGCTCATCTCAAAGATTGGTTGTACTTTGCTTCGCTATGGATATCGATGAATTTTGTCCGAGCCTGGATCAGGCTACAATTGATAGAACACGGCAAGCAAAGTCATGGGAACCAGCATTCCAAATTTTAGGTTAATCGGAGTTCGTATGAACGAGGTATGATCGATGCAAGTTAGTCAAAGTATGATGTTCGAATCCATAGGATTCGTATCCATCATTGTCTGTCTAGTTCGAATCCATCAGTACGACCTCTGTTCGTATCCATCGGTTCAACTCCATCTAGTTCGCAACCATCAGCAAGCACTCATTCGAATAGGTCCGGGTGTGCCGCTTCGTATCCATCGGCAGGTCGTGTGCTTCGAATCGGTCATTCACCATCAAATAACCCTAGGTTCGAATCCATCGGAAGAGCATGTATTCGGATCCATCGAGTTCCTCCTACTTCGAATCCAGGAAGTTACTCCACTTCATACCCATCCAGATACCCCGCCTCGGATCCACAGATGACATCGTCTTCGAATCCATCCTACTGCGACGGCTTCGTATCGATCGACTACAACATATCACGATCGATACGAACGAGCTTCTGTTCGAATCCCTTTGTGAATGCGGCCCTCGAATCCACTAAGTCAAAATAGCAAAAATGATGGAGTCGATGCAGTCAACTCGGAGTGAATAGTGGATCGACACGAAAAGCATGCACCACGTCATCGCAAAAGCACGAGCGGCCATCGAGTCGAACCAATCGATTCGAACGAGATCGAGTCGAAGTACGCAGCCTGCCAAAGAATAGCAATTCGAATCGACCATATCTTGCAATCTACAAGTCCAAATGCCATGAAATTTTTACAGAAGCTTACGTACATGTTGAAAAATGTCCACACAAAATTTCATCCCGATTGGATGATTTCTTGATCGATTCAAATGGAGTTCGAATCGATCCCAAAGTGGGCCCAAATTTCCTGAGGCTGGGCATGTGGGCCCCCTCACGTGCCAGAAGTGGTCTCCCTAAATCTAGGCGAAATATCAGCCTCCTACACCTATAAATAGAGCCCGAGGTCATTCTGAAAAGGGGATCTAAATTCTTAAGCGCCAAGACTCTACCGGATTCAATTCTACACCTTATCATCACTGTTGCATTCAATTTTCAGAGCTATAATCCATTGTAACTTGTTGTAACCAATTGAAATCATCAAGTGAATCAATAAAGACATAAGCTTCAAAGTGGACGTAGGCAAGATCGCCGAACCACTATAAACCCTATGTTTTTGATTGTTATTGTTGAATTATTGTGATTGCAATTTCTTAGATCTGAGTTTTGTGTTGATTATTGCTGATCTGTGTTCATAAACGGGTGCTTTCAACGATATCGGGTGTTTGTGACCAATTTTGCCGCAAACATTTTGGTGCTTTCACCGAGAAACTGATTCAGGATAAGTTGAATTTGAAGACTTAAGAATTTAGATCTGAGAACCATGACGAGACAAACAAGTAAGAGACAAAGGCCAGAGAGAAGTGAACACCAAGGGAGTCAAGAGGCTTCTTCAGGAGCGAATCAAGCATCGGTCTTCATCACTAGGGACGAGATGGAGACAATGATGAAGAAACAGGAGGAGTTGATGCAGAGTTTATTTCAGCAGATAGGACAACTTGGAGCACAGAATAGAGAAGATGGAGTTCAGAATGGAGCAGGGCCATCCGGCGTAGCACCTGGAGTAGGAGACACACACATGGAGAATGTTGACCCAATCCCAGAGAGAGAGAGATGCATCTACCCAACCTAGAGATAACAGACGAATGAACGCTCAGTCAAGGGGGCAGATCCCAGAATTCCCTCGTGGACTCGGGGGGCAGGTTGAAAGTAATGTACGAAGATTGCATCTTGGAGACAATGACAAGTTGGCGTAGATGGTTAGGCGAGACATGAGAGGCGGATTAGTAAACAAAGATTTAGAGGATGTTAACAAGAGCCCTTTTACCACGGCAATCAGACGAGCTAGGAACCCACCGGATTTCAAGTTACCATCGTTGGACATGTATAACGGGAGAACGGACCCTATGGTTCATCTGACGAAGTATATGAGGCATATGGAAGTGCTGGGGGCATCAGACGAGGTTATGGCCCGGTGCTTTCCATTGCACTTGGCGGATATTGCAGCGTTATGGTTTTGACAACTAGAGAGTGAATCTATCGGAACATGGAATGATTTAACTGAGAGATTTATGAGGCAATTCAGGGTTCACATTACAAGACCCAAGAATGTGATGACTTTGGCAACTCTAAAGCAGGGAGACTTTGAGAAATTTTCTGGCACGCTTCAATGCGGCAGCAGCTTCAGTGGATCGACCATATCCATCTATGGTTGTGATGGCAGCTGTGTCCGGAGTAGCTGACGGCACAGAGTTCAAAAATTCATTGACTAAAGATCCACCTGTGGATCTAGGTGAATTCTACGACGAGGCAGAAAAGTTTTTACGATTGGAAGATGCAAACGCCGAAAGAGAAGAAGGAGAAGGAATTGATATTTATGCGGTCAAAGGAGGAAATCCCCCTGAGAAAGGTGCAGAAACTAGCAAGGGAAAGCGAAAGGCTGAGGATAATAATGACAGATCAGTGCGGCCGCGGAGGGAACCGAGGTTCACCACATACTCAGAGTTGAATGAGACTTTGAACAGATCTACCAGGACACTAAGGGGGCAAGTCCCTTATCGAAAGCCAACGAGAAGAGATCCGACTAGCAACGAGCGAAGGTCGGACAAGTATTGCTCATTCCATGAGTTGAACAGTCATAACACAAATGACTGTAGGCATCTGAAGGATGAGGTGGAAGGGCACATCAGGAATGGCATGCTGCTTCAATACGTGAGGAGACGAGCTCCAGCGGTGGAGCCGGAGTGACCACCGTCTACATCAACCAGGGGTGGCCCTGAAACGAGACACCGTATGATTATCAATTGATTGAAATAACGATGAACAAGTCGTAAGCTTCCCACTAACACAATTAAATCATTCACATGTATGAGATCGCGAATGATCCCCAGGCATGCTCTGAATGATCATTGACCGTTTCGTAGTGGGAACTTACACTTTGACATCCTTGTTTGCTTTTGTTTCGTTTTGATTTGGACATTTAGACTTGGTTTGTTTGGACATTTCTATTTTAAAAACTCATCTGTTGAACAGATATTTGTTCCTGATAATTCTGAAATAGCTAAGCTACTTACACATGTACGGGGTCGCGAACGGTCCTTAGGCATGCTCTGAGATGGTGATAAACCGCCCTGACAAACGATCCAGGGACCCACTCGAACGTGAGCCTGGTATCGATAATATTAAGTCGCCCTGGGCACACTCATTCGCCTCGAACGGCACCCGACCTCGAACGGTCACAATTCGCCTCGAACGGCACCCGACCTCGAACGGTCACAATTCGCCTTGAAAGGCACCCGACCTCGAACGATCACAATTCGCCTCGAACGGCACCCGACCTCGAACGGTCAAAAATTGCCTCGAACGGCACCCGACCTCGAACGGTCACAATTCGCCGCGAACGGAACCCGACCTCGAACGGTCTCATTCCATCATTTGCCTCGAACGGCACCCGTCCACGAACGGTCACGCTTCACCTCAAATGACAGGCAATCTCGAACGATCGTCGTTCGTGGTCAGGAAAGACTATCACTCTCTTTACAGGTCATCAACAGGATATGAACATCCAGATCATGGCATTAAAAAACACACCTTCCTACCGCAAGGCATGTTTTGGGGGGCAAATGTTATCCCGCTTTTTGGCAAAGCCGTGATACCAAAAGATCAGTCAAAAACCAGAGACGGCTCATCTCAAAGATTGGTTGTACTTTGCTTCGCTATGGATACCGATGAATTTTGTCCGAGCCCGGATCAGGCTACAATTGATAGAACACGGCAAGCAAAGTCATGGGAACCAACATTTCAAATTTAAGGTTAATCGGAATTCGTATGAACGAGGTATGATCGATGCAAGTTAGTCAAAGTATGTTGTTCGAATCCATAGGATTCGTATCCATCATTGTTTGTCTTGTTCGAATCCATCAGTACGACCTCTGTTCGTATCCATCGGTTCAACTCCATCTAGTTCGCAACCATCAGCAAGCACTCGTTCGAATCGGTCCGGGTGTGCCTCTTCGTATCCATCGGCAGGTCGTGTGCTTCGAATCGGTCATTCACCATCAAATAACCCTAGGTTCGAATCCATCGGAAGAGCATGTATTCGGATCCATCGAGTTCCTCCTACTTCGAATCCAGGAAGTTACTCCACTTCATACCCATCCAGATACCCCACCTCGGGTCCACAGATGACATCATGTTCGAATCCATCCTACTGCGACGGCTTCGTATCGATCGACTACAGCATATCACGATCGATACGAACGAGCTTCTGTTCGAATCCCTTTGTGAATGCGGCCCTCGAATCCACTAAGTCAAAATAGCAAAATTGATGGAGTCGACCCAGTCAACTCGGAGTGAATAGTGGATCGACACGAAAAGTGCGCACCACGTCATCGCGAAAGCACGTGCGGCCATCGAGTCGAACCAATCGATTCAAACGAGATCGAGTCGAAGTACGCAGCCTGCCAAAGAATAGCAATTCGAATCGACCATATCTTACAATCTACAAGTCCAAATGCCATGAAATTTTTACAGGAGCTTACGTACACGTTGAAGAATGTCCATACCAAATTTCATCACGATTGGATGATTTATTGATTGATTCGAATGGAGTTCGAATCGATCCCGAAGTGGGCCCAAATTTCCTGAGGCCGGGCATGTGGGCCCCTTCACGTGCCAGAAGTGGTCTCCCTAAATCTAGGCGAAATATCAGCCTCCTACACCTATAAATATAGCCCCAAGTCATTCAGAAAAGGGGATCTGAATTCTGAAGCGCCAAGACTCTACTGGATTCAATTAAAACACCTTATCGTCGCTGTTGCATTCAAGTTTCAGAGCTATAATCCATTGTAACTTGTTGTAACCAATTGAAATCATCAAGTGAATCAATAAAGACATAAGCTTCAAAGTGGACGTAGGCAAGATCGCCGAACCACTATAAAACCTGTGTTTTTGATTATTATTGTTGAATTATTGTGATTGCAATTGCTTATATCTGAGTTTTGTGTTGATTATTGTTGATCTGTGTTCATAAACGGGTGCTTTCAACGATATTGGGTGTTTGTGACCAATTTTGGCGCAAACAGACCATGCCTCAGATGAGCATTCAAATATACTCACATCACCGCATACATGTTACCAACAAATCTCTAGATAAATGTAAATATGGCCTAATGGGTATGACCAACATCGCTTGACGCCCACTCACTCTTTGGTTTTAATTATCCACGGTATTGGATGCCTAGGCTTAAAATGAGCGACAAATCGTCTTAGATTAATGAAGCACAAAGAGTGATATCAAAATCGATAGTTAAGAATTCAACCATCAAAAATAAACAAATGATTGTAATGGAAATGAGAGTGCACAAACTTGTCACCAATAAACGAATCAAGCTTTTAAGACATTTGATTCTTACTTGTGCTTGATTTTTACGTCACAAATATTTGTATAACACTATAAAAATAGTCTTAAAAATATTCTTTTAGAAAGGCAGATTATATTTCTAAGTGTATTAAAAGGAAGGGCCGAAATCTATTATCATTAAAACACTTATCCAAAACAATTTACATTTGGCTTTATTTTTAAACATTTCTTTTTAAAAGATTTCTCATTTCCAAACAATCTTTTATAAATATTAAAAAACGTTAATTATCCCAAAGAAAAATAAATAAAATTCATAATCTTTTATAAATTTAAAATAACTTTAATTATCCTGAAGGAAATAAATCAAATCCGTAATCTTTATAAATTTAATACATCATTAATTATCCTGAAGGAAAATAAATCAATTTTATAATCCTTTATAAATTTAAAAACAACATTAATTATTTGAAGGAAAATAAATAAAATTTATAATCACTTATATATTGAAACAACTTTAATTGTCCCAAAAATAATTAATCAAGTTTATAACTTGTTTTACAAATTTGAATCAATATTTATCCTTTATTTTCAAAATTCACAAAATATTTGAAAAAATAGTTTAAACAACTTTCAAAGTGCAAAAACATGACTAAACATTTATTTTGTAAAAACACAAGCTCAAGCGCAACACACACAATGATTTTAGGAGATGATATTTCGTAAGTGATGGTATAGCAAGGGCACTTACACAATTCAAACAGTACGCCACAAATATTTCAACCAAACATCAATATAGCCAATATAAGGATATAAATAAATCAATATTAGTGAGAAACCACTTAGGACCTCTCTACAAAAGTCCCATGTGAATTTCATACATACATATATATATATGCACTTTGTAGTGTCCCGTAGCGACCTATTCGCTATGAAAACACTTCGACTACTTCCTTGTAACAAAATGGTTATTTATGCCATCCGCTATCAAGTGGAAATTCAAATCCAAGCTAACAATCAAACATTAATAACAAACATAATATTATCAACAATTAGTAATCAATAGCTAACATAGCATTTACCAAACAATCCACATGTTAATTAACTTCAAAAATAATCGTTTTACTTTACGTTAAGTCCAAAATTTTCTGTTCGATTTAATTATAGTGGAACGGTGTTATACTCTGCTAAAAGATGCCACAATGAAGTATAACTAATTTAACTATATTAAATGTATTTAAATTAAATCACTATAATTTTGTCATTAATTTATACTTCATTAAAAATAGTCAACTATCATCCAAGCATTCAACAATAATCTATAGGAACACATATATCATATTGTTTATTTAAAGGTGAGTAAACTCACCGAAATGTCATTTAACGCTTTCATGTTCCAGCTTGAACGATGTTCGATTTTAGCCAAAAATTGCACTTGTTTCCAATTCAACAAATCCAATTCCATCGTGTAAATAACGTCTATATGAGTCCAACGCAAATGACCGCGTTCAAATCCGACCTCGTATGAGTGAACTATCAATTTTATAAGATTTGGATTTAAGTTAAAAATCCACACTAATTACTTATATTAAATTAGTTACCCCTCCAAACTTTCTCCTTCCACCTTTAATCACCCATGCCTACACACAACTACGCACTGATATGCACACCCACCCAAAACACAACCTCCTCTCTCCTCTTCTCCCGACCAATACTCCATGAAATTGACCGCAACCTTCTTCATTCAACTCCTCTTGGCGAGCTCTACCTCTCCAATCCAAAGCCATCACGCTCAACTTGCGCGAACAAAGTGCGACCGAAAATAGCCGACTTCTCACCCAAAAATGATAAGCCATCATTTCAAGTCCGAGCCCCACCAAATTCCATCCAAGGTGCTGCTCCATGCCATGAACTCAAATCTACTCGCAATTTTCTCCATGTCCATCTCAAACGGCCATGAATATAAATCCTAACTCGCTTCTATTTACTGTGGAATACGTCAATTATCACTGGACTTCACAACACACGATGAAACTTATACAGAATTGAAGATCTCATCCATACAAGATCAAAGAAACTTGTTTTACAATTTTTCATTAAGAACAGTGTTTGATTCTGATTTTTAAAGGCTTGTGGCCATTTTTGTTCTAATGGTTTTGAGAATAAAAGGGGAAAAGGGGGAAAGGGGAAAATGAAAAGGAAGTAGGGAAAGGAGAAATGAATTTTGTCTAATTTGTAAACAAAAATTATATTCCTTATTACAAGAATAGTTAAACAAATTTCTCAAGCTAACCAAAATCTACAAGCCAACATCACAACTTAGTTGATTAATTTGAATTTTTGATTTAACTTTTAATTTTTTTGAAAACAAGGTTTTGTGGTATTCCACTATATAATATCCCATTTATATGTGAATCGCGAGTGAAAAAAATTAAAATACGAACGTGCACCAAAATGCGACACGATCGCAAATAAACAATAAAATGCATATATTATTTCATTTTGTGAATTTAAAAAGTATCATTGTTTCTCGTAAAATACATCAAACGTTAATCTAAATATTTTCCACATTTAAAATTATAGAAAAATCAAATAAATTCATTACGTTCCTAAACTCAACTCGTTTTATTAACATTGATTTTCTGGTTATTTATTCGAACTATTTATGATTGTAAATAAATTTGGGAAATGGGTTTTCATTATTATTTGTTAATTAAAAAGAGTTAAATAAGGTTATTGAATCTATTTAATTAATATTTAATTCACAATTCAATATTTAAATAATCCATATATTTGAATATAAGTTATTTATATTTTTACCAATTATTTAAATATTTAATATTAATTAAATATTCAAAATCAAATCGATAAAATTTCATGATGTTACATTCTCCCCCTTAAAAGAATCTCTTCCCCGATATTCCTAAAGGAAGAAAATGTCTCCAAAACTCTTAAGTTTAAAAAAAACTATTAATTAATTTGAGTTCTTAAACTATTATTCTTGCAGCACCTCCTTTGTGCGGCTAAGAACTACAACTCACCATAACTGGCCCAAATCAACAAAAGAAAACAAAAGCCAAGTGACCACCCATATTTAGGGCATAAAATCATCAATCAAAAATAATTCTCTAAATCAACTAGGCACCTCTTCTGCATTTGACTTTTACTTTTTCAAGCAACTCACAATCTCAATGCAAATGCATATGCGCAAGAAATCAAATGGTAATCTCCTACATCCATATATCTATCTTGTATTTACAAAATCCAAAAGAGAATCATGTTGACACAAGAGCAATATCTAGCTATTTCTATCATAAGCGCAAGAAACATCAAAAATATAATAATCATATGCAACAAAAGTACTGAGAATACACCATAATAAAATACCAAGCATCCAATCATTTCAGAAGATAAATTTAGAATTAAATTCCTGGGCTTTCACATTCAAAATATATATATATTCAAATTCCTCCAAAGAGAAAAATATCAAAATCAAAATCAATTATGACAAAAAGGGGGCGCCTCCTATCGGTATAATTCTAGAATTAAAACAACACGGAATGTCAAGTGGTATTCCGGTTCCTCCTAAAACAACAACTAGAATGTACAAAATATACCCAGCAAGTCTTCCAAATTAGAAAACCCTCAATCACTCAACTTTAGTCCTAATCAAAAATATTTGAAAAATCACTTCACAAAAACTCCTTCAAATATCTTGAAATAATAGTAGTTCACCAAATATTTCAAGAAAAAGTATTATTATTATATTTTCACAAATTCTTCTTAAATAGATTTTTCAAAAGCACTGAAATCTAAGTCCTGATAAGCAGCAACTTTTTGAACCATAGTCTACAAAGCCACAATATCAATCAAATCAAATTCCATAAGGGAACAAAAAAATACTTAACTTTATTTGAAATGTTACATTAATAACAAACAAGATTTGGAATATTGCTTAGGTTCACAACTTTCTCGATCGTCTAAGGATATAGCTAATTTTCTAAGCATGCCATTATGATTATCAGTCTTTCGTTGTTTCTTAGAAGATTGTCTAAGCTACTATAGAACAAAATTAAAAGTCACTCCCTAAACTTTCCTAAGCCACACAACAAAGCATAAAAATATACTTAAGCCGTATGATGTACGTAAATCATCTGTACGCAATATTTGATCCACCCACTTGCTCAGATACATGGCTTTTCTTCTGAACTAGTATCGCTCACTCGACCTCACTAGTGCAGACTCCGATCGGGTTCCTTGATTTGAAACCTTTGTTCTTCTTACATAGCCATATATTATGATCGAAAACCTCAATATCATATCAAGAATCAAAATCAATTGTTTGCTGACAAGAATTAAGTAGGAAATCCTTTTCTGGACTGGTGTGAATCACCTCAAAGTTATGTACTCGTATCCTAGATCCAATGTCACGTGAATAAAATGATCTATGTACAACTTACGTGTTTAATTGCATTGGTTTCTTAACTACACCAATCTCCTTCAGAATCATTTTCGATTTCACTTGTAGTATTTCAGTCAATACTAAAACTATTTATGAATAATTCCATAAATTTTCACTTAAGTTTTCCAATATTTTATAAACACACAACTTTATAAAATATTTAATTAAAAATTTAATCCACTCTTATTTACTTATATAATACTCCTCTATACCCTAAGAGTATAAACAAAATGTTAATTTATATTTTATTTTTTTCATCTTTTTGAAATTTAAATGGCGGCCAGAACAAAATATGAGTCTTATAACTGAATTGACTACTTTAACCTTTTTACCTTTGAGTATCCCAAGGAAAGATGTTCAAAGGTTTGCCTAATACTATCAAATAGTTTACACAACTTAGATGTTTTAAACAAAAGCTATGGTTTTAATAAAATAATTATTATTAAAACTTTCCTATCCAATTTAACCCATTTACATTTGAGTTAAATTATCTCTTCTTTATCCAAGAGTTTAAAAAAATTCATTTATCAAAGCATTCTTTTATCAAAATACTTTTTATTTTAAACCAATTTCCTTTAAGGAAACTTAAGAACTAGATACCCAGTTTTTATTTCAAAATCCTTTCTAAAATCAAATTACATATATTATATATAAAGTAACTTTAACAATTTTTTTATCAACATTCGCTTTGGGTTCTTTCAGATTCGAACTCATTTTGATCACACAATAATGAAGATAATACTTTACTAATTGCACTACAATGTTCGCCTAACTAACAATCGATCTTCACTTAGATGATTATTTAGACTATGACAAAACTAATCGAGATGTTTTCCCTGAACTATCCAAAGAAAATGTTCCTTTCTTAAAAATTCTCTTTGAAATATTTATTCTCATGAATACTTCCAAGTAATACCAATTTTACTTTCCTCGTAAATCTTTTTTTTCTATCATTTCAAGTAATACAGGTATTTTAAATTCTCAAAACCCTTTTAAAACATATGTTATGACCCAAACTAATATAAAATTACCTTTATTACAAACTATCTCATCTTATAATAATTCTACTTTATTATAATAATTTTTTCCAGGTATTTATCCTCTAAATTTCTTATCTTCCAATTTAGATTACTTTAAACAACTTTTATTAAAAGATTACTTCTAACTAACATTTTCTACAAACATCTTATAGTCAAATTGTGAAAATTAATTTACAAGAGGTTCGTTTTAATATACTCATAATTATCAAAACAATAAATTCCCATAAACTAGTTGAGCATAAATTAACAATCAACAAACAGTAGTCAATGCTCCTAAACTATCCGTGCATGACAAGTATAATAATAATGATAATAAATAAATATTATCATTACCAAACAAACCCAACATATACAACTATATAAATTTGAAAATTATTTCTTATATATATAAAATATAAAACTTTAGGCAAAATATTTCATTTACCAAATTTTCAAAAATCAACACCACATCTGTTTGCCTAGTTCGAGAGTTTAGAAACCCCTATCGTCAGCATGGCATCCCACGTCTCAATCAGAATACATAACCACTCAACAGACCATGTGACCCTATATGTTTTTATTACAATAACAAACATGCTCTCGTATTTATTATACTGTTAATTTATTCTAGGGTGTCACTTACCCTATCTTTAATGAGCCGTACCCTACAAAGCCAAGGTTCTCGCTTAACCTTCATCACTGATACCAAATGTAACATCCTGCCTTTTCGACCATCAAAAATCAGCATTCAATACATCCACGGTATTCTAATGTCGAACATCCAATCGCCGAAAAGGAAAATTGCTAGGGTAAAATACAAGGTACAACAAGGGAAATAGAATCTCACATCAAAAATGACAATGTATAACAAAGATATTGTAAACTATAACTCCAAGATACAGGGTACATCAGAGTTATAAAACGAACCTCATCGGCTGGACAATTATAATTTCATGACCTTTCAATTGCTGATAGGTATATGTAATAAAACAGTAGGAAAATAAAAATATTACGTCCATGAGCACCACGTCCCACCAACGACAACTAGGAAAAATACTCGGTATGACCTAAGCATTATAATAAAATTAGCCCAAATCAGTTTGGAAAAGCAATGTGAGAAAACCAAAGTAATATGGTAATCATTTAATAATTCTATAAGACCACGCCGCTATTACCTTCTAATAATAACTTCCATACATGAAGAAATGGGAAAAAAAATCAAAACAACAATCCAACCAAGAAAGGATGAATACAGACAAGGTCAAAATTCAAACTTAAAGAATGGAAATAATTAAACATTGAGAAGAGCTCTAGGCATATTCTGATGTAATTAAGAAAACAATTCAAGATTTGAATAATGTAAGGAAAGGGAAATTTTCCAATAATGACTAGGAGTGTGCACCCCCTTGTCGAAAGCATACCTCAAGAAATATGCTTGAGAACTACGATGGCTCTCGAAAAATGTACAAGCCAGACCCCGCTAACCTTACCTAGTATCCTAGTATTTCACATCCCTGCATGCATACAACAGAATCCAATCTTGAGTAGATGTGAAAATACCTTAATGTAAGTATCTCCACATAGCATGACGTCCACTCGCTCTTTGGTTTAAATCATTCCGATAAAGAATATCAATGCTCAAAACGAGTAACAAATCATCTTGGATTGACGAAACACAAAAGAAGAAAAGATATATTCCAAGGCTCGAATCGGACAAGGGCAATGAATTTATCCAACATAACTAGGAGGGTGCATTCTCCTACACCGAAAGCATCCCATTAGATAATATAAAATTAAGAGCTTACGCCAAACACGCATCACTCTCGGGAACTTCCAAGCTAGACCCTGCCTCACGCATGCATCCGAATATACTCACACCACTGCATGCATGCTACCAACAAATCTCTAAATTAATGCGACTATACACTAATAGGTATAACCCACATGGCTTGGCTCCCACCGCTCATTGGTTTTAGTTATCCATAGTGTTGGATGCCAATGCTCAAAATGAGCGAAAAATTGCCTTAGATTGACAAAGCACAAAGACTGATATGAAAATCGATATTTAGGCAATCAATAATCTGTAAACAAATGATTATATGTGGAAATTAGATAACATACACTTGTCGCCAGTAAACGAATCAAGCTTTTAAAACATTTGTTTCATACTTATGCTTGATTTTCGCATCACAAATATTTGTCACACTTTAAAATTACTTTTAAAAATATTCTTTTAAAAGGGCTAATAAAATTTCTGAGTGTATTAAAAAGAAGGGCCAAAATCAAATATCATTGAAGCATTATTTACTCTAAATCCAAAACAATTTACACTCAGCTTTATTTTTAAACATTCCCTTTTAAAAGATTTTCTCATTTATAAGCAATCTTTTATAAATTTTGAACAATGTTAATTATCTCGATGAAAAATAAATCAAATTTATAGTCTTTTATAAATTTAAAACAACATTAACTACCCCAAAGGAAAATAAATCAAATTTATTATCTTTTATAAATTTAAAACAACATTAATTATCCCGAAGGAAAATAAATCAAATTCATAACCATTTAAAAATTTAAAACAAAATTATTTATCCTAAAGGAAAATTAATTAAATTTATAATAATTTATAAATTCAAACAACTACAATTATCCCAAAAGATAATTAATAAAATTTATAACTTCTTTTATAAATTTTAATCAACACTTATCTTTGATTTTCAGAATTCTCAAAATATTTGAAAATATAGCTTAAACAACCTTTAAAGTGTAAAAAGACGACTAAACATTTATCTTTTAAAAATACAAACAAAAGTTCAACACATATAGGGATTTAAGGAGTTGATATTTCATAGTGACGGTATAACAAAAATTGCAATAACGACACATACTCAATTCAAACAGTATGTCACAAATGTTTCAACCAAACATCAATATAGGCAATACAAGAATATAAATAAATCAATATTGGCGAGAAGTCCCTTAAGGTCTCTCTACAAAAGTTCTCTACAAATGTTATATATGTATGTATGTATGTATGCATTTCGAAGTGTCTCGTAACGACCTATTTGCTATGAGAACACTTCGACTTCGACTTTTAATCCCCTACAAAAAATGGTTATTTATGACATCCACTATCAAGCGTGAATTCAAATCCAAACCAATAATCAAGAAATAATAACAAACATATTATTATCAAAAATTAGAAATCAATAGCTAACATAGCACTTATTAATTAATCCACATATTAATTGACTTTAGTTATAATTTTTTTTACTTTGCAAGCCAAGAACGGTGATTTATTCTGCTCAGTAGAGGTCCAAAATAATCTATTCAATTCAATTATAGTAGAATGGTGTTTTATTCTACTGAAAAGATATCACAATGAAGCATAACTAATTTAACAACGTTAAACGTTATTAATTAAATCGCTATAATTTTATCATTAATTATACTTCATTAAAAACAATCAACTATCGTCTAAGCATTCAACGATAATCTATAGCAACATAGATATCATATAGTCTATGTAGAGGTGAGCAAACTCTCCGAAATTCCAAATGACGCTTTCACATTCCGGTTTGGTCTTAAAATCGAACGACGTTCGATTTTAGTCCAAAATTTCACTAGGTCCAATTTAACTAATCCAATTCCATCGCGTAGACAACGTCGATATAATTCCAATGCAAAACATCGCGTCCAAATTCGACCTGAGAAAGTTGTCAATTTTATAAGATTTGGATTTAAATTAAATTTATAATTCACACTAATTACTTTTTTAAATTAATTACCTCTCTAATTTTTCTCCTCCCAAACTCTAATCACCCATGCCTGTACACAATCGTGCATTGATATGCACACCTACCCAACACGCAACCTCCTCTCCCCTCCTCTCTCGACCAATACTCCATGAAATGGACTCCAACCTTATTCATTAAACTACTCTCCCTGATCTCTACCGCCCTAACACAAAGCCATCAAGTTCGACTCACCCGAATACAGTGCGACCTGCAACAATTAACTACCCGCGTAAAAATGACGCGACCACCATTTCAAGGCCGAGCTCCACCAAAATCCACCCAAAGGTACCCCTGCATACCATAAATTGAAATCCACTCTCGATTTTCTCCAACTCCACATCAAACGGCCAAGATCTCAAACCCTAGCTCACTTCTATTTACTATAGAACAAGTTGATTATCACCAGACTTCAACACACATGATGAAACCCATATAGAATTGATGATCTCATCCATACGAGATCAAAAAGATTTGTTTTATGATTTTTCACTGAGTATAATGTTTGATTTTGATTTTTGAAGGCTTGAGGCCATTGTTGCTCTACTGGTTTTGAAAATAGAAGGACAAAAGAGGAAAATGAAAAGAAGGGAGGGAAAGGAGAAATAAATTATGCCTAATTTATAAACAAAAAATATATTCCTTACTTCAAGAATAAGTTAAACAAATTTCTCAAGCTCTATAAGCTAACATCACATCTTAGTTCACTATTTGAATTTTTTATTTTATTTTTAAAATTTTCCAAAAGAAGGTTTTTTGGTATTCCGCTACACAATTCCGCGTTCGATCATGAACGACAAAATGAAAAATATGATCTACACCGAAATGCGACATAGTCACATATCAATAATAAAATAAACATATTATTTCATTATGCGAATTTCAAAATAACATCTTTTTTTGTAAAATACGTCAAACGATAATTTAAAATATTTTTCAATCTAATAATTATGGAAAAATCAAATAAATTCATTTAAAACATGTCACTAAAAATTAAGTCATTTTATTAACAATTGATTTCCTTGTTATTTATTTAAATTATTTATTATTGTAAGTAAATTTAAAAAAAGGGTTCACCAATATTATTTATTAATTAAAAGGAGTCAAATAAGGCTATTAATCCATTTAAGTGATAGTTAATTTACAATTCAAGATTTAAATAATCCATATATTTGAATATAAGTTATTTATATTTTTAAATACCGAGTATTTGAATATTTAAATTAATTAAATATTCAAAATCAAATCGATAAAAATACAGGATGTTACATGCGCACTCTTAAAACAAGGAGAATCTTTGTTTAACGAAAATGACTTGTTGCGTTGGATTCATTTATCAATCCAAATTTTTATCAAACCAATAATCATTCATCCGTGATCAATCTACCCTTATGCGAAACACATGTTACAATAATGGATTTTAGAAACATTGTAACTACAATCTATTATATTCTTCTTTTCATACATTTTACAATGAAAAATCCTTATATTAGGCTTGTGATGTCATGTGCCATAGAACAATATTCTAGACCTTTTGTAAATGTACGAAAATAACATAAAACTATATGTAGTTGTTGAAATTTTAAGCAATATGAATTTCCATCATTTTATCCACATTCATTAGTTGTCAAATGTTACTATTAATTGGACTTATCCAAGGTGGTGAACAAGTTGAAAATAACGTACACATTTCACTTCGATTTTGGTGAGTTTGGTTTAACTCCCTTTGATTTTTACATGCTGACTTAGATCATCATTGGTTGTGCATGTCCATTGTTCTATTCTATGGAGTGGAATTCAACTGATAAATTAAATTTATAGATTACCATAACAATGTGAGTTTCTATTTACAAAGTTGAGTAAATATAAATTATTTTTAGCATATTAGAATGATTTCACTATTTAAAAACATAAATACTTTGAGGAATATCGACTTGGACATTAGAGTTTCTAAACTCTCAACTGTACTGAATTTCATTTCTCAACAATTTATTAGAACACACATAGTAAATTGCGGACTCTTTGTTTTATAGATGATTGGTACATGTTTTTCACCAATATTGGTAAAAATATCGATGCTGGATATGTTGAGGTTTTGGTTGATTTAAGTACGATGAACAATTAGGACGAACCGATCATGGGTCACTTATACAATCCACTGGACAAACAGTATGTCTACACGAGGATATATCTAGGTAAAAATTTATTGTCCCATAGAATAATAGAAGTTGATCTTTTTGACAATAAAACAGGGTAAACAATGTTTAGCCCCATGTGTTTACTACTGCTCGGCGTCATTATTAGCTCTGGAATTAATGTTGGTTTATCCATATAATAATATAGGTTTGGCATGAGCTTCTTCTGGTGAAATGGTGCATTAGCCCAATTTAAAATTGAAAAATTGGGAAATATCAGGGTACAAGCTGTCAAGTGACTTATTAAATGGATCGGTACTTTATGGGGTCTAGCCAAAGTGTTTCCACCTTAATTATAAGTTTCGAAAATAGGAACAAGGATAAAAATTGGAGAAAAAAATAGATTGAAGAAAACAGCCGGTTTTTTTTTACCGAAGAACAATGCTAATTATAACTAGTATTTGTATAATGTAAAATTGAATGTAATGCTGGGTTATTAATAGTTAAAATTCGATTAATGTCCATATTCAACTTTATAGTCAAACACAAAGTCCTTGATTCAATAATAACAATTATTATTATCCAAACAGTTATGGCCAAAGACTTTGAGTTGACCTTAGATGACCACGATACCGACCTCATATGACAAAAGAGATGAATTCTCTTTTGAATAGCATCTCATTTGAAATGCTTCCACTTGGCCCAACTATAGTCATTCGATGGATGTCATCCCACAATTTGACTTTAATCAAAATGTAGTTTCCATATTAAAGCTTGACAGTTTCTCAAATCGAGGGAATTATGTAATATTGTCACATTGATATTTTCTGTTAGACCTTCGTTATTAACCAACAAAAAATTACCAAGAAAGTCATTTCATAGTCACCAATTATTATCAGTACGTAATCCTTTGGTCCCCCCAACAGCCATGAGTAATACACTGCACAACATTTGTAAAGCGTTACGTACTCTAACCTCAACCGATGTATTGATATCCAATCTCGATAAATCTTAAATATAAATATTTAAAATTATATGTTTATTCTATTATGATAAATCACTCATGATTATAATACATTATAACTACTATCATAAATATAATATTTATGGATTTTCTTTTAAATATGATTTTACTTTGGTTAACTAATATAATAGAATATATCAAGTATATAATAGAAAGAAAACATCTTTTATTTCAATCAAGGATGTTACCGAGTTAGATATACGTAACAAATTACATAATTGACCCTAGGCCATACCCCTAACTCGGTTAAGAAATACTTATGTTTCTTGTTGTCAATTCATTCATTAAAGTACATCCATTTTTTGTTATTGTTATCTCTATAGTTGAAATCCTAAATTGAACCCTAGTGAATTCCCAAGTCGTCACATCCTACCATATATCATTGAATTTTAGACATCTTTAGTCCTGGTATTATACCAATCAACAACTTCATGAGTAGGTATATTTAAGATCTTAAGTTCAATCAATTTCTTTCATTCTTCGGTTGTGTACCCCACACCGCGCGTCTTTAGATAAAACAATTTTTAGTCTTTAGTTTAGATGATGCAACTATCATTTTTTAGCTTCTCTAAGATATTACATTATCCAATCTTAATAAATAAGTTCCTATATTAAACTAATTTTTCCATGTCTTAGTTTCGTCTCTATGAAATTCCAAATCAACAATTTGGAAATTGGCTTCCAAAATTCTACTTAGTATTCTCTTGTTTACTTAAGGAATTTTAGCACCTTTGTTTATCACTGGCTAATGTTATCATACGTTAACCTATCACGACTCAAAGCTATCACACCCCAAAGCTATCATGTGTTGAAGCTATCACGCCTTAAAGCTATTACGTTGCAAAACTATCACATCCCAAAGATATCGCATCTTAAAAAGCTATCACTCCATGATGCTATTACATGTTGGGCCATCACACCATAAAGCTATGGAATTACAAAGCTATCTTTCCCTGATGCAATCACTGCTTGAAGCAACTGCACACTGAAGCTAACATATCATAATTTTCAAAACTATCGGAGGTTGAGTGTTAAAAGCTTCGCAAGCCTCTTTTTAAGGCTATTGTATGTTGAGTTTTTATAAGCTCCAAATGTTGAAAAGTGAAGCTGGGTTTATATAAGCTATCGCATGCCATGCTTTAAAGCTATAGAAGGTCAAGACTTAAAAGCTATCAAAGGTAGAGTCTTAAAAGCTATTGCATGCTTTATAAGGCTACAGTAAATCAAGATGGCAAATCTATAATTATGTGAAAAATGATTTTTTTTTTTTCTTAATAAAGAAGGATCTTTGGACCTAATCCGTGTATATGTCATTTATTCACTTTTACTTTTAATTTACAACAACATTCTCTAACCAAACCGAAAATTAAGCTCCTTTCATAAATATTTTCCTTAATTGTTTTCTATTAATTAAGGTGGTATTTTCTTTAACAATAACAATACGAAAATAAATGGGAAAGTTCCCAAAATTTCAACAAAATTCCTAAACAATTTTTGAATTTTTATTTAGTTATGGCCAGAAGCATATAAGTTACGTAAATTATTAATATGTGTGTGTGTGTGTCTGTGCATGTATGTGTGTTTGTGTGTGCAACAAGATTTTTACCTTTTTGGATCCTACTGTGTAACGACCCGAAATTTTCGACCTCGAAAATTCGACATTAATATGTCCACTTTGGAAATGCCGAGCAATCGAACGCTGGAAATTCCAGATTGTTAAGGTAAAGAAGAAAAGAGGTAGACGAAGAAATAGAAAAAACAACAGCACAGAATCTCACAAACGTAGTGGATCAAAATATAATATCAAATAATAGCATTTACACAAGAAAAGCTGCAACTACCAATTTACATTCAATATATCAGAGTACAACCATTCACAAATAGACCAGACAGTTGTATCAACCTGTCCTAGACTATAAACAATAAAATCTCAAATACATAGCGAAATATACTCCATATGTTTCTGCCATCCAGCTCGCCTCCTGAGCTCCAGAACGTCCTAACCTGAAAATCTGTAATACTCGGTCTGACCGAGCATTACAACAAAGTAACACCCGGGTAAGGCTGGAAACCAGCGTGAGTAAACCCATATAACCGTAAATACTAAGTTATTAAAACTTATTTGAAAATCCGGGGTAACTCGTACATTACTACGAGTTTTTATTTTGTTCAATCAAACATTTAGTTAATAAAGCAATATCTAAGTACCGTTTCTTAGTTTCAACAGTCCAGTTACTTAATTTATTCCAGTCCAGCCCATATGATTTTATAATTAAATCTATATAAAAAATTAGATTACTAATCGAAGTGGTTTCAGATATTGGTGATATCCGACTCCGGTCTCTTCAAATCCAATACTATCTTTTAAGCCAAGTTGTTTAAGCGAATACAATTAAATTTTTAAATTCAGAATGTCTTATTTACTCGGTAATTCATCATAGATAGATAATCCACATTATCACAGTTCAAATAAGGAATTCATATCATAAAGCATCACCAATTTAAAACTGGGGATATTAATCAATCGAAGCGTTCAATCCAAGTTTACCATTCATAAGCAAGATTAATTTGTCATACAAATCCTAATCAATTTAATTTAATCACCGAATAATTTAAATTAATTACTTTTACATCCTAATTAATTTAATTAATTGTAAACCATTTATTATTAATTAATGAAATTAACTAATTATCCTTAATCATGGACATTAATTAGTTATCCTTAGATTACTCACATTAATTAATCAACCTTTAATTTCTTACATTAATTAATTAACCTTTAATTACTTAAGACCTTACTTAATTCAAGATAAACTACTTAATTATCATCTAAGTTTTATTTAATAAACCTTTGGAATTAATTTACTATTAACTCATGAAATAACTTAAGTCCTTTAAATTGTAGTTAAAAAATTATTTCATCTTCTTAAATCAACGACTTAATTACATTATTTAATTTCACTTTAATAGCTTAAGAACTAATTTTAAAATAATGGGCTCATAATAAAATACTTTGATATTAACTAACTTAAGTTAAAAAAAATTAATATGACCTTTATCTAATTTACACTTAAACCAAACATTATCATTTTGAGAAGTGGGTTTAAAATTAAAAAAAAAACTGTTAATACACTTTATCACAAACCCGGGCCAAACCCGGTTCCTATCCTTATTCAACTTGAGTTTAAACCCACCCTTTCCAATCGCCCTTCTTCTCTTCTACATGCGAACAAATCCCGAAGCCTTCCCGAGAGCCACCCGAGCTAATTCCCTAAATAATCCCGAACCTAACCTTCTTCCTCCCCTCTCCTATCCTTCTCCTCCACCAAACTTAGTAACACAGAGACACACCGATACCTGTGCACATGCACACCCTCACGCCGCCGCTCCGACCATCACTGCTACCTCCAACAAGTCATCGATGACTCTCTAATTTGTTCCGACCACCTAGATTCTCTCGATTGGGCTCGAATTCTAAATCAACCCATTTGCCCATCCATGAAATAAAAACTCGATCACCCATACATCTTGCGCCATCGACGCTAATCATCAGAACCTAATCCCTTCAGCCAAAAGCCTCATCTCCCTTCCCTCCAGCTTATACCCATACTCTGCATTCCCCAGTTGCCACCACGACGCCGCAAATGTATGAAAACCCACCTTGTCCATGTACAAGGCTGAAACCCTAAATTTCCTCCTCCTCGCCACCATTTCGCCTGAATAATGTCGCCAGCATTTTTCCTAAGACCGCTAGTCCCTCTCCTTCCTTCGACCAAGACCCCGTCCCCCAATCATGACCAGTCGCCGAGAATCGGTCTTAGACCAATCCCTGATCATCTCATAATAACTCAACCAATATTAATATAAAAATTATGAAATTACTATTAAAAATCATCATTTTTAAAATTGAATCTGATGATATAACATAATTCAAGATTTAAACAATTAAATTTCTGACTTGATTTGATTCCCGCTGTATTTTCATATTTTTACCACATAATAACTTAACAATTTCACTTGAAACTATTTTTAAAAATGAGATTTCAAGTTTACAAACACATTTCTTTAAGATATCATAAGCTATCAGTAATTGAGTGGAGAGAATTAAGTTTTTGAAAGAAAATTTTGGCCAGTGATAACAACCAGAGACATACATGTATACATTCAGTACATTCAACTTGTAAACCCAGACAAAAACACATTTATTCATCCATGCAGAACATTTACATAACATTACTACCATTTTTTTTATCACTTGTATCAGATAATAAAATAGGTTAGGCTTTAAAAGGTGAAGTTTACTCACCTACTATTGAACAGAGGAGTAGTTTTGAAAAATCTAGAAGTTCTCATGGAATTGAAAACTGCTGTTTGATTTTGATTTGTAGCTTCATGTATGATTTGAATCCATTTTATGTTGAGTTGATCTGGAATATACTATGTTGCTTTAGCTCGGTAGAAATTTGAAAGGAGTTTTGATTTTTTTTCTTTTTAGTTTAGTTTGGTTTGAGAGAAGATGAAAGAAAGAAATCAAAGAGATGGTAAATTGTAAAACAGCCTGGTTCATCTAAAACATGTTACTTATAATTAAATTTTAAAAAGAAAACTAAGCCACTTGTTAATGCATTATACTCCCAGCTCACAAATGTCACAAACAAATATATATATATATATATATATATATATATTTCTTTTTGTTTTCATTAACTTAAGTATTATGTTTTATATTTATATTTATAAATAACTTATATTTATTTCATGTATATTTTAAAGAAAATATATTAACCTTTTATTTATACATTTTCTTTTTATATGATTTATATTTAATTTTATATTTATCCTTATTTTCAACTAGCATCATTTTAAATCAATAACTATGTATATATATACACTAGTATTTAAAATGTAGAGTTACAAATCTAAATTATTTTGAAGATATTTACTTTGAATTTCAAATCATAATTTTATTCAAAATCTACGTATACATAATATATTTTATCTCATATGGGCACAAAAACATACATGCACATTTATATACATATATACATACATATATATATATATATCACATAGCTTGTATATATCCATTTATATTATTATGGATATCTTATAAATGGTGAAATATATTATCTATTTATTTACTATAAGATTTAATATCACCAGGGATTTATAATTCAACATTTGTTAGGGTTTTCAAATCAATTTATATCCAGATATTTTAAATTATCAGAATTTATTTGTTCAACTTATAAATCAGTATTATTAATAATTAATCCTGTTGCTTATCAATTAACAGATGTCCAAAAATTCGGGTTATCACATTCCTCCCACTTTAAATCTTTTCGTCCCGAAAAGGAACGAAGCAAGAATTTTGATAACAATGCTTATTATCAGTTAAATTATCCTTTAAACATTTTGAACCAAAATCCTTTTTATTTAAATTTTTAAAACACTTTAAAATCTACATAATATTACCAAAATAGTTTTATAAAAATACTTTTCATAACTCGATGTCTCAACAAGTCCATCCCTGTTCTCATAGAAATTCAGTCATACGTTGATCAGACGTAGGACCTAAAGTCTACAAGTACTTGGCTAACCCGTTTTCAACACCCAGTAAAAATACTTGAAAAATATTTTAGTAAAAATATAGAAAATGCTTTTTAAAAATATAGAAAACATTTTTGGTGAGAATGCTCTAGAAATCATCACCCCATCCATGGTAGCAGTTAACCCGATGGTTACGTTGCCATCCCAACAAAATTCATAGAAAACTGTAGGCAAGCCCCTCGATTACACCATGGAACCCGCCATAGATCGCAGCTACACCCATGTTTTACATTGCTATCACGGCAAAAACCCATGTAACTGTAGGCATCAACGCCCCCGAATTTCGCTGCCAAATGAAACTTCTCCACTCCTACATAGATCGCAGACTACATTAGTCGAGTCCCAATGTACCCTGTAGGCATTTACTGCCACATGACTTTCGCTATGTTTTCATAGATCGCAGTCTACCGATGTTACGTCGCCCTCCCAGTGAAATCAAACGTAGACCATTGGCACTCACTACCACACGACTTCTGCTATGGTCTGTAGTAGATCGCAGTGACATCGAGTTACACTGTCGTCACAACATAACCCAAATGTCTCTATAGGCATCAGCGCCCTCGACTTACGCTACCCACAAACACAATCCTCAGGAACTTCAGTTTTCCACACTTCCTCCCATGATCAAATTTAGAACGCCCCTTAGGGCTCAAGGCAGAACCACCCCGTGGATCTCCTAAGAAGTTCATTTCATGGGAGCGCCTTTTTCCCCAGAGCCAATCTCAAAATACTTTATACTATACACATATAGTATCTTTAAAATCATACTCTTTATATGAGTTACATATAAATCTCCTTTACACAAAATGAATACCTCAAAATCAATAATTCTCAAACTTGGCTTTCCAAAAATGATTTTTTTCCAAAAGTCAAAAGACTTTCAAAATCAGTGAGTTCCAAAAACCTTTTTCCAAAAAATCATTCTCATAAAATCATTTATATATATATATATATAGATATAGATATATATAATCTTGAAAAATCTTGAATGACTTCATACTCATATTAATTCCTTTTTATACTTTAAATAAATTTCAAAAATCATTTCTTCTGGTTTTAGATTCAATCAAGGGGGAGTTTGTCATATGTAACAAATATATAGCTTTATTTATCATAAATCATGCATTCAAGTTTGATTTCTTCATAAAGTTATTTAGCACCTTACTTCTCTTCATAAAGTGGATTTTAATCATAGAAATGCCCAACTTCTACTTTTATTCATCATATATTTTTCAAAATATACTTTTCTTTTCAAAAATCATTTTTACATTCCTTTTCAAAATTTCAATATCTATTGCATTCAAGCCCGTACGATGAACATATATCATCCGTACCAACATCACATCCGATCGCTCACTCGACCACACAATTTCACTTCTGAACTAGTATCGTCCACCCGACTTCCTATTGTGGATATAGATATGGTTCCTTGATCAGCTCCTTATATAGTCATAACTATGATAGAGAATTTCCAGAACCAATCAAAAATCCATATTCAGGGTTCGCCGTCGAAAATCGAGTGTAAAATCCTAACTCGGAATATACTGTCTCGAAATTCTATGTTCGAATCTGGATCAAATCATTATGCAAATAGAATAATATACATACATCCTACGTACTTATCTCCATTGACTATTAGCTAAATCAATCTCCTTTTTATTCACCTTCACTTGATTCTATTCACTTATTTACAATTGCTTCAATTTCCATTTGGGTTATTACTTTAATTATAAACAGTTTGCACTCTAACTAACTTGAATTTAGAAAATAGCTTGAAAAGTTTAAAATAGATGAGTAGGTGAAAATAGTTATTAGTTGTAAAATAGATGTAAATAATTAAGTATTTATAAAATAGTTAAATAGTTGTAGAATAGTTAGATCATTGCAAAATAGTTGTAAAATAGTAATTAGTTTATAAAACAAATGTAAAATAGTAATTATTTTTCCAAATAGTTGTAAAATAAGTATAAGTTAGTTTGGGTTTTAAAAGGAAAGGGTGTATAGTAGGTAGCTAGGAAAATAGATCTAAAATAGTTTTATACTAAAACAATTTATTCGAAAATAGTTTCAGAGTCAAACTGGTTCAATTTCCCAATCTCCTATTGCAATCAATTTCCAATTTGAATTTAAACTTATTCAACTTCAATCTCACTTCCAATTAATTCAATTCAAATTCAATTTGAACAAATTTCAATTCCAATCTCAACTTTAAAACATCTCGAATTACATAAATTCGAGTTAAATTTTTAAATGTTGATTTAATCTTTAAATCGAATTATCCTTTACTTTTAATTTAACAAACAATTACAATGATAATAGCCTTTTACAAGGAAAGAGATGAATCCTCACTTTAATAGTATTTCTCTTCGTATAGTTCAACGTATACTAAACTATGGTTGTAACATGATCGCAATATCATATGACTGACCATAATCAAAGCACAGTTTAGTTACTTAAAATCCATATTACCCTCAATTCTGAAGACTACTACATGTCATTATTTAAGATCTTTTGTTTTGACTTAGTTGTATTAACATATATAAAACTCTTATTGCATCATTTTGTGATTGTTCTAATCAACCACAAGTATGTACTCCCTAGGTGTACCAAATGGTCATGAGTAATTCACATCCATCTAATGAAGAACATTACATACACTAGTCTCAATTAATATAGTGATATCATTTTCTCGATATATCTCTATAAGAAACATTTAAGGAAGAAGTGCTTTTTAAACGCAATTCAATACTCAAGGTTGCGAACCAGTAACTACAATCCATTAAAAACATTTCTAAGGGTTTTATACTTAATATATTTAACATATATGAAACATTGCTTATATCCAATATAGTAGAGAAGTAAAACTAGAAGAATAATTCATTTCAAAAAAAAATATCCTTAAGAGTTATGTTATATAACAAAATTGTGTAACTGGCCTTAGTTTACACCATAGCGTTGGATTCGATCCAAATTTTGACCAAACCAAAAGCCATTTATCGATGATCAATCTACCTTTATGTGAAACACATATTACCAAAATGGATTTCAAAAAACTATAAGTACAATCTATTATACTCATTTTTCATACATTTTACAATGAATAATCCTTATTATTAGGCTTGTGATGTTATATGCCATAGATCTCTATTCTAGGTCTTTCGTAAATATGCCAAAATAACATCAAACTATATGCAGTTTGTTGAAATTTTAAGCAATATGGATTTCTTACACATTTCATTTCTATTTTGGTGAGCTTATTTCAACCCCCTATGATTTTTACATGCTCACTAAGATCAACATTGGTTGTGCGTGTCCATTGTTGTATTCTATGGAGCGGAATTTAGCCGATAAATTTAATTTACAGATTACCATTGCACTATGGGTTTCTATTTACAAAGTTAAGTAAATATAAATTATTTTAGGTTATTAGAGTGCTTTCAGTGTTTATTAATACTTTGAGGAATACCCACTTGGCCATTATGTCTCTAAACTCTCAACTGTAGTAAATTTCATTGCTCGATAGGTTATTGGAACACAGATAGTAGATTGTCCGACTCTTTATTTTATGGGCGATTAGTACATGTTTTTTCACTAATACTACCGATGTTGGATATGTTGAGGTGTTGGTTGATTTAAATGCGATACAATTGGGATGAGGCGATCATGGGTTATTTGTACAATCCATTGGACAAACAATATGCCTGCAGAAGGATATATCTGGGTCAAAATTGCTACCGGGTATAAATTTCTTTTATTAGAACAACATTCCCATAGTTTTGTGACATTCATTGTAAAGTTATAGGAATCTGAGGAGTGCTAGAGTTTAGGTTCTATGAGTACACACAAGTTGAACGATATTCCCACATCTAAGATGTTATTGAATTTCTTCCCTAGAATAGGATATTGAACTCCATTCGGAGAGGTACAACAAACTATAAACGATAAAACATAATATATTTACATTTTAGTTTAGTGAATCAACAAAGTGTCTCTTAGGTCATCATTACTGACATTAGGATGCAAATGGTATCTTAGAAAAACTGTACCATCAAATTTTTTGAGAGAGGCAAGTTTCCTTACAATCCTCATCTTGACACCCCTTCGATTAGGTAATAGTTTATTTTTATAGAAGCTTTCACTAAGCGTAAAGAAACTGCTTATTTAACGATAATTCGTTCTAGCAATACAATACGGAAGCACTATGGAAGGTTCTACTAGATTCATAGTGGAATTGACACCAATTTTACTTTGGAGCAGACTACTACGCAACGTTGTAGAAAGAGTTCATCCATTTATATTGTGTGGTGCCTGACTTACAACGAGCTTTTACCACCAATTTGATGGGTCCTAACACCTTCAAATAGGGATTTAGCGTTCCTTTTCAAGACGGTCTTTCCGATTGTCAAAGTACTACATGTGCAATATTTTGGGGACTCCTGCCCCAGATTTGAAAATGTCCCTACCATCCATTCCAATAGAGGATGTAAGATTTTGATTTCCCATGCCTACCCGCCTTTGGAACTTTTGCAGATTATAGATGTGCTAGAACAATATGATATTACATTAGGTATATATCATGTTGCATATTCAACTGTTGAGCCAGAGATCCAATATGATAAATGGATGTAGTGATAGAAGATAATGGACTATATAAACCTTGGGGTTGGACCTAACAATGGTAATTTTAGAAATATAGTGGAAAATATAAAAATTTGTCGTTATCACTATCGACTAAGTAGACAGTAGAGACATGCACTTCATAATTTTATCTTAGTTTGAAATTTGAGCAATAAAATTTTAGACTGTTCAAATTGAAATACAATTTAAATCAAAGTCATATTTATTTTATTTCATTTAATTCAAATAAAGTTTAAATGTATACAAAATTTAATATTTGATTTAAATTAAATTTTAAATAAATAGAGTTTGATTAAAAAAATGTCGAGGAAATTTAACTAATTTCACATAACTGTGTAAGTATCCAGACCAAGTATTTTTTATGAAAAAGCAAATACATTGGCCGAATAGCCCAAATGAAACTGGGTATAATACATGTTAGTACACCAATATCATATACATCTTATACATTAAACCCTAGCTACTCTTTAGCTCTTTCATTTGCTCTTCTTTCTTCAATACAACGTCCCCTAAAGAAAATTTGGGTTAAACCGATTTGGGGTGAAATCTCAATTCCCCAATCTTTTTGTGTTTTCCTACTTCAAGGAGGTTCCCACGTCTTCTCCTTGCTGCTTTATGCTCCTTTGTTCCTTAGATCGGAAGCAGAATCTTCAATTATGTTGCTTTTGCTCAGTTTTTTGAGTATGCTCACTGCTAGTTTCTCTTGTGGCCGAATCTTAATGGTGTCACCACTATTCCATATAGAAAGTGATATATTTGCCCGTTGAGGTTGCTTTTGGAAAAATATTTCTCATATTCGTTGATTATTGACTTCGAGTTACAAAAACGCCTTGCCGTAGGAAGCAATCTTCTTTAAACTTGGAATTGGTTGTGCTGCTATCTCTGTTCAAATTTGGTAAACAGAAATTGTAATTAATATTATTGTTTCATAGATTATATAAATAATTGTTATGTTTATTGCGTTTTTACTTCCCTTAAAGTGGTTTTTGGAGATTGGAGAAGCTGCCTCCAGCCAAGTTATCCTCCCAAAAGCCCTTATATTGAAAACCAGCTTGTTAACTGTAGTTTCTTGCCCTATTTGATACTCTTTGGTGAGTGAAATCAGAGCGGTAGTCCTCCTCCAAGCTAGGTACTTTTTTTCTATTGTGCTTATAAGATATATTTTCTCCATGGTCTGCTACTAATTGTTCTTCTGTCACTAATTGTCTTTTTGCGTTATTGTAGGAGTCGCTTCTAGTTTGGGGGAGTGATCACCGCTGACTAGTAGCTTACGGTTTCGGTCTAACAGATGATGTGAGAATTTGGCTCGGGGAATATCAGTGTTATATTTGTCGAATTGCAAGAATGCTTCAACCCTTTCTTCATAATTATCATGTTCTTGTCTTTTTTGATTATATTCTTCTGCGTTGTTTTTTTGGTTTTCTGAAAAGAATTTGATTTTCTAAATTGTTAATTCTCCAGCGTTGCGTATTCCCTGTTTCCTTGTGTTCGTGCAATCTTGTGTTTCTTTCTCTCCATATGTGGTACATTATTTTGTTAATAGTATTGAGGCTTTTTTGAAGTCTTCTGATTTTGCTTTGAAGTTTTGTTGTATGTATTGTATGTACGCCTTCTCTGATGTTTTACACTACTTGTTGTAAATTGAACTGTAACTTTGTTTTGGCAATGAACAAGATATGTCTTAAATATTCACCGTTAGTAAACAAGTGTTAAATGTTTTAATTTTTATTTTTGCAAAATAAATATTTGATTTTCCCATCTTTTATTTAGTTGAAACGTCATCCCTGGTCGGATGTCTAAGTAAAGAAAAATATGAACAATGAGATATTTTTAGGGAATTTGACATATGCCAAATAACCATGTACTACTAAAGCTCTATTTCGTTTCCCCATATAAACTTCCAAGCTTTTTTCAAAGAAAATCTCCCTTTTGATGAGAGTTTCCAACTCCATGTGTCCTTTGCAAACTTGGATTTATTTTGATTTTTTCTATAGTTGGTTTGAAGATAGAAGTAGTTAGATGATTGTACGTATTCCACCTATGATTTTGAATGATGCAATGCACTTTATCATTTATCCCACCAAAACTATATATATTATTCCATCCAAGTAGATTCACCAGTGATTTTCCATACAGCCATAGGTCAAACCTTATGCTGGTTTGCTTACCATCTTTAATTTTTCTTCCAAACATAAGAATGTTTTTCCAATTGATTAAATTGTGCTTTTCAATACTGGCAATCCAAAAAAATTTGTTCTTGACATACTTTGCTTTCATCTACTTTGCACATAAATATTTTTCTTCCAAGAATTACCAAAATAGTTTGAGTTTGGATGTTTCACTTTAATCACGTATGTTCCTTAGAACCAAGCCCCCTGCTTTCTTTGATTTGCAGATATTTTCCCAAGCAATTTTGTGTGTTTCCCCCCCAAATATACTTAGCATACATTTTCTCCATTTTTTGTGTTGTTTTTACTAGAATGTTGTGAGATTGAATCCAACAAAAGATAATCGTTATGATGACTGCATGTGTTAGCTCCTCTCTTCCATCTAACGACATCAACTTGCTAGCCCAACCTTAGTCTTTTTTAAATTAAGTCGTACAACCTTGTGCAATCTCGGTCATTTATCTGATTTATACATAGAGGCAGCCCTAATATTTTACTAGTAGACTTCCTTTCTTGAAATTTAAAATGTTTAAAATCTTCTCTTTTTTTGTACATCCTTTCCTGAAATATAATTTTCTTTTGCATTCATTAACTTTCAAACTAGCATATTACCCCAGTTTTTCAAAAAATTTGACAGCAGTCCTGACATTTTGTAAATCTGCATTTAAAAACAACAATAAGTCATCGGCATATAATAAAATGCGAAATGGATCGATTTATTGGTTTGATATTACCACTTATTTGCTCATTTTCTATTAATATTGAAAAAAACTCTATTAAGTATGGTAAACAGAAATGGAGAAAGTGGGTCTTCTTGTCTAATTCCCCTATTACAATGTATAAACCCCTTAGGGGATCCATTAATAACCGCTGAGTATGCTACATTATTTATGCATTCATTAACCAAATCATTAAATTTTTCATTAAAAAAAATCTGTAGCATCATATGTATTATAAATCGCTTGTTAATTTTGTCAAAGGCTTTGTGTAAATCCATCTATCTGCACATAGAATTTTTGTTTTTAATATTAAAGTTTTTAAACAACTCTTGTGGTAACAAAGTATTTTCTGAAATAAGTCTTCCAAGTATTAAAGCACTTTCGCTTTAAGAAATTAAGTGTTTTAAAAATATTTTCATTCTATTACAAAAGATACTAGACAATATTTTATATATAAAATTAAAACAGGTTATAGGTCTGTAACCCTCTAGAATATTTGGGATTTTAACTTTTAGCTATAGAGCTAAAAAAGAATGATTAAGAGATTTTACTATTTTTTAGACATAAAAAACTCACCGATTGCTTCAAAAATACTAGTAGTTTTCCTCCCAATGAGTTTTATGGAATTTAGCCACAAAACCGTCAGGGACAGGACTTTTTGCAATGTTTGTATTTAAAATAATTTTTTTAACCTCTGTCAAATTTACTGGAGCGAGAAAAATATCTTGACTATTATCATTTAGCAAGTATTTAATATTTCTTTTGGGAAGTTATTAGTACATTTACTTGAGTTATATAAGTTTTCAAAATATTTTATGACTTCCCTTTCTATAACGGTCATTTCATTTATGATTTGTATTTTGTATCTAGTACTTTTCCAATATCATTCTAATGTTTCCAACCAGACATTTTTGCATATAAAAATTTGCTTGCTTCATACCCATTAGTAAGCTAGTCAACCTTTGCCTTCTGCCTCATAATGACGGCTTGCACGTGTAATGACTTAATAAGGTAGTTTTGGACTAGAAAAAAAATTATTGACTTCATCCAAATCTGAGCAATAATTATCAAGTTCATTTTGCAACATTACACACTTCTTTCTAATAGTTTTTAATTCATTCTTGTTCCCGTTTTTATTCCATGTTTTCAAATTCCCCATGGTTATTTGGAACAATTTATTAAATTTATATTAGGCAGTGCCTTGTATATTAACAGTTAAACTATTTTTGATTATATTTCTATAATCTTCTTCATATACCCATCCATTGACAAATCTAGAAGGGGTATTTTTCTTTGCCAAATTATTACTCGAAAGTAAAAAATAGATGGTCATATGATCACTAAAAGCTTGGGGTAGCATAAGACCCTTAAAATCTGCAAAGGTGTTTAAGAAGTTTTGATTTATTAAAACTCTATCTAATTTACAATGTATGTTTCTATACTCCCCTGATTTCCACGTATATTTATTTCCAGAAATATTTGGTTCTATTAAACAGGTTGTATGAATGAAATTGCTTATCATCTCCAATCTTTTTAAACGGAATTGCATTACCCCAAATGCACGCATAACGGTGTTAAAGTCCTCCACTATTAACCAAGGGTGATTTGTGTTTATGTTTAATTGTTCTAATTGATTCCAAAATAATAGTCTTTCTTTTTCACTATATGATGCATAAAAAAATTGACTTCGAGCTGAAATCCCCCTTTATTTATACAAAAACAGCGAATAAATTGAGATTAAATATATGTTGTCTTATATCTCATACATTAGAATCCCAAAGTATCATAATCCTACCATTGCCTCCCATTTGGTTATTATTTATAATATTCCAATTAGATAAACTTTTGGCCCGATAATCCTTTATTTTAGATTTAACTAACTTATGCTTCAATAGGCCTATAATACTAGGTTTATAAGTAAATAGCAATTTAAATAAATCTAATTTTCTTTCAGCGGAATTAAACCCTCTTACATTTCAAGCAATAATCGTCATAATATATATAAAGTAAAGTTCATATAGAGGATACAACAAATTATACATACAAAAATAAGTGAATCACTGCAACTATTCACCTCTTTCCCCACAATCAAATTTATGCCCCTTTCTTGTAGGATTTCCTATTTCGAATTTTCAGATTATCCCATATTTTATTTTTAGTGATATGTTTTTCCTTGAACTCGGTTTCCTCTGCATCCTCTACATTTTCTGAACTCATTATGTCATGAATGTTTTTCCTTCTTCTTCCTTCCAGATGGAGAACTAGATGCTACTAATCTTATTGCATTCTGAATAGATTGTCGCAAAATAGATTTTACGGACTGAAAGGCTAAGTGACTTGCTAGCTGACAAAGATTTGTGAATTCAGGCATCTCAATTAGAAGATCCATATTATTTCTTTGAAAATGAATGATAGAACCTTCGTCTACATCCATTGTTTCCATGTTTATATTTAAACTTGAGACATCCTTGTTGGGGGTCTCAATGATCTGATTATAAACCCCTTTTCTTTTGTTGTTAATAATTTCTGAGACCGCCATGGGGGTTGTATTGACAATTACCCCATCAGTGTTCTTGTCCTTCAAGTTGGGGTCTTGTGGGTCCTTCTCCAAGCTTGTAATATCCTATTTCAGTTTTTGTTTGTACACTGTTTGTTGTTTCCTTTTAATGAGTCTTGCATTGAGAATTTTTACTCTCATTACTTAGATTTAACGCATTTTCTAACGAGGCATCTGCATTTACCTCAATTATAAATGTACTCTTTTCCAAACTTGGATTTCGATCATCCTGCATGTCGATCAACCTACATGCGCTTATCGTTTTCTCCTTGGTTTTTTTGCATTGGTATTTCATCATCTTTTCTTTTTTCTTTCCAAACAATTTTAGTAGCACAATTTTCAATCTGATATCCAAAATATGCACATGATCTATACCTTGAAGGAATCCATTTGCACTCTATTCTTTGCACTATACTTCACCATCATGCATCGATATGTAAGCTTCATTAGGAAGTTCTGCATCAGTTGTAATTTCAACTAGGACTCTTGCATAACATAAACTTGTCTTTTTAGCAGTTGGCTCATCTAATTTTATCAGGTTTTTCACAACACTAGCTATGGCGATAAAAGTGCCCTTATCACATAATCTTATGTTTAATTTGGTAAGCGAATCCATACCGGCATAGTTGAAAGAAGATCCCTTATCAAGATTTAATTTCTTAGTCCATTTTTTCAAAATTATAAGTTTACCATTTATAAAGTATCACTACTTTTTCACAATCTGATTCATTTGAGAATCTAATGATAAAAAATACATTGTTATGAGTAAAGATCTCGAATTTAGGGGTTTTATTCCGTGTAATGAAAGCCTTGAAATGATGATACGGTGGCCGGCTACCAACAACATAAAGAATAACTGAAAAATTCCACTTACACTGTCCTTTTGCTGACCGCTTTCTTCACAACAATTATCTTCTTCTGATTGATGGAGATAGAAGCAACAAACTGAAGGTCGAAATCTGAATTTAGTCCCCTTTTCTTGAACACGTCTGCTCATGTAAAGGGTTTTTTTCTAATTTTACGCACCCATACTTGCTTGATTGTTTCTTGATGTGGTTCTTGGGTCGGGATTTAATTTGCTATTCAAAAATCCATACTGAAGGTCTCCTTCGGTTGATTCTGATTTGGACATTGTTAGCATTGGATTCCCTCTTATAGGTGAACTTTCGACGATCTAGGTGGACATTGTTTCTTTGATTAGAAACTAATTGAAATTGATCTTCGTCGATTATCAGGAATTTATCATATGGATTTTGTTAGGAGGAAGTAATTAATTTAATTCATTTCTTTTATTCCGCTGTGTTGTTATACTTAATGTGTTATAGGCTTCGGCGAACCAGATTCGATGTTTGGATCTGCGGCATTGAAATACGAGTGTCGTATTCGGTGCCGATTTTCGAAGGTCGAGTCAGGGTCGTCACATCTGGTATCGACCCGCAAATCCGTACCCTTTGAGTCAACACTATTCTACATCAATCAACTCAAGTTGCACAGAAATACGAACCATTTGGGTTAAAGAAGAAGAGGTAGAAGAAGAGAAACAGAAAACAACATCAGAATCTTACCATCGCAGCGGAATAAAATATAATAGGTAATCATAGATCTTTACACCAAAAACAAATACTATATCTATTATATACATACATCATCAGAGTTCCACATCAATAACATACAACTGGATACATTGCGAAATAATAACCAAATATGGAAGTACATATCGCCATCCAGCTAGTCTCCTTGGCTCCACAGCATCATATCATGTATCCTATAATACTCGGTCCGACCCGAGCATTATAGTTAAATAACACCCGGGTCAGTCTGGAATACCAGCGTGAGAAAACCACACTCAAATTGATTATTAAAGTTTCAAAATCCTTTGAAAACATAAGCATCTCGTAAAACCACGCCACAAATAAACATGCCGGGTTTCACCTTACGATAGCTAAAACATTTTTATTAAAATCCTCTTATATTATAATAGGGTCTATATACAAATACTTATTGAAATAGCTGAAATTTTTGCATGATTAAATTCCATCTAATGGCCACAAAGTGGGTAATACAAACAGAACTCGTAAAAGGCGCGTATGGAGAATGGATTTTCAACTAATGACTAGGCACTGGGATACCACCGTCACGGTACGTGGCCTAGATCACAGTATCGAGGATCACTCCCGACCCCCTGCAACATAAGACCGGGACTATCCCTTACTAGATAATCCCGAGTAAGATCATCGTTATACCAATTGTAACGATCCTCTAATCCGTACCCCTTGAGTCAACACTATTCTACATCAATCAACTCAAGATGTACAAAAATACGAACCATTTGGGTTAAAGAAGAAGAGGTAGAAGAAGAAAATAGAAAACAGTATCAGAATCTAACCATTGCAGTGGAATAAAATATAATAGATAATAAATGATCTTTACACAAAAACAAATATGTATTTGTTTATACATTACATCATCAGAGTACGTCAATCACATAACACACAATTGGGCAGTAATCATAACATGCCCTCATACAACTGAGTACACTACTAATCAACACAGCGGGATATATAAAACAAGTACGAAAGTACGTATCGTCATCCAGCTTGTCTTCTGAGCTCCACAGCATCATATCATGTATCCAATAATACTCGGTCTGACCCGAGCATTACAGTTAAATAACACCCGAGTCAGTCTGGAATACTAGCGTGAGAAATCACACTCAAATTGATTATTAAAGTTTCAAAAATCCTTTGAAAATAAAAGCATCTCGTAAGACCACGCCACAAGTAAACATGTCGGGTTTATACCTTACGATAGCTAAAACACTTTTTATTAAAATCCTATGATATTATAATAGGGTATATATACAAATACTTATTAAAATAGCCGAAATTGTTACATTCATTAAATTCCAGCTACTAGCCACAGAGTGGGTAATACAAAAAAAACTCGTAAAAGGCGCATAGGGAGAATGGATTTCCATCTAATGACTAGGCACTGGGGTACCACCTGTCACGGTAGTGGCCTAGATCACTGTACCGAGGATCACTCTCGACCCTCTGCAACACAAGACCGGGACTACCTCTTACTGGATAATCCCGAGTAAGATCACCCCACAGTTGGGATCAGCAACCGCACCACTAAGTCGAATAAAAAGGGACATCTAGATAGGGATGACCTCACCCTGAATGGGTGCTACCCACCTAGCTTTGCTGCATAACCCTTGATTTTCAGTCATTCCCGGTTGATGAGGCTAGAGGCTAAGCGTTACCTTTTAGATCGTTTCACTTAGAATGCTCATCGTCCACCTAACGATGTTCTGGAAGCATTCAATCCATATAAGCCCGTCCCGGGTTCGAACGAAACCGAAGGTACTACTCCTACTACATCCATTTTGGAAACATCCTCAGGATTAGTAGCGACTAGCCCTTGCACTTCACTGCTCCATCTTCGACTCCGAACTCGTTTCGCCACGAAAACGTACAAATCGGATCGAAGTGGTTTTCGAGAAATAAATCCTGATCCCAGTCTCTTCGAAACGATCAGCGCATTTGCCCAATATTGATAGTCGGTTATTTAACTATCAATTAACTTTCACAAACATCCAACACAAAATAAATAATTTCCCAAATTACTTCTTTATCCTTTTAAATAAATTTAAACTTTGAATTTTAAATAATTCTTTATTCCTTTAATTGATATCACTTCAGTTTACAATTCATTAATTTCTATTTATTCAAAATCCTTTTTCCTCCATACTCGAAATTATTTATTAGTATTTTAATCACTTCCATTCCTTTCAATTCATTCTTAATTTATTCTAATTTACTATAATTATTTTACTTAAAACTCCAATCTTTTATTGTCTTTCCAAAAATCCAATTTATATATTTTGATAACTCAGTGTACCGAAATATATTCAAGCAGACCATAGCAATCAATATTTCCAATTAACAATAATATTCGTCACATAATATCAAATATCCATAACACAGAATATCAAACAATTCTAAATAATTTTAAGGACTCCTGTTGGATCCCTCCAACCTGTTTCCCTGCATCCACAGACGTTAGCACAATATAAAATACCAATTCCACTTCGAGGTGGAATATCGCGGTATATGGGTTTTAAATATAAAATCATCCGCTATTATGCGGTGCATAGGGTCTCATCCGCTATATAATGCGGGAAATCAATCATTCCAAGATGTATTATATATTAAAGTATAGCACATCAAATCAATTCAAACATTCAACCAATTATTTAAATTAGATTATTTAAATTTAAATCAAACCAGATGAGTGAGATTAACTCACCTTTATCTTATTGTTTGCAATCCATTCCAAACGGCTTGTTTTCTTCACTATTTCAGACCTTGTATAAGCAAATTACATATCCTTATTAATCACTGAGGGAATAAAATTTTGTTTTAAATTAAAGTTGACTTATAAGTTTTAAATTGTTATAACTAATTAAACTTTCCCTTGGAAACCACATTCGATTTATAAAATGATCTATAAGATTTCAAAATTCTAATTTTTATATACTTTTCAACTCAAAACATTTAAAATCCCTGTTCTCATAACCTTTATCTCTATTATATTCCGGTTTAAACATTATTACACAAACAGTATATAACCTCATTTTATTTTTATTCTTTTCCAACCAGAAAATTTCTGTTTTGGACTTTATATATATTTTATTTTATTTACTTTGAAAATCATTTTATTTGATTTCCTTGAGTTCAAATCTTATTTTAATAATTAATCACACTATAATTCACATTTAGTTTATATTTACAAATTTCATTTGTATACAAATTGTTTTCTTTGTTTTTTTTAATTATGGTTTCAATATCTTATTCAATTATAATTTACATTTAGAAATCCATTTATTCCAAAATCCATTAACTTCAGATTTAAATCCTTAATTATGATTTAAAATACCTTTAACTGAAAATACCAATTTTAGATTTCACATTCCACATAATTTAACACAATTCAATTTTAAATTTCAGTATTCGGTTTTCATTTTACTTACTTACAAAGTTGAATAAATTTGTCCCCACAAATTCACTTCCAGTAAATTTTTACTTTTATTTACTAGGTTCAATTGCATTCTATTTCCATTCAATTTTTTTTTACACTTCTTTAAGTTTCCAACTTATCTATATTCCATTCCCATTTCTTTTTAATTCAGTACATTGTATTGGTTTACTATCTTATTTTGTTTCCTACTTCCTTTAATTTAAATCTTTCAAGTTGAATTTTATCTTAACAAATTCCAAATTTACAAGTTATCAAACTTATTATATGCCAAAAACATTCTTAGTTAAGATTCCAGAGTTTAAACAGTCTTTTAACATTTCATAATTCCCTTTGAAATCACCTATATCCAAAACCAAGAACACAAACTCTACCCCTCAAACAACAGAAGACTGAACTTACTTCTCCTATTCGGAAAAGACAAAACAGATGCTCTACCAAACTGCTTCCGCTGCACAATTCTGATGGATCAAGCATACTAGAAGGATGGTTCTTAGAGATAGGGTTATAATTAATCCAAATTGCTTCCATTATTAAATCATCTTCCACTAATTACTTCCAGTAATTATCAATTAATTACTTCACTAAGTAATTACACTCCATTAATGTAACAACCCGCATATTTATCAATTGTATATTTAAATATTTTATTTAAATATTTCATCGTTTGTCGGATTTTTGTCCGAAAACTTACTTTTTGCAAACAGTCGAATTGGGACTCGAGACCCCTCCCATTGAGTTCAAAACGCCGTTTGCGACCTTTTTGAGTGTAAACTTCGATATGTTTGGAGTTAGTAAAGTTTTGCTACCTTTTCACTTTGGGTTTGAGTTTGGGTTTCAGCCCAATGTTCCACCTTAAGACTCTAGCTCCACTCCAACTCTTCATTACTTCATTTCATATTCCTAACACTTCAAGCTAAAGTAAAAATGGTGGAAGAGATTGGAAATGGAAATTCCTAAGCCCTAGTTTTCTTTGCAAATCCAACTTCTAGCTCCAAATTTAAGAGAACCCATTGGTAAGCCTTTTCTTCATCTTCCCCAACTCATTCTCTCTTTGATTTCAGAAAATTCCTAAACCTAATTTGGGAAATATTTCTCTTTTAAGCTTAGAATCAAGCTTCTTGAGTTGGGATTGAAGGTGGTTGATCTTCCTTTGCTTTAGAGCTTCTTCTTCAATTGTTTGGGTTCAAAGGTGAGATTTTTATCTCACATCTAAGTCTATGATTATCTTTGATTGTTAGGTATGAATTCCTAACACTTATACATGTGCATTTGATTTTGATTGGGATTGGTTTTATGAATATTCCAAATTTTAGTGTTTTGAGTTCAAATCTTCAAAAATCATAGCTTTGTTGTTTGAACTTGCTTTTGGTGATGCATCGGAGAGCCTATAGGGCCGGGTTGTCGTTTGGCATAAATCCCTAGCGTCAGTGCTCGTTCGTTTGCGAATTGGACGAGATTGCATAGCAATCATATATGCCGGAATATTGCCCAAGCTCCAGTCGGTCGACTGACATTTCCAGTCAGTCGACTGGCTGTAGCTATTATGCATTCCGAGGGCCATCTGCAGAGCCATGGGGCTCTGTTTCCCTGTAGTCGGTCGACTGACTCTCTGAGTTCAGTCGACTGACCAGTATCCCGCGGATTTTCAGGGACTGAGTTCAGTCGACTGAACTCAGTGGGTCAGTCGACCGACCTGCTTCTATTTGTCTGCTATGCCTATTTGAGCCTAGTTTTGCTTGATTTCCAATTTATATCGATTCATTTTGATTCCTAGTTGTTGTTATCACTTTTCGACTATGATGACTTCTATTTTGGAATTTTTGGAAATATCCACTTTGATGGATTTGATATCAATTTCTTTGGAATTAATTCACGTCTTCGTATGTGAATTTTGGTGATTGATTGTTTCTACAATCATTTTTTGTGCTTTGTCACTTTAAAATACAAAGGTTTCTATACTAGTAGTAAATATTCAAGCTCTTTATAAAAGATTATTTAAACTCTATTTTCAATATCAAACTCGTTTATAAAACCGTTTTCCAACCTATTAGTATATACAAGCCTTTACCTCACTCGTATGAGAAATCTAATTAAACAGCTTAGTAAAACGAGTGGTATGAAACGCTTGTGTTTGCTTCGTCGGTTAATTCTTGGACTTGTTCGATTGAATCTCTTGTGACAATTTTCTAGTGGAGATCTACAGTTTGTTCGTAAATATTTAAGTTAAGCTAGTGGTTATGGGACATGAAGCTAAGCTCATATATTTACTAGCTTACTGTAATTGACACTTCTTGATGATCGATGATGATCATTTTATGGTTTAGACTAGCAAAGTGCGATGTCTCTTTGTCCATGTGGAGGTCCGTACCTCAATTCATTGAGCTTCGTCTCATTTCTTTGTGGGCTGGAATCCCATGTACTTTTAATGTGTTTTGATTCATTGGATGTACCGTTTGCACTACATCAATGTCTTGCTTTTGATTCATTGGATGCACCGTTTGCACTGCATCAATGTCTTGCTTTTGATTCATTGGATGTAACGGTTGCACTGCATCAATGTCTTGCTTTTGATTCATTGGATGCACTGTTTGTACTACATCAATGTCTTGCTTCTGATTCATTCATCAATGTCTTTGCTTCTGATTCATTAGATGTACCGTTTGCACTACATCAATGTCTTGCTTTTGATTCATTGGATGTACCGTTTGCACTACATCAATGTCTTGCTTTTGATTCATTGGACGTACCGTTTGCACTACATCAATGTCTTGCTTTTGATTCATTGGATGTACCGTTTGCACTACATCAATGTCTTGCTTTTGATTCATTGGATGTACCGTTTGCACTACATCAATGTCTTTGCTTTTGATTCATTGGATGTACCGTTTGCACTACATCAATGTCTTGCTTTTGATTCATTGGATGTACCGTTTGCACTACATCAATGTCTTTGCTTTTGATTCATTGGATGTACCGTTTGTACTACATCAATGACTTTGCATTTGATTCATTGGATGTACCGTTTGTACTACATCAATGTCTTTGCTTTGGATTCATTGGATGTGCCGTTTGGACTACATCAATGTCTTTGCTTTTGGATTCATCGGATGTACCGTTTGCACTACATCAATGTCTTGGCCAACCCTTTTCTTGTGATTTCTTGATTTCTATATGATGATTTTTGGAATTTATGTTTCACCAACTTTTACAATTGGCATTGTTATGTATGTCATTTATTGTGGCTTGGTGAATTAAATAAAGAATATGACATTCTTTTTGAGCTATGAGATTCGGGAGATAATTGTGTGATTTTCCTTTGTGGATTTCCTAATGTATACTTGTCGCAGTATGGCTTTTTGGTTATCATACGTTTTTACTACGTCTCTTCTTATATCTCATTTTATCTGATAATTATAGCTAGACTGATCCGTTTATTATTTTCTTTTTAAATACTACTCGGGTCAGACTGAGATTTTACAGGTGCTTCTGCTTGCCACCTAATCGGACCATCATCTGATCTTTTGGTTAACTCCTTAGCTTGTAGTTTTTGGTTGTGTACAATTTGAGATATAGACTCCTTGATGTATACATATTCTTTTGTCTAGCACTTGTATCTATTCTCTTGTGATATTGTGGATCTTGTTAGACCACTACTCTGATGAACACTTTTATGTGTTATATATATTCATATCTATTTCCGCCTTTGTGATATGAATTATCTGTGACTGATTTGTGTTATGTTTATTTCTATATTTGTTTCCGAAGAAATTATAGCCACTGTGTAGTAGCTTTGAGTTTGCGTCGGTATGTCGGATTTCCTCTTGAGATGAAATGCATGTTATATTTTATCTGGCATATCGATGCTCGCACAAAGCAAATTACACGGATGGTCGCTCCTCAACAGCCTTATTCTCCGCGCTAGTTGACGGCAGTACTCCGTAGTGTTCTTGGCTAGCGTGGGTATAGAGGTGGGGCGTCACAGCTTGGTATCAGAGCCAAACTTCGAAATAACGTAGAATAATCTAGCAAGGATCATGTCGTAAGTCCATCTTAGGAGTCGTGATTTAGGATTTTATTCGGGTCTTCGTACCGTTCTATCCTATTTTCTTTTATGATTCCTTGTTTTATCTATCAAGATTGCTTGATATTTATTTTGAGAATAACTTTTCCTCTTCTTTCTTTCTTTCTTAAAGAAGAGAAATGGTTAGATCAGGTCGTCCCAGCGCCGTTCAATCTAGTTCTACTCCTCAGGATGGAGTATTTATGTCTGCCCAGCAGCTTCTTGATCTAGTAAGGAACGCTCAAGCAGCCGGACCCATTCCAGAGCCTACTCATCCTAGATCCGGTTTTGCACGCTTGTGCAGAGACTATACCGATTCGGGTGGAAGGCCATTCATGTGATCCGAGAGTGTTATTGAAATTCAAGCTTGGCTCAAATCATGCATCGTATCTTTTCTCGCATGAACCTTTTTGATCTACATCGAGTCTAAGTGGCTTCTAGCATGCTCCAAGAAAGAGCATTAGATTGGTATGAGCTTTTAATTTTTGAAATCGTTGAAGCGGATCTCACTTGGGAGCAATTCCAGGAAAGATTCGAATTGAAATTCGTGCCGGAGGCTGAAAAAGTAACTTTAGCACGGCGTTTTATTGACCTTGTTCAAGGTGAATCTTCTGTGACAGACTATGTCGCATCTTTCGAATCTCTGTCCAAATACCGGGTCGAGTATATTAATACCCCATTGAAGAAAAATCAGTGATTTGTCTATGGCTTGAATAAGAATCTTAAGAAGCCATTACTTTTGAAACTAGAAGTTTCTTTTGATCAGCTTATTGATATCACTCTTCGTCTTGAAGAGGCCGATAATGAAGGTGATGTTGAAGTTGTGCGTGCCCAACAAAACTTCGACAATAACTTAAAGAGACCTATCAAATTCAAAGGCCCCAATTCTAATAAGAAAGGGAAGCAACAAACTCCGGTAGCAAAGACTCCTACTTCTAGTCGTGGATGATGCTACAATTGTGGTTCCACAGACCACTATGCAAGGGAGTGCCTGAAACCCCTCTTTTGTCGTTATTGCAAAGGTTCGGGTCATCTTTTATCTTTATGTCTTAAGCTTCCAAGCAAAAGAGAAGGAAAGCTGTAAGCCCCTAGCAACTCTTCTCTTGGTCAAGCTATTTTTCACTCAATCCTTGATGGCATTGTTTTATTTTGTGATCTTCTTATTTGAGTTCTTTTTGATATGGGTTCCCTATCACTGTTTTATATCAAAAGAACTTGTTGATTCTTTTTCTTTGAAAATATTTTGGGCTTGATGACTTCTTTGAGAGTTGCGAATCCGGTTGGTGGATCCGCAACACTCAATTTGCTTTTTATTGATGTCGAAATTATTTTATGTGGTTTTTCTTTCCGAGCCGATTTTTTTTTTTTTTTACTTAGGCTTCGGAATTTATTTTTGTAAGGATTGGCTCAATCGTTGTGAAGCCCATATCCTATTTTCCGTGTGGACTATTCATCTTCGACATTTTCTATCTGTAATGCAGATTTCTATTTTTTTTTCTTGAGATTCCGATTTCAAATTTTTGAAGGCATCATTTTATTCTATAAGCCCTCAAGATGGAAAAGTGTTATTTCTCTTATCTAAATAATTTGTGAAACATTTCCGGTAATTTTGAGTTTGTCTTAGGATCATCACCTAAGCAATATCTTGAGTGGTGTTTAGGTCTTTTCAGCTCGACCTTGCCACCGATTTACATTAGTTACGAGTTGCGGAGCATTCCACTTACCGCATTCCGCACTCATTATGATTCTTATGAATAACTTATTATGTCATTCAATTCGTCTAGCTTATTTCATCCATTTTATGAATAGAGTATTTTACGAATATCTCGATGATTCCATTCTAGTATTTATTGATTTTGGATGAAATTAGCAATTTAAAATTTTTGCAAATCTTTTTCATAAGATTTAGTTATAAGTATGATTTGATTTTGCTCTTAAACGAGCAAAGAATATTCTTAAAGGTTTTTAAGAAACATTCATATAGAAGATGATTTTGTGATTGTATTTCCCGTTGAGTGCTTTAAGAATTCTGGTCGATGCGCTTGATCAACGTTATCGATAGGAATTTCGTAAACGCTTTGATGAGACAATCAGACACGATATATTGACTTGTAAAATGTAAATTTTTCTAGAAAGATTTTTACATTGAGATAATTGAGATTTTGAAAGTTTTAGCTTTTTGGGAAAGAAAATTATTTAAAAGAAGTTCTTTCTTTTCGATACTCTTATTCTTGTGATTCCCGTGGGGAACCAAGACTTTATCTTTTGTACCAATGCTAATCGTATTGGTTTGGATGCCGCTCTCTTGCAAATGAGAACGTGTTATCACTTGTGCTTCTATATCGTTATAGCTTATCGAGACTAGATATGTCGCTCATGATCTAGTGCTCGCGGCTATTGTTTTTATTTTTAGAATTTGGCATCATCATTTTGGATGAGAAATTTGTTCTCTACCCCGATCATAAATTTTTGAAATATTTATTTTCTCATAAGGAACTTAATATTGGCTAGAGATCCTTGCATCTTATGACCTTGATATTCTTTTTATTTCCGGAAGGGAAATCGTGTTGCCAATGCGCTTTGTCGTAAGCAACAAGTGGTTGATTCTTTGATGTTGTCTGAATGGAATTATCTTTTTATCAAGTTCATCGGACGTTTTGATATATTCCGTTTTATTGAGCTTTATCTCATTTTTTTTATGGACTAGCGTCCGATGTTCTTTTATGGTGTTCGGTTCATCGGATGTACTGTTATTATACTACATCGATGTTCCGTCTTATCTGGATCAATGGATGTACCATTATTATACTACATCGTTGTTCCGGTTTATCGGTTCATTGGACGTACCGTTTTTGTACTACGTCAGTGTTCCAAATTATTCGAGTTTCTAGTTTCTCGGGCGTACCGTTTCTGTACTACGCCGTTGCACTGGCTCAATTTTCTTCTATTCTTGACGTTTTCTGTGTCTTTTAACTATGGAAATGCTTTTATGTTTCCTATTTTATTCTTGAGCCCGATGATATTGAGGAAATTGAAGTTTCACCAGATTTGACTTTTGATCAGCATTCTATTCGCATCATTGCTTCGGAGGTTGAGTGCCTTCGAAATAAAGATGTTCATTTTGTGAGAGTTCACTGGTTCTCAAATCCTATGGATTGCTCTTGGGAATCCAGAGAATTCACCGTGTGAACCCGTTCAGGCTAACTCTTTCATGCTCCTTATGGTGAACTTCCTATTTCAAATTTTCTTTTGTGTGGATATGCTTCTATGGTTGTTACTTCTTATTTTCTTCTTAAGTATTGCGAGGACGCAATTTCTTTAAGGAGGGGAGTCTGTAACAACCCGCATATTTATCAATTGTATATTTAAATATTTTATTTAAATATTTCATCATTTGTCGGATTTTTGTCCGAAAACTTACTTTTTGCAAACAGTCGAATTGGGACTCGAGAACCCTCCCATTGAGTTCAAAACGCCGTTTGCGACCTTTTTGAGTGTAAACTTCGATATGTTTGGAGTTAGTAAAGTTTTGCTACTTTTTCACTTTGGGTTTGAGTTTGGGTTTCAGCCCAATGTTCCACCTTAAGACTCTAGCTCCACTCCAACTCTTCATTACTTCATTTCATATTCGTAACACTTCAAGCTAAAGTAAAAATGGTGGAAGAGATTGGAAATGGAAATTCCTAAGCCCTAGTTTTCTTTGCAAATCCAACGTCTAGCTCCAAATTCAAGAGAACCCATTGGTAAGCCTTTTCTTCATCTTCCCCAACTCATTCTCTCTTTGATTTCAGAAAATTCCTAAACCTAATTTGGGAAATATTTCTCTTTTAAGCTTAGAATCAAGCTTCTTGAGTTGGGATTGAAGGTGGTTGATCTTCCTTTGCTTTAGAGCTTCTTCTTCAACTGTTTGGGTTCAAAGGTGAGATTTTTATCTCACATCTAAGTCTATGATTATCTTTGATTGTTAGGTATGAATTCCTAACACTTATACATGTGCATTTGATTGGGATTGGTTTTGTGAATATTCCAAATTTTAGTGTTTTGAGTTCAAATCTTCAAAAATCATAGCTTTGTTGTTTGAACTTGTTTTTGGTGATGCATCGAAGAGCTTATAGGGTCGGGTTGCCGTTTGGCATAAATCTCTAGCGCCATTGCTTGTTCGTTTGCGAATTGGACGAGATTGCATAGCAATCATATAGGCCGGAAAATTGCCCAAGCTCCAGTCAGTCGACTGACATTTCCAGTCAGTCGACTGGCTGTAGCTATTATGCATTCCGAGGGCCATCTGCAGAGCCATGGGGCTCTTTTTCCCTGTAGTCCGTCGACTGACTCTCTGAGTTCAATCGACTGACCAGTATCCCGCGGATTTTCTGGGACTGAGTTCAGTCGATGAACTCAGTGGGTCAGTCGACTGACCTGCTTCTATTTTTCTGCTATGCCTATTTGAGCCTAGTTTTGCTTGATTTCCAATTTATATCGATTCGTTTTGATTCCTAGTTGTTGTTATCACTTTTCGACTATGATGACTTCTATTTTGGAATTTTTGGAAATATCCACTTTGATGGATTTGATATCGATTTCTTTGGAATTAATTCACATCTTCGTATGTGAATTTTGGTGATTGATTGTTTCTACAATCATTTTTTGTGCTTTGTCACTTTAAAATACAAAGGTTTCTATACTAGTAGTAAATATTCAAGATCTTTATAAAAGATTATTTAAACTCTGTTTTCAATATCAAACTCATTTATAAAACCGTTTTCCAACCTATTAGTATATACAAGCCTTTACCTCACTCGTATGAGAAATCTAATTAAACGGCTTAGTAAAACGAGTGGTATGAAACGCTTATGTTTGCTTCGTCGGTTAATTCTTGGACTTGTTCGATTGAATCTCTTGTGACAATTTTCTAGTGGAGATCTACAGTTTGTTCGTAAATATTTAAGTTAAGCTAGTGGTTATTAGACATGAATCTAAGCTCATATATTTACTAGCTTACTGTAATTGACACTTCTTGATGATCGATGATGATCATTTTATGGTTTAGACTAGCAAAGTGCGATGTCTCTTTGTCCATGTGGAGGTCCGTACCTCAATTCATTGAGCTTCGTCTCATTTCTTTGTGGGCTGGAATCCCATGTACTTTTAATGTGTTTTGATTCATTGGATGTACCGTTTTCACTACATCAATGTCTTGCTTTTGATTCATTGGATGTACCGTTTGCACTACATCAATGTCTTGCTTTTGATTCATTGGATGTACCGTTTGCACTACATCAATGTCTTGTTTTTGATTCATTGGATGTACCGTTTGTACTACATCGATGTCTTTGCTTTTGATCCATTAGATGTACCATTTGCACTACATCAATGTCTTGCTTTTGATTCATTGGATGTACCGTTTGCACTACATCAGTGTCTTGCTTTTGATTCATTGGATGTACCGTTTGCACTACATCAATGTCTTGCTTTTGATTCATTGGATGTACGTTTGTACTACATCAATGACTTTGCATTTGATTCATTGGATGTACCGTTTGTACTACATCAATGTATTTGCTTTGGATTCATTGGATATACCGTTTGTACTACATCAATGTCTTTGCTTTTGGATTCATTGGATGTACCGTTTGCACTACATCAATGTCTTGGCCAACCCTTTTCTTGTGATTTCTGGATTTCTATATGATGATTTCTGGAATTTATGTTTCACCAACTTTTACAATTGGCATTGTTATGTATGTCATTTATTGCGGCTTGGTGAATTAAATAAAGAATATGACATTCTTTTTGAGCTATGAGATTCGAGAGATAATTGTGTGATTTTCCTTTGTTGATTTCCTAATGTATACTTATCGCAGTATGGCTTTTTGGTTTTCATACGTATTTATTACGTCTCTTCTTATATCTCACTTTATCTGATAATTATAGCTAGACTGATCCGTTTATTATTTTCTTCTTAAATAATACTCGGGTCAGACTGAGATTTTACAGGTGCTTCTGCTTGCCACCTTATCGGACCATCATCTGATCTTTTGGTTAACTACTTAGCTTGTAGTTTTTGGTTGTGTACAATTTGAGATATAGACTCCTTGATGTATACATATTATTATGTCTAGCACTTGTATCTATTCTTTTGTGATATTGTGGATCTTGTCAGACCACTACTCTGATGAACACTTTTATGTGTTATATATATTCATATCTATTTCCGCCTTTGTGATATGAAGTATCTGTGACTGATTTTTGTTATGTTTATTTCTATATTTGTTTCCGAAGAAATTATAGCCACTGTGTAGTAGCTTTGAGTTTGCGTCGGTATGTCGGATTTCCTCTTGAGATGAAATGCATGTTATATTTTATCTGGCATATCGGTGCTCGCACAAAGCAATTACACGGATGGTCGCTCCTCAACAGCCTTATTCTCCGCGCTAGTTGACGGCATTACTCCGTAGTGTTCTTGGCTAGCGTGGGTATAGAGGTGGGGCGTCACAATTAATTACATAAAGTAATTATTATCAAATCATCCAATGTTTTATTGTTAATGAAGGTCATTAACTTAAGATTATTTAATAATTAATTAATGTGATTAATTTTAATAATTAATTAGATTAATTAATTAATAATAATAATTTGTGAAATTGTTTATGTATAATTACTTAATGGAAGTAATTAAGGAATTAATTACTAAATGTAATTAATTGAGTTTAATCTGATTGGTTTAAATTAATGTAATTAGAATATTGATTAATAATTAGAGATTAATTAATCAAGTTATTAAGAATTAATCGAGTTACAGTTAACACTTAATTAATTAAATAATTAGGATTAATTAATGGATTATTAAAGATTAATTAATTTGAAATTAATGTGATAAAAGTAAGTTTAATTACTTAAGAAAAGTAATTAAAGAATTGTAAATTGTTAATAAAGGTCATTAACTTAAGATTATTTAATAATTAATTAATGTGATTAATTTTAATAATTAATTAGATTAATTAATAATAATCATTTATGAAATTGTTTATGTATAATTACTTAATGGAAGTAATTAAGGAATTAATTACTAAATATAATTAATTGAGTTTAATGTGATTGGTTTAAATTAATTAATTAATTAAGTTTAATTAATTTAAACACTGAATGATTTGATAATAATTACTTTATGTAATTAATAGAGTGTAATTACATAGTGAAGTAATTAATCGATAATTACTGGATGTAATTAGTGGAAGATGATTTAATAATGGAAGCAATTTGGAAAATGTGATATCTCGGAATTTTTGGCAATATAAATTTAACAATCTGTGTTAAAAATTAAATTGATTTAACAATTATTGTTAATAAGATTTGAATTGATTTAATAATCCAAATTAAATAAATATTTAATTAGTAGATTTTATCTTTTAAAGCTAATAAATGGGTTTCTATTTATAATGTAAATATTTGGAATATATTGTAAATAGATAAGCTTTGTTTTAAATTTAATAAATAAAAACATATTTTCTAATTCTAATATTTTTTGTAATTTGGAAATTTGATTTATTTAATATTAATATTTTTAAAGCTATTTAATAAGTAAATATACGGTTTTAGTTTGTTAAGTTTAAATTTCTTTAATTGATTTTAGCTTAAGTTTAAATTTAAATTAATTAACAAAATAGTTTGTTCTAAATATAGGTTCATAATATAAGTAATTTATTAATAAAGAGATAATTTATTTTATAAATTACTTTAATTTGGTAAATGAGTTAATTTTAAAATAATAATAATGTTATATGTAAATCTAGACTTTAAGTAGGATATTATTTTCAAATTGATTTTTTTTCAAATTGAATTAAATTTTTATTTGGATTTCAAAGGAGATGATATATATCCTAATATATATTTTGGATTTAAAAGTATGACAAAAATGATTTTGTATAAATATAGTTTGTTTATTCTATTTCTTTCAAAAAGAATTCTTATTTATATAAAATTTGAATAAGTATATGGTTATTAGAAAATTAATTAATAAAAAGCTTTATCTATTTATAAATTCATTTTTGCATGTAAAATTACATTTGTAAGTTAATAAAACCATCTAAGCACATGTGTTAACATGTTAATTATGGAAGTTAACAAGTGTCATGTTGTATTTTTATTTTCCTTGGATTTTTAATAAATCATAAATTTAGTTGTATAAACATATACATCTTCCATTCTTTTTCTTTTTCTCATTTTCAATTCTAAACTAAGAAAATGTTCAGCTAAAACTTATTACTCTAAAACAATCCTCAAATCAAAAAAGAAAATCTGAGAATCAAAACCATTTTCCTCCAAAATTTGTAATCATCCTCATATCAAAATACAAATCAAAATCTCTGTAACCTGTTCGCATGCAAATCAAAATCTGAAGCATGTGCATCATTTTTTCCATTTCAATCTGGAGCAAGCAAAACCCTGTAACATCTTAAAAACTGTAGCCTGCATTTTCAAATTAAAACAAGATCAAGTTTGCATGCAAGTTTAAAAGCAAAAAGCATTCAAGTTTAAAGTTTCAAGGCATTCAGCACTCAAGTTTTAAAGCAAAAAGGGATTTCAGTTTTGAAGAGTTCAAAAGAGCTGTTTTTTTTTCCAAAAAGGATGCTCTGTCTTCTGTTTTAGGTGAGTAATTTCACTTTTAAAAACTTAAAGTATAATTCAGTTGCATGCTAGATGTTTAAAATATGTATGTTTATGTATATATATGGTTGTACCTCTGGATGTATGATGCATGCCTGTTTGTTTTTCAACAGAATCTACTCTGTTATAGTTTCCAGTTCTTGATTTGTTCAAATTCAAATATCTTGATTTAATCACTGTTTAAATTTGAGTTTCAAATGAAACTTATTAGTTTAATTATAAACTTTAGTTTAGAATTTTACTTAAGTTAAAATAACTTTAAATTATCACTGGAACCCAAATTAAATGATCAAGTTTTAAAATAAGTGAAAATTTTAATATCATAATTTATTGTTTCAGGGTTAGAATCCGAGGCATTATACAAAATAATGATTTTTAAAAGAAAAATCATAATTTCTAGTGTTAGAATTTGGGAGTAGTTCTGGAGTGTCTGGTTTGTGCTTTTTGGGTTGCCTCTGTTGATCCAAATGATCGGAGAGGTCAGGATCTTCAGTGATAATAGTGGAGGGATCGTAGTTCATAGGAAAATTATCTGGTGATGGTGCATTTCAATATGGAGGTGGTGGTTGGAGTTTTGAGTCTGGAACCCTAGTTTTTTAATTAGTTTTGGTTAATCGATCACCATGGCTAGTAGGAGTGTTCGAGTGTTACGAGGTTTTGGAGGATGATAGCTTGGTCGTTGGCGAATGTGTGGCCGGAGTCACTGTCATTCTGGTGGCCGGAGTTGTGGGAGCGAGCTGTTTCCAGGTTTTGGTTGAATGAGGTTCCACTTGTTCCAGGTTTGGGTTTTTAAACTCGAATTTGATTTCGAGTTTGCAGCATCAATGTGATGGTCGGGATCGAGTTAGTAGTTGATCGCCGGTGTGCTAGGTGTTTTGGTGATGGCCAGAAGGTGGCCGGAGGCACTGTGCATGTGCACAGTGCACTGTGGATTCTCCGGTGAAGTTTGGTTAGTGGGATTGGGTAGTCTCGAGTTTTACTCGAAGCTGTTTGGTGTGTTACTCGAAGTAGTGTGGGGTTGAACTCGAAGTCATTTAAGGTTGGCTCGAGTAAATGTTTGTTTACATTTTTAAAAGAAAAACCTTTTCTGTTTTTATATTTAAAAATAAAATTTAAAATGTAAATCAAAGTTTTAAACTAAGTTTTAAACCTGAGTTAGAATCTGAATTCAGGTTAGTTTAAACCTTAGTTTTGAAATTTAAATTGGTTTTAACAACTTTTAAGGTTTAAGTGAATTTGGTTTGAATTTAAACTGAAAAGTTTAAATTGTAAAATAGAGATTTAAAATAAGTTTAAATATAAGTTTTAAAATCTGGAATTTGAGTTTGAATTTCAGTTTTTAAAATAAAATAAAGTTTTTAAATTTAAATTGTTTAACTACTTTAAAAAATGGTGAAATGATTTGAAATTTAAAATGAAGTTTAAATGTAAGTAAGTTTTTGAACCTAAGTAATCTGGAATCAAAATTTAATATGTATTCCAATTTTGAAATAAATGGAAGTTTTTAAATTTAAAATGATTTAAACAATTTTGTTTGTTAAAGTGTATTTTTAAATTGATTTGAATTTAAAAATGAATTTGGTTTTAAATTCTTTTGAACTTCTTTTATAAAACGAATATTTCTTTAACTTGTGAGATAAAAAGGTTTTTGAATTGTTTTTAAACTTTGTTTAAGTTAAGTTTGTATTCATTTTAAAATCTTAAATTTAAAATGAAATTTAAAGTAAATATGAAAGCAAATTGTTTTTAAATTCTTGATTAAGTAAGAAATGTTTTATCTTTAAGTAAATAAAGATTTAATGATTTGTAATTATTAAGATAATTGAAATGGATAATTAATTTATTTAACTAATTAATTATTTGGATTAATTAAATAAGTTATTAAAGGTTTAAAATTAATTAATTAAGGTTTAAGTTAAATAATTAGGAATAATTAATTTGTAATTAAGGATTTTTAATTAAATTTTAATTAATGATTAAAGATTAATTAATCAAGTTATTAAGGATTAATTAAGTTATAGTTAAACTTAAACTTAACTAAATAATTAAAGCTTAATTAGTTGATAATTAAAGGTTAATTAGTTGATAATTAATAATGATTAATCTAAGGAAAGTAATTAAAGAATTGTTAATGGATAAGGTCATTAACTTAAGATTATTTAATAATTAATTAATGTGATTAACTGTAATAATTAATTAGATTAATTAGTTAATAATAATCATTTGTGAAATTATTTAAGTTTAATTACTTAATAGAAGTAATTAAAGGATTAATTACTTAATGTAATTAATTGAGTTTAATGTGATTAGTTTAGATTAATTAATTAATTTTAATTAATTTAAACACTGGATGATTGATAATAATTACTTTATGTAATTAATGGAGTGTAATTACTTAATGAAGTAATTAATTGATAATTACTGGATGTAATTAGTGGAAGATGATTTAATAATGGAAGTAATTTGGATTAAATTACTTTGTATAGTTAATCAAGGGATTAATTAAGATATTTAATTAAGGAGTAATTTATTTATTTATTTAATGTAGTAATTAAGGGTAGTTAATTACTGAATGTGATTAATCCAAGGTGATTAATAATTGTGGTTTAATTAAAGATTAATTACTTAATGTAATTAATTTAAATAAAGTAATTAATTAAAATGTTATTAGAAATCATTAATTATTATAATTAATGATGTAATTAAGGATTAATTAAGATTAATTAATCAATAATAAGTGATTAAAGATAATTAATTAATGTAATTAATTAAGGATTAATGTAATTAATTAAGGATTAATGTAATTAATTATAATTAATTAATTAATGAAGTAATTAAATGTTAATTACTGTATTTGGTTAAGAATAGTTAATTTGTGAAATTAATTAAAGGATAATTACTTGAATGTAATTAAAAGATAATCAGTCAAGGGTGATTAATTAAGATGGATAATTAAAGATAAAGTAATTAATTTAATTTACTTTAAATTAATTAGAGATGAAGTAATTAATTTAATTCATTTTAATTAATTATAGATGATATGGTTAAGTAAGTCATTGCTTATGTATGAACGAATGATATTGGTTGCCTTGAATGGTTTGAGATCTCTGCTATGAGATAAGTAATGCTGTGTGATATGGATGCTTTGGTTGCATTGAGATGATATTATGAATTATCTATTTGTGATGATAATACGAATTATCTATTTGTAATGATAATGCGGATTATCTGCTTATGATGATAATGTTGATTATCTATTGTGAATACGTGAATTATCTATCTGTGTGTGTATAGATAATAGAATTGAGTTGTTTTAAGCTTTAAAACAACTTGGCCTTAAAAGGTACATTTTGGATTTCAATGAGACCGGGATCGGGTTTCCAGATTTGGATATCCGAAAACCATATCGATACAAATTAACGATAGGTCGTGAATCTAAAGTGAAGATGAATATTCAGAGTGGAAGGGTTATCGTCGTTAACTCTGAGGGTGATTCCAAATTGAGTGTAGCGAGATAATGCCTTGGGTTTCGTTCGAACCCGGAACAAACTTGTATAGATTGAATGCTTTCAGAACATCGTCAGGTGGACGATGAGCATTCTAAGTGATGTGTTCTGATAAGGTAATCGCAGCCTCAAGCCTCATCAACCGGGAATGGCTAAAACAGGGGAGGTGCAACAAGGCTAAGTGGGTCATGCCCAAGTAGGACGAGATTTACCCCTGTCTAGATGTCACTTTTATTTTGGCTGTGTGTTGCGGTTGCTGATCACAACTACGGGGTGGTCTTGTTCGGGGCTGTTCAGTAAGGAATGGTTCTGGGTTTGTGTTGTAGGGGATTAGGAGTAATCCTCGGTACGTTGATCTAGGCCACGTACTGTGACGGGCAGTACCCCAGTAGCCCTGCCATTGTATGGAATCCAAAATCCAATAAGTGCCATCGGTTTTGATTGTATTACCCACTTTTGTGGCTAGTAGCTGGAATTTAATCATGTAACAGTTTCAGCTATTTCTTATTAACTTGAAACCCTAGATCCTATCACAATATCACTGGATTTCCTATCAAATGTTTTGGTTCGCGTAAGGTAAAAACTTACCCATGTTTATGTGTGGGAAGTCTTACGTGATACCTTTTGTTTTCAAAGGTTTTTCAAAGTTAAGTAACCTTAACCTGTTACTCACACCAGACCCATGTCTGACCCGGAGTTTATTTCTGATTTCTTAAAATCTTGGGTACTCAAATTTTTATGAGTAGCCAAGGGATTCAGGTTCGCTTTGACGAATTGTGGACGAACAATGGAGCAGGAGGCTTCTGCGTTATAGTTATATATAGTGTTCCGCTGTGTTGGTATCTCTGAGTGGTTTCTTTGTATTATATTGAGTTGTAATAACTAGATAGGTGTTTATAACTGTCTAGTATGTGATGTATAATCTGTGTAACTCTGATAGATGTTGTATACTATGTAATACTTATGTTATTAATATAATTTATTCATTCCGCTGTTGAGATGCTGATATTGTTTCTTATTTCTTCTCTATCTTTTCTCTTTCTATCCCTTTCTTTCTTAATTCATGATGCGTCTTTCTAGTCTTAGGAAGATGTGTCGTGAAAGTTGGTATCAAAGCGCTAGGTTGAGTGAATACCTAGGCTTTGGAGTGATTTCTTCTTGAGAGAGTGTATTTGTATTTTTAACATATATATATATATATATATATATATATTATTTCTACCTATACGTTGGGTTACCTGTTCGGTTTTTTCCAATATAAGTTATAAAGGTAGATAAGGTAGTGGTGTGTGTAATACGACTACTACATTGGTTGGAGTTTGAATGTTTGAGGTTGAAAGTGTATTTGTCGAGACTGTAGACCTAATACCGTCTCGAGTGAGCTTTGCAGCTTGGTGTAAGGATTTCATTGATCTCTGAAGGAAACCTTTTAAAGGTTCGGAGTCTATCTTTGAAGTTGGAAGAGTAGAGTTTGGATCTGTCGGTTTGGCAGAAGTGATTGATGGTATCTTGATACCTCAGGAAGTAGTAGCTGCGTGATGAGATGAAGTGATTATGGATGTGTCCGAAGATGTTTCTTTGGAAAAAGTATTAGGAAGTGTGTCCGCTTCGGTGTTGTGGCTGAGTTCAGCAGGGTGTTTCTATTTGGGTTGAGGTCCAAGTTTCTCGAAGAGCTTTGGATTAGGAAGTCATTGACATTGGTGTCAGCAGTGCGGCTCGGAGTGTTCTGTATGCCGGCAAGGAAGTTTTCTGGCTGAGCAGTTTTTTCTAGAGGTGGAGTTCAGAAGCAGCAGAGTGGATCCATTTCTTCGATGGATGGGCTCGATAAGCATAAGCTATTCTGATTGGTATAAAGAGAACAGTTTTCTTTGGAATTAGGCTGGGTTGATCGCGAAAGTGACTTGCGATAGTTGAGTGTTCTCTTGGGTTATCTTTGCATGAGATCGAAGCATCTCTTGAGAGTAATTCTGATGGTTCAAGCTTTGTAGAAGGATGGTTCCTAGAGATAGGGTTTGGTGAAGCTGCTCAGGATTGGTAGAACTTTTGAGTTTTCTTTTATGGATCCATGGAACCATAATATTTCTGGAATGTGTTGTCCGGTCTGTGCTCATGTTCTTCATCAGCATTTTCTTCTATTCCAGATCAGAGTTGTGCAGCGGAAGCAGTTTAGGAGTGCATCTGTTTTGTCTTTTCCGGATAGGAGAAGTAAGTTCGGTCTTCTGTTGTTCGTGGAGTAGAGTTGTGTTCTTGGTTGTTGGTTGATCTTGAGAGGATCATTTTGATGGGTTGATTCTAGTCTAGTTTGTTTCTAGTGGAATCAGTAAGGGTTGAGCTGATCAGGAAGGATGTAGGCAGACCAGGATCGTTCGAAGGATCTTTGAGGATAAGAGACGGGGGAATTTGGATTCCAAAGTCGGAGATTTGATTTTGGATAAGTGTTTGGTCTACAGGATTGAATTGCCAGTTTGGATAATAGGGATTCGGTATGTTTCACATATCTCTTAGGGAGTACGTGTATGATATATTTCTGGTTATGGAACCAGCAATTCAGGAGGTTTGGTAGTTGAGTCAGACTTGTCAGTGGTCTAATATCCTGTTCAGTTTTGTAGATTTAGATGAGTAGTAGCTCTATAGCTTAGTAGTTTTAATTGTCTGGATTCTGAAGAGCGAGTATCCCGGTATTTATACTAGAGAAACTTGAGGAAATTCTATTCAGAGTTTTTTCTGGATAGTTAGATTTGTTTGATTATGTAAATTGGTTGCTATGATTGTTAGCATAATGATTGATATATGCTTGTGTTTTAAAATTAAATCTTTAATGAGATTATTAAATTACCTTTGTTTTAAATTTTGGGGACAAAATTATTTTAAGGGGGGAGGAATGTGATATCTCGGAATTCTTGGCAATATAAATTTAATAATTGTGTTAAAAATTAAATTGATTTGATAATTATTGTTAATAAGATTTGAATTGATTTAATAATCCAAATTAAATAAATATTTATTTTGTAGATTTTATCTTTTAAAGCTAATAAATTGGTTTCTATTTATGATGTAAATATTTGGAATATATTGTAAATAGATAAGCTTTGTTTTAAATTTAATAAATAAAAACATATTTTCTAATTCTATTATTTCTGGTAATTTGGAAATTTGATTTATTTAATATTAAGCTTTTTAAAGCAATGTAATAAATAATTATATGGTTTTAATTTGTTAAGTTTAAATTTTTTTAATTGATTTTAGCTTAAGTTTAAATTTAAATTAATTAACAAAATAGTTTGTTTTAAATATAGGTTGATAATATAAGTAATTTATTAATAAAGAGATAATTTCTTTTATAAATTACTTTAATTTGGTAAATAATAATGTTATATGTAAATCTAGACTTTAAGTAGGATATTATTTTTAAATTGATTTTTTTTTTAAATTGAATTAAAGTTTTATTTGGATTTCAAAGGAGATGATATATATCCTAATATATATTTTGGATTTTAAAAATATGACAAAAATGATTTTGTATAAATATAGTTTGTTTATTCTATTTCTTTTAGAAAGAATTCTTATTTATATAAAATTTGAATAAGTATATAGTTATTAGGAAATTAATTAATAAAAAGCTTTATCCATTTATAAATTCATTTTTGCATGTAAAATACATTTGTAAGTTAATAAAACCATCTAAGCACATGTGTTAACATGTTAATTATGGAAGTTGACAAGTGTCATATTGTATTTTTATTTTTCTTGGAATTTTAATAAATCATAAACTTATTGTAACATCCCGGATTTTTAAGCCATTGAATTTTGAACATTTAATTCATTTTAAATGTTTAATGTGGATTCTTAATTGATTTTGAAATTGAATGGATTCGGGTTCAATCAATGAAACGACCTAAGGGTTCAATCTAACGACCTAAGGGTTCACGCGACCTAACACAATGGCTGAGCGACCTAACTAAGTGCGCGACCTGGTGGGTAAGGAGGTCGAGCGACCTAAAGTTCTTTGCGACCTAACGAGGTAGAGGGGACACGCGACCTAAAGGTACGCGACCTAAGAAAGCACGCGACCTATCGGCAATAAGGATCGAGCGACCTAACGGCAACATGGGTCGAGCGACCTAACTTTGCCGCGACCTATAAATATCACGACCTAAGGCCACAACGACCTAAGAAATAAAGGGGAGCGACCCAAAAGAGGAAGGGTTTAACGACCTAAGCAGTGAAGAGGCCAAGCGACCTAGCGTGGTCAACGACCTAAAAGGGTTCGCGTCCTAAGAAAGTGCGCGACCTAAAGCACACGCGACTTACGACCTAAGGAAAGCAGGCGACCTAACTCCACACACAAGGCCTAACGACCTAAGAGTTAAACGACCTACGACCTACGCCACCAACTCACGAGCGACCTAAAGCACACGCGACTTACGACCTAAGGAAAGCAGGCGACCTAACTCCACACACAAGGCCTAACGACCTAAGAGTTAAACGACCTACGACCTACGCCACCAACTCACGAGCGACCTAAGTACTAGGTCGTGAACGACCTAACTTCGAACACACGAAAAGTGGTCAGAACGATCTAGGAGCTATCTCGTACGCGACCTACGACCTAAGACCCACACGACCTAACTCCGAACGACCTAAAAATGGCCAGAACGACCTAAATGCAGAAATTTCGCCAAAACGCCAAAAATCGGAGTTTTTCGCCAATCCAATCCAAACCAAAAGCAAATATTCATGCTAAAGTGATAGGGAATCATTCCCAACAACCCAAGATAGTTATAGACAAGAATGTGAGTTAAAAATCTCACCTTTGCACCAAATATCAATGAAAATGAAGTTTTAAGCAAGCAAGAATCAATCCTTCTTCTATCTAAGCACAAGAAGCTTGAATCCAATGTCTTCTTCTTGAATTTGGAGTAGAAAGATGGATTGCAATTGAATTTGGGTTTTGGAATTTTAATTTCCCATTCCCTCCACCATTAATGCCAAAGCTTGATTAGTTAGGAAATTAATGAAGAGTGAGGAGAACAGGGTTGGAACTTGGGCTTAATAGGCTAAACTAACCCAAAGTCCAAAGCGGGAAAAGTTAGTGAAATTTCACTAACTCCAAACCTATCGATGTTTATACTTAAAAAAGTTGTAAACGGCATTTCGAACTCAATGGAAGTGGTCTCGAGTCCTAGTTTGACCGTTTGCAAAAAGTAGCTTTTCGGACCAAAATCTGGTTAACGAGTTAATATTTAAATAAAATATTTAAATACAAACTCGATAAATATGCGGGTTGTTACACCGGCCTTGTGTTGCAGGGGATCGAGAGTGGTCCTCGGTGTGGTGATCTAGGCCCCGTACTGTGACAGGTGGTACCCCAGTGCCTAGTCATTGTTGGAAATCCATTCTCCCTACGTGCCTTGTACGAGTTTTGTTTGTATTACCCACTTTGTGGCTAGTAGCTAGAATTTAATAGATGTAACAATTTCAGCTATTTTATAAGTATTTGAATATAGACCCTATTATAATATCAGAGGATTTCTATAAAAAAAAGTGTTTTAGCTATCGTAAGGTAAAAACCCGACATGTTTATTTGTGGCGTGGTCTTACGAGATGCTTTTGTTTTCAAAGGATTTTGAAACTTTAATAATCAATTTGGATGCATTATTACCAGCTGGTATTCCACACTGACTCGGGTGTTATTTCATTATAATGCTCGGGTCAGACCGAGTATTATATATTCAGGACAGGATGCTATGGAGCAGGAGAGGAGCTGGAGTCCGAGACGTATTATCAGTACCTATATATGTTCCGTTGCTGTGATTGTATGGATTTGTCTGAATGGTAAATATTGTGTGTATGAGATACTATTATGATATGATGTATAAAACAGTTATAGATTTCATTTTGTGTAAAGTTCTATATTTACTATTATATTTTATTCCGCTGCGACTGTGAGATTCTGATATTGTTTAGTTTCTTCTTCTTCTATCTCTTCTTCTTTAACCCTAATGGTTCGTATTTCTGTTCCACTTAAGTTAATTGATGTAGAATAGTGTTGACTCAAGGGGTACGGATTTGCGGGCTGTCACACTTGGTATCAGAGCTTAGGTTGGCGACAACCTTGGATTTGGTGGGGAAATTACTCATTAAACAGAGTCAATAGTACTCTATAATGAGTTGAGTGTAATAATAGCTATGAGAGCTTACTTGTTAGTGCATATAAAAATGTTTTTATACTGTGTTGACTTATCGGTTGAGTGTTTATGAATTCTGGTCGGTGCGGGAAGTACAACCGTATCGATAGGGGTTTCTAAACTCTTAAACAAGATAAACCGACATAGTATTGTTTTAAAGTGGGTAAATGAAATAATTTTACCCAAATTATATTTTGATATAAAAGAAATAATTTTCTGAAATTATTATATATATATTTGGTTGATTGGTTATTAATACAATAATTAAATAAGAATCCAAAATTTAATCTTAAATTAGAAATGGTTGTAATCAAATAAATTTTATAGGTATAAATTATATAAAGGAAGAGTAACTAAATTTAAACTAAACCAGAATTTAAACCCAGAAGTTTTAAAAAGGATTTTAAATGTATTGAAAACAAAGTTTGGAAATTTAAAATCCTGGGAAAGTTTGAAATGTTTGCTAAGGTGTTTGAAGGCAATATTGGAATATTGATTTAGGAAGTATTTTTGAATGGGAACTGTTTTGAAATGAATGTGGAAAAGTAAGGGAGCACTGAACTTACTTCAGTCGCTGGAAAATAATCCTGATGATGCTGGCCACATCATTAGAATTCATTTTCGAGTTTCTAAAGTGATGGATTGCTTCCCTAGTACTTGGTTATGATATTGTTTGAACCTGTTGGGTATAATAGTTGTTTTGGAATTTGGGATTTGATTTGAATGTAAAATGGGAATATGTTGATTTATATTTCAAATCGGTTTCGAAATTTGAATTCTGGGAATCCTGTTTAAATTAAAATGTAAAATTGAAATAAATCAACAATAACCTTGAAAGTAAAGTTGATATTAATAAGGAAGAAATGAAAATTTTAATCCTGAAATTGAAAATTTAACTTGAGTATATGGAAATGAATAAAATATATTGAAGTGAATAGTAAATTTGAATTTAACTTGGGGTAAGTTAAATAATTTGGACTTAGAATTGAATTGAATTGGGTTAAATTAAAATGTAAGCTGACTTTGAAATGGTGGGTCATTAAGAAATAAATTGTAAGTGTTATGCTTATAATTTGAAATTGTGGATTTACACTTGTGCAAGGAATTAAATTTAACTTGAGGAAATGGAAGTGAATGAAATTTATTGAAGTGAATAGAAAATTTTGAATTTAATTTAAGAGAAGTTAAATTAAAGTGGGAATGAAAATTGAATTAAAATTTAATGATTGAATTGAATGTAAATTGAATGTAACATGGTTATAGTTGTGAGTTATAATTATATAATGAAAACTTATATCCTTAAGCTATTTCTATAATTTGAAATTACAATTATAAAATGGAAGGAGTTGAAATGGTGTAGTGGATTCAAATCTAAATCTTAAATGAAATATAAAGTGACATGAGGCAAAGTAAAATATAGATGGGTAAATGGACTTTGAATGGTAAATAAGATTTTAGACGTATCCATTGGAAACTAAATGATAAATGGAAAGGTAAATTTGGACTCGGATTTAATTTAATTAAGGTAACAGGGAATTGATTGAGATTTGGATTGAATGGAAATCAAAATCCAGTGGAGTAATAAATAATCTTGAATGGAATTGAAGTTTTATTTTAAATGATATGGTGAATTCAAACTTAATCTAATGAAATGTAAATTGAAATAAGGTAAAGTGAGAGATTAAAGATGTGAATAAACTTAAGTTTGTAAATAAGTTTTGAACTTGTATATGGAGAATTAAAATTAATTGAATTGGATTTAACATCAATCGAAGGAAATTGAGATGGATTGGGATTTAATTAAAAACAAGATTCAATTGTGTTATGAATAAAACTGAATGTAATTAATTTCATATTTAAGATAGTAAAGGTAATGGTATAAATTCAAGATGGCTAAATAAATTTGGGTGAACTTGAATTAGAATTGGGAAAGAATTAAATTTAAAGAAAATTTAATTCAGGGAAGTTAAAATGATATTGTGTAAATAAAATTTTAACTCAACTAAATCCAAAGGAATTATCTGAGAATGAATTTAGCGTAAGCTGAATTAAATAAAGAGAAGCTTGAAGACGAATTTAGTGTAAACTTGATTAAATGAAATTTGTATCGGCTTGGATGAAATTTTGATGGTTTGTTAAGAAAATTTTGAAAAGAAAAATAATTTAAAACCCAGTTTTAGTATGGAATTTAAATTGTGGCAATAAAAAGTTGAGAGTGTGAATGAATAATGGAATTAGATTATAATAGTGATGGTTTTAATTGTAAATAAATTCCAATGAGTGAAATAATTTAAAATGGTCCCTTTGTTAATAAAATATATCTAAAAATGGATTGAATAAATAAAAAAAATGCATTAAAATTTGTAAATGGATTGGAATTTGATTGAATGGTAATCAAATGAAAATGAAATAAAAATTGATATAAGAAGGTAATGAAAATATTGTGGAAGAACTTAAGCAAACTGAATTAAAAATTGTGGTCGAGCTTTATAATGTTGTCTTGGATAAATTTTGTTTAGGTAATAAAATTGAATTGCAAGTGAAATGGTATTAATTAATTATTGTGATAAATAAGGATGTATGGGTTGTCAACAATCCAGAATGGGATGATATTAATATAAACTTAAACTAAATGATAAATTTGAGGTAACAATAGGAATGTGATTTAAAAATTGTAATGAATAATTCCAAATGGAATGAAATTAATACAAATTTAAAACTAGAATTAATTTTAATGGTTATAAGCTTAAGTGGTGATTATTTTTGCTTGAATGACATGAAAATTTGCATGTATTCAGGATTGAGTTGTTTAAAAAAAAGAGCAAATGGAATTGGTTTTGAATTAATTGGAATAGATTGGAACTTTATTAAGTGATTTTGCATATGAATGGAAATGGATCATAAAAGAAATGCAAATGTTTCAAGTTTAAAATAAAATTTGATTATAAATCAAATTGGGAATGTAAGTTAAAGTAAAGAAATGCAAGTAAGGCATATGTTAATCATATTGAAATAGAAATGAATTGGTTGTAATAAATATGAATGGTATATAGTAAACTTGAATGTAAATCATTCAAGTGAAATAAAATGAAGTTGGTTTGGATGAAAGTAGAATGGGCTAAAATCTTAATAAATGGATTTGAGTATAAATGTAAGTGAGTTATACTAGAAATGCAAATGTAACAAATTAAAATGAAATTTGTTTGGTGAATCAATTCGAAAATTGGGTAGAGTATGAATTGAAATAGCGAAACTTGTATGTAAATCCTTTATGTGAAATAAAGTGGGATTTGGCATTAGAAAAGGAAACTTTATGCATGTTATAAAATATGGTTTACTTATGAAACCATGCAAATTGTTGATTTGATTATGAAATGGATATGTTTGGCTTACATTTATATTGGAAATGTTGTTAAAATGTTCATATCTTTGAAAACTGATGAGTTTGTTGAGTAAGTACAGGTACGGGAGGCGTTCGAGAGAGTTGGAGCACGTATATGCGTTATATTAGCCGCTTTCTTTAAAATTTGCTAAAAAGGAACGCCTACGCAAATATAATTGGGAAATAATATATATATATATATATATATATATATATTGTGATATATTTTGGTTTCCGACAGTGTGGGTCGATGTATATATATTTATCTGTATTGCGATATCGCGAAAGCTCCTCCGTGCAGGGGAGACTTTGCCAAAAGTTTTCAGAATTTTTGGGAGTTAGAAAATTTTTGGGATTTTGGAATTTTTTTTATTAACTAGTAAAGTTATTTTGAAACAATGTTGCCACAAAAGCTTTTGAATGTAGATGAAGCAAAAGAATGTGGGATTGGGCTGACGGGTTTTGGAAAGTGAATATAAGCTTTAACTAAGCAAATTGAGTAAGTAAATAGGATGGAGGGTATTTCCTACCTTAGCAAATTTCAGGGACGAAATTTTTATAAGGGGGGAGGAATGTAACATCCCGGATTTTTAAGTCATTGAATTTTGAACATTTAATTCGTTTTAAATGTTTAATGTGGATTCTTAATTGATTTTGAAATTGAATGGATTCGGGTTCAATCAATGAAATAAGCTACAATTTTCCCGGTTGAATTTGAATAATGGAAAATACTAATTAAATATTCGAAATTGAGATAAAAGGTAAGTCTGGATGTAAATAGTGATAATAATGGTTTTAAAAATTTATTTTGAGTTATTTGAGTGAAAATAGTGTGGTGGGAATTTTAGATGAATTTTAAAGTTAATAAGTTATTATTTGGATTTTTATATTAATTTAAAAATGAATTTAATATTATTAAAATGCAAAATCAGATTTTGGGTCCGGAATGAGCCAGAATGATTTCTAATGTGATTATATATTTTATATGATTTATTATTAAGTTATTAAAAATTTTAAAAGTGAAATTTTAAGTGCTTTCGTCAATTTTGAGAATCGCCCGATTTAATAGACGAGTTAAAATAGCCTTCCGGGGCACAGTCTCGGAATACGACGAAACTAGTTCCGTTGGATCCGTAATAATTAGTTATTATCGGATTTCAATTTTCGTAGCAATCGGAGTTGTCGTTTGACCGTAGCAGCTCGAAACGCATAGAAATCGATTTAACCGATTTAATTTTAAATTGATCGTTTAATTCCATAACGCGCACATATGACCGAATTTGCTTACGAAACCTAATCCATTGTGTCCGGAACGCGGAAAAACCTTAGGAATGCCTGTCGGCACGTGTGTTTTGGAGTTCGTTTGCAAATGTTCATTAAAATTGATTTTAATATTAAAATAATATAATAAGGGTTTAATATATATATATAGAATTAGGGGCTGAAACCCTAATTGCCTTCAAAGACGCCGCTATTTTATTTCATGGCCGAAATTTGTTCGCCTTCCACCTTAGATCTATCACAATCCGTCGAATTTTAGGAGATTCGTTCAACTACAAAGACGAAGAGCTCCCCGAGCTCTACGAGTTGTGCGGTAGTGATCGTGTTTGGAGCGACGAGATGGGAGAAATCACGTTGGGAAGGCCGCATGTTCGTGCTTGAAGTTCGCGATGGAGAGGGGGCCGAGCTTGGAGATCTTCTGGCCGAGGGTGGAGCTGAGGGTGGCGAGCGAGAAGAAGGTGTTGGATCGTCCTCTAAGCAATCGTAGGTGGTGCGGCCTCTAGCCCTAAGTGACGAAGATGGGTTCGGTTTTGGTTTGTAGGTCGAGCGTGAGGAAGAAGATGTTTGCTTGCGGCCGTGATTTCCTGTTCTGGAACGTGGGGATAGATTGTGTTTGGTATGAAAAAAAAGAAATTTGTTTTCAAATTATATTCAAACTTTAATAATTCATAACTTGTGCATACGTATTCAGAATTCAGTGAATTAGGAAGCGCCGGAATCGCAGAGACACGATCTACGCAATGGAGCAGTTCCGGAATTTTTCTGAGAAGGTGAAAATTTTGCATTAAATCGAACGTGGTCGATTTAATGTAAAATTTGAATGCTCGACGTTCCGAATCTCAAGGTGAGTTATTCTCATTCACATCTGGATGCTAGCTAATTTAAATAGTTAATATTTAAATATCCGTGTGATTGGTTGAATATAATTGTTGTTATCAGTCTGGATTGATATTTATATACGTGATGTGATAATATTTGTGATGCAGGGAAAAACAGGTTGGAGGGATCCAACTGGATTCCTCACGATGTAGTAATTATTTTTATAATTGGTAATGATGGCTGTTTATATGTTGTGATTGATAAATTAGAAATTAAACTGTACTGTGATGTTGTTGGATAAATTATAAATCCAGAATTTAATTATAAAGGGAATAAATTGGGGTTTTTAAAGAAATAAAAGAAATTGTTAAATAAAGAATTTAAAGAAAAAAAAATTAGGAATTTGGTTTGGGTGAAGAATGAAATTGGTAAATTTAGAAATTATAAACGAAGCGGAAATTTATCAGTAGATAAATGTAAGTATAGATTTCTAGTAATAAATTCTATAGAAAATATAAATGGTTAAAAATAACGATGGGGTTATTTGATGATGTTTTCCTGGAAATTTAATAAAATATTTTAAAGAGGCTTTCCGAATACAAATTAACAGTTTTAAATGTAAATAAAATACTTTGAAATGCATTTTTCACCAATGGGATTTTATTTTAGTAATTCATAAGTATTATTTTCCTTTAATAAATTCTCAAAAGTTTATTTTAAAGGATTTTTAAACCCGAACTTTGAAAGAAAATTTCCAGGAATGAAAACTATGTTTTGGGCTTCGAACAAAGTTATTTTTTTTAAAGCATGGAAAGGAAACTTATGTTATTAAAACATGAATTTGAATGGTAATAAAACGGCTAGATTTATAAGATGAATTCTTTGAATGTTGAAATGGAAAGTGTGTTTCCCTGGAAAAAACCAAGTTTGAGTTTTAAACTGATTTTTATTAAAAGAAAGTTTAAAGTTCAAACTTTTTTAAAAGAGTGTTTTGAAAATTATTATTTAAAGTAACTAATTAATAAAATAGCAATAATAATTATTTACGAATACATTAGAAATTATTCTTTACAAATGGATTTATTTAAAGGCTAGTTTTGAATAAAGTTATTAGAAATTGTTATCAATCCCTTTAAAATCTACTTTTAAATTTAGTTTAACTAAACCTTTATGTAAAATCAAGTTTATGTCTTAATAAATAGTTTTAGTTCACATATTTTAAATTTATATTTTGAGTAAATAACTAGAAGTAAATTTATATATTTTAAAGTATACTTTAGTATGAAATGTTTTAAATGTTTTAAATCTAAATTGGTTTGAACTTGGTTATTTCCAATGGGAATAAATGGTAAAGAATTCACCTTGTAAAGGAAGAACTTTGGGAATTGTTTTCAAATGAGTTGAAAATAGAAATATATCTTGTAAGAGATATTTGAGGAAAATAAATAATTGGGAATTATTTATTGTGTGATGGATGTTTGTGAATATAAATTGATAGTTAAATCACCGACTATCAATATTGGACAAATGCGTTAATCATTTCGAAGAGATCGAGATCGAGATTTATCTCGAAAACCACTTCGATCCGGTTTGTACGTATCGTTTGGAAACGTGTTCGGAGACGAAGATGGAGCAGTGAAGTGAAAGGGCTAGTCGCTACTAATCCTGAGGATATTTCCAAAATGGATGTAGTAGGAATAGTGCCTCTGGTTCCGTTCGAACCCGGGACGGACTTGTATGGATGAATGCTTGCGAAACATCGTCAGGTGGACGATGGACATCCTAAGGGATATGTTCTAAAAAGGTAGCGCTGAGCCTCAAGCCTCATCAAATGAGAATGACTGAAAATCAGGGGATATGCAGCAAGGCTTCGTAGGTAGCCCCCACTGGAGAGTAAGGTCATCCCTGTCTAGATGTCCCTTTTTATTTCGGCTTAGTGGGCCGTTGCTAATCCCAACCGCGGGGTGATCTTATTTGAAACTGTCCAGTAAGGGATGGGTCCGGCCTTGTGTTGCAGGGGATCGGGAGTGGTCCTCGGTACGGTGATCTAGGCCCCATACTATGACAGGTGGTACCCCAGTGCCTAGTCATTGTTAGAAATCCATTCTCTCTACGTGCCTTGTACGAGTTTTGTTTGTATTACCCGCTTTGTGGCTAGTAGCTGGAATTTAATAGATGTAACAATTTCGGCTATTTTATAAGTATTTGTATATAGACCCTATTATAATATCAGAGGATTTCTATAAAAAAAAAGTGTTTTAGCTATCGTAAGGTAAAAACCCGACATGTTTATTTGTGGTGTGGTCTTACAGATGCTTTTGTTTTCAAAGGATTTTGAAACTTTAATAATCAATTTGGATGCATTATTATCAGCTGGTATTCCAGACTGACTCGGGTGTTATTTCATTATAATGCTCGGGTCAGACCGAGTATTATATATTCAGGACAGGATGCTATCGAGCAGGAGAGGAGCTGGAGTCCGAGACGTATTATCAGTACCTATATATATTCCGCTGCTGTGATTGTATGGATTTGTCTGACTGGTAAATATTGTGTATATGAGATACTCTGATGATATGATGTATAAAACAGTTATAGATTCCATTCTGTGTAAAGTTCTATATTTACTATTATATTTTATTCCGCTGCGACTGTGAGATTCTGATATTGTTTAGTTTCTTCTTCTTCTATCTCTTCTTCTTTAACCCTAATGGTTCGTATTTCTGTTCCACTTGAGTTAATTGATGTAGAATAGTGTTGACTCAAGGGGTACGGATTTGCGGGCTGTCACACTTATTTATATAAACATATACATCTTCCATTCTTTTTCTCATTTTCAATTCTAAACTAAGAAAATGTTCAGCTAAAACTTTTTACTCTAAAACAATCCTCAAATCAAAAAAAGAAAATTTGAGAATCAAAACCATTTTCCTCCAAAATCTATAATCATCTTATATCAAAATACAAATCAAAATCTCTGTAACCTGTTCACATGCAAATCAAAATCTGAAGCCTGTGCATCATTTTTTCCATTTCAATCTGGAGCAAGCAAAATCCTGTAACATCTTAAAAACTGTAGCCTGCATTTTCAAATTAAAACAAGATCAAGTTTGCATGCAAGTTTAAAAACAAAAAGCATTCAAGTTTAAATTTTCAAGGAATTCAGCACTCACGTTTTAAAGCAAAAAGGGATTTCAGTTTTAAAGAGTTCGAAAGAGATGTTTTTCTTCAAAAATGGATGCTCAGTCTTCTGTTTAAGGCGAGTAACTTCACTTTTAAAAACATAAAGTATAATTTAGTTGCATGCTAGATGTCTGACATATGTATGTTTATGTATATATATGGTTGTACCTCTGGATGTATGATGCATGCCTGTTTGTTTTTCAACAGGATCTACTCTGTTATAGTTTCCAGTTCTTGATTTGTTCAAATTCAAATCTCTTAATTTAATCACTGTTTAAATTTGAGTTTCAAATGAAACTTGTTAGTTTAATTATAAACTTTAGTTTAGAATTTTACTTAAGTTAAAATAACTTTAGATTATCACCGGAAACCAAATTAAATGATCAAGTTTTAAAATAAGTGAAAATTTTAATATCACAATTTATTGTTTCAGGGTTAGAATTTGAAACATTATACAAAATCATGATTTTTAAAAGCAAAATCATATTTTCTAGTGTTAGAATTTGGGAGCAGTTCTGGAGTGCCTGGTTTGTGCCTTTCTGGTTGCCTCTGTTGATCCAAATGATCGAAGAGGTCAGGATCTTCAATGATGGATCATCAGTGATGATAGTGGAGGGATCGTAGTTCATAGAAAAATTATTTGGTGATGGTGCATTACAATGTGGAGGTGGTGGTCGGAGTTTTGAGTCTGGAACCTAAGGTTTTTAACTAGGCTTGGTTAATCGATCACCATGGCTTGCAGGAGTGTTCGAGTCCTACGAGATTTTGGAGGATGATAGCTTGGTCATTGGCGAATGTGTGGCCGGTGTCGCTGTCATTCTGGTGGCCGGAGTTGTGGGAGCGGGATGTTTCCAGGTTTTTGTTGAGGAGGTTCCACCTTTTCCAGGTTTGGGTTTTTAAACTCGAATTTGATTTTGAGTTTGCAGCATCAATGTGATGGTCGGGATCGAGTTAGTAGTTGATCGTCGGTGTGCTAAGTGTTTTGGTGATGACCAGAAGGTGGCCGGAGGCACTATGCATGTGCACAGTGCATTGTGGATTTTTCAGTGAAGTTTGGTTAGTGGGATTGGGTAGTCTTGAGTTTTACTCGAAGCTGTTTGGTGTGTTACTCGAAGTAGTGTGGGTTTGAACTCGAAGTCATTTAAGGTTTGCTCGAGTAAATGTTTGTTTACAGTTTTAAAAGAAAAACCTGTTCTGTTTTTATATTTAAAAATAAAATTTAAAATGTAAATCAAAGTTTTAAACTAAGTTTTAAACCTGAGTTAGAATCTAAATTCAGGTTAGTTTAAACCTTAGTTTTAAAATGGTTTAAGTTTTGAAATTTAAATTGGTTTTAACAACTTTTAAGTGTTTAAGTGAATTTGGATTGAATTTAAACTGAAAAGTTTAAATTGTAAAATAGAGATTTAAAATAAGTTTAAATCTATGTTTTAAAATCGGGAATTTGAGTTTGAATTTTAGTTTTTAAAATAAAATAAAGTTTTTAAATTTAAATTGTTTAACTACTTTAAAAAATGGTTAAATGATTTGAAAATTAAAATGAAGTTTAAATGTAAGTAAGTTTTTGAATCTAAGTAATCTGGAATCAAAATTTAATATGTATTCCAGTTTTGAAATAAATGTAAGTTTTTAAATTTAAAATGTTTTAACAATTTGTTTGTTAAAGTGTATTTTTAAATTGATTTGAATTTAAAAATGAATTTGGTTTTAAATTCTTTTAAACTTCTTTTATAAAATGAATATTTCTTTAACTTGTGAGATAAAAAGTTTTTTGAATTGTTTTAAACTTTGTTTAAGTTAAATTTGTATTCATTTTAAAATCTTAAATTTAAAATGAAATTTAAAATGAAATTCAAAGTAAATTTGAAAGCAAATTGTTTTTAAATGCTTTGATTAAGTAAGAAATGTTTTATCTTTAAGTAAATAAAGATTTAATGATTTGTAATTAGTAAGATAATTTAAATGGATAATTAACTAATTTAATTAATTAATGATTTGGATTAATTAAATAAGTAATTAAAGGTTTAAAATTAATTAATTAAGGTTTAAGTTAATTAACTAGGAATAATTAATTTTAATTGAGGATTTTTAATTAAATTTTAATTAATGATTAAAGATTAATTAATCAAGTAATTAAGGATTAATTAAGTTATAGTTAATAAACTTAATTAAATAATTAAAGATTAATTAGTTGATAATCAAAGGTTAATTAATTTGTATTTAATAATGATTAATCTAAGGAAAGTAATTAAAGAATTGTTAATGGTTAAGGTCACTAACTTAAGATTATTTAATAATTAATTAATGTGATTAATTTTAATAATTAATTAGATTAATTAGTTAATAATAATCATTTGTTAAATTATTTAAGATTAATTACTTCTATAAGGAATTAATTACTTAATGTAAATAATTGAGTTTAATGTGATTAGTTTATATTAATTAATTAAGTTTAATTAATTTACACACTGGATGATTTGATAATAATTACTTTATGTAGTTAATGGAGTGTAATTACTTAATGAAGTAATTAATTGATAATTACTTGATGTAATTAGTGGAAGATGATTTAATAATCGAAGTACTTTGGATTAAATTACTTTGTATAGTTAATCAAGGGATTAATTGAGATATTTAATTAAGGAGTAATTAATTTATTTATTTAATGGAGTAATTAAGAGTAGTTAATTACTGAATGTGATTAATCCAGGGTGATTAATAATCGTGGTTTAATCAAAGATTAATTACTTAATGTAATTATTTTAAATAAAGTAATTAATTAAAATGTTATTAGGAATCATTAATTAATATAATTAATGATGTAATTAAGGGTTGATTAATTAAGATTAATTAATCAATAATAAGTGATTAAAGATAATTAATTAATGTAATTAATTAAGGATTAATGTAATTAATTATAATTAATTAATTAATGAAGTAATTAAAGGTTAATTACTGTATTTGGTTAAGAATAATTAATTTGGGAAATTAATTAAAGGATAATTACTTGAATGTAATTAAAAGATAATTAATCAAGGGTGATTAATTAAGATGGATAATTAGAGATGAAGTAATTAATTTAATTTACTTTAAATTAATTAGAGATGAAGTAATTAATTTAATTCATTTTAAATTAATTATAGATGATATGATTAAGTAAGTCATTGCTTATGTATGAATGAATGATATTGGTTGCCTTGAATGGTTTGAGATCTCAGCTATGAGATAAGTAATGCTGAGTGATATGGATTCTTTGGTTGCATTGAGATGATATTATGAATTATCTATTTGTGATGATAATATGAATTATCTATTTGTAATGATAATGTGGATTATCTACTTATGATGATAATGTTGATTATCTAGTGTGAATCTGTGAATTATCTATCTATGTGTATATAGATAATAGAATTGAATTGTTTTAAACTTTAAAACAACTTGGCCTTAAAAGATATGTTTTGGATTTCGATGAGACCGGGTTCGGGTTTCCAGATTTGGATATCCGAAAACGACATCGATCCAAATTAACGATAGGTCGTGAATCTGAAGTGAAGATGAAGATTCAGAGTGCAAGGGTTATCGTCGTTAAATTTGAGGGTGATTCCAAAATGAGTGTAACGAGATAATGCCTTCGGTTTCGTTCGAACCCGGAACGAACTTGTATGGATTGAATGCTTTCAGAACATCGTCAAGTGTACGATGAGCATTCTAAGTGATGCGTTCTAATAAGGTAATCGTAGCCTCACGCCTCATCCACCGGGAACGGCTAAAACAGGGGAGGAGCAGCAAGGCTAAGTGGGTCATGCCCAAGTAGGACGAGATTTACCCCTATTTAGATGTCCCTTTTATTTCGGCTGTGTGGTGCGGTTGCTGATCACAACTGCGGGGTGGTCTTGTTCGGGACTGTTCAGTAAGGAATGGTTCCGGCTTTGTGTTGCAGGGGATTGGGAGTAATCCTCGGTACATTGATCTAGGTCATGTACTATGACGGACGGTACCCCAGTAGCCCTGTCATTGTATGGAATCCAAAATCCAATAAGTGTAACCGGTTTTGATTGTATTACTCACTTTTGTGGCTAGTAGCTGGAATTTAATCATGTAACAATTTCATCTATTTCTTATTTACTTGAAAACCCTATACCCTATTATAATATCACTGATTTCCTATCAAATGTTTTGGTTAGCGTAAGGTAAAAACTTACCCATGTTTATGTGTGGGAAATCTTACGTGATACCTTTTGTTTTCAAAGGTTTTTCAAAGTTAAGCAACCTTAACCTGTTACTCACACCAGACTCATGTCTGACCCGGAGTTTACTTCTGTTTTCTTAAACTCTTGGGTATTCAAATTTTTATAAGTAGCCAGGGGATTCAGGTTAGCTTTGACGAATTGTGGGGGAACATTGGAGCAGGAGGCTTCTGCGTTATAGTTATATATAGTGTTCCGTTGTATTGTATCTCTGAGTGGTTTCTTTGTATTATATTAAGTTGTAATAACTAGGCGGGTGTTTATAACTGTATAATCTGTGTAACTCTGATAGATGTTGTATACTATGTAATACTTATGTTATTAATATAATTTATTCGTTCCGCTGTTGAGATGTTGATATTGTTTCTTCTTTCTTCTTGTGATTTGATAAGGAGAGTGGACTGGAATAGAAGATCCTTCATACTGATATTGATTTTCAACAAAAAAAAGGGTTATTGTTAATATTCATGATAAGTATGGCAGAGATATCTGAACCAAGTCTTTGCTACCGAGTAGCAGTTAGAGTTGGCTGATAACTGCATTTGAGGGAAAAACCAAAAAATACCTCGGTTGGGACTCATGTTTTGGCCACTATACATTAAAGCGACTCATAACTTAGAAACACAATTTGTACCAAGAAATCAAAATTAGCCAACAGAGCTTAGAAAGTACAGATCTACCATAAAATCTAACAGAGCTATAATTGAACATATCATAGTATAAATCTAGTCTAGTATAAAGCCAACAGAGCTAAGCAAGAACATATGCCAAGAAATACAAAATCAGAGATGATAAAATTATAATTCACACTGCACAGTATGAAAGGACTAGAGATACTGCTTATACAATCTGTTACAACCAAGGTTCGAGATTCCGGCCGGCATGACGGAATTCCGATAATACCGTTCCAGTTCCGTCATTGACCGGGTCAGAATTCGTTTAATAACCCGTCCGGTCAAGACAGTAAATCAAATCATTGCACAAACTGCAAAATCGAAAAATAAACAACAAAAATATAGAAGTACATGAGAATCAATCTAGGGAATAGGGGCCGCACTGATGTTTCAAGTGATTATGGCTTCTAATTTATCGATTTCCATCTATTCGACTTTCGTAGATTCAAAATCAATTTGGGGTTTAGGCAGTTCGAGTTTGGGCTAGACTGGAAAGAAGAAAAGGAAGATGATTTGCAGGGGCTGGATTTATATTCATGTGTATTAAAAAAATTTGATTGGTCTTTAGGCTGAGAGGTTTGGACTAAGATTTGGTGTGTCTTAGACATATTTATTTATATAATATATATATATATATATATATAATAAAGAGATTTCAGGGCTTTGGCATATAAATAGTATACAGAATGCAAAATTAAGATCGTTGGATTTATTAAAGTATTTTTATAAATAAAAGGTAACAAAATTCGAAACCGGAAATAAAACGACATATCCAAAATCAAAATTGATCAAGGTTTTAAAATCCCAAATGAACAATACAAAATCTTATACAATGGATTTTTAATTAAAATGTGTATTTTATATGTGCTGTAAAAAATGTACTATAAACTTATGACAATATTGGATATTTATTAGCGTATATAACAAATTAAAGCAAAAAAAATACCGGAATTAGAAAAACGGAATTAAAGCGGAACTTTCGGAATTTCCGAAACGGAGCCAGAAATTTTAAAACTACCAGTGACCGGAACGGAAAACGAGATTTTGAACCTTGGTTACAACTCATATCAATACATATCTTAAGCCAATTGGTTATTTTAAATTTTAACCAAAATTTTACAAAGAGAAAAGCCCCGGGATACACGTTTTAAAAATCAATAGATTCATTAACACTTCAAATTTGGATATGAAAGGAATTTCGACGGGATCTGTCAAGTTTAGGACTGAAATCCAGTGGAGTTGCACCAAATTTAAATCTGAAATGTGCTGCACCAAACGTATAGAAAATTGTCTTTGGCAGATACCCTGAATTTTATTTATTGGGTTTTCAGTTGTATGAATTCGTGGACATTATATATGGTGTCATTATTTTTCCTTGCATACATCATTTAGCCCAAAACTAACCTGCCTGCATGAAAAATAAAATACAGAAATAAAATAAACAAATTAATAAACAAATAATAAGGAAAGATTAGAAACATATGAATCTGCTCTCCATGTCAAGACAAGTAAGAAACGGCAGTGACATTGAATAATACCAAAAATGTTAACAGCTGTCCCAGTAAGCCCACAGAATAACTGAACATTATTTTTTGACAATAAGACAAGGTAAACACTGTTTAACCCCACGCATTTTCCACTACTACGTCTCAGTGCCATTATTGGCTCTTGAATTTATGTTGATTTATCCATAAAATTGTATAATTTTGGTGTGAGCTTTGAAACTCCTTCCCATCAAATGGTGCATTAGATTAATTTAATATTCAAAAATTATGAAATTTCAGGTTACAAGCTATCACATGGGTTTTTTTAATTTAAATACTTAGATGGTAATGCATAATTGTACTATAAATTTTAGATAATCAATAACATATTGCAAATCAAAATATTTTCAATGGTCCGAATCACACGTACGATTCGAACATATAATTTTATGGACCAAAGAAAAAGCATATAACCACTAAGCCAGTGGTGTTGGACATCACGGGACTTAATTAAATGGCTCAGTATATTATGGGGTCTAGACTAAGTTTTTCCTACCTCAACTATCGAATTGATGTATTATTTTTGTGCAGTTTGTGCACTGATATGATTTATCTCAATTAAAATGGATGCTTAAAGTAACGGTGGTATCATAATAATTAAGTACACGGTCTTATAAAACACAAGTAACTCATCTATTTTAACATTTATGTTTCATTTAAAAGTACGTTTCAGCTTCTTAGAATTGAATTTGTCGTTGCACATTGGTGTTGGCAAATGTGCCAAGATATGCCACTTATTTGTGGCTAAATACATTTAAGGAAATTACTATTTTACTAAATATAACCTGGGTATATAAGATCGTCATGCACAATGTACTTATCTACTTTTCATTTCTCGCCCCCTTTTCCACTGAACGAACCAGCTACGTATTCAGATAACCTTAGAACTAGCCATCAGATTAGTTTTTTAAAAAATTACAAACAAATAAATGGGCAAAGACTTTGCCATTTTATTGTACAAATTAAATAAAACAGCAAAGTCTTTAGCGTTTTATTCAATTTGCTTGCAAATATGGGTCAAAACGGAAAAGTTTTCGCCGTTTTAACTAGGCATGTCAATGGGTCGGGTTGGGTTGGATTCGGGTCGGATCAGGGTCGGATCAACTCGGGTGTGAGTTGATTTTTAAATGGTTCGGGTCAACCCGTTTATTAAATGGACGGGTTTCGGGTTGACCTGATTATAAATCAGATGGGTTTCGATTTGATTTGTATAACCCGTTAAGAAAAATATTTGTATAAAGAAATGGAAATGAGCATGAAAATGTGGGAAGTTGTTAAATGCGAATGCGTAGGAATAAATAAATGACAACAATACCTTTTTTTTGCAAGTTAAGATGAGAATTTTAGAGCAAAAAAAGTGCATTGTTGTCATTCTTTTATTGCAAGCTAAGATGGGTATGAAAATTTAGGAAGTTGTTACGCGGGAATGAGCAAAAATGTGTGAATGGGGATGAAAACGTAGAAAGTTGTAAAGTGCGAATGTGTAGGAATAAGTGAATAACAACAATACCATTTTTGTGCAAGCTAAAATGAGAATTGTACAGCAACACCAAGCCTATAGATGGGTTAATAGGATCAAATTCGGGTTCACGGGTCAACCCTAGACCCACTCGTTTATTAAATGGGTTCTAACAGATTGACACAAAAATAACCCGTCCTTTTAAACGTGTCGGGTTAACCCGCTAATTTCCGTACGGGTTTCGGGTCGTGTTGAAAATTGACAGCCCTAGTTTTAACCTATATTTTCAATAAAAATGAAAAAAATTGTCGTTTAAAAAACCAATCTTTTGTTCACTATTTTTTGCGTGCAGTTTAGATTATCCCTCACTTAGGTAACCCTTATTTCATGCTGCTCTAGCCTCTAACAATCAGAGACCTAATTATTTTCAAAATTTTAGATGGCCTCCGGTATTATGCGTTGTTTTAGTTAAAATAGTCAGGTGTCATTAATTGTAAAATCCGACACTTTTGGTAACACATTGTTGCCACATTTGTAAAGTTTTTTTCTTCTTCCGCTTCTTCCCATGTTACTCCCAAAGTGGAAGAAAGAAGATGAACTAAAACTTGATACCATATTCTGATGAATTTCAGTTAAGATGAAGATATTGACCAGTCCTTTAACCGATGTTTATTATAATTGAAAAATTATTTATAGGTAATTGTAAGTACTGAATTGAATTTTAAATCCCAAGCAGACCAATGCTTTGAATATCTGTGTGATCAAGGTACATTTGCCTGGTGCTAGCCATCACATATCTTACTACCAAGGTTTAAAATCCCGGTTTCTGTTTCCGTTCCGTTCATTATAAATTTTCAAAATTTCGGTTCCGTTTCGAAAATTTCGGAATTTCCGTTACAATTTCGGTTTTTGATCTTGTTATTATCAGTATATTTTTTATATGAACATGTTAATACAGCAAATTTGTCAAGATGTTACTACGTTTAACAAATATTTATAAATGAGCCTCGAGCTGATTTGTAATTTGACATCTCGTTCAAACCATGAAATTTTGTTTTATTTGCATTTCTCAAAATAAAAAAGAGCCCAATTAATCTCTTTTTCAAAACAGCCTAGCCCAAAATAAATTATTAGCTCCTGTTCCCCTGTCCTAGAATCTGCACCGTCTCAAATCATTTTCGATTTCCCTTTTTCCTGCTCGATTCTCTTCCTTCCCTTAACTCTCCTACTCTATTTCTCTTACCCGAAATCAAGTTTTGCTCGATTTCTCTTCCACTAAGGTCAATCGTTCAAATCAGCTTTAAAATTAAGCGAGCGATTCTTCTTCCCGCTTATTGCTTGCAGTTGCAATTCTCATTTTGATGCTCCAAGCACATGTTGTTTATGTCGCAGGTAACTAAAAAAGGTAAGATTATTTATTTCTTAAGCATGGCTGCATGAGTAAACGAAACGAAATTTCAAGTGAATTCTAGTTCGGTCGATGCCGGAACCGATACGGGATGGACGGGTTTTCGGCATGCCGGCCGGAACTTTGAACCATGCTTACTACTACAATTTACAATTCAACTGCCCAAATTTCAAATCCTAACAGGATGTGAAATTAAGACCAACCTGAAATAAAATATATATTGTTACATTTTTGCTGCTTATAGTTTATTTTCACAAACAGAAAGCCAAATGTATTTATGGGCAAGAGATAAAAAATAGTTCAGAAATTAATAACCTCTCATTTCTTCTTTCAATAGTCATAATGATTTCACAAGTACTCACTAAAGAGGATGCGATCTAACTTCAGTAAGCCATGTTCTCTTTTAAGTTTTATAAAGCAAGTAAACAGAATGATTAGAAAAGGAACTTTAAAAATGAAAATCAGTTAATGATATCATAATAATTTTACCAAAAAATAAATAAAAAAAGGCTTTACGACCAAATCTTACCCCTACTACCATCTATACAAAACAAAATAATCTTAAAATAAATGGGAGTGAAACTCTGTATTAACAAAGGAGAAAGATGATATTGATCTTTTTATTTATGATGATTTGATACACTGAAGTATTTTGTAATAAACTGGTTACATTTACATGCAGCCTTGTACTCTGTATTTATACAAAACGATGTATTTGTATTGGGCTAAATTACAACTCCCATGGGCTGAACTAAACATATACTAGAGATAGCAGTCTTCATATATGCAGGAGGTCGGTACACTTATCACAATACGCTCATCTCAAACCCGGCTTCAGATCTAGGGTTTGCAAACTTCTTGCAATGGCATGCCGCCATTAAAAAAACCTTAAAAATAATTCAGATCTGATGCAAAGACAAGCTCTTCTCTGTTTTGTTTGAGCAATCGAAAGGTGTTCTTGCGAAATATGTTTGCTGCCTTCATATTAGAATAGAAGATGAAACTTAAGATGATGAATATGTGAGATCTGAGATAAAATGAGAGAATGATGTGCTGATGTTTAAGAGTTGCCTTGATTGAATCAGATCTGGTGAAAAGTTGAATTCTTTTCCATTTGCTTGAGCATTTATGCGCGCTTTGCTGGCATGAGTGTATTTTATGAGAAGCTTGCAAAATATACTTACTGCCTTCAGATTGATGTGAAAAGCAAGTCTCAAACAGTTGGACTCGTGAGATCTTAAGATTAAGTAGTAAAGGTTGAGTCTTTAGCAATGAAAAGAGCTTGAATATGGACATACTGCTGAAGCATGAACAATTGCCCATTCTGCTGGTGATGCTTGTTGTACCATCATCTCAGAATGGATGCAGCCATCATGTTCTATCTAACATTTGATGTCCGTGACTCTGAGTTTGTCTCTGAACCGAGTGAAATTCATTTTTGATAGTGGCTTTGTTAAAATATCAGCAACTTGGTAAGTAGTAGGTATGTGGTTAATGTCCAATTTTCCTTTAGCAACTTGTTCTCGAACAAAATAAAAATCTAATTCCATGTGTTTAGTTCTGAAATGCAAAACTGGATTGGCCGTAAGTGACACTGCACTTAAATTATCACATCATAATGTAGTTTTGCTATCAGTTATGATTCGAAGTTCATTCAATAGAGACTCAATCCACATTATTTCTGCCACAGCATTAGCTATACTCCTGTATTCTGTTTCTGTACTGGATCTGGATACAGTTGTTTGTTTTTTTGAACACCATGAAATTGGACTTTTGCCTAAGTAAATACAGTATCCACTTGTTGATCTTCTGTCATCAATGTCACTTGTCCAGTCTGAAACTGCATATCCAGTAATGCTAATAGTTTGATCTGCTTCAATAGTTAGCCCATAATCTAATGTTCCCTGAAGATATATTAGGATTCTTTTGACCGCTCTCCAGTGCTCATCTGTTGGACATTGCATGAACCGACTTACTTTATTTACACTAAAAGATATTTCTGGTCTTGTGATTGTTGCATATTGTAGTGCACCTACAATACTCCTGTATTGACTGTCATTTGTGATTATTTCTCCTTTAGTCTTTGATAGATGAGCATTGGTTATCATGGGTGTTGAGATTGAATTTGACTGATCCATTTTGGCTCTAATGAGAATTTCATTGATATATTTTCTTTGACTGAGATGTATCATGGATTTTGAAGATCTCTTTACTTCAATTCCCAGAAAGTAGTTCAAATTTCCAAGATCCTTGATTGCAAATTCCTTGTTTAAATGTTGAATAAGATTTTTGATCTCTTGATCATCACTACCTGTAATAATAACATCATCAACATAAATTAGTATATAAGTGATTGTACTAGAATAAAACTTTGTAAAAAGAGAGTTGTCTGATTTTGTGCAGTTGTAGCCAAATCTGAACAAAGTTGTCTTCAATTTTTCAAACCAAACCATTGGTGCTTGTTTGAGGCCATAAATTGCTTTGCTCAACTTGCATACTAGTTTTTCTTTTCCCTTTTTCATGAATCCATGAGGTTGCTCCATATAGACTTCTTCCTGCAAAATATCATTTAAGAATGCATTATTTACATCTAGTTGTTTTATATTCCAATTTCTATATAAGACAATACTAAGAACAATTATGATTGTGGAGGGTTTCACAACTGGAGAAAATGTTTCATTAAAATAAAAGTCATTTGTTGTGAATATCCTTTGCCACTAGTCTTGCCTTATATTTGGAAATTGACCCATCAGCATTTCTTTTCAATTTATACGTCCATTTACAACCCACTATGTTTTTATCAGTAGGCTGAGGAACAAGATCCCAAGTCTTGTTCTTCATAAGAGCATCATATTCTTCATTCATTGCAGCTTTCCATTTGTCATTCTGCATAGCTTGCCAGTATGTGCCTGGTTCTTCAATTTCTATAGCTGTATTGTATAGCTTTGACTTGAATATACCACTTTTTGCTCTTGTAATCATGTGATGCCCAGTTCTTTCAGCAATTTGTTGATGATCATTTTTTTTAACTTCATTCTCTTGTGATACATTAGATGATTGTAAATCACTTGAAGTCTGACTTAAATTTTGTTGCATTTGACTATCTGACTGTTGCATTTGAGCTGGTTTATCAGATGATTCAGTTTGTCCTTAACCTGGTTCTGAAGAGAACATTGTGTGTTGTGGACTTTCATTGCCTTGAGCTTTATCTTCAGGAATGTGTACTGCTTTATCAGGTATCTCAGGTATAGATATCATAGAATGTTTTGCATTATACACTTTCTGAGAAGTTTTAATTGCTATATTGCTAAAGGGGAACACCCGCTCATTAAATACAACATGCCTTGACACAAATATTCTACCATTACTAGATAGGCACCTGTAGCCTTTTTGATTTGCTGCATAGCCTAGAAATGTGCATGGTGATGATCTATAATTTAATTTGTGTGTGTTATATGGTCTGAGATAGGGAAAGCATAGACAACCAAATACTTTTAAACTATGATAATCAGGTTTGACATTGTAAAGTGTTTCTAAAGGACACTTTAATCTTAACACCTTTGTAGGCAATCTGTTAATTAGGAATACTGCAGTGGCAAATGCATCAGGCCAGAATTTGAGTGGTAGTGATGCATTTGCAAGCAATGCCAGGCCTGATTCCACTATATGTCTATGCCTTCTTTCAATCAAACCATTTTGTTCTGATGTGTAAGGACAAGTTGCCCTGTGTATAATACCTTTCTCTTGAAAAAATTTCTTCAGAGATAGAAACTCTGTACCATTATCTGTCTGCAGAATTTTTAGTTGGCAATTTGTTTGTTGTTCTGCCTGCACTATAAATTGTTGAACTGCATTGTATGTTTCAGACTTGGTTTTTAAAAAATATATCCACACATATCTTGAATATGCATCAACAAAAGAAATGTAGTATTTGTACCCATAGTTGATATGGGCGCTGGATCCCATAAGTCAGTTGCAACAAGTTCTAATGGTTTGTTGTAACTAACTTTGGAATCCAAAAATGGTAGTTTGTGGCTTTTACCCATTTGACAAAAGGTGCAAATATATGGAGTTGAAATATTGCTAAAAGAAATATTATTTTCATTCAATACTAGTTTAACAATATTTACATGAGGATGTCCAAGTTTACAATGCCAAATATCAAAGTTCTTACAGTCATTCTCAGATTTGATTTCATAGTTATTACACCATTTTTCTTTACATTCTGAGATTCTTGAATTAGCAACATTGAAAGTATACAATCCCTTAACCTCTCTACCCAGTAATAGAATATTTTTTGTTAGTGTGTCTTCAACTAGACAGTAAGTAGGGTAGAACTCAAAAAACACATTATTATCTTTGGCAAATTGAGAAACACTTAATAAATTTTTCTTGATAGATGGTACTCTTAATAAATTATGCAAGTATAGTTGTTTCTTTCCTAATATATATCCACTACCAGTATGAGAAATTTTTACAGACTTGCCATTACCCATAAGTAATGATTGTGTACCTTTATATTCCTTGTTGCCAAGATTCAAGTTTGCCAAGTTGTTAGTGACATGATTTGTTGCACCTGAATCAGGATACCAGTTGTTGTCATGAATATCTTCAATTTTTGCACTATCATTGTTGTTGCTGTCACTTTGACTTCCAATTTCTTGCTGAGCACTAACTAAATTTGCACTGAGATTGTTGTTTCTTGTACTGTTATTGTTTTGTTGAGATGAAGTGTAGTTGATGTCAAATCTAACATAGCATTTGCTAGCAATGTAACGACCCGCCTTTTTGGACAGTTTAAATCGACGATCAAATACACATGTCGATTCCAAACCATTCAAAAGGGCAGATAGTTATTGGGGTAAATAAGAAAAGAAAAGAAAGAGAAATAAAGGAAATGAAACAACACAGAATCTCACAGCGGAACGATCAAATATAATAGTCAAATAAACAGTTCATGAAGCTGTCTACTATACTTTGACAATTATTTATACAACATTTATCAGAGTTTATACATATACAACAGAACAATTAAACAATGCAGCAGATAACATGATGCAAGGGTAATAATAGTAATAGTATACCAAATCTTCATCTTCGTCCTCCAGAATAGATCTTCAAAATCTGAAAAATCAGGACTGACCCGAGCGTAATGAAAAGACAAACACTCGAATCAGGACTAAATACCCTTATGAAAGTTAAATCAATCGTAAATAAATATGAGTGCAACGGCGTCGGAGATGTTTCCGGGGTTTGACATCTCCTATCCAATGTCAACGTGCGTGCAATAACTTAAGAGATGTTACGGGATTTTCCATCTCTCAAGGATCCATTAAACTATCTACTATGTAGTAATATACGCTAAGTAGATAATGTCTATCAGTAATATAAAGTATCAAAATAGCGTTAAGGCGTTACCATAATCCCCCTTAACACATTTTATATTCCCAAAAGCATATACAAGACCGTAGTTTCCCCAAAACCGGAAGTCACCAGAGGGCAATCCATATACTCAAGGTACAAATCAAAACGTAGTGGTCGCGAATAGGATAATCAGTATGATAAGGTACATGAGGCGATACCAACTAGGATACTAGTAGTTGCGTGATCCGGACTGATGTTGGGCATAGCCAGCGGCTACCCCAACACCGCGAAACAACACTCCGAAATCAAGGGGTGCACCCAAATCGCATCACAAATGTAATAGATATGGTATCGAAGAAGTGTGTCCGTTAGAGGTGGCAAACCTCAATGGCCCGGCGCGGCTCCTGTTTTAGTCATGTCAGGGGTCATCCAATAATCGTTCTCTTTCTTCAGTCAACGCGTTCACCAACCCATCCACTCCATTCTGGATCATCACTCCGCGTATAATAGTTATTAAAGTGGGTTTCGGTATCGAAAGAGAGTATGTCCATATCCGATCTCGGTCTCTTTAATAACTACGTATTATTACACCTTTGGCTCTTTATATTTCAAATCGATTCATAATTGATATCAAAATATCATGTTCGCTTCAAAAATCAAATCCATTTCAAATATCGTCGTATCCTTTCAAATATAAGATTTCGTTTAAAAAATCGTTTTTCGCATCAATATCTCATTTCGGTTTTCAGAATCATTTCGAATTTCAATTTAGGTTGCAACTTCATTTAACTCAATTCGTATTTAAATTCAAGGTTTAAATATAAACATTTCACCTTATTAACCAGCTTGAAATTTTTAGAAAATAGTTTAAGTAGTTTAAAAGTAGTTTAAATAATTAAAATAGTTAAAAACACTTAAAATCTTTAAAATGGATTAAAATAGATAAACTAGTTTAAATAATTTAAATTGGGTTAAGTAGATTAAAAATAGATTAAAATAGTTTAAGTATTCAAAATGGTTTATATAACAGAGTAATTTGGAAAAACAAATTAAAACAGCTTCAAAACCAATCCGTTTCAATTATAACCTCCCAATACAAATAAATTTCAATTTCCAATTTACCGATTCAATTTCGATTTCAATTCAATCAACGTCAATTTTTCTTCGAATTAATTCAATTTTTCATTCACCTTTAATTTATTCAATTTATATCGATTTGGAGCTTGATTTCTCAAAATATCAATTTATAACACTTAACAAAAATTTCCAACAATATTCAAGTTAAATTCAAATTCCAAATGTGATTCAATTCCAAGCTCAATTTCAAAATATCATTTTTGTATCACTTTTACTTAGTAATATTCAAAGCTCGAATTAAGGTTAAATCTTTAAACAAATCAATTTTCGAAATTCAATCAAATCCCAATTTTTAAATTTCAAAGTCTCGAATCACATTACTTAACAATTTCTTTTAACCAAGATTTATTTCAATATTCCAAAACTCAATTTTTCAATAAATTCGATTTTTATAAATTGATTTCTATTTATAACCTTTAAATCAAACATTTAAATAAATTTCAAATCGACGATTTCAAAAATTATTAATTTAGCCAATTCGGTGTCTATATATAATTTTCTATCCTATGGCCAAGTAATTATTTTATTTCAATTAAGTGTCAGGGATGAGCATATATTACTTAAATTAAATCACAGTATCATATGTATGCATAACAGGATCTATATAAGTAAATAAACATCCAAACATTCAAATATCAACCAATTGCATCCATCGAAATACATCATCCAACACAGAATATAATTCATGGCAATTTCATAGTTATCAATGTCAGGTAATTTAATCGTAATTCAATTTCAATTTCAATTTAACTGTCAATTTAATTTTTTTCAACGGTCAATTCAAACGATGATCTATATGACAATTAAATTCTATCAACAACGACAAATGAATTTCATAACACTACATTACGTCAATTTAACTAGCATAAAATATTTAGTACGGTGTGAGCGTTATAAAACACTCACCTTGATTTTCGATTTTAAATCAAATCGAACGACGTTCGATTTTACCCAAAATTTTCTATAGCTCCAAACGATTCCAATCCAATTCCATAGCATAGTGCTCGTCCATACGATTCCAACGCAAGAAGTTTCGTCGAAAACGGACATCGCATCAACAAGTTATGAAATTTTTAAGTTTACACAACTTTTATACAAATTAATATAAACTTTAATTTTAAATTCTAACCCACTATCATCACAGCCGTTGCTTTCCCTTGGATGCATCAGGGCCGTGCGCACGAATCATCTCCCTCCCGTTCTTTATTCGCCCGTTTGCGCTCAGGTATGAAACCCACGGCCGAACCCAAAACCCTAATACACGCCATCAATACAAGCACCTCCACCTCGATCAAGAAGCACCACCACGAAGAGCATCTTCCACTCCACCACCGCCCCGAGTATTGCAGAGCTCGGCCCCCTTTTCTGCCCAGAAAATCGCGCGCAACAAGTCACGAACGCGGCCACGTCGAGCCTCCAAATGATGACGATAACCCATCATTGCCGTATGGATCTATAGCCCTTCCAATGCTCTACGCTTTTGCAGTTGAAGCTTTCTCTTATAGATTCACGGATTGGAAGATATTGGAGGAAGAATTTTGGAGTTTTCTGGCCTTCGTTTCTAGGGGTGGCGGCCGGCATTGATTTAAAACCCTAGCTAAATTTTTTTTATTATTTTATGGTAAAGGGGGCTATTTATAGAAAATGGCGAATATTATTTATCCGGCTTTCCCAAACTCCGAATTTCGCGCTGTAACTGACGTTCCTAGGGTTTATCCCGCGTTCCGGACACAATGGAATAGGTTTCGGAAGCTAATTCGATCATATGTGAGAGTTATAGCGATAAACGATCAATTTGAATTAAATTGATTTAAACGAATTTCTATGCGTTTTGGCTCGCCCCGGACAAACGGTAAATCCGATTGGCATGAAATTTGAAATCTTACAATAATATCACATTACGGATCCGATGAAACTGGTTTCGTCGAAATACGAGACCGTTTGAAAAATGACTATTTTAACTCGCCAAATTAATATTAAAACCATTTCGATGCGTTTCGAGCTGTCACGGTCAAACGACAACTCCAATTGCTATGAAAATTGAAATCCGATAATAAATAATTATTACGGATCCAATGGAACTAGTTTCGTCCAATTCTGAGACTGTTCAAAATTTGGCTATTTTCAATCGATAATTAAATATTAAAATATTCAATTTTCACAAATAAATTTTAAATTCAGTTTTAAAAGTTCTATAACATCACTATAACTCCAATATGATAAAATAAAATTCTATAAATCATTTTTAATCATATTAACCCCGTTTATTCAATTATCCAATAAATTCCAATTTTAAAATCTTATTAACTCTATTTTAATCCCAAAATAACTTACATTTACTTTGGAAACCAATTTGAATCATACTAAATTAATTTTCAAATATTCACTCTATTTTCATATATTAAATTTCAATATCAAATTATTCATATCAAATTCGAAATTTAATTATTCAAACATTCGTAATATTAGATTTAAACAAATTTGATTATTCTTAAATCACTATCCTTTGAAATATTCAAAACGAACTTAAAATTTTAACTTTTGAAACGAATTAAAATTTTAGAACAACCATTTCCATTATGCGGTTATTCAATTCCCATTATTAATTTATTCAATAAATTCCAAATATTAAATTTAAACAATTTCGCTTATCCAATAATTCATTATCTTTTGAAATATTGAAATCGAACTTATAAGATTCAACTTTTAAAACCAATTCACAATTTAGAATACTATTTTCATTTTACAGTTATTCAATTATTCAATAAGTTTTAAATATTTAATTTAAACAATTTACCTGTTCAATATTCAATATTTGATTTTTAATATATTTTACTTATCAATCAATTTCTCTATTATACCCAATGAATTTACCATTTATTATCCTATTCAACTATTGATTGCAAAGGCATTCACTAAGTAGCATTCGTTTTTCATTACTCGGATAATTATTATTACAATTCCTTTCAGTTATTATTATTCCAAACGAATTACAAATTTTTTCTAATACTAAATCACGAAATCTTATTAAATTAGCTATTTTATTTATCGAAAATTTACGGGTCGTTACACTCTCCCCCACTCAAAACTTTTCGTCTCCGAAAAGGAAACTAAGTATAGAATTCAACATTAGATATATTTTATTTGAAAGTTACCAACTCCTAAAACAATGAAATTTCATTTATAAAGTCTTTACTACGCTTTCATTAAGTTATTCCAAACGGCTTTCTAACTTTAAAAGTTGGTTATCAAACAAGTTATATATAAAAAAAAAAAATTAAAACTTGAAAATTTTTCTAACACCCGGATTTTACGGAAAATTTCGGCAGTCTCCTTTGCGCGGCTCGATCGGTACAACTACAAAACGCCTCTACGGGCCCCAAACCAACAAAAGAAAATCCAAAAGCCAAGTGGCTCGTCAAAATCACCAAATCCAATGACAAAATAAACATGTACCTTATATTTTTATTAGCGAGCATATACGAATAATATAGCGCAAAAGCAAGCTCCAAATGCGAAGCAAGCGCAATCCGCACCTACTAAACACTCAACAAACTATGAGAAACATGCATATATGAAAATAATATCAATATACATCATATAGCAATATAACAACTACATGTGCCAACATAGCAAGTGCAATAAAACAACAAATGCAACCATCAATCAACTATCATCCAACTATCATCCAACAAATCCATAACCAATCAATATAAATTCATTTCTCATTACTATTTATTCACTTGGGTTTCAATTCTAATCACAGTTGATTCATTAACGTTGGATTTTACTAACATTCACTCTCAATTCAATTAGTTAACATTCACTAATTTATATTTACATTAGTTCACTTCCGATTTGAATCAAATTAAATTCTATTTGAATTCATTTAACTTCCAATTTGATTTCAATAACTTATAGCTTTCAATTTCATTAACACTTAATGAATTATATATACAATCAACTAACCATCATATAACAACCAAATCATACCCAATATAACCAAATTATTAATATTACATTCAATTTGGTTTATCTCTTTTATATACATAACATGTTATATAATTTTAAAAGAATCATTTTATATTTGGCATCTTAAATTTCCAATATTAACTTTTAATTAAGTCCGTAAGCCGTACATATATCATCCGTGAGCAATATCAAATCTAATCGCTTATTCGATCACACAATTTCACTTCCAACTAGTATCGTTCACACGACTCTCTAGTGCGGACTCGGAGTTGGTTCCTTGATTGGAAACTGTTACTCTCCTTGCATAGCCATATACTATGATAGAGAATTTCAGAATCAAACCAAAATCCATATCCAGGGTTCGCCATCGAGAATCAAGTGAAAAATCCTAACTTGGATTGATATAAATCATCTCGAAATTTTTGTGGTCGAATTTGGATCAAATCGTTATGCGAATAAAATAATATACATACAATCTTACGTATTACCTTCCAATGGATTTCTATACAATTTATCTATATTAAATTATTTTATTGACTTCCATTTTATTTACCATTAATTATTCACAATCCATTATTCAGTTAGTATATTCATTTCTTTACATAGCATATTCTTTAACATTATCTTTTCTTAAACATCATATCATAGAATTTTCTTACTCATGTTCATTTTAAACATTCTATGTAATTTAATTAAATTCAATTTCATTTTCCAATTGATTCTTAGCTTATAAGAAATTCCTTTGTTTACATTTATTTTATTTTCATAATTTCAATTAATAACGAATTCATTTGTGGAACATTTTATTAATCAACACTTTAGTTTATTAATCATCCTATAAAAGTCTAACCTTTCATAAATGACTTTTCTTAGTTTACAAATATCTTAAAGGTTACAAATTCAATTTTTTTTTTTTGCAATTTATATTTATTTTCTATGACCAATTTACAAAGATATAATACGATTCATTTCTTAAGTTCACTTACTTGTTTCACTTACCCACTCATCATTTCATGTTATTATTTAAGTATATAACCTTTTTATCACAACCAAATTTTCATTTATATACATTTTAATTCCGTTTGAGTTTTCCTTACGTGTATACTTCAATTATTTTCAGGTTCTGTTTATTTGTACAACATCTCATTACATATCCAAACATCATTTTAACTTTTTAATATTTGGTAAGTCTTGTTATATGTTATCAGAATGTAAATTTGGTGTTATACAAATTTATAGAATTCCATTTTACTTAATTAGAATGTACACACATTTAATTTGTTTAAATCCTCTTTACCTTTCAACTTTAAAGTTTTTCCCAAACAATAGCTTAGATACCTTAATCCTCTTATTTTATAAATTCTGTTTATTCACATGTCATTCAAATAATTTGAAATTTTCTAATTAATCATAACTTAGAATTTTAAATGCCCGGTTCTTTTCAAATCATTTGAAATAAATATATACACTTATATCTTTAATATATCAAATCAAACCTTTGGAGTTTAAACCAAAACCCATTTACCCAAATAATTTTGAAGAAAAGCAAAGCTTCTTAGAAGTCTCCCCCACTTTGAGACTCGAAAATGAACGTCGATGATGCTGCGCAGTCATCACCGAAATTATTTTCCAGCGACATAAGAGAGGAGTACTGAATTCATTCTTTCCTTTAAAAAATCCTTTTAAGATATTTCCATAATCAATTTTCAACAAATATTACTATATATTTCTTCAAAACTTTGAGAAACATTTTTCAAAACCTCCGGGTCTTTAAATTCAATATTTTCCAATTTAAATCTATTTTAAATTTATAGGTCACCTTTATAAAACATCATATAGGGTATTTTTTTTCTTAAAACATTCTACAAGTTGTTTTATGACTGTTCATTTTGTAATTTATCTTATTTATTAAATTACAATATCCACTTAATGTTAATAGCCAATATTTCATTTCCAACAACCAAATAAGCTAGATTGATCACAATAAATTTTGAAATAAATTCTTTATATACAAAATATAATTAGGGCAAAATTATTTCATTTACCCAATTTCAAAACAATACTATGTCGAGTTGTTCTGTTTAAGTGTTTAGAGATCCCTGTCAATGACGTTAATTACTCGTATTGACCAGAATCCATAAGCCACTCAACAAATCAACCGACATAATATAAAACATTTTATATCACTAACAAATACGCTCTCTCATATACACTCAACTCATTCATATAGTTTACCTCTATTTCAATGAGTTATACCCCACTAGAGCCAAGGTTTATCGCTAAACCAAAGCTCTGATACCAACTGTAACGACCCGCCTTTTTGGATAGTTTAAATCGACGATCAAATACACATGTCGATTCCAAACCATTCAAAAGGGCAGATAGTTATTGGGGTAAATAAGAAAAGAAAAGAAAGAGAAATAAAGGAAATGAAACAACACAGAATCTCGCAGCGGAACGATCAAATATAATAGTCAAATAAACAGTTCATGAAGCTGTTTACTATACTTTGACAATTATTTATACAACATTTATCAGAGTTTATACATATACAACAGAACAATTAAACAATGCAGCAGATAACATGATGCAAGGGTAATAATAGTAATAGTATACCAAATCTTCGTCTTCGTCCTCCAGAATAGATCTTCAAAATCTGAAAACTCGGGACTGACCCGAGCGTAATGAAAAGACAAACACTCGAGTCAGGACTAAATACCCTTATGAAAGTTAAATCAATCGTAAATAAATATGCGTGCAACGGCGTCGGAGATGTTTACGGGGTTTGACATCTCCTATCCAGTGTCAACGTGCGTGCAATAACTTAAGAGATGTTACGGGATTTTCCATCTCTCAAGGATCCGTTAAACTATCTACTATGTAGTAATATACGCTAAGTAGATAATGTCTATCAGTAATATAAAGTATCAAAATAGCGTTAAGGCGTTACCATAATCCCCCTTAACACATTTTATATTCCCAAAAGCATATACAAGACCGTAGTTTCCCCAAAACCGGAAGTCACCAGAGGGCAATCCATATACTCAAGGTACAAATCAAAACGTAGTGGTCGCGAATAGGATAATCAGTATGACAAGGTACATGAGGCGATACCAACTAGGATACTAGTAGTTGCGTGATCCGGACTGATGTTGGGCATAGCCAGCAGCTACCCCAACACCGCGAAACAACACTCCGAAATCAAGGGTGCACCCAAATCGCATCACAAATGTAATAGATATGGTATCGAAGAAGTGTGTCCGCTAAAGGTGGCGAACCTCAATGGCCCGGCGCGGCTTCTGTTTTAGTCATGTCAGGGGTCATCCAATAATCGTTCTCTTTCTTCAGTCAACGCGTTCACCAACTCATCCACTCCATTCTGGATCATCACTCCACGTATAATAGTTATTAAAGTGGGTTTCGGTATCGACAGAGAGTATGTCCATATCCGATCCCGGTCTCTTTAATAACTACGTATTATTACACCTTTGGCTCTTTATATTTCAAATCGATTCATAATTGATATCAAAATATCATGTTCGCTTCAAAAATCAAATCCATTTCAAATATCGTCGTATCCTTTCAAATGTAAGATTTCGTTTAAAAAATCGTTTTTCGCATCAATATCTCATTTCGGTTTTCAAAATCATTTCGAATTTCAATTTAGCTTGCAACTTCATTTAACTCAATTCGTATTTAAATTCAAGGTTTAAATATAAACATTTCACCTTATTAACCAGCTTGAAATTTTTAGAAAATAGTTTAAGTAGTTTAAAAGTAGTTTAAATAATTAAAATAGTTAAAAACACTTAAAATCTTTAAAATGGATTTAAAATAGATAAACTAGTTTAAATAATTTAAATTGGGTTAAGTAGATTAAAAATAGATTAAAATAGTTTAAGTATTCAAAATGGTTTATATAACAGAGTAATTTGGAAAAACAAATTAAAACAGCTTCAAAACCAATCCGTTTCAATTATAACCTCCCAATTCAAATAAATTTCAATTTCCAATTTACCGATTCAATTTCGATTTCAATTCAATCAACGTCAATTTTTCTTCGAATTAATTCAATTTTTCGTTCACCTTTAATTTATTCAATTTATATCGATTTGGAGCTTGATTTCTCAAAATATCAATTTATAACACTTAACAAAAATTTCCAACAATATTCAAGTTAAATTCAAATTCCAAATGTGATTCAATTCCAAGCTCAATTTCAAAATATCATTTTTATATCACTTTTACTTAGTAATATTCAAAGCTCGAATTAAGGTTAAATCTTTAAACAAATCAATTTTCGAAATTCAATCAAATCCCAATTTTTAAATTTCAAAGTCTCGAATCACATTACTTAACAATTTCTTTTAACCAAGATTTATTTCAATATTCCAAAACTCAATTTTTCAATAAATTCGATTTTTATAAATTGATTTCTATTTATAACCTTTAAATCAAACATTTAAATAAATTTCAAATCGACGATTTCAAAAATTATTAATTTAGCCAATTCGGTGTCCGTATATAATTTTCTATCCTATGGCCAAGTAATTATTTTATTTCAATTAAGTGTCAGGGATGAGCATATATTACTTAAATTAAATCACAGTATCATATGTATGCATAACAGGATCTATATAAGTAAATAAACATCCAAACATTCAAATATCAACCAATTGCATCCATCGAAATACATCATCCAATACACAATATAATTCATGGCAATTTCAAAGTTATCAATGTCAGGTAATTTAATCGTAATTCAATTTCAATTTCAATTTAACTGTCAATTTAATTTTTTTCAACGGTCAATTCAAACGATGATCTATATGACAACTAAATTCTATCAACAACGACAAATAAATTTCATAACACTACATAACGTCAATTTAACTAGCATAAAATATTTAGTACGGTGTGAGCGTTATAAAACACTCACCTTGATTTTCGATTTTAAATCAAATCGAACGACGTTCGATTTTACCCAAAATTTTCTCTAGCTCCAAACGATTCCAATCCAATTCCATAGCGTAGTGCTCGTCCATACGATTCCAACGCAAGAAGTTTCGTCGAAAACGGACCTCGCATCAACAAGTTATGAAATTTTTAAGTTTACACAACTTTTATACAAATTAATATAAACTTTAATTTTAAATTCTAACCCACTATCATCACAGCCGTTGCTTTCCCTTGGACGCATCAGGGCCGTGCGCACGAATCATCTCCCTCCCGTTCTTTATTCACGCGTTTGCGCTCAGGTATGAAACCCACGGCCGAACCCAAAACCCTAATACACGCCATCAATACAAGCACCTCCACCTCGATCAAGAAGCACCACCACGAAGAGCATCTTCCACTCCACCACCGCCCCGAGTATTGCAGAGCTCGGCCCCCTTTTCTGCCCAGAAAATCGCGCGCAACAAGTCACGAACGCGGCCACGTTGAGCCTCCAAATGATGACGATAACCCATCATTGCCATATGGATCTATAGCCCTTCCAATGCTCTACGCTTTTGCAGTTGAAGCTTTCTCTTATAGATTCACGGATTGGAAGATATTGGAGGAAGAATTTTGGAGTTTTCTGGCCTTCGGTTCTAGGGGTGGCGGCCGGCATTGATTTAAAACCCTAGCTAATTTTTTTTTTGTATTTTATGGTAAAGGGGGCTATTTATTGAAAATGGTGAATATTATTTATCCGGCTTTCCCAAACTCCGAATTTCGCGCGGTAACTGACGTTCCTAGGGTTTATCCCGCGTTCCGGACACAATGGAACAGGTTTTGGAAGCTAATTCGATCATATGTGAGAGTTATAGCGATAAACGATCAATTTGAATTAAATCGATTTAAACGAATTTCTATGCGTTTTGGCTCGCCCCGGACAAACGGTAAATCCGATTGGCATGAAATTTGAAATATTACAATAATATCACATTACGGATCCGATGAAACTGGTTTCGTCGAAATCCGAGACCGTTTGAAAAATGACTATTTTAACTCGCCAAATTAATATTAAAACCATTTCGATGCGTTTCGAGCTGTCACGGTCAAACGACAACTCCGATTGCTATGAAAATTGAAATCCGATAATAAATAATTATTACGGATCCAATGGAAATAGTTTCGTCCAATTCTGAGACTGTTCAAAATTTGGCTATTTTCAATCGATAATTAAATATTAAAATATTCAATTTTCACAAATAAATTTTAAATTCAGTTTTAAAAGTTCTATAACATCACTATAACTCCAATATGATAAAATAAAATTCTATAAATCATTTTTAATCATATTAACCCCGTTTATTCAATTATCCAATAAATTCCAATTTTAAAATCTTATTAACTCTATTTTAATCCCAAAATAACTTACATTTACTTTGGAAACCAATTTGAATCATATTAAATTAAATTTCAAATATTCACTCTATTTTCATATATTAAATTTCAATATCAAATTATTCATATCAAATTCGAAATTTAATTATTCAAACATTCGTAATATTAGATTTAAACAAATTTGATTATTCTTAAATCACTATCCTTTGAAATATTCAAAACGAACTTAAAATTTTAACTTTTGAAACGAATTAAAATTTTAGAACAACCATTTTCATTATGCGGTTATTCAATTCCCATTATTAATTTATTCAATAAATTCCAAATATTAAATTTAAACAATTTCGCTTATCCAATAATTCATTATCTTTTGAAATATTGAAATCGAACTTATAAGATTCAACTTTTAAAACCAATTCACAATTTAGAATACTATTTTCATTTTACAGTTATTCAATTATTCAATAAGTTTTAAATATTTAATTTAAACAATTTACCTGTTCAATATTCAATATTTGATTTTTAATAGATTTTACTTATCAATCAATTTCTCTATTATACCCAATGAATTTACCATTTATTATCCTATTCAACTATTGATTGCAAAGGCATTCACTAAGTAGCATTCGTTTTTCATTACTCGGATAATTATTATTACAATTCCTTTCAGTTATTATTATTCCAAACGAATTACAAATTTTTTCTAATACTAAATCACGAAATCTTATTAAATTAGCTATTTTATTTATCGAAAATTTACGGATCGTTACACTCTCCCCCACTCAAAACTTTTCGTCTCCGAAAAGGAAACTAAGTATAGAATTCAACATTAGATATATTTTATTTGAAAGTTACCAACTCCTAAAACAATGAAATTTCATTTATAAAGTCTTTACTACGCTTTCATTAAGTTATTCCAAACGGCTTTCTAACTTTAAAAGTTGGTTATCAAACAAGTTATATATATAAAAAAAAAATTAAAACTTGAAAATTTTTCTAACATCTGGGTCTGACATCTGGGTCTATTATTTCCACTGTTGTTTGGCCATCTTCCACCTCTTCCCCTTGATCTATAGGGCTAACCACCTCTCTGATTGAAGTATTGTTGATTCATGTTGTTAGGATTTCTTGCTTGACCCTTATTTCTATTACTGCTTGAGATGAAGTTCAGAGACATATCTTGCACTGTATTTGATTTCTTTTGTTCCAATCTACCCTCATGGGCTAGGAGGGTAGAGTGAACATACTGAATTGTGGGTAGGGTTTCTTTTGATGATATAACAGCTACTACCGATTCATATTCATCATCTAGCCCATCAAGAATTGATAAGATATGCTCTGTGTCACTTACTTTATGTCATGCAGATGATAAATGATCGCATAGTGTTTTCACCTTTACAAGATAGTCTCTCATTGACTGATTTTCTTTCTTTACGTTTTGTAATTGTGTCTTGTAGTACATGATCTTGGCTGCTGACTGAGTACTAAATATTTGTTCTAATGTAGACCAAATCTCATGTGATGTATTGCAACCAATTAACTGTGGAAGAAGATTAGCACTTATTGATGATATTAGCCAAGAACTGATTAAACTATCTTGTCTTTGATGCAATATGAATTCTTGATTGCTAATGAGTTTTCCATCTTTATCTGCAGTATACTTGGATGGTATGATTATAGTGCCTTGAACATATTGCTCCAATCCATAGGCTCTGACTGCAGTTTCAACTTGAAACTTCCAAAGCAAGAAATTAGTTTCATCGAGTTGGATGGACAATAATTGACTCTGAGGCTTAATGATATCCTTCAGAAGTTCCTCAGTGAGATTCAATATGGCATTGGTGCGAGTGCTGGAGGAGACAGTTGCTTCTTGATCTCCTTCGGCCATTGAATCAGAAGTCATGAAGGGAATAATTATAAACTCTGAAAGTTGCAGTAGATCAGAAAAGTTGTGCAGCAAGAAAGTTCTTGATTGCTCCTAGGCAAGGTACGGCAGTGAACTTGATTGATAACCTCTGTACAGGTAAGAAAACAAAAAAGATGGGAAATGTTATATTTCCCAAGTGATTCAGAAATAGATGCTTTCAGTTCTCGAAATGATGATATTGAGTCTTATCTTGATCTGAAAGCAGAGAAACAAAAGAAAAGATGATGAGAACTTTATATTCTCAGATGATTCAGTCACACTGCAATTTGATCAAGATATAATGATATTGCATCTAATCTTGATAAAAAACAAGAATGTAACGATGATGAAGATCTTCTTGATTCTTAGATGATTCAAAAAAAAATGCAGCATGATTGAGATATGATGATATTGTATATGATCTCAATTATTGGCATGGCATTTGTTGTTAGGCAGTGAATTGCTCTGATACCATATTAACAAAGGAGAAAGATGATATCGATCTTTTTATTTATGATGATTTGATACACTGAAGTATTTTGTAATAAACTGATTACATTTACATTGCAGCCTTGTACTATGTATTTATACAAAACGATGTATTTGTATTGGGCTAAATTACAAAGCCCATGGGCTGAACTAAACATATACTAGAGATAGCAGTCTTCATATATGCAGAAGGTCGGTACACTTATCACAATACTCTGCCAAATATAAATTAGAGAATTTGGTTTTGTTAACTTTCTACCATTTTACATCACTGATGTAGGATGTCACATGAAAAATGAAACAACTAAGTAGTAGAACTGTTGAAAATAAGTACTATTAACTAGTCAAGTAATATTTATCGATGCAAACTCAGCACCCAGTGCCAAGTACCCAATGCTTCAAGAGAACGCTGTAATTTGAAGCATCCTACAAGGGTACTACTAGGTGAGCCTGAAACAGGCTGTGCACAACATCACATGCTCTGTCATGACCGTTATTTCTAAATTTTCATATAGATTTTTCATAGATGCATGTGATGAGTGTGCACATTTAGATGCAAATAAAAAGGTAGGTCAACTTTACATCATTGTTATTATCACTTTGAATATTGGTGATAGCATAAATATACCAATTTATTTGAAGCGGCAAAGCTGACAGAAATTCGTTTGCAGTATCATCTTGCATCACCTAAACAACATGCCCTGACAATTGTACAAAAATAAATTAAAATATAATATATCAGTTAAAACCGGATTTACACTGACAAATAGACAAAATATGCATCCTTACCAAGCTTCAAGGACATATTGCAGTTCCCATTCTGTGAGCACTCCACAAAATCATTCATAGACTAACAAGAGGGCGCTGCATCACAAGCTTCAAAGTTCAAACCACAACTGTTTTTGTTTACCCTTTTTGGCACTTTGACACCGTGGATTAGCAAAAATTTGTTGGATATCCTTCGAACAGCTTGTCCAGAAATAACAAATCAGTGGCACATAAAATTATATAACATGCTGCAGTAAAAGTTTACAACACAGTATAGCATAAACAATGTTCTGACACCAACAGTCCAACGACAATTGATTTCAGAGCAATCATGCTTACATGACACAAGTTACAAAAGCTGACACAACAGACGCGCTCACACTCTTACAAAAATTCACTGCTACTTTCAACTTCTTACAGAAGTTAGTGTTCTGTTTTGTACTTAGGCCATCAGTTTTATTTAATTTTCAATGATGTAATATAAGGAAAAAAGTTTGTCCAATATGTATACATAAAGCATGGGCATTTGTAATGGGACTCCATTTTTGGATGAGTGGGTGGGTAGGCGTAAATTGTAGGGGAAATTCATCCAGGAAAAAGGAAACCTGTTATTTTGCCTTTTGTGCAAAGCAAAATCTAACGGCAACCTGTTGAAATATGAAAAAGGAAACGATGACGGTTCACCGAAAACCATTTTGAGATATGATCCGAAAGAGAATCAAAATTCGGCAAAGGGTTCGCTGCAAGTTTGCAACAAACTTTATAGCTGACATAGTGAAAGGATCAACAGTACTTAAGTTGCAATAGTCTTTATGATCTAACTAGTCAAAAACATAGTCCTAATGGTACGGCTTCAAGGAATACACCACAAAAATAACTGAATGTTGGGAATTTTACAGCAAAAAACAATTTATGTGCATATCTTAGTATAATATGATGCAAAAATATACCTTTTATATTAGCTGGACTAAATGATGATGATATTTTTCTTCAAATTTACAGGGTAATAGAGGTTATATATATACCAACAAATAACAACAGCGGCAGCAATTGAAAGAACAAAAATTCAGACACGACATTTATGCTGAATCAAGCATGAGCTTAGTAATGAAATAATCATAAAAAAAGGAAAAGAAAGAAACAAATCTAAAACTTCTTCAATCTAAACGAAGGGATTTATACAAAATTGCAAAGGTGCACAAAGATATATCGATGACATGTACAGCACTGCCTTGGCTCAACACAAAGATAGATAGCTTACCATGGAAGTGTGCATGGCCACAATCATATAAATAGATTAAAATGCTTCTAGAAATCAAAAGTGAAAAACTAAGGTAAAACAGAAGTAAATATTTGCTGTTAAAAAATATCAATCCGATAAATTTTGGTTGGTTCATCCGAAGAAATCAAATAATCAAAATTATACATTCCTTAAAAGCACATCCCAAACACTTTTGGAACGATTTCCACCCTCAAGCAATACTATGGTATACATAGCATACTTTACTCGAGGAGGAAAATGAAGGTGTGTGTACTTCCATTTCTTAAACTAATTCCACGATCGCTTTTAAACAAGGCTGGGTGAAAAAACTAAATTGATATGCCAAAATTTTGTGCCAAACTCCATGATCTAATACTATAATTTGATTTTAAGTGCGAAAACTCTTAAAGAATGCAATACCCATAACGAATTCACTATCTTCATTGGATAACCTATATGAGCACAACTCATTTAAAGTTGTGTCCATAATCCATCTAGCATCATATTTTTATCAACTAGTGTAGCTTCACACTCATCCACATGCACTTTCTACAATAATGCAATATATTGAATTCAAAATTTCAAATAAAAACACTGGTATTGTTTATTTCACAGTAAACAAATTTATTGTATCCAACTTAATCATATCTGCATAATGATCAAAGCTAAGATGCAGTTTCTTTCATGAAAATGGAAAGAAAAAAAACCTCCTGTGTTATTTGAAGTGAGTGTTCGGTGCACATATACCAATTATAGTGCTAAATTCAACAGTGTGATTGTATATTCATTAGGACTGTACACTTAATGGTAAGTATAGAATGATAATGAAGGCTATATCAATTGTTTGTAAACAGACAGGCACTTTTGAAATCATCCATATCTTTGATCCAGCGAATCATACATCGATTTTCTTATATCAAACAATTTTAGATTAGGTCAATTTCTCGCATATGTGATTTTCATATTCCGTAGATCACCAACATAATAAATTATATCATTTAAAAGTATAAAGCAAACCATTAAAACATACTTTTCAAAAGATTATTTATCGTTGATATAAAACTATAAAGTAAACCATTAAAAATGTTTATTTATCGTTGATATAAAACATACTTTTGAAAAGATGAATTCTTCTAAATTTTACGAAAATAATCAGAATAAGGAAGGACTAATACACAACAAATAAGAAAAGAAGAATATATGAAAGAAAGAAAAAAGCGTTCTAAAACTTATAATTAATGTGAAAACACCAATGGAGGTAAACAAGATAGTAACTGAGGTGCGAAAAATTCATCTATTATGCATGTAAGACAGGTTTAATGAAATTCAAAGTACAACATTCTCATTTGCATTTACACGAATTTCACAACTGAATTTATTTTACAAAAGATCAAACAATAATGGCCACATAGTCATTCAATGTTGTCGTCGCTTAGGGCTGTCATGGTAACGATTACAACTAACATTTTACAAATACCATTACTATATCCTTTTTAGTGATAAGCTAAAAAAATTATCATTATTCTCAAGGATTTGACGGTATACCAAAGGCCAGTATACTGATAAACCGAGCGTTAATACCCTAAGTATTATTTTCATAACAAAAAGAATATAAATATCCTTATTAACATTTCTCCGAGTTGCGTGGTATTTTCAAATATATTACGAAGATATTTTACAGAGATATTAAAAAAAACTAAATGAATGAAAGCAATTAAATATGAAGATTGATCAAAGCAAATGAAAGACATAATCCACTCAAAACAAACGAAACACAAGTGCTTCAACGACAGAGATCCTTGAAGTTCTTTCACTTACCTTCATTTTTATTTCTAAAATATTCATATAAATATACAATCCGAGATTTACAACGTGGAAGTCAAATTTGAATTTTTGGAAAAGAAAAATAGTTTATACTAGAGTATGTTGACACATTCTAGGGATATCTCGATTTTGAGATATTCAGTTTTCTAAAATTCAAATGATAGAATTTGTAAAAGTGGTCTGGAAAACAAGTTTTAATCAATAATTTTCTATTTCTCCTATCCTTACACTCTATAATTTTGCGAGAAAAACTCATTTATATACTTCCACTGTTTTTGCAAATTCATACTCTCACTTATATTTTTCAAAGATTTGCAAACCACTAAAGATCAAAAGGTTTGTACTTGAATTTTTTAATCAGTTTCTCTCTAGTCTCATATTATTTCTCTTTGAATTCAATGATATATTGATACTGGAAATCTATACGACCATTGTACTGAAACTGAAAGAATATATATTGAAGATATATACAACTACTTGTCATACTCTGATGTTGTTTCTAAAGAGAAATGTGTCATTTCCATCCTTAAAAAGTGAAGAGAAAATGTGTATTTTACCACCTGTGAAATTGTAAGATTGTAAAGATATTGCCACCCATGAAAAGCAAGAAAATGATAGTGAAATTATTTATGGAAAGTACACGACCTGATGTAGGATGATGTAGGATTGATACTCGAACAAGTATAAAAATTTATAATGGAAAACAAGAAAGTGATCATGCATTTACTATCTGTTTATCTTCCTGTTTTTGTGATTTATTACTGATCTAAGTACTAAACTTACCAATCTACAAGTTAATTCTTAAATAATTGTTGTATACTATCTGGCCCCTTCTAGTATGTTAATCGCCTTAAGATCTATTTCGCATCGGTGTGTTTGGATATCCCACGGTCGACATTTAATATCAGAGCATACGGTTTTCAAATGATTCATCATTTGAATTTTGAAAAGGATAAATGAACAGCAATACTAGTAACACACTTTTCAATACTTTTGCAAAGAGCCAATCCACCGTTACACCATCATTCTTCAATGGCATTAAATATGTTTATTGATCTTCTAGGATAAAAATTTATTTACATCCAAATGGATTTAATATTCGGAATGTTACGCAAATTGAATACACTCAGTTCCAAACAGATTACGCACATTGGACAAATAATGAAAAGAGACAAGCAATGAAAATACACAAGCACTTAACAATTCTAAAGCTATGAATATTTCAATCCGCACATAGGAAAAAATGAGTTTAATAAAGTGTCAGTATGTAAAAGTGCTTATGAAATTTGTAGGATACTACAAGTTACATATGAAGGGACTAGCAAACTTAAAATAACCAAAATATTCATGTTGACCAACAAATTTCAATTTTTCAGAATAAAAAAAAATGAACCTATATCTGTCGTGCATGCTACATGTAACATCCCGCCTTTTCGCACGCTTTAAATCGATACACGTGCCAATTCAAACCATACGGAAGGGCGGATTGTTATGGGGTAAATAAGAAAAACGAGAAAGAATAAAACAAAACAGAATCTCACAGCGGAAAGATAAAATATAATAATAAATATACAGTTCATAAAACTGTTTACAAACATTTGATTCTTCTTTATACAATAAATATCAGAGTTCACATACCAATAATATTAATGCAGCGGAATACAGTGTAGTGGAACCATATAACATATAATAATAATAATAATAATAATAATAATAATAATAATAAAAAATCTTTGTCTTCTTCCTCCAGAAAAATCTTCAAATCCTGAAACGCTCGGACTGACCCGAGCGAATTTGAAAAGACAAAAACACTCGAGTCAGAACTAAAAGATCTTATGTAAGTTAAATTAGCAGAAATAAATATAAGTGCAGTGACTCAAGAGATGCTCGGGATATACATATCCGTTAAACTATTTACTACGTAGTATATGGCGCTATTATAATAGTGTCTAATTGTAAAATAAACCTACTTTTTTCTTAGCATTAAGGGATTACCCATATAGCCCTTAACACGTAAGACAAGTAGTCCATTTTTTTTTTTTTTTTTTTTTTTTTTTGTAAACCGACTCTTTTATTCCTTTAGGTTTATCAAAAGCTGTCAACAGGCCTGACAGGTAACCCAAACAAGGAAGAATAAAACTATAGCCACTAAAAGAACTATACAACCACAAACAACAGATCTGAACCTACGGCAAATGTAACAGAATACAAAAAAGCGAGCACCACTAAACTGGCACCAAGGATCCAAATATCAGAGAAGATCAACCAGCATCGTCTTCGAACTCCGGCAAGGCCACCGCCCGAAGACATAAGACAAGTAGTCCATCCAATATCATGGTCCCTCCTGATCGGGAAGCCACCAGAGGATACCACACGAGCTACGGAAGAAATCCAAACTCGTACAAGGCGCGATAGGGTAGGTGACACGGCACAACTAGGTAATGCCAGAGTAGATATACCAATTACGCTTCCGGGTCGGTGGTAACGCGTAGCGCGCAGCTACCGCCCACCTCGAACCACACCCCCAAATAAAATCAAAAGTGGCCACCGAATCAATCCAAAAGTCAAGTATAATATCGAAGGGATGTGTCCGATCAAAGGTGCTACCTTATTAACCCGTCAATCGCTCCTGTTTTAGCCACCTTATGCCAACTCACGGGAGTTGGGTCCACGTATTTACCTTACAGGAAACGCCGCCACCAACCTACTTCATTCTGTAATCTTCACCGCGAATACGGTTGTTAAAGTGGTTTTCGGAGTTGGCAGAGAGTATGACAATTTCCGATCCCGGTCTCTTCAACAACCAAACGTTATTATAACACCGCGGTCTTTAAAATAGTTTATACTTTAAAACCAGAAAATAATTATCCATTTCAAACCCATAAATACGATATCATTTCCATTTCCAAAACAACTCATTTTGATATTATTTTTATAAAACCCAAATCAATAATATCATTTTTATTTCAAATATATTTTTCCAAAATCATACTGCTTTAAAATTTATAATAACTGGAAACCAAACATTTGAATTATAACTTTCAAAACATAATACTTCAAAACTCATAGCTTTAAAACCATACTTCTAAAACTTGAATGTTTTGGATATTCAACAGTATATAGAATAAAATAGTTTGAATTTAAAATTACTTTATAAAATAATTTCCGCGATTTACAATTTATTTCATTAAAAATTAAGTCAAAATCCATAAATTTCAGAAGCTTTCAGTTTCAATAACCCCTTCGGTCTCAATGTATTTCAAACTTTGATTATTAAACAGTTGGAACTAAGGTTGGAAATTTCTATTCAACAATTTAAAGTCCTATTATTTAGTTTGAAATATTTGCATAATAAACCCGTAATCATTTAAGTAAAACTCAGATTACTTAAAAGAAAATTTCCTTCAATTTATTTATACTAGAAATATTCATTTAATTCATTTTGAATAAAAATTCAGTTATAAATATCATACCTTTTTAAAATTTCAAGTTAATAAATTTTACATCAACTTATGAATTTAAATCCTTAATTAAGCTCAATTCCAAATAAATTTTTCAATTTAACTTCCAATCTTAATTGATTTAAATCTTTTAAAAACTCTATATATTTTTAATATCTTAACATGCACTTAACCATAAAATATAAAATAATCAAACTCCATTATTCAACTTATTTATTTTATTTAGAAAATTCATACATAACTTAAATTCAATACTTTAACTATATATATAAATAAAATATGATTTTATATAATATCAAAATTTAATATTTATTAAACCGTATCCTATCCAAACCATAGAAAATCATTTCAAAAATATTCTTATATATATACCGCGGTGCTTGTATATCATTTCCTATCCTATGGTCAAGTGATACGGATATTTATCATTTCAATCCGCAATATAAAAATAAAATTTGCGGTTGTATATCATTTCAAACCGCAATCCCGAATGAAATGAAATGCATGATAACTTGCAGCTTATATAATATAGAACACATCATCCATTCACCAAACATCATTCATCAACCCTTTATTTCAATCATCATCCAATTTGAACAAACATCAATAAATAGCATATAAAATATAATAGGTATCAACGAACAGTTTATATTCACAAATGAATTAATAACTGTTTAATTGGAAGTTTATATGCAAAAAATAAATAAATTAACTGTCAATTTATATGCAGTAATAAAATTAAATAACAATTTAATTTAAATAAATGCAATCTAACTGAGATGGTGAATAAAATATGCCAAACAGTCATAAATGAATTTCTACTCATATCATAAATTAATTTAACAAACATAAGAAAACTTAGAAGTTGTGTGTGGGTTAAAACACTCACCTTTTGAATTTAAATTGAATCTAAATTCAATTTAAACCCAAAAATTTGACAGTCTCCAAATCCGTCCAAACCAACGCCAAAATGTCTGGAATTCCGATACAATCCCAACAAAAAAAAACCGCGTGTGAATCCAAGCTCGTACGCAAAACTTATAAAAATTTGAAAATTGGAAAATTCTGGCCCTGTGTCGACTTCGGGTTCGACTTCGGTGCGCCGCCTCAAATCCCCGGTGCTTGCTTGGAGTTTTTGCCAAAACGACTCGGACCGACCCGAGTCATTTTCTTCCTGACCCGAAGTAGATACAGCGTTTTTGCCTCTGAAACTCGAAGCGTGACTCGAAGTGACTGCAGATCCGATTTTTTTTTTTTATTGAAATTAATTTTTGGAATTTGGGAATTAGGTTTTCTGCCATTGGAATGAGGAGTTGAGAAGGAGATGTACGTATAGACAAATGAAAATAAGGAGTGGCTAGGGTTTATAACGGGTTATATATAGTCAAGACTGAAAAATAATAGATGGATCAGATTGGTATACGCGCTGAACGCTAAATGGCCCGAAAAGCCCGTTTCTACTCTGAAACGAAATTGGGTCAACCCATATATCAAAATAGATGTTTTAAAATATTTTAAACGCAATGGAACAGGTTTCATGTCCAAATTCCATCGTATGCAGAAGTTATGCTGAAAACAATATTTTCCAAATTGATTTCAATTGATTTCAATTGCATAAATTTCAAGGCATTTCGAGTCCATACGATCAAATGACAACTCCGATCGCTACGAAACTTGAAACACTATTATAATTCACAGTTAGGGATCCGATGAAACTGGTTTCGTCGAAATCCGAGTCAGTGGCCAAAATGGCTAATTTTATATTAATTAAATAAATTAAAAATTCATTAATAAAATCCAATTTTTTTTTAGATCTTAAATTTGACAAATTTTATTACATTTATATGTCTCAATCAAATTACAATGTTTTAAACAATTTAAAGGTCAATTTAAAGTTGATTAACTTCCCATTTCAGTGTCAAATTTTCATTTTTATTAAATTTAGAAATTATCAATTAAGTTTCCAAAAATTTTATTGAATTAAATCTTCATTCTTATTATTCAATCCATTATAGCCAAATGGATGAAATTAACATACGTAAATATTTTTCAATTTCAACTAAATTTTCAATTAACGTAAAAATAAATGTTTAATTTTTACTTAATTGCAAAAACTCAATTACCTTAATTCTTTATATTCATATAAATAAACAAATCTTGATTTACAATCTTTTCATTCACCCATAATCATATTATAAATGGAATTTACATCATCTTCAATTAATAATTACCATCAGTTAAGATCTTAACATTTGTTCCACAAATTTATCTGCCCTGAATTATTTACTGCATTTATCTAATTTCAATTTCATAATCACATTCAGTCCATTAATTGGTATTGCATTGACATTTAACTTATTAGCTTATATCAACACTATTGTCATTAATTGCAAATGGATTACCAAATTTAATCACTACCCTAAATAATAAATTAATCTCCATTAATTCCACTGATTTAACTTTCATTCAATTAATTAATGATTCCCTCTGTTAGCAATAACGTAGCATTTTCTTTATTTGTATTGCAAATAATTCAAAATTCAATTCCTAATTCTTAATATCCTCTAAATTACAACTTCCAAACATGGTATTAATCATCATTTACGTACCTCTAATTATTTTAATTTACATTAACATAATAAATAAATTACCTTTAATGAAATCTATCCCCTAATTTATTATATGCAATAAATTTTGACCTTACAACAGTTTCAATTAATTATTTATATTTATTGCGATTGAATACCAAAATTTATTTAACACATCAAATAAATGAACAATCTATATTCATTGTCACCTATTTTCTTTTAAATTCAGTTATAAGTTTGTTACTTACCAACCAGGTTATAATAACACTAATTTTTTTATTCCACTGCTATATATGATATATTTGCATCACATACTTGAATTTTTCAATTTCATCTTAATTCCAATTCACGGTACTATAATTTCTTACTATAAACCCATTTATAATTTGCATACCAATTAATTAGTTTCAACTAAGTAGATTGATTCAGTTCAACTCTTTTATTAAGTTTATATAAATCAATATACTATTTCATTGGTAAATGTTTATTTCAATTATTCCTTTATTACTTACAAATCTTATTTCATTCATGAATGCCATCATTTATCAATTATTACATAATTTTATTAATTTACATCCAGTTACAACTAAATTAATACACTGATTTCATTTGTAAATTAAATGCTTACAATTTATAAGCTTTCATTCCAAGCAATATTTCAATTTGTACCGGACATTGATTTACTTCAATTTACTATTTAATATTATTAATTCATTAACTAAATTCACTACTTACCTTTGTTCTCTTATATGCAACTCTTAGCCTAGTATAACAATTTACATCACTTCAATTTATTCGTCATTTTGTTTCAACTGTAAATACTTAGCCTTATATTACCATGGTTTCATTTCATTCTCAACATTTGCTTCATTATTAATTATAAATCTTTATTTCTTCTAAATTAAATTACGTAAATCTTATTAAAATGACAAATTTAATTAACGAAAATTACGGGTCGTTACACTCTCCCCCACTCAAAACTTTTCGTCCCCGAAAAGGAAAAAGAAGGGAAAAGAAGAATTAAGAAATCAATATCATACCAAATATTAAATTTATAAACAAATAAATTTACAAAATTAATTTAGATAAAATATACTAATTTATAATCATTAATTATTTTTTTATGCTCAAACTAATAAAGTTTGGAAAACATTTTCAAAATATTTTCTAAGTCCAAAATTTACGGAAAATTTTGGCAAAGTCTCCTTTGTACGGGGATGCTCGGGAGAAAATATAATATCAAATATATCAAAATATCACATATAACATCCAAAATATAATATCCCAACACAGGAAAATATATAAAATAGCGTTATAGACTGTAATCCGAAACATACCTATTTGCCGGGCAATTTACGCTTAATTTATGGAACCAAAAGCAGTAGCAATTGCTTCCATAACCTGCATTTCACTTATAAAATCCAAAGGGTTAACAATTTATATAAAGTGAAATATTTAAGTGGTTTCAATCACTAACAACAAATCAATACAACAACCATCAATTTCAACAAACAGCATACACAACAAATACAAAACAACCATTTAATCAAACAAACAACTAGTTGTTCGGGTTCAAAAGCTTTAAATTGTACGGAATGAAGAATAAACCATCAAGTGCATCATTTACTCAACAGTCTTGGATTAAACACAATGGATTATTCATCCATCCCAACAAAATTAAAGTTTCCTTACCCAACCACCACAAACCACGACAAACAACAATTTCAGCAATAGATTTAGTCTATTCTTATTCATTCCATTCATACATTTGTTGTTTGATTCTTTTCATTCATATAACAGTTTATCTTTTTATTTTCATTTATTTCTTTCAATTTTATTTAGAAATAACTTCAACCCTTTTTCTTAAGTTTACAATTTCTCTTTATTATATTACATTCATTTATTTTCACTTATTACTTATTATTTTTCATTTCCATTAACTCAGGTCGTGCCAGTTTTTTTTATTTCATTATAATTATTTATTCATTTATTGCATGCCCTCATTTATTTACATTTGTTTATCAATAGTATTCTGTCCCATTTAATTTCCTAGCATTTCCATTTTATTTACTTAAGTTGATAATCATCTATTTGAATTACTTACCTTTAATTATATCCACTTATAGTAAAATTTCAATTATAACTTAAGTTTATAACATTAAATTCTCGTTTATAATAGCAAATTCATTGAATACTTTATTACCTACTTTTACTTGTACAATTTTCATTACATTTCTTATTAAACATTTCAACTTTTTTATATTTGGTAAGTTATATATGTTAAAGAAAATGCAAATGAACTTATACAAGTTTTATCTCATCCTTTAATTAAATTTAATGTTCAACAATATTACTCTTTGTTTCATATGTTACAAATTTCAAATTTCCTTTAATTTCCATTTATAACTTAGCATTAAATCTCTTACCTAAATTAGAGGTTTCAATTTATTAATCACTTAACTTTCATTTCACTACAATAATTAAAACAATCAATTAACGGAAATTTGAGAATTTAATACCGGGTTAAATTTCAAATTATTTTAAAATAATAGATAAATATATTCTTACAACTTATATATCCCTAATTATATTTAAACAATTCAAGATTTATATTTTTTTTTCAAAATGAATCTGCAGTAAAACTACTACAGTGGCCTTCCCCCTTCGAAACTCAAAATGAAAGTCGATGATGCGGCCGCCATCACCGAAATTATTTTCCAGCGACAGAGAGGAAAGTACAAAACTTATTTTTTTTTCCAAAATCTTCTTTAATAAAATTCTTCCGAATTATATGAAATATTTATATCAGAAAATGCTTATAAAAAATATTATTATATTCCAAAAATTTATTCGAGAAATTTCAAAACCCCGGATCTTAAGTTCTAAATTTCCAAATTTCATTTATTTTATTTTTCAATCTTATTTGTATTATTATTTATACACTTTATTACCCAACAACCAATCTGTTGCAGCCAAATATAGATGTTATTTGAAAAAAAAATATTTTATATAGAAAATATAATAGGCAAACTTATTTCATTCACCTATATAAAATAAATATTATGTCGGTCTGTCCTATTAAGTGTTTAGAAATCCCTATTGATGTCACAGCGTCTCATGCATCAACCAGAATTTATAAATACGAAGCGGAACGGATTAACACAATATTAAAATCTTTTTATAACACTAACAAATACGCTCTCTCATATATATACACTCAGCGACTCCCATAGGGTATTACTACCGTATTAATAAAGAGTCAAACCCCACAAAGCTAAGGTTTATCGCTAAACCAAAGCTCTGATACCAGATGTAACATCCCGCCTTTTCGCACGCTTTAAATCGATACACGTGCCAATTCAAACCATACGGAAGCGCGGATTGTTATGGGGTAAATAAGAAAAACGAGAAAGAATAAAACAAAACAGAATCTCACAGCGGAAGGATAAAATATAATAATAAATATACAGTTCATAAAACTGTTTACAAACATTTGATTCTTCTTTATACAAAAAATATCAGAGTTCACATACCAATAATATTAATGCAGCGGAATACAGTGTAGTGGAACCATATAATATATAATAATAATAATAATAGTAATGAAATCTTCGTCTTCTTCCTCTAGAAAAATCTTCAAATCCTGAAACGCTCGGACTGACCCGAGCGAATTTGAAAAGACAAAAACACTCGAGTCAGAACTAAAAGATCTTATGTAAGTTAAATTAGCAGAAATAAATATGAGTGCAGTGACTCAAGAGATGCTCGGGATATACATCTCCTAAGGATCCGTTAAACTATTTACTATGTAGTATATGGCGCTATTATAATAGTGTCTAATTGTAAAATAAACTTACTTTTTTCTTAGCATTAATGGATTACCCATATAGCCCTTAACACGTAAGAGTCGCAGTAGTCCATCCAATATCATGGTCCCTCCTGATCGGTAAGCCACCAGAGGTAACCACACGGGCTACGGGAGAAATCCAAACTCGTACAAGGCGCGATAGGGTAGGTGATACGGCACAACTAGGCAATGCCAAGGTAGATATATCAATTACGCTTCCGGGTCGGTGGTAACGCGTAGTGCGCAGCTACCGCCCACCTCGAGCCACACCCCCAAATAAAATCAAAAGTGGCCACCGAATCAATCCAAAAGTCAAGTATAATATCGAAGGGATGTGTCCGATCAAAGGTGTTACCTTATTAACCCGTCAATCGCTCCTGTTTTAGCCACCTTATGCCAACTCACGGGAGTTGGGTCCACGTATTTACCTTACAGGAAACGCCGCCACCAACATACTTCATTTTGGAATCTCCACCGCGAACACGGTTGTTAAAGTGGTTTTCGGAGTTGACAGAGAGTATGACAACTTCCGATCCCGGTCTCTTCAACAACCAAACGTTATTATAACACCGCGGTCTTTAAAATAGTTTATACTTTAAAACCAGAAAATAATTATCCATTTCAAACCCATAAATACGATATCATTTCCATTTCCAAAACAACTCATTTTGATATTATTTTTATAAAACCCAAATCAATAATATCATTTTTATTTCAAATATATTTTTCCAAAATCATACTGCTTTAAAATTTATAATAACTGGAAACCAAACATTTGAATTATAACTTTCAAAACATAATACTTCGAAACTCATAGCTTTAAAACCATACTTCTAAAACTTGAATGGTTTGGATATTCAACAGTATATAGAATAAAATAGTTTGAATTTAAAATTACTTTATAAAATAATTTCCGCGACTTACAATTTATTTCATTAAAAATTAAGTCAAAATCCATAAATTTCAGAATCGCTTTCCGTTTCAATAACCCCTTCGGTCTCAATGTATTTCAAACTTTGATTATTAAACAATTGGAACTAAGGTTGGAAATTTCTATTCAACAATTTAAAGTCCTATTATTTAGTTTGAAATATTTGCATAATAAACCCGTAATCATTTAAGTAAAACTCAGGTTACTTATAAAAGAAAATTTCCTTCAATTTATTTATACTAGAAATATTCATTTAATTCATCTTGAATAAAAATTCAGTTATAAATATCATACCTTTTTAAAATTTCAAGTTAATAAATTTTACATCAACTTATGAATTTAAATCCTTAATTAAGCTCAATTCCAAATAAAATTTTCAATTTAACTTCCAATCTTAATTGATTTAAATCTTTTAAAAAATCTATATATTTTTAATATCTTAACATGTACTTAACCATAAAATATAAAATAATCAAACTCCATTATTCAACTTATTTATTTTATTTAGAAAATTCATACATAACTTAAATTCAATACTTTAACTATATATATAAATAAAATATGATTTTATATAATATCAAAATTTAATATTTATTAAACCGTATCCTATCCAAACCATAGAAAATCATTTCAAAAATATTCTTATATATATACCGCGGTGCTTGTATATCATTTCCTATCCTATGGTCAAGTGATACGGATATTTATCATTTCAATCCGCAATATAAAAATAAAATTTGCGGTTGTATATCATTTCAAACCGCAATCCCGAATGAAATGAAATGCATGATAACTTGCAGCTTATATAATATAGAACACATCATCCATTCACCAAACATCATTCATCAACCCTTTATTTCAATCATCATCCAATTTGAACAAACATCAATAAATAGCATATAAAATATAATAGGTATCAACGAACAGTTTGTATTCACAAATAAATTAATAACTGTTTAATTGAAAGTTTATATGCAAAAAATAAATAAATTACCTGTCAATTTATATGCAGTAATAAAATTAAATAACAATTTAATTTAAATAAATGCAATCTAACTGAGATGATGAATAAAATATGCCAAACAGTCATAAATGAATTTCTACTCATATCATAAATTAATTTAACAAACATAAGAAAACTCAAAAGTTGTGAGTGCGTTAAAACAATGACCTTTTGAATTTAAATTGAATCTAAATTCAATTTAAACCCAAAAATTTGACAGTCTCCAAATCCGACTAAACCAACGCTAGAATGTCTGGAATTCCGATACAATCCCAACAAAAAAACCGCGCGTGAATCCGAGCTCGTACGCAAAACTTATGAAAATTTGAAAATTGAAAAATTCTGGTCCTGTGTCGATTTCGGGTTCGACTTCGGTGCGCCGCCTCAAATCTCCGGTGCTTGCTTGGAGTTTCTGCCAAAACGACTCGGAGCGACCCGAGTCATTTTCTTCCTGACCCGAAGTAGATACAACGTTTTTGCCTCTGAAACTCGAAGCGTAGCTCGAAGTGGGTGCAGATCCGAATTTTTTTTTTATTGAAATTAATTTTTGGAATTTGAGAATTAGATTTTTTTTCTGCCATTGGAATGAGGAGTTGAGAAGGAGATGCACGTATAGACAAATGAAAATAAGGAGTGGCTAGGGTTTATAACGGGTTATATATAGACAAGGCTGAAAAATAATAGATGGATCAGATTGGTATACGCGCTGAACGCTAAATGGCCCGAAAAGCCCATTTCTACTCCGGAACGAAATTGGGTCAACCCATATATCAAAATAGATGTTTTAAAATATTTTAAACGCAATGGAACGGGTTTCATGTCCAAATTCCATCGTATGCAGAAGTTATGCTGAAAACAATATTTGCCAAATTGATTTCAGTTGATTTCAATTGCATAAATTTCAAGGCATTTCGAGTCCGTACGATCAAACGACAAGTCCGATCGTTTCGAAACTTGAAACACTATTATAATTCACCGTTACAGATCCGATGAAACTGGTTTCGTCGAAATCCGAGTCAGTGGCCAAAATGGCTAATTTTATATTAATTAAATTAAAAATTCATTAATAAAATCCCCTTTTTTTTAGATCTTAAATTCGACAAATTTTATTACCTTTATATGTCTCAATCAAATTACAATGTTTTAAAAAATTTAAAGGTCAATTTAAAGTTGATTAACTTCCCATTTCAGTGTCAAATTTTCATTTTTATTAAATTTAGAAATTATCAATTAAGTTTTCAAAAATTTCATTGAATTAAATCTTCATTCTTATTATTCAATCCATTATAGCCAAATGGATGAAATTAACATACATAAATATTTTTCAATTTCAACTAAATTTTCAATTAACGTAAAAATAAATGTTTAATTTTTACTTAATTGCAAAAACTCAATTACCTTAATTCTTTATATTCATATAAATAAACAAATCTTGATTTACAATCTTTTCATTCACCCATAGTCATTATAAATGGAATTTGCATTATCTTCAATTATTAATTATCATCACTTAAGATCTTAACATTTGTTCCATAAATTTATTTGCCCTGAATTATTTACTGCATTTATCTAATTCTAATTTCATAATCACATTCAATCCATTAATTGGTATTGCATTGATATTTAACTTATTAGCTTATATCAACACTATTATCATTAATTGCAAATGGATTACCAAATTTAATCACTACCTTAAATAACTAACATAAATTAATCTCCATTAATTCCAGTGATTTAACTTTCATGCAATTAATTAATGATTCTCTCTGTTAGCAATAACGTAACATTTTCTTTATTTGTATTGCAAATAATTCAAAATTCAATTCCTAATTCTTAATATCCTCTAAATTACAACTTCCAAACATGGTATTAATCATCATTTACGTACCTCTAATTATTTTAATTTACATTAACATAATAAATAAATTACCTTTAATTAAATCTATCCCCCAATTTATTATATGCAATAAATTTTGACCTTACAACAGTTTCAATTAATTATTTATATTTATTGCGATTGAATACCAAAATTTATTTAACACATCAAATAAATGAACAATCTATATTCATTGTCACCTATTTTCTTTTAAATTCAGTTATAAGTTTGTTACTTACCAACCAGGTTATAATAACACTAATTTTTTTATTTCACTGCTATATATGATATATTTGCATCACATACTTGAATTTTTCAATTTCATCTTAATTCCAATTCACGGTAGTATAATTTCTTACTATAAACCCATTTATAATTTGCATACCAATTAATTAGTTTCAACTAAGTAGATTGATTCAATTCAACTCTTTTATTAAGTTTATATAAATCAATATACTATTTCATTGGTAAATGTTTATTTCAATTATTCCTTTATTACTTACAAATCTTATTTCATTCATGAATGACATCATTTATCAATTATTACATAATTTCATTAATTTACATCCAGTTACAACTAAATTAATACACTGATTTCATTTGTAAATTAAATGCTTACAATTTATAAGCTTTCATTCCAAGCAATATTTCAATTTGTACCGGACATTGATTTACTTCAATTTACTATTTAATATTATTAATTCATTAACTAAATTCACTACTTACCTTTGTTCTCTTATATGCAACTCTTAGCCTAGTATAACAATTTACATCACTTCAATTTATTCGTCATTTTGTTTCAACTGTAAATACTTAGCCTTATATTCCCATGGTTTCATTTCATTTTCAACATTTGCTTCATTATTAATTATAAAATCTTTATTTATTCTAAATTAAATTACGTAAATCTTATTAAAATGACAAATTTAATTAACGAAAATTACGGGTCGTTACACTACATTTCAAAAAAATTTACATGCGCTAGTATCATTAGAAAAGATATTTTTATAAAGTTTACCAAGTCATAAAATCTTAAATTCACCTTTAGTTAAATAAGATCAGAAGACTTTTGACCATAAAAGCAAATGGCATTAATACAATAAAAGTAGAAGAATTAGTCGAAAATCTCATGTACAGTTGTAGGATAGAAAAGAAAATCAAACAAATAAGAAATTCTCTACTATTCAACGCAACAAAAGATAATCATGGTTCAGATGATGATTATGAAATTGCTTTAATCACTAGGAATTTCAAGAAATTCTCTTTGAATATAGGAAATTGAACAAAATTTATAAAAATGACAGCTATATGAATAATCACGAAAACGAAAATGCTATCAAGTGCTTCAAAAGTGATAAAATCGGTCATTTTGAAAAGAAATTGTCCAAATCTAAAGAAATCAAAGTACTCTTCAAACATCGACACATTTAATAAGAAGAAGAAGCCGACTTTCAATGCAACATGAGATTATTCAGACACATCATCAAGCGACAGTGAATCAGAAACAAAAAATGCAAATATGTGCTTCGTGACAGATGATGACTAGATATGTGTCGAAGAGTGACATAAATTCCTAGAAAGTTAGAGAACATTTTCTTAGAGTTTTGTAGAAAGATTGAGAAAACTATTTATGTAACCATCAGTTACTAACTCCTCGATTTATCAAGATTATTATATCTAGAATCTTTTGTCGATACTATTCTATTGTAAAATGATTTAAATACAGGCTCGTACGTACATTTCTAAAAATTCTAGTAATCAGTTTTTTCATAAAATCTCTTCCTTTGCCGTTTCAAATATCCAACTATTTCATAACTATTGTCCTTATATTTCTACTATTATATATATGATATCAGAGCATCGTTCGATTACACCATGGGCATTGAAATATCATCGACTTTAAAATAATTCCTCCTTTATTTTACTCCACTTCCAAAAAATTCTTAAGTGATTGCAAATATCATTCAACCCTCATCTATACCAGTTCCCATTTTCACCGTAAAACTACGATTTTTAGAGCATAAAAATGAAAACAGTTTTTAGCTTTTAAGATTTATGGTACAGTTTAGAAGGATTTATTACTTCTACAGCGCTTAATCAAACTCACAAAAAAGAGTCGAGAAAAAATAAATACAAAGATTCAAAAGCTTTATTTATTCTATAGTAGGCTGTGGCTGACACTGTCTTTTCAATAATAATGGGAGCTACAAGCGCAAAGCAAGCATGAGGCACATAATAGGCGGAGTTTCAAGGAAGGTGAATGTACGCGCCATTAAACTTCAAACTTTAAATCGTGAATTTGAATTAATAAAAGTGAAGGAGACCGAGACCGTAAAGGATTACGACTCGAAGATAAAAAAAATAGTTAGTCAAATGAGAGTCTACGAGAATAACATTCCCAGTAAGAGAATTATTGAGGAAATTTTAATTTTATTACTCGTAGTATGATCCAACCATGTCAACGATTGAGCAAGCTAAATATCTATCTACTTTATCGATATCTTTATTAATGGGCTCTCTTGAAGCATTGGAACAAAGATTGAGTAAGCATGATGAATATTTGGTTGAAAATGTCTTTAAATCTAAGCTCAAATTACTAATCAAAATAAAGTACATAGAAAAAAATATGGAGAAAAGTCAAAAAACAAAGAAAAGTCTAGAGACTTCTCTATGAACAAACAAGATGAATATTATTAATATGGAATTTGCAACATGACAAATCATTTGGAGATGTATTGCGGATATTGTAGAAAGCCACAATGAAGGCATTGTATAAAACATGGATATAAGGAGAAGAACTGGTGCAATAAAAATTAGCATCAAGCAAATTTCTTTGAGGAAACTAATCGTGAGCTGTGTTAAAATGATCATGATCGACATCTTTTTTAGCTACCCAAGACTCCGATGATGAAACTGGTGGGAAATGGTAGTTGGATAGTGGTTGTAGCAGTCACGTGGCCAGGGATGGAAGCATCTTCAAAAATATTTATGACCCGGTCAAAGTGAAAGTACGGCTGGGAAACAACACTTGTAATATCGAAATGAAAATGTACTGTTATGGTAGAAACAAAGAAAGGTACAAGATTTATAAAAGAAGTTTTACCAGTTCCAAATCTTAAAGAAAATCTGTTAAGCATTAACCAAATAATGAAGAAAAGTTACGTTCTTCCCTTTGAATGATACATGTGCAAAATATACAATAACAATAAAAAAAGACTAGAGATAGCCCAAGTAAAAATGGAGAAGATAAATATAAGCTTTCCAATAAGCTTTAAATATACTACCAACATTGCCTTGGAAGTTCAAGTTGATGACTAATTGCTATGTCATCAAAGATTTGGCCACTTCAACCTAAAGCTTTGAAGTTGTTATATCAAAAGAACATGATGAGAGATCTCTCAAGCCTAAAAGAAAATAATGTATCATGTGAATATAACTTGCAATCAAAAGGCTATTGAGTTTGTCCTTTGTCCTCTCCATGTCTCTATGTATATAGAAAATGGATCCAAATTCTTAGATATTTAGCTGATGACTTTGTCCTCTCCACGTCTCTATAGGAGTTTGGTCTTGGATAGCTCTAGTTGGATTTTTGTTGAGTATATAGATGATATTGTAAACGTGTTGCCGCAAAAATTGTCGGGCAAGTGCTTCTCCTTCAACATTGATCTGGCCATCTTTATAACCGTGCAATTTTTCCTTTCAGATACTCTATTTTGTTGTGGAGTATATGCAATTGTAAGCTGTCTCTCATTGCCTTAATCATCACAAATCTATCAAATTCATTAGAGTTGCACTTTTTGTCACAATCACTTCTAAGAGTTTTTGTATGTTTTCTACTATGATTTTCAACTAGGACCTTAAAATTTTTTAATATTCAAAAAAATTATGATTTTTCTTTGATGAAATAGACCCATGTCATTCTAGAAAAGTCATCAATGAATATGATGAAATGTCTGTTGTTATGGAGCGTTGGTGTCCTCATTGGTCCACAAACATCAGTGTCGATCAATTCTAATAAGTCTTTTGCTCTCCATATGTTTTCTATTGAAAACGATGAGCGGCGTTGCTTTCCGACAAGACATCCTTCACATGCTACATTATTTTCTTTTAGGCTTGAGAGATCTCTCATCATGTTCTTTTGATATAACAACTTCAAAGCTTTAGGTTGAAGTGACCAAATCTTTAATGCCATAGCAATGAGTCATCAACTTGAACTTCCAAGGCAATGTTGGTAGTATATTTAAAGCTTATTGGAAAGCTTATATTTATCTTCTCCATTTTTACTTGGGCTATCTCTAGTCTTTTTTTATTGTTATTGTATATTTTGTACATGTCTCATTCAAAGGGAAGAACGTAACTTTTCTTCATTATTTGGTTAATGCTTAACAGATTTTCTTTAAGATTTGAAACTGGTAAAACTTCTTTTATAAATCTTGTATCTTTCTTTGTTTCTACCATAACAGTACATTTTCATTTCGATATTACAAGTGTTGTTTCCCAGTCGTACTTTCACTTTGACTGGGTCATAAATATTTTTGAAGATGCTTCCATCCCTGGCCACGTGACAGCTACAACCACTATCCAACTACCATTTCCCACCAGTTTCATCATCGGAGTCTTGGGTAGCTAAAAAAGATGTCGATCAAGATCATTTTAACACAGCTCATGATTAGTCTCCTCAAAGAAATTTGCTTGATGCTAATTTTTATTGCACCAGTTACTCTCCTTATATCCATGTTTTCTACAATGCCTTCATTGTGGCTTTCTACAATATCCGCAATACATCTCCAAATTATAGAATTTTTGGATCCATTTGCTATATAATCAAAAGGCTATAATGTAGCATGTGAATATAACTTGCAATCAAAAGGCAATCAAAAGACAATCAAAAGGCTATTGAGTTATATCAAAGATTTTGGATCCATCAGCTAAAATTAGAAGACAAGACAATACAATGGATCTTTTGGGGTATAGCACACAATCAAAAGGCTATAGAGTTTATAACTTGCAAACAAAGAAGCTCATTATTAGTCCATATGTTGAAGTTGATGAGAATGCTGCTTAGAATTGGGATGAAGAAAAAATTGTGAGAGAAAACATTTATGTACCAGTACATCGACCTCAATTAAAAGTGGAAATAGTATAAGAGCTAGAAACTCACCTCACCTCCTTGACAACAAACTTCTTCACCAGAGTCTACATCGAGAAGAGTTAAATCTTTATTAGATATAAAACTTGCAGCTTAGCCGTACTTGAGCCTGAAAACTATGAAGTATAGCATCAAAGCAAATGGGTCAAGACAACGAAAGAAGAGATAAAAATGATTGAAAAGAATAATATTCGAGAATTAGTATATTGCATTAAAAATAAAGATGTCATACAAGTAAAATGGGTTTATAAGACAAAGCTTAACCAGAATGGCTTAATACTAAAGCAAGGCTAGGCTCATTGCAAAGGGCTACTCACAGCAATGTGGAATTAAATATAATAATACATTTCTCTAGTTTCACACCTTGATACGATTAGAACTCTAATTAATTTTGCAGCCCAGAAAGGTTTGAATATTTTCAAAATCGACTTCAGATCTACCATCCTATGGAGTAGTAGAAGAAGAGATTTATGTGGAGCAACCACAATACTCTGTAAATAAAAGAAATGAAGGGAAAATATTAAGACTAAGAAAAGCTTTTATGGCCTAAAGCAAGCTCCTCGTGCATGGTGTAGTATAATTGATCAGCATTTCATTGACTAAATATACAGGAGGTGTACGAGTCAACCAACATTATACACAAGATCCAAGTTGAGTGTGATATTCTCATTGTCTCAGTATACGTAGATGATCTTATCTATACATGGAAAACAATTTGAGAATGATAGCAGCATTCAAAGAAGACGTGATGAAAACATTCGAGATACTGAACTTGCCTTGATGAATTACTTTCTTGGCATAGAGGTAAAACAATAGAAGAAATAAATAATTATCTCTCAAAAGAATTATACCGAAACCCTATTAAAGAGATTCATGATGAACGACTGCAAGCCAGTTACTACTCCGCTTGTAAAAAATGAAAAGCTGCAAAATGATGGTGGAGCTCCAAAAGCTAATGTGATGCGTTATAGAAGTCGAATTGGAAGCTTCCTATATCTTACTGGTATGCGACCAGATATCATGTATGCAACAAGTCTTCTATTAAGACTCATGCAAAGTCCAAGCCAAATTCATCTTGAAGCGGCCAAAAGAATTTTAAGTTATTTACAAGGTACAAAGAAGTTTGGTAATGGTATATGGTATAGAACCATGACCAACTCAAAGTTGATCGGCTACATTGATAATGATTGAGCGGGTTTTGCTGATGACATGAAGTGCACCTCGGGCCATGTCTTTTCATTTAGATCGGGTAGACATCAAAAAAGCAAGCAACAGTTGTGCAATCATCAGCAAAAGCAGAATATATAGCAATATCGCAATCATTTGGATTCGTAAAATACGTGGAGAAATGTCTGAACAACACGATGAGCCTACTACAATCTACCGTGAAAACAAATCAGCAATAGTGATGGCGAAGAATTTAGTTAATCATAGTCGAATAAAACATATAGCTATAAAACATCACTTCATCGGAGAATCAGAAGCAACTAAACAAATCAAACTTAAGTACTGCATGACAGAGGATCAAGTTGTAGTTATATTCACAGAGGCATTGCCTAGTGCAAGATTTGAGCAGTCGCGAACTATGCTTAGAGTTTTTGAAATTTGTACCAAGGAGATGAGTTAAAGAGTGATACAAATTTCTAAAAATTTAAAATAACGCTCTTAAAGTTCTATAGAAAGATAGAGAAAACTACTTATGTAACAATTAATTACTAACTCTTTGACTTATTTAGACTATTTTATCTAGAATGTTCTAATTAGAATATTCTACCTGGACCATTCTACTGTAAAATGAAGTCTAAAAATATAGGGACATACATGCATTATAACATGTACAATAAAGTAATAAAATTTCTACATTCCTAAAAATTCTAAAAATTAGTTTTTCTTCAAATCTCTTACTTTACTGTTTCAACTATTCAACTATTTCGTGATTATTTTCCTTCTATTTCTACTACTATCGGTATGGAATTCTAAAAAAAAAATTATGAATGTTTTAAATAACATGTATACCTTTTTGTATTTTTGAGTGAATCTAAGCAAGAATCAACTTCAAATCAAAAAAAATTCATGAGAAAAACATTTCTCGTAAATATATCGCTTTTGTGTTTGAGCCCTATGAAGCACTTGCCATAAAGAAAAGAATGACCAGAGAAGAATAGGAGATTGCATAAAAAGAGGATGAAGAAAAATGGATATTGAAGAGGAGGATGATGAGAAAGAAGATTGGGAAGAGGACACCTCTTTAGAAAGCTTTGATAGGAGCCACAAGAGTTAAAACATGGACATCACTCGAAACCAAAAGAAACTACTAAAGAACCAAAGAAGCTTAGACATTCAAGGAGAAGAAAGATTTCAAACATTTCCACAAAAATTATTAGATTATTGGGAAAAGTTTTGGAAAACTTGAAGCAAGTCTACCTTCATCTCCTCGTATATCTTTAAAGCACTTATTTCACGTCTTCGTTATTTTGAAAATGCAATGGTATTTTTTTCCTTTTTATGTACCTTTATCATGTATGTTGTACTTCAATATGAATGAAATCAAATGTTTTGCATTAATGAATTATAATTAAAGCTTGTTATATTCTTTGAAAAATATAATATTTATATATAAATATACAAAATGTAGCAATATATGTTAGCATACATCTAGAGGATATGCTGATACACATCCTGAGAAATTTTCGGTATTAAATTTTAAAACTTAAAATTAGTCATTTTTATAAAGGAACAGTTTTAATTCCATTTTAACACTTAAAAACATGATTTTCTGACTGAAAACTTATTCTTTTACATTATTAATCTTCTTTATTTAATTCTTATATCATTCTTAAAATATGAACAAAAGCGTTTACAAAGATAAATTAATGGATAATCTAGAAGAAATTGTTCAATCCTTCAAAAGAATATTGAATATGGTGCTTAGGAATTAAAAACACCTTGAGAAAAAGCAAAAACTCATGGTACATGAAGAATGAACACAATTCCCATCACTTCGGCATTTTATTTCTTATGTTTCCGAGAGAGGTTAAAAAACATTCCTAAATCTTCTGGAATGAAAAGGAAATTTGTTTGATGAAGAGACGATGATAGATATCAAGGAGAAAATAGACGACTGGGAGAAAATAGACGAATGGGAGATTACTTCTGTAGATCATACATTTGGCCCTAATTAAGGTAGGGTTAAAACTCCCACTAAGAAACCTTGAAGTCTATGTTCTTTATCAAACTTAGTTTGTGTATCCATAAGTTTATGGTTGTACTTTAATCTGTTTGCATTAGGTGTTGTGTTATGTTTATGTTTTTGTATTATTATATATATAGCGTTATTTTTTAACATTTTGTGTTGTACTGTAATGTGTATTTAATGTTGTAATTCTTAGTATTTGATTTCCAGACCGCTTTAAAAAGAAGAAAAAATGATGTCCATTAGTGAAGAGATGACATCAAAATCATTATATTGAATTTTGAAATATTGAACTTTAAATATAGAATATGCTGCTTTCACACATATTTACATATTACTTTATTTGCAAACTTTATACAGATCATCTAGTTATGATTAAACGATTATTTCTATCCATTTTTTCCTAATGACAAAGAAAGAGAAAATATATAAATATTCTAGGTGAAATGATAGAGAGGGTGAATATAGTTAAAAGGAGTCTAAAATAAAAATATTTTATTTTATTTTCCCAATATTTGCATGGCTATCGTCAATAAAGGGAGATTGTTAATACCATAGGTACCGACTTTTTTTTTTTTTTTTTTTTTTTTTTTTTTTGAAACTGGGTACTTATATTTACAAAGTAGGCAGCACACAAGTCTGCAAGAATCATCATGGCGCACAGTTTAATATGCCAAAGGCAGGGATCGAACTGCCGACCTTGTCGTCAACAGCCTGGCGTTTTTACCACTGCACCAAGGCCTCGGACATAGGTACCGACTTTGATAACAATCATATAAATATACAACTAACATTTTTCCGAATTGTGAAGTATTTTAAGATATACTATGAACGGAGTTATACAAAAAACTGAATGAAAACAAGTAGATATGAAGATTGGTCAAAGCAAATGAAAAATATAATTGACTCGAGACAAATGAAACACAAATGGTTCATCGACAAAGATAATTGAAGTGTTCAATAAGTTCACTGAGTCTTATAATTTGTTAAAGACCACACAACAAATATTCTTAGAATTACTTTTACTTAACTTCATTTAATTTCTAACATCTTCATATCAATATACAATTTGAGTTTTAAAACGTGAAAGTCAAATTTGAATTTTTGAAAAATAAAAACAATTTATGTTAAAGTATATGTTAAAGTATGTCAACGTACTCTTAGGGATACTCTTAGGGGATGTATCGACATAGAGACAATTATTCAATTTTTTAAAATTCAATTTTCAAAATTTAATAAAAGGATCTTGATGTCATCTCTTCAACAATGGACATATTCTTTCTTCTTCTATTTAAAGGGCCTGGAAATCGAGTTTTGATCTATAATTTTTTATTTTTCTCTTACTCTTAGACCTCTATAATTTTGTGAGATAAACACCATTATATTCTATCACTCTTTTTGCAAATCCATATTCTTTCACTCATAATCTTCATGTATTTCTAAACCACTAAAGGTTATATAGCTTAGACTTGAATTTTCAAATGTTCTCTCTCCAGTCACACCCTATTCTTGTACGAATTCAAAGATACACACACACACACACAGAGACACACACACACACACACACATATATACACACCCACACACACATATATATACATATTGGAGATATATAAAATCATGTAATAAAACGCAAGTATGTGCATTAAAATTACAATTATTTGCCATACACTACTCTTGTTTGTAAAAAAGAAAGGTGATCTCACCATCGATGGAAATTCAAAAGGAAGCCTGTAACTTACCGCCCATAGAGTATAATATTCTAACTGTGTTATTCCCATACGTGAAAAGCGAGTAAGTGATAGCGAAATTATGTACGAAGAGTACATGACTGGATGTACTAGGATTGGCCATCCGAATTAGTAAAAAAATTCTTGTTTTCTTTTACTCTTATTGCTTTCACGTACTTTGCATTAAAGTTATCTGATTATATGCCAGTAATTGCGATTTAATTACTGATCTAAGTAGAAATATTAAAAATCTACAAATTAATTTTTAAATAATTGTTATGCATTATTTACCTCTCCCTCTAGTGTATTAATGGCCATAAAATCTATTTAGATCGGTGTGTTTGGATATCCCATAGTCAATACAAAGAATTGTAAGACTAGTAATAGTGAATTACCATTTTCTAATAATCGAAAGCTTTATATTTTTTGTATACTTTCAAGATGTTTCATTAAATATTTCATCGTGTAACTTAAAGAATATATCAATTAGAAAGAACAATAATGTATATAACATTATTTGAATGGAATTCCACAACCCTAGTAATTAGTAACATCGTTAGAATAGTACACAATAAAAATCGAATGGGAAATCAGTACAAGCTAATAAAAAATTCACATTTCATTGTTGTCGAAATAAAAATACAATGGTTAGTTCAAAAGAATAAGCTTAAAACTATAATTACTCTCTTCAATTGTATTATTCATTGTCTATAAATCTTTTATTTATTTATTTCCTTTTTCTTCAAAAGGTTGGAAATAGAAAAGACGTAGAGATCTCAACAATACTTATGCCAAAAAAGAGAGAAGAAAAATCATTAATATTTCAATAAAATTTAGAGACAGGTTTAAGACATAGGTGAAAACCATAACGATGATTGAAATCATAAAATGACAGTGTATAAGTAATAAAATCCAAAAATAATACAAAAACAGAAGAATACATAAATTGTTTTCTGATTTACTCATATATTGTTGGTTTACAACTCAATTACCAATACACATCTAAAATGGTAAGTGCAACAAATACCATAAATTTTGTACTTTCTTTCATTCAAGTGCTTTATTTCGATCAGATTGTTTTGTAAATGTGAACCCTGTTGGTGCAAGATCAAAGGTTTTAGTGGTTCAATCGGTCAGGCCGCGAGAACCGTGTTGATCATAATTTTCTATTTTCTAATTTAAATGTATAATTATTTCATTTAGTAGTTAAATTTAACCAATTATAATTAATATATTGAACTTTAAAACAATTATTTTTGAACAATTCATAATAAATATTAATTGGAATAATTCTATGACTACTTTTTAGCATAAACTTGTAAATTTTCTTATATTTTAGATGAAAGATGTTCAGTTCAACAATGATTCGTAAAATGTACACTAGTGATGTATCATGTCGTCAAAAATTGATAATATAATCCAATAATTTGGTGTCTACGGCTATGAAATCATTTGCTAAATCGATTATGTGAAAAAATGAAGAGTAAAACGATAGTTTTTTCTCAAATTTGAAGAACCGTATAGTTCAAATAGATTGAGGTAAGGTTTTTTCATGGTTTTGAGGTCGGACCACGAGTTCAGGCATGTACAAGATTATTTTACTTTCAAAACCGTAGTGCTTTAAGGTTAAAGGTTAACCATGATCGAAACAAGTTTGGGTTTGGTCTTTAAAATACTGGATTAGACAATTCAGAGTAAGAATTAAAATTTTGTATAAAAATGTGAGATTATACTTGGTGGGTGGATGACTTGATTACACTAATATTAACGTGATTACAAGTATAATTAATGATCAAGTTCTAGCCAGCCAATGTATTTTGATCTCTATTGACGACATGATCCCCTTACTGTATGTTAATTTTGTACATTAAGAAGCCTTAAATGTAACTGGTATACACTAAGAAGCTTTAAATGTAACTGCTAGAATAAATGCTTATATGTCATACAGGAGGTTGGTATTTTCATTTTGAAAAAGTGTGGGTCTAACAAAAAGATATAAATATTTGTAAAAAGAAGTGCATGTGGAAGTAAAGTACCCAAGCATATGCAAACACCTAACAAATTTAATTAACACTCGATTCTTCGAATGTACATGATTGCACAACTTAGAGTTCCGTGTTTGCTTGACTACAGTAAAAAGGTAAACAAAGACATATATATTGTGTGTGTGTTTATCATTTTTATAACATATTTCTAAATGTCAGTAAACTAATAGTGGGGTCTTGAAAATAAATAACAATTTATGACTCCAATTAATACGCAGCCACATCTGGTCCTATTTTGTAATGAACAGTTTAGGATTGGTGAAAATGGACTTTTTTTTTTTTTTTTTTTTTTTTTTTTTTCAAAAGAGCTGTTTTTTTTTTGGAGAAAAAAAGCCTTTCTCCGGGAGCTTACAGGAATAAAATAGACATTAAAAATGCCTACGAGAATAAAAGAACAGAAACAAGCCTAACAGGAGTACTAAAGCAGTAGAAAGCACAAGAATCCACTGCCGGTAGAAAACAAAAAGATCCTCCTGAGAACATAGGGGCAACAATCCACTGAACCGCCTATCCCGCTACACCCGATGAAGGTGTAGGCCAGACCACCGTAATAAACCAACCTCCTCCAGAAATAGAAAGCCCGAAACCAACCAAGAACTAAACACCAACAAACAGACAGCCGACGACAAGCTCTACCCAACAGAGGAAGAGGAAAGAAACAACAGTCAAAGGCAATGGTGAAGACACAACCGATCCATCAAGGAAGACGAATCACCACAAAACCTAAACCAGAATCCGCCGCCGGTAGATAACCAAAAGATCCTCCTGAGAACAGAGGGGCAACAATCCACTGAACCGCCTATCCCGCTACACCCGATGAAGGTGTAGGCCAGACCACCGAAATAAACCAACCTCCTCCAGAAATAGAAAGCCCGAAACCAACCAAGAACTAAACACCAACAAACAGACAGCCGACGACAAGCTCTACCCAACAGAGGAAGAGGAAAGAAACAACAGTCAATGCAGCGGTGAAGACACAACCGATCCATCAGGGAAGACGAATCACCACAAAACCTAAACCTGAAACACTAGCAAATACATCAAAACCGAAAAATAGGGGGGGAGGGGGAACCAGATTGCTGGATGAACGCCAGCAATCCGCCAGGAGGACCTATCCGACGCCAAGTCTGGCGGAACTCGGCGCACAGGAAATGGAAAGAAGACGAACAAAACGATGAGCATAGGAGGTCAAGTTGCCCCTAATCGGTCGACCACGGAATGCTAGGAAAACATCATTCCTAACTTGATGAATAATGGTTGAGGGGATCATCGGAGAATCGTCGAAGGTTGCCTTATTCCGTGCACACCAAATGTGCCAGCAGATAAGACAAGGAACCAGACGATGAATAATCGAACGAAGAGATTTCCCAGAGTTCCGCGTCCACCAGGTAGCCGGTAGATCATTAGCGGATCTGACAACCCCGCGGACAGACAAAAGGTTACTAAAGTAATTCCAGCATGCAGAGGCTGTTGAACTGGCGAAGAAAAGGTGGTTCAAGGATTCAGAATTCCCGATGCCGCAGCATTTGCAACGGGAGACTAAAGGAATGCCTACCCTTTTGAGATTATCATCCAATGGCAGTCCGTCATGCAGGATACGCCACATCAGAAGTGAAACCTTAGGAGGAGAGCGAGAATCCCATATGAAGGAAAATAATGGACGAGTAGGACAAGAAATTCTAACCGAGGACCAAGCTTTCAGGATGGAGAATGGAGCGCCATCCCAGCCCGCCCGGCCTCCATGAGAATCAGCGAAGGTCTTCACAGACTGCATGTGCTTCCAAGTCTCACTAGCATAAGACGGAGTTCCCGAATAGTTGGAACCAACCAGCCTATGGTACTTAGCATGAAGGAAGTTAGCCCATAAGGAGTCATTAGCACCAAATCTGTACCACAGTTTACAAGCAAAAGCAGCACAAATATCCTTAGGATTCCTAATCCCCAAACCGCCCTCGTTCTTGGGACGACAAATAGTGTCCCACGAAACCCAGTGGTGGCGACGGCGATCGTCCTTTGTGCCCCAGAAAAAGGATGAGACCAAAGACCGATACGAGCGGAAGAACGATGATGTAGGGGTCATAGTCGCGAAGACATGAGTGCCCATAGAATCCAGCACAGACTTAATAAGAACCAGACGACCGGCCTGGGAAAGATATCAAGAAGAATGTAATCAATTGAAAGTGAAAAGGAAAAAATTGTTCAGTCTATTTTATATGGGTTAAGAGAGCTTCCTCATGCAAATCAAGCATAGATGGATGGTTAATAACACTACCATATGCATCATTGAATAATATGCAATTTAAATCTTTAAGAACCCAAGTGTAATTTCATAAATTATGAAAATATTGATTAATTCAGAAACAGCATAACAAACTTATAATGCGTCAATTTATCAACCAACATCCAAAAAAGTCATGTTTTTTATATTTCAATGCTGGCATGTAAATTTTAGAACAAATACGCCTGCACGTTTGATATGTAACAATGTTTTGATTGCAAATATCACATTTAACTTTATCATATCCATTCTTATTTATGTTACCCTACCCCTTGCTGGAGACCAAACATTTTGCATTATGGTGGCATTGTTGTGCAATGCTGAAAACCTTCAATCTTTGAATTTTAATATTCATTCCTGTTTATTATGTTAATCTATTTTATAATATGAGACCTAACAGTTCGCTTTAAGGCGACATTGCTTTGCAATACTAAAAACCTTCAACCTTTCGTGTGTGCATGTGCATGCACGCACACACAAGCACGCATATTGGTTTACATTTTCCTCTCTTTATTTTTTCTTTTTATTTTTTATTTTTTTATTTTTTTGTAGCTTTACAAGAAGATGAGAAAATACAAAATTACATGAAGAAATCGATGACAGTTATTTAATTCATTAGATATACATGTGATCAGTGCTAAACATGGATCAAAATCAATCAAATGAACTAGAGTAATGCTGCTTGCCTTGCTAACAAAATGAACTAGAATAATGTGCAAAAGCGGTGTTATATTTGAAAGTGCAATTTTGTTGATGTAGTAGTACAAAGGAACACTTTCTTTTACTTCTTGTATTATTGGGACAATAAAAAAAAACATTATTTTGCTTACAACATGTTGCTCAAGCAAAACATCTATTTTGTTCACGCGGTGTCAGCAAAATTACATCATGCTTTGATGTGCCCGACAACAAAGCAACATGTAACGTACACAATAAAGTTGAATTCAAGATCATTTATTACTAATAGATGCTTGGTTCTGCTTAGTGCGCTTTTCATATGGAATATGCAGATGGCTTAAAACGCAGCACTCCACGTCTTACTGTAATTTCTTGACCCGTCCTGCTTGATAAATATCTACAATTTTATGCATATGAGGTGTCTATTTAGTTTATTTGTACTCACTTAACACTTAGCAAGCAAAAGTTCCACCCTTTTAAGGTCTGAGTGTAAATCAACAAATCAAACCTGACAGGTGAGTTCAAAACCTAAGCTGTAAGAAATTTGAACATAGCGGATGTCTACATTTGGATGAAGTACGGTTGTTGAATAATGATTCATATGCACTCAGAGAAAAGAGAGAGATAGCACCAAGAGAGTTTGATTTTATTTTATTTTATTCATCTCATCGTCATCATCATCATTTTACCTTCATTAGACAAATTTTAATTCTCCTATACTTCCCTTGACGGAAACATTCATGTCATAATATTGAACCCGTGAGGAGGAGAGGTTTTCATAAATTCAGATATGATTTTACCAAAAATGCAGTAAGATGCACTTTGCCTGTATATTATTGCAAATAATTTGTGTGTGTAGATATAGGTTTCTTATCAAACATGCGTGCGTACGGTTGCTTGTAAAAGAACAAATTATGTAGCCAATTCCATGCATGAAAAATTGAGCATGATATGCTACTATAACTTAACACGTGTCAACTAATAAAGGTGTATATGCATAATTATTCATAAGCATGATATATAATATTTATGAAATCTGCTTACACACCCATTATTCTGTGATTTCAATATACCTTCAAGTTACCATTTAGCTTCAAGAGCCTACATAATTGCATTGACATAAGTCACACATATAACAACAACATATATACAACCAGTTAAGTCATATATACCTCTCATGCATGTGTATGATGATTAGTAGTCAAATGAATGTAAGAGAGCAAATTGATAATTAAGATGATGACACTCCAGTGAATGTTACTGAAATACTAGTCTAGTACTGTGTATCATCTCAATTTTCATTGACAATAGATGAATTAAACAGAAAATCATGGTAATTAAAAATGAGTTTAAAAACAAACAAATAAATAAAATGATCACCTAAACTGAAGCCGTTGCTTTCTTCATTTTGCAACATCTTGGATGGCTGAACTTCCCTATTTCTGTTAACCTAGCAACAAAGTAACTACGTTCTCCAAGGGAGCTACAATAACATGCTCAATCATGAGTTGTGTACAGAAATAATAAATACAACCTTTCAACAAACAAGGAAGAAAAAAGCGGATTTTTTTGAAGTTAAAAATGACAATGAAATATAAAAAATAAAACAAAAGGTACAAATAAGAAGATGGCTGTACCTCTCTAAGTCTAGTTCCCAACAACAAATCATGAGAAAAGACAAGCACCCATTAATAGAGCAAAATAAGCGGATAAATATAATAAAAATCTTATCTTTCGATTCCCGAGCCAGATACATATAGATAAGCACCAGCAAAACCGGTCAAATCAACCAAAACCCGTGGTCATCGTCAAGTCACGCGTGGAAATAAATCATAAACATCAATATTTAGTAGAAATCTGATGAATTTGAACAGGAATTTTATTTTTGCTGACAGAAAGAGAAATGAGCACGCAACGCAACAGAAACAGTAAAACCCCATAAAAGCTTCGAAAACGCCGTTATCGTTATGTGCTCACTCTCTTCTGTCAGCTTTTTGAACCATAATCTTTGGCTCGATAACCTTTGGAATATGATTAAAATTAGGGTTTTCAGTTGTTCCCAGTATGCCTATATCTGAGAAGAAAAGGAGTCATGGAAAGATGAGATTCCAAATTTGGATAACAGACAAAAAAACAGTGGTCCGAACAACGTGAAAATTTATATTGGGTTCAGCGCACTCACCAAATATTAACTTCAGATTCACTCTGTTCTGGCTATATGGAGACCCCAAAACCCGAGAAATGTGACAGTAAGACGTGAACCATGCTAAAATTAAGTGGGGTTAAGGACAACAAATTAAGCATTGGTACGAGCGTTATGACACGCGCGTTGTGTATGTATTTTTTTTTTAAAAAAATTGTATACGTTTCGACACATCCAAAAAATAGGACATAAATACTTGGTCGTATTTTGCATTGAAATTATGTCTAGTTTGGTTGAATTTTTATTTCTAAGTTTCAATATTTATTATTTTTGGTTGTTTGAATTTTTTTTCTATTATTAATTAATAAAGAACGAATTGTAAAGGAGATTTATTTGTTATTTTATATTTTAGAGTGATTAAGATTTAATAATATTTGTAGAGTGGCGTATTGGATTTGTAAAAAAATATATTTATTAGATCCTATTTTTAATTGATATTAAATTTGCTAATATTTGTAGAGGGATAATTTGAATTTGTAAAGTAAGTTTATTTGTTAGATCCTAAATTTAAGGGATTTGATAATATGTATAGAGGGACGTTTTTGGTAGTTCACACCGACGACCAAAAAGTGTGACACCAAATATATTACAACTATTATTAAAGATGTATCCCAGCTTTTTATTTTTATTTTACATTAGAAAATACCGCCATTTACAGTTGACAACAACCTTAACCCGTTAGGTCTTCCCCTTCTTCAATACGGATAATTCACTTAGTCAAATTTATGCAATCAAAATTGGTTAACATAGTCAAACTTTTCTTTAACAATGGATTTTGATCTTTCTAATAAATTTCAATTATCTTTTATAATTTTGTCATTTTCTTGTACTAAATTTCATTATTATTTCAAACTTGTTGTCTAGTCTTTCAAAATTTTAAATATTTTGTGATGATTATAGTACAAAATTTACAATGTTGTTAATTTCGTGAGGTCGTTATTTTTACTACAAAAAGTAAACAACAGAGAGTTGAACGATTTTATTGTTGAGAATTTAATTTTTTTGATAATTGAAAGTCGGGACGGGTTTAAACATCGGTTTATGTTGTAGGGAAGACCGGTACTGATCTCTACAGCATAATATGATCATTTTTTTCGTCTTCATTATAGAGTCCAATAAATTCTAGGGTGTTTTATTGTTCTTCGAATTAGGCTAAGAAGGATTGTGGTGTATATAGGGTATTAATAGGGGATACTCAAAAGGACATAGTATTTTCAAGAAAAGGTAAAAACTAGTGTATTTTTTGGTGTATTTAGCAACACTCCATATTAAGTATAAATAATAATGAACATACAATGATATGGCAAAATAACAAAAAATGAAAGTTAAATTAAAAATTAAAAAATGTGGGAATGGCAACAGAAATTTTAACCTTTCAAACAAGTTCATCTTCCTCCTCAAGATTTTCTCTCCATTCTTCTCTCGTTCGTTCAAATATCGGCCTTTTTCGTTCTTATGCAAATATAGTCAAAGATTCGATTCCAACTCTACATCACAGCTCATCCAATTCGTCAATCATGGATTACAAAAAAAAATATGTACTTTATGTTCGAGATGCGGTGACAAAAACCATGAAGCAAAGGAATGTGGAGATTCGATTCATTTGTTCCAGTTGTCTGGTATTCGGTCATAAAATGAAGTCATGTTCGCTTTATTAGAGATACAAAAATTTGATAACCCTCCATTGCCGAAACTGTTGATCAAGCATAGCTAAAACAGAGGAGGTGCAGTAAGGCTAAGTGGGTAGCATCCAAGTAGGACGAGATTGTCAGCGCCAAGCATACATAAGAAAATCTGCCTTTCCACCATTTCCACCTTGTACTAGTACTTGTTCGTCTAAATCTATCATATGGTTGTAATTAGAAGAGAGGTTGGAATAACATTTCGGTGATTGGTAAATTACGTACTTTATCCGTAACACTAGTTTATGCCGATTGTCTTCCATTGCGTGTTATGTTTACTATTTAAACATGGTCATCTTGACTTCACATATGTGTGCCTCACCTATTCAAGATATGCAATAAATACATACGTGTGTGTGTATGGGTGTGCGCATAAGTACTATAGTCCCCCTTAGACCTTGATACATCCTTGTTACTATTCGTAACTCTGCATAGCGCAAGGTATCGACCATCGGTGTCTAAGTTGAATTACCAATGTACACCGAGGAACCCCCAATTAGTGCCAAATAACGACATTAAAATTATTTAGTCATATTCTAATTCATCTTAAATACTCGTCTCCAGGTTATCTAGCCTTGTCTTCTAACTACAAATAAACAACTTGGAGGCAGTGCATGTCCCATACGGAACCAACGCTAGTAGGAGGTGTAATTCGCCTAGGCGTAACCCGTCTTTCTAATGACCTCTACCGGACCAATGACGCCCTCGACCTATGTGTATAACCCTATTCCTCACATATATAGTACAAACCTTGCAGACATAGCAACAAGCATATGCTCATCGTCCCTTTTAGATCGACTAATGCAATCAAGAAAATGCCCACTTGGTTACTTAATACCCCCTATAAGGATCGATGTAGACCTTACTTGCTCGTTTAAAAATCCAACCCGAGGCGAACCTCACTTTGGTATATTCCCTTCACCTATATATGTATATTTTTCCCATGGGTCCTACAATTGAAGTTGTCTTACATTGCTACAATGTATACACAACTGTTGGTAGCCCATTTCGAAGGACATACTTTTTTGTGTAACATTACCGATCTATCATTCCAATCCTTACTAATGACAATGTTGTTCATAATTAATTTAAGTAATTGGCTAGATCCAATAATTCACATCTGTCATAAATGCATACTTGAGGCTATGTAAATTTATTGAAGTACTGCACTGCCCATGTACAACTGTTTGTAGTCAGTTACTTTTACTTAACTTAGTTCTTGTTTCATTAATGTCATTAACCACCCATTTCTTATTCAGTAGATCAAATATCTTTTACTACTTGACTTCCACTTAATACTATTAGATGTAGTTTACCGTTCCTTTTCAACTGCTAATGTAACGACCCGTCTTTCTCTCCACAGAAAGACGCATCATTATTAAGAAAGAAAGGGATAGAAAAGAGAAAGACAGAGAAGAAAGAAAGAAACAACATCAGAATCTCAACAACGGAACGGATAAATTATATTAATCACATAAATATTACATAGTATCATATACATCAGAGTTACACAGCTTATACATCACATACTAGACAGTTATAAACACTTGTCTAGTTATTACAACTCAATATACAATACAAATATCAACACAGAGATCAACACAGCGGAACCACTATCTATCTACAAATGCTGAAGCCTCCTGCTTCATATCTCCTCTAGAATTCATCAAAGCTAACCTGAATCCCTTGGCTACTCGTAAAAATTTGAGTACCCAAGAGTTGAATAAAACGGAAATAAACTCCGGTCAGACATGGGTCTGGTGTGAGTAAACGGTTAAAGTTGCTTAACTTTGAAAACTTTTGAAAAGAAAAGGTATCACATAAGACTCCCTAAACATAAACATGGTTAAGTTTTTACCTTACGCTAACCAAAACTTTGATAGAAAATTATGTCATATTACAATAGGGTCTAGGGTTTTCAAATAAATAAGAAATAGCTGAAATTGTTACATTTATTAAATTCCAGTATACATAGGTATATAGTCAAATCCAATGGCACTTATTGGAGATTAGATTTCCATACAATGGCAAGGCTACTGAGATACCGCCTGTCATAGTACGTGGCCTAGATCAACGTACCAAGGAATACTCCCAATCCCCTGCAATACAAGGCCATAACCATCTCTTACTGGACAGTCCCGAACAAGAGAACCCCGGCAGTTGGAGCTCAACAACTGCCCCACATAGCCGAATAAAAGGGATCTCTAGACAGGGGAAAATCTCGTCCTACTTGGATGCTACCCACTTAGCCTTACTGCACCTCCCCTGTTTTAGCAATTCCCGGTTGATGAGGCTTGAGGCTACGATTACCTTTATAGAACACATCTATCATAGAATGCTCATCGTCCACCTGACGATGTTCTGAAAGCATTCAATTCATACAAGTTCGTTTCGAGTTCGAACGAAACCGAAGGCATCATCTCGTTACACTCATTTTGGAATCACCCTCAGAGTTAACGACAATAACCCTTGCACTTTAACTCCATCTCGATCTTCACTTTGAGATGTCACGACCTACGTTTAACTTGAATCGATGTGGTTTTCGGATAATCAAATCTGATACCCGACCTCGGTCTCATCGAAATCCAAACATATTTTAAAGGCCAAGTTGGTTAAAGGTTTAAACAATTCAATTCAATTCAATACTTTAATTCACGCAGCATTAATACAGATAAATATCACACATTTATCAATGATATATCAAATATCATATCATAGAATATCATAGCATATCATCCAATAGATATCAACCAATTCAAATATTCTACTCAACAATCATCCATAAGCAACAATTATTAATCCCTATTATAATTAATTTAATTAACTTAAATTAAACCAATTACTTAAGAATTAATCACCAACTTTGCTTAATCAACCATTAATTAATTACAAACCTTTTAATTATTTAACCATCCTTTAAATATCCATCTTAATTAATCACCATGATTAATTATCCTTCAATTACATAAAGTAATTATCCTTTAACTAATTTCACAAATTAATCATCCTCAACCATTTATAGTAATTAACTTTTAATTACTCTCATTAATTACATTAATTAATGATCCTTAATTAATTATTTTCAATAATTAATTAATTATAATTAATTACATTGATCCTTAATTAATTACATTAATTAATTATACTTTAATTAATTACTTCCATTAATCCACCTCAATTAATCATAAACAGTAATTACCCTTCTGTAATCACTTACCTTAATTAATTAACTTCTTAATTAATTATATTAATCCTTTGATTAATTACACCAAGTAATTAATCCTTAATTACTTCTACTAAGTAATTATCCTTTAATTACTTCCCAATAAGTAATTCCCTTTAATTAATTACATTTAGTAATTATACATTAATTATTTCCACAAAGTAATTATACTTATTAACCTCATTAAGTATTCATACTTAAAATCACGAAGAGATTATCTTTAATTAATTAATAAATAAATTACAATTGGGTAATTCATTCGTTGATTACCCTTAAAACAAATTAATTAAATCTTTAATTAATAATTCTTTAACTATTAATTTATAAACCTTAATTATCAATTAATACATTAATTACAAATTAAGTACTTAATTACCAGTTAATCAACCCTTAATTAATAGTTAATTAACCCTTAATTAATCTTTAATTATAGATTAATTATCTCATAATTATTAATTAATAAAACTTAATTATTAATTAATAAAACTTATTTAATTATTAATTAATTACCAACTAATTAATTTTTAATTACTTAATTAATTAATTTCTAACTAAAAATTAATTAATCTTTAACTACTCAAATAATAATGCTTAATTACAATTAATTAACCTTCAATTAATTAATTATAACCCTCAATTATAAATTAATTATTCCTTAATCATTGGTTAATTAAATTAATTAATTATTCTTAATTAATTACTTAATTAACCCTTTATTTCTTAATTAATTATACTTAAGTTTCTAAATTAACTTAATTAATCTCAAATTATTAAAACCATAATTATCTTAAGATAAAAACTTATCTTATTTATGTCTTAATTATCATTAAAAAAATTTATTTTAAAATTAACTTTACTTAGCTAAATCATTAATTAAGTTTTAAAATACCTATTCAACTTGATAAATTAAAGTTACAAATCACAACTTCCTATAAATGCTTTAAAATATTGACAATTAATAGTTTTAAATCTAGGTTCAGATTTAAATTATAAGCTTGCTTTATAAAATATTAAAATTTCATTTCTACTTAAGTTTTAAAATAATTTTAACTTTATTTAACAAAATTTAATTTAAACAAAGTTTTCAAAACTTCTTAAACAATGTTAAAGAAAACATTTATTTTTATAAAGAATAAATTTGAAAACAAGATTCATTTCAAAAATTTAAAACTTACTTTATTTAAATTTTAAACTTGTTTTATAAAAAACCTTTTAAAAACTTTTGAACACAATCTTTAATCATACTTCGGGTCTAACCCGATCAGCACCTAACAAACACCCGAGTTCCACTTCCTCTCTTCTTCCATTTTCAAAACTTTGTTTTAATTTTTAGTTTAAGTTTAAATTTTAAAACCAGGAACCAATACTCTCTCTCGAACCACTCGAGTTTACACTCGAGTCACATGCCAAAATCCCTAATCCTTACTTCGAGACCAAAGCAAACCCGAAAACGCTAACACGAGAACCATCTCGGCACATGCACCATCACCAGCGACCTCTCCAAACATCTACGGCACTCTCAACACATCGACCATCGATGCAGCAACGAACTCCGATCGCCAAAATGTACTCACAAGCCAACAATCAAAAATCGAATCGTCCAGTTGAACTGGAACCAAACACCGTGCCCAAAATCCCCCTCGAACTCGCGCCTTCGACCATCAGATGACGCGCAACCCTGGCCATGCCTCCGCTAGCTTCCTAAGAAGCCACTCCTCAAATTCGAAGCAACTCGATGCATCAGAGACGCCGCCACGACCAAAATTCTAGACATGCCCAAATTAGGTTTAAAAACCTAAATCTCCTCTTCCATGTCGCCTCTATGATCGGTAACACCTTCAGGCAATTTTCCCGAACACCCCGCAACTTCTTTCACCTACAGTAGAAACCATGTGACTTCTCAACCTCTTGATCGCCATAGGTTACCTCATATTCAATTTCCACTCAATTCCAAAATGTAACCTCAATGCATTATTAAATTTTTTTATTTTACTTTTAAAAATCCAAATTTTCTAAATAGATTCAAGTTATATCCCTGAAACAATGAATTAAAACATTTGATTTAACATGATTTTAACATCACTATTGTATTTTACATATTCTAGCACAGTTCAAATCTTTAAAATACTTGAATCTATTTTTAGTACTTAGATTATGATTTAACTAAACTATTTTGTTTTAAATTCACATCCTAATAGTGGTTTTATAAAAAGATCTTGAATTTTGATTGCCACTTAAACTCTGTAATATGGAACAGAGTAGCACAGATATGCACAAATGAATCACATATGTACTCAGTTTAAAATCATTCATATATGCATTTATTTAGATAAAAAAAACAACTTGCATACATATTTTCTAACATACTTTATGAGTTTGCTTCACACATTTAGCACATTCATCAAATCTAAAGGTGATTCATGTTTACAGTTTAAAAGTCAGAGGCTTAATTAAGAATCAGAGAAGTTAAAATCAACAGAAATACACACAGGCTTACATATATACAGACACACAAAGCAACCATTAACACGGTAATTAACAGATATTTGTTACTTAAGTTTTTAATTTAAAAGTTTACTCACCAGGCATGAGCTTTTGAAATAGATTTGGATTAAGAAAACTGGAAGGGTGTTGAAGCTGAAAACTTTAAATTCTTCGATTTCTTTAAACTGGAATGCTTTAAAATTTTGATTGATCCCTGAAAACTGAGATACTGATGCTTGAACTTCATTCTTGTTTGATTCCAGGTTGCATTATCAAATTGAAACTTGTAAGCTTTGATTATCTTGCTTTGAAAATTTGTTGACAGGTTTGACCTTTTGATTTGAGAAATGAATTGATTACAGGGATTTTGTTTTGATTTGTGAAAGTGTTTACTGGTTTTCAGTTTGATCTGAGATTTGCTTACAAGATTTGGTTTGTAGAATATAAAACAGGATGAAGTTTTCTTGAGTTTTGAATTGAGAAGAGAAAAAGAAATAAGAATGAAATATGTTTGCTTATATAAACTAATTTAAGGTTTTATTAAAAATCAAAGAAAAAAAATACAAGGGGTGACACTAGTCCTATACCCTATTTAATTTCTAAACACATGTTACTAAGGATGTTTATAAATTAACACATGTATTTATTCATTTTTAGATATTTTTAAATTGATTTAGAAAGCTTTTATATAAATATCCTAATTAATTGGTATATTTCTAAATTAATAAATGCTTTTATAAATTTATAAAAATAAAACCTTTAAAAGAAAATAAAAAAACCAATCATATTTTAAATAAAATCATACATAATGTATTTAATCCATTTATAAATGTAAATATAATTTTTTTTTTATTTATTTACTATTAAATAAATACTTTTATAATTTATATAAATAAATTCCTTTAAGGAAAAACAATATAAAATAATTTATATTCTAATGAAAACTTTTTTCATATATTTTTATATCTAAACCATATCAAAATAATTATTCCTTAAATTCAAATTTAAATCCAAGTTTTAAATTCAAATTCAAACTTAAAAAATCCAATTTAAAATTAACTTAAACATATATATATATATATATATATATATATATTAATTTAAAGAACACATTATTAAATTTCGAAATAACAATTCTATTTTTGAAATTAACTTAAATAAATTTATATACATATACATTTAAACAATACTTATTTAAATTTGAAAATAATAAGTTTATTTATAAAATAACCAAATCAATTTTGTAAAAATAATTATTCCATTTAAAAATCTATTTATACTATCATTAAAATCATCACATTATTATTATTGTTTGAAAATAACAAATTTTACCAATTTCAAATAAATAAATAAAGAGATTACCACATTTAATTTGCTTGAAATTCCGGGATATCATATTCCTTCCCCCTTAAAAGAATTTCATCCCGGAATTTAAACAAAAGATAATCCCAAAGTTTTTATTATATTTCAAACAATTTCAAACATACATATCAACCATACATTATCAATCAAACAACCATTCATCCAAACAAATAATTCTAGCTATCCGGACACAGATCCAGATAAGATTTCTAAAACTATCCTGAGTTTCCCAGATACAGATACTGGAATACTCGTTCTACTAAATCCAAACTAGCTACACCACTAAGCTACTGAGCTTCTACTTATCTAGATCTACAATTTACACAAGAGATTTGACGCAGACAAGACCGACTCAACAACCAATTCCTTCTGACGTGCTGGCTCCAAAACCAGTGACGGACCAAACACGTACTCCCTCAGAGATACGTGAAATACATTGACTCCCACTCTTCCCAAATTCGAAATTCAATCCTGTAAGCCAAAAAACTTATCTTTATAAGAATATAGAAAGATCCAATACATTTCTAAGCTAGCTTTCTAATCTTACTAATCCTACAGCTGTTCTTTACCGGAGAAAACCTTAACCAAATCAAAGTCTCCAACTTCAAATTCCAAATTCCATCATCTCTTAACCAAAAAACACTTCTGACGAACCTGGGATGCCTACATCCTTCCTGATCAGCTCAAACTTCGCTGATGCTACTTGAAATAGACTGGGCCAAAAACAACCCAACAAAATGATCCTCTCAAGATCTACTCAAAAATCAAGAACATAAACTCCACTCCACAATCAATAATAGACTTCAAACTTACTTCTCCTATCCGAAAAATAAAAAACAGGTGCACTTGCCAAATCTAGCCTTCAGATCTTGAAAAACTTCCTGTTGCTTCCACTTTAGAATAACTGCCACCATGCTTTCGCTGCACAACTCTGATCTGGAGTAGATAATAATGCTGTCGATGAACGCGAGCACGGACTAGACAACACAACCTAGAAATATGGCGTCTCAGATCCATAAAGAGAAAATACAGAAGCACCAAGAAATCCTGAGCTGCTTCACCAAATCCTTATCCTAGGAGACATCCTTCTACCTAGCTGAATCACCGATAGTTCCAAGAACTAAGTTGATACAGAACTCAATCTCCACTACGGACTAACTTTAGACTTCCCAAAAGACATCCGGAAAATTTCTGACAACTCTATAACTCCTACATCCTCTAGAAATGTCTCAATCCCATGCAAAAGATTACCCTAGAGAATCATTCAAACTATCGCAAGTCACTTTGGCGATCCTATCCAATTCAATATCCACAGATACTATTCTCTCTTCACAAATCAGAACAGTTTATCCCTGACCAATCCATCAGAAAAACTGGTCCACTCAGCTGCTTCAGAACTTTACCTCAAGGAAACTCCAAAGCCAAAAGATCTTCCTGAAGAAACACAAAACACTTCGAGTTGCAACGCTGCCACTGATGCCCAAAGACTTCCCTATCCATAAGCTCCTCGATCCTTAAAATCATATCAACCAATATCAAAAAGAGCATTGAGATGGGCAGACATACTTGCTCCAAAGAAACATCTTTGGAAACATCCCTAGTCACCGCGTCTCACCCTGAAGTTGCTTCTCCCTGAAGTTGCCAAGATACCATCACTCGCCTCTGCTTAACCGACAGATCCAAACTCTCGAAAATCCGCTCACACGAGCGCGATCAAACTTACTCTCAAATGATGGACTCTGAACAGGTTTCCAACGAATTAAAATAGTACCCGAATCCCTGTCCAATTTATATTGACTCCTATTTCATGTTTAATAACATATAACATTTAATTAACAAATCTGGAATTTACATGAAATCTTATTTATGTGCTATCTATTAATTTTTAGGGACAATTTTCATCCTTACTTTCCAGATTTAAGTATATAAAATATTAATTAAAGCTAACAATTGATAGAATATGTAGGCAATATTCTCAAATTCATTGCGTATGTATATTTAAGCCTACAACTCCAAATTTTACGTTTAAGCATACAAGGAACAGATTTACAATGATAAAAATCTAATATTATATAAAAATATATAATTTAACACTCACCTCTAACCTTCCAAATTTCCAGTTCTAAATCCATTATTCCTAATTGACTTCTTTTCTTTCTACCAAAATATGTATCAAAACATATAAATATTTGTTAGAATTTTAGAATTGAGAAGAGATTTGAATTTAATATTGATTTAGATTAAGATTTATGATTTAACTTGGCTTTAGCGATTCGATTCGACTATATTCTTCTTTTTTGTTATTCCACGCTATTTTCCAGTTATATATGTATATATATATGTGTGTGTGTGTGTGTTTGTGTGTGTGTGTATAGTTTACACAATTTTTTAGAATTTGCAGGAAAATGGTAGAGCTTCGCCGTTGATTACGAAAATATGAGAAGGAAAGTGAGGGGCAAAACCTGTATTTATAGGAGGTCGAATCAATTCCAACTATTAGATTACATTATATTAAATACAGGTCATCCCGCCTACATTTAGTACTATCCACCATCGACCATCGTCGACCACCATGTTTCCACCCGTCGACCGCTGATGATCGGTCAATCCAAATAAAGGTGTTGGCCGGTCGCTTTATATTTTAATTACGATCTTTGTTTGCTTTGTTTCCTGGTTGAATCGGTTTCGTTTGATCTGCCTAATATTAACCTTGATTAAACGTTAAGTATTCGTTAATGTTAATTAATTATATTTATTTCATTAATTACATATATAATTGTTTTCGATCCGAAATCTTTAAACGTTAATAACTTTTTCATTGAACTTCAATCGTAAAACTTCATATGCGAAAATTCATCAAAAAATCTTCAAGAACATAGAGGTGCAAGTTTCATAGTAGAATTATGATGTTTTGAAAATTCCATTTTCGGTCTTTAATAAAATTTATCAGTTTCTTTTTAGTTAATTACCGTTCAATTTACGTGATGTTTCATTCTCCCTTCTTAAAAGAATTTCATCCCCGAAATACTTCAAGTACCGAATCATGCAATATAACATGCAATCATTATAAACTATCCATCTGATTAGTGTACAAACAATTTTACAGCCAATTGTGTACAAGTGAATGGTGTATCCAATACATATGATATGTATGTTGAACAATACTAAATCGGCGTCTCTTATATGAATGCACTCTTTAAAACATTTTTAAACTATGACGCAAAAAACCTATATATAAAGGAAATTCTATATGTATGTAAGTTTTGAAAATCAAAATATTTGTTTTTGCAACCAAATTTTCCCACACTTCTACGCTATGCAGTTAATATCGGATAATATTGTGGATATATCGACAATATATCTCATATCGCTCCTAAGCCGATATTTTTTTAAGATATCACTTAAATATTATTACCAATATATCATGTGATATTTGTTGATATATCACTCTGATATTTAGCGTTAAATACCCAATATTTTTTAAGAACATCATTCATTATTGTATGCATTAGAGATAATATCTTTATAATTTAGCATCCTTACATTCTAAATATTTTTTTATGTACGGTGAATGACAATTTGTAGACCATATTAGAAACGCAATGCACTAATTTTTTAGTATTAACCATATAGTTTTAGGCTTCTTCATTAGTCTTTCAATAAAGAAAACTCTACTCATTCCATTATTTCATATGTTTTATTTTCCTTGAAGACCTTACCATTAAAAAAAGATCATAAAAGAGCTAATTCTCTAATTAGTTGTTTTTTGTTCACCATTTCTAGTTAGTAAGTTAGAATATAAAAATCCATTTTCTTAGTTATTATCGTGCACCAAGAACTGAAAGTTGAAGAGCGGTAAATTTATATATTTGACATATCGGTAAGGAACGAGCTAAAGTAGTAATTGGTACCAAATCAACATTGCTTATTTGGTAAATTAAGTAAAAACAAAAATGACATAACTATAAAGATGGAAAATTTAGAAAAGTAATATAGATGATTGAAGAAATAATAAATTTAGTATAATAATGAAGAAAATAGTAGAGATGTACATTATATGAATTTCTTAGTTTTTATGAGCCTATATTATGATTTTTATTACATAGAATATATCAGTAAACAGATTATAATACATAAACTATATGCATTCAATCTTTGATAGTATTTTGGAATTATTTATCCAAATATTTGAATACATAACACCAACATAACATTGTAACGTAGTACAATATCATTATAACATATTCTACACATGTCCAATATTTTACCGATATTATCTGATATTATCACAATATTTTAAAATATCTCATATTGGTAAATATTAACTACTTAGCTTCTACAAGAAAAAGTATGGTTCAACCAATTTTACATCCAATCGCTACCATCCAATACCTAGCACACCATTTCTAACATTCAAAATATTGAAAATCCAGTTTTCTAAACCTATATTCTTATGTTGGACAAGGGGTTTAGATAAAAAAATTCATATTTCCTTCAGCCTCTTATGCACCAATTCCTCTGTACCTTGAAACCTTCTCCCCAGATTACTTTTCCAAGTATAGCAAGCATAAGGAATTTATTTTTAAATTTTTATAATTTTTAAAACAGAGTTATCTTATACAAGTTTTGTTCCCCAATCAAAAAGATATGGAAAAAGAAATCCAAAGCTAAACCAAATTTTGCCTACGTTGTTAACTATATTTTTCATACTGCCATTTATGTTGAATGGTAAAATTCATATTTGCTAGCCCTTTGACTTTTCCTACGCTAAGCATGTATCATTTCAAAAATCAAAAAAATTTCTCTTTTCCATTCAAAAGTTATTTCAAGTACTTTTTGAAATATTTAGAGAATTTTGAAATAAAAACTTATTTCTTAAAATTTTTACAAAAGTATTTTATTTTTAAAAATCAAAGATTTTGAATAAAATTTTCAAAACAGCAGTTGTTTCTAACATTCCAATATAAATTTAGCCACATCCTACACAATCTAGATTTAGTTATTGTGTTAAGTCTATGATTGACTCTATCCTATTGCATGGTAAAATTTCAAATTTCGATTACTTTTTCATTTTAGAACAACAATGAAAACACAAGTTCGTTTATAAATTTTAGCTTTTAAGGCATATGGATAGTGACACGTGATTTCGCAATAAACTTTTCCTTATCCTTCGCTCGCTAACATTTATCTCCCAAAATTTTAATTTGTTTTGGGATTTAATTTTACTTTTAATAGATAAATTAATAAATTTCTAATTTATTTTATAAACTTACAGCCTTTTATATTTTTTTGCTTTCCTTTTACATTAGTTAAGTGTCTTTTATAAGATTTCCTTATGTGCACTGCTTCCCAATAAATGTAGCCGTTAATTCAGAAAACAAATAAAAAGGAACGTTATTACTAACGCTTTTGATACAACAGAAACAACTAAAGCTTACAACCCAAAGTCTAAATGAAAACCAAATGTTGGATGAAAATTAACATATGCTACTACTCTGTGTAGTTAATGCCCCGCTATTACCCCGCTATAACCCCGCAAAATCTCATAGCGGATTTCCACCGCAACGATTTTTCCATATAGCCCTAAAATATAGCCTTTCCGCTTTAATCTCCACTATTTCCGCTATATCCCGTTATTCCCGCAATATTTTTCTATTTCCTCTATATCTTCTTTAATAAAATGAATTAAAAAATTGCATTTATACATTATAAAAATTATGAAACTAATTTATTTGATTTAATTTTTAAGATATTTTCAGAAATGAAAATAATCTAATATTCTACTAAATTCAATTATGTTATATAACAGTTTTACATTTACTTAAAGTATATTCGCATATGTTTTTTGTTTAAAATCATTTATGTATTAATTATAATTCAATTGAATGATAAATTTTCATTTAATTACCATTTATATATTTGTAAAAACAATAAGTACGAGTTTTATATGCTATTTTAGAGTTATCCGCTATATCCCGCTATATCCTTGTTGTATCCCTGCTATGACTTTTTGCACCTCCACCGCTTTGAATCTGCCGAGTGCTTTAACTGCACAGCTACTACTAGTCCTACTACTATTTATGGGTTGCGGGATGGCCACGATCCTCCATGAAAGCCCGAACCACTATCGCGACCCTTGAGTGATTGGAGCATGGCAACTATGCATCCAAGCTCGCAATCCCAGGGATGTTGCTCAGCAGTTTTTGCTGCATTTTGACTTCGATCAGGATATGAGAATCTTAGATCACAATGTTCTTAGCGCCCTATGGCTATGGTTCTACAGCCTCCTTATTTGGCCATGGAGCCCACTGCATCTGCGCTTGCCCTGGTTCCTCCTATGCTCTAAATTCTTTAGACGCCTCTCTAATCCTCTTCCTCCTAAGGGAGGACCTATCCAATGGCGCAAGTGCCTTCGTTTGCTCATGCTCTCATTTGAGACTAACTACGTACTGTCAGAACTTAGGAGCGAAAAGATGACAATACAGAATATATCTCATCTGCTTCTTAACTCTTGATCCTACATAATGGACATAATGGCCTTAGCCCAATTCACCTCAATACCACCTATGATAGCATGGGTGGCCTTCTGCACCGGGGGTGGACCTAGTTGAAACTCATGTTCCCGAGGATGATGTTATACCGAATGATGAGGGTGACCAATAAGCTTGGTCTCGCATGTTGTCTGTTCGCCAGACATGCATTACTCTATGCAGGATCTATTGTAGAATTGCTAGAATGGAGGTTTCGATATCCTCTAGATCCTCTCCTACGGCAGGATGCGCAGAATACCTCCAAACTGCTCAATAGTCATCCAAATCTACACCCCCTTCACTTCGGATGTAAAGCTATTGCCGTCCTCGTCAAATGAATATTACAGATTAGTGCCGAATAGACGCACAAATCATAGGTAGCATTCCAATTCAAACATCTCATTGCTAAGGATTGATAATGATCATGTAGGTCCCTAAACTTAATTCATCGCCCTTGTAGAAATGTAAAACTCGCTACCGCTTCCTAATTTTTTATCCTTTCTTCATCGCGTTGGATCCAGGTGATCACTTACGAGTTAAGAATTGGTCACGGAAGGGGATGTTGCTTTGAGGAGGTGCCATATTTAGTTTGGTTGGGGTTTGGATTTGGATCTGGGGGCTGTTTTGGGTGGAGCATCGGTTGTCTTCGAGTTGCCGGGGGATGATGTCACAGTCGCGCGTGTTGCCTGGGCAGGGAAAGTGGCATCATTAAATTTGTGGATGAGGGAGGCAGAGCTAGGAGGTGAGAAAATGAGAGAGACGAGAGGAAATAAGGGCCGGCTCGACCTGGACATGTCTTTATATCGTTTTTGAGGTTCAAGTTGTGCTAAAAACCTGCTAACCGGCCGATAAGTTATTCTAGGGCGGTCGACCACTAACGATTGCCTAGTAGAACCCAAGTGGTAGACTACTCGTGGTCTTTTATGCCCAATCTGACCCTGAACCCTATTCAGGTGGGTCGAATAATAACTATTTATTATTACTAACATTTTTTATTTTCGCTTCCACCTTTTTCATCATTGTTCTGACTATTCTGAAAAATTCCTACCTACACTTGGCGGTGCGCTAGCCTACCTCTTTATTTTCGGGTTCTTGTCTTCTTTCCCGTTCTTTTTAACCCATTTAAAACCAGTGCCATATCATATTGTCCACCCCATTAAAAGAATTTTAAAACTTAAATTTTCTATAATCAGAATAATCAATGAGCCACGCGTACGCTCTATTTTCTTTTTATTTCAAAAGACATACCCTTCTGTTAAAACCTAAATTTTCACTAAATTGAAAACCCAAGTCCACCAGGGTACAAATCGTTGGCGTTGGTATTCTATAAATAGACAAAAGTACATCGTAGCACTGTCAATAAGAACTCACAGCGGAATGGTAAAGTATAATAAATCAAATGTGTACTGACCAAGACTAATACTTTTGGTATCTAGTGCTTCATCGGTGTCGAGCATGCATAAGGAATTCTGTCCTTTTACCATTTCCACCTTATAATGGTGCATGTCACCGTAAATCTATCATGTTGGTTGTAATGAGGAAGGAGTTATAATAATATTCTGGCAACTTGTAAATTTCCTACATTTTCCATAACTATAATTTATGCCGATTTTCTTCCATTATGGTTATGCCTACTATTCAAACATAATCGTCCCGACTTCATGTACATGTACGATATGCCCCACCTACTCAAGGTACAAGATAACTATATACAGACATACATACATACATACACATACATACATTACACACACACATACACATACACATAGACATATACATATACATATACATATACATATACATATACATATACATATACATATACATATACATATACATATACATATACATATACATATACATACATACATACGTGTATGTATGTGTGTGTGTGTGTGTATATATATATATATATATAAGTGCCACAGTCCCTTTATGGATCTAAATACATCCCCGCTAGTATTTGTAATTCTGCATAGCATTGGACATCCACCAACGGTACCTAGGTCGAATTTCCAACATACACTAAGGAACCTCCGCTGGTGCCTAACAGCGGGATTACAACTATTTAGTCATATTCTAGTTCATCTTAAAGTCTCATCTTGGGGTTATCTAGCCTTGCCTCCTAACTATAAACAAACAAGCAACTTTTAGGCGGTGTGTGTGTCCCATACGGAGCCTACACTAGTAGGAGGTGTAGTCTGTATAGGTGTAACCCAAGTCTTTCTAATGACCATTCCAGGATCTATAATGCTCTCGACCTATGTGTACAATCCTACTCCTCACATACATGGTACTAACCTAGCCGATGTAGCATCGAGCATATGCTCACCATTCCATTTAGATTAGCTAATGCAATTAAGGAAATGCCTACTTGGTTACTTAATACCCTTATAAGGATTGAAGTTAACCCTACTTGGCCGTTTAAGACTTTAACCCGAGGCGAACCCCACTTTGGTATATTCCCTTCACCTATACACAAACGTATTTTCACATGGTTCTTATAATTGGAGATGTCTCACATCAGTACAGTTTTACACAATCGCTAGTAGCCTATTTCAAAGGACAGGCTTTTGTTGTGCAATATTATCGACTTTGCATTCCAACTCTCACTAATGACTACATCATTCACAATTAATTTAAATAATTGGCTAGGCCCAATAATTCACACCCATCACAAACGCATAATTGAGGCTATATATTTATCAAATTACTATGCCTCCTACGTTCAACCATTGGTATTCAGTTACTTGTACTTAACATACTTCTTATTTCATTAATTCCATTTAATGTCAGTTACGGTGTATTTCTAATTTAATAGATTAAATATCTTTTACTGCTTGACTTCCACTTAATACTATTACATATATTTCACTATTAATCCTTTTCAACTATTAATTATCATTCCTTGATTACTATAACTTTCTTAATTCTGGTTGCTTTACATATACTTCATCGCCTATTGTTTATTTTCTAACATATCTCCAATTGCATACATTACGTTAATCTCTACTTACAATATTTTGGTTTATACTTAGGTATTTCTATATTTTATGTGTTATAATTACATCTTCCCAAAGGGAAACGTTAACAATCAAATTTCCCATAAATTATCGTGTTATGTTTGGAATTACAAGAAATTACCTTTTCTGTTATTATTGAAATAGACGGTGCAAAATACGGTAAACATCCATGTTTTGTATATATCTCTCTTCTAGGCATATTCCTTGTTATTTTAAACAATACACTTTTATACATAATTATAAAACTGGATGGTTTATAGAAATTTATAATGCTACACACTTATATTTTAATGAGTTAAATTGCTACTAAAATCCCAATCCAATTGGTAACAACTTTCAATTCATATTTAATAACATATTGTTAGTCCTTGAGATGATGGTTTTGATGACAACAACCTTAGGACTTGTGGTAAAATATAAATACTAACATTATAGTCTACATATATATATATATACACAGGTACCAAAGAATGAAGACTATACAGTATAGAGATTCAAGAACCGATAAGCTCAAGATTCAAGATATCAAGATTCAAGACTCATGAGTATCAAGATTATCAAGAGTTCAAGATTTCAATATAAGTAATTTAGTTAGGAATTTTGTTAAAACTCCTAGAAAAGTATTAACATCTTAAAATCCATTTTATTCATGGAATGGAATCCACTTCGAGCCTGTTAAAGGGATGGAACCCTAAGTAGGATGGAACCTACGAAAAATTTAGTGGAACATTGTTTTGTATCCACTAACTTTTATACAAATATTTTACAAAATTATATCTTGTTTTCAAAATGATTTCAAAATCTTCCTTTTTAAATCAAAAACATCCATCCTGGTTTTAAAATATTTTTAGCCTCAAAATAATCTTTATTTTCAATATCAAATTATCCTAGGTTTTAAACTATCTTTTAATTATAATATATTTAACCCTTAATATTTATACTTAGATTTAAATATGAAATTATAGTAAAATTTTATATATACCAAAATATCATCCTCTATACTTATTTATGTATTTTAACTATAATTAAGTATATTTATAAAGTTTAAAATAGTTTTAATACAAGATAGAAGTTATTTTCAAAGAAAAACAAATTACCAAAAATAACTTAGGCATGTCGACAACCCCAAGGAACCCTTGTCGACAAGGTGATAGTTTATTTCAAAAGTTTGAATTTTAAAGGAAGTATCTATTCGTCATATCCTTTCACGAATGGACATGGCTGTTGTTCTACTATAAATAGGGGTTGTTTTAAATGAATTTATGTTCATATCTTCTCTGATTTCACACCTCTACTTCTTCCACATTTCTTTATACACATTTTTACCATTACTCTGCCGAAATCACCATTTAATCTAACTAGATCATCTATGGTTTGATTCTCGATCACTATTTCAACAAGATCCCAGTGCTATTCAGAGTTATAGACTTCTTTGTATTCAATCGAGCGAGAAAAGGTGCGATTGTAGCCTGGAAAATCAATCGGGTGAACTTGTTGCCCGTAAAATCAAGTATCTCTACCCATAGGATTGTGAATCTGGAGCGGTGTACCTCGTGTCCATGAAATCCAGGGTGTAATTGTAAGAATTGATTTTGAAAGGAAATCCATACCTGTGTTGCGGGACTAGATGTAGGGTAACTCCGAACCAGTATAAAATTCGGTGTGTTATTTCCTTTATTGCTTTTACTTTATATCTGCATCTGTGTTTGATTCTGTAATCATATCTGAGTCTGAATATTGCATACATTTGTGTTCAGATTAACATAAACTCAAAAGGAATTAGTAATTCCTTCAAATACTATTCACCCTCCTCTAGTGTTAATTCTAGTCTTAAGATCTGTAATTCGCATTTCTCACATTTGGTATCAAAGCAAGGTTTTCAAAATTTTCATAATCTGATTTTTGAAAAATTTTAAATGGAAATTTTTTTGATAAAATTATTAAATTTTTTAATGTTGTTTTGCAGGAGAAGAGTTAGTCTAATGACCGCTAGTTAAAAGATAACAGATAATCATTCATCGATCATGAAGAACAAAGGGATATATAATGGAAATCGACAATGAAATAGGTACCATATCAATACAAAATTTTTGATTCTCATCTACAACTTAATTTGATACTGTGCTTCTCTCCATTTGCTTTGCAATGCCACTGGTTTCATATGAATCCATTAAGAAATGACCAAGTTATGGTCAAGTGAAGTTTTGGTGAACAAAGAGAAAAATGAAAGCAAAACCATCAATGGTATTCTTCAACGTGCATCCAAAGATTTGATTATTTTGTCCCAACTCCTTTTCCAAACTGTAGTTCTTATTCTCATGGTCGTTTTGATAGGTGGATCATCAAATTCGATCAAAATTGAGTGAGAAACGACAGTTTGAAGTTGGCTATCCAAAATTGAATACTGTGTACGGGATTTCCTGCATTTCTCCTACTGTTCAGCCTGTTGCACCGCAATACCATCCAAATTCATCACCAAACTTTTATTAGATCATAGTCATTGCCTTCCTCTTCGAGTTGCCACGGTTTCATCCAATTCCGTTATGAAACGATGATATGCCTTCTAGAAGTTTGATAGTAAGTAGAAAAACGGAAAGAAGAAGAAGAAGATAAACTTTTATGAAAAGTGGTGACTGTTGGGCCTATATATAGTGGGTGAAGTGTCCATTCATTCGAAATTCAAATTCAAAGTTTTGGCGCTAAGTTGGTCGATCTACTAAATCATCTGTATCTTTCTCATACTATCTTCAAATTAAGCAAATGAATATACTACGATGATCAGAAAAACAAGCCCGTCGCAGTAAAGCTAGATCTCGTCATCAAATTCTGAAAGATATAAATGTATGGTTCACGACAATGGAAGAACAAAAAAGTTAGAAAGATGGAGGAGTACAAAAAGTGGTATGCTTTACTATTATTTCATCTTTATTGTTGCATTTAGTTAGGTTTAGAAATTTATCTCTTTTATAAGTTTTTATATTTTGGTCCATATATCGGCACACCATAGTATACATATCGTTATACCGGTCTATTTTTTTAAAAAGTCGTTTAAAATGTGTTTTCTTTCAAATAAAATCTCATTAATAATTAATTACAACTATAATAAGTAGAAAAGCATACCATCATTCGTGATTTCAACTTTTCTAATGTTGTTTTTACTTCTCGTACTCTATTTCTTTTAAGATACTAATTTTGTATTTTTAAGAAATTAATAGAAGGAATTTAGAATGTTAGAATAAGGGTCTATTTATAGATTTGTTTAATTAATAAGATTGTGCCATATCACATGACACTTGTCATATAAATAGATAGTGACATACATCAATATGACACATGTCATTACACTTTTTTCTTTAATAAAAGCATTTTTACATGCATAATGCCAAGTGTCTTTACATATTTTTTCTCATTATTATTTTTATGTTCATTAAATACTATAAAAAATTGGGTAAAAAATCAATTATTCACATGTCAATATCTGGTCGTAAAATTAGTGCAAAGTCATGTTAAAATCAGGCCCAGAACAATAAATAGTATATCTGAAATGCTGTCTTTTCTTCTGGAACGTTTCTTAAGTGCTGCAAATTCGTTTTTATAGCATCTCTGTGCTTTGAAACACTGTAGTGTTTTAGAAAGTTTTCATAGCATTTGGTAAATATTGCAGTTTCTGTTTATAATGTTTTGAATATATTTTACTACAAAAACTTTTTACAGCATTCTGTGAATGCTGCCTTTTCTATTTAGAACTTTAAACTATGTAAAAATAATATTTAAATTAAGTATTTTTCTCTACTCTTTTTAGAAGTTATTTTCTAACTTATATTAGAATATTTTAAATTAATGTTTAGATATTTTTTAGTAATTGATTAAAAATTTAAAATGAAAGAGACCTTAATATAGCACATGTTAATTTTAGTTTTAGAATCTTTATTATTTTATTGAATATTTCACTATGATATTTTTTAAAGGTGTTTAAACATGTTTCTAAATATTTTAATCAATAGTAATTTAATATATAAGTTTTAACTAGTAAGTTAAGTATTTTATAAACATGGTAGTTTGGATTCTTAAAAAAATTAATTTAATTTTTTTTAAAAACAAGGAGGGTGTTAAATTTTTTAATCCATATTTCATAGCAATTTGATTTTGATATTGAGTTTGATTACTACCTTTCATGAATATGTTATAGTTTTAATATCATTAATTACCTTTAAACTCTTGTCTTTACTACTCTTTTAGTCCCATTCATTAGTTTTCTTAACCTAAGTTTAGTAATTGGTGTGTATTACCTTTGTTTGGTTGAAGCGAGTTATAATAAATTGTTTGATATATGTATACATACATACATACATACAAACACACACACACACACACACATATATGCTTGTCAATTACATATTACTTATCACTCATGTTTATCTTATAATCTGGATATCTCTTACCGTAGTATGTATATCATATCATCATATCATTCTGCGTATTATTATTATTTTTACTTCATTATCATTATGTTTCATATTACATATCATTATGCATCCTATTTTATATCATATTTCATTGCATATTACATCATAAATTACAACGCATGAAATATCATGATCATTTGCATCACAAGTTGCACTTCATTCTGCATATCATCTCATGCTACATTGCATATGTCATACATTTCATACTGCATTACAAACTACATATTACATACATGTATAAATAACGAGCGTATTTTATTTAGGGGGAGTTTGTAGTATTGTCTTATAGTATAGGATTATTAGTTTTTGATTTGTTTGGTATGTTTTGATTGACTTGTTTAACTTGACTGACTTGTTTGACTTGATTGATTTGTTTGACCTTATTGATTTGTTTGACTTATTTGACATGATTAGATTTAATGTGCGTATTGATTGGACTATATGAGATATACTTATACATATTTATGTATGAATAATTATAATATAATTATGTTAATGTATTTCACATTCCATTTACTATACTTTGTTCTAGTATTTAGTTTAAGGGGGAGTTTTATAGTTTTATGGTTTTAGGATGGTTTTTTTGTTGATGACAAAGGGGGAGAAATATAAAATAGAGTAGTTAAAGTAGTTAGGCTTAGATTAAGAGGGAGTTATTAGTTTTAGGGGGAGTTATAGTAAAGGAGAAGTATATTTTATAAACATAGGTTGTCATCATCAAAAAGGGGGAGATTGTTAGTCCTTGAGATGATGGTTTTGATGACAACAACCTTAGGAGTTGTTATAAAATATAAATACTAACATTATAGTCTATATATATATGCAAGATATATATACAGGTACCAAAGAATGAAGACTGTACAGTATAGAGATTCAAGAACTGATAAACTCAAGATCAAAGATATCAAGATTTAAGACTCATGAGTATCAAGATTATCAAGTGCTTAAGATTTCAATATAAGTAATTTAGATAGGAATTTTGTTAAAACCCCTAGAAAAACACTGACATCTTAAAATCCATTTTATTCATGGAATAGAATCCACTTCGATCCCGTTAAAGGGATGGAACCCTAAATAGGATGGAACCTACAAAAAAACTAGTGGAACATTGTTTTGTAACCACTAACTTTTATTCAAATGTTTTACAAAATTATATCATGTTTTCAAAATGATTTCGAAATCTTATTTTTTAAATCAAAAACATCCATCTTGGTTTTAAAATACTTTTAGCCTCAAAATAATCTTTATTTTCATTATCATATTATCCCTGGTTTTAAACTATCTTTTAATTATAGTATATTTAACTCTTAATATTTATACTTTGATTTAAATATAAAATTATAGTAAAATTTTATATATACCAAAATATTATTCTCTATACTTATTTATGTATTTTAACTATAGTTAAGTATATTTATAAAGTTTAAAATAGTTTTAATACAAGATAGAAGTTATTTTCGAAGAAAAACAAATTACTAAAAATAATTTAGGCCTGTCGACAACCCAAAGAAACCCTTGTCGACAAGGTGACAGTTTATTTCAAAAGTTCGAATTTCAAAGGAAGCGTCTATTCGTCACATCCTTTCACAAATGGACATGGCTGTTGTTCTACTATAAATAGGGGCTATTTTAAACGAATTTATATTCATATATTGTCTGATTTCACTCCTCTTCTTCTTCCACATTTCTTTATATACATTTTTACCATTACTCTGCCGAAATCACCATTGAATCTAACTAGATCATCTCTGGTTTGATTCTCTATCACTATCTCAACAAGGTCCCAGTGCTATTCAGAGTTATAGACTTCTTTGTAATCAATCGAGCGAGAAAAGGTACGATTGTAGCCTGGAAAATCAATCGGGTGAACTTGTTGTCCGTAAAATCAAGTACCTCTACACAGAGGATTATGAATCTGGTGCGGTGTACCTCGTGGCCTTGAAATCGAGGGTGTAATTGTAAGAATTGATTTTGAAAGGAAATCCATGCTTGTGTTGCGGGACTGGATGTAGGGTAACTCCGAACCAGTATAAAATTCGGTGTGTTCTTTCCTTTATTGCCTTTATTTTGTATCTGCATCTGTGTTTGATTCTGTAATCATATCTGTGTCCGAATATTGCATACATTTGTGTTCAAATTAATATAAACTCAAAAAAGAATTAGTAATTCCTTAAAACACTATTCACCCCCCCTCTAGTGTTAATTCTAGCCTTAAGATCCGTAATCCACATTTCTCACACATCTGACATTCAATTACAAAATCTAGAAATTTATAAAATCTTATTTACGAACTATCTCATAAATTTTAGGGACTTCTTTACCCTAACTTTCCAGATTTATGTATATACAATATTTAATCAAATTTGGCAATTCATAGAATATGTAGGTAACGTTCTCAAATTCATTGCATATGTATATTTAACCGTTTAACTCCAAAATTAACATTGATGCATATAAGGAACAGATTTACAATGATATAAATCCAATATTATATAATAATATATAATTTACCACTCACCTTTAAGCTTTCGAATCTCCAGATCTCAATTACTGATTGACTCTCTTTCTTTCTACCAAAATATATATCGAAAACATATACATAATTATTAGAATTTTAGATCTGAGAAGAGATTTGAATTTAATATATATTTGGATTTAGATTTACAATTTACCTTGGCATTAGTGATTCGATTCGACCCTATTCTTATTCTCTGTTATTCTCCACTTATACACACACACATGCACGCGCATACGTGCACACATACTCACACACACAATATTAAAAATTCTATTACAAGTTAAATAAAATATATGATGTGATACATAAATTTTTTGATTGCTGTTTGTTGATTTAAGTTGAAATTTGAACCGATATTGAATTTGAAATGACATTTAATTTTATATTGGAATTTAATTGATAGTTAAAATTCGATATTGATAACTATTATATGTTGAAATATATTGGTTGAATTGGATGTTTGAAATGGATGATTATTGATTGATATGTCAGATGTATGGTTGATAATTATTTTAATATGCCCCTGTTATCACCTTGTATATTATTGACATCATTTAAATGGTTCCTGAATCATTTTAGAATTGGATAATTAAGACAATTAAATTATGGGTTGAAATGATATATACGCATAAAATTTCTTAAATTTGGATTATTTATTGAAACTGAATTATTTAAAAAGTTTAACTTTTTAATTTAAACTTCGAATTTATTTTCTATAAAGTGGTTAAAATTGGTATTTCGAATTATTTGAAATCTCATAAATTATTGCACTCACGTTGTACACTTGATAGGAGATGAAAAATCGCATAACATCTCTGAAGCCATTACACTCATATTTTTAATTGAGATTGATTTGACTCACATAGAAATTTTTTAGTTCTGACTCTAGTGTATTGTTTTTCATTATGCTTGGGTCAGCCTGAGTTTTTCAGTATCGAAGACTATTTTCTGGTAGACGAAGATGAAGATTCGGTATATTATTGCTATTTATTATTCCACTACATTTTGTGTTCCGCTGAATTATTTTTTATTTCTGATGTATGTATAACTCTGATTTGAATTTGTAAAAGTGTAATGAAATGTTATTTGTAAAACAGCTTCATGAACTGTTTATTTGATTATTATGCTTTGTCGTTCCGCTGTGAGATTCTGTTTTTTTTCTTTCCTTTTTTCTTTTTTTTATTATTTGCCCAATTAATAATCCTCCCTTTTGAATGGTTTGAGTCTGACATGTGTGGTTTATTGTCGATTTGAATCGTCCAAAAAGGTGGGTCGTTAAAACTAGTAGTGGGATTTTAGACAATGTGGGAAAGGAAGTTATAAGGAACGGCCTCTTTATTCTCCATTTTGTGGATGATTCCACGCTCTTTATGTCTCATTTGTCTAGGCACATTATGACACTCAAATTTATTTTATATAGTTTGTAATTACTTTCAGAATAAAAGATTAATTTTGATAAAAGTTCCATGCTAGTATTGAATAACATAGATAAGGTAGAGACACAAGTCGCTTGTACGTTAAATTGCAAAAGCGTTAAATTTCTCATAAAAAACTTGGGATATTGATAAGATATTCCAACCTTACACATGATAACTGGTTAAAAATAGTTGGTAAAATTAACAAGAGGTTATCTACGTAAAATGGAAATTTTTGTAGATGGTGTTAGGATAGCTCTAAAAATTATTTTTTATCAACATTGCCCATATATTGAATGTCTTTTTATCTTTTATCCAAATGGGTAATTAAAAAATTAGATAAAATTAGAGAAACTTTTTATGGTAAAGACATAATCCAATTAGTAGTTCAAAATGTCTCATTAGGCGGGAAATAAAATGTAAATAAAAATGAGGGGGGAGGGTTAGGAATAATCAATTTACAGAACTAGAATACATCTTTATTAGGAAAATGGTTATGAAAATTTAACAATAATGATGAGAATTTAATTTGGAAAGAAATAATCTCGAATGGAGGCACTTATAGTCTATATCATATTACCACTAGTAATACAAATAAAGTTTCCCACCTTTGGAGATTAATTTTAAAAAGCTATTATATCTTCAAATTAGGAATTCGTAATATCATACATTCGGGGAATAACACATCATTTTGGCACGATTGTTAATGATTTGCTCTTCCCTTTAAAGCAAAGTTTAGAGAGTTTTATAAAATTTGCAATTTTAAAAGCATTATAATTTCATAAGTGTTTTGACCAAATGAGAATTTCCCTGGAAATTCAGTTTTAATAAAGACTCACTCTTTTGTAATGTGCTTTACTTTGAGCAAAATTGGAATTGTATAATATTAGACAATGTTAACGATATTAAAGTTTATTGTTGAGATAAGCGTAAAAATTTCACCTTTAATTCATTTTATGAATTCCTAAATTTTTTGGAAATTAAATCAAAATTAAAATTTATTTGGAAAGTGAATGCGCCACCTAAGTTTAAGCTTCATATGTGGTTAATTTAACATAATAAACTAAATATCATTGAATTACTAAAAAAGAAGAATGTGATTTTTGACAGATAATGTATTTTTTCCAATATATTATTGTAAACTAGTACACAATTATATTACGATTGTCATATCACCAATTTCATTCTTTATTTTTACTGTAACTTATAATGATTTAATTATGACTTCTATTGAAAAGTTTTTGATTACTTTGCTAGTGATAATAAGTTTTTACTGGACACTATTTTGACCATCGCATTTGGTATATCTATTTTAAAAGAAACCAATGCATTTTGAATATTGTTAGTATTTCTTTGGGAAATTTGATATATGTAACTGTTTCATTTAGTTTCAACTGGATTTTGAACCCTAGTTATAAAGAAGCTAAAATGTTAATTTGAAAGAGTTTCTTATAAATGTAAAATCTCGTATTTATTTTTAAAGGAAAAACCACTTTTGAAAATAGAAAAAACCAATAATGCTCTAGTATAGTTTTATTAGATGTTTTCCTAATGATACATCTGATATTGTACTTTTACTCGGAAACTAGCTTTGAATTAGAGTTTTCATTCTTAATATGTCCTTTAGAACATTATTTAAGTTGGATGATTTTATTTTGATTGATCTATGTAAAGAACCATATTTTACTTATCGGAAGACTATAAAATATTATTTATAATTCATATTGGATCGTATGGCGATATAACTTTGGTTAACAACGAGTAGCATCATTTTTGATAATTAATAATGTTTTGGACGGTTTTACCCCTACAAACTTGTAACAATTATAACTTTTGATAGAAGCTGAGTTAGGTTCCAAGACAACTTGTAACACCCTATATTTTTATAACATTATCTTGGATATTTAATTAGTTAAATTAAGTAAAATAATGTGAAGATTAATAGGTTGAGATTTGATTTAAACTATGAGTGGCCATGCCATTTTAATGTGCAAATTAAAATGAGATAACATAAGCTAATGTGTAAGGAAATGAGTAAGGGCAATATGAGAAATAAGAGAGACTTATACCTTAAACCCTAAGGAAATGAAACCCACATTCATTTCATTTTAGCAAACTAAAAATATCTAAGGCCGGCCACCATTTCTATACTATAGGAAGAGAAGCTGGGATTCAAGATAAGGAAGCTAATCAAATAATTCAACATCAAATCTCACATCTTTTAGTCTCCAAGCTAAGGTGAATAATTACTACATCCCATTTTTATGGTTTTCGGTTTTAAGATTAGATCCGAAATTTTTTGCAAGTTTATGCCATGATTTTGATGATTAAAGTTATATATATGCCTGTTGATGAATTATATATGTTTATATTAGTTTTTATGATATGTTTGACATTTAAATATAGGTCATAAATGATATCATAGAGATGGGTTCCAATTTTCATAATTTTGTGAATTAATTTTGATTTTATATAAATTTTCTAATGAAGAAAATGATTTATTGGGTTATAAATTATTCACGGCTAAATTAATAATTAGTTGGGTTTGAAATTTTTATATGTTGGAAAACATATTAAAATAAATTTTCAGGAATTTTTCCATATTTTCCTAAGTGTTTTGATGAATATATAAAATTATTTAAGGTATGTGACTTAAATATTTTATATATTTAATTAAGGAGACTGGGCATTCATAAAATAAAATTATTATTTAATCCTAAAATTAGCGGCAACACTTTTCTTAAAAGTGTTTATTAACCAATGAGAATTTGACAAACGAAGGCAGGTTAGTTGAAAAGTTATCTTTTTAAGTTAAAAATAAGAAAAACATACCGTTAGCATGTTTCGACCATTTTAGGCATCAAACCTTACGACCTAGACCTTTCGACAAGGTCGAAAGGTACAAAGCTTTCGATAAAGTCAAACCAATGCATATGGTATCAATTTGCTTGGTACGTAATGAATTGGACAAGGTCGAAGAGTTCTTAGTCGAAAGGTTGGTTGCCATAGAGGTTGGAGTATGTTTGTTTTATAAGTCAAAAGAATTGCCTGCTTTATTTTCGAATAACAGCTTTCGACTTGGTGGCTTTCGACCAGGTTATACATGTAAAATAAAGGTTTTAAACCTTTCGACAAGGTCGAAACGTTTCTGCCGCTTTACAACCTTTCGAAGTCATTGCTATCGACAAAGATGAAAGGTTTAGTGTTTTTCCAAAAACCAGCCGCTTCTCCATGCTTTCGAAAGAAAGCTTTCGACTTAGAAGTTTTACCTTATTTTTCTAATGGAAGTATAGTGCAACCTTTCGAAGGAGTTATTTTGAAGGAAGAGGTCTATAGTTTTAAATGATATGACTTAAAACTTTCAAAGTAGAGCTTTTGACAAAGTCGAAAGGTAGCTTCCAATGAAGTCGAAAGGTTTCAAAGTAGATTCTCCACATGTTTTAAATTGTACCCAATAAGTTTTTGAGAGGTTTTTGTTTTCTAAATGGTTTCGAAAGGTCCGAGTTCAATGGTTTCGAAAGGTTTGAGTTCAATGGTTTTGAAAGGTTTGTTTTGAATGGTTTCAGAAGGTTTAAATGAAAGTTTTACCAAAGGTTTTCTAAGGCAACGTTTTAAGTTGTTTTTAAAGTAGGATGTCTAAAGTTTTATTGCTTTTGAAAGGAAGGCTTTCAAAGGGGATACTTTTGAAGGGATTGGATTTTTTTTCTTTTAACCTTATAAAATAAATGTTGTTTAACCTTGGGGATATCGGGGTGGGCTTAATGAGTTCAACAATAGTTAGGGATCAATAGTATATGTTTTGACAATCATTGGAGGATTCCAATGTAAAATTATAATGAATATAGCCTAAATTAAGGATACTAATGGAAATAGGTCAACCATGTAGATAGAAGGGGATAAATGAGAGATAATCTAAATTAGGGATACTAATGGAAATTGGTTAATTATGTGGATAGCATGAGATAAGTATATTGTGTGATGTTTGATGGATAGTCAACATCAAGTTGGAGATGTATAGTCTCCATATAATTAAAGAAGGGTTCATAGTCATTTTGGGAAAACTATGGGATGCTTAATGGATAGTCAACATCATGTGGGGGATGGATAGTCTCCATATGTTTAATAAAGGGTTTATAGTTATCCTAGGAAAAATATGTGATGTGGGATGGATAGTCCGCATCAGCTTAAGTGAAATGAATGTGGGATGGATGTCCCTCTTTGAGGGAATTAAAATCTAATAGGGGATGGGGAAATCCTAATTATTTTCAAGAAAGCATATCATCCTAATGTTTTGAAAATATATGTTTTAACGATTGTGGATGTAGGGGTACAGTATAAGGTTTTATAAAGACTTTAGTATACTAGTGAGGGAAAACCCATTCCGCTAGGCGGCATGGTATCACTAGATATCTAAACGGATCGGGATGTATAGTATTGTTCACACAAGGCTTTATGTCTGACTCGAAGTTTATGTTTTCCCCTTAAACTCTCGGGGGCTCAAAATTAGTTTGAGTAGGTTGAAGGGTTAATGTCTTTTTCAGGTTTAGTAGGATGACGAATAAGGCTACCGGAGGCAAGCAAGAGGAAAACGGATAGCTATTTAGGAGTTGTAGTGTTATGTTTTATTCTATTTCCGCTATGTTTGAATTGAGTCTATTATGATTATATGACTTTGATCGTCCAAGGGAGTGTCTTCATATACTGCTCTTTGCGTATTTTGTATTAAATATATTTTATCTGTGCCTGGGAACATATTGGGATTATGTATTAAGAATATGGAACATTTGTTATAAATATAATGAAGAAGATGTTGTTTTGAAATCTTCTAATTTGTTTCATACAAGTGCTTTTGATATTGTAGATACCATTAACATAACCCTATTTAGTTTCCGAAAGCTAATACTATAGATGACTACAATATTTGTAGCATATAATTTTGGGCCTATAGATAGGGGATGTTACAGATATGCAGTCAATTCCCCGATATTGCCCAAATATATTCACGATATATCCCGTAGCGGACTTTTGGGGCAACAATATTCCTATAAAGCAGCGCAATATAGTGGATCCGCTATTATCCCCGATATTGCGGCAGTAATCCGCTATATCCCTGATTTTGTTGCCCCGCTGTATCCCCCTTTTCTATAAATAAGAATTTCGCTTGATGTATTGCTTTTAAGTTTTATGGTAACTTCGAAGTTGATGTAACAATGATATACGCTGTTGGTTATTATAACTAGTTCTAACTTTTTAACCGTCAACTCTGTTTATCTTTACTTTGTTATAACTTGTTTCGCTTGCTCAGAAAAATAAGTGATACTTATTCCTCTTTTGAATGTAGAATGTTCATGATTCCACTTTTTAAAGTCGTCCACTATATCCTGCTATATCTCCGATATATCTCCGCTATAACTTTTCGCACCTCAAACGCTATGGAGCGGTAGGGCGCTTTAACTGCACAATGTTACAGTTTGGTATCAGAGTATGGTTTATGAAATACTTTAACTAAAAATGGATTTTGAAAACATAATCCTTAATAATCGGAGTTAAGGTCGGTGTATGGGATAACAGTATAGTACTGTGCTTGTAATTGTTATATATAAGATACGCTATAACTCTTGACTCCTATCTTAGTTGGGCTATTCATCTTTATCTCACGGGACTTGAATACAGATATGGAAGGAAGAAGAGGCAGAGTTAATCTTGGAGCAGATAGCACCGCCACTAATGGAAATGCCCGACCAAATGCTAGAAGAGATCCAGGTCAGGCTCAAGCTGAAAATGTTGGTGCTGGGGTTCCCCAAGTGGACATGGGAGCCATGTATCAGTTTTTTGTAAACATGATGCAAGTTAGAATTACAGCTGGAGTTGTTGGAGGAAATGTTGTTAGAGGTGGAGTTTCGAAAGCTCTGATGGTGAACCAGTATGCTAACTTGAGCAGAGACTATATCAGGCTTGGAGGGAAGCTGTTTAGTGGAATCAAGATGCGATTGAGGTTGAAAACTGGCTGTTGCATTGCGAGAGGATTTTTGCTGACCTAGGATTGAATGACGAGCAGAAGAGGAGATTAGCTTCAATACAGCTTTAGGGAGATGCTCTATTTTTGTGGAATACTACTGTAGTGGGTGTTGATGAGGAAACCATGACTTATACGGAGTTTAGGAGATGGTTTCAAGAAAGGTTTATGTTAGTGATGGTGCAGTCGGCATTGGTTAGGAAGTTTGCTGAACTAGAACAAAGGGAGATGTTTGTTCTAGAATGTGCAAGAAAATTTGAAGAGTTGGCTCTGTACGGGTATGCTTTGGTTGATACGATGATTAGGAGGAATGAGATGTTTATAAGAGGCTTGAGTTGGAGTTGATAAGTGCTACCTTGCCGCACCTAAGAGATCCCAGTGATGTAGTGGTAGAAATGGCGTTGAGACAGGAAGAGGTGTTGGCTTGTTTGAGGAAGAAAATGAAGGGGGTCTAGGTGGGACAAGGCCAGAAAAGAAATTTTTGCCATAAGAAGAATGTTCAGAAGGGAGGAGAATAGAAGAAGGGAAAAGCTGAGGTGGTTTGTTATAAATGTGATAAGAAAAGACACTATGCTAATGAGTGTTGTACAGGAAAAGGCAAAGAGAAAGGAGGTGATTGGGAAGAAGAACATTTGATGCTTTAATTGTGATCAGATTGGCCATTATAAGAAGCAATGCAAGGAGCCTGCTTAAGAAGGAACGTGGAAAGTTTATGCATTGGAGCCAGCAACTTCAAGGCCAGTTATACAGGAGAAAGGGAAGGCTGTTTTGGGAGGCTCGCTATAGATTCACGGTATTTTTGTTTGCGTTCTATTTGATATTGGTACATCACATTCTTTTATTTCTCAATGTTTAGTGGATAAGCTTAACCTAAAGCCCTCATACTTACTTACTTCCTCAAGGGTTACAAATCCGTAGAAGGGTATGCAACACTTGGGATGAGGTGTGACCATTTAGAGTTTGATTTGCTAGGTCATACTTTCGATTATTATCTACATGTGTTTGATTTTCTAGGATTTGGGATTATCCTTGGGATGGATTGGTTAATTATATATGATGCTAGGATACTTTGCCACGATAGGAAAACATCACTTAGTCACCCGGATTGATGTGATTGGATAATTTATACCATAGAGAACCCTAGTTGTGAAGTAAATGCTTTATTGGGTATCATGGAGTTGGAGGATGAGTTGCATCGAGTCTTTATGGTTAGAGAGTTACTGATGTGTTTAAGCAGGTAGTTGGACTGCCACTGAAATGAGCTATTGAGTTTCAGACTGATTTGGTGCCTGGAGCAGAACCGGTGAGTAGGCCACCTAGTAGGATGACACCCACTGAGATGAGAGAGTGGAAGGTGCAATTGGTGGATTTGGAAGGCAAGAGTTTCATTCGACCAAGTAGTTCACCTTAGGGAGCTACTGCTATGTTTGCTAAGAAGTCGGACGAATAGTTAAGGCTATGTATCGATTATCGCAAGTTGAATGAGATGACGATAAAGAACCGATATGCATTGCCGAGAATTGATGATATGTTCGATCAGTTAAGTGGAGCTAAAGTATTCTCTTAGTTGGATTTACCAACGTGATTTCATCAGCTAAGAGTGGTAGAGGATAGTGGCGTTTAGGACAAGGTATGGATGGTACGAATGGTTAGTTATGCCATTCGGAATAACTAATGCATCGGCATTCTTTGTGGACTTGATGAACCGAATTTTCCGAGAGCACTTGGATAGATTTGTGTTGGTCTTCATAGATGATATTCTGATATACTCTGAGGATGAGAAGGAGAATGAAGTTCATCTTACGGTTATGCTTGAGACATTGAGGGAACATCATTTGAAGGCTAAGTTTTCGAAGTGTAATTTTTGTAAGAATGAAGTGAAGTTCCTTAGTCATGTAGCCTCAGAGAAAGGGTTGTCTATAGATCCGATTAAGATTGAGGCGATGAATAACTGGAAGAGACCCAAGACGGTGACCGAGATAAAGAGTTTTCTTGGATTGTCTGGATATTATCAATGGTTTATAAAGGATTTTTCGTGGATAGATGCACCGATGACTAAGCTTAGATGAAAATATATGAAGATTGTATGGACTGATAAGTGTGAGGAAGCATTCCTGAACTTGAAACACTTACTGACCCATGCACCGGTGTTGGTGGTTCCAGAAGGGAATCATGATTTAGCTTTTTATGCTGATGCGTGTAGAACTGAATTGGGAGCTATGTTAATGCAAAGAGGTAAAGTGATTGCTTAAGCTTCTAGACAGCTAAGACCATAAGAAGTTAGACATCCAATGCATGATTTGGAGTTAGATGCCATTATATTTGCTTTGAAGGTGTGGAGGCATTACCTTTTAGGAGAGCGGTTTGAGCTTTATACAGATCATAAGCTGTTGAATTACTTGTTCTCTTAGAAGGAACTGAACATGAGACAGCAGAGATGGTTGGAGTTTATTGCTACTTATGATTTTTGAATTGAGTACACACCCGGGAAGGGAAATAAGGTAGTGGCACTACACCACAAAAGGCTTTTAACAGCGTTTGATAAACGCTGTAATATGATACAACAGCGTTACTAGAAACGCTGTATAACGACATGCTGTCGTATATACACAACTTACAACAGCGTTTCTATAAACGCTGTTGAAACATCTCCGTGACAGCGTTTATTACGAGCTGTCAATAATATTTTTACAGCGTTTCATACGTGTTGTATTATGTTTCAACAGCGTTTATAATTTAGTTGTCGAAGATGTTCAAATTCTACTTTAACTGTTTACAACAGCTTTTTCTAAACGCTGTTATTGAATCATCAACAATTTCGACAGCATGTTAAAAACGATGTGATTGAATCATCAACTATTTCGACAGCATGTGAAAAACGCTGTTATTGACAATTTCAAGATAATTACAGCACGAAATAAACGCTGTTGTTTCTTCATTGACAACATTAATCAAAGGTTGTCTTCTATTTATATAACAGCTTTTTTGAATATTCCAAAACTATATTTTAAGCATATTCAAGCAACTAGTATATATAACAGGTTCTAATAACTATTAATTGGTTACATAAACTAGTTAAGAGAATATTAATAAACAAAAGCCATCCATATTACAAAAAACCATATTACAAAAACCTTCACAAACATACAAACATTTCCGTACAAAAAACCAACACTTCACATACAATAAACATCCATCAACCTGTTACAACATCCAGTTCTGTGCACACTCCTTCTCCACCAGTAACACCAACAGTCATCACATATAGTTATCTCCACCATTCACAACATCACCCCTGAACAACATCAACCTTGAACAACAACCACTCATCTACCACCATCCTTCCTTCATCCATCTACAACTATACAGCTGCCACTAACATCATCATACAACAGTTCCTTCACCAACATCATACCCATCGGCCAACACTACTTCAACTACCCTGTATTGTCATATACACATACACATTATCCAAGTCTGCCTTCCATCTATCAACAAACAGCAAATCTAGAGTTATTTAGAAGTTAAGAGGAAGAAGATATCCAAGTTACCTGAGTTTGATCTCTAAAATCGACTTCTGTAAGCCAAATAGGGACTCCTCCATTAGCAAGCTACAGATGAAATCATTGTTGTCCTATCATAATATTCAGCATTTTCAGAGAAATCATTCAGCATTTTCAGCATTTTCAGAGAAATCATTTTCAGCCGACCCTTGTTGTCCTATCTATTTATCTGTTTATAAACAAAAATGCATCGCTAGCATTGTTTCCTTTGGATGCTTCATGTACAGCTACAGATGAAAGTGAACATGCAAGAGCATCCCCACCAGGGGTCAGTCAGTGACTTACCCCCAATAGAAGTTGGTGCGTCTAAAATTGAGCTCATCACTGACTGTCAGGGTCATTTAGTAAATTGACTCTAGCAGTTATTGTAATGCCGGATAACTCAATGTTTTATCAGAGGGAGTATAACATTAGTCAGTATGGATCAGTCCAAAATTGAGCAACGCTGTATCAGTCACCTGAAAATTAGCAGCGCTGTATCAGTCACAGAGAAGAATCACCAAATGAACCATCTTTCCGAAGACCTTTACCAAATGCAAAGAGTAGCACCTGTTCTTGGTTAAGAAGCTTGCAATATGAAAGGAGCAACTCACCACAACCCGCCTTCGAACCACTTGAGTCTCTTCCATCACATACCAGTGCTATAGCACAACACATAAATAATATTAAATTTGAAATTATAATGGATAAATGAACATTGGAGGGTACAAAATTAAACTATACTATATACCTGATATCAGATGTAAGTAAAATGATAAAGGTTGCATGAAACATGACTAGAATCATCGTCCAATGCATATAAAGTAATCATGCTTGCAATTCCATAAATCGAATTTCTTTCTAGCTACAACTGTAGTGTATTTAACTAAATCTTCTAAAAACAACAGTCTAACTTGCCAAAAATTAATTACTTAACCAAATCTAATAAGAGATTTCATCTGTATATTATTTGATACTAACAGAGCAGGTCTCAATAACAATGCAAGGTGTACATGTACATCTGTTCATACAGCATAATCAAATGCTCCACACTAACACTTCATATAAAATTCTTGGACGTAACTATTTATAAATATATACTATGCATTGTCCCCAATCCATATCACATAATCCATCTAAAGCAAGAAAACATGCTACTATCTAACTTCGGAGTTATCAAAATAAACAACATGATTCTATTGTTTTTACATTCAAGAATAAACACGACATGATATACTTCGGAGTTATCAAAATAAATTTGTTACAGAGCAAATTACATTTGCTCTATAGGCTGCCAAAACCAATTACAGAGCCTCTGAAACAACATCAATTCTATTAATGTTCACTTGCATCTATTAATATTTACTAGTATCTGTTATTTTACAACAACAATTGAAATAGCAACTATCATGCAAAAGCAGAAACAATACAACCCAGAAACCCATACAAGTGTTATAGCATGGTGTACAGGCATTTCAAAATGAAAGAAGGAAAAAGAGGATACAGGTGTGACTTAACTTACCTTAAATAAGCATGTCAATAAATACCATGATTGAGTTGACCATGAAAAGCATGGAGAAGCTGAAGATGCCTCATGAATTCGCCAATGCTGGAAGTCTATATAAAATCTTCTGCACTGCAAAGCAATTTGAGTGGTTATATAACTATATTACATTGGATCTATTAACTCAAAAAAAAAGTCCCAGTGAATTACTTAACGTATCTCTGAATCGTATCCATTCACCGTCTCCTGATAGGTTAAGGTGAAGGAATGCTCTCAATGAAAACCATAACTATAATGTACTACCCAAATTAATTAACAGGATAAGAAGACATTATGTGCTAGCTAAAAAATAATTAGTCGATTAATAATTTTATCTGTTTACCTTTTCATCATTTGATGTATACTACTGCTAAACTTCATCAAGCAAAACAAGCTAGCTATCTAGCTTAAGTTTCTGCCAAGAAGCTACTAAACTGTAAATAAGGTGTACTATGTCTGTACTATGTTTGAAACTCAACATGTCTGTACATTGCTAATCAATTATATCGTTCTTTCTCTATATACACTTCATAAAGATATACACTATTATCAGTGAAAATGAATGATTCATCTTTGTTTTCACAACGTGTCGTTAAAGATTTCATGATATTCCCAGAGACATTTAGCAACTAAGATAGATTTATACCCATAATAGTTAATACCTTGTATATTACATTCTTCAAAGCAATCACTAATCAGTTGTATGTATGTATTATATAGTGTTTGATAAAAAATAATAATTTTGTTAACCCTTTCTTTGGACAAGTAGAAGCAAGTAATAGTAATAAAACAGATGAGATTAACACTAACAATGCCAAATAATCAAATTGTTGCACAGTAGTATTAGTAAGTCAAGAGAATTAATATTTTTACTATGACCAAATATATATTTATAAAAATAGTCATATATCATCTTTTTATTCTATCTTATTCATAAGTAAATTAAGTAATATAATAAAATGCCAAAGATTATAGAGGTTTCCTTTCTAAGACTTTTTGTAAACCATATTGTAAACGAGGATATATTATGAAGTTTAAGATAAAATAGTCCTTATGAAGTTTATGTATTATGAAGTTCAAGACTTTATGTATTATGAAGTTATTTGTATGGTGATAACTGCACAGTAGTGGCAGACAGTAGTGGTTATGTAACGTGAAAGGTTTGTGGGTAGGCTGTGGTTATGGAAGTGATTAGTGTGTCCAGGTGAGGATTATATGAATTGCATTGGCAAGCAATGATGGGTGGTTGTTGAATTGTGGTGAACAGTCAGTTAATTTATTATTATTATTATTATTAAAACTCGGTTAACTTAATAATAATAATTATTATAAACTTTGTTAATTTTTATAAACTTTGTTAATTCATCGTCGTCGTTATTTATAAAACTTTGTAAGTTAATTATATTGTTATTATTTATAGTTAACTTATACTTAATATTATATTTTCTCAATTTCATAAGCAATCGGGTACTCTTCATTTACGCAAACTGTACAGTGAATTAAACAATAAAGGGATGGTTGCACGATCAGTAATAAAACAATCAAGGGTAATAATCTGATAACACAGATGAATTTGAAACAATACTAATAAAATAATAATAAAAAAAGTACATGAATATGTAGTTATGCAATCATGAATTATAGTGTAGATCCACTTAGACATGAAAATAAATATACGATTGTTCAACTATATACAAAATAGATGTGATATTTGAAGGACATTAAAAATCTAATGCTTACCTTGTAGCTTGCATCACCGTATACTTGAATTTTCTCCTTGGTCTGCCATCGTTTGCATTCAAAATCCAAAGAACCATTTGATAGCATATGCCCAATGAAATGCAAAGTATCCAAGTATACATCTGTCCAACTCCCACACTGATAGTAGCATAAGTCCAATGAAAGACAAGTACCACCTATGTTGGTGATCAAGTTGGATATCAATATTCCAGTGTCCATAATTTGAATGGTAACAAGCTTAGAATCCCCATCATTTTGGCACCAATATGTAATTCCAATCGAGAATGAAATCACATCACCTTCTTCTATGAGATGAACTTGGTGGTGTGAATCTCCCCTTTTTTGCTTCTCTTACTCTAGTTCTGATTGTTGCTGGGATGACTGGAACGACTCCGAGAAGCTTGGTACTATTGTTCTTATGATACCTCGGCATGTGCATATGTATAGAGCTAACACATCCATAAGCCTACACTTCAACTTCTTCTTACTTGTTTGAAAATAAAAATAAAACCAAGAAAAAGAAACTTGCCTTTGATATCATAGGCTAGAAGGCGCATTGGAGAACTATGGCAACTGCAATCCATTTGGCCGAATATTTCTCCTCACAGCGAACACACCTACACAATCGAACTCTTCGTTCCTGGCATCATTAAAAATGAAGCCATGGGTAAGGATACATCTTAAGATGACAATCCAATAAAGAGAGCTTGATTATTAAGCCACATATTTACTATCTGATGTTCTTGAGGCAATAACCATACAGTTTAACAAATAGTTTTTAATTTTAAGTATAATATTGACTTAATAGGCTAAGCATCTCATATGAAACAATTATACAATACTATTCTCTTGAACACAAACATTAAAGTTAACTATATACTTGCATTAATATTTGTAGAAACAACATGATGTAAAGAAAATTTAACCAATGAACTAGCCTCGTCGATATTACGCTGAAAAAAGGGAAAATATTACAACAAGGAAATATAGCGACCTATTTGGCTTTGGATAATTAACAATTGTAAACTAAGTGGAGTGTAGAGCTGTTGCAGCTTTAGTAGTAGTGTGCATACCTATACAGTTTAAACAGAAGTAGCAGCATATAGAACTAATATATCTCAAGCAACAACAACGCGTAAAGCTGCTACAGCTTGGAGTACGAACCAGATGTAGCTTAAACATAGACCAACCACTGCTTAGACAATGAAGTTGTCGCAGCTTGAAGTACGGACCTGCTGTAACAAAGATAATGTAGATGTAGCTCAGTGAAAAAAGCATTGTGATGGATTTGCGGAGCTACTATAGATTGGGCGTTAAAACTAAATCTCGGTAACATTGATCCTACCCGACATCCTAACTACAGGAGTATAAAACCAAGGATTTTCAATCGCACATTATAAATCTATTAGTGCACACTTTTTTACGTAAGATTGAGGGAATTACAGGTTTATATCAACTATTTACAACTTTTGCATCTGTGAACTCATTTGAAATTATATTTTCTAGTACCTTGGTAATCACCAATGTAAGTTAGGTATTGATGCTTGTCTCTCACATCTAATTATACATAACTTTTTTCATGCAATGAAATAATATTTTCTTTATTAGCCACAAGAAAAATAATCACCGATGGAAACAATGAGAAACTTAAAAATTATAATCTTGTTCCAAAATAAAATAAGTAGAAGCAGACCATATTACTCAAAAAGTAAAGCTCAAACTCTAAAAAATAAAAAAATCTGGCCAAATATTTAAAAAGCTATAACAAAGAGAATATAGTTACTCTCATGTAGACATGATAAAAAATAGAAAACAGACCTGAAATCTTGAAATATCGTAAAGATTTAAGAGCTAAAAACGAAAAACTTCACTGGTTGATGACGATTTCCCAAAACAAGAGAAATTGCCTTGAAGAAGCAAAATAAGCATTATAGAAATGCAATAAACTTTGACTCCTACATCAATTGTCAGAAAATAAACATGGCATATGAATAATTTATATAAGACAAATCGAAATTTCAATTTATACAACATGTACAGGCTAATTCACTAATTCAACATCAACATCATTTATAAGTCATTCCTAGCCGCTGATGTGTATTTACATACAACCCTAACCAAAATATATTTTCAGTACAAATAAAATAACAATAAGTAGAAATACAAGAAGATTCAATAATTTATTCCTAGTGATATAATAAAAGAAGAATAGTATTGTTTATAAGTGTTTAATCCCACATGATCCACATAGTTTATGTTGATGAAACGGAGCTTACAAGTACTATTAGAGGCTCAGATGCAGCTAGGCCATCTCCTCCATCTACTTCATATATATCTCTAACACCGCGGCTATCACAATACGCAAGCACACCTTTCTCCAACATTCACAAGCTCCGAGGACAAAAACAAAATCCACAAAGACAACTTCATGGATTATTCTTAAAATTTGTCCTTTAATAAAAATTCACCAAAAAGTTATATGTTATTACCTGCTGGGAGAATGCATATGCTAAAGCCCATTCTCATCTTGTGGTAGCTTCAAATTTCTTATGGATTCAAAGTTTTTGTGTGTCATTACTTAAAGAAATGTCATCCCAATCTTCGAGCATGCTAGCTACAATCTTTCTGGTGTCGGTGCGTATTATATCTGCTTCGACTGTGGGCCTTGCTCCCCTACCATCAGACCCTTTGATGAAACCTTGTCATTCATGTTTTAAATGTCCCTTAAATGGAGAAATAGATATGTATTATAAGTTTAAGTTCTCTTAGAAGAACAATAGAGAAATACTTCTTTAAAAGTTAAAAAGGCAGTTAGGTCCTGATGTTTGAATGTTTGTGATAATCCCCCTACTGATGTTCAGATTCTCAAAGTGCAGGAGTTTACTTGCAGCTCATTCGAACTATAAGTTGAGAAACGCTAACTTGGCTTTTAAGACATGCAAAGTTCAGCAATATCCATTCACTGTTAACCAAATGATCTCACCATTGGATTAGGAACGGTATGCTTTAGAAATAATCAGGTATATAACATAAAGGAAATTACTTGCTGAAAGTAACTAAATAATATTATTAGTTACCTTTGCGTGATGAGAATTTAGGTTACCTTTGTGCCATCACAGCATGAACCGGAGTCCCACACGTAGGGTGAAGCAACACATCCAGCCCAGTAAAGGAGCTTAACCAAAGTCCAGAATCTTCAGATTACCTATGATATTGATAAGGCAAGAGCTAAATAGCATAAAATTTAGGAATCTTCCCAATTTTTATGCTATTCAACTATGCCTCATCAATATCATTTAGACCTTATACGATAGTGACAACATCTATATCATCCTGTTGACTGCTCTGGCTGAACCCAAACTGTATAAATTACACATGTATAAATGTCACGCTCATTAAACTGAAAAGAATTTTCAAGATGACCATAATGACCAAGATTTAGAAATAAACTAAAACAGATTGCCACATCTTCAATAGTAGACATATTGCCATCCAGTTGCTGCTACAACCGCCTCAAAGCCACTATTTTCTTAGTCATGGGTGGTTGCAAAACTTGAAACTATGAACCTTCAAGCAATTTAACCATAAATAAACGTTTTCTTCTCCCATTCATTATTACTACCAAAAAGGAACCCAAAAAAAGTATAAGTGCAAGAATAAATTTTCTACTCTTTATCTGATTAATCAAATAAACAGATCTTTTTCGAAATAGTTTGCTATCAAGTCCTAATGTTCATAGAATTTTCTCTTTATCTTTTAATGACCTCAACAATTTGAAATGACTAGTTGTGCTCTATTTGTGTTTGTGCATTAATGAGGAGAAGTTGAGTTCGCATGAACAAACTCATACAGAAGGAGTTGTGTTAGCATTTGTTGTCATTAGTGTATTGTTTATACGTGCATTTACATATGCTAATGAACCCGTAAACACAATTAATGTACCAATTAGTTCAAAAATTTGCATAGACAAAAAAATTCATGATGTATATTTGCATATTCATTATAACCATTCATTTCCACCTATGCTACATCTATCAACACCTCAATGCTATACAGGTATTTGAAAATTAAAATTACAACCAAGAAAATAAGCAAATAAATTACCCAAAATAATATTCTTCGGTAAAACAATAATTTACCACTGAATTATGATTCAATAATTGAATTATGTACTGGTGGCCTTGTCTCCACATGAAGAGGTACCAAAGGCTTCAGTTTAAACTTTGGAAAACAATGCCCTAAGTGTACTGCTATGTTGAAGGGGTGAATCGTTACGCATTTTCCAATTTATAAAATTAACATTGCATTCAACCTCCTAGAGCAAAATAGAAAGCTAGCATATGTCAATATGTCTTAACTGTATTCAAGGAAATATCAGTGCCGTTGATACTCGAATTTTGTGTATAATGTGATAAACTATGCATGTAGACAAAACACAAATACCCCAAAAAAACATAAGCTTTGAATGCTAAATGAATGCTAAAAGTGTAAATATATCAAAGTATTGCCACAAAAACAAAGCAAAAGAAATATTGAACTACGCATAAAGTTATAAATTTTAGCATTGAACAGAGAGTGCTTAAAGTCATAGTGCAAACCAACTCTGCAAACTTATTCCAACTTAATTCCAAGAAGCTTGAATATCAATGATTGTTAGGCAAACACTAAACTTAATATTAAGTTGAATATCATAAGAACGAAGGGATACAAAATAAACTATAATTCAAAAAAGGTGGAACGAAAAAGTAGCCAGTGTACATTTTCTCTTCATTTAATTAAGCGCATTGGAAAAAGCATGTGAATTAACCAGATAAAAAAATGATAATTAAGCAGCCAGTGAACAAGGCAATATATGATGATGAATGCAATTAACCTATGGTTATTGATATTCTATGGAAGAAAAAAAGTTGAGCATGTCTTATACATCATTCTTGTGATGTGAACTTAACAGATCATGGATATTAGAACAAAGAAAAAACATGCTGAGTCAATTTTTAAAATTATAACCACTTGAGTGGAATAAAGAATTGTTTGCCTAGGTTTATAAAACAATAGCCTCTTCTTCTTATATTAACTCATTATTTCTGTCTTTAATGCATAAATCAATCATAAAAGGCCATACCAATTTAAATCTAAGAAGAAGCAATAAGGTTTCAAGTCATGAATGCCCTCAAAAGTAAAAGACACACACACAGAAGCAATTCATTCTACGAGGTATATTGTTTATTAAATTGAAAAAATAAATGCTTAGATGGTTGTAGCTAACTTAGATTAGGGCTTATTTAAAAATGTAATGATAAATAGCATGAAGCGGACATATTGTGCTAATGATCTTGTCATGTAGTTTCAGAGAAAGGGTTGGCATGATTTAATAATTGGATATTGTCTGCACATTGGCATTGGGAGAGGCATTTGATCTATCAGACCTGCACTTCTCGTTTCCAGAAACAATATGTTCAATCACTGGAGAATCCACCTGTGTTATTGGTGGTGTTACAGCAGATGATGAAGGTGTTGGCAGAATAAATTCCTCACTATGAATTGGCAACTCACCTGAAGTAAAAATAACCTAAGTAAAACAATTGAATTATGTCTTAGATCGAAGTTAATTATGTCTTAGATCTCAGTGAACAACTAAAAGCCACTTCATCCCATTGCACGTCCAAGCCACCATCTCTTCACACTACAACAACTCCACATACCCATTGCCTGATACACATTGTTGCTGCTTAAACACATTCCACCTTACCATCAACTTCACGACAGTTTCATCTCTGCCTCAAACATCCTCTGCATCCCCTCATTTCTACCTCCAAAGAACATCACTGCTCCACCAGTTCTGCCACCACCATTCACAGTGATACAGCAGCATCTCACTCCATACTTGCCAAGAACTTCCACAAGCAACCACAAACTTGCATCCCCGACCACACTACAACCCAAACTACACTGCTTCAACTTAGTTCGCTGCAACCTCAAGCTCTACCCGAAGTCGAAACACGCTCCACGTCACCATGACTTCGCAACCACTAGAATAACTACCTGCAGTATTCGACCGAAATTCCAACCCATTCGAACACCTCACCGCAACCAGCAACACCCAAAGATCGAACCGATTCCAATAAAAAAAGAAGGGGGAAAGATTTTGATTGTGAATTTCAAATTGATTTAGCATTCTCAGAATTGTTGTAGTTCGGTTTCTTTGATTGGTAATTGGCAACCACTAGGTACTATTCGCCGGCGACAGAGAATCGAAATCGACTTAGAGAATGAAGGAAGCTGAGATTTCAAGTGTCATGCAAATTGAAATCAAAATCGATAGCAAGGGAAATGAGAATTGGGAGAGAGGGAAATGAATGTTGTATTGAGAGACGGGGGAAAATGGACTTTTTTCAAGGAGGCGGCAAACCAAATTGACGAAGAGGGAAACTAATGTTTTTGTCAGCGTTCGCCGCTAAAAATAATACCCCCCAAAATATCATTTACAGCATTCAATAGTTTAACGCTGACGTTGAATGCTGTCAATACTTGATTTTGTTGTAGTGTGGATGCACTTAGCAGGAAACATCATAATTTAGTATTGGCAATGATTACTGAGTGGAAAGATTTGGAAGCACTAATGGCTTGTAGAGTGCTTTATAGATCCGAGGCAGGTTTTAATGCAAGAAGTGTTGTATTGTCTTGTTTAGAAGTTCGACCAGTAATGATTGAGAAGATAGCTTCTAAATAGGAGGAGGATCTAGTTTTGGATGAATGATCCAAAGGTTATAGGAAGGAACAGAGAGTGGTGACTTAAAGGATTTCAGTCTTAACCAGAAAGGGTAGTTGAGAAAGAAGGTAAGGTTGTGTGTTCTGAACGTAGGAAACACGAGGAAAGAAGTTTTGGATGAATGCCATCGTTTGAAGTTCACTATCCATCCAGGAGGAACGAAGATGTATCAGGATATAAAGAGAAATATCTTCTAGGAAGGTATGAAACATGACATTAGTTTATGTGTTAGGAGGTGCTTGAATTGCCAGCAGGCAAAGGCTAAACACCAGAAGCCAAATAGATTGCTTCAACCGTTAGAAGTTTTATTGTGGAAGTGGATTCTATCTCTATGGATTTTATCGTTGGGTTGCCAAGGTCTAGTAGAGGAAATGAAAGATATGGGTCATAGTGGATAGATTGACTAAGAGCGCCAATTTTTTTCCAGTAAATTCAACTAGGACAGCACCTATTTTGGCAAAGTTTTTTATGAAGAATGTGGTTAGACTGCACGAGATTCCTAGTAGTATTTTTAGTGATAGAGATTCTTTGTTTACTAGTGAGTTCTGAAAGAGTCTACAAGAAGCTTTAGAAACCAAGTTCAACATGAGTGCCGCTTACCATCCTTAGACTGATGGGCAAATAGAAAGAGTTAACAAAGTCTTGGAGGATTTGTTAAGAGCTTGTGTATTGGATTTCAGGAGGATCATGGGAAGACCATATCTCCATTTAGTCGAGTTCTCGTATAACAATAGTTATCAGACTAGTATTGGGATGGAACCGTGTTAGTCCTTGAGATGATGGTTTTGATGACAACAACCTTAGAATAAGATTATAAAATATAAATACTAACATTATAGTTTAGATATATATGTATATGCAGGATCTAACCATGCAGGTACCAAGAATGAAGACTGTACAGTATAGAGATTCAAGATATCAAGACTAAGACTCATGAGTATCAATATTATCAAGAGTTCAAGATTTCAATAATAAGTAATTTAATTAGGAATTTTGTTAAAACTCCTAGAAAAACACTAGCATCTTAAAATCCAATTTATTCGTGGAATGGAATCCACTTCGAGCCTGTTAAAGGAATGGAATCCTAAGTAGGATGGAACCTACGAAAATTCTAGTGGAATATTGTTTTGTACCCGCTATTTTTTATTCAAAATGTTTTACAAAATTATATCTTGTTTTCAAAATGATTTCAAAACCTTCCTTTTAAAAGAACCAAAAACATCTATCCTGGTTTTAATACTTTTGCCTCAAAATAATCTTTATTTTCAAAATCAAAATCATCCTTGGTTTTAAACTATCTTTTAATAATAAATATATTTAATATTTATACTTAGATTTAAATATAAAATTATAGTAAAATTTTATATATAAACCAAAATATTATTCTTTATATTTACTTATGTATTTTAACTATAGTTAAGTATAGTTATAAAGTTTAAAATAGTTTTAATATAAGATAGAAGTTATTTTCAAAGAAAAAACAAATCACCAAAATTTCCTTTGGCATGTCGACATCCTCAAGTACCCCATGTCGACATGATAGCAGTTTATTTCAAAATTTTGAATTTCAAAGGAAGTGTCTATTCGTCATATCCTTTCACGAATGAACATCGCTGTTGTTCTACTATACATAGGGGTAGTTTTGAACGAATTTTTATATATATTTTTCTGGTTTTCACTCTTCTTCTTCTTCCACATTTCTTTATACACATTCTTACCATTACTCTTCCGAAATCAACATTGAATCTAACTAGGCATTTCTGGTTTGATTCTCTATCACTATCTCAACAAGATATCAGTGCTATTAAGAGTTATAGACTTCTTTGTAATAATTAAGTGAGAAAAGGTGTGATTGTAGCCATGGAAATCAATCAAGTGAGAAAAGGTATGATTGTAGCCTTGGAAATCAATTGGGTGAACTTGTTGCCCCTGAAATCAAGTATCTCTACCCAGAGGATTGTGAATCTTGAGTGGTGTACCTCGTGGCCTTGAAATCGAGGGTGTATTTGTACAATTGCTTTTGAAAGGAAATCCGTACTTGTGTGCAGGACTGGATGTAGGGTAACTCCAAAACAGTATAAAATCCAGTATGTTCTATCCTTTTTTGCTTTTACTTTATTTCTACATCTGTGTTTGATTCTGTGATCATATCTGTGTCTGAATATTGCATACATTTGTGTTCAAATTAACAAAAACTCAAAAATATTTAGTAATTTCTTTAAACACTATTTACCCCCCTTTAGTGTTAATCCTAGCCTTAAGATCCATATTCCGCATTTATCACACATCGTTTGAAGCTTTGTATGGATGACCATGCAAATCTCCTGTGTGTTGGCTAGAGACCGGGGATAGGATGGTTCTTGGTCCGGATTTTATGAAAGAAGCCGTAGAGAAGATTGAGTTTATCCGAGCTGGGATGAAGGAAGCTCAGTCTAGGCAGAAAAGTTATGCTGGCAGAAGAAGGAAAGATTTGAAATTCTCTATTGGAGACTATGTGTTCATTATGTTTTCACCGTTGAAAGGTGTGATTAGATTTGAAAAGTCAGGGAAATTAGCACCTAGATTCATTGGACCCTATTGTATTATTGAGAGGATTGGGAAACTCGAGTATAAAGTGGAGTTACCGAATAGTTTGGTAGGAGTCCATGATATTTTCCATATTTCTCATCTTAGAAAGCGTGATGGAGACCTGGAGACTGCTATAGCACCTACAGTGTTAGAAGATTTAGTAGTAGAGCCGGATTTGACTATCGTCAGAAAACCGATTTAGATTGTGGCTAAAGATGAGAAAAAGTTAAGGAACAAGACTTTCAAATTAGTGAAGGTCCAGTTGAGTGACGATGCAAGACTATACTCGGGAGACTAAGAGCAGGATTAGAGAGGCTTACCCTGAATTGTTTGATTGTATATTTTACCTTTGTTTGTTTTGTTATATGCCTTATCGTAATTTCGAGGACGAAATTCTTTAAGGTGGGGAGTTTGTTACATCCCATATTTTTATAATATTATCTACAATATTTAATTAGTTAAACTAAATAAAATAATGTGAAGAATAATAAGTTGAGATTTATTTAAACTACGGGTAGCTATGCCATGTTAACATGCAAATTAAAATGAGATAACATAAGCTAATGTGTTAGGAAATGAGTATGGAAAATATGGGAAATAGGAGAGGCTTATATCCAAAACTCTTAGGAAATGAAAATCACATTCATTTCATTTCAGCAAACTAAAAACATCTAGGCCGGCCACCATTTCTATTCTCAAGGAAGAGAAAGCTAGGATTCAAGAGAAGGAAGCTAACCAACTAATTCAACATCAAATCCCACATCTTTAAGTATCAAAGCTAAGGTGAATATTTACTACATCCCATTTTTATGATATTCGGTTTTAAGATTAGATTCGAAATGTTTTGCAAGTTTATGCCATGATTTTGATGACTAAAGTTATATATATGCTTGTTGATGAATTATATATGCTCATGTTAATTTTTATGATATGTTTGACATGGAAACCTATTAAACGACATCCAAATGCCATGTAAATTTAAATATAGGTTAGAAAAGATATCTTAGACACGGCTTCCAATTTTCATAATTTTCTGAATTAATGTGGATTTTATATAAATTTTCTAGTGAAGAAAATGATTTATTGGGTTAAAAATAATTTATAGCTAAAATAATTATTATTTGGGTTTGAAATTTTTATATGTTGAAAAACATATTAAAATAATTTTTTGGTAATTTTTCCACATTTTTCCTAAGTGTTTTGATGAATATATAAAATTATTTAAGGTATGGAAATTAAATGTTTTATATATTTAATTGAGGAGAAGGGGCATTTTATAAAATAGAATTATTATTTAATTCTGAAATTAGCAGCATCACTTTTTTGAAAAGTATTTATTAACTAATGAGAATTTGACAAACAAAGTCAGGTTAGTTAAAAAGTAATCCTTTTAAGTTATAAACATGAAAAACATACTTTTAGCATGTTTCAGCCATTTTAGGTATCAAACCTTCCGACCAAGACCTTTCGACTTGGCCGAAAGGTACAAAGCTTTCGATAAAGTAAAACCAATGCATATGGTATCAAGTTGCTCGGTATATAATGGATTGGACTAGGTCGATGGGTTCTTAGTCGAAAGGTTGGTTGCCAAAGAGGTTGGAGTATGTTTGTTTTATAAGACAATAGAATCTTCTACTTTGCTTTCGAATAATAGCTTTCGATTTGGTTGCTTTCGACCAGGTTAAACATTTAAAATAAAGGTTCAAACCTTTCGACAAGGTCGAAAGGTTACTGTTGCTTTACAACCTTTTGAAGTTGATGCTTTCGACAATGATAAAAGGTATAGTTGTTTTCAAAAACTAGTCGCTTCTCCATGCTTTCTAAATAAAGCTTTCGACTTTGATGTTTTGACTTTATTTTCTAATGGAAGTATAGCCCAACCTTTCGAAGGAGTTTTTTTAAAGGCAGAGGTCTATTGTTTTAAATGATACATTTTAAAGCTTTCGAAGCAGAGCTTTCAACAAGGTTGAAAGGTATCTTCCAATGAAGTCGAAAGGTTTCAAAATTGTTTTTGAAACTGAACCCACATGTATTAAACTGAACCCAGTAAGTTTTTGAAAGGTTTTTGTTTTTTGAATGATTTCAAAAGGATTTTTTCAAGGATTTCGACAGGTTTGCGTTTAATGGTTTCGAAAGTTTTGAGTTGAATGATTTTGAAAGGTTTAAGTTCAATGATTTCAAGAGGTTTGCTTTGAATGGTTTCGTATGGTTTAATGAAAGGTTTTCCAAGGCAATGTTTTAAGTTGTTTTTAAAGTAGGATGTCTAAAGTTTTATTGCTTCGGAAAGGGTCGACAGCAAGGCATTTGAAGGAGAAACTTTCGAAGGGATTATAAATTTGTTTCTTTTAACCATTATAAAATGAATGTTGTTTAACCTTGGGGATACCCGGTTGGGCTTAATGAATTCAGCAAAAGTTGGGGATCAACACTTATATGTTTTGACAATCATTGGGGGATACCAATGTAAATTTATAATGAATATAACCTAAACTGGGAATACTAATGGAAATAGGTCAAACATGTAGATAGCAGGGGATAAATGAGATATGACGTAAATCAGGGATACTAATGGAAATAGGTTAATCATGTGGATAACATGAGATAAGTATATTCATATGATGTTTGATGGATAGTCAACATCCAGTTGGAGATGGATAGTATCCATATGATTGAAAATGGGTTCATTGTCATCCTAGGAAATCTATGGGATGTTTGATGGATAGTCATCATCATGTGAGGGATGGATAGTCTCCATGTGTTTAATGAAAGGTTTATAGTTATCCTAGGAAAACTATATGATGTGGGATGAATAGTTTGTATCAGCTTAAGTAAAAAAATATGGGATGGTTAGCCCCTCTTTGGGGGAATTAAAATCTAATAGGGGATGCGGAAATCCAAATTATTTTCAAGTATGCATATCATCCTAATATTTGAAAATGTATGTTTTAACCATTGTCGATGCAGGAGTATAGTATATGGTTCTATAAAATTTTAGGATACTAGTGAGGGGAAAACCTGTTCCACTAGGCGGCGTGGTCTCACTAGATATCTAAAAGTATCGGGATGTATAGTATTATTCACACCAGGCTTTATGTCTAGCTCGAAGTTTATGTTTTTCCCTTAAACTCTTAGGTGCTCAAAATTAATTTGAGTAGGCTAAGGGGTTAAGGTCTTTTTCAGGTTTAGTAGGATGACAAGTAAGGCTACCGGAGGCATGCAGGAGGCAAATGGATGCTATTTAGGAGTTTTAGTTTTATGTTTTGTTGTGTTCCTACTATGTTTGTATTAAGTCTATTGTGAATCTGATCATCCAAGGGGGTATCTTCACATACCGCTCTTGGCGTATTTTGTATTAAGTATATTTTATTTGTGCCAGGGAACGTATTAGGATTATGTATTAAGAATATGGAACATCTGTTTTAAATATAATAAACAAGATGTTGTTTTGAAATCTGTGTTTTGTTTCATATTCAAGTGTTTCTGATATTGTAGGTACCATTAACATAATCGTATTTAGTCACCAGAAGCTAATACTATAAATGACTGCAGCATCTGTATTGCTTAGTTTTGGGCCTTTAAATAAGGGATGTTACACAACTTCCATTTGATTGATACGGTGGTTTCTCGTTCCGTAGAGTAGTCAACTTATGGTTTGGAAGATATGGCTATTTGAAGTTAGACTGTTTTAGGACAACTTAGTGGATAATTAGCGAGGTTTGGGGTGAGCTTATAGCTCATTTAGAGATTGGAGCTTATATTGGCTGCTAGATCCATTCTTGTATAATTCCTCCATCCTAAAAATAGATCTAAGTCTGCAGTAAAATTCTTCTTCGCTAAAACCTTCTCTAATCTCTTCCAAATCAAGCCAAATTCATAGATTAATAGTAAAATTCTTCTTCGCTAAAACCTTCTCTAATCTCTTCCAAATCAAGCCAAATTCTCTAATCTCTTTGAAGAGAAAATTTTGGGTTTTGCTATCTGTTCTCGAATTTTCCTCCTTTTGCATGGAAGTTTTTGATTTTTGTATGTCTGGTGAGTGATTTATCATCTCACGACATACTATATATGTATCTATAATTTTTGACATATTTTGGATCCATTTCTATAGTCAAAATTATGTTTTTATGTTGTTTTGAAATCCAACCTGAAGTAAAAGTGATTTAAAGTGATATATTCAAGTTGTTTTAATGTGCGGTTTCCTATATATGTATATGTATATGTATGTATGTATGTATGTATGTATATATATATATATATATATATATATATATATATATATGTCAGGCGATGTTATAGATGTGGTTTGAGATGATTTTCCTTGTTTTGATGTATGGTTATATGTTAAAGTGATGAGTGAATGTGGTTTGATGCGTGATGCCTATTGTTTGTATGATTAAATGGTTGTAAACACGTATCAGAATGAAATAGTGGTGATGATCGATTTTATGGTCAAGCGTCTCTGTATAGAAGGAGTAGCGATGTGTTATTTGATTCGATATACGAAGAATAAGGGATCCGTAAACATATAATTAGATTTTGACGGACTCTAGAGTGTTTGGGATCATATTGATGCATAAGGGATGCCCACGGGTGGAAGCGTTAAATGTTGCGATGTAATCTACATAAAATTGAATTATTGGATGTGCTATAGGAATTTGATTTGGGCTTAGCAGTCTTCTTGGTGGCTTCAGTGGTTAGCTTCAGGCTGGGGAGGGGGTAGCTTCGGTTCAATGGTGGAAGGCCGGACAATAATTTCAATCTATTAATTGCCCTAGGCTAGTGAAGAAAAAACCATGGGCAAGAAAGATACTAGACTAGATTTAATGTTCGGTATAAATCCTTTGGTCCGTCAATTGTGTGCTTTTGGTCGATCCTAGTAGCTACAAAGCAAGGTTGAGATGACAGTGCTCTAGGGGAACTTCGAGTCTGGCATGGGGCTACTTCGAGGAACATCTAAGGGCTACTTGGTGGTTTTTGGGAGTTGGTTTGGGGTTGAGGTGGACGATTTCAAAACGAATCAACATGACTTGGGTGTTTGAGTGGCAACCAATGAAGTGCAATGCCTTCGACGACTTGATGTGTCGAGTAACCATGGCATTCGATGATAGGCCAAGAAGACACGTTCTATGCGACAGCTTGTAGAGTAGAACAAAAGGTGATTCTACTACTGGTACATGTGCTAAGGGATCGACAAATAACTTCAAGGTTATGATGCTCATTGTGTGGGATAGGGTAGCCTGTGTGTGCCCAAGGTAGTCTGCATGTACCGAAGGGGTAATGTGTACCACATGTATTACGTGTGTACCTATATTGTTGGATGTCTGTGTGTGTCCATTCCATAGCCATCTGTGTGAGCATGAGTCAAGCATCTGCGACTTATGTAGTCTTTGACCATCAATGTTGGTCATAAGAGTTATTGTATATCCAATGCACCGAGTGAGAGATGTAAGGTTGTGTGACGGTTGGTATGTTTGTTGTGAGATTGATATAGATGTCATATTGTTGTGTTATACTCCCACACCCATATTTGACTTAGTGTAGTACACCCATATGTGATAGTAGTTTAGCGTATACTATGTTTATGAGCTAATTCATTTGATGCAAGGACATGTCAGGTGTGGCTCTACATACCCTATATCCTTATTACTATATAGAGTTTTTATAGTATTTCAAAGCAATGTATCAGTCACACTAGACTACTATCTGACTATAGTTTTATGTTTTTCTTCTTATTATCTCGGGTACTATTAAGTGAGTAGACTTGGGATAACAGGTCCAGATAGTGCATGGAGCTGTACAGTGTACGAGCAAGATGCTACACTTTCATTTAACTATATTTTGGAGCTTACTATCGCTTATATTATGTTGCGCAGTACTATAGAGCTATGTCAGTACTCTTGTTACTAAGAGACAATTATTGGAGTTTATTTGGAGATTTGGAATGCGTAAACTCTGTTATTTCTACTTTGTATAGTCTAGTGAACCATTTTTAGTTTGATGTTACTTTGTATGGTTCATTTGATTATATACTATCTCACCTATTTTATATCAGTGTTGAATATTATATCTTATACACTATGACATATATGATAAGTTCTTTGATTGTTTTACATTACCTCTTTAAGTATTGTCTTATATCGGCCAGGTACTATGATAACGCACTCTACAGGGTATATTGGATACCAGAGATGTAGGGCGGTTGTCACGTTTGGTATCATAGCTTTGGTTGCGCCGTCGACCTAAGTTGATATTGGGATCCATTAGAGATAACGAGAAGTTATCACCTAAGAATGGATCGAAGATATATGAGATAATGCATTTATTATATTTTGGATTTCAAAACCATATATATTATGCATCTCATTGCATACACAAGTACCATTAGTGCAACTTTCCTTTATAAGAGACTGATCATTCTTATAGGAAGATTATATTCTGGAACAGAGGGTTTTGTGGAGTTAAAGATGTGGAAAAGTGAATGCGATAAGATATTTCAGGAGCTCGGTTGGGAGGATTGTCTAAAGAGGAGAATGACAGCTTGGCACCTCAAGGTAGAAGCCTAAGATGGGTGGAGTTTTGCGGCTGAGGAAAATGTTGGTAGGATTTTCACTTGGGATGAATTCAAAGATAGATTCAAGTCGAAGTTTCCGTTAAGTACAGAAGTAAGTATACAACTTTTGAAATTTATATAGCTTAAGTCGGAGACACCACTGTAAAGGAGTTCATTGGTAAGTCTACAGAGTTGGCTAAGTTCATATGAGCTTGATTGATACACCTACGAAAAATGCCATTAAATTTCTAAAGGGCCCGAACAAGTAGCATTAGTACAACTTTTCTTGGAGGAAGATTATATTCTGGAACAGAGGGTTTTGTGGAGTTAAAGATGTGGAAAAGTGAACGCGATAAGATATTTCAGGAGCTCGGTTGGGAGGATCGTCTAAAAGGAGAATGACAGCTTGGCACCTCAAGGTAGAAGCCTAAGATGGGTGGAGTTTTGCGGCTAAGGAAAATGATGGTAGGATTTTCACTTGGATGAATTCAAAGACAGATTCAAGTCAAAGTTTCTGTTAAGTACAGAAGTAAGTATACAACTTTAGAAATTTATATAGCTTAAGTAGGGAGACACCACTATAAAGGAGTTCAATGGTAAGTCTACAGAGTTGGCTAAGTTCGGATGAGCTTGATTAATACACCTACGAAAAATGCCATTAAATTTCTAAAGGGCCCGAACTCCCCACTTAGAGAATTATTGTTAACCCAAGTACCCATTGACACCACATACGAGATGTTAGTTGTGATGGCTTATTGCAACGGGCTTGTAACAGCCCGCAAATCCGTACCCCTTGAGTCAACACTATTCTATATCAATCAACTTAAGATGAACGGAAATACGAACCATTTGGGTTAAAGAAGAAGAGGTAGGAGAAGAAAATAGAAAACAACATCAGAATCTAACCATCGAAGCGGGATAAAATATAATAGATAATAAATGATCTTTACACAAAAACAAATATATCTGTTTATACATCACATCATCAGAGTACATCAATCACATAACACACAATTGGACAGTAATCATAACCTATCCTCACACAACTGAGTACACAGCTAATCAACACAGCGGAATATATAAACAAGTACGGAAGTACGTATCGTCATCCAGCTCGTTTCCTGAGCACCACAACATCAAATCCTGTATTCTATAAATCTCGGTCTGACCCGAGCATCATAGTTAAATAACATCCGAGTCAGTATGGAATTCTAGCATGAGAAATCACACTCAAATTGATTATTAAAGTTTCAAAAATCCTTTGAAAATCAAAGCATCTCGTAAGACCACGCCACAAATAAACATGACGGGTTTTTACCTTACGATAGCTAAAACACTTTTTATTAAAATTTTCTGATATTATAATAGTGTCTAAGAAAGTAAAATAAAATCTAGCTGAAATGCTTGCATCTCACGTTTCAGCAATAGTTGGGCACAATCAAAACCGTACGGGTGCGTAGGGAAAATTGATTTCCAACTAATGACTAGGCACTGGGTACCACCTGTCACAGTACGTGGCCTAGATCACCGTACCGAGGATCACTCCCGACCACCTGCAAAGCAAGACCGGGACTACCCCTTACTGGATAACCCCAAGTAAGATCACCCCACGGTTGTGATTAGCAACCGCACCACTAAGCCGAAATAAAAGGGACATCTAGACAGGGATGACCTCACCCGAAATGGGTACTACCCACCAGCCTTGCTGCATAACCCCTTATTTTCAGTCATTCCCGGTTGATGAGGCTTGAGGATAAGCATTACCTTTTTAGACCGTTTCACTTAGAATGCTTATCGTCCACCTGACAAAGTTCCGAAAGCATTCGTCCATACAAGTCCGTTCCGGGTTCAAACGGAACCGAAGGCACTATTCCTACTACATCCATTTTGGAAACATCCTCAGGATTAGTAGCGACTAGCCCTTGTATTTCACTACTCCATCTTCGAATCCGAACTCGTTTTTCGATGAAAACATACAAACCGGATCGAAGTGGTTTTCGAGAAATTAATCCTGATCCCGGTCTCTTCAAAACGATCAGCGCGCTGTCCGATATTGATAGTCGGTTATTTAATTATCAATTAACAATCACAATATCCACCAACATAAATAATTTCACCGAAATAATTATTAACCCCAAAATATCTTCACAAGATATATTTCTATTTTCAACCCTTTGAGAACAGTTTCAAACCATACTTTTCTCATACGATAAATTTCCAAATATTTATTTCCACTGAAAACAACCAAGCACAAAACTTTAGGCCCCGTTTGGCTGGCTATTTTTAGTTTTGCATTTTTGTCTAAACAAAAATGTGTATTTCTTATGTACAATTGGAAAACACACAGTTTTGAAAAATGAAATTAACATAGAAAATAGAAAACATGTTTGTTTGATTTTTCGTGTTTTGAGACATAACAAAAGGGCGAAAAACAGTTCATCCCCTCCATTTTTCGTCCATCGTCGCAATGACTGAGAATTGTAAAAAAATTTCCTCCATTTTCTTGTATATTGTAGTGTGGGTTGAAAACCCAAAACACAGAACTCAAAATGAAACCAAACAGGCCCTTAGATTTTTAAAAATAAGTTAAAACTCTTTATTATAAATCGTCCTTTAAAAACATTTAAGTTAAAAAACCTACTTCAATACTTTATTAAAAATATATACTTTGGGAATATTTAAGTGAGGCTACTTAATAAAATATGAAACTAGATTTCTTTGTTAAACAATACCAAATCACCTTTAAAATAATTACTATGATAATAGATTTGAGAAAATACTTACTTTAGAATATAAACATTTAGAAATAATAAATTTTCTAAAACATGCTCTTTAAACAACATAACTTATATTTAAAAATTTACGTTGAAAACGTACTTGGATCCAGGGAAATACTCTTCTCTTTCCATCTTTAAAAATAAATCACTATTTATTTTTAAACAAATTTTCCCATTCCTTTAATAAATTCTCACCGTGAATTTATTCCTTCAAATATCCACTGATATATTGCTTTACTTGTATAAACACAGTTTATAAACTTCATAGTCACATTCTCTTTTAAATTTCCAATTTCAAATATTTAAAATCAATTTCCAAATTGATTTCCAATTTACTCCATTTAAAATAGATTCCTTTACTTACTCAATTCATTTCAAAATCCATTAATTATAGACTTTATTATTATTTTTTGTTTTGATTTTAAATCTTTAACTGAAACATACCAATTTCAGATTTTCCAAATTTCTTCTTTATTATTTTCAATAATTTAAAATCTTAAATTTAAAATAAATTCTTTTTTCTTTTAAATAATAACACTGAAGTTTAAAATTCTTTATCTTTCTGTTTATTCAAAATTCCCTTTTTCATATACGGCATTTATTTATTAGAATTTTAAAAACACTAATATTCTTATCCAGTTCATTCTTAATTTATTTAAATTCTCTATAATTATTTCACTTACAAATTCTCTTCCTTTTATGTTCAAAAATTCCAATTCTACGTATTTTGATAACTCAGTGTACCGAAATATATTCAAGTAAAACGTAACATTCAATATTCCAATTGTCAATAATATTCATCACCGAATATTGAATGTTCATAACAGAAAATATTAAACAATATAAATAATTTTAAGGAATCCAGTTGGATCCCTCCAACCTGTTTCCCTGCATCCACAGATGTTAGCACAATATAAAATACTAATTCCACTTCGAGGTGGAATATCGCGGTATATGTAACGACCCAAGATATTTATTAATTTAAATTTGAATATTTAATTAATTTTAAATATTAATAAGTGAAATTTATAAGCCGAATAATTTATTTCGAATAATTGGATTTAATTGAATAATTAAATCGATAATTTAATAGGTGAAAATACAGAAATAATTGAAAATTGAGTTAAATATGATTGAAAATGATTTGTAAAATTTTATTACATCATATTGAAGTTATAATGATGTTATAGAACCTTTAAAATCGAATTAAAAGTTAATTTGTGAAAATTGAATATTTTAATATTTAATCGACTAGTGAAATTAGCCATTTTTTGAACAGTCTCAGAATTGGACGAAACTAGTTCCATTGGATCCGTAATAGTTTGTTATTACCGGATTTCGATTTTTGTAGCAATCGGAGTTATCGTTTGACCGTGGCAGCTCGAAACGCATCAAAATTATTTTAATATTAATTTGGCGAGTTAAAATAACCATTTTTCAAACAGTCTCGGATTTCGACGAAACCAGTTTCATCGGATCGTAATGTGATATTATTACATGGTTTCAAATTTCATGTCAATCGGATTTAGCATCTGTCCGGTGCAAGCTAAAACGCCTAGAAAATTGTTTAATCGGTTTAATTTTAAATTGAACGTTTATTGCCATAACTCGCACAGATGACCGAATTAGCTCCCGAAACACGTTCCATTGTGTTCGGAACGCGGGGTAAAACTTAGGAACGCCAACCGGCACGCTTCGTTTGGAGTTCGGAAAATCCGGGATGAATAGTGTTTGCAAAATTTTCTATATAAACCCCTTCACTCTTCATTTTTGCAAATAACCTAAAACCCTAACCCTATCTATTCAGAGCCGCCACCTACAAAACCTGTGGTCGAAAATCTCTTGTCTTTCCTCCTCATTTTCTTCAAATCTAAGCATTGTTTCAAGAAACTTTCAACTAGAAAGTTGAAGAGCACGTTGAGATCTTGATATCCAACGGCTATGATCGTTTAACTCGAAGTGGATCGATGGAAATTTGGGCTCAAAGGCCATGCGTTCGGCACGAAATTCGAGGGCCATAAGGGGGCCGAGCTCCTCCCCGTTCCAGCCGAAGATGGCTCTTGCAATGGGCAACGAAATGAGGGTCTCTGATCGAATTATAATCGAGTGTGATGGTTGCATAATTTAATCCTAATATTGAGCTAATGGGTTTAGTTGCGTGTTTTGTTACTGGGAGATGAATGTACGCGTGAAGATGGAAGAAAGGAAGGGGACGGTGGTGATTTGCAGAGCATGGATCTAAGGGCCGAGATTAAAGCAAGGTTTAAAATAGAAAAAAATGTTGTAAATTTATGAATATAAATTCGTGTAACTTTAAAATATGATATCTTTTTCATACGAGGTCGAAAACGCACGAAACAAATTGCGTTGGGTTCGTATTGACAAATAATACGCTATGGAATTGGATTGGAGTTGATTGGAATCCCGATATTCACTAATCACTTCCGGACTTCCCATCACATACGAAATTTCTATACCGGGGCCATTCGGTGTAGAAACATTCGACGGTAATCCTTCCGTTTTCAAAAATATCCGGTCTTCAACACCGGTCATCAATGCTATCCATTACGTCGTATCACTATTCGGAATGGGTAATCTGAATAACGAGCGCAATAATTTTAAAAATAAGTGTGGCATTCAAATCCAAACAAATCACAAAAAATACCTATTCAAAGGTAAATATTGATAGTCGGTTATTGAACTATCAATGGACATGCACAACATCACCAGATTCCAAATAATTTTCCAAATTATTTATTTCCCAAAAATATCTTTACAAGATATATAATTGCAATACCTCAAAAATAAATCAATATTTATTTTTAAACAAATTTCCCTTGCTTTTATAAATTCCATAGTGAATTTACATTCAAAATATTTATGAATATACGATTTCAATTATTCATTTTCAATTTATCTTCAAAAAGATAAATTCTCAAAACGTTTCATTTCACATTGGAAAAACATTTCCATACTTATTTATTCATAAGTAATTCACAAATTTTATTTATTTTCAACCTTTGGAAAATATTCAATATACTTAATTCGAAATTAAGCATATATTTCATTCTTTAGGGAAATCATTCTCTTAAACATATTTATTTGGGCCAAAACGAATGTTGCGTAAAACATCGTTACGACAACCCAAAATCACTAGTATAGGGATTCAAAATTAAAATAGATATATAAATCCCAATACTATACAAAACATTCCCTTTCGGAAATCATTTACTATAACAACAGTGTTATAGTCCACCATTTCCTTCTATTTCTCGAAAACGTCTATTTCAACAATGAATGTTGAAATCTATGGTTTCGAATCTTAACACATTTTTAAAACATCGTTCGATCGTTTTAATTCTATTTAAAACATCACCTCCAAACCATTTTCTTTAACATATTATTCACTATTCAAAAACATGAATATACTTCGTTAACCAATTTCATCATTTCTACACATTTTATTTTAAAGGATTATTCACTGTCTAAAACGTGAATATAACTCCATTAATAAGTTACAACAATTTACTTATCAAAATAAGTCGTTTGCGGATTTATAAAATAATGTTTATAAATTCCATTTCTATTTATTTTATATCGACTCCTTTTATAAATCTCCTTTATTAACCTATTCAATTTATAACTCAATTATAAACCAAAAGTCCATAATTTAAGTTAAATACTTATAATTTATTTGTTTGCAAAATCGTTCCTCTAAACTTCCTAAATTATAAATCTTATAACTTATAAGATTCATTTATTTACCTAAATCTATTCCTTCAATAACTTATAAATTTTATAAACCTACTGCTTATAAAATTCCATTTATAACTTCACCATTTATAATTCTATAAATTTCATTCATTTATGAAATTCATTCACAATTCATTCTAGCACTTATAAAAACTCGTTTTATAATCCCAATATTTTAAATTTACAAATATCAGTTTTATAAATCTTTTATATAAATCAATTTATATTATTCTTTTAAAACGTCTTTAAACTCCTTTATAATTTCATCATTTTGATTTATAAAATATTCAAATTTCATTAATCCTATTTTTAAACTTTTTATAATAAATTCAGAAATCCCAATTTAAACTATTTTATAAAATCATTAACCCCATATTTTCAAAAATAAACTTTTAACTATTTTTCTCAAAAATCATAATTTTTATAACATTAAAATTATAATGTTCATTTATTTAAAATGAATCAATACCAAAAATATTTATAAACGTATACTCTTCAAAAATCACTTTAAAAATCCTTTTAAAATTCCAAAATTTGGCCCAATGATGCTACATACCAAATAGTCAATAACGACAACAACGACATCATATATCGATATGATAATCAGGGAATATCAAAATATCCATAATCAAATAAATATTGTTGAGGAATCCAGTTGGATCCCTCCAACCTGTTTCCCTGCATCTAAAGATGTTAGCACAATACCAATTCCGTTCCAGTACGAAATTATCGCGGTATATGGGATTTAAAATATTATCCGCTTAATAGGCGGCGCAATAGGGTCTCATCCGCTATATACCGCGGGAAATCAATTCCAAGTACATAAATAATACCAATTTCACTGTTTATGAAATATTCGCGGTATATGTTTTTAATAAATAACATCCGCTTACTAACGGCCATAATGTCTATTTTAACAATCAATAGATAACAATCATCATTCAAACATGCATTCAAGAATTTTAAATCTAACTATTTAAAATTAAAATCGAAACCGATTCGATTGAGTGAGAAGTTCTCACCTTGATTTCAATTTCGTTTTAGCGATTTATCTCGAATAAAATTAAACGCGCGTTTAATTTTATCTCAAATTTTCTCTGGCTCCAATCAACTCCAATCCAATTCCATAGCGTATTATTCGTCAATACGAACCCAACGCAATTTGTTTCGTGCGTTTTCGACCTCGGATGAAAAAGATATCATATTTTAAAGTTACACGAATTTATATTCATAAATTTACAACATTTTTTTCTATTTTAAACCTTGCTTTAATCTCGGCCCCTAGATCCATGCTCTGCAAATCACCACCGTCCCCTTCCTTTCTTCCATCTTCACGCGTACATTCATCTCCCAGTAACAAAACACGCAACTAAACCCATTAGCTCAATATTAGGGTTAAATTATGCAACCACCACACTCGATTATAATTCGATCAGAGACCCTCATTTCGTTGCCCATTGCACGAGCCATGTTCGGCTGGAACAGGGAGGAGCTCGGCCCCCCTATGGCCCTCGAATTTCGTTTCGAACGCATGGCCTTTGAGCCCAAATTCCCATCGATCCACTTCGAGTTAAACGATCATAGCCGTTGGATATCAAGATCTCAACGTGCTCTTCAACTTTGTAGTTGAAAGTTTCTTGAAACAATGCTTAGATTTAAAGAAAATGAGGAGGAAAGACAAGAGATTTCCGGCCATAGGTTTTGTAGGTGGCGGCTCTGAATAGTTAGGGTTAGGGTTTTAGGTTATTTGCAAAAATGAAGAGTGAAGGGGTTTATATAGAAAATTTTGCAAACACTATTCATCCCGGATTTTCCGAACTCCAAACGAAGCATGCCGGTTGGCGTTTCTAAGGTTTACCCCACGTTCCGAACACAATGAAACGTGTTTCGGGAGCTAATTCGGTCATCTGTGAGAGTTATGGCAACAAACGTTCAATTTAAAATTAAACCGATTAAACGATTTTCTAGGCGTTTTAGCTTGCACCGGACAAACGCTAAATCCGATTGACATGAAATTTGAAACCATACAATAATATCACATTATGGATCCGATGAAACTGGTTTCGTCGAAATCCAAGACTGTTTGAAAAATGGCTATTTTAACTCGCCAAATTAATATTAAAATAATTTCGATGCGTTTCGAGCTGCCACGGTCAAACGATAACTCCGATTGCTACGGAAATTGAAATCCGGTAATAACAAACTATTACGGATCCAATGGAACTAGTTTTGTCCAATTCAGGGACTGTTCAAAAAATGGCTAATTTCACTAGTCGATTAAATATTAAAATATTCAATTTTCACAAATTAACTTTTAATTCGATTTTAAAAGTTCTATAACATCATTATAACTTCAATATGATATAATAAAATTTTACAAATCATTTTCAACCATATTTAAATCAATTTTCAATTATTTCTATATTTTCACCTATTAAATTATCGATTTAATTATTCAATTAAATCCAATTATTCGAAATAAATTATTCGACTTATAAATTTCACTTATTAATATTAAAAATTAATTAAATATTCAAATTTAAATTAATAAATATCCTAGGTCGTTACAGTATATGAGTTTTAAACATAAAATCATCCGCTATTATGCGGCACATATGGTCTCATCCGCTATATAATGCGGGAAATAAATCATTCCAAGATATACTATATGCTACTACATATAATATTGCACATCCAATCAAATCAATCAATCAACCAATTATTTAAATTTAACCATTTATATTTAAATTATAACCGATTGAGTGAGATTAACTCACCTTCGATTTTGTTTGCAATCTGATCCAACCTTGACTTGTTGTCTCCATGATTTTTAGACCTTGTATAACATTTACACGGTTTATTAACATTCAAAATAAATTAAAAAAAATCAATTTCCATTTACTAAATTTAAATGACCTACGATTTAATTTAACTAAAAAATTAGTTTTAAACCAATAATTAAATTTTAAACTAATCTTCTTATAATAAAATATTTTTAGTGCCTAGAATAATTAGAGAAGTAAATTAAACACATTAATCATCTACTCCATTATTTTCTTAAAATCAATCTAGTAAATTAAAACATGTATATTTATTTCTATTTCTTTTTTTTCATTTCCAAACTGCACATGCTAAACAATCTACATAAGCCTTAAACATTCAAAATCCTATTTCTTTCCAAATCTAATTTATAGAAAAAATAATTTTTCCTATTTCCTGTACATAGCTATATACAAATTAAATTAGGATTAAAGATATTTAAAATTACTATTTTGAATTTAAAATAGGTGTGAGAATATATTAATTCATTATATTAAATTAAAAGGAACTATCTTACCTACACTGATTGTTGTTCCACCAAGAACCCAAAACCCTAGCTGAACGACTGCAACTCGAAGCATCACGAGTTTGCTCTCCTTCCAACTGCTGCTCGTACCTTGACTTCGATTGATCAAGTCACCGCCATCATCAGCGTGTTTGAGCATGCGACCCAAACGTCGGCTTCGCACTACTCTTCGAACGCCATCCTGAACGGCTTCTCGTAGCTCGAGATCGAGCTATCTCCACCTCGGTCCAAACCCTTCTCCTTATCGCGGCCCACGCTTCTACGAAGCTGCCGCCACTCGAGCCTCCTGGAGTAAGCGCCTGTAGACTCTCGAAACCCCCAACCCTCTCGTCACCCACACCAGTTCAGGCCGCCGCTTCCATATAAACGAGCCCATGCTCATAGATGAACCGCGACTTCCCCAGTCGATCGCGAATTAATCCCTTTTTTTTTAGATTTTCCGAGTCGATTTTGAAACAAGGAGCTCGGCTCTAAAGTTTCTCTGAATCGAAAACGGTTTGATTTAAATTAGAGATAAAAGATGAAGGCTTTATCAGTTCGATCCCCTTTGTTTTTGAATGAACGAGCTGTTTTGATTTATTTTTAAAAAAAAAGGAAGAAGGGGATTTGGTTCAAACTGTATTCATGAAGGAAGCCATATTTTTTTAAGAGGAGCAAACGGGTTTATTTCAAGAAGAATAACTCGGCTATTAATAAAATGATGGTGGAAGATATCTTACATGATGAAGGCGCTTGGTTATAGTGTTTTGAAAGTGAAATCAAAAAGTATTGACGTGATTTTAATTTGACTAGTTAACTAATATATTAATTTGATTTAAATTTAGATTTAAATCGACTCGAATTACACAACCTAAATTCTCTACTTCCTATCACAACGTGCCACTAGGCGTTTATAATGTTAAACCCCTATTTCAAACACAATGGAAAGGTTTTGAGTCCTAATTCGATCGTACGGAGAAGATAGCTTTTCGGACCCAATTATTATATTGAATTTCGATATAGATTTAAGCGCATTTACTTATCGTACGACCAAACGATCACTCCAAACACTGCTTAAATTGAAATCCGATAATAATACACTATTACGGACCTAATGGAACTGGTTTTGTCGAATTCCGAGACTGCGTCTCGGAAGGCTATTTTTAAATATCGATTTAAATGGTAAAATTTCAAACCGAACAAATCACCTTTAAATTCAATTTTAACACTTTTACTATCTTCAGTATTATCAATATAAATTTTACAAGCCTTCAAATTATATTTAACAGGCTTAAAACAGAAGATTCAACATTTTACCAAGCTTTAAATTATTAAATTCAATAACGTAATTATCAAATAAATAGTGATATTTTAAATTCAAGTTAGAAACTAACTTTTAAATATTTAAAATCAATTAAATTTTCCAATTTCAAACATCTAAAAATTCCGGGTCGTCACATTCCTCCCCCGTTAAAAGAATTTCGTCACCGAAATTACTAGTTAAGAAGAATGATCCAATACCCATTACTACTTCCCCAAAACCAAACAGTTTTATCATCTTGCCATAACATATCTTTTATTAAAGACCCACTATTACTTCAACCCACTTTCCAAAACCATCCATAGTTTCCAAATAACTTTACTTATTCTACCATTCAAATTATAATTCAAAACCAAGTTTTAAATTTTCAATATTTCTCCAAAATTTTCTATCTCTCTAAATTTTCGAAATTTTTTGCCAGCGTCTCCGTTGCGCGGCTAGCTTGGTACAACTACAAAAGGCCTCTACGGCTCCCAAATTCCAAAAGAAAACTAAAGCCAAGTGGCTAGATCAAAAACCCAATCAAATTTCATATAGAAATTTAACACATACCTTTTTGGTCGGCAATTCAAATTTATCATCTGAAATCAAAACCAATTTCCCTTTCCCTTTATAATACCTGCATATCCTATTTAGCAACAATATCCAATCATAGCTTTTAAAATTATTTTGTACATTTCCTTACATAAGTTTTCATATCCACTTCTATTTAATTTAGTTTTCCCGTTTCCATATGAATTTAGTTTATCTTCAACCCTGAATATTGAATTTTATCTTCGATTTATAACCGATTCATATCATTATTTTAAATTAGTTTCAATTTCCATTTCCAAAATTCCTTGTTTTAATTCCAATTCGAAATCATTTGTCGCTAACAAAAATTTTCGAGAAATTTTCTAACTCTCAAAATTTTCGGAAAATTTTGGCAGAGTCTCCTTTGTACGGAGGAGCTTTTGCAATTTGAGAAAAGATATATATATACACACACACACACACACACACACACACACACACACACACACACACACATTGACCCACCCGGTCGGGAAAACCAAAACAGTTCATATTTTCTATTTTTATTGCGTAGGCATACCTTTATTTAGCATTTTTAATCAAGCGGCTTATTCAATTAGCATTTAGCGCAACCAAATCCGGCCACACGGCTCCCAGGTACCTGTACTTACTCAATTCAAACATGTAAGTGCCATATATATGAAGTTTAACAACATTTCACTTTTTTGCAATAGTTAAACACATGAATTCTAAAAGCAAAGCACACTAAACACTTTCCGTAAGCAATTTATATAGTTTTAATACTAATTCAACTGTTTTCAATTAATTCATATACCATTTTCATTCAATTTGCATGATTTACAACCCACTTCTTACAATCAATTCATTTTTAATTTTTAATAAACCCATATTATTCCAATTGATTTAAAAATCAATTTTATTTACTTACAATGATTCATAGAATTTTATTTTCTTCTATTTTCGTCCAACGACCAATTTTTCTCATGCAAATTGGTAATATTCATTCAAGTAAATAACCACTTAAGCCGATGACCATTTTAAATTGATTCCAACTCGATTTATTATTTAATTCCTTCTATTTTAATTCACTCACAACCATTTTATTTAGCTCGACACATTCTATTTCAATCTAATTTCATTTCAATCTTCAAATTTATTTGATTAGTTATTATAAATTTTAAATTTTCAGATTCAATTCATTCAATTGATTACAAGGCCATTTTCAATTTATTCCCAATTTCATCTGGGTTTTATTTACAACTAAAACCATCCCTACTTTAATCCAATTTCTTTTTATTTGGCAACATTTTCAATTATATTTACTTCACTAACGATTCTAGGCTTGAATATATTCATCTTTATTTTTAACTCAAGATTTACGCTTATTTATAACCCATGCATATTTTTTATTCCATGGGTTTTTAATTCTTTTATAAGTTATTCTGATTTATTTATTCCAATCCAATTCTTATCCAACTTATTTCTTATCCAACTTACTTCCATTTATTTAAAGTAAGGATCTAATTCCATTCAGTACCACCTATAACTCAACTGAATTTTATTCCAATTCAATTCTATTTTAACTCAGATTTATTTAATTCAATTCGACTCAATTTTCTTCCTCAATCCAAGTTAATTTCATTTTTAACTTTCCGATTTAAATTTAAATTCCAACATTCAAAGCTCGTATTTCCTTCCTGATTTAAAAATCATCTCAATTTATAAGCTTACAACCTATCTCATCAGGATTTTTAAACACCCAGCTTTTGGTTTCAAATCATTTTGAAATCACCATTATCTCAAAATCAAACTTCTCAAAATTTTAAACCAATCTAGGTTTTTATTCCCAACAAGTTTCTTTTGAAATTTCAAAAATAACTGGTTCTTCTGAACAAATCAATTTGGCAGCAATTCGTCACTTTGAAACTCGAAAATGAACATCGATGATGCTGCAGTCATCACCGAAGTTATTTTCCAGCGACTGAAGTGAGTTCAATGCTATATCCCTTCCCAAAATTTATTTGAAACAATTCCTTTCAGAAATACCTTTAAAACAATAATGATATTATTTGTCTTCAAAATACTTTGAAAAACATTTCCAAAATCTCTGGGATTTTAAATTTTTAGATGCTGGCTTAAATCAAATTTTAACCTTAATTGATTTGTATAATTTATGCTCATATAAATTCCCATTTGATCATATTTCAATTTATAAATCACATGTATAATTTACATTTATAAATTTCATTTTATAAATGAATTATTTCCCTTAACCTTTGGTTATATTTTCAATTTTTAGTTAAATTATTACACAACAATGATAATAATTTAATATTATCATTGCTAACATCCAAGCAACCATATATTAGATAAAATAGTTTACAAAAACTTTTCTTTATATCAAAATATACTTTTGGGTAAAATTATTTCATTCACCCATATTTAAAACAATACCGTGTCAATTTATCGTGTCAGGTGTTTATAAACTCTTCCCGACTAGCTGCCAACTTAATCGATCAGAATTCATATTCCACTCGACCAATAAGCCAACACAGTATTAAAACAATTTATATTCACTAACAAATACGCGCTCATATCTATTAATACGCTCAAACCCAATCTAGAGTACTACGGACTTTATTTTAAATGAGTAATCCCCACCAGAGCCAAGGTTATCACCAACCTAAGCTCTGATACCAACTTTAACAGCCCGCAAATCCGTACCCCTTGAGTCAACACTATTCTACATCTATCAACTCAAGATGAACGAAAATACGAACCATTTGGGTTAAAGAAGAAGAGGTAAGAGAAGAAAATAGAAAACAACATCAGAATCTGACCATCACAGCGGGATAAAATATAATAGATAATAAATTATCTTTACACAAAAACAAATATATCTGTTTATACATCACATCATCAGAGTACATCAATCACATAACACACAATTGGACAGTAATCATAACCTATCCTCACACAACTGAGTACACAGCTAATCAACACAGCGGAATATATAAACAAGTACGGAAGTACGTATCGTCATCCAGCTCATTTCCTGAGCTCCACGGCATCAAATCCTGTATTCTATAATACTTAGTCTAACCCGAGCATTATAGTTAAATAACACCCGAGTCAGTCGGGAATACCAACGTGAGAAATCACACTCAAATTGATTATTAAAATCTCAAAAATCCTTTGAAAATCAAAGCATCTCGTAAGACCACGCCACAAATAAACATGTCGGGTTTTTACCTTACGATAGGTAAAACACTTTTTATTAAAATTCTATGATAATATAATTGTGTCTAAGAAAGTAAAATAGAATCTAGCTGAAATGCTTGCATCTCACGTTTCAGCTATAGTTGGGCACAATCAAAACCGTATGGGCGCGTAGGGAAAATGGATTTCCAACTAATGACTAGGCACTGGGGTACCAACTGTCATAGTATGCGGCCTTGATCACCGTACCGAGGATCACTCCCGACCCCCTGCAATACAAGACTAGGACTACCCCTTGCTAGATAATCCCGAGTAAGATCACCCTACGGTTGTGATCAACAACCGCACCACTAAGCCGAAATAAAAGGGACATCTAGACAGGGATGACCTCACCCGAAATGGTTGCTACCCACTAGCCTTGCTGCATAACCCCTGATTTTCAGTCATTCCCGGTTGATGAAGCTTAAGGCTAAGTGTTACCTTTTTAGATCGTTTCACTTAGAATGCTCATCGTCCACCTGACGATGTTCCGAAAGCATTCGTCCATACAAGTCCGTTTCAGGTTCGAACGGAACCGAAGGCACTATTCCTACTACATCCATTTTGGAAACATCTTCAGGATTAGTAGCGACTAGCCCTTGCACTTCGACCCCGAACTCGTTTTTCCACGAAAACGTACAAACCGGATCGAAGTGGTTTTCGAGAAATTAATCTCGATCCCGGTCTCTTCGAAACGATCAACTCATTGTTCGATATTTATAGTTGGTTATTTATCTATCAAATAACATTCACAATATCCGCCAACATAAATAATTTCACCGAAATAATTATTAACCCCAAAATATCTTCACAAGATATATTTCTATTTTCAACCCTTTGAGAACAGTATCAAACCATACTAAATTTCCAAATATTTATTTCCGCTGAAAACAACCAAGCACAAAACTTTAAATTTTTAAAAATAATTTAAAACTCTTTATTATAAGTTGTCCTTTAAAAACATTTAAGTTAAAAAAACTACTTCAATACTTTATTAAAAATATATACTTTGGGAATATTTAAATGAGGCTACTTAATAAAATATGAAAATAGATTTCTCTGCTAAACAATACCAAATCACCTTTAAAATAATTACTACGATAATAGATTTGAGAATATACTTACTTTAGAATTTAAACATTTACAAATAATAAATTTTCTAAAACATGCTCTTTAAACAACATAACTTATATTTAAAAATTTACGTTGAATACGTACTTGGCTATCCAGGGAAATACTCTTCTCTTTCCATCTTTAAAAATAAATCACTATTTATTTTTAAACAAATTTTCCCATTCCTTTAATAAATTCTCACCGTGAATTTATTCCTTCAAATATCCACTGATATATATTGCTTTACTTGTATAAACACAGTTTATAAACTTCATAGTCACATTCTCTTTTAAATTTCCAATTTCAAATATTTAAATCAATTTCCAAATTGATTTCCAATTTACTCCATTTAAAATAGATTCCTTTACTTACTCAATTCATTTCAAAATCCATTAATTATAGACTTTATTATTATTTTTCATTTTGATTTTAAATCTTTAACTAAAACATACCAATTTCAGGTTTTCCAAATTTCTTCCTTATTCTTTTCAATAATTTAAAATCTTAAATTTAAAATAAATTATTTATTCTTTTAAATAATAACACTGAAGTTTAAAATTCTTTATCTTCCAATTTACTCAAAATCCCCTTTTTCATATACGGAATTTATTTATTAGAATTTTAAAACCACTAATATTCTTATCCAGTTCATTCTTAATTTATTTAAATTCTCTATAATTATTTCACTTACATATTATCTTCCTTTTATTTTCAAAAATCCAATTCTACATATTTTGATAACTCTGTGTACCGAAACATATTCAAGCAAACCGTAACATTCAATATTCCAATTATCAATAATATTCATCACAGAATATCGAATGTTCATAACAGAGAATATTAAACAATATAAATAATTTTGTGGAATCCAGTTGGATCCCTCCAACCAGTTTCCGTGCATCCACAGATGTTAGCACAATATAAAATATCAATTCCACTTCGAGGTGGAATATCACGGTATATGAGTTTTAAACATAAAATCATCCGCTATTATGCGGCACATAGGATCTCATCCGCTATATAATTCGGGAAATAAATCATTCCAAGATATACTATATGCTACTATATATAATATTGCACATCCAATCAAATCAATCAATCAACCAATTATTTAAATTTAACCATTTACATTTAAATTATAACTAGATTGAGTGAGATTAACTCACCTTTGATTTTATTTGCATTCCGATCCAATCTTGACTTGTTGTCTCCATGATTTTTAGACCTTGTATAACATTTACATGGTTTATTAACATTCGAAATAAATTGAAAAAAAAACAATTTCCATCTACTAAATTTAAATGACCTATGATTTAATTTAACTAAAAATTTGGTTTTAAACCAATAATTAAATTTTAAACTAATCTTCTTATAATAAAATATTTTTAGTGCCTAGAATAACTAGATAAGTAAATTAAACAAATTAATCATCTACTCCATTATTTTCTTAAAATAAATCTAGTAAATTAAAACATGTATATTTATTTCTATTTCTTTTTTTCTTCTTCATTTCCAAAGTGCACATGCTAAACAATCTATATAAGCCTTAAACATTCAAAATCCTATTTTCTTTCCAAATCTAATTTATAGAATATTTTTCCTATTTCCTGTACATAGCTATATAAAAATTAATTTTGGATTAACCATATTTAAAATTACTATTTTGAATTTAAAATAGGTGTGAGAATATATTAATTCATTATATTAAATTAAACAGAACTATCTTACCCTAAACTGATTGTCGTTCCACCAAGAACCCAAAACCCTAGCCGAACAACTGCAACTCGAAGCATCATGAGTTCTCTCTCCTTCCAACTGCTGCTCGTACCCTGACTTCGATCGATCAAGTTGTCGCCATCATCAGCGTGTTCAAGCATGCGACCCAAACGCCAGCTTCCTACTGCTCTTCGAACGCCATCCTGAACGGCTTCTCGTAGCTCAAGATAGAGCTATCTCCACCTCGGTCCAAACCCTTCTCCATATCGCGGCCCATGCTTCTACGAAGCCGCCGCTACTCGAGCCTCCTGTAGTAAGCGCATGAAGACTCTCGAAGCCCCCAACCCTCTCGTCACCCACACCAGATCACGCCGCCGCTTCCATACGAACGAGCCCATCCTCGTAGATGAACCGCGACTTCCCCAATTGATCGTGAATTAATCCCTCTTTTTTTTAAGATTCATCGAGTCGATTTTGAAACAAGGAGCTCGGCTCTAAAGTTTCTCTGAATTGAAAACGATTTGATTTAAATTAGAGATAAAAGATGAAGGTTTATCAGTTCGATCCCCTTTGTTTTTGAATGAACGAGCTGTTTTGATTTTTTTTTAAAAGGAAGAAGGGGATTTGGTTCGAACTGTTTTCCTGAAGGAAGCCATATTTTTTTTAGAAGAATGAACGGGTTTATTTCAAGAAGAAGAACTCGGCTACTAATAAAAAGATGGTGGAAGATACCTTACGTGATGAAGACGCTTGGCTACAATGTTTTGAAGGTGAAATCAAAAACTATTAGCGTGATTTTAATTTGACTGGTTAACTAATATATTAATTTGATTTAAATTTAAATCGACTCGAATTACACAACCTAAAATCTCCACCTCCTATCGTGTAACGACCCGGAAATTTCGACCCCGAAACTTCCAGATAGTTTGGAAAAGAAGAAAAGAGAAAGAAGAAGAAACAGAAACAAGTCACAGAAGCCTCACATTCGCAGCGGATCAAAATATAATATAACATAAATAACGTTTTTACAAAGAAGAACATCATCGGTACAATTATATTTTTATACATCAGAGTTACAACCATTTCAATACACTGGACAGTTTAAAACAACATGTCCAAGATAACTATACTATATACAGCGGTATATGCTCCATAAGTACCTGCCATCTAGCTCGCCTCTTGAGCTCCAAAACGTCCTTACCTGAAAATCTGTAAAACTCGGTCTGCCTCGAGCATTACATCAAAGTAACACCCGGGTCAGGCTGGAAACCAGCTTGAGTAAACCCATCTAACATGAAATACACCAAAACAATAACCTATTTAAAACCCGGGGTAACTCGTAACAATTTTACAAATTCACAGGTTAGGTATAAACAACACTTATTACACCCATCAATTTCTAAGTATCATACTTAGATTAAATGGTCCATTTCACTTAAGGCATTCCATTCCAGTCTATTTATTTCACATACCAAATCTGTACAAAATTATTATAGATTACAAATCGAAGTGGTTTCGGGTATTTACTAATACCTGACTCCGGTCTCTTCGAATTCAATTTCCATCTTAACCCTCATTAATTAAGTGAAACACAATTCAACCTTTAGTACAAGATGTCACTTTTAATATAGCAATTCATCAACGACAGATAACCATACAATCACTATACAAGACAACATATCATATCACAAATATTTTATACCAGAAATATCAACCAATCATTCATAAGCGAAATTGATTAGTCACCCATTCCTAATTAAATCAAATTAATTTCCTTAATCACTTTTAATCTTGCTTACTTAACAATAATTAATTACAAACCACTAATTAATCATCCCTTAATTATCCTTTATAATTACATTCAGAAATTAGCTATTAATTAATTTACCACATTCATTAATCAACCTTGATTAATGACATTCAGTAATTACTTATTCTTAATTACATACATTAATTAATTAACTACTTAATTAATTAATAAATCCTTTAATTAATTACACTGAGTAATTAATGCTTAAATTACTTCCATTAAGTAATTATTCTTTAATTACTTTCCATCAAGTAATTACCCATTAATTAATTACATTCTGTAATTATCCATTAATTACTTTACTTAATTAATAACATTCAGTAATTGTTCTTTAATTATTTTCATTATTAATACTAATTTATTTCATTAAGTGATTAATTCTTAATTAATCACATTAATAAATCAATCCATTAAATTGATTTCTCAAATTAATTAACCTTTATTAATTATCATAAAAATAATTAATTATTTCCTTAATTGATTACATTAACCAATTTAACAATCCTTCAATACATTAGATAATCAATACATTATTTAAATCACCTTTGAAACATTTATACAACTCCTTTAAACAAAATATTTTTTTTAAAGTATTTTAAAACTTGAAATTTCATTTAAATTTTGCTAATACTTTGTTTCTGAACTTGGTTTGTATTTTCCTTTGAAAATTATACATTTAAATAAACCTTTAAAAACTTGATTAAACATTTTTCTCTTGAAAACACATTATTTAATAACCTTAAAATTTTTTAAAACTTTAAAACTTGTTTACAACAATTTGCTTTTAACTAAGATTCAAAATTTACTTCTTATTTTTAAAACTTGAATACGTTTTCATTTTATCATTAAAACTTGGATAGATTTGAACTGGAAACGTGGTACACAAACTCACAATTTAACCTGAAATGATTTCGAGCACTATCCTAATTTACTCGTGATCTACATCGTCCAAAACAACATTCCACCCGAAGATCAACTCTTCTTCCTCAATGGCCCAGAACATCAAGCTTCCCACTGATACAGGCAATGTTGCATGCACGTGCACACTTCGCCGGAGGACGACCCAGTACCGCCGGCACTTCCGTGATGTCAACACGGACCTTCACGTTCATCCCAGCTACCCAACTTCGCATGAGAAAATCCTAAATGAAATCGAGCAATTTGAACATTCCAGATCCCAAACACCTCGACAAAAAAATGCTCGCCACGACGATCAAGATGACCGGAGTCCACGTCGGTCTGATTTCAACCTTGCCATTCACCCCCTCAACTACCCCATCGCTTGCGATCGAACTCGATGCTACATTAAAGCCGAGATCATCACGCCATTCCACTTGACAGAACCCAATCCAAAACCCTAATTCATCTCATACCGGCCCCCACGACCATCAATAAAACTCCTAACTATTTTTCCTACCACCGTAGTTCATCCACCTATCTCCTGCCTCAAATCCGATTTTTTCGAGCTTCGAGATCGTCAGAGATCGAAGTTAAACCCAATTATGATCATCTCAAAATTCCTCATTATCCACTAACTTAAAAATTATGATATAGTTATCATAATTCATGAATTTACAACACAACTCAGATTACATATCCAATATAATTTAGACATATAAATTTTCTGTTTTTAAACAATTTTGCTGTATTTTCTTATTTTCACATCCTTTATTTAATATTTCTTACTGAAATTCTTTTTTAAAAATGAAATCGCATTACCTTGATCAATCTTCTTTTTAAAATTCTTGCTTAATATTGTCTGTATAAGAGAAATTAGGATTTAAAGACTAAATTTATAAGCCTGTGACAAGTAACAGAGGTTTACAAACATATATATAGGCATACTTGTTCAACATATGTAGATCTTTCTACATGCAGTCATATCTTCATCATGCAATCAGATTTCCACAGGTTATGTCAATGATAAATCACTAGCATCATTATTAACAGGCTTAAGCAATAACAATCGGAACAGTTTACTCACCTGTAATGTATTTAACAGAGGAATCAGATAATGGGGGATTTATACACATATGTACAGTCATACCGGTTCAAACATCTGCATACTTGCCTATATATAAACATGTTTTCAACATGCAAACAATTATCACAAGGTTGTTTAAATGTTTATTCACAAGTATCAGTTTGCAAACAGGTTAAAGCATAAAAAAACAGTTTTACTCACCTGTGTTTGAAGACAGGGAAAGCTTTTAAATTTTTGAAATCTGTTTTTGTTGCTTTAAGAATGATCTGTTTGATCATGACTTGAGATAGGAAATGTTTCTTGATCCAGTTGAATTTGAATTATAACAGCTTTGCCTGATGATCTGCTTTCCTACTAGGCTTCAGTTTATTTTTATTTTGAAACTGATCTTCTTTCTTCTTCTTTTCTTTCATTTTTATTTTCTGGTTTGCTTCCAATTTTCACATGGCTTTGGTTTCAAAATGAACAGGTAAAAGAAAGAAAAGAGTAGAGTAGAGATAACTTATACCTTGCTTAATCTTTTGACAATTATTTACATGCAAATTTAAAAAAAAAAAAACAAAAGTGCCACATGTAAATTTGCATGCTTACCCTAGTTACAAATGTTGGTTTCAAGTATTGTAACGCTTACAAACGTTTAAAGCTTTTATTTATGTATTATATTTTAGATTATGAATTATGTTTTTAAACTTTTCTTTATATTTTTACAAACTATTTTAGTTTAAGTAAATTTTAAAAGAAAGCAAAATAAATTCTTTGTTAAATCTTATTTTAACTATCCTACTTTTAAGTAAATCAATATCTATCTTTAGGATTTTAAAATACATAGATAATTTTAAATAATCTTTGAAAATTTATTATGTTGGATTCAAAACCATGCCCAAATCCCAATATATATACATTCACTTACTTGAAAATTTATAAATCCCAGCTTTATAGAATTTTGCATATTTTATTTACATATATGTCAATTTACTGCAAATTTTATTATTTCTAGATAATTATATTTTGATATTTATAAAAATTCCAAATTTATTTATATTTCCAGATATCAAAATTTTATCTGTTCAACTGAATAAACCAGTTAATTATTCACTTATCAGATGTCCAAAAATCCAGGTTATCACATATCGCAACGTGCCGCTAGGCGTTTGTAATGTTAAACCCCTATTTCGAACCCAATGGAAAAGGTTTCGAGTCCTAATTCGATCGTATGTAGAAGATAGCTTTTCAGACCCAGTTATTATATTGAATTTCGATACAGATTTAAGCGCGTTTACTTATCGTACGGCCAAACGGTCACTCTAAACACTGCTAAAATTGATATCCGATAATAATACACTATCACGGACACAATGGAACTGGTATCGTCGAATTCCGAGACTACGTCTCGGAAGGCTATTTTTAAATATCGATTTAAATGATAAAATTTCAAAACCAAGCAAATCACTTCTAAATTCAATTTTAACACTTTTATTATCTTCAGTATTATCAATATAAATTTTACAAGCCTTCAAATTATATTTTAATAGGCTTAAAACCGAAGATTCAACATTTTACCAAGCTTCAAATTATTAAATTCAATAACTTAATTATCAAATAAATAGTGATATTTTAAATTCAAGTTAGAAACTAACTTTTAAATATTTAAAATCAATTAAATATTCCAATTTCAAACATCTAAAAATTCCGGGTCGTCACAGGGCTAGTGAGGAAGAAAAAGAGGCGTAGAAGTAGAAGGCAAGACCTACTCAAAACAAATCAAGACGGGGAACTCCTTGGTGAATAAGAAGTCGAAAGGAAAGTTCAAGAATTAAGGTAAGGTGTGTAAGTGATGCCAAAAGAAGATTCATGTGGCCAAAGATTACAGGGTGATTTCGATGAAGGAAGCTTTTAAGGGAAAGAGTTATTACTACCATGAGGAAAGACACCTTAAGAACCAACGTCTAAAGTTAGCGAAGGAAGAGCCTAGTGGACAAGCCTACGCGATTGGGGATGCCCTTATTTCGAGTAGATCACCCTCTAGAGACTTAGGGAAGTCAGCATTGGAAGGTATAACTCTTATTTTTGGGCTACAATTAGTACCTTATTTTATTCTAGAGTATCACATTCCTTTATTTCTCCGGATGTGTTAACTTCTTAAATATTCAAACCTGATTAGTCATCAAACCATTGGTACCCTCTAATCCTATTGGGGGGTCGACACACCTCTCTTTAGTTTGCAAAGACCTAGTTGTGGACATATGCGACGTTAATTTCATATGTAATGTGTATGTTCTAAATTTTGAGGGGCATGAAGTTATCTTCGAAATGGAATTGTTATGATGATACATGGCAATTTTAGATTGTGACAGGAGAGATGTACAAAAGTTGTAAGAGGAGAGAAATAAAGGTCCACTCTATGCCCCAAGACTCAGTCTAGTCATGTTATTGTACTCCTTGAGCCTACCTCATATGCAGCTTTCATCCGTACTCATGGTCCGAGAATTTCTTGATATATTTGAAGTAGTCTCAGATCTCCCACACTAAAGGGAGATTGAGTTTAGAATTGATTTGGAGAAGGACATTAGATTAGTCCCTATGCTATTGAGACACATGCCCTTAAAGAAAGGCGTGAGTTAGATAAGCAAATTTTGGTGCTGTTGTAGAAAGGAATCGTCCGACAAAGTACTTTACCATGGGGGGCCATGTTGTTTTTGCCACTATGGTAGATGACTAATTGAGGCTACGCGTCGATTGTAGGGAAATTAAAAGGTTAATAAGGAAGAATATGTGTCCTTTACCTAGAATAGACGGCTTGTTTGATCAACTTGTGAGAGCTAAATTCTTCTTCCAATTGGACTTGGCAACTAGATTTCATCAGTTAAGGATCACATAGGATATCAAGTCATTGATAGCATTCCACGCGCCAGATGGACTCTATGACTGGGAGATAGTGCTTTTTTATTGACGAATGCCTCTGCATACTTTGTATATTTGATGAATAAAGTATTTATTGGACAACATAATAAGTTTGTTGTAGTGTTTGTTGATGATATCTTAGTATCCTCGAAGAGTAGATGAGAGCATGATAATCACTTAACGGAGATACTAGAGACCTTGAGGAGGAACCAACTTAGAGGCAAAATTTTAAAATTCCTCTTTTGTAAGAGGAAGGTAAGGTTTCTTGGACACATCTTTTCTAAGCATGGATTGGCGAAGGTTCATACAAAAGTGGAAGTTATTCAAGAGTGGATAATTCCAATGGATGTAGCACAAGTTAAGAGCTTTCTCATGGTAGCTGGCTATTATAGGAAGTTCATAAAGGACTTTGCAAAAATAGCAGTCCCTTTAGCCCAGCTAACTAAGAAGAATCCAGTATTTTCTTGGGATAATAAATGCAATGAAGCATTAAAGAAACTTAAGGACCTGTTGACAAGTGCACCTGTGCACCTGTGCTTACCATTCCTGATAGGGCAAAGCCTTTTATAATTTTTATGAATGCATACAGCACTAGACTAGAAGCAGTTCTCATGCAAGAAGGAAGAGTAATAGGTTATGCTAATGGGAAACTATAGGACCATGAGAAGAGATACCCAGTTTACGACTTGGAGTTAGCAGCTATTGTCTTTGCCTTGAAGATGTGGAGTCGCTATCTTTTGGGAGAAAGGTTTGAGTTATTCATTGACCATAATTCACTCAAAAACTTATTTTCCCAAAAAGATATAAACCTTAGGTAAAGAGGTAGATGGAATATATATCACCATTCGACTTTGGTATAGAATATACCATCAGAAAAGGGAATGTCGTCCTCGATGCCCTCAACTAGAGGCATGTACCTTAAGAGCTAAACACGAATGGAGGCAGCTGGGGTTTCTCTCTAATTTCAACTTCCAGCAGTCAATAGAACCCATCCAAAGCTTTTTGGTAGTGATGGAGGTTAGACCTGCTTTATTGGGCCGCGTTGGACCTTAGCAAAAGAAGAATGACAAGATAGTAAAGATTTCAGATAAGTTGAAAATGAGAGAACTTTTTCCCACGTCAGAAGATATGCAATTGATGAGAAGAAATGTTTAAGAAGGGATAAATGACTTTGTGTCCTAATGATTTACAGTGTGATGTAGGAAGTGCTTACAGAGTGTCACCACTTAAAGATGACCATTCACTCCGGAGGAGACAAGATGTAGAGAGATATGAAGACAATTTTCTTTTGGCCAGGAATGAAGAAGAGAGTAGCTGAGTTTGTTGCTAGGTGTTTTACGTGTCAATTGATAAAGGCTAAGCAAGGAAAACTTGGTGGAATGTTGTTCCATTGGAGATTTCGACTTGGAAATAGGAGCACATTTCGATGGACTTTGTAGAAGGACTGCCTAGGAGTCAGAGAGGCAATAAAGCTATTAAGGTCGTAGGAGATAAACTCACTAAGACTGCCCATTTTTTTCCTGCTGGGAATAATAGGACCGTAGTGTCTCTAACACAGATTTATATTAAGTAAGCGATTCAACTACATGGAATCCCGGTGAGCATTGTTAGTGATAGGGCCCCTTTATTCACTAGCGAGTTTTGGAGGAATTTGCAGGCAGCTTTGGGAATTTCATTGAATCAGAGAACTGCTTACCACCTACAGACCGATGGTTAAACTAAAAGGGCGAATAGAATATTGGTGGACTTATTGTAGGCTTGCATCATGTACTTCAGACCAGATTGACATATAATAATAATTACCAAGTGACGATTGGCATGGCCCCCTTTGAGGAGCTTTATGGTAGGCTATGCAAATCGCCAAATTATTGGTATGAAATTATTGAAAAGTTCTTCTTGGACCAGATTTGATTGGCGAAACTTCAAAAAAAGTAGAGTTGATCAAGCAATGTCCCAACACAAAACTGCCAGAAATCCTACGTAGACAACAGATGGAAAGAGTTGGGGTTTGAGATTGGAGACTCAATATTTATCAAGTGCACTCCTCTTAGAAATGTCATAAGTTTTAGTAATTCTGGGGAATTGGTACCAATATTTGTTAGGCCTTTTCGAATTTTGGAAAGGATAGAACGATATGCTTATCGTATGGAGCTACTTGATAGGTTAGCAGGAGTCCACGATGTTTTCACATCCCCCATTTGAGAAAATTCCTTCATGACACAACCGCTATGGTATAGCCTTATCAATTAAAGGATATTGAGATGGATCCAATAGTATCACGTGCCACCACACACATTATGGAGCACGAAACTAGAAAGCTTTGCAACAAAGAAATCATGCCGCTCTAGGTAAAATGGCAGACAACCCGGTAGAAAGCACATGGAAAAATCAAGAAAAGATATGAATATCTCATCCTGAGCTCTTCATTGGTAAAGTTTTCTCTCAAAAATTTAGGATTTTTGGTTCCATTGTGCTTGCTAGATAAGATGGTAGGGGAGGCTGCTACACTTTTCACTATCACTTTGCACTCATATAGAAATCTTTATGCATGTTTAGGGTATTTGCATACATATTTATATGCCATGATCACACATTCATGCTAGGATTGAGCTCACTTATAGTATGTCTGCAATATATAATTACATTGCGCTTTTGGTTAAGTAGATGGTTGCGTAGATAACTTGGTTGTACAAAATGGAAGTTTATAGTGCGTTATGTTATTAGCCCTTTTGGAAGATTTCGAGGACGAAATCCTTTTAAGGGGAAGAATGTAACACCCTGAAAATAAACCATAAATAAATAAATTAGATAAATTAATTTAAATAAGATAGAGTGAATTTGACCATGAAAGTTATGCCCCTGTGTTCGTTAAGAAATTATGATCAATTTCCATACATAAAGTGATATAAATAAAGCTCAAAAGAGGAAGTGATGGACATTCGAATTTTTCAAGTTTAAAATAATATAAATAGAATTCAAATTAAAATAAGTAGTTAATCCCCAAATTTGAAATTCAAAAGTTAGTGGTAATATTCTTGTGGGTTAGGTAAATGTTAAGACTAATGTTAACATCAAATTATAATCAAGGAATTAAATAAAAATAAATCAATGAAAATCAAAAAATTCTTGAAATAGAGGGAGCGGTTGGCCTCTAGAGGTCGATCGATGGGAAGGTGGCAGTCGACCGCTGCCTGTAGTCGCGGCTAGGGTTTAGTTATTTTAAGCGTAGAAGATTTTATTATTTTTAACCGACTTACATCTGACGGTTTTGGTGCATTCAGACCACTATAAAAAATAACCTAGCCCCTTCAATTTTATTCACATAATATTTTGGGAACATTAGCAAAGCTCTATCAGTTCGTTTCTTCATAGATTCAGAAAACTACACTATGGTTTCAGGTAAGAAATCCTATATATCTATATTTGTTCATTGTCTATTTGCTCAATCTCTTCTCCTCAAATCCTCTAATTTCCTAAATCTACATATATATAAATCCCTTGTTGTATATATAAAAAAGAATAGATCTGAAAGGGTTCATTGAAGGCACGTCAAATCTAAGAGAATGCAAAGCTAAGGATCTTTGTAAGTGAAAATCTTATTTTTTCTATTTAAGTAATTGAACAATGTAATTTGGATTTGATATATGCCTTGGGGGCTTTTGGATTATGAAAACATCACATTAAAAATCTCCAAAACTCCCCCAAAGTGAAATGCCAGATTTTAGGTTGGAATTTTAATTATTTTGTATTAAAGTAATGGGGTTTTTGTAGATTTTGTAATATGTGTGTTTTACCACACTTTTTATTCTTTCTCTTTGGATTTGATTAAGAAATGGTGTGTAAGATATGGATTCTTATTCATAGTTTGCACTGCCTATCTCTACAAATTCAATAAAAATTTCTTTGTCTAATTTTATGTAAAGAGGAGTTGAATAGAGCATTTAAACCTAGTAAATTGTAATTTTGCATTATTATTGTTTTATTCAATTTTTTGATATAAAATTGGCAGGAATTGCATTCTAAATACAAGTCTATTGATTTGATTTTGGTATATTGGATTTATGGTAAAAACACTATTAATGCTATTATGGAAATGTGACTTGTATAAAATCGGAAGATTTGACATTTGGACGTTAGTTTAGGGCGTGATCTTAGTAGGCCTAATAAATGCATACTTATATGTTTATAAACTGTAAATAATATACAATTGTAACATATTAATTGCATGGTTTATTAGGTTAATAATTGTTATTTAAATCGCCCTTAGGAAGTAATTAATTAGGTGAAATAAAAAGAATTTCTCATACGGCTTAAATAATTAATATGTGATAATATATTAGAGTGTTTGGAAATATGACTAAGTTAAAGGGATATAAGGTCAATCAAAAATACACAGAAGTCCGCCCAGCTTATCTGGCTATCGACAGTGTGACTTTGAGGTCGATGCGAGACATTACTGATAATATGCAACCACGGAATACACGAGATTACTTCCACTTCTGTAGGATAAATCTGCCAAGCTATTCAGGTTACCATTACCTGTGAGTAGTCAGACTAATATGAGACATCTCCATGGGGTACATTTATAATACGAAGCACCTATTTTAGGGAATTGAAATTAAGTAGTTATTTAGGGATCCACCTTTTTCCCTTATATGAAGTATTAAATGATTGGGATTGGGTTTAGGCATAATTGGGTACATCTCGAAAAGGTCCACTTCAATTGAAGTATTAACTGTCTGAAGAGATTTCTATGCAACTAAATAGAGACCTATGTGGGGTCTACCTAGGGAATTGTATTAAACGATAAGGGCCTACCTCAATTGAGGTCCTAAATTGTTAGAGTCTATCTATTTTCCATCAAAAGGTATTAAGTGATAGGTTACTGATACGGGAAAACTTCTTCGGGGATTGTAGGTGTTAAATGGTTGTTTGAGGGCCCTCATCTTTCCTTTATATGAATGATTAAATGGTTTTGAATATGGTTTAAAATACGAAATATGTAACGAACCGACTTTTCCACCCTCGAATCTCGACATTAAATACATCCATGGTATTTGTGTGTCGAGGATCTAAGTGCCGAAAACATAGAAAGTTAAGGTAAAATAAAAAAATAGAATAGAACAAGAAATGAAGAACACAACATTAGAATCTCACAATGAGGAACGATAATATATAATATTAAAGGAATAGTACAAAGGGTTACTCTGATACAGAAATACCAGAATTAATGAAACTAACGTACTATCATCAGCTTTGAAAATTATAACAACATGTCCTCACATTTGCTGACGCATACAATAAAGAAATGCAGCGGTAATAAGAATACTACAGAAGATACTCACCCTGCTCTTCTCCATAATCTCCAAGCATCCAAAGATAAATCTAGAAACATAAAACGAGGCTAACCCAAGCATTATAAGAAAATTACACCCCAATCAATTTGTTAAACTAGCGTGAGAAGCTCTCAAAATATGTAACAACTAAAAGTAACCATTGAGATCTTTCGAATTCCCATAATGGTTTCCCCCTTAAAGAAACCAAACATTCATTAGGTTTAACATATAGTGATATAATAGATAATGTCTAGAGTGTAGCACATAAATCATATTAAATAGCTTCAGTATGAATGCCACAACAATATTAGTTATACAATCAATACCACTTAGGCACCTTCGCATATGGATTTTCCATGGAGAACTACTCGGATCTAGCTAAATTCGAACTCCTGCAAAAGGATCGAAGATATCCTTTTGAAAAATGTATATCTCTAGGGAATGTACCATAGGAAATGCATAACTTTCCATTGCCCAGATAATCGTGGTTTCAAATGCATCTCCCCTGCATGCATGTCTATAAGTAATACTAAATGGATTTACCTACACCCTTAGGATTGCTAAAATGCAACATTCCCTTTGGCTATGTATCCTATCTCTGGTTTTAGTCATTTTCGATGGAGACACTATGTCTGGCATGCCTCACTCGAGTCTTCATCACTTGAATAGAACACGAACCCCTAAATGGATTCCAATGTCTCAAATAGATCACATATTAATACCCGGATTCGAGGTTTGAACCGATCTCAAACCTCTGCATAGGTTTCTTGCACAAGTCCTCTAATGAATGCTAATATTGTCCTCTCTCTTGGAATACTTTTTAAGATAAACAGTCCTATATGATAGCATTGTTTGAAATGTTAGCATCGACTTCTCTCTTGGACTTAACCTTAGGGTTGATAGTTCAACTCTATAATATTTCATTTCACAACCGCTTTCAAAACATGGAACTCGTATAGTAGTTTTGAAGTGGTATTTGATAAGTAAAACACTTACGATCCCAGTGTCTTCAAAATTAGTTCAATGAATTTTTGGCTAACTCAGTTTCGGTTCTCTAAAAAAAAGCGAAAGCTAAAGACATTTCATACCAATGCTTCTCTCCAGGGGTTCTCATTGATATGAAATCACAAAGCCTTTCAATAACTTCTTAAGTCAAATTTAGTCAAGTTCAATGATTGAGTAATCAATTTTCTAGTCAAAACCATTGCCTACACAAATCAAGATTCATACGCTTAACTCATTTTCGACATTCCAACTCAACTATTCCTCGTCCAAGAGTGAAGTCAGGTAAGTTTGAGCACTAGTTGCATCAAGCCTTGCTTGGACACTTCATTCTTGAATCTCACAAATATATAAGTTTACATCGTTGGCTTTTAGTATTAAGTATAGTATTAATGATTTCCATAAACAATAAGAAATCAACATGATTAACATGTTTCCGACATTTTCCAACTTACTATTCCTTGTCAATAGGGAAGCCTGATAGGTTAGAGATCTACTGCTCCATCCCTACTGGACATCAGTCTTAACTCTCATAATAGATAAGCCTTACTTCGTCGGCTTTTAGTGTTAAGCATATTCAATTACTTTTCAAACAAGTAATTAAAAAACTAACCATTTAGCCATTTAGCAATTCTAATCCTTTTCTACACCTTTGGTTTACACATTAAAAATACTTAAAAACACTTATAATATGTTTTAAAACACTTTACAAAACTATTACTTGAAAAAAAAAACTTTACAAAATCCCTTAAAACTTGCAAAGACGCATTTTCAATAAAATATCTATTCCTTAAAAATTCACGACTAATTCTTAAAAATTCATAAATAGCTCAAACCACTTTTGAAGTACTCTAATATGAGTGAGTAAACACTTTTAAAAATAATGAATCAAAAACTTAAATTTAAATATCTTTTCAAACCTTTTAAGTCCAAAAATCAAGTCTAAACGGTGTTGTTTTGCATTAGTGATGTTTTGGCTACATTTTGAGATGTTACTTAACTTTTTACTATCGAAGGTTTTGATAGAAACATGCATACATACATACATATATATATATAATTATAAATATGGCGAGAAACCCCTAAGGTTCTCTCTACAAAGTTCCATAATAATCGCTAAAATATGGCAATTTACAACTGCATTTATAGCGACTATCGCTATAAGTGAACTTTCAAATCCGAGTCTGATCTAAACTAAAGTCCATGCATAACCTATTTTCTTTGTTCAAAGCCTTCTCACAAGTCACACAAATCCATTCAAGTCAATTCCAAGTTCGTTCAAGTCATTATACATGGATCACATATGTCATTTACTTTTAAAGTAAGAATCGAACCCAATGTTTTAACATAAGTTAACAACAATTCAATCAACATAAACATAATCAAAAACAAACATATATGTGTTATATTTTCATTTAAAGTGATGTGTTAACTCACCTTTAACCCAACAATAACCTGGATCCAAGCTAACAAAGTCCAAACCCAAGCTAGCAACCTCCTTTCTTCCGCTTTCTCTTGCTTTTGCCTTGTTTTTGCTCCTTCCAACTTACTATAGCTCACGGCCTTCAAAGGTTAGGAGGTTTTAGCTTCATTCTTTATGTTTTGGTTAGTGGAAGGTATTCTATTATTATACTAAGCCTTGGGCAAAGTTTGAAGTGATTTGGAGTTGATTTGCAAGAATTTTGCTATAGGAATTTAGAGATGAAGCAGAAGAGAAGCCATGAATTTTCTAACTTAAGGCTTTATAATATTTGTAAATGGTTACTAAGGGTATGCCCTTGCTTATGTAGGCTTGTGCAAGCAGTTACTACCTTTTACTTCTCATGGAAGGTCATAAAGGAGCCACCTCCTCACTTGATAGCTTTATGTCACTTCTCTATTATGCTATTTACCATTGTACCCTCACCATGATAATATCTCTTATCCAATAGAAAATTCTAGAACGTTTCAAGCTTTACAAAGAGGATAATGTGGTAATTAGTTGTTAATTTGTTCATTTGATCATTAGACAAGTGCCAAAGAGTGTGAACAACTTATATCGATCGAAAAGCCGTTTACCGATAAATCGATTTTCGGTCACGTTATCAATTTTTCTTCAAAGAATATATTTTTGTAAAAAATTTCAAAAACAAGTATTTTATCATTATTCATCAATTAAATGGTGTCTAACAAGGTTATAAAATCATATTTATGACACTTAATTATTTTTCAAAATATTACAATATTCGAAGACAAAGTGTTCAAATTTCTGGGTTGCTACATTCTCCCAAACTTAGAATATTTCTTCCTCGAAATTCAAATAAGAACGATAATCCAAGGAGATGGAAGTACAAGATACATATATACATATATATATATAGCATACTTCTGAAACTATAAAAAATTAACTACAACTGAATGCATACTAAGCGACTCCACCTTAAACGGTGAGTACACTACAAAAGATATACGATACTAAGATAAAAAGGAATCCTAGTCTATAAACAACATTAACAAGAAATCTTGTCAACACCTCAAGGAAAAATTAGAAGTACAAGTGACTCCTTCGAAACCAGCTTTCGAATCGGTTGAGGTAATCTAAGACCTCTTCGAAACCACCTTTTGAATCGGTTGAGGTAATCTAAGGTTGTGACCTAATGGGATCTAAAGGGCTTTAATTGAGTCAGAGTGGTCCTACTCCTTCGAAAGGAACCCCTTTGATAGACATTTATATATGTACTCCATAGTCGAAACGATATGTAAGAAGTGAATCTGAATCTATGTATTGGAAAGTAACATGTATTTGTTTTATTGTTAATTTTCATGAATACAAGAGTTTAAGTATTACAAGAAAGTGAAATCCCCAATCTGATTTAGGAATTAGGGTTTACAAACTCAAGAAAGAATAAGTATAGAAAGAACGAATTTAGATCCCCCAAGAACATCCCTAGGGTCTTATTTATAGACATAGGTTAGGCCCTTTCGCATCAGTCCTTTCATCTTGATCGAAAGGGTGACTTGATGACATTTCTCCGCCGTTGAACTCATAACGCCTCTCTAACATTGCTTTCAAATTAGTATTGGGTACTTTTGACTCCATCGGAAGGTATATGAGCAGCTCTTATCTTGTTGTTGATGTGTTGGATAAGCAGTAAAGGATGTTCACACGTGTTCGAAAGGTGCACATCCAATGCTTGTGAAAGATGATAATGCTTTCTTTATTTAAGCTTTCGAAACACTTGAATCTTCCTTCCATCATTGGGTATCGAATTGGTTTGCACTCAACTTATATGCATTTTTTTTAGGCTTTCATCATTGTCAAAAGGTTATTTTCTTGGTTTTGAAAAAATTTAATAGTGGCAGAAGGATCATTGGAAAAGGTCAATTGTAATGGAGGAGGCTTCTTGGTGGGAAGAAGTTGGTTATAGATTTTGAAAGTAATCCCCTTGATTAATGCAGAACCTTTCTTCTGGTGCCTTCGAAGGGCGTTTTTAACACATGCGAAACCCCTTTATGCATGCGGAACAAACTGTTTTGGAAGGGATCAACTGAAGCGGAAGGGTAGTAATGTCCTCTTTAGTTCTCTTCGAAAGCCAGTAATTCATCTAATATTTGTTGAAGCATCCCTTCAACTCTTTCGAAAGGCCTTGCTGTAGCCATCATTCTTTAAGAAGCCTTCTTTTGTATTCTTTTAGGCTTCGATATGGTTGAAGTGATTTTTGATGATAACATTTTCCACCTCCAAGCAAAGGGATGCTTTTGACTTTTCATATCAACTGTTTCGACACCCGCAATTATTTCGGCACAAAGCTTTCCCGCCTTTTGATATCCCTGAATGAATCTTGGCCATTTATTTAAATCTGATCGAGTGGTCTTCCTTACATCTGCCTTTCTTATAAATTACGTTTTCTTCTTCCTCCTTTTCATTTACCTATAAATAAAAATCAGAATAAGAATAAGATATTTCAATCTCTCATTAAATTCATAATTTCATGAGATGTTACTTCAAATCTAAGGTGAGTATCCATTTTTCTATATTAAAAATAAAATTTTCATGTTCAATTTTGATTTCAAATTTTTAAAGTTTAATTTCATGTTATTGTTTTAAATTGATTCGAGTTTGTCGTTCGTGTAAGATGAATCTAAACTCAATCTCTATGCGGATTTGACTAATCTATGGCACCAATTAGGGTTCAAACTTGATTTTGAAAAATTTGGGTTTATTTGCCGCTATTGTATGCGGATTCAAACTTGACACCTATTCTTCCCGATTTTAATTTATCTTGGGGACTGTTAAAAGTTAAAAACTAATGTCCCTTACAGTTAATAGAATTAAGAATAGTATACTTTCTGTTATCATCGAAACCCTTAATCAACCTTTCAGTTAGTCAAAACTCCCAAAATATAGATAATCACATCTGTTTGTTATTATTCAATTTAGTGTTGACGCTTACGAATTTCAGTTATGCCCTTTTGAATTATTTGAAACCCATAATAGTTAATTGGGATGTAGCTATCATCACTTTTCCAAAATAAACATTGTTGAAACGTATCATTGTCCTTTCATTAGTGTTAATGCCACTTTATTTTAAGTCTTTTGACTTAATTAGGGTACGGCGTTTTGAAAATTTATACTTTCAAATTGATATTGTGTGGACAGCTAGATTTATTATAAATAGGGAAAAATCTATTGGTTTTGGCGTTGTCAAAGGGTAGGTCCAGGTGCATGTATGCCATATAATGAGGGATGTTGATCTTGGCTTCGGCACTGTTGAAAGCTTAATGACTCATACAATTCTAATTAATTTTGACCCCCTTTTGAAAGCTTGGAATCAAATGCCACAACGGGTATTTAAGCCATTGTAATAAGCTTTCGACACCTTTGAAAGGTGTTAGCAATAGGATAAATTATTATTTTGATGAAATCATATCACCTGGTAGGATCATGGGCATTAAAAGAACTTCTATGATATCTGAAAAGCATACAGTTTTGGAATTAGAATCTTCTCTAAAGAAGGTTGAAGTGATTTCAAGGCACTCTCTTATAACTTCTCAAGATGAAGTAGATGCGATCATAAATGACTTTGGGATTGAGGAGTTGAAGCTATCCCTCCTAGCGATAATGACACCATTCAAAATCCCCCTAAGGGATACTTTGCTTACAGTGCCATCCATATTTGGCATGGGGTATTTTTTCCATTTCCATAGTTCTTATTGAGATTTCTAAGTCATCTTGGCATTGCTTCTATCCAATTATCACCCAACATATATGCATACCTTATCTCCTTGGAGCTTATGGCCTTAGAGTCAGGAATTCCTTCTCTAAGTGCTGAAGTTCTTAACTGTATAGTAAGCCTTGTCAAACTTAGTTATCTAAATAGCCATATTTTCTAGGCTAACCTTTCAAAAAGTTAGTTTCAGAGGGAATAAATAAGTTTAAGGATTGAGAAATGCGGTTCTTCTACATCAAATGCTTCCTAACTATCAGTGGAGCCTTTTCTTCTCTTCATAAGTAGACCATTACCATTAGTACTATTAACTTGTTTACTTTTGCTGAATAATGTTTTCTTATTAGGCCCTGCTCCTAAGGATCTCAATGATAAAGGCAAGAGAATTGTAAAGTTGTTGATCGCTGCCTTAAATTGTATTGGGTATAGGCTTACATTGCCGACTCCTAGCAACCTCTAGAAACATTCCCTCATACCAGAAGGCCAGAGAATTCTTGGACAACCTCCTTTGGTCTAACATGCATCAAAAGTAAATGCTTCTTAGCTTTTGGCGACCCTAATAAATTTTCACCTTTGTCCCCAGTTTGTCCAAATCAACCTAGTAAACTTAAGTGTATCATTTAGATCTCGCCGTCGTGTTATTCTTTAGATTGTTTTGTTAATCTATGCTTTTTGGTTTTAATAGCTTCTCTTACAACTGAATTAACTACAAGCGATGTACTCCCTCCATCTTTAGAATTTGATGCTCTAGCTCTGACTTAAGCCATTGCTACATAAAGAATGATTGTGAAAGGAAATTAAGCGAAGCGACTACTGCAGGCTCTGCTTCTAAGAATGCCAAAATTGCTGATGTTTAGTTTTCTTCTACCTCAAAAGAGGGAGATTTTGTTTGTGCATGCAAAGCTTTAAAGGGTCTTGCCCTTGATCCCAGTTCTCCCATGGACGACTTACCTTCTATAACCGCTGACCAACCAAAAATGGTTCCTTCAAAGGACGACTTTATATCTCATACTATTGTACTCGATTCTGCAAGCATTATCGAGAAAATGCAGAAGGATTTGGGCACTTCAACACCTTCCCATGACCCGAATCCCTCTAGACGCTCATCACTAGTGCCTCCTAATGAATTTGAAAATGTCGTGTGGTCAATTATGGGCTCTCTATCATTTTCTTCTATTCATCCGCCTTCTTCTATACCGGATTCATCAAGTCAATTTTGATCTCTTATCGAACAACAACTTCTGGTATATTCCATATTGCTTGATTTTCTTATTACTATTTTTATACCGAATCCCGACCCTTGTTTTACTTTTCCTTTCAGATCTACAAAAGATGGTACTCTCAACAAGAATATGTTTCTAAGTCCTCTGCCGAGACGTCAAAGCTTAAAAAAGAAGTCTCAACCTTAAATAATCCTATCACTACCCTGACTCCTGCCAACTATAGCGTAGTGATGGAATAAGAAAGGTTGAGCACTTTTCCTGCTCAAGCAGAATCTATATTTTCTGATGAGAGGAAGGCTAGACAGATCCTAGCCAATGAAGCTTGGCTTTGAAAATGACTTTGAAAGAGTCCTAGGATGAAAAAGCTAGGGTTAATGCCAAATATGTTTCTCTTAAGAAGAAATGTTCTTCTCTTAAAAAGAATTAGAGAAGAAAAAGGATCTTTAGCCAAGGTTATCAAATCTATTTCTGATGCAAAACAAAAAGAGTCTTAATTTCTGAGCAATTGTCTGAATGATATTATTATAAATTCTAATGAAGATGCACTCATGTTAGCCTATTCCGATAACATTGAGAAGTGTCCGTATTTGAGATTTCCTTCTTTCGACCTATGCTAGTTAATAGATTTATGACTAAAATTAAGGAAATAGAGCAAGGGATTAGGGTCCCAGATAGAGAGGAAAATGATGCCACTTGGCTCCTATCTTTTGAAGTCCCTCATTTATAAGAAGATTCCAATTCAAAAGAGGAGGAAGACAAAGAGGGCAACGAAATATTAGTCGACGAGGATGATAATGACAACGACAATGATGATGATAACCCTAATGACAGTCAGGGTGTTGGCGGCAATGTGGGCGATCGTGATGATTCTCATGGAGGGGGTGATAGTGACATTTCTAGGGCTTTAGATAAAGTTAATCTTGATCCTACCACTTATGAAGCGGGTCAGATGGAATTCCCTTACTCCTCTGATCCCTCAAGAAAAGACGCCGATTTTGATGCTGGAGAGCAAAGAGGAAAGAAGCAGTCCTTATCGACTTCGATTCCAGTTTCTCAGATATGGAGTTCTTTATCAAAATGTCTTACTTCTATGATAACATTGGCTAATATTTACTATTTTATATAAGGAAGAAATCCATACACCTTTATAAGACAAAGCTTGAAAGGAAACATGAAGAAATAAATAGCCTATATAGGGAGTATGATAAGCAATTAAAAGATGACAATGCACTCTTTGACAAGCACTATAAGCTAAACAAAAGCACTGTAGTATTAGCATCTTTTACAGATAAAGAAGCGGCCCATTGATTAAAGAGGGAGCATCTTCATTATGGCAAGCTTTATGAAGAGAACAAAGAATTGATGACACTCTTTTGGATGTTAATTAAAGACAAAGATATCCAGTAGAATTTTTATATAAAGCTTATTGCAGACATCCAAATGTAGATTTCTCATACTTGGGTGATTTTAGTGGGGGTCTACTTAGATACTTACATAAGATATATTTTGACAAATACGGGTCTGATCCTCGCTCGAGGGGTTGTTGGAACTTACCATGGGTCAACTCAATTCCTCGCACATTGCCTCCACAAAAGCTTAAATATTATAAGGATAAGTTCATTTCTGAGTTATTGTAAAAAATCAATCTTGTATGAACCAGAAGAGAATTTGTAATTATGTAATTACATTGATCTATGGACTTTCTGTATTAGTTCTTTTTATGCTATTATATAGTAAATATCTCTCAAGCTGCCCTATACCAGGGATTACTTAGGCAAATATGTCAAATTAAAAAAAATATTATTTAGAAAAGGCCTCGCTTTTGAAATCCTCCAGATTGGCAAGATAATGCTTTCTTAGAGATCTACAAAAGCTTTACATGCAACATCCCCGACTTTACTTTGATTTTCTAAGCGAAGAAAAGGAAAAGCTCCTTAAGGAAATTCGAACATATATCACAAACTTAATTTGTGGCCGTGATAGACGTCTAGTCAGAGAATGGGATTGTAGCAAAAGTCCTCCAGTTGTTACCGTAGATGGATTTAATGCCACTTTTGAATTGACAATTTCTCTTTGGGCTAACTATTTAGATAAAGTTAAAAATGTTGTTTCTAGAATTTAAGTGTGATAGGGCAGAGCAGGTACTTGATTATAACATTGATATTATACCCTCTGTTTTATTTCTTCTTCAGCTGTAACCTCGACTATTATAACAAAAGAAATTTTTCTTTGGGTAATAATTTTTTTTGTTTGTTTGAATAGGAAATCCAGTTAGCGACTATATCACTCTCTTCAGATCCTTTATCACGTTTCACCAATCTTAGGGATAGACTGATTGTGGATCTTGAAAAGAGAAGACTATCTAAAGATCCTTTGCCTGCCAGACTTCAACATAATACTAAAGCACTGGAATGGCGTAGAGGATTTTTGCTTCAAAAGGCGATCACTAGAGACCTTAATTATCAAATCACTAGTGTCAAAGCAGATTCAAGAAGAAAGACGAGATGGTCTCTCAATTGAAATGTCAAATTAAATTAAATCCTTCGGTCGACTTTGATCATGAGATGTCAAAGCTTTTCCAACAGCTAAATGATTTGGAAATAAAACTAAAGGATAATCAAGCATAAAGTAAAGGTTATCATGGGAGGTACTATTCTAAATATTGATTTACCAATCTCTCCAATCACGCCAATTATAGGTAAATCAACAAGGTCTCATTCCTTAGCCATTCAAAACTTCCCTTCTACAACTAACCCTCCTCCAGCTTTGGATGAAAAAGTGGTGGGCGAATGGTGCTGAAAAGTCAAATTTGAAATGATGAAATATTTCAAAAATCAGCAAAAAGAAAGACACTTGAAACACATTAATGAGTACGCAACCAAAATTTAAAAACTCGAATTGGAAAGGTATCTTCATCAAAAGCGTACTGCTGATTTGGATAGGCAGAACAAGACTCTTAAAGGTGCAAACAAAGCTTTCAATCATGCACTGAAGACTTGTGTTGAGTCTATCGACGACGCTGACGAAATTCGGAAGAAGGAAAAGAAACTCAAAGAAATCCTTTATATAGCAATATTCCATATGTTGATCCTTTAACTGTTGAGATTTAGATAAGGTTGTACAAGATCTTTGAGGCACACACTTCTATTTTATAATATGAATTCTGAATTATTTTGTAGATTATATAATTATGTAAATACCACTTGGCTTGTTACCGTCATCTGTATTTGTACGGTCATTTCTGAATCTGCTTTTTGATAGCTGTGACTACGGTTTTTTCTATGTTTGTTGAATCATTTGGTTTTCCTCATTAATCTTGTTTTCCTACAAAGTATAAAGTAGACAACATTTCTTATCATTAGTTTGGAGTGTATGCAATAACATGTCTAGTAGTTTATCCATAATATTACTGGAGATAGAATTAGAATTTGTGATAAAAGAATTTCAAAATTCTAAATCTAGGAATAATGGAAGTTAATAGATCATTATCTGTAGATAATAAGTGATGAGAAATCCATAGTTGGGAATGATTGAAGATCAGAAATTTTTGTCCGGCAATAATAGAAATCCTGATATTCAACTTTGGTAATAATGAGAGAAGACCGGAAATTCAACTCTGGTCGGATTAATAGGAGACCAAAAACCTTATAATGGAGAACCAAAATTCTAAATCTGGCAGTAGAAGTTTAGAAATCTTCTTCTGGAAATAAATGATAGAAGACTAACAATAATTATCTGGTAATAATCAAAACCCAAAATTCATCATCTGGAAATAATTCATAGTAGGCCAAGAGTCCTCATTTGGGGATACATAATAGGAGCTCAGAAATCCTTTTTTGGAAATAATAGAAGACCCAAAACCCAGATTCTGGTGTTTACAAGTGTTATCTAAAATTTAAAAGTAGAAACCCTGAGACCTAGATCCACGTATTACTAAGATAGATCGAGAATTTAGTAGAAGAATAAAGTCCATAATAGAGGTCTTGAAATTAGTAATAGATGTCCTGAAATCATCTTTTGTAAATTAGCCGAAGGCTGTATGTGTAATTCGGGAATTATCGCTCGGAAATAAATATAGAAACTCTTCAAATAAAGGATGTTTAGAAATTCTCATCTGAGCCTTTTGTTCTGCACCTCTCTTTTAAAATTTTGGTTGTTTGCATCTTTTGCTTTTTGTCACCTTTCTAGTTCTTGATTATTTTAGCATGTGCCACCCTTTAGGCTTCGTATATTTCCGTTGTTTTATGGGCCACTTGTTAGGCTTGGACATCTTAGTCTGTTGTTGTTCGGTGCGCTTTGTTGGCTTATCTTCCAGCAGGATCAAAGGACTTACCCAACCTCCCTCCATCATGGGCTCCAACTAGGCCTTATAGGCGGGACCGAAGACTTGTTCGGTGCCTTGACTAGGCTTAGCATGGCCGGTTCTAGGGCTTACTCTGTCCTCCCTCTAGGAGGTGCTCCAGCCAGGCCTTATAGGCGGATCTAAAGGCTAGTCGATCGGTGCCTTGACCTAGACATAGCATGGCATATTCAAAGGCTTACTCCATTCTCCCTCCTAGGGGAACCTTGATTTGGCCATAGTGTGGTGCGAACAAGAGCTTGCAGAAACTTTAACCTGGCCATTGCGTGGCACAAATAAAGTATTACTCTAACCTCCATCTAAGTGGCGCTTTGACCTGGACATAATGGCGTGGACAAAGGCTTATGTCCATTTAAGGTAGTTTTCAAATCTAAGGAGCATCTTGCTCCCAACCATGTAGACTTTCTTATTTTAATGAGTCATTATTGAATTCATCTAAGATTTCTTTATACATCTACTGATCTTTCCTTGTCTAAAAAAGTTGATGATCATTCCTTCAAGAGCTCTACGTTGATTAGTTTCGTGTCCGTTTATCATATAATAATAATAGTACAGTCTTCCTTGATTTCTTTCATATTTAGGCTTTTTCTTTTTAGATGACCAGTATTAAAGTTCCTCCCTTGTTAATAAGTGGATGTTCTCGATTGACGCAGTTAAGTGGCAATCCTTAGCGAGTCTTAATTTGAAGCGTCTCTTTTGAGGCTGATTTCTAGACCTTTTGTTTCTTGATTCAAGAGCTTCACCCTCAATGACCAATTTCCGTTTTAAAATCTTTTGAAGCTCATATAGAGGTAATTGTTCATTTGTTACTCGATGCCATTTCAGAGCAAATGTACAGTAATCGACCATCATTCCTTCTACAAAGATAGTGGCTTTAGTATAGAATTGAATAGTCTTCCTCATTTGATCAAACAAGTTATCATTTCTACTTCTTGCTTCTCCTAAAGCAATGATGTGCGTTGGGCAAATGTGAAATGGGTTTAATCTCCAATCGTCCGGATCATAAGATTCATCTTTTTTCTTTTCCATGATTCTTAAAGACTCCAGTCTTAACATTTGTTCTTCGTATATCTTAGAATCATTAACAATTTCATGAGAAAATCCAACCAAGTGTGGCTCTGCAGATCCTTGCTTAGACTTTTTGATTTTGCCAAGCATCATATTGTTAGGTCTAAGGTTAGCATGGAATGAAATAGGGATAGGGGAAAAGTAATATTTGGAATTCAACAAATTCAATGGTTTGACCACTCCTTCTAGTTCCAAAAATGTTAACAAGAAATCTCGTCAACCCTCAAGGAAAAACTAGAAGTATGAGTAACCCTTTCGAAATTTGAATCGTTTGAGGTATTCTAAGACTTATTCGAAAACACCTTTTGAATCAAATGAGGTAATCTAAGGTTGTGACCTAATGGGAGCTAAAGGGCTTTAATTGAGTCGAAAGCTTCTTACTCCTCCAAAAGGAACCCTTTTGATAGGCATTGATGTATGTACTCCATAGCCGAAACCATATATAAGCAGTGAGTCAGAATCTATGTATTCAAAAGTACTATGGATTTTTTATTGATAATTTTCATGAATACAAAGGTTTAAGTATTACAAGAAATTGAAACCCTCAATTTGATTTAGGGTTTAGGGTTTACAAACTCAAGAAAAGAATAAATATAGAAAGAATGAATTCGTATCCCCCAAGCAACACCCTTAGGGTCTTATTTATAGGTGTAGGTTGTACCCTTTCGCGTCCTTTCGTCTTGATCGAAAGGGTGCCATAATGACCTTTCACCGTTGTTGAATTTAGAGCACCTCTCTAACATTGCTTTCGAATGAGACCTGGGTACTTTTAACTCCATCGGAAGGTATAGGAGCGACTCTTATCTTGATGTTGATGTTGATGTGTCGGATAAGTAGGAAAAGCAGGAAAGGATGTTCAAAGGTGTTCGAAAGGTACACATCCAATGCTTATGGAAGATGATATGCTTTCTTTGTTTAAACTTTCAAAACACTTGAACCTTCCTTCCATCATTTGGTATCGAATCGGTTTTCACTCTGCTTATATGCAGTTTTTGGAGGTTATCGACAATGTCAAAGGGTATTTTCTTGGTTTTGAAAGAATTTAATGGTGGCCGAAGGATCACTGCAAAAGGTCAATTGTAATGGAGGAGGCTTCTTGGTGGACAGAAGATGGTTGCGGAAGGTGGCTTTTGAAAGCAATCCCTTTGGTTAATGCAGAACCTTTCTTCTAAGCATTCGAAGGCCATTTTTAACACATATGAAACCCCTTTATGCATACGGAACCAACTGCTTTGGAAGGGATCAACTGAAGCGGAAGGGTAATCTTGTCCCCTTTAGTCTTTTAGAAGACCATTATTCATCTAATTTTTGTAGAAGCATCCATTCGACTCTTTTGGAAGGCCTTACTATTGCCGTTGTTCTTTAAGAAGCCTTCTTTCGTATTCTTTTAGGCTTCGATAGGGTTGAAGTGGTTTTTGATGATAACAAGGAACCGTAGATGGATCTCCTTCAAATTGCCATCCTTTTTCTTTGTACAATCCCAATCATCATCGCTCTATGGAACTTCTAATATTAACAAAGTAATGAGCACACAAATACTCAAATAGTATTCACAATTATTAGCAACCAATGGTCCTGGTTTGTTCAGGATCAAAACTCTCCCAACGTTCAAGGAAGATAAACAATCTACTAAGCGTACCTTACGCTCAACAACCTCATGTCATTACTTAGAAGATAATTCCTGCTACCTAATAGCAAATCAAAAAGTCATTTCCTAAAATCTTCATAAGTCAGCATACATTACAAAAATGCACTAAAGCCCGTATGATGTACATATATCATCCTTAAGCAATATCCGATCAAATCACTTATTAAACCATATAGATTTCACTTTCCAACTATTATAAATCACTTGACCTCTCTAGTGAGGACCTAATTTGGTTCTTGATTAGAAACCTTGGTTCTCCTTGCATAGCCATATACTATGATAGAAAACATCGAGATCATATCACGAATCCGTATCAAGTGTTCGTCGTCAAGAATCAAGTGAAAAATCCTTGTTTAGACCGATGTAAACTACCTCAAAAACATGTACTTGAATATTGAATCAACAACAGTCATGAAAATAAAACAATCTACGTACAACTTACATATTTATCCTATTGGTTTCTTAACTTACCAATTCCTTCTTAATCATATTCATTTATACAAATAATATGTCATTCAATACCAAAACCATTTATGAATCATTTATAAAACTAAACTTGAGGTTATCCAAATTTGTAAGTTAAGTTCATTCTCGTATAATACCCCGCTACATACGAAGAGTATATACCAAAACATCAAATTTGTTTTACCTAACAAGGATGATCAACTATTTGAACTTGTTTTAACTTATCATCTTCTCAATTCAGGTGTTATATAAACTCAACTTAGTATCTTCAAAAATAATTAACTACAAGTTTTATGACAGTTTGGAAGTTTTTGAATATTTATCATTGCCGAAAATCCTATTTCATTTTGACAAATGAAAATTACCAACCAACATATCATATCATGATGCATATACCATACTTTCCAAATGCATACGCTACACGTGCCCATGAAATAACTTAACAAGAGAACTTTAGAACTAAAAACCTGTTTTCATTCCAGTTATTTGAATAACATATACATAAAACTTTTGTATATCAAATCATATTCTGGGGATTAAATTCTGTTTTACCAAAACAACTTTATAGCATTCTGCGCTTAGAAAACCCAAAAATGAATGTCAATGATGCTACAGTCATCATCGAAATTACTTTCAACCAATAGAAGTGAGTTTAGTACGTCCAAACCATACTTTAGGTATTTAACCAAAATCATTCCAAAGCGTATCAAATACTTCATATAATAATACTAAGTATCATGATCTTAACCCTTTAAACCAATTTTCCAAATATTTAATTTCAAATAGTACTAATATTATTTTCTCCAAAATATTAAAAATATTATCAAAAACATCAAAATTTAAGTCCTTAAATTCTTTATTCAATCCTTTTCATTTATAAATCATATTTTTATAACCATAGTTATACAGAATCTTCTTTTGATATAAAATTATTTTCACAAATATTTATTTCCAAAATATTATATCTTTCACTTAGATTATTGTAAACATGGATTAATAAATTTTAACTTCTAACCCAACATTATCGCTAAATGTCTTTTAGTCAAACTATGAAACTTAATTGACAAGGTGTTTGTTTCAATATACCCATAATTACTATCTACCCACCTCATGATGTAGAACGGTAAAACCGCTCATAAACTAGTTGAGCACAAATCAATAACAAACAATATTAAATGTTACTAACATGCTGAGCATGACTAAACAATTAAGGTCATGGGTTATTAAATGAAGAGAAGTAATAATATCAAACCAAACATGAATATGTAAACCAAAAAGAAATAGTATATCCTCAAGAATCTGCTTCCCCTACTCAATTGCAAAAATAGCAAAAACCCTAGGCTACTCCCCACTCTTGAGCATAGGACAATCTCCCACAAAATGGCTAGCCTGATGGCAACCATAACAACCTTTTGCTCCAAACTACGCCTCAAGCTTTGGAAACTTCTCGATTGTTGCTTCCACTATTTGCACTCTAGCCACCCGCTCTTCTTTCCTCGATTTACAACCCCAACCAAAGTGTCCCTTCTACCTACACTTACACTAAACTATACTAGAAATATATCTCAGATGCTAGAACTTCCGCTTGTTGTCCCCAATTGGCGTAGAAGTAGACGACTTTGGAGTTAAGCTCTCAAACCTCAAAGTCATGTTCACTAAACCAAAAAAAGATCCCATGACATGATTAGTCATATCCTATTGGAACTCAGGGCACATACCCGTAATGAACGTCATATTCTTCTTTACTAGCATATCAACCAATCCTAAACCGAACTAAGATAATGCAATGAACTAATTCTCATACTTTGCCACAGTCATGGCCCCCTGCTTTAAATCCAAGATGCTCCTATATAACAGTGTCTTTTCAGCTTTCGAAACAAACTTCATCTCAAACTCATTTTTAAATTGGGCCTTACAGAAGTCATTCTCTTGGACATCTTACAGTGATAGAACTCCACAAATCCATGGCTACATCTGCAAGATTACGTGACACCAACCTACGCTTCATTGCATCATGTAGCTCCATATCTCCAAATATCTGATCATACAATTTGATCCAAGACTGGACTTCTATGATCATCACCGTAACACCAAATTTCTTACCTCCAAACCTCTCATAATCACGGTGGAGTGAGGCAAAACTCATCTGAGGCCTAACCTGCACGATCTCCTTTATGACATTCACCCTTAGTCCCCCAACTGGAGTAACATTTCTCGATGCTCTATTCACACCATTTGTGATGGTACCACCTCGAGCACCTCTACCTCTACCTCCTTGAGCATTGACGACTCTAGTACTCATAGTTCTTATTGCCTATTCAAAACAAAAAATTTTAGGACATGAAAAGATAGAGTTATTCAAGGGAAAGACACTAGGAGAGGATTATGAAGAAAGGGATGTTCCTAAAGAATATTTAAAAGTCAAGTTTTCAAAATATAAGTATGCTCTTGTATGTATAATACACTAGACTCATTCTAGAGTGACACTTACCCTATCTCTAATGAGCCATAACCAACTAAAGCCAAGGTGTTCGCGCAACCTGGTTCTAATATCAAATGTAATGATCCGACTATTCACCCCTCTGAGGCAGTGACTACAAATGGTAACCCCCTTCCTCCCTTTACAGTTAGCCTCTTGAATTTATACAACTAACCCGTAAAGGGACGTGGGGTAAGAGACAAAGCTTCATCACAGGTGATGTGCACGTAAATGTGCATATTTTTACCACCATATTTATTCTATTTAAATTAAATAAATGATCATATTGGGTATTTTAACTTGTTTTAACCAAAATTCATATTAATTCCAAATTTTCACATATTCATCTTCATATAAGGGCAAAATGGCCATTTGTGCGCGTATATTAATTTGAAAGAATTTAATTGGAAATTTCTATAATATTTTGTAGGAATTTAGCTTCTCATATTAGTGGGTTCATGAAGAAACATGCATGCACAAAATGGATATAAAGGAATGAAGATGGAAATAATTCAAAGTGAAGATCATGGAGGACCCCACCTACCCACCTACCTTAATGTACAAATTAAAGGCTAATGCACATGCTTTTGGACTTAATGGCTTCATGTACACTTAATGGGGGATTAAGACATGTTAATGATTACTTGGCCTCCACACTTCCTAAGGGGCATTTTGGGCATTCCCCAAAAAGTGAATTAGGGTTTTAAAACTTGTATATATACCCCTTATGTTTCATGTAGCCATCTTCCTCTTAGTTAGTTAGTTTAGAAAATAAATCAAAGCTCTCTTTCTTTCCATGGCTACTTAGCCATTTCTTCTCTTATGTAATTCTTTTTTTTTATGCAATGTTATTTAGTGTTTCCTTTTAATTACATGTTCATTTTCTTTTCTTGTTTATTTTCTTTCATGTTCTAGTATAGATCTCTTTTATTTTATGCAAGTAGAATAATTTTTCTTTTCATTTTGCTCTCTTTCTCTCTTCTTGTTTAATGTTGTTTTCTACATTTGTTCATATGATAACAAATATGAGAGCTTAATCCCTTCAATTTAGGGGTAATGAAGCTTTCTAGTATGCAGATCCAACATTTTGATGTTTATGCTCTCTTTTTGTGCTTAATAAGAATGATTGAAGTGGTTTAATGATGTTGTTTAGCTTTGAATTTGATAGTCTATGTTGTTCATAACAAATAGACTATACTTAAACAAACAAAACACAAATTGCCTCTTCATTTACATATGATTATGGTAAATAAGTGATTGTTGAAATTAAAATTTGATGGCTTATATTTCTAATTAATAGTTAATAGGTCATGCTTAAAATAGATTTTTCTTTCAACTTTGTTGTCATATTTTATGAGATTTAAAAGTGTATTAGTGGTTGTGTTATAGTTTGATGGTTTATATTGAGCTAATTAATAGCACAAATATACCATACTTATGATAAGCACATCAACTAATTAAACTAATGAAAAGAAAAGAGAGATCATAACTTCATTTTGTTGATTTATATGATCTAGATAGTGGATTTATCTCTAAATTGTTCTTTTGACTCTCATATTTTTATCATTTTCTTTTGCTAGTTTTTGTTAGTTTCTTACATTTTTATCTAATCACACTTTCGTCTTTAGTTAATTTGATTGAATAGAATTTTAAAATCATCAGTTCCCTGCGGATCGACCCGTATTCGCCGCGTGCTACATTCGTACACCGTGCGCTTGCGGTTATTTGTAGTCTAAATTCGTTTGACGGTTTTCTAAACCGATAGAATTTCAGTCGACGAACAAGTTTTTGGCGCCGTTGCCGGGGAACGAACCCGGGTCACCCGCGTGACAGGCGGGAATACTCACCACTATACTACAAGTTTCCTTTCAAAAAAAATTATTGTATATATCTTAGTTTTTAATTTTCAGGTTGCCAAAGCAGGAAATAAAGGAAGAATAACTTGCTGAAAATTGCTTCCTTAGCTAGCCTAAATAAATTGCTCTGCTTGTTAAAAAAATTCTGCTTTCATTTCTAGTTTTATTTGAATTGAATTGTTGGTTTCTTGCATTTGCATTTTAAAAAAATAAAAAAATTCATTTGTTGTTGCATTGTTAATACACGTTTAGTTTCTGTTCTGCATTTCATCCTAGATTTTGATTAATAAAAACAGTTAGACATCGACAACACTTAATTGTATATCGACAATTTGTCTTCTTTGAACAATTTAATTTCTTGGTGTCTAGGCTACGGCAGAGTAATAACCATTTATAAATATTACGGTGATTCGTAAATATTATAGTGGTTGTTCCTCTGAAGGTACTTAAACATTCGGCTGCATTGCTACGGTGATTCGTGGTGCAACGATAAATCCTGCCCGTTACCTGGCTGAGAACTATCTTGTTTATTTAAGACAGTTTGTGATTATACAATTTTGGGTTAACTTAGGATAAATCATTTGTAATTAGACCCCTGCATTCATTTAGTTGCATTAGTTCATTCATATTTAATAAAAAACAAAAAAATTCAAAATTTAAAATATTGTAAATATTCCTTTTCTCTTGAAATTTTTTTTCTTTGAGATTTCAAAAAAAAATCCAAAAAAAATTAGAAAAACCAAAATTCGAAAAAAAAATTGAAAAATAAAAAAAAAACAAAAATCGATTTCCCTTTTCAAAAATAAATTTTCTTTGTAAATATTTTTCATTTATAAAAAAAAGCCAAAAAAAAACATTCTTGAAAATGTCTGAATATCCATATCCACTTGAATTTTACAATAGTTGTGAAAATCAATATAATCCATATGATTTCAGTCCAAATTTGTATGGATATTTTAACAACAACTACTTTGTAAATAATTAAAATTTCGAACAACAAAATTTTCAAAACGATGACCAACGTTCGACTCTTGAAAACAGCATTGAAATGATTTCATCTTTACTCGAACTTTCTACACGACAAAATTAAGAGATAAATGATTTATGTAATTCTGATTTGTGTAATAACTCGAGTCAAGGATTTCAAAATTTGAATTCAATTCAAAATTCAAACGATTACGAGTATAACCCATGCCAATCTAATTTCGAACTCCAAAATGAATTCCAAACTCAACATGAAAATGGGAACAACTTTTCAAACGAATTTGGCAATGTGAATAATCTTAACCATGTTACGAGTGAAATTTTTTGTTCTCAACAAATCCAAATCGAAAATTCTCAATTTAATAACTATAAATTGGATTTTGTTGAACAAATGAATGAAATTTACGATGATCACACAGATTTGTTGTTTGAAACTTATGTGAAACAACGTGAACAACAAAATCAAATCTCAACGTGTGATGAGTCAAGTGATAATCCACCTTTTACCCAAATCGACGATTTTCAAATAACAACTTTTGAATTTGATAATGACAATCTTAATCAAGTTGTTGAAAATACGGTATTGAGTTGGATTTCAATTCTTTTGAGGGTGCGAAATTCGATTTAAACTTCGATCTTCCTTTTTCTGAAAATTTGAATACGACAACTTTGAATTTTAAACTCGATTTACACGATGAAGTTGTTGATAATCCAACAAAGGAAGTCAAATTTAACGAACATGAGTTTTATGGACTTTTTGAAAACGAGTTGTTGAATTCTAAAGGGGAAGATTTACATCACCATTTTGATTTTGAAATCAATAATTTTGAAGAATTTTTCAATGACAAACTTGAATTTCAATTTGGTAAAAATAAACTTGAATTTCAATCACTTGTTTTATCTGCCCCAAAAATCATCGAAAACAAAACAACTCACTCAATTTTCAATAAAACGACATTCGTTTTTCCAAAGCAACATTCAACTTCAAAATCTTTTATGGATTGGTTTTTCGAGCTTAAGTTGTGTCTCGTATACTCGACGAGACAAATGAATCGGTTTTTGGAAGACCGTTTCATTTACTTTTTGACAATATACTTTCTGATCTCGTGTAAATACCGTTCGTTTTCATGTAAATAATAATAAACATCCCTTTCACTTGGGTTGACTGTGGGGACACAGTCAAAATCAAGTGTGGGGGGAGACTCGTCTTTATTTTTTTTTGGTTTATTTTTGCTTTAAAATCACAAAAACAAAAAAAACCCAAAAACAAATTTTCTTTTGATTTATTTTTAAAAGAAACACTATAAGATAAATATATCGCTTTGGTTTATTAAATTGAAATTTTCGGAAATTTATTTGTCTAAACAAAAATAAAAATGAAATTTGATTACAAATAATAATGGTTTAACTAGTATATAGGAAGATTCATACGTGTTAATTATGAAGTATATCCTAATTGAAAATCTTTGTTTTAAAAAGTGGTTGATTTAAAGTAAAGGATATAACATTTTTTTTGTCTTCTTAGTTAAATGGTGCTAAGATGATTTTGCAAAACTCTCTCTCTCTCTTAAAAAAATATATAATAAAATAAAAACAAAAAAAATAATAACATCCAAGTATTCACTCTCATTTAAAAGTCCTCACGGTTATGCATGGGTGAATTACTTGGAATCTTTGATTATGTGCTTTCATACTCATTTAAAAGTCCACACGGTTATGCATGTATGGAACACATGTTAAAAAAAAAGACTTGATAAAAACCACCTACGGTCAATAGGTGTATGCACGAAAGTGTGTACACTCGCCATGCTTTATACTCCCCTCACATAAACCCGAAAGGCAGTGCATGAGTGGTATATCTGGCCTCAGTTTACCTGAGCTAGCTGTGTAATTTTTCTTGCAAATAATGAGAGAGCAAGCAATTGAAATCCTAGCACTATTTTTACTTATTTGATTTGATATTGAAAAGAAATGAAAATACCACTTTGATAAACTTTGATATTCAACTAAGGATCCATTTTATAATTACACTTTGTTATCAACCGAAACAACAAGTTAAACTATTGTCCATTTGTTATGATAACTTGATTTTTGTTGGAAATTTTGACGAGTAAATGACATAAATTTTCAAGATAATAACCAAAACCTATATTTAACTTATTCGTGTCAATTTAAAAATAAATTCTTAATTTTGTAAATATTTCGGAAACTTGCATTCATCTCTTTGTAAATAAATCTTGCATTTTATAAATATTTTCATCCCGCATTTGGATTTTGTAGGTAATATCCGCTGAAAACCCTCACGAGACAAAACTCGTCCTACTGGGGACACCCAGAGGTTTAACGGCTTGTTGCATACGCTCAATGCAATCGTGCTCCCTACGAAAACGGATTTATCTTAGTTTTTCTTTATTCGAGGACGAATAAAAAGATAAGTGTGGGGGTATTTAATGTGCACGTAAATATGCATATTTTTACCACCATATTTATTCTATTTAAAATAAATAAATGATCATATTGGGTATTTTAACTTGTTTTAACCAAAATTCATATTAATTCCAAATTTTCACATATTCATCTTCATATAAGGGAAAAATGGCCATTTGTGCGCGTATATTAATTTGAAAGAATTTAATTGGAAATTTCTATAATATTTTGTAGGAATTTAGCTTCTCATATTAGTGGGTTCATGAAGAAACATGCATGCACAAAATGGATATAAAGGAATGAAGATGGAAATAATTCAAAGTGAAGATCATGGAGGACCCTACCTACCCACCTACCTTAATGTACAAATTAAAGGCTAATGCACATGCTTTTGGACTTAATGGCTTCATGTACACTTAATGGGGGATTAAGACATGTTAATGATTACTTGGCCTCCACACTTCCTAAGGGGCATTTTGGGCATTCCCCAAAAAGTGAATTAGGGTTTTAAAACTTGTATATATACCCCTTATGTTTCATGTAGCCATTTTCCTCTTAGTTAGTTAGTTTTAGTTTAGAAAATAAATCAAAGCTCTCTTTCTTTCCATGGCTACTTAGCCATTTCTTCTCTTATGTAATTCTTTTTTTTTATGCAATGTTATTTAGTATTTCCTTTTAATTACATGTTCATTTTCTTTTCTTGTTTATTTTCTTTCATGTTCTAGTATAGATCTCTTTTATTTTATGCAAGTAGAATAATTTTTCTTTTCATTTTGCTCTCTTTCTCTCTTCTTGTTTAATGTTGTTTTCTACATTTGTTCATATGATAACAAATATGAGAGCTTAATCCCTTCAATTTAGGGGTAATGAAGCTTTCTAGTATGTAGATCCAACATTTTGATGTTTATGCTCTCCTTTTGTGCTTAATAAGAATGATTGAAGTGGTTTAATGATGTTGTTTAGCTTTGAATTTGATAGTCTATGTTGTTCATAACAAATAGACTTTACTTAAACAAACAAAACACAAATTGCCTCTTCATTTACATATGATTATGGCAAAGAAGTGATTGTTGAAATTAAAATTTGATGGCTTATATTTCTAATTAATAGTTAATAGGTCATGCTTAAAATAGATTTTGCTTTCAACTTTGTTGTCATCTTTTATGAGATTTAAAAGTGTATTAGTGGTTGTGTTATAGTTTGATGGTTTATATTAAGCTAATTAATAGCACAAATATACCATACTTATGATAAGCACATCAACTAATTACACTAATGAAAAGAAAAGAGAGATCATAACTTCATTTTGTTGATTTATATGATCTAGAGAGTGGATTTATCTCTAAATTGTTCTTTTGACTCTCATATTTCTATCATTTTCTTTTGCTAGTTTTTGTTAGTTTCTTACATTTTTATCTAATCACACTTTCAACTTTGGTTAATTTGATTGAATAGAATTTTAAAATCATCAATTCCCTGCGGATCGACCTGTATTCGCCGCGTGCTACATTCGTACACCGTGCGCTTGCGGTTATTTGTAATCTAAATTCGTTTGACGGTTTTCTAAACCGATAGAATTTCCGTCGACGAACAACAGGTTTACCAATGAGAGAACCCTTATCATGCTCATAAGGCATATGAAGGAAAAATAATATATAATATTAAGGGAATAATGCAAAGGGTTACTATGAATACAAAAATAATAGAGTTACTAAAATTTTAGTACTATCATTAGCCTAGATAGTTATAACAATATGTCCTCACATATGCTGATGTATACCATATAGAAATGCAGTGGAAATAAGATAATTTGGAAGATAATCATATGGCTCTTCTCAATATGCTCCAAGCGCCCAAAGCTAAATTTGGAAACATATATGGGGCCGGCCTGAGTATTATAAGGAAATAACACATGGATCAGGTTAGTAAACCAGCGTGAGAAACTCAAGAAATACATAACAAGTAGAAGTAACCAATGAAACCACGCTGTTTCCCATAATGATTTTCCCCTAAAGAAACCAACCTTTCATTAGGTTTAACAAATAGTGATATGGTGAATAATGCCTAGAGTGTAGAACATAAATCATATCAAATAGCTTATATGTGAACGCCACAATAATAATAGATATACAATCAATACTGCTAAGGAATTTTTGAATAGCGAATTTCCACTAAGATCTCCTCAGATCAAGCCAAATCCAAACTCCTGCACAAGGATCGGGGATATCCTTCTGAGCAATGTGCATCTCTTGGAAATGTACTATAGGAAATGCATAACTGGCCCATGCCTAGACAATTGTGGTTCCAAATACATCGGTCCTTCGTGCACGTCCGTAAGTAATACTAGATGTAGTGCATGCACTCTTAGGATTGCTAAAATGCTACGTTCCCTTTGGCAATGGATCTCTTACTCGAGTCTTCATCACTCGAACAGAACATGAATCCCCAAATGGATTCCTATATATCGAACAGATGATGAATTGCTATATGAATTCGAGCATCTCGAACAAATCTTGAATCTCCACCTAGGCACCTTGCATAAGTCCTTCGACGAATGCTGATGCTACCTCCCTCTTGGAATACTCCTCAAGATAGACAATCCCATACAATAACATCATTTGAAATGTTAACGCTGACCTCTCCTTTGGACTTAACCTCAGGATTGATAGTTCAACTCTGTAACATTTCAGTTCATAACTTCTTAAAAAACATATAACTTGTGTACTAGTTTTGAAGTGGTATTCGATACATAAAACACTTACCGATCTTGGTTGCTTGAAAACTAATTCGATGAATTTTCGACTAACTCAATTCCGATTCTTTCAAAAGTAAGCGAAAGTTATAGTGTTTCATACGCTCGCTCCTCCTCGAGGGTTATCATTTATATAAAATCGGAATGCCTTTCGATAACTATTTAAGTTAAATTTGGTCAAGTTTGATAATCAAGTAATCGATTATTTAGTCAAAACAATTGCTTACACAATCATGATTCATACACTTAACTCATTAACAACAATCCAACTTAACTATTTCCTCGTCCAAGAGTGAAGCTAGGTAAGTTTAAGCACTGGTTGCGTTATGCCTTGCCTAGGCACTTCATCTTTAATCTCACAAATATATAAGTCTACTTCGTCGGCTTTTAGTATTAAGTATAATATTAATGATGTCCACAAGTAAGAAGAAACAACATGATTAACATGTTTCCAACATACTATTCCACGATCAAGAGGGAAGCTTGGTATGTTAGAGCTCTATTGCTCCATCCCTACATAACATTAATCTAAAATCTCCCAAATGGATAATCCTTACTTCGTCCACTCTTAGTGTCAAATATAGTCAATTACTTTTCAAACAAGTAATCAAACAATTAACCATTTGTCTATTTAGAAATTATATTCACTTTCTAAATCTTTTGTTTAGACCTTTAAAATGCTTAAAAATACATATAAGAGGTTTTAAAAAATTTATCCAAAATATTACTTGAAAATAACAACTTTGCAAAATCCCTTAAAACTTGAAAAGATATGTTTTCAACAAAATATCTTTTCTTCAAAAAATCACAACTAATTATTAGAAATTCATAAATATCTCAAACCATTTTTGAAGTACTCTAATATGAGCGAGTAAACACTTTGAAAAAGAATGAAACAAAATACAAAAATTACATATATTTTCAAACCTTTTAAGTCAAAAAATAAGTCTAAACAGTGTAGTTTTGCGCTAGTAATGTTTTGGCCATTTTTTAAGATGTTACTTAACTTTTTATTGTTCAAGCTATTGACAGCAACAAACATGTATATAATAAATTATAAATATGCGGGAAACCCCAAAGGATCACTCTACAAAGTTCTATAGCAATCATAAAAAATAAACCAATTCACAACTTCATCTATAGCGACTATCACTATAACTGCACTTTCAAATCCAAGTCCGATCTAAACCAAGTTCTATCTATGAGCTATGTACTTTGTTCAAGGTTTTGTCACAAGTCAAACAAGTTCATTCACGTCCATTCCAAGTTCATTTAAGCCCATATATATGGATCACATATGCCACTTACTTTTAGAGTAAGAATCCGACCCAATGTTTTGACATAAGTTAACAACAATTCAATCAACGTAAACACAATCAAACAAATATATATATATATATATATATATATATTATATCTGTGTTATATTTTCATGAAATGGGAGGTGTTTGTTTACATTTAACCCAACGACAACCAAGATCCAAGCTAATAAAGTCCCAACCCAAGCTAGCAACCTCTTTCCTTCCTTTTTCTCTTGCTTTTGCTCCTCCACCCCCACTATAGCTCACAGCCTTCTCATAATTTTTTTGATAAAGAGATTATTCATTTTAAAATGAATGTAAAGTAGAGAGTCATGTTAGACTTGACGATTTTCCTATCTCATAAATTAGGAAGTTCTTTTTTTAATTTTTTTAAAAGGTGATAAATGGAAATGAAACTTGATTAAAGTAATGTAGAAGCCATTTATGTAAGAAGAAGATAAATAGAGGCAATATTGAGATTTGGTTAGAAATAACATTAGGAATTTATATAAAATGTGATCAATAATCTATTTAGAGATAATATAGGGGAGAAGGGATAGGAAAATTATAGGATGAAAGTTTACCTAGCCTACTCAACTTTCAATTGTTTAAAGTTATGAAAGATGCTTGAATTAAAAGACCGACTTTTAAAGGAGTAAATCTTTAGTATTGAAAGTTTTTGAAAGAGGAAAATTATTTTGCTCCACTTTGGAATTAAGCAATCATTCTTGAATTTTGTAATTTAATAATAGTTTGGTTTAATAATTGATTTTTTGAATGCTTTAGGGTAAAAATCCTACTTTTAAAGAAGTAAGTCCTTAAGGTTAAAGTCTTTAAGAACGTACATTGCTTTGCTAAGTAATTTTTTAATTTTTTATGAATTTTGCGTTTAGATTAAAATAGCAAAGGTTTTGAAAATTGAGTTTGGATACTATTGAGAAATTGGGTTCAAATTTTTATAGAAGGTTTTGTTCGAGTGTTTAATAAAAATGGAATGATATATAGAATAAAATAAAACATGTTGTTTTAACGCTCTTGGGAATTCGATTCTTCAAGATTATTTGTATATTGGAAATCAATTTGGAAAATAAGTTTAAAAGTTTTATTTTGAAATGTGGAAATTTCAAAATTCCAAATGCCACATACTAGAGTAATGGGGATTTCTATGATAAATATTTTGAATTAGGTATTTCATGACTATGAAATTTTAGTTTTATAGATGGTGAGGACTAAATATTTTTTTTTACATGGAGTAGATATGGATCACTACCTAATTAAGATAGGATAAAGGCTTTAGGATGTTAATAAAATAGGAATAGTATGTACAACTTGATTTGAAAATTTGAAATCAATCCAAAATATTTATTATTGTAAAATGCTAATAAAGTTGTAAAGGTATTCCAGATCTATAGTTGAGTTGTAAATTATGTTGCCCTAGTTAACTTAGAATGTGAATTTCTATGTTTTTATTTATTTATAATGGGTTATGTGTAATTAGTTATCTTGTTCCAAAATATGTATAAAAGCACGTCGTTTGCATTAATAAGGGATATACCAAAAAGAGAAGGAGATGTGTAAGATATGAATATTCTTTTCTGTAGTTTACACAGTCTATTTCAATAAAAGAAAAGAAATAATTCCTTTTAATTTCAAATGAAGCAAAGATCCCTCTTTTTGTTGATTTATGGAATGTTATAATGGTAGTCCTTTTTGGAAAGGGTGCTCTAATAAATTAAAATGTGGAAAGTAATGTTCCAGTTTGGAATTAATAGTTAGAATTAGATATAATTATATGCAAACGTATAATCGCGTTCAATGTTCAAAAATAAAAATACATAAATAAAGTAATTTACAATAGTATTCATATTAGTTATTGAGGACATAATAATTATAGCACTGGGATTTATGAACATTATTTATAGATTTAATGGGCAATAAATTTTTAATTAATAGGGAATTAAAAGGAATTAAATGAGGACTGGTTAAGGAATTTAATATGATATTTTATGGAGGAATTGAATAGGCGTAGTAAGTGTATTTTCAAAATGGTAATTAGATGGAAAAAGGATTAAACGTGGATTGATTAGAGATTATTAATTTTGACATTAATGAAAAACTATTACGGGTGATGGACATTAGAAACTGAGAAGGGGAACTAAAAAAAGGTGGATGATGGTGGAATGATAGTCTAAGAACGACATTCTTAATTTAGTAAGGAGTATTAAGATGCTAACATCATTAATCCAAGTTGATGATAAATGATAACTTCTAGCAAAATTATGTTTCCGAGTTTTTGGGTTATAATCGCTAGTTATCTCCTTTAGTTTATTGTAAAAGCATATGATACAATATGAGATATGTTCCCGTTTTATCAATGGGTTGATTTTATGGATGATGGGATTAGACTATTTGATAAATACATATGTATTGAGGAATAGCTTAAATAAGTTAATTTCTTAATGGCACTTAACTAGTGATAAAGTATAGGAAAGAGTAGAAGTTAATAAAGAAATTAGGCAAGTAACTTAGGAAAATTAAAGTTTAGCTCGTAGAATGTCACCATTCAAGCATGACTATTCACCACAAATGAGATAAGTTATATAAGATTACAAAGAAAATTTTCTATCAGTCAAGGATGAAGAGATAGTAGCTGCATTTGTTTCTAGACGTTTGACGTGCGAATAAGACCAAGCAAGGAATATCCAGAGGATTGTTATTACCATTGTAGAATCCAATTTGAAAATGGGAGCTTACATCGATGGACTTTATAGATGGGCTGCTAGGATTAAAAAGGGCAATGATGTTATAGGCTCACTAAAAAGCGCTCATTTTATTTCCATTAGTAGTATTTGGACCGCAACATCGCTAACACAGAATTATATCAGGGAGGTTGTTTGACTTCATGGGCTTTCGCTTAGCATCGATAATGATTAGGACCGCTTAGTTACTGGCGAATTTTTGAGTAGTTTGCTGTTAGCTTTAGGAACTTCATCAAATCTTAACACTGCTTACCACCCACAGATTGATGGAAAAACTGAAAGGTTGAATATGATTTTGGAGGACTTGTTAAGAGCTTACGTTAGGGACTTTGGAGGACATTTGGAGCAACACTTACCTTTAGTAGGATTCACGTATAATAATAGTCACCAAGCGATGATTGTTATGGCAACCAACGAAGCGCTTTATGGGAGGCCATGAAAATTGCCAAATTGTCGGTAGGGAACCACCAAAAAACTCTACTTGGACCATATTTAATTCACACCACTTCAATAAAGGTAGGGTTGATTAGGTAGCCTATGAAGCCCATGCAAGATTGCCAAAAATCCTTTCCGAACAAGTGAAGAAACGAATTAGAGTCTAAAGTTGGGGACATAGTGTTCATTATGGTTTCCTCTCTCAAAAAAGTTGTAAGGTTTGGAATGTTGGGAAGTTGGAACCAAGGTTTGTTGGCCTTTTCCAATATTGAAAAGAATGGGTATAATTGATTATCGTGAGGAGCTATCATATTAGTTGGCAGGAACCCACAATGTTTTTCATGTTTCGCACTTAAGAATATGCCATCGTAGCACAACCACTTTGGTTTGTAACATCCTTAAAATTGAATAGAAATTTAGATGGAAATTTTATAAGGAAATTAAACTAAAATAAAACAAGAACTAAAAAGCAAATTTTCACAAATGCTCGAGTTAAGCTATGAAACTTGCACCATTGAGACAGAAGTGATTTTCCAGATAATTTTCGTACATAACACTTCGAAATTCGTGTAAGTATAAAGAATTTACAAGCATTAGACTGAATTAAAAAGTTGAAAATTTTCAAAGTCACCGGTCGAACCAAGGGTTTTCAATGTCGACGGGTAGCGGTTGACCATGATATGGGGGATGTGACGACCTGAAAATTTTAACATTTGAAATTGAAATATTTAGATGATTATAAATATTTGGAAGTTATTTTAAACTTGAATTTCAAGTATAACTATGGGTTTGGCAATTTAATTTATTGAAATTAATTTATTGAAGTTAGGTAAATATTTGAATCCTCAGTTTTAAGCCAGTTAAAAAATATTTCAAAGGCTTAGGAAATTTATATTGATAATACGAAAGATAATGGAAGTGTTAAAATGGAAATTAAAAGTGTTTTGATCAGTTTTGAAATTTTATTGTTTAAATCGATATTTAAAAATAGCCTTCCGAGTCACAGTCTCGGAATTCAATGAAACCATTTCCATTGGATCCGCAATATTGTATTATTATCGGATTTTAATTTTTGTAGTGTTTGGAGTGATCAATTGGCCGTACGATAAGCAAACCCGTTGAAAATTAAATCAAAAATTCGATGTAAAGCTGGGTCCAAAAATCTATCTTCTCAATATGAATGAATTGGGACTTAGAACCTTTTCCATTGCATTCGAAATAAGGGTATAACCTTATGAATGCCTGGTGGCACGCATCGATCGAAGATCGAGATTTTGAATTTCGAAAACTGAGACGATTTAAATTTGAATTTAAATTTTGAATATAAATAATATATATAAATATTTTAGCAAACTGACACGTTGTGGAAAATTCAAACACTTGGCTTCCATTTTCTGCCTTTTTTACACGCGTTCATTAAAAAGAAATTCGAGCTAGTAAAATAAAAAAATAAACAACGAAAAAATCAAAACCATCTTCGTTCAAATGAAAAAAATATACTGAGCTTGAAAACGAAATTCATAGCCGCGATTACAACAAAAAAATTCCAAATTGAATTCGTTGTCCGATGATCAAGCTTTGAAATCTGCAAAAGAAACTGGATCTCTTACCTCTCGAATTGCTCACTTAGGAAGGTCGCGATTTCCAGACTCACGCGCCTTCGTATTATCGATGAGATGGTTTAAGTAAGCGTCGCCGCAGCAGAAGGCTAGGCAGGAGGAGGCTCGGCGAGTGCGGCACCGATCTAGGTCGATGGCTCCCGACTTCAGCATAAGCTCGATGGTGCGACGTCAGGGTGGGGCGCGTTTGTGACAGCAGCCAGAAGGGGCACGATCGAGAGTTCTTGATGTCGAAGCTCGGACTCGAGCGGGTGGAGAAGCAACTCGAGGCCATGACTAGAAATCAAGGCTTGGGGATAGGTCACATTCGCTTGGATGATAGCAGTCACAGATCGATCAACACAAGGTTGAAGCGAGTTATGGTAATTCCTTAAGCCTGTTTCTGGGATTGAGTTTTTGTTAATTCAATATTGTTTATAGGAAGGCATGCTAAACAATTTTGTTCTTAATTTAACACACACACACACATATACATACAGAATAATCATAATATTAAAGTAAGTTTTTATTAAAAAACAGTGATTTAAAGATTTAAATATATAAGTGTATATATACAGGAAGATTAACTGCTGTTGTTATATGAAAAAAAGTAGTTTAAATAAAATAATTAGTTAAATTGAATAAATAAGTGGTAATCAATTGTTTAAATTAATTCAATTATTAATGAACTGTATAAATGTTTATACAAGGTCCAAAATGGAGAAAGAAGCCAGAATGGAAATGAGTTGGAACGGATTACAAATTAAAGATGAGATCTTCTCATTCAATTGAATATAATTAGAATTTCAGTTATTGATTGACTATTTGGATGTGGTAGCATATATATATTTGAAGTGATTGATTTCCCACGTTATATAGCGGATGAGACCTTATGCGCCACGTACTAGCGGATGATATGATATAATCCCATATACCGCGATATTCCACCTCGAAGTGGAATTAGTATTTAATTGCTGTGCTAACATCTATGGATGTAGGGAAACAGGTTGGAGGGATCTTACTGGATTTCTCAAATTGTTGAATTTAATTCATATGTTGTGATGTGATTATTTATAATCTGTGTATGATTATATTTGTGATTGAAATCGTTGAAGGCTATGGTTGGCCGAATATATTTTTGGTATCGTATGTTACGCCCCACCTCTATGCTCACAATAACAAAGGTTATTACAAGGAACAACATCTGCTATTGCAAATAATAAGGCTTGTTAGAAGCGATCATCCGTATGTTCTGCCTTAGACGAGTATTGATTACATCGATAGGAGTTGTATAAATTACTCTCAAAGATATATATTCAATACAAATCTAAAACGAAACTATAGTGGCTAATGAAAAATCCAGAACAACTCATAATAACAACAACACAGATAGTATAATCACATCAAAACTGAAATATCAGATATATAACGGAAGATAAGTCTGGATACATGCTACAACAATCGATAGTTCACATGAACCAAATGTACATATACATAACCATCAATACATATATGAGATGAGAATTAATACACCAAAAGTGCTCCTCGAAGACTAGACCAAAGATGATGTGAAATCCCAAAAGCTGAAGCAGCAAAAGAATCGGAGATAGCGATTATCCTGAAATAACTCGGTCTGACCCGAGTATTATTTGAAAGAAAATAATAAACGGATCAGTCTAATTTAAACTTGGAAGTGAATGCATCATAAACAACATCAAAGCAAAATAATAATTGTCTCAAATGAGACTATTCAACAAAAGAAATCAGCATAGTTTAAATGAAGAAATCTCATTCAACTCCATCAATTCAACTCATTAAACCCCATCAAAATCACTTCCAAAATTAAAATTGAATTCCAAACTTCAATTCAAAAAATATAGAAATCAAAAATAGACAACTAGCAAAATCAGCATAAAAGTGGATCGATCCCATCATATGACGAGTCTAAGCTACGCCGCACGTGCATCAACATATGGCCGAAGCCTACCAAGTACTGTCATCATAATTTTTAGCCCCCAACAAATAACCCGAATGTCCAACATATGACCTGAGGGTCTAGTACAGGTAATTGACCTGAAGGTCCATCATATGACCCGAAGGTCCAACATAGTGGCTCGAAAGCCCAACAAAACCATCAAAATCATCAAACAACAAATCCACAGCAAATATTTCAATTAACGAGTTTGGAATTAACTGAATTAGTAAAAGCGTGGTTCCATATTCCACACTTTTGCTAAATCGTTTAAATCCCTTCATCATTTCCTTGAAAGTGCAAAATTGTGTATTTTATATATAAATAAAATTTACGTTCTCAAACGCACAAGTCCGGAATTAAGCGAATCAGTAAAAGTAAGGGTTCATAGTCCTTAATTTTTCTGAAGCGTTTAAATCGCTTCCTCATTCTTTTGAAAGCGCAAACTATAATTTTTTTTTGGAACCAATTTCATTTTAAAATGCTTTTTAAAACACGTGATTAAAACAGCAACAACTATAGCAATTTCGACGAGGAAATTGCGCTTCACAAAACACCGTAAAAACGGATACCAAATCAGCGTTGCGGGATAACCGCTTAAAAATTCACTTTAAATTTGACAGTTACTGAAGTCAAAATAACATTAATTTTTATTCGCCAAAAATGTCGTCAAAACGACACGCTTCAAAAATTTTAACACCAGAGTAAAAATTCCCGTTATAAAAATAACGGTCAACAAAATATGTTTTAAAACCAATTACCGGTACACAAATAATTTAATGCAGTAAACTGCACTACTGCATACTCAACAAAATATTGCACTGTCTGGCAATATTCACGTGCACAACGGTATCCATGTATGCACACTATAATATGGAGGCACATTAAAATTGTAAAAGTAATATGTGACTTGAAACATAGTTTTCACACAATACACTTACACAATATGCTTGCACCAAAAACAGTGTGGACACACTTATATACACGTAAGTAAAAAGAGTATAAAACAATGCTACCTGGGCAATAACATATATATATGCACGCAATTATACACGCGCACATGAAACAAATATTGACAAATTTATAAATTGACCAGGCAACGCATTTTTGCACGCAACAAGTAATAAAGTTAAATGACCTGGACCACAAACACTCTTTGCATTCATTTGCTAATACTGTGCATTTCGAAACTACTCACTAGCTATCACTGTGCAATTTTTTTTGTTACATTTTGGACAAACACGTCCCCTACTGGAATATTAATCCTCATGCACTTTTAGTTTGTATGCATGCTATTGATGATTGGGAAAAACATATTAGTGCACACACAAAAATGGCATGCACGAAAAAATGCAATACTCACCCGAATGCCAGGCAGTACCCTACTCTTATACGCGAAATACTTTGGCCTGAGCAATATACTAATCGTTTCTCAATACACTCCTTATGCAATTAACGAAATAGCATACTGTATAAAAATGTTTGCATGGAAAAAATACCTAGACACAACTACCAGTACGTGCAAATAAGGCATGTAGCCTGAACATGATTCACCCTTCGCAAAGCATGTTTAATAATGCAATTAATGCAGATAACGTGCACATACATAATTTATTTACGGATGAATCAAATGGAGGAAATTAGATGACCCAGCAAAAATAAAGTTGATAAAACAAAATGATCTGGCCAATAAATTTTCCATGCAAACGAATAAATTAGCAAAGTGAGTTTTATACTCACCGGTAGTTTGCCTCCAAACCAGTTATCAACAAGGAATGTTTGAAGCAAAGTTATTGCACTGCCATTAATGAACTTCCACTGACCTACTGAAGAGTATGGAATAATATGATGCAGCTACTCTTCTATTCTCCTATTTGTGAACTAGTCAATGGAAGAGGTGTGCTGAAAATAATATGGTACAATTGCATTTATGATGATACGTGCATAAGTGAAGAAAAAGGACGTGTTGTATAAAAAATGATGGCAGCAGCTGTGAACTCAAACTTTGAATAATAAACTTTGTGTGTGAATGCAAAGTTTCAATCTTGCTTTAATGAAATTGGTCACAATAAAGTAGTTAAGTTTGTTTTTGAAATAAAAGTGACATCAAGTGGAAAAATGTTTCAACTTTGTTTTAATAAAATGAGACTGCTCTTGCTCAAATTTGCATAAAATGGATCACTTAGTTTACACGACTTGTGTGTGACAGCAAAGCACAAATGTGATCAACATTGTTTAAAAATTGGATCACTCCTTCACACACGTGAATTCAAAAAGAGAATACAACGTTGCTATTATTATTTTTCTCAACTGGCTTTGCACGTTCACACATATAAATTTTTTAATAATTTTTTTTCTGTTTTTAAACTTTTATTTCGACAGCAATCAGCACCAAGGCCGTTACAACTCCCCCCTTATAAAAATTGCGTCCCCGCAATTTTCATACTAGAAACAGTATATAACACAAATAATCCATTACAACAAAGATAAAAATAGAAAAGGTGGATAAAAATGCTCACCCCCACCCGAAGAGGAGAGAAAATCGAGATAAGAACGCTCGATGAATTCATTGGTTTCCCAAGTGCAATCTTTGGGGTTTGTGGACCATTGAGTTTTTACAAGCGGGACCTCTTTCACTACGCCATAGACTGCATACTGCAACACCAAGAAGTGATGCAGGAAGTGCCAGAAAATGTTGTTGTGGGCTAAAAAAGGGCAAAGGCAACACTTTCTCGGTGATGCATTTTACCGTATTGCCTTAGAGTCAAAGGCAACATCTTTGCGGGCCTAGGGCAACATCGGTTCTGTTGTTGCCACAGGTACCAAATTTACTAAAAAGTGGGCTCCACAATCTAGGCCCCAACATGTGGACCCACATTGTGGGGCCCACTAATTCTGTGGCCCACCTTTACGGAACCGTGTTGTGGGGCCCATATTCATTAATCTATGGTAACACTTTTACCATCCAATGGCAACACTTTGGCAGTTTATTACCACATTTAACATCACATACTGCAACATTATATCATATCTATGACAACATTATACTGCAAAATTATATCATATATTGAACAACTCCATCACTTCCTCCTTCACCTATTGCTTTTTCAATCTTATCCCGTAAAATAAAGAAGTTTCAAAATGTGACATTAGATAAAACTAACAATTCTGAAACAAGTTTCTTAAACAAGAATTGTTTTGCAATATCTATTAACAGCTTTAAAATGGATTCAGAAAATATTCGGCTATAGGTTTCAACAAAACAGGATCATATTCTACAAAAATGTCGATGCGTAAAATGAAGCATTTTTTGACATCTTATTGAAGAGAAAATAAAATTCTGACAATTCTGTACTTCATTACTGAAGTATCAGTCTTGTACACCTTTCCTTCTTTTCGCTTGCGAGTTTTAACAAAAAGTTCTCCATCTGATTCGTTGGACTGATACAAATTAAATGAAAAAAGTTAGACGGCAAAAGGATATCAAACCAAATTTTCCAACACTAAGCACAGTCCTCCTCACAAATGCCACCTGATCACCATTCCACCAGCTATCAGCATATACCACCAATAACTGCACGCAAAGAAAAGCAACAACATAATTCTAGTCCTACACGAGGTTCTGATGATTTACAAGAAGTGCAACCTGAAAAAGAACTACAACCTGAAAAAGTTACTGAAGTGCAGTCAACCAGTTATCAACCTGTCAATCATAAATAAGGAGAGGAATTTCAGATAAAATAAAATGCATACCTCTAGCCAATTATAAAAATAAGAAAAATACATACCATCTTATGCCGAATTTGGAAAAAAAGTTTTGGACCAGCAGTGTGTGTGTCTGTATACGATTTCCAACTTGACCACTCCATCCCCCAATCAAACAGAATCACCTGACCGAACTTCCCACTGCACCACTGTACATTTCTGCAACCCGACTACAACAAACCACAACCAGTCACCAACCCTGTGCACAGGCATCACAGTACTTACCAAACATACATTCCATTCACTGCCACTCGAAACTGAACCATATCCCATTCAACTTGTCCTACTGCCATCAAACCATCCACTTCACAACGCTACTGTTCCACGCAAACGCCTGCACCTATGTTCTAAATTTCAATATTCCCACTGACTTCACAGTCAAACTCACCTATTTCACATTACTAACAAATACTACATAATTTCATTCTGCAAAATACTCAAAGATATGAATAAATCATATATACAATAAAGAAGTTAAATGAACACTATTTTTCCCAAGGGATTGGCCAGGCAACTTAGTACTCGGCTTGACCACTGCTCGGCCTCCCAGGAAGGTTCGGCATCCAAAGGGTACTCGGCTACCCAAGAACGTTCGGCCAAAGTGAACGTTCGGCCTCTAAGGTGTACTCAGTGTAAAGTGTGTTCAGCATTCGAAGGACACCCGACATCCAGAACATGTCCGGCCAGAGTGAACGTTCGGCCGAAGTGGACGTTCGGCTGAAGTAAACGCTCGGTCAAAGGGCGTTCGGCATACAAACGATCGTTCGGCATAAAGAAGCACTCGGTATTGAATACCGTTCGACCAAAGGAGGACGCTCGACATGCGATCGTTCGGCATAAGATCGTTCGGCATCCATGAACTTTCGTCCTCCAAGGAACATTCGACATTCCCAAGTTGTTCGGCATCCCAGCCTCATTCAACCTACATCCCTCACTCAAAGGCATACCTTGTTCGGCACAAAGAGGAAGGCTCGGCATATCTCGTTCGGCACGAAAAGGAAGGCTCGACATACCTCGTTCGGCCTCTCTGGTTCGGCGCATAGTACTTACGCTACTTGGACCGAGCTATTCGGCCGCCTGGCCCACCAGGGAAGTCCAACCCACTTTCGTCTATAAATAGAGAGGCAAGGGCACAGAAAACGGGATCAGATTTTTAGAGAGCACTGGGAAGACTCTGCCATTTTCAAGACTCATTCAAGACTTATTTCTTTTACTTTGCAATTGTATGCTAATACTGAAGGACGGATTGTATCTGTAATCAAGTATCTAGTGAAGAAATAAAGATCAACTTCAAAGTGGACGTAGGCTACAACGCCGAACCACTATAAATTCTGTGTTCTCGTCTCCCGCATTTTAATTTATATTATCTTCTCTATTTTAATTTATCTTCTTCATTAATCTCTCTACACAAACTCTCTAAGGGTGTTAGTGACCAATTTTGGCGCTAACATTTTGGTGCTTTTCACTGAGAATCGAATTCTCAGGTTGTGAGGGTCTACTTTGTAGTTACTGGATTGCATAAATCCCCCGAAGAAGATCCGTAATTATTCATAAGGCATCTGCTGATTCTACTCAGAGTTACAGCTAACGACTCTATCATGGGAAGACCACGAACAAGATCGACCTCCCAAAATGTAGATGCCCGCGAAACCGCTAGTGTTCAACAACTTGGACCTAACGATCAATAAGCAATTCGAGGCACGGGGCCCTCCAGCCAAAACCAAGCGGAAGCTGTTTCACGAGCAGAATTGAATGACTTGATAAAAGAGCTTACGGAAAGCAGAAGGCAACTCGCTGAGCAAGTGCAAGTTAATGCTGACCTCATGACCCGACTTGCTCAACAGCAGCATCAGAATGCTGGAGGTAGCCCTGTCCCCTACTCCGTAGATGATAGCTCAACTTCAGCTGATGAACCTCCCAGGCGTAGACGCCGCAAGGATGAAGATGACCAAGCAGGTGCCACTGATCGCTCTGCTAGAAGTCAAGCCCGTGGAGCGGAACCCAACCTTCCTCCTACCATACAAACCCCGGATTTGACAGCTATGGTCACGCAGTTGATGAGAGAGAATCAAGGTTTGACTAATGAAGATTGGGGAGTGTCTAATAGTCATACTCCCTTCACAGATACCATTCTACAGGCTGAATACCTAAGGAAGTTTAACATGCCCACCATGCCCGCCTATGAAGGAAAAACTGACCCTAGACAACATGTAATGAGGTATGGATAGATGATGGATTCAGCTAGGGCCAACGACGCAACTAAGTGCAGGTGCTTTCCAATAACTCTGTCCGGAATTGCCACCATGTGGTTCACTCGACTTCCTCCACGGTCAATCTCAAACTTCGACGAATTAGCAAGGAAATTCATAGAACAATTCAGGATACACGCCACTCGACCCAAGGATGTGATGTCCATATCAAGCGTGACCCAAGCTCCTGGAGAATCACTGAAAGTATACTTGCAGAGATTTCATGTTGCCGCTACTGAAGTGAGCAATCCAAATGACCACGCGATTCTGATGGCAGTAATGCGTGGAGTGGATCCAGACTCTGAATTTGGGGATTGGTTGGCGGGAAAGCCACCAGCTACGTTGGAACGTTTCTATTCGAAAGCCCACCAGTTCATAAGGAGGGAAGAAGCTCGGTGGATAAGGAAAGACAAGGCACCAGGGTCTGTTCAGGAGTCTGTAAAGGGCAACATCGCCATGAAAGCAACCGACGATAACCCTGGAAAGGCTCAGGCCAGCGTGCAAAATAAGCCCAGGCAGTCTAAGGGAACTAGAAGTGGAAATCCTGGAAAGAAGAAGGAAACGGGGAGATGGAAGTCAAGGATCCCAACCTACAACGAATACACTCCACTGAATGCGTCTCTTGAAAACATCTACTTATCGACCTGCAACACTTTTCAATACAGAAAACCACGCCCTAAGGAATCAACAGAGGAGCAAAAGCGGACTGGAAAGTATTGCCGCTTTCACGAGTCTTATGGGCACAACACAGATGAATGCAGGCATCTCCATGACGCTATTGAGAAATTGATTAGGCAGAAGAAGCTGCAGGAATTCGTCAAAGATATGCCAGAAGGAAGACAAGAGACTTCAAACCCCGGACGTGGCCCGGCTCTACACCAACCAGAGCAACCTACTCTAACTGTGGGAAGATTGGTTATTAACACAATTGCTGGTGGACCTCATCCTGCGGATAAAAATTGGCAGGAAATGGAGCGATATGCTAATTCCTTGAGACATACAGAGCATGAGTGTTGTTCAAATGTGGAGGATGGAACTCCCGCAAAGCAGCAACGCACGATGCACGACGATATTGTATTCAGGAATAGAGATGCGGATAAGGTGGAAGCTCCCACCATCGATCCATTGGTCATATCCGCAACCATCCGACCGACATTCGTAAGGAGAATCCTAATTGATTGCGGAAGTTCCGTTAACATCGTCTTCAAGAAAGCGTATGACCAAATGAAGCTGGAGACTAAGGATTTGAAACCATCTAAAGCCCGAATCCATGGCTTTAACGGCGCAGCCACAGACGCAGTAGGATATGTGGAGTTACCAGTTGAACTGGGACAAGGTGAACGTAGGAGAGTGCGAATCCTACCATTCATAGTGCTGGATGTTGATTCACCATACAACGTGTTTTTGGGACGACCAGCCCTCGCAGATTTCAGGGCAGTCTTGGCCCCGTGGTGTCTCACACTGAAATTCCCGACAGACAAAGGAGTTGGCGTAGTGCATGGCGACCAAGCAACCGGACGTGCATGTTATGTGGCTGAGCTGAGAGAGGCCCAGCGCAGAGAAAAGGGGAAGACTGCGGACAGCATCGTCTGCATCCCGAACTCTGATGATTGACAATTAGCGCCCGAGCCCTGGCTCGGGCAACATTCTTGGATCGTTGGAGACATAGATCCGAGAGATGACAAAGGGGAACCCAGGGAACCAGACGCAGCACCGTCCGAAATAACAATTGATATTCCAGTTAGCCACAGCGACCCGACACGAGTTCTTATAATTAGGTCACAGCTCGATCCCCTAATGGCAGAGAATTTATCTGATTTCCTCCGAGCTAATCTTGATGTCTTCGCCTGGACACACTCTGATATGCGTGGGATTTCTCCTGCAATTGCGAGCCATATGTTGAATATAGACCCGAAACATGTACCTATGAAGCAGAAAAGGAGAGGCATGGACCCGGAGAGGTCTACATCTCTCAAAGAGGAGGTGGATAAACTCAAAGCCAATGGGTTTGTCCGCGACGCCCTCTACCCGGAATGGGTGTCCAACCCTGTGTTGCTAAAGAAAGCAAACGGGAAATGGAGAACCTGCGTTGACTATTCCGATTTAAACAAAGCATGCCCGAAGGATAACTTCCCGCTACCACGAATTGATCAGCTGGTCGATTCGACTGCCGGGCATGAGCTACTATCTTTTATGGATGCATACTCCGGGTACAATCAAATCCCAATGCACATCCCAGACCAAGAACACACCAGCTTCGTCACAAACGTCGGGCTGTATTGCTATGTAGTAATGCCTTTTGGGTTGAAGAATGCAGGAGCAACCTATCAACGCTTGGTGAACCGAATGTTCAAGGATCAGATTGGTAGAACAATGGAAGTCTATGTGGATGACATGCTCGTGAAGTCACGACAGTCAAGCGACCACATCCGAGACTTGGCAGAGATGTTCAGTGTACTAAGGCACTATGGGATGAAGATCAATCCTTCAAAGTGTTCATTCGGCGTGGTATCAGGGAAGTTCTTGGGATTCATTGTGAATGCACGAGGAATTGAAGCTAACCTGGAAAAGATCCAGGCCATCGGAGATATACAAGCACCTAGGACCATAAAACAGGTACAGAGCTTGAACGGAAAAGTAGCTGCGCTCAGTCGATTCATATCCAGAGCCACAGATAAGTGTGTTCCTTTCTTCGATGTCATAAAGAAAGGAAAGAGAAAATTCGAATGGACGACTGACTGCGAGGAAGCATTCCGAGCCCTGGTGAGACACTTGGAAAGTCCTCCAGTGTTGTCAAAACCAGTAGACCACGAGACGTTGTAAGTATATTTGGCTATATCTCAACACGCTATTAGTACAGCCCTAGTTCGCGAAGAAGACAAGGTTCAAAGGCCGGTGTACTATGTTAGTAAATGACTGACGGGGGCAGAAAAGAATTATCCAAAGATCGAGAAACTTGCCTATTGCTTGGTGATTGCATCACGCAAGCTTCGTCCCTACTTTCAAGCGCCCTCATTCAGTGTTTACACTGACCAACCCTTGCAACAGGTACTCCAACGACCGGAAACTTTCGGTAGGATGCTAAAGTGGAACATCGAGTTAAGCCAGTTTGATATCACCTACCTGCCGTGAAGGACCATCCAAGGGCAAGCATTAGCTGACTTCGTTGCTGAGTTCACCATTCCGGATGAACCGAGTGAAAATCACAAAGTAATCCCTCCTGTCCGATGGAAGATGTTCACTGACGGGGCATCTAACGACCGTTGGTCGGGAGCTGGGATAGTTCTGGTAACTCCCGAAAACCGATCGATTTGCTACGCTTTGAAGCTCGAATTTACAGCGACAAATAACGAAGCCGAATATGAAGCACTGATTGTTGGCTTAAGACTTGCCAATGAACTGAGGGTAAAGTCCATCGAAATCTTCTGCGACTCACAGCTGGTGGTATATCAGGTACGGGGAGACTACCAAGCGAAAGGACAGAGACTGACTCCTTACCTTGCTCGGGTCCGGAAGCTACTAGTAAACCTGGAATATTATGACATTTCGCATGTCCCGCGCGAATAGAACAGGGAGGCCGACTCGTTGGCTAAATTCGCGAGTACTGGCGATGCACAGCAGATGGGATTGTTCCCTGTCGAGACTCTGCTTGCTCCAAGTATAGACAGGATGGAGATAGATCTCGTCTTGGAGACCGAACTCAAACGGGGATCATGGCTGACCCCGATCAAACAATACTTGCTATACGGAGACTTACCTGCGAAAAGAAGCGAAAGATGCCAAGTCCTTCGTAAGGCTTCGCGTTATGTAATGCAAGACGGGATAATGTATCGGAGGGGATTCTCGACCCCCTTACTCCAGTGCGTGGCCCATGACGAGGTAAAACGGGTGTTGGAAGAAGTCCATGAGGGAGAATGTGGTGATCATACCGGGGGGCAAACTTTGGCGAGGAAAATCCTCCGCTATGGATATTATTGGCCGACTGTAAATCGGGATGCTGCAGACTATGCGAGAAGATGTGACAAATGCCAGATATATGCAAAGATTCCGAGAGCTCCGCCAACGGAACTCACACAAATGGTTAGTCCCTGGCCATTTGCAATGTGGGGAATCGACCTAATTGGATCTCTGCCCATAGCCAAAGGAGGCGCGAAATATGCAATAGTGGCAGTCGATTATTTCACCAAGTGGGCGGAAGCAGAGCCAATGGCCACAATCACCACCAAGAAAGTCATTAATTTCGTTGTACGAAATATCATATGTCGTTTTGGCCTCCCACGGATCATCATAACGGACAATGGAACTCAATTCGAAAGCAAGGAATTTAAAGAGTTCTGTCAGAGGTATGGCATTGAGAAAAGGTTCACAGCAGTTGCTCACCCGAAGGCGAATGAGCAGGTAGAAGCCGTCAATAAAATCATCAAGTCCATACTGAAGAAGCGTTTGGAAAAGGCTAGAGGCAAGTGGGTGGATGAACTCCCAACAGCACTTTGGGCCTATAGAACTACCCACAAGACCACGACTGGCCACACACCATTCGCACTGGCGTACGACACGGAAGCCGTCATACCCATAGAACTTGAAGTTCCGTCACACCGGGTAACCTATTACGATCCTGCGTCAAACCAGGATCTCCTATTGGAATCATTAGACTTCATTGATGAGAAACGCGAAGAAGCTGATTTGAGAGCGGCCTCATACAGACACCGAGTCGCTAAATATTATAATGGAAAAGTCCAGCCAAGAACCTTTAGTGTGGGAGATCTCGTTTTGAAACGAGTCTTTCCAACCCCTTCGCACATGAATCCCGCATGGGAAGGTCCATACGTCATCGAACGGAGGCTTGGAGAAGGAACTTTCAAGCTAACAACCGTCGATGGTGCGACACTCCCTCGAGCATGGAACAGCGAGCATTTGCGGCGTTATTACACTTAGTCTATTTCCTTTATGCGGTAGTTGCATTTATTTCCAGTATGCTTTCTTCTTGGCATGTAATAAGATAATCTAGCTTGTTTTCATCAATAAAGGCTTGAAGCCATCTTTTCCATGAATGACCAATGTCTCTTCGTATGATATTCCTATGAAGCGCAATTAAAAATTATGATATCCTGGCTAGCGTACGAACGCTTATAATAAATGACAAAAAATCTCCAAGTCCTCGGAGTGCGGACTGGAGTACTCTAAGTCCTCGGAGTGCGGGCTCGAGTATAAACGATTCAAAATCTCCAAGTCCCCGGAGTGCGGACTGGAGTACTCTAAGTCCCCGGAGTGCGGACTCGAGTATAAACGATTAAAAATCTCCAAGTCCCCGGAGTGCGGACTGGAGTACTTTAAGTCCCCGGAGTGCGGACTCGAGTATAAACGACAAAAAATCTCCAAGTCCCCGGAGTGCGGACTGGAGTACTCTAAGTCCCCGGAGTGCGGACTCGAGTATAAACGACAAAAAATCTCCAAGTCCCCGGAGTGCGGACTGGAGTACTCTAAGTCCTCGGAGTGCGGACTCGAGTATAAATGACGAAAAATCTCCATGTCCCCGGAGTGCGGACTGGAGTACTCTAAGTCCCCGGAGTGCGGACTCGAGTATAAACGACAAAAAATCTCCAAGTCCCCAGAGTGCGGACTGGAGTACTCTAAGTCCCTGGAGTGCGGACTCGAGTATGAACGATCCGAAATCCCCAAGTCCCCAGAGCACGGACTCGAATACAAATGACTCGAAATTTCCAAGTCCCCAGAGCACGGACTGGAGTACTCGAAGTCCGGTATATAGACTTAATTACAAGCAGTTCAGACCTCCGAGTTCCTTGAATAGGAACTACGACGCAAATGACTTGGATATGTCAAGTCCCCAACATACGGGATATGAAATATTCTAAGTGCTTGAAGCACCAAGTGGAGATTGATCAAATCCAGGGAAGCTCCCAAGCCATGTGAAGACGAACCAAGAAGTCTAAGTTACCCATAACAATTCAGATTTCAATCACAACCATAAAAGAAACTGAATAATAAAAGTCTTTTGAGAAGACAAAAGTGAAGATCAAATTTTATTCGCAAAAAGCTTATTTACACAGTCTACAAAAATTAGTACATGACTTAAACTAGTTCTCGTTGAACGGGGACGACGGTCATTTCTTGTGTTTCTTTGACTTCTTCCCGGATGGTTCCTTCCCAGAGCGCTTACTCTTGGAATCCTTCCCTGACGGAGGGGTGACGACCGAAGACGTAGGAGGAACATCCATGGGCTGGGACTTGCCAAGAAGAATGACCTTCAATGGTTTGTTCAGAGGATCGTCCAGGTCCACTTCACGTGGCTCGACCTTGACTGAGGTCGTATCCCTTTTCTCTTTCTCAAGCCGTTCCTTCATGCTCAAGTCGGATGTGTGCTCAGAGGCGCCTGTGGTTTCTACTTCGAAACTCTCCGAGGAAGAGTCAGATTTGCCTTCATCCAGCGCCCCGATTACTTGAGCATCTGGACCAGGATCTCCGCCAACTTGAGTAGCCTCACTCGCCTTTATCTCCACCTCCTTGGCGGCATCGCTCCTCGGAGTGGGCTCGGGGTCAGAGCATCCTGCACAGAAGACACGAAAACAAACAAGTGTTAGAACACAACAACTTCTGAGGGAACGGGAAAGATCTTTGTGAAGCCCAGAGGTTACTCACCAGATGCCGGTGGGTTCTCAGTCGCCAGGGGTGTCCCGCCCTCCGGGATGGGAGATAAAACATGAACGCCAAGCCCGGGGGCTTCCGGGTCATAACCAACGTTCGACCGACTGGCCGGTTGGGTAGGCACGTGAACTGGGGGCACAACGCCGGAAGGGTCCGTAGCCACCTCTTTCCCTTTCCTGGAGGGAGAACCTTTGTTGTAGAGGGTTTTAGCCGCCGATAAATCTGAAGGCTCTTTCCCCCTCAGGAATTCTTTTATCAATGCTTCTTCGTCGACCTCATCGGCGCCGCTCTCAACCTTCCTGATCTGAATCAGGGTCTCCCATGCCTCGGCCAATGACTCAAGGTAGTCGTTGCCTAGAAAAGTTAGATCTCGATGCATGAGAACTCGGGCATTGAACTCAGCGTTGAGCGGGTCGAATTCGGCCTTTATCTCCTCCCTGCCTTCTTCCCTGGCCGCCTCGAGGCGAGAGTCGATGTCGACAGCTGCTGCCCTTTTACCTTCCTCACGGGCCTCATTCCTCAGTGCCTCGATTTTGGAGAGATCGCCTTCAAGTTTCCCCTTTAAGAGCCGGGTGGCGACGATCTCATCACAATAGTGCTGTGCCTCAACCTGGGCGGCCACTTTCTCTTCCTTCTCCTTATTGAGTTGCTCCTCGAGCTCCTTAACCCGCCTATTAAGCACATCTCGCTCCTTCTGAACGGTGTCTTTCTACAAAGCTAATGCCCCACACCGTTGAACCGCTTCATCGAGCTCTTTCTTATGAGTCAATTCAAGGCGGGAAATAGCCTCGACGGTGTCCTTAGCGCTCTGACGAGTAGCTTCAAGCTCGGACTTATAGGTGGCAATTTCTTCATCCTGGGCCTTAATGATATCCCTGTCATGAATAGCTTCAATCTTTAGGCGGTCAATTTCGTGCTGGCGCTCCATAGAGACTTTAGAAAGTCTCTCGGCCAGATGGACGAACGCGTCATGTTGCACGTAGACGTCATTGGTACATGCGATAGCATTTTGTTTGACATCTCCGGGAATAGGATGGATCGCCGGAAGGAACTTTAACCCATCAAAACAAATCTTCAGAAACTTAGCCTTAAGTTCGTTCAATCTCTCCGACATTGTCGGGTCTGTTACGGGAGCGGAAGGAGACAACATTGAAAGTTCGCCCTTCCTATGAGAATCTCGGGAGTGCCGGGTAGAAGAAGAGTCAGAGTGTTGGTCCCGGGGAGCATCAGAATGCGACCACTTATGGCCACGTTTGTCTTTGCTTTGCTCCTGATATGAAGAGGTCTCCTGGCGGTGCTCGGGCTGATAATAAGTTTTCTTCCGGGTTGACGAGTCCCGGGCATGATAATCTCGGTCGCTGTCACTGTCTCTGTCTCGGCGCTTCCCGAGGCCCGAGTCCCAACCGGACTGGCGTAAAGTCGACGAACCGCGAAGGCGGTCGTATCCGTGAGAGCGCCCCATGTCACCTGCAATCAAACAATAGCGAATTAGCGAAAGAGCAGAATGATGAAAGAAAAGTAGGTGCAGAGTGAAATGCATGTGTCTGTGTGTGTCCTAGTGCTACCCCCCGACGGACCAGTGGCTTTGCTAACGGGAGTCTTTTCCCCTTGGATCGGGACCGGGACGCCGGCATCGCCCCTGACGGGCGAGCGAAACTTAAACAGCTCCGGGTCGTTGAAATCATAGTTTAGCAAGTCGTCGGGAATGGAGAGGTTCGATAAGCCCTTAAGAGAACTTTCAACGCGCTGTGAAGAAGCCTCTTTCTCTGGCTGAATAGGCGTAACTTTGGAAGTCCCACCAACTTTCTCCTTCCTCGACTTGCACGCCAGCTTCTTTTTCTCCTTCGAAGGGGAAGATGACGTTTCGATATCATGAACTTCGGCTGTAGAGCCTAAATCCTCACCTTGCTTTTCAGGTGGCTCACTTGGAATTTCCCCTTCTTCCGGAGCTTCAAGAGAAGGGCGAACCGATGATTCAGGCAGTTGTTTCCCTCTGACGTGTACGGGCTTGGGAAGCGAGGCGTCCTCTGGAAGACTAACCCAGCGGCCAGGGGCTAGCAAACCAAACTTTGATAATGACTCATTGGAAATGAGGGTTCATATATCTCGCTCTTCAGCAGGAAGAGCTCTAATGGCGTCGACAGCATCGGAGTACCCCCGGCCTTCGGGACGTGGGACGAGATCTGAAAAAATAGAACAATGAGTTAGGAGAAGTTCAACCTCAATCGGGAACGGACATCAACTCAGAGAAAGGACTTACTTCCTTCAACCCACCGTCTCGCAAAGCCTTGGGGGCAGCGCACGTAAAACCACTCCTGTTTGTACAGGGCGAATTTGCTACTCCACGCACTAGTGAAAAGTTGGCACTTCCGATGTGGCTCAAGAAACATGAAAGAGGGGCTTTCTCCCCGTTTCTTGGTCATATAGATGTACCTTATATCGTCGGGAGTTGGAGGCCTGGAGAAGACGGCCATGAAAAGCATGTACGTGCCATAAATGAAAGCGTGACCATTTGGATGAAGTTGAGACGGGGCGACGTCCAGATACTGCAACACGTCGCGAAGGAATAGATTGAAAGGTGGCACTCTACCAACCCAGCACATGAACTTGCTACACGCCGTATATCCCGCTGGGGGTAGATGTGGGCGGTCGTGCCCCAACGGAACGAGCACGTCAGCAAACGGAATGCCATGAATAGAACATATCCGCTTAAGAGCGGCCTCAGTGACTCTCGAAGCATGTGAGTCAACTGGGTCATCCAGTAAAATTGACGATTCCAAAGTATCAGGAGCCCAGTCATGAGCGGGAGAAATTGACGGGTCAGATATGTTGGGGGCCGTTCGCTTAGAAGACGGCCCAGGTTTGTCGGAAAGTGTGGAAGAACTGGATCTTTTGGACATCTTGAATAAATAGCAGACCCAACCAAGCACCTGTGTGAACTATACTCGAAAAATGATCGACGTTAGAATTAACAACGCAGATAACCCCCCGGTGTGGTGTGTGAACTGGTGCAATCAATAGTGTATAAGCCTTGAATGTTTGGAATTATCAACATAAAACTAAGCTTAAAATCACCGCCTTCGAAGACCGTCATCACTGACCGTCTCCAAAAGCCTTTCTTTATGACGGTTACAGCCCTAGATTTAGAGAAGGTTATCTGGTTACGTCAAGCAAAGTTCAGTTAGGAAATTGGGCAAGACAAGTTGATCGTTCGGCATGTAATCGTTCGGCATCTATGTTCTGGCTCGGCTGGGTATTGTTCGGCATTTATTCGTTCGGCTTCTATGTTTTGGTTCGGCTGGGTATCGTTCGGCATTTATTCGTTTGGCATCAATGTTCTGGTTCGACTGGGTATTGTTCGGCATGCCATTGTTTGGCATTTATGTTATTGTTCGGCATGCCATCGTTCGGCATCTATGTTTTGGTTCGGCTGGGTATTGTTCGGCATTTATGTTTTGGTTCGGCATGCCATCGTTCGGCATCTATGTTTTGGTTCGGCTGGGTATCGTTCGGCATGTTCTGATTCGGCCAAAATCCCATTTCAGCCGAAACAACGCTCGACGTCCCAACTGCTTCCTGCCCCCATACTCTTTCTTCCACCGACACCATTCGACACGAAGAAACTGTGCCGAACCACCACACATCTAAACAGCGAACTCCCACCTTTCTCCTCTCCGTTCCACCTGCTTTAGAATTACCCAAGGTCAAATCAAATCCCAGCCTCGGGGTACGAGAAAGAATCGTCTCTCTTTCCCTGTACCTCCTACCGATCCTATCATCAAACTACAATTTGTGATTAAACAAACACATGCGAAAACACTTACCAAGAGGAGTGGTAGGAGCTTGGGAAGAGATTGTAGGAAGGACGTGCTGGGTTCAAAGGACGGAAGGGAAGATTGAAAATTTAAAGGAAATAGGTGTTCTTAGAAAGTCACGGTCAAGAAGTGAAAAAGAGAGAAAGGAATAGGGTACTGGGATTTATAGGAAAAGAGAAGAAGCCGAAACGACTCTGACCGGTAGAACCGGTCAAAGCAAAAAAATAAATAAACAATCGTTCGGCATAAAGGACGTTCGGCATGGGTCATCCTGTATGTCATCCTTGGCATTCGGCGGCAATGCACTAATCCAGTAGTTCAAAGCACACCCTGTTCGAACACACGGTGTACTTTGGGGGGCAAGTGTTTCCCAAGGGATTAGCCAGGCAACTTAGTACTCGGCTTGACCACTGCTCGGCCTCCTACGAAGGTTCGGCATCCAAAGGGTACTCGGCTACCCAAGAACGTTCGGCCAAAGTGAACGTTCGGCCTCTAAGGAGTACTCGGTGTAAAGTGTGTTCAGCATTCGAAGGACACCCGGCATCCAGAACACGTCCGGCCAGAGTGAACGTTCGGCCGAAGTGGACGCTCGGCTGAAGTAAACGCTCGGTCAAAGGGCGTTCGGCATACAAACGATCGTTCGGCGTGGGATCGCGTTCAACATCAAGAAGCGCTCGTATTGAATACCGTTCGGCCAAAGGAGGACACTCGACATGCGATCGTTCGGCATAAGATCGTTCGGCATCCATGAACTTTCGTCCTCCAAGGAACATTCGACATTCCCAAGTTGTTCGGCATCCCAGCCTCATTCAACCTACATCCCTCACTCAAAGGCATACCTTGTTCGGCACAAAGAGGAAGGCTCGGCATACCTCGTTCGACACGAAAAGGAAGGCTCGGCATACCTCGTTCGGCCTCTCTGGTTCGACGCATAGTACTTACGCTACTTGGACCGAGCTATTCAGCCACCTGGCCCACCAGGGAAGTCCAACCCACTTTCATCTATAAATAGAGAGGCAGGGGCACAGAAAACGGGATCAGATTTTTAGAGAGCACTGGGAAGACTCTTCCATTTTCAAGACTCATTCAAGACTTATTTCTTTTACTTTGCAATTGTATGCTAATACTGAAGGACGGATTGTATCTGTAATCAAGTATCTAGTGAAGAAATACAAATCAACTTCAAAGTGGACGTAGGCTACAACGCCGAACCACTATAAATTCTGTGTTCTCGTCTCCCGCATTTTAATTTATATTATCTTCTCTATTTTAATTTATCTTCTTCATTAATCTCTCTACACAAACTCTCTAAGGGTGTTAGTGACCAATTTTGGCGCTAACACACTACATATGAAAAGAGAAGCATATGCACCCCAAATTCTCTCACATATCAGATTCTTAACATCCAGTTTCTTCAAAGTAGCATAACTACTAGACCCAAACTGAGATTTGTACAAAACAGCACCATGGACTCCATCTGAACGAGAGTTGGCCTCGCTAAAATTATCGGTTGCAGCTTCTGTATGTCTGTATTCTATTTCAGGAATCGATCCTCTAATGCTTAGTGGATTAAATCGGTTCAACACGGGATTTGGTTTTGTTCTATCAGACATATCTAAGAAAAATGAGATATAAATTCTCAAGTTTTGACATAAATTCAATGTGCATGAAACAAAATACAATCTGGTGTACACTTGCTTTAAACTGTTTCAGACTTCATAACTGATTCATTCTACTTATGCCATAGAAAGATGATATGGTCAAATGAACATAAGCAATGTACCTGAAATTCGAACGTTTGTATGGTGCGATTTTGCTAGGTGTCTTCGCCAAAAGAAACAAGTACATACTCCTAAGGAAATAACAGTGATGGAAGCACATAAGATGATTTCTATCACTAACTTACTACCTTGAAATATAATCTGCATCACTTAATGACAAAGAATTGAGATGGGAATAGGAGATCGATGGCATCAACTGCGCAAGAAATAAATTATGTATAAAATTGAACTGATTTTCTTCTGATCTCGAATGCTTATTTTTGTCTACGATTTCAATCAGTTAATCACTGAAAACATATTTCATAGATGAAAGGGGCAGAAAAAAGAGCACTGTAATATCATGCTTATATGTGAACATAACGCCATCACATGACATCAAATACCGTCTGCAAAATTACACTTCTAAAATTGCATCACGCATGTGATGTAATAGGAGTAAATAAGAATTTGAATCTGTTGCAAAATAGCATAAAAATACAGATTATCTCATACTGAATAACAAGAAATGTTAATATGCTCTTTAAAATTTCAATGTTAATTTAGTGGAATTATTTGTGACTGTTTTGTACTTCGATTGTGAAACTGAAATGGAGAGGGCTGTTACTTCTTCTGAGTAACTACTTACCGTAAATAAATTTTACATAATTAATGTTGCACTGGATTATAGAACCAATAAATCAAAATTAATAGCAACCAAATTAATAAGAGACTATAGGAATACTTGAGCTTGGATTGGTTACTTTTTGGTAAGTCGGCCCACGGAACATTTGAAACATCAAACATAAAATCCCCAAGCCTCCGCCCTCAACTGCATCGCGACGAACCACGAACCACGAACAGAAAATCCCCAAAAGTGACTCGCAACTCAATCGCCTCGACAACCAAAATCCTCCGCGACTTCAACATCATAAATTGACCAAAGTAGAAAATCGAACCCAAAATCGACATCGCAATCGCGAATTTGGTGTGCTCCGCAAAGTTTACTTATTTTGCTTGAGCGAAATTTTGGAAAACTATTTTCAAACGAGATATTTCTTTAGAGTGAAACCCTTTAATATTTTGTTAACTTTTGCCGCTTTTTTTGCTTCCCACGTTAAAAATTATTTCAGCCCGCTTTTTTTCAGCCCGCACTTATTTTATTATAATATTTTTATATGTCTATAGCTACTGCAACATAATGTTGATATCTATGCTAACATCCTGAAGTTAATGTTGTAATTGACAAAAATCATCATAGCTATCGTTGCATTGTAGCTAGCAACATCTTGTATTTTCGTTGCAATAGGCCATCTATGGCGTAATGTTTATTCTGAAGGCGTTTAACCTCCGAAGCTAGCACACGAATAGGATTTTGCACAATAGATAAGTCGGGTGAGATCTCAAGATCTTGCAACACATGAGGATTAATAATAGAATCCGAATCCCGAAGGCACCGACGAAGATGGGATACATGAAATACATCCTGAATTCCCAAAAACTGAATAGATAGCGATACACGATAAGCGACGGGGCCAATGCGTTCCGTAATAGGAAACGGTCCAATATATCGAGGAGCCAATTTCTCGGAGCTACTAAAATGCGCCTCACCCTTCATTGGAGAAACACGAACGAATATGAGATCGCCAACAGAAAATTCCAAAGGCTTCCTACGACGATCGACATAAGATTTCTGCCTATTCTGAGCCTCTTTCATTCTCTGTCTAATAATATCAATCTTCTCAGAAGATTCACGAATAAAATCGGGGCCGAGAACTAACTTTTCCCCCGATTCTAACCAACAAGATGGTGATCTACACGGTCTTCCGTAAAGAGCTTCGAAAGTTGCCATACCGATACTGGATTGAAAATTGCTGTTATTAGAAAATTCAACAAGAGATAAATGGTCTTCCCAACTACCACCAAAATCAAGAATACAAGCTCGAAGGATATCCTCTAAGACTTGATTCACCATTTTAGTCCGACCATTAGACTGTGGATGATAAGCTGTACTGAGATGAGCTTTGTGCCTAAAGGTTTCTAAAGGCTCTGCTAGAAACCACTAGTGAAAAGCGGATCTCTGACAATAGAACTAAGCACACTATGAAGTCCAATGACTTCCATCATAAACATCTTAGCCAACAAAGAAGCAGTCCGATTGGACTTGATAGGAACAAAATGAGCTAATTTAGTCAATCTGTCAACAATCACCCAAATACTAGTATTGCCCGACGTCGAACGAGGTAGACCATCAATGATTGCCATAGAAATACAATCCCATTTCCACAATGGAATCCCAAGAGGCTGCAAAAGACCGCTGGGACGCTGGTGTTCTGCTTTAGCAAGTTGACAAGTCATGCAACGACATACATAACTTGCAGCATCACACTTCATACCTTCCCAAAAGTTTAAGCGTTTCATATCAGCATACATCTTACCACTACCTGGATGAATAGTATACTTAAAACGATGACAGTCCTCAAGAATGTCATTTCTAAAATTAGGAACATTAGGCACGATCAATCTACCCTTCTTTCGAATACAACCATGAACATCAGTATCGAAATCCTTTAGATCATCACTTCGGGATTCTGATTTACAACTCTGAATAAGATAAGCAAGATCTGGATCTTGTTTCTGGGCATCGGCAATCCGATCCAACAAAATAGGACGAGCTTCCATGCTAAATAAAAGCACGGAAGAATCAAAAAATAAGGGACGGTCTCTAATATCACAAAGAGATAAAGCTTCCAACATATTCCACTCTGCTAGCATCATGGAAACAACAACTTGCTGCTTGCGACTAAGCGCATCAACAACTCGATTACCCTTACCAGGGGTATACTGAATATTGAAATCATATAAAGCAAGAAATTCGAGCCAACGTTGTTGCCTCAAATTAAGTTCATTCTGAGAAAATAAATACTTCGGAGATTTATGATAAGTGAAGAGAATAAAATGCTCGCCCAACAAATAATGTCGCCAAATCTTTACAGCAAAGACTATAGCGGCTAACTCCAAATCATGGGTAGCATAACGAATCCCGTTAGGCTTTAGTTGTCTAGAAGCATAGGCAACTACTCTATCTTTTTGCATGAGAACAGCACCGAGTCCATAACCACTGGCATCGGTTTAAACAACAAGATCATGATTCCCTTCGGGAACCACTAAGATAGAAGCATGAGTAAGGAGATCTTTTAATTTCAAGAAAGAAGTCTCACACTTATCAGACCAAATAAAAGGAACAGCTTTTCTCGTAAGAGGGATAACAGGTAAAGCAATACGAGAAAAGTCCTTAATAAACTGGAGATAATAATCCGCCAATCCAAGAAAACTATGGATCTCTGTAACGGTCTCGGGCCTCTTCCAATTCTAAATAGATTCGATCTTGGAAGGATCGACAGAGATACCATCGTAAGAAAATATGACCGAGAAACTTCACCTTATTCTCCCAGAAGTGACACTTGGAGAATGTGGCATAAAGCTGATGCTAAAGAAGAGTGCTCAAAACAATCTCCAAATGCTGAATATGATCGGCTTCAGATTTGGAATAAATAAGAATATCATCAATGAAAACCAAAACGAACTTATCGAGATATTTCCAGAATACCCGATTCATAAGATCAACAAAATACGCTGGAGCGTTCGTCAAGCTGAACGACATAATAAGCCATTCGTAAGAACCATAACGAGTGCGGAATGCGGTAAGGGGAATGCTATCTTCCGCAACTCGTAACTGGTGAAATCTGGTAGGATCGAGTTGGGAGAAGAGCTTAGCGCCACTTAATTGATCAAACATGTCGTTGATCCTAGGTAATGGATACATATTTTTGATAGTGAGCTCGTTAAGCTTGCGATAATCAAAGCAAAGCCTAAGAGTACTATCTGGCTTCTTAACGAAGACAACGGCGTTGCCCCAAGGAGATGAGTTAGAACAAATAAAATGCTTGGCTTCCAACTCAGATGATTGTTGCTTGAGTTCCTCATTTTCCTTAGCAGACATCCTCGTGGGAGGACGACTGACAGGATGAGCACCAGAGATAAGATCAATACGGAACTCAATTGCCCTCTTCGGCGGTAAACATCAAATAGGCTCGAAGATATCAGAAAAATCACAAACAACCGGAATATTAGCAATGACATCCTCCGATTCGAAGGAAGAAATGAGAACATTCGAAGTATGATCCACGCTTCAAAATATAATAGATAACTGCTAGCTAGCATCGGGATGATTGAGATAAAAAGTTCTTTCAAGACATTGGATTTGAACTTCATAATAGACGAGCCAATCCATACCCAAAATCATATCGAAATCAAGAAGATCCATAACATGCAGATTCGCATGAAAGGAGAAACCACAAAGTATAATCTCAACATCAACACATAACAAACCAAGAGTAGCGGATCCTCCAATAGGATTTACAATCCTCAAAGGGTCGCAAAGAGTAACAACATCCAAAGGAATAATATCAACTAGCTCCTTTGACATGAATGAATGCGATGCACCCATATCGAAAAGAACTCTAATCGAACGGCTATGAAATAAAATAAAACCTTCCAAAACAGAAGGAGTAATACCTTTGGGCTTAGAAGAATCACCAGAAGCTTTAGCAACATTAAGCTTTCCAGATTTGAAACCCTTAGGAGCAGTAGGACAATCAGAAACCCAATGACCCTCTTCCTTACAATAACGACAAGTGTGAGGCTTAGGACAGCTACGGAGAAAATGATCCAAAGAACCACAATTATAGCATGCCCTCTGAATAGAAGGTGCACTACTAGGCTGAGACCTAGAGGTAGCTTGCTTCTTCTTCTTGTTAGAAGAAGAATTTGGCCTATGAAATGGAAACCTCTTCTTATTGGGGTTCTTAGAAACATCAACCTCATCACAACTATCACGTTCCTTTTCAACAGCTTCAAGGCAAAGAGCCGAATCAACAAGCTCCTCAAAAGTAAGCTTAAGCTGAAGCAAAAGAACTTTCTTCAAATACTTCTTCAAACCATCAACAAAAGAAGATTCTTCTTACGCGAAGTGTTAATAAACTTAACTCCGTATTTGGACAAGGCCTCAAAAGATGTAACATAATCAAAAACGGAGGACTTTCCTTGCTTCAACTCAAGGAAACTACGAGCAAGATTAGCCTTTTCCGATTCAGGAACGAACTTAAGTTCGAAACGTTCCTCAAACTGAATCCATGAGAGAGAGGACTCATCAACTTCCGAAATAAAAAGCTCATACCAATCAAGCGCACGCTCTTGCAACATGCTAGATGCCGTGAGAACGCGATGATGATCAGAAAGATCCATTCGAGAAAATATGCGCTCACAAGCGCGCAACCAAGTCTGAACCTCCAATACTCTTTTCGATCTCTTGAAAGGCTTGCCTCCAAGGTGGGAGTAGTCAATACACATGCGGGAGAAGGCAGACTTATGAGAGGGAGCTGCGGGAGTAGCAACAGAAGGCTGAGTACCTCGAAATAGCTCCATAAACTGATCAGCTGACATATCGACTCCGTCCGGATGAGAACTACAAGACGGGCCTGCAGAAGAACGCTTCCCTCTACCTCTTCCAGTCATAGGCTGAGAGAACAAGAGAAGATAAGGATTAGTCAAAACATCACACAATTGATAAGCAATTTAACAAATGGAATACTACGGAATATGAGATTTGTTCCTAGACATACTCCACATGTTAAAGTGGAAAGAAGAGATTAGAAAGGCACGAATAAAACCCTCGAATAGTTGTAACACATGTTCCATTCTGCTTCTGTTATGTGTTTCATTATAATTTGTAACGAATTTCAGCTCTGATACCAAGCTGTGACGCCCTACCTCTATGCTCAGAATAACAAAGGTTATTACAAGGAATAACGTCTGCTATTACGAAGAATAAAGCTAGTTAGAAGTGACAATCCGTATGTTATGCCTTAGACGAGTATTGATTATATCGATAGGAGTTGTATAAATTACTCCCAAAGATATATATTCAATCCAAATCTAAAACGAAACTACGCGGTTAATGAAAAATCCAGAACAGCTCATAATAACAACACACAGATAATATAATCACATTAGAACAAAAATATCAGATATATAGCGGAAGATAAGTCCAGATACATGCTACAACAATCGATAGTTCACATGAACCAAATGTACATATACATAACCATCAATACATACATGACATGAGAATCAATACACCAAAAGTATTCCTCGAAGACAAGACAAAAGATGATGTCAAATCCCAAAAGCTGAAGCAACAACATAATCAGAGATAGCGATTATCATGAAATAACTCGGTCTGACCCGAGTATTATTTAAAAGAAAATAATAAACGGACCAGTCTAATTTAAACTTAGAAGTGAATGCATCATAAACAACATCAAAGCAAAATAATAATTGTCTCGAATGAGACTATTCAACAAAAGAAATCAACATAATTTAAATGAAGAAATCTCATTCAACTCCATCAATTCAACTCATTAAACTCCAACAAAATCACTTTCAAATTCAAAATTGAATTCAAAACTGCAATTCACAAAATCTAGAAATCAAAAATAGATAACTAGAAAAATCAGCATAAAAGTGGATCGACCCCATCATATGGCGAGTCTAAGCTACACCGCACGTGCATCAACATATGGCCAAAGCCTACCAAGTACTGTCATCATAATTTTTGGCGCCCAACAAATGACCCAAAGGTCCAACATATGACCCGAAGGTCTAGTACTGGTAATTGACCCGAAGGTCCATCATATGACCCGAAGGTCCAACACAGTGGCTCGAAAGCCCAACAAAACCATCAAAATCATCAAACAACAAATCAACAGCAAATATTTCAATTAACGAGTCCGGAATTAACTGAATTAGTAAAAGCGTGGTTCCATGTTTCGCACTTTTGCTAAATCGTTTAAATCTCTTCAACGTTTCCTTTAAAGTGCAAAATTGTGTATTTCATATATAAATAAAATTTACGTTCTCAAACGGACAAGTCCAGAATTAAGCGAATCAGTAAAACTAAGGGTTCATAGTCCTCAGTTTTTTGAAGCGTTTAAATCGCTTCCTCATTCTTTTGAAAGCGCAAATTGTAAATTTTTTGAAAACAATTTCATTTTAAAACGCTTTTTAAAACGCGTGATTAAAACAGCAACAACTATAGCAATTTCGACGAGAAAATTGCGCTTCACAAAACACCGTAAAAACGGATACCAAATCAGCGTTGCGGGATAACTGCTTAAAAATTCACTTTAAATTTGACGGTTACTGAAGTCAAAATAACAGTAATTTTTATTCGTCAAAAATATCGTCAAAACAACACGCTTCAAAAATTTTTAACACCGGAGTAAAAATTTCTGTTACAAAAATAACGGTCAACAAAATACGTTTTAAAACCAATTACCGGTGCATAAATAATTTAACGCAGTAAACTGCACTACCGCATACTCAACAAAATATTGCACTATCTGGCAATATTCACGTGCACAACGGTATCGATGTATGCACATTATAATATGGAGACACATTAAAATTGTAAAAGTAATATGTGACTTGAAACAGTTTTCACACAATACACTTACACAATATACTTGCACCAAAAACAGTGTGGACACACTTATATACACGTAAGTAAAAAGAGTATAAAACAATGCTACCTGCGCAACAACATATATATGTGCTCGCAATTATTCACGCGCACATGAAACAAATATTGACAAATTTATAAATTGACCAGGCAACACATTTTTGCATGCAACAAGTAATAAAGTTAAATGACCTGGACCACAAACACTCTTTGCATTCATTTGCTAATACTGTGCACTTCAAAACTACTCACTAGCTATCGCTGTGCATTTTTTGTTACCTTTTGGACAAACTCGTCCCCTACTGGAATATTAATACTCACACACTTTTAGTTTGTATGCATGCTATTGATGCTTGGGAAATACATATCAGTGCACACACAAAAATGGCATGCGCTAGAAAATGCAATACTCACCCGAATGCTAGGCGGTGCCTTACTCTTATGCGCGAAATACTTTGGCATGAGCAATATACCAATCGTTTCTCAATACACTCCTTATGCAATTAACAAAATATCATACTATATAAAAATGTTTGCATGGTAAAAATGCCTAGACACAACTACCAGTACGCGCAAATAAGGCATGTAGCCTGAACATGATTCACCCTTCGTAGAGCATGCTTAATAATGCAATTACTGCAGATATCATGCACATACATAATTTATGTACTCGTGAATCAAATGGAGGAAATTAGATGACCCAGCCAAAATAAAGTTGATAAAACAAAACGATCTGGCCAATAAATTTTCCATGCAAACGAATAAATTAGCAAAGTGAGTTTTAAACTCACCGGTAATTTGCCTCCAAACCAGTTATCAACAAGGAATGTTTGAAGCAAAGTTATTGCACTGCCATTAATGAACTTCTACTGACCTACTGAAAAGTATGGAATAATATGATGCAGCTACTCTTCTATTCTCCTATTTGTGAACTAGTCAATGGAAGAGGTGTGTTGAAAATAATATGGTACAATTGCATTTATATTGATACGTGCATAAGTGAAGAAAAAAGGACGTGCTGTATAAAAAATGATGGTAGCAGCTGTGAGCTCAAACTTTGAATAATAAACTTTGTGTGTGAATGCAAAGTTTAAATCTTGCTTTAATGAAATTGGTCACAATAAAGTGGTTAAGTTTGCTTTTGAAATAAAAGTGACAGCAAGTGAAAAAATGTTTCAACTTTGTTTTAATAAAATGTGACTGCTCTTGCTCAAATTTGCATAAAATGGATCACTTAGTTTACACGACTTTTGTGTGACAGCAAAGCACAAATTTGATCTACATTGTTTAACAAATGGATCACTCCTTCACGCACGTGAAGGCAAAAAGAGAATACAACATTGTTATTTTTTTTCAAATGACTTTGCACGTTCACACATATAAATTTTTTAATAAAAAAAATTCTATTTTTATATTTTTATTTCGGCAGCAATCAACATCACGGTCGTTATATCGTAGGATACCAGAAATATACAGTTGGATTTTTAGAAATTAAGGTAGAAGATTTTAAGTAAATTAATTTTAGAGAATTGAATAAATTTAAAAGAAAGAATTTAAAAAGGGTAGAGATTGATTTTTGAAATTCTACTGAATAAATTCCAGAATATGGGAAAAGATTTCAATGAAAGGATTCTAAGTAATATTGTTTAAAAGTTGGAGAATTTATTTAAAATTCAGATTTTAAATAGTTTGGGAAAAAATAAAAGGATTTATTTTAAAAAGCTAATAAGTTTGGAAATCAATTTGGAATTTGATTTGGTGTTTGAAATAAATTTGAAAATCAATTTGGAATTTGATTTGGTGTTTGAAATAAATTTGGAAACCAATTTGGAATTTGATTTGGTGTTTGAAATAAATTTGGAATCTGCTTTGGTATTAGAAAGTGAATATTTAGGAATCGATTTGAAAATTGTATACCAATGGATATTTGGAAATTTAAATACACAATGGGGATTTATAAAGGAAAGGGAAATTTGTCTTAAAAATAAATATTGGTTTATTTTTAATTGTGGAAAGAAATTTACGGATTGGAATGTAAATTTAAAATAAATCGAAAAGGATTTATTAATTTATATAAATGACCATTTTGAAATGGAAGGTGTATTTTCTCTAGAAAGTCGAGTATGTTTTCAAATTAGTTTTTAAAATATAAACTAAAAGTCCTAGAATTGGTGTTAAAAAGAATATTATTGGAGAAATTATTTTCGGAAATTGTTTTTAAATCTTTAAAGTGAATATTATTATGTTGATTATAGTAGTGGTTATTTTAAAGCTTGAATTGGTATTTGATTTAGAAAATGGTTATTTTAATAATTACACTTTATCTATTAATTTTATTTTTTAAAATTGTTTGGACTTGAGCTTTATATGAGACATTGATATAAAATTTCATAACTAATGTTTTAAATAAAGTGTTTTAAAATAGTTTTTTTTAAATGTTTCCAAGTATATATTTTTGGATAAATGATTTAGATTATTTTAAACTATTCAGACTCGACAAATTTTCTGTGGAAATAAATAAATTTTTGAAAATTTATTTCACGTGAGGAAAGTGATTTGAAATTTGTTTTTCAAAGGGTTGAAATGTTAGAATATATCTTACGATGACATTTTGAAAATAAATAATTAAGGGAAATTATTTAAAATCCGGTGATTTTTGTGAATATTGATTGATAGTTAAATAACCGTCTATCAATATTGACCTTTAAATGGCATTTGAATTTCGATGCGACCGGGGATCGGATTCCAAACGGTTATCCATAAACCACATCGAATCTTTGTGATGGATCTTTTGTTTAAAAAATCAAATTGGAAATTTGTTGTGATTTACTTGAAATCTGAATGTAACACTTATTTTTAAAAATAAACGATCATTATTCGGTTAAGCCGAGAGAGGACTTTGTGTCATAAAACCCATTCCGAATACTGATACGACGAAATGGGATTGCATTTAAAGATGGTGTTGAAGATCGAGTACATTCGAAAATGAAAGGATTACCTATCGAATGTCTCTGAATAGAGTTTCTTCGGTATAGAGATTTTATCACCCTTTGTGATGGGAACTCTGGACGTGATTAGTGACTATCCGGATTTGCAAGGGCTACTTTTGAAGTGCCTTCGGTTCTGTTCCAACCCTGAACAAACTTGTATGGATGTATGTCTGATGCTACACTTTGAGATATAAAGCTGAAATCTGTCAAATACATTTCTGTTGGTGGCGGAGAATTTATTCACTTAGCTTAACACCCTTCTCTGAGACGTACGAGCTCAGAGGTTATACAGTTGATATTTACCAGTGATATATTCCCAATTTGGTAATGTGGCATACGAAGTGGCGCTGATCATTTATTGATCAAAGCATGGCTTTTGTGAAAAGATACCTCGTCGGACCTCTCAACCTAGAAATGATCGAAACAGGAAGGACGCAACAAGGTTATTTGGAGGTAGCACCCTCAGGGTATGTCATTTCCTTCTGGAAAAAGGTGGTATCATGGTATGGAGCCCAAATATTTAACCTATGTGGTTGCTGCAAATTTATTACATTTTGGTTGTTGCGTTGTGGTTGAGGATCCTTAGATAAAGGTCGGTAACGACAGAGGATGGCATACTCGTGTGGTTACCTAGTTACAGCTTCATTACAACGTGAGGTAACTCGACCTTGTGTTGGTAGTAATCCGGTTAGGTTCTCGGGTTGTCCATCCAGAGGCGTACCCATGTGGCATAGGAAGTTCCTTAGCCTGACCATTTGTTGGAAATCCAAAGAAACAATACGAGCCCTGTACGGTTTTAGTTATATAACCTGCCATGGAATATGGCGGTAACTTACTATTGAATATGGTAGCTATAGTAGGCATACTACGAAATGTATATGCTAGCTAAGATTTATATTATACTTTCGAAATGTTTTCTACACTATGCACTAATGATAATATTAAAATGATTTTGTGTATCAAGCATGTTTGACTATCATAAGGAGAAATCTCCTCCAATTGTGCGTTTGCAATGTGTGTGTAGCGGGAGACCTTATGGTAGTTTCATTTTCCAAAAGCATAGCGGATTACTTTTCATTTTCTTTGTGAAAATAACTATTTTAAGATCTCACACCAGTCCCATGACTGACCTGGAGTTTATTGTTCCCTTTCTAAACTCTGGGTACCCATAATTTTCCACATGGGCAACCTAGAGTCAGGTTATTAGTTGTTCTAGAGCGAAGTCAAGAAGTTGCTATGGAGAACAGAAGGAAAGCTGGATGGAGAGGCATATCACTAGTATATGATATTCTTTTCCACTGTTTTGTTGCTGTAACACTCTGATGTTGTAATGTATAAACAATATAGTTCTTTGTTTAAAGATTATTTATTTATCTATTATATATTGTTCTGCTGCGAAATGTGAGATTCTGATATAGTTTCTGTTTCTTCTTCTATCTTCTTCTTCTGTAACCCTAACGGTTCAGTTTTTCGGCATTCCATTGTTCGGCATTTGATACAGTGGATGTATTGATGTCGACTTTCGGGCGTCGAAAAATCTGGTCGTTATAGTGTGGTATAAGAGCAATTCGTTAAGCGACAACCTTGGCCTTAGTGGGGAATACTCATTAGAGAGAGTCGGTCGTACTCTAGAATGAGTTTGAGTGTAATAATAGATATGAACGCCTATTTGCTAGTGAACATAAAATTGTTTTATATTGTGTTGACTTATCGGTTGATTGTTTATTGATTTTGATTGGTGTAGTTTGGCCAACTGTATCGATAGGGGTTGCTAAACTCTTAAACAAGATAAACCGACACCTTATTTTTTTAAAATAGGGTAAATGAAATAATTTTAACCAAACTATTTTTGTATATAAAAAAAATAATTTTTTGTAAATTATTATATTATATAGGTGCTTGATTGTTAGGAAGTGATAATATTAAATTATCATCATTGTAATTTCAAACAGGATTCCAGAGATATATTTTAAAATGTTTTTAAAAGGATTAGGGGTTTGAAATTTGGGAAATTTAAATTCTTTTGAGTTTGAAAAATATTTTTGAAGGTTTGGAAAAATAATGGTGAAATTATTTGGGAAATATTTTTGAATTGGATTTAAAATCTGGTTGAATTTGGATTTAAAAATATTTGGAAATGTTTTAAAGGGATAAAATCACTAAACTCTTTTCGGTTGCTGGAAAATAATTCCGATGATGATCGACATCATTGGTGTTCATTTTCGAGTTTCCAGGAGAGGAATTGCTGCCGAAATATTTCAAATTGAAGTTGTTTGTAAAATTTGGTTTGGGTTTTGGAAATTCAAAAGATAATTTGAATTGATTTCAAAAATGATTTTTGAAATGTTGGAAAGAATCTGGAATCCTATTTAAATACTTATGAAATCATGAGAGGTTTAAGAATTTATTAAATTTGGAAATTTGCTTGAAATGTAAATAAGTTGGAATACTTATCAAAGCTTAAAAGTTCGAATTAAAACTGAATATTGGAAATTGAATTTGATTTGGGATAAACAAAGTAAAGCGGAAATTTTGTCAAGTTGGACCAAATGAAGCAGAGTATTAAAATGAAATTAGTAAGTGAAACTAATTGAAGATAAAAAAGTTGAATTCATATGGAATTGGAAATCCAGTTTAAATATAAGTAGTTATGTACTTCAGTCGTGAAGTGGAGAATAAATGTAAGAAGTAATATAAAATATTTATTGGACTTTAGAAACAGAAGGTGAAATTCTTAAATAAAATCTAGAATTGTGAAAATATACAAAGTTAATAATTGAGAGAAAGTTAATCAGGAAGTTGTGGAATAGTAATTATGATAAAAGAGAAATGATATCGTGAATAATCAATTGGAACTAATACGTAGGATGTACGTATATTATTTTCGCATAGCGATTTGATCCAGAATTCGAGCATAGAATTTCGAGATATTTATATCGATCCGAGTTGGAATTTTTCACTCGATTTTCGACAGCGAACATGGATACGGATTTTTGGTTGATTTTGAAAATTCTCTATCATAGTTTAGAGCTATGCAAAGAGAATAACCGTTTCTGATCTAGAAACCAGATCTGAGTTCGCACTAGGAAGTCGGGTAATCGATACTAGTTCAGAAGTGAAATTATATGATCGAGTGAGCGATCGAATTTGATATTGCAAACGAATGATAAAAGTGCACCGTACGGATTTGAATGAAATAACTGTTGAAACTTTGGAAAAGAAATGTGCAAAATGATTTTGAAAGTTGTAATTGGACATTAATAAGTAGGATATACGGTGTTTTAAAGGCAAAGGAAATTGGATTTTTGATTTCGAAGGTAATTTAAATTACTCGTCAAAATGTATGCATTTAAATTTCAATATGAAATTTGATGATTTTCTTGTCTAACCACTTGTCCTTTTGTTTTCTTTTGAAATCTGGAGGCCTGTTGTAGCATTCTGTAGTCTACCGAGCTAGCCGTGCAATGGAGGCGCTGACAAATTTTTTTGAAAATTTAGGGAGTTAGAAAAAATTTGAGAAAATTTTAAAATTTTAAAATTTAAATTTAAATTCAAATTTGAATTGATTAAGAAAATAATATTGTTTGGAATTTATGATTAAAGTTGGGAATATTTTGGAAAGCTAAATGAAATGATAATGGGTCTTTAAAAAAAAGATTTGTTTTGGCAAGTTGATAAACTATTTGCTTTTGGGAAAATGACAAACGGGTTATGGATCATTCATCTTAGCTAGTAATTTCAGGATGAAATTCTTTTATGGGGGGAAGAATGTGACGACCCAAAAATTTTAACATTTGAAATTGAAATATTTAATTGATTTTAAATATTTGGAAGTTACTTTAAACTTGAATTTCAAGTATAACTATGGGTTTGGCAATCTAATTTACTGAAATTAATTTATTGAAGTTGGGTAAATATTTCAATCCTCAGTTTTAAGCTGGTTAAAAAAAATTTCAAAGGCTTAGAAAATTTATATTGATAATACGGAAGATAATGGAAGTGTTAAAATTGAAATTAAAAGTATTTTGGTCATTTTTGAAATTTTATCGTTTAAATCGATATTTAAAAATAGTCTTCCGAGTCACAGTCTTGGAATTCAATGAAACTAGTTCCGTTGGATCCGTAATATTGTATTATTATCGGATTTCAATTTTAGTAGTGTTTGGAGTGACCGATTGGCCATACGATAAGCAAACGCGCTGAAAATTAAATCGAAAATTCAATATAATAGCTGGGTCCAAAAAGACATCTTCTTCATACGATCAAATTTGGACTCCGAACCTTTTCCATTGCATTCGAAATAGGGGCATAACCTTATGAACGTCTGGCGGCATGCATCGATCAAAGATCAATATTTTGAATTGCGGAAATCGAGACGATTTAAATTTGAATTTTGAATATAAATAATATATATAAATATTTTAGAAAACCGACACATTAACAAAAATTCGAACATTTGGCTTCCATTTTCTGTCTTTTTTACGCGCGTTCATTAAAATGAAATTCGAGCTGGTAAAATAAAAATATAAACAACGAAAAAAATCAAAATCATCTTCATTCAAATGTAAAAAATATACAGAGCTTCAAAACGAAATTAATGGCTGCGATTATAATAAAAAAATTCGAAATCGAATTCCTTGTTCGATAATGGATTGAGCTTTGAAATATGCAAAAGAAACTGGATCTCTTAACCTCTCGAATCGCTCATTTAGGAAGGTCGTGATTTCCAGACTCACGTGCCTTCGTATTATCGACGAGATGGTTTCAGTCAGCGTCATTGCAGCAGGAGGCTAGGCAGGAGGAGACTCAACGAGTTCGGCATCGATCTAGGTCAATGGCTCATGACTTCGGCGTGGGCTCGATGGTGCGACGTCAGGGTGAGGCGCGTTGGTGACAGGAGCCAGGAGGGGCACAATCGAGAGTTCTTGATGTCGAAGCAACTCGAGGCGATGAATGGAAATCAAGGCGTGGGTACATGTCACATTCGCTTCGATGATGGCGGTCACAGATTGACCGACACGGGGTTTAAGCGAGTTATGGTAATTCCTTGAGCCTGTTTCCAGGATTGAGTTTTTGTTAATTAAATATTGTTTACAGGAAGGCATATCAAACAATTTTGTTCTTAATTTAACACGCACACACACACACAGATATATATATATACAGAATAATAATAATATAAAAGTAAGTTTTTATTAAAAACAGTGATTTAAAGATTTATATATATAAGTGTATATATACAGGAAGATAAATCGCTGTTGTTATATGAAAAAAAATAGTTTAAATAAAATAATTAGTTAGATTAAATAAGTGGTAATTAACTGTTTAAATTAATTCAATTATTAATGAGCTGCATAAATGTTTATACAAGATCTAAAATGTAGAAACAAGCCGGAATGGAAATGCGTTGGAATTGATTGTAAATTAAAGGTGAGTTCTTCTTACTCAATTGAATATAATTAGAATTTCGGTTATTGATCGATTGTTTGGATGTGGTAGTATATAAGTAGTGTATATATATATATATATTTGGAGTGATTCATTTCCCATATTATATAGTGGATGAGACTCGATGTGCCACATAATGGCGGATGATATGATATAATCTCATATACCACGATATTCCACCTCGAAGTGGAATTGGCATTTAATTGTTGTGTTAACATCTATGGATGCAGGGAAACGGGTTGGAGGGATCCAATTGGATTCCTCAAATTGTTGAATTTAATTCATAAGTTGTGATATGATTATTTATAATCCGTGTATGATTATATTTATGATTGAAATCGTTGAAGGCTATGGTTTGGTCGAATATATTTTTGGTATCGTAGGATACCACAAATATACAATTGGATTTTTAGAAATTAAGGTAGAAGATTTTAATTAAATTAATTCTAGAGAATTGAATAAATTTAAAAGAAAGAATTTAAAAAGGGTAATGATTGATTTTTGAAATCCTGTTGATTAAATTCCAAAATATAGGAAAAGATTTTGATAAAGGGATTTTAAGTAATATTGTTTAAAAGTTAGAGAATTTATTTAAAATTTCGATTTTGAATAGTTTGGGAAAAAAATAAAAGGATTTATTTTAAAAAGGTAATATGTTTAGAAATCAATTTGGAATTTGATTTGGTGTTTGAAATAAATTTGGAAATTAATTCGGAATATGATTTGATGTTTGAAATAAATTTGGAAATCAATTTGGATTTGATTTGGGGTTTGAAATAAATTTGAAAATCAATTTGGAATTTGATTTCGTGTTTGAAATAAATTTGGAAATCAATTTGGAATTTGATTTGGTGTTTGAAATAAATTTGGAAGTCAATTTCGAATTTGATTTGGCGTTTGAAATAAATTTGGAATTTGATTTCGTGTTTGAAATAAATTTGGAAATCAATTTGGAATTTGATTTGGTGTTGGAAAGTGATCATTTGGGAATCGATTTGAAAATTATATATCAGTGGATATTTGGAAATTTAAATTCACAATGGGGATGTATAAAGGAAAGGAAATTTGTTTTAAAAATAAATATTGGTTTATTTTTAAGTGCAGAAAGAAATTTATGGATTGGAATGTAAATTTAAAATAAATCGAAAAGGATTTATTAATTGATTTAAAATGACCATTTTGAAATAGGAGGAGGTGTATTTTCTTTGGAAAGCCGAGTATGTTTTCAAAGTAGCTTTTAAAATATAAATTAAAAGTTCTAGAATTAGTTTTAAAAAGAATATTGTTGGAGAAATTATTTTTGGAAATTGTTTCAAATCTTTAAAGTGAGTATCATTAAATTGATTATAGTAGTGGTTATTTGAAAGATTGAATTGGTATTTGATTTAGAAAATGTTTATTTTAATAATTACACTTTATCTAATAATTTTATTTTTTAAAATTGTTTGGACTTGAGTTTTATATAAGATATTGATATAAAATTTCATAACTAATGTTTTAAATAAAGTGTTTTAAAATAGTTTTTGTTTTAAATGTTTCCAATTATATATTTTTGGATAAGTGATTTAAATTATTCTAAGTATTCGGACTCGGCAAATTTTCAGTGGCAATAAATAAATATTTGAAAATTTATTCCACATGAGGAAAGTGATTTGAATTTTTTTTTCAAAGGGTTGAAATGTTAAAATATAACTTGCGAAGATATTTTGAAAATAAATAATTGGGGGAAAATTATTTAAAATCTGGTGATTGTTCTAAATATTGATTAATAGTTAAATAACCAATCATCAACATTGACCTTTAAATGGAATTTGAAATATTTTCGAAAATGAAAGGATTACCCATCGAATGTCTCTGCACTACGTTGCCCCAGTATAGAGATTTTATCACCCTTTGTGATGGGAACTCCAGACGTGATTAGTGAATATCTAGATTTGCAAGGCTTCTTTTGAAGTGCCTTCGGTTCTGTTCGAATCCGAAACAGACTTGTATGGATGTATGTCTGACATTACACTTTGAGATATAAAGCAGATTTCTATCAAATACATTTCTGTTGGTGGCAGAGAATTTATTCTCTTAGCTTAACACCCTTCTCTCAGACGTACAAGCTAGGAGGTTATGTAGTTGAAATTTACCAGTGATATATTCCCAATTTGGTAATGTGGCATACGAAGTGCTGCTGATCATTTGTTGATCAAAGCATGGCTTTTGTGAAAAGCGCAGATTTGTGGAACGAGACCTCATCGAACCTCACAACCAGGAAATGGTCTAAACAGGAAGGATGCGGCAAGGTTATTTGGAGCTAGCGCCCTCAAGGTACGTCCATTTCCTTCTGGAAAAAGGTGGTATCATGGTATGGAGCCTAGATATTTAACCTATGTGGTTGCTGCAAATTTATTACTTTATGGTTGTTGCTTTATGGTTAAGGATCCTCGGATAAAGGTTGGTAACGACCGAGATGGCATTCTCGTGTGGCTACCTAGTTACAGCTTCATTATAGCGTGAGGTAACTCGGCCTCGTGTTGGCATAGTTTCGGTTAGGTTCTCGAGGCATCCCTCGAGAGGCATACCCATGTGGCATATGAAGTTCCTTAACCTAAACATTTGTTGGAAATCTAAAGAAACAATACGAGCCATGTACGGTTTTAGTTGTATAACCTGCCATGGAATGTGGCGGTAACCTGCTATTGAACATGGTAGCTATAGTAGGCATACTACGAAATGTGTATGCTGGCTAAGATTTATATTATACTTTCGAAATGTTTTCCACACTATGCACTAATGATAATATTAAAAAGATTTTGCATATCAAGCATGTTTGTCTATCATAAGGAGAAATCTCCTCCAATTGTGTGTTTGCATTGTGTATGTGGAGGGAGGCCATATGGTAGTTTCATTTTCCAAAAGCATAGCGGATTTCTTTTCCTTTTCTTTGTGAAAATAACTGTTTTAAGATTTCACACCAGTCCCATGACTGACCTGGAGTTTATTGTTCCGTTTCAAACACTCTAGGTGCCCATAATTTTCCACATTGACAGCCTAGAGTCAGGTTATCAGTTGTTCTGAAGCGAAGTCAAGAAGTTACTGCGGAGATCATAAGGCAAGCTGGATGGTGAGGCGTATCACTAGTATATGATATTCTTTTCCGCTTTTTTGTTGTTGCAACACTCTGATGTTCGACATTCGATTGTTTGGCATTTGATATAGTGGACGTATTGATGTCGACTTTCGGACGTCAAAAAATCCAGTCTTTACAGGGGAGGTCGACACACGTACTTTAAAATTTAAGCCGAGCCGATGATAAGCGGATGTGAGTGAATGCTTGGGAGTAAACGATGAAATGAGATAACTAGATTTCATAAAATATTTTCCTAAGCAAATCCTATGGTTTGAAACTAAACCCTGCCCCTATAAATCCTAAGCCAATGGAACTCTAATTCTTCATTAAACAATTACAGTAACCAAAATTTGTTAGTTCCTGAGATAATGGTTTTGATGACAACAACCTTAGTTGTTACAAAATATATATATATATATATATATATACTAATATTCTAATATATATATATATATATATATATATGAGGGATATACATATGATGGTACCGAGAATGAATACTGTATAGTGTAAAGATTCAAGACTTAGTATAGAGAATCAAGACCGACGAATTCAAGATTGAAGAAATCAAGACCGAAGACTCATTATTATCAAGAGTTCAAGATATCAAAATTACAAAGAGTTCAAGAGTTCAAGATATCAAGATAAGTAATAGAATCTAGATTTATGTTAAAACTTCATAATAGCACTAAAATCTTTATTTTGACTTTAATTATGGAATGGAATACACCTTCTTTCTTTAATAGTGGGATGGAACCCACGACCTCTTTAGTGGGATGAAACTCACGACCTTCTCTAGTGGAATGGAATCCACGAAATTTTCAAAATGAATTATTTTTAAGATTTTTTTTTCAAAACTGTCTTTTTAAAAGTTATCTCTCCAGGTTTAAATATTTTAGCCTTAACTATTTTTTGTTTCAAAATTATTTCTTGTTTTTAAACTATACTATAAATTTTTTTTATTTTTGGTGGCGCAGAAAAACGCTACAAAAACTTATGGTAGGGTTTTGATAAACGCTGTGATAAAGCCCGCAGCTAAAAATCCATGATTTTTAGTTGCATTTATTTGAACGCCACTATAAATTCTTTTATTGCAGCATTTTTCAAATGCCACCATATATCTTTTTGTAGCATTTTAACAAAGCCACCAAAGGTTTTTTGGACGCTACCAATAGAGTTTCCAACTTACCCCTATTTTACGGTTGCGTTTACTCAACGCCGCTATACGTATTTCTGTAGTGTTTTTGAAACGCTACTAAAAGTTGATCATTTTACACCGTTTTTTCATGCTGTTATTTCCTGTTGGTGGTCTATTTTGTTTCTACTATATCAATAGATAATCGCTCACATAATCATCATGTTCAAACAATTTAAAAAAATATTGATCATATAATCAAATAAGATATCGATAACCATTCTTATGCAATAGTTTTTTGATAAAATGACCAAAATCACATACAATAACTATTCGTATACAAATTTACCCACCTAATACTAATAAAATGTTATACCAAACCGGTGCTAACAAAAGTTTACCCATAATTCTTTGTTGCATGCACAAGTGATAACTAGCACCATAAAGGTCCAACCTTGCTTTCTTCGAAAATCTAATGCCTGCACAAGTGAAATTACAACATATAGTCAAACAATTATGTTAATTCGTAAGACTTCAAATCTAAAATCTAACAACTACAAAATTGTATAAGTATATCATACTATTATTTATAGAATTTAGTTAACTTAAACTTAGTTAATTTTAGAAAACTTATTTAATTTTAAAAAAACTTAGTTAATTTTTATTAACTTGGTTGACTTAGGTCATTTTATTATTATTATTATTATTATTATTATTATTATTAGAACTTGGTTAACTTAATTATATTATTATTATAAACTTAGTTAATTTTTAAAATAAATTGGTTAGTTCATCATCATTATTATTTATAAAACTGTTAAATTAGTTATATTATTATTATTTATAAAATCTAGTTAACTTAAACTTAGTTAATTTTATAAAACTTGTTAATTTTAACAAAACTTAGTTAATTTTTATTGACTCTATTAACTTGGTTAATTTTATTATTATTATTATTATTATTAAAACTTAGTTAACTTAATTGTATTACTTTTATTAATATTATAAAATTGTTTATTTTTAAAAACTTAGTTAATTTTTATAAACTTCATCCAGCATACATTCAACACTTCCTCATCCCACTTCTGGCTTTAGCGCATCCCTATATCAAACGTGCGCAAGATGTATCATCCTTCCTCATCCTTGAATATCCATTATAACCACAACTCCATCACACTCCATACCACTGTCTACTTCCTTACTGCCACAACCTTACTGCCAACATAAGCCTGTCACCATACTTCCTTGCTGTCACACAACAACCACCTCCATACATCACAAACAACATCTACTATCACAAACTATATCACCACCATATCACACAACAACCACCATATCACAGCATATACCGCCTGCTGTCACATATAACATCACAAACTACTTCTGACCACTACAACTCCTTCAACTCTATACATCATCACAACCAAACTACAACGAAACCACTGCCATCCCATTCCACTGTACAACTTCAACAGTTCATCCATTACTTCACCATATTAACTGCATACCATCTTTCACCTACCATCCATTTACATTACTACCACCACTACAACAAATATCAATAGTCCAATATTTCTTCATCTCTTACAAACAGCCCCACACCTCATCTCAACATACTATAACCAAACACATCTTCTCATTCACTACATACCTGACCGCAGTGCACCAGACCTTGCTACCTTCCTACATCACCCATTGCTGCATTACCACTTCAACTTGACCATGCTTCATTAACACAGTTCAACATCACAACCACCAGTTCAACATTACATCATCCCCTGTCACACTTCCCTTCTGCCAATGCTTCCACATTCACAACACATAACATTCCTTTGAACAACTACTGCTTAAATCTCCACAACACTTCATCTCCTACCTCAACCATACTGTTTACATTGCAATTTGCACTACCACCTCAGCCTCATCATTCAACACTTCAACCAAAAACCTCCTTTGCCACTGACCAAGCAATCCCCCTGTACCACTACAACTCTACCCTATAGCTTTATCATCTTCCCTGAAACCGTCGCCTCCCAGCTCAGAAAACCCGCATCTTCCCCTTCTTAAAGAACAATCTCTTCCTATCACGAACCAAAACCCCACTGCCTCAATCTCCTCAAAACCGTGATAGTGGCCCTTCAACCCAACAACCGTGAGCATTTTATAATTTGGAAAATCTTAAAAAAATAATTGGGGCAAATCTCAAAACCGAAAACCAAAATTAATTTAGGGAATCAAATTAAAGAAAGGGCTACTACCTAAAAGAATTATCAGCTAAAGAAAATCAAAGATGATGTGATTGAATTTGTAAATATGCAAATATAATAAATAGGTTTATACAAACTAATGCAGATGGAACAAATGATCAAGCTCAATAGCGACAAAGATGGGTAGTTGTGATAAATATTTGCAAGAATTGATATTTTTTTGGAAGACGGTAATTCTATTGTAAGACCAAGTAGAAGGAATATCAGTAAGAAATCTTATATTATTTTAATTTTACGTTTAAGATGCACAAGAAAACCTATAGACATGAGTGAAAAGACCCCTAATAAATATTGAGCATCACACTTATGAGCAACAAAAATTACCAACGAATAATCTTTTGCCATAGTTGAAGCTGCCACGCCTTCTATTTTACGCACGATTCTCTTTTGGTGGAGGTGGCCCTAAATTTACTTTTAATGCTCTTCCTTGAAGCTCCTGTTTCATTTTCATAGTACATTAATAGAAGGATGCATCATTATATGCATTTCTAAACTGAAGGGATGCTTTATAAGCTATTTCAGGAACACTTGCCATAGTATAAATATATCTATGCAAATCAAATTGCATTCAGAAAACTACATTAGTGTGCGGTTAGCTCATAATTTAATCAAAGATGGAGTCAGAAATTGCAATTGCAATTGGCAACTCAAGCTAGTACCCTGAGTTTTCAATTGACACTTATTACATGATGTATATAAAAAAGAAATCAATCTTGTGAATGGCTAATAGCAAGTTTCAAAAGTTGAACCATTGCTAAAGCAGAGCACAAAATTTAAAGGAGACACACTCACATATCCATTGAACTGTTGTACAACTGCCATGACATCATCAACACTAGATTTTTCACAAATTCGAAACCTACACTTCTTCATGTTACCTTATCATAGATTACCAGCTACATAAAGTTTCAACTCAAGTGGAAAAGAGCTAAAGCAAAAGGCAATAATATAATCATTATCACATACAATAAAATCACCACCTTCTTTGAAAAGAAGAAATTATTAAAAGTTCAACTACCTAAAAATATATATTAACTAATACTCGTTCTTGAATATTATTGAAGTTCAAACATTTGATCCCAATAAAGGTAGCACAATCATGTTTATTGCGCTTTATTTGTTTACTAATAAAGTGTTGACGGACAGATTAAACATTTGAGGAGAAATATAGTTCAGCATGAATAATTGAATTCGGTATATAAATATTAATCTTTTTTTTTCAAATTTCAAACAATGTGGAAAATCTTTTACAAAAGTCACATTTGATTTATCATATAATCATTGTGTGTGTGTATTTGTGTGTGTTGCTAAGGAAGTGGCCTAGCTAGTTGCATAATAACTGCAACTCTGAACTTTACTAGCACTAGCTCTAGAACTGATAATTAACATGTACATTATATGTGAAATGCCTCTGCAACCTTAATTTATAGTGAAATAATTAATAAAAACTTAAAGTGCCTTACCATTAAATATGCACCTAATTAGCAAGCAACATAAAGAGTGGTTAGGGGAACAACACTTGCGACAATACTTTAACTTCCAACATATCAGAGACACTTACATGAAATAAGGGGTGTGGTTCAGCATCAATTTCAGGAAGCATTATGGGAGATTAGGCTCGGTATTCTCTTTACTAAAAGAAGAAAATTCTACAAGGGTCAAAGTAGCAGTTCCAATAATAAATGGCTTGTTCTTAGATCTTTGTTTTGTCTCTTAAAATAGAAATATATATATAAAGATATGTTTTTATTAATGGTTTATTTTTTTTAAATTAACAATAAAAAACAAACAAAAATGAAATCCTAAAGAACTTTCATAGTTTTTCATCAAATCAAGTTTCAAGCAGGTTACAAAAATGAAATAACAAAGAAGTTTAACTTTCTTATTTAATTCTCTTGTATCTTGAGAATATCGGCCTCGTCCACATCCATGTCCTCCGTCGCTGCCATCAAACTACATCGCAAATCCTCCAAATCGCTACTACAAAGCCCACGGTCAACTACGTCATCATCAGGTCCGCGCCTCGTCTCCATGCCAAAGTCGCCAACAACAAATCTTCAGCCAATCCTCACCGCAAAACCATCCCCATCACTCAACCGCCTGGGCATGGGTTTTCTCCTTTTCTAGCAGCGCTAACATTTTCCCCTGCCCGAAAGTATCACCTTTCTCTCTTCGTTAATCAATTTAGGTGAATCCAAAGACGAGGCAATTTCGGAAGATAAAGATGAGGGAGAAAGAAAATCCAAAGAATAATATTTTAAGGGTTTCATCCTTATTTTGAGAGAAGGAATGTTGGTGGGATAAGTGTTAAAAAGATTGAGAGGAGGATAAATATTAAAAAGATGTATGAGCGATCCTATAAATTTTAGGAAAATTTCGCTGAATTGTTGGCGGGATTCATTTAGCAGCGTTTGTTTCTTAATTTTTATACTTTAACTGGCCAATTGTTGCATATACCTTGAAACGCTACCAATTATTGCAACTAAAAGAAAATTTTCTTGTAGTGTTATCTTCTGGTTTTATTGGTTTTTCTTTAATCTCAAAATATTTCTATTGAGATTTTATTACTTTTATATTATAGATTATATCTCTTTAAGATTACTTTTTAAATCTCTTTTATAAGTTTAAACTATATTCAAAATTGTTTACAAAGATTAGAATTTTTTTTGACAATTTTTAAATAGAAATCATTTTAAAGAAAAAATTATTTTCAAAATTCTCATAGGCATGTCGACATCCCCCACCGTCCATGTCGACATGGTAACCGTAAAATTTAAATTTCAAATTTTCAAAAGAAGTTTCTATTCATCATAACCTTTCGCGAATGGACATGACTGTCGTTCTCCTATATACCAGTTGTTTTCAATGAATTTTAAGTTTGTTTTCTTCACTTCTTAACTCCTTCTTCTCCACTCAAATATTCTCTTATATTTGAAATGTATTAACAAAACCCTGCCGAAACTCTAAGTGAATCAAACTCGATTGTCTTTAGTTTGATTCTTTACCATTCTCTCTCAAAGATCTTAGTGTTATTCAGAGTTATAAGATCAATTGTAATCAAAGACCAGAAGATCGAAGTTTATCGAGTCTATCTCTATAAAAGGGCGATTGGAAACGATGCGATTGTGGCCTGTAAATCAATTGGGTGTGATTGTAGCCCGTAAATGAATTAGGTGATCTTGTAGCCAAGTCAAATCAAGAGATTTTGCATTGGATTCAGAGACAGAAGGGTGTATCTCATGGCCTTGAAATCGAGGCTGTAATATCGACATTATAGTTGAAAAGAAATCTGCATAAGAAATTGTGTGTGACTGGGTGTAGGATAACTCCGAACCAGTATAAAATTTCGATTTGTTCTTTCCTTTACTACTTTTATTTACTATTTGCATCCATTCTGATTCTATGATTATTTCTATGTTTGTAAATTGCATCTGTTCGAATTTAATTTGAAAATATTTCAAAAAGATTCATAAAATTAATTAAACGCTATTTCCCCCCCTTTAGTGTCAATTCTGCCTTAAGATCATAATCCGCATTTCCAACAAACTCGGCCAAAACTTTCCTTCAAACATTAATTTCTAAAATTCATAAATTCAAATTTATTCGACCTAAGAGAATAGAGCAAGCAAATTGAAGTGGATCAAGGTGATCTAAGGACGATATATCTATTTATGGACCAAATTCTCTATGGCAGGTGTTAGTAAGAGCATATGAGAGAGGTGAGTGGGCACTAATTTGAGAAGTTGATTATTATAGTTAATTTAAAATATTATAATTGATTAGGATGTTTGCGAACCCTAATTCAAAACGCAATATGCTAAAATCAAAGTTTTAATTAAAATCCTAGTTTTAAATTATCGGTTAAGTTTTAATTGGAATTATGCATATACTTATTTCTCTTGAAATTGGAAACTCAAATCAACAAATCCTTAACACAATTGCAAACTATTGATTAGAGTGTAATTTTGGTGTGACAAACTAGATTTTCAATCCTTAAAAATCAACATTAATACATCCACTGCATTATGTACCGAGCATTCAAGTGTTGGAAAAACCAATCATTAATGGTAAAAAAAGATAGAATAATATCGCACATGAATGGAATAACTTATATGTAACATTCGTGTTTTTAAATGAACTATAATTGGGAATTAATTTAATTTTTAAAATTAAATTGTAAATTAAATTGTGAATTTAATTGAAAATGTGGGGATAAAAATATGTATAAGATTTTTGAATAAAGAATTTGATTTGGGAATCTAAATATTTTATAAATAAATTATAATTTGGAATTTGAATTTGAAATTCAAATATAAATGTGTTAAAAAATAAACTAGATTTATTATAGAAATTAAGTTTCAAAAATATTTTCCTTAAAAAGTTATATAAGATTAAATAATATAAAATGCATAAATATAAAAATTCATTCATTTAAAAATAATAATAAAAATAATAACTTTCAAAATTTAAAACAAAGATAAATACCAAGCTTTAATTTATAAATATCTTTGAAGTTAATAAGATAATAAAGTTTGTTTTCCAATTTTAATATATATGAGTATACATGTTTGTTTGTTTATTTATAAATATTTATTTAGAAGTATAATAGTTTGAAAATGAATAAAAAGATTTAATACTCTCTTTTAAATTATATATATGCATAAGTAAATACATTTCATAATTTGTAATAAAATAAGGTTTAAAATAAAATTTATAAATTGTGTTAAGTTAAGGATTAAACATAAAATTTCTTGTTTGTGACATTTTTAAAAGAATTAATACAAAAAATTAACGTGTGTTGCTTAATAATAAATTGCATTTACAAGTGTTAAGGTAATGTAACTTGGAATATTACAAGTGGCAAGATGTGTTGTTTCTCTTTTTAATTTTGTAATGCAAATAAACATCAAAATAAAGAAAACCAAGCCTCTCAAATCCTTAGCATTCATTTTCAAAGAAAACGAAATGCTTGAGATTAAATCAAAACCTGAGACAATAAACTAAAACGGAAAATTTATACAAACCTGAGAGAATGTAGATTAGACTAAAATAAATCAACAGCAGTACAAAGTTCCAAGATCAGTGCAACCAGATTTCAATTTATGATCTAATCAAAGATCTGAAGTTGTTGATCATCTCAAATCCAGAAAAGAAAATCGAAATCTGCTTCGGCGTCAAGCCTGGGAAAAATCAAACAAAGTAGTTCAAAAGAAAAGAAAATCAATACTTAAGACCTGGAAATCTGTAAATCAAGATAGCTTAAAGATAAAATACTAAAGCATCTCAAAATCAAAACCAAGCTTCAGGCAAACCAAAAGATTAAGCAAAGAAATTCAAGAATCAGATTCAAATCTCAGAAGAAATCAAATACAAGTTCCAGATCTTTCAAAACTAAAGCAATCAAAATCAGCAGTTTGTCCTTTGTTCTTCAAAGCAAGGTGAGTAAACTTTCTCTTTTTAACCTTTAATGTGGTATAGTGTTTTGATGCTTGTGAGTAAACGCTTGTGTGATATGAGTTTTTGGATGTTGCTTGAATTCATGCTTGAAACCGAAGTTAAAATTTATTTACATGAGTAGAACCTTTGAATATATGCATCATTTGGCTGTGCATGTCTGGAGAACAAGTTCATGCACCTCTGTACCTGGTTTACAAGCATAAAGCCTGTTCATAAACAACTACTCCTCTTCTGATCCTTATTTACCTATAGGATCTAAATAAAAATTGTTTGTTTAAACACAAGTGAGTTTAAAAAAATAAAATTCAGCAAAATGAATCAAAGCTTCTCTAGGAAATCTAAAAATACAGGCAAACCCAAGTATAGATTGAAAATTCAATCATCGTGCTTTCTGGTTTCACATATATAAATTGAAACCTTTTTGAAAACACTGATTTTTAAGATAAAAATCAAGATTTTAAATAATGTGTAGATTGAGCATTTGTCAGATGAATGGAAAATGGGTTTTTATAAAATTCTGGTGATCGATGGGTTTGTGGACCTCGAGATCGAAGTTGTGTCTAGTTTGAAGGTTCGAAATCATTAGATAAATGTGAGTCAAATTTATAAATCATCTTAGAGAAGTGATGAGATCGATTTAGGGTTAAATATTCATATTTGGTCATGGTCGAAAAAGGTGTTACCGCGTCATCGTCGATGGACCGGAGCCCTTCGCACTAGTGTCGAGCTAAGCGTCAGTCATCTGCGATGCTTCAGTTGAATTTTCATGGCCTCTAATGGCCAGAGATGGGAGGACGAGACAATTTATGGTGGTCTGATTTTGTTGTAGTCTGGGTCGTGAAGCTCATTTACGAATTCGAAGAAGTACATCGTTGCTGGGTGGTCGGGATTTGTAGAGGGGGTCAGTGATGATCTGTGGGTGGCCGCGACGTTGGCCAAAGGTGGCCGTAATGGCTATGCACGTGCACAGCAATGGGTTGGTATCGGTGGGAAAAGGATTGGGGAAGATGGATTTGAACCCGAAGCATGCCTCGGGAGATTTATGTTCTAACTCGAGTTTTCGTTCGAGTGTTTTTTGTGTTTTACCGGGTAGGAAAACTTAACCAAAATTGTAAGATGTGACGACCCAGAATTTTTTAGCATTTGAAATTGGAATATTTAATTGATTTTAAATATTTAAAAGTTAATTTTAACTTGAATTTAAATATCACTATTTATTTGATAATTAAACTATTGCATTAAATAATTTGAAGTTGGGTAAAATGTTGAATCTAGAATTTTAAGCCTGTTAAAAATAATCTAAGGGCTCGTAAAATTTATATTAATAGTGTTGAGGATAATAGAAGTTTTAAAATTGAATTTAACATTGATTTGTTACGTTTCAAAATTTTATAGTTTAAATTGAATTTAAAAATAGCCTTCCGAGGCACAGTCTCGGAATTGGATGAAACCACTTCCGTTGGATCCGTAATATTGTACTATTACCGGATTTCGAATTTCGTATTGATAGGAGTTGTTGTGTGAGCATACGATATATAAACGCGGTGAAATTTTAATTGATAATAATCGATTCAGAAAGCTATCTTCTCCATACGATCGAATTAGGACTCGGAACCTTTTCCATTGTGTTCGGAATAGGTGTATAACATTATGAACGCCTAGCGGCACGCCTTGATAAGAGTTCAGAATTTTGTGTTGTAATTTTTGGACAATTTAATTTGAATTTGAAAATAAATAATATAATAGAACACTATACCAAGCTTTGTCACGTTGAGAAATATAGACACGCATTGTCTTCCTTCTGAAGCTTCCACACATGTCTTTAAAGTAAGAATAATGGCCGAACATTTCAGTTTATTTTCTAAACCCATCGAAATCCAATTTTTCACCTTCTCTTTCGTTCTAAACAAAAAAATGGCCGCATGCGAATCGAATTCGAAACCCAAGTTAGATCGTTCGAAGCTACTTCTCCCCAATCTCGCTTCTCCTCGGTTACGAATTCGAACCGTATTTTCTTTTAAGAAAAAGGGGAAAGGCGATTCGTGGCATCGCCGGCTAGTTTTGCGTAAGTGGAAGCCATTTGGTGATATCGCGAGTGAGTTGCGGCGCAAGAGGGAGGCGAGCTCGCGATGACGTTTCGATTAGGGTGGAGTTCGATTTGGAGGTGGTGTGTGTGCTTGAAGTCGAGGCTAGGGTTCGCGAGTGATGGTGGCAGGTGATGGCTATTGCGGTGAGGAAGTAGGTGAGCGAGACAGTGGAGCTGGGGTCGCGAGCAGGGAAACGAGGAAGGTGCGTTGCTTGGCGAAGCATGTACAGTGAGATGGCTGGGAGCATTCACTAGGGGCCACATGAAGGGTTTGGGTTCGGCGAACGCCATGGAAGTTCGGCAGTGATGAAGGCAGTAGGGTCATCGTGAATCGAGTGAGGTGTTGGGCTCTTTATTTAATTTATTAAGATGATGATAATAATAATATATACGTATGTAGGATTTAGGGAAAATTAGTTTACATTTAATTATTGTTTAAATTAAATCATTTGTTAAAATGAGAACTATTAAAATAAAATCACTAGTTAATTAAATTTATCAAATGGAAATATAATTATTCGATTGGTTCGAATATTAATGAAAATTATCTGATGTATATACAAGGTCAAAATAGGGAAAGAAGACGGAATGGAAATTGGGTTGCAAAAAAAAAATCAAAGGTGAGTTAATCTCACTCAGCTGAATTTTAATTTTAATTTAAATGATTAAATTTAAATAATTGGTTGAATGGTTCAATTGATTGATGTGCTATATTATAGTATATACTACAACTTGGAATGTTTGATTTCCCGCATCATATAGCGGATAAGACCCTATGCGCCGCCTAATAGTGGATGATATTACATATAAAACCCTTATGACGCGATATTCCACCTCGAAGTGGAATTGGTATTTTATATTGTGTTAACATCTATGGATGCAGGGAAACAGGTTGGAGGGATCCAACTGGATTCCTCGAAATTATTTATATTGTTTAATATTCTCTATTATTAATATTTGATATTCTGTAATGAATATTATTGATAGTTGTGATATTTGATGCTATGGTTTACTTGAATATATTTCGGTACACCGAGTTATCAAAATATATAGAATTGAATTTTTGAAAATAAAAGGAAGAGGATTTTAAGTAAAATAATTATTAAAAATTTAAATAAATTGAGAATGAACTGGATAATAATATTAGGGGTTTTAAAATTCTAATAAATAAATTCCGTATATGAAAAGGGAATTTGAATAAACAGAAAGTTAATGAATTTTAAACTTCAATGTTATTATTTAAAAGAACAAAGCATTTATTTAAATTTAAGGTTTAAATTTTGAAAGGAAGAAAGAAAAAATTGGGAAAATTCTGAAATTTATATATTTGAGTTAAAAGATTTAAGATCAAAAGGGAAATAATAATAATAAAGTCCATAATTAACGAATTTTGAAATAAATTGAGTAAGCAAAGAAATTTATTTCAAATGAAGTAAATTGGAAATCAACTTGGGAAACTGATTTAAGTGATTGAAATTTGAAATTCTCCCTGAATAACCAAGTACGTTTTCAAAGTAAATTTTTAAATATGAATTAAAAGTTTTAAAGTTGTTTAAAAAAACAAGTTTTGGAAAATTTATTATTTCTAAATATTTAAATTCTAAAGTAAGTGTTTTCTTTTAATCTATTATGGAAGTAATTATTTAAAAGTGACTTGGTATTTGTTTTAAAAGAGAAAATCTAGGTTTATACTTTATAAAAGTAACCTCATTTTTAAATATTCCTAAAATATATGTTTTTAACAAAGTATTGAAGCAGTTTTTAATTTAAATATTTTAAAGTACGTTTTCTAATAAAGTGTTTTTAAAACTGTTCTAAAATCTAAGTGTTTGTCCTTGGTGATTTCAGTGGAGATAGAAAATATTTGGGAAAGTTTATTCTGAAAAAGGAAGATGGTTTGAAACTGTTTTCAAAGGGTTGAAAATAGAAATATATCTTGTGAAGATATATTGGAATTAATATATAATTTGGGAAAATTATTTATTGTTTGATGGTTGTTTGTGAATATTAATTGATAGTTAAATAACCTACATCAATATTGGCCAAATGCGTTGATCGTTTCGAAGAGACCGGGATCGAGATTTATTTGTCGAAAACCACTTTGATCCGGTTTGTATGTTTTAGTGGAAAACGAGTTTGGATTCGAAGATGGAGCAATGAAGTGCATGGGCTAGTCGCTACTAATCCTGAGGATATTTCCAAAATGGATGTAGTAGGACTAGTGCCTTTGGTTCCGTTCGAACCCGGGACGGACTTGTATGGATGAATGCTTTCGGAAAATCGTCAGGTGGACGATGGGCATTCTAAGGGATATGTTCTAAAAGGTAACGCTTAGCCTCAAGCCTCATCAACCGGGAATGACTGAAAATTAAGGGTTATGCAGCAAGGATTGGTGGGCAGTACCCATTTTCGGGTAAGGTCATCCCTGTCTAGATGTCTCTTTTTATTTCGGCTTAGTGGTGCGGTTTCTGATCCCAACCATGGTGTGATTTTACTCGGGACTATTCAGTAAGGGATAGTCCGGGCCTTGTGTTGCAGGGGAGTTAGGATGGCTCCTCGGTGCGCTGATCTAGATCAGGTACTGTGACAGGTGGTACCCCAGTCCCTAGTCATTAGTTGGAAATCCATTCTCCCTACGCTCCTTGTACGAGTTTTGTTTGTATACCCACTCTGTGGCTAGTAGCTGGAATTTAATGAATGTAACAATTTCGGCTATTTTAATAAGTATTTGTATATAGACCCTGTTATAATATCAGAGGATTTTAATAAAAAGTGTTTTAGCTATTGTAAGGTAAAAACCCGACATGTTTATTTGTAGCGTGGTCTTACGAGATGCTTCTGTTTTCAAAATGATTTCTGAAACTTTAAAATCAATTTGAGTGTGATTTCTCACGCTGGTATTCCAGACTAACTCGGGTGTTATTTAACTATAATGCTCGGGTCAGACCGAGTATTATAGGATTCATGATATGATGCTGTGGAGCTCAGGAGACGAGCTGGATGGCGATATGTACTTCCATACTTGCTATTATTATTCCGCTGTGTATCCAGTAGCATGTGATTGATGTTGTTGAACTCTGAAGATGCACTTCGATGATGTATGTATAAACAGATATAGTATTTGTTTTGTGCAAAGATCATTTATTACATATTATATTTATTCCGATGCGATGGTTAGATTGTGATGTTGTTATCTATTTTCTTCTTCTACCTCTTCTTCTTTAACCCTAATGGTTCGTATTTCTGTTCAACTTAAGTTGATTGATGTAGAATAGTGTTGACTCAAGGGGTACGGATTTGCGGGTCGATACATAAGATTTAAAACAAAAAAATTTGTCGGGTTATTTGGGGGAAAAACACGAAGTGACTAGGGTTTTATCTCGGGATGCTTTCGGGGGAATCTTCGATTTTATAATTTCTGGTTCTTAAAACTTAACATTTTAAGTTAAATTCATTTCTAAATTTATTCTTTAAAAATGATGGTTAATTGTTAAGTAGGAATGGTAGTTAAAGGTTTTGAAATGTAGTATTTTAAAATTAGTTAAGTTTAAAATGTTTTAAACTTATATTTTAAAAGAGTTTGTTTTAAATAAAACTTAACAATGTAATTAGGAGTTAATCAAATATTTTCTTAATTGTTAACTTAAAAGTTAAGTTAATTTATATTATCAATGATAATTAACTAACTAATTATTAATTGAAAGGTTAATTAATTTATAATTAAAGATTAATTGATTAAGGTAATTAATTAACGGTTGATTAATTCATTAATTAATTAGAGGATATTTAAAAAAATCAAGGTTAATTATTTAAATAATTATAGGTTGATTTATTTATAAATCAAGGTTGATTAATTATTGATTAAAGGTTAGTTAATTAATGAAGGTGATTAAGGAATGATAATTAATTAAGGATTAATTAATTAATTTAATAAATTAAGGATAATTAATTAAATGGTAATTAATTAAAGGTTCATTAATTAATTAAGAGAAAAAAATTAAGGGTTAACTAACCTTAAAGTTAATTTAATTAATGTGATTAATTAAGGACTAATTAATAAATGAAAGGTGATTAATTAAGATGGATAATTAAGGATTAATTAATTAATTAATTAATACTAAATGATTGTAATTAATGAACTAGGATTGAGTAATTAATTCATGAGTAATTAATATAATTGGAAATTAAATTGAATTAATTTAGGATTAAACAATTAATCCGGTTTACAAATGATTATTAAATGCTTGGATTGCTTATGAATGTTTGCATTGTATGAAATGCCTTGAATTGATTGTTACCTCTGGACTGTAATAATTTGTTCTGTGAATTGAGCTGTGTGAAATTTATTTTATTTATTTATCTGTGATACATTTATTAGTGAATCTGTGAATGAAGATAAGCGTTGCAGATTATACTGCTTATCGATATTTATATGATTGAACTTGTGATAATTGATGATGTTGCACTATTGTGTAAAACGCCTAGACTACACCATACACACACAAATATGGATTACACTAGGAAATTGGTTAAGTCTCAAATTTTTGAAATAGTTTTAAAATTTAATTTTGAATCCAAATGGTTTTGGAAATAGAATTGGGTTAAACGTGAAAAGCTTTTGAAAAGGAGTTTCAAAGAAAAAAGTTATTTTGATTAACTTGATTAAGCTTTGAAATTTGAATGATTTTATTTGAATTTGAATTCAAGATTCAAAATTAAATTCTATGTGGGAAATTACGGTTTAAAAATGTTATACAAGTTATAAATGTGTTTTTATGGGTTTAAACCATTTAAAAAGTATTGCTTTGGGAATTTGAATTAAATCTAAGTTTTATTCTTGAAGGGCTTTAATTTGTGCAAATGTAATCGGATTTGTCCTAAACGAAAACTATTTGTTTCCAAATAATAATGGCTTTCATATAAAGAGAGGATTTCCAATTTGTGTTGAAAGATTTCAAGTTTGAAACGGAATCGAAATAGTCTGAAAGCTATAAATGAATCTTTGTAAATGATTGTTAAACTTTGTTTTGAAATCGAAGAGGATTTTAAATGGTGTATCTTTTATATATAAAAGATTCAAAATGGGAATAATTTTGAAAATAATGAATGGATCTTTGGAAATAGTTTTGAAAGTTATGAATTGAATCTTTGATTTAAAGATTGGATGAGTAAATCCAATTTGAAAGGGAAATTGTTTGGAAAACCGTGAATGAATCTTTGTGAACTTTGTGAAGTGAATCTTTTTGTTTAAAGATTGGAAATGGTAAATTGTTTAAACCATTTGAAAGAAAAGTTTTGGGTAATAAGTTGTGACTTAACAAAAATCCCATATCCATATGTTTTTAAAATATAGCGCTCATTATTCAGTTTAGCCAGGAGAGGACCTTGTGTCATATAACCCATTCCGAATAATGATACGACGATATGGATAGCATTTGAAGACGGGTGGTCAAAACCGGATATTTTTGAAAGCGAAAGGATAACTCGTCGAATGTCTCTGCACCGGCTCATCCCCGGTATATGAGATTTGATCACCCTTTGTGATGGGAAGTCCGGACGTGATTAGGGATTATCCAGGTTTGCAAGGATTTCTTAGGAAGTGCCTTTGGTTCTGTTCGTACCTGGAACAGACTAGTATGGATGTGTGTCTGAAGTTACATGTGACGACCCGGCTTCCTACGCCCAAGAAGACGTGTCATCAATAAGAAAGAAAGGGATAGAAATAGAAAAGAAAAGAAAAGAAAGAATAACAACATCAGAATCTCACAACGGAATGGAATAAAATATAATATATCAACATAACTATTACATAGTTATATACATCAGAGTTATACAATTTCATACAACATGACTATCACATACATATCTGCCAGAACATACATCTCAAATATCATAAACTAACTAACACAGCAGAACTATATAGATAGCTACATACGTCTGGTCTCCTGCTCCAACTCCTCCAGAATTCGTCAAAGCTAACCTGAATCCCTTGGCTACCCGTAAAAATTTGGATACTCGAGAGTTTATGAAAAACAGAAAATAAACTCCGGGTCAGACATTGGTCTGGTATGAGTTAACGGGTTAAAGTTGTTTAACTTTGAATTTTTTTTTTAAAATAAAGGTATCACGTAAGACTTCCCACATATAAATACGGGTAAATTTTTACCTTACGCTAACCAAAACATTTTATAGGAAATCCAGTGATATTATAATAGTGTCTAGGGTTTTCAAGTAAAATACAGAAATAGCTGAAATGCTTACATCTCACATTCCAACATAGTTGGGCACAATCAAAACGTACGGCGCTTATTGGAAATTGGATCCCATACAATGGCAGGGCTACAGGGGTACCGCCCATCACAGTACGTGGTCTAGATCACAGTACCGAGGAGCCACCCTAACTCCCCTGCAACATAAGGCCGGAACCATTCCTTACTGAACAGTCCCAAACAAGATAACCCCGCTGTTGGCTGCAGACCAACCGCCCACACAGCCGAATAAAAGGGACATCTAGACAGGGGTATACCTCGTCCTGCTTGGGCATGACCCACCTTACCTTGCTTCACATCCCCTGTTTTAGCCATTCCCGGTTGATGAGGCTTGAGGCTGCGTTTACCTTTTTAGAACATATTTCTTAGAATGTTCATCGTCCGCCTGACGATGTGCTGAAAGCATTCAATCCATACAAGTTCGTACTGGGTTCGAACGAAACCGAAGGCATTATCTCGTTACACTCGTTTTAGAATCACCCTCAGAGTTAACGACGATAACCCTTGCATTCTGAAAACACCATCTCGATCTCCACTTGAGATTACACGACCTAACGTTTAATCTGGATCGATGTGGTTTTCGGAATATCAATTGATATCCGATCCCGGTCTCATCGAAATCCAAACGCCATTTTAAAGTCCAAGTTGTCTAATTAACTTAACAGTTTAAATTTAACAATTGAATTCATATAGCAATTTAACACAGATAAATAACATCAGATAAACATATAGCAATTTAATACAGATAAATCATACAAAATCATCACAGGTATATCCAGAATATCACAGAACATCACAGAAATAAATAAACATCATAGGCAATCAATATAATCATCTATTCATATCAACAAGATTGATTTGTTTTAAACTTAATTGCAAACTTAAACATAAATTATACTTTATTCATGCTTAATCAATTACACATTAATTAACTTATTTCCATTTAAAAATTACTTATTAATTACTTAATTAATGAATTAATTCTTAATTACTAATCAATACCTTCATTATTGATGTATAAAACTCAATTACCCAATTTATTTAATTAATCATTAATTGTTAATCAACTTAACTGTTTAATCCTTAATTAGTTAATTAATTCGTTAACTATGATTTGTTAATTAACCAACTTCAAATAATTAATTAGATTCTTAATTACAAATGATTTCATAAGATTATCATTAAAATCTTTAATTACAAATTCAATTAAATTTTGAACTACTTATTAAATTATTTATAAAACTGATTACATTCTTAATTTACTTCGAAATTAACTCAATTACTCTACTTGTTTTCTATAAAACTCTAAAGTTCATCATATATTAACTGGTTTATAAACATTATCCGTGATCAATACTTAACTTACCTAACTAAATACTTTAACTTAACAAAATTAGTAAGCTTCAGGAATTAAACAACCCGAAGTAACAACGTGATTTCTCGGGTCGAGCTCGAGATAACACAGTATGTTTCTCGCGTACTCCCTGCATCTTCTTCTTCTCCTGTTTCTTACTTCTGTTTCTTTTTCTCTTTTTTTCTAAGCTTAAGTTTTTAAAACAACATAGACTTAATAAATCACGCGCGCACTTCACCTTCGACCCAGAACAAACCCGAAGCCATCCACGCGACTAACTCGAGATTCACTCGAGTCGACCATGACCAGATCCTTCCTCACCGCCGTGCCACCGCCACGCGTCACCACCCACAAATCACAAACCACTCCCTTACTCGAATACGAAGCCCAGCACAACCCAATACCCAGGAAATCAAAATATGACCGTAAAGTCGAATGGCTCCATGAACACAATGGACACAAATCACCTCGTACTCACTGACGCGACCGCCATAGACAATATGGCTCCGGTCAAATCTTGCCGTCACCCCGCTCTAGCCTCTACCCAAATCCCATGGCACTCGGTGAAGCCTCGGCGACGCGACCTTCATATGAATAGGGCTCGGAAACATATACTCCTTAAACCCTACTTTTGATTCCCCACAACAATTCTTACATTCGAAAATTATTTTTACAATTTTTTGGTGATCTTGCAACATTGTTCTAGCTTCAAGTCGAATTTCAACAAAAGTTATTGAATAAATCATCTGAAATTCATAGAAAAGAAAAAATGGGTTATTATCAAACAGCTCCCAAACTTGTTCACTAAAAATTATAATTTGGGTCTTAAAAATCTTAACTTAGTATGTTGTTTCAAAATATAACTTTGAATTTACAATTTAAGCAACTCGAATTTTGATCATTACTTACCTATTTACTGCAAGTTTAAGCTCCAGTGCTTAAATTATACAGCTATCACTTCAAACTTTAAACTGAAGCTTTAACAACTATTACTTAGTTAAATTACTAATTAATCAAGACGACTTTATATAAAAGTATGAATTATTCTTTTCTTTCTTTGACTCAACATAAATTTAAAACCTGTAAGAATATCAAGATGCAAAACAAATAAAACTATGCCAAACATTCTAGAAATTTAAATCATAACAATACTTCATGAAATATAAATTAAAAGTTAGATTGAAAACATGTTTACTCACTCAAGTTTGCAGTTGAACCGAGGATGATGCAAGAAACCTATAGCTTGAAATTGATTATGTATGCAGTTTTGAAATTCCTGTAACCTTATTGCTTCTGGCCTTTGAACTTGAAATTTGTTTATTTTTTTTCTTTCTTTTGCTGTTTCTTAGATTTGTGAAGTTTTCTTTTGCTTTTGCAGATACAAATGAGTTAAGGAATAAGAAGCTGTATACAAATATTTATAACTTTCAACAAGGCTGTCTTCTTCCACAAGCTTTGGTTTGATAAAATATCTTGCCTTATTTTATCATGTACTAAAGCCTAAGACATTTCAACCATTTCGGCTGAAAGCTAATAATTTTGTTTTTCAGTACATAAAAGTAGGCTAATTAAATGTTAATGTTAACATATATGCTAACATACTATTAATGTTTGCTGACACAAACTTATGGTGCAAAGATATTTGCAGATTGTTCGTACTAAGATGTTTTACTGATGTGAATTCTTGCTCTCTCTTATTTTAACATATAAACAAAATGTTTGTTTGCAATTTTTTTTTTGATTTCTTATGCATATACAGTTTGCAGGTTTACATTTGTGTTTGAACTAAATGTTTTCATTTCTATTTATATCTTATACCTATTATATTTGTACTTATGTTTGTAATCCTACCTTTATGTTATATTTATGTTAAATATAAAGAAGCTTATGTTTATAGCCATATTTATAAGTATTTATATTTATATAGAAACTCATGTTAAATATTTATAAGCTTATTTTATTTTAGTTATAAAAGTTATTGTGTAGAAACATTACTTAAATCTTATTTTTATTTAAAGTTAAATTTTCCAATATTGGATTTGTAATGTATTTGCACCTATGTATTTTATATTTATATTTAATATGAATAAAATTGTATTATTGTACTTATTTTTATTAACTACATTCTTATATCTGATATTAAATGCCATTCATACAAAACTTTTAATTTAATTAAATAAAACAGATTTAATTTTTGAATATTGTTAAAAGAGTCTAGTTTACATTTTGAAATTATAAATTTCCTTTCTAACACATATACAACTAAAAATATCCAACATCTTATTTATTTATAAATGAAAATATTATATTTTATTTAAATTTAATCAAAAATTTATTATAACAATAGGGTCAAAATTCCGGGATGTCACATTCCTCCCCCCTTAAAAGAATTTCGTCCCCGAAATTTAAACAACAGTTAATTTCAAAAACTTAATATTAACATCCAAACATACATATCATTCATACAAAACAAACAATCAAACAGTCAATTCTAACATCATTACTAATTATTCGGACACAAATTTGGATAAGCTTTTCTAAAACTATCAAGAGTTTCCCAGGTACAATCTCTGGGATCCTCACTCCATTGCACCTTGACGAGTTTCACCACTTTGTTCCTGAGCTGCTTCTCGTCTTGATCTACAATCTGAACAGGATCTCTAACTACAGTCAGGTTGGGTTCTACTTCTAAATCCTCCTGAACAACTGGTTCTATCGCCAATGATGGGTCATGAATATATTTCCTTAAATGAGACACATGGAATACATTGTGAATCCCAGACATCCGTTCTGGCAATTCAATCCTGTAGGCTACAGTTCCAATTCTTTCCAACACTCGGAATGGACCAATATATCTCGGAGCAAGTTTTCCCGTCTTACCGAATCTTATAGCACCTTTGATTGGGGAAACTTTGATAAAAACTAAATCTCCGATCTCAAAGTCTAATGGTCTTCGTCTCTTATCTGCATATTTCTTCTGACGATGTTGAGCAGCTTTCATCCTTTTGTTGATAAGCTTAACCTTCGCAGAAGCTTCACGAATAAGATCGGGTCCAAGCACAAGTCGATCATTCGATTCAATCCAACAAGATGGGGATCTACACGGTCTTCCATACAGAGCTTCATAAGGAGCCATCTTAATACTCGCTTTATAACTGTTATTATAGGAGAATTCCACTAGATGAAGATGGTCTTCCCATGATCCACCAAAATCCAATACACAAGCTCGCAGCATATCTTCCAGAATACGATTAAGCCTTTCCGTTTGTCCGTCCGTCTGAGGATGATAGGCTGTACTTAATCTCAAACTTGTTCCCATTGCTGATTGCAGAGCTTCCCAAAATTTACTAGTGAAAATAGGATCACGGTCACTCACTATGCTAACAGGAACACCATGTAATCTGACTATCTCTTTCAAGAAAATTTCGGCCAAGGAAATTGCAGCACGAGTCGCCTTAACTGGAATAAAATGAGCACTCTTCGTTAAACGATCCACAATAACCCATATTCCTTCATTTCCTTTTTTGGTTCTAGGCAAACCATCGATGAAGTCCATCGAGATCATTTCCCACTTCCAATCTGGAATTTCCAAAGGTTGCAATAGTCCTGCAGACTTTTGTTGATCTCCCTTCACTTGCTGGAAAATGGCACAACTATTTACAAACGCAGCTACATCCTTCTTCATATTCGGCCACCAGAAAACTCTCCTCGTATCTTTATACATCTTCGAAATTCCCGGGTGAATATTCAATTTAGAACGATGACACTCAGCTAAAACTTCTTGCCTCAACCCATCAATATTAGGCACACCCAAACGACCATTAATCCTTAAAACACCTTGATCGTCTATCTTGAAATCTGAATACCGACCGTCTTTAGTCCCAAGAATTATTTACTCAAAAGATTTATCCTCCGTTTTCTTACTAACGATCTTTTCTTGGAGAGATGGAACGACTTCCAAAAGAGATAAAACAGCATTTCTACTAAGAGCATCCGCCACGACATTTGCTTTCCCCGGAGTGTACAAAATATCCAGATCATAAGATGCTAAAAATTCGACCCATCTCTGCTGTCTCAAATTAAGATCTTTCTGAGAGAAAATATATTTCAACGGCTTGTGATCCGTGAATAACTCAAACTTTTCTCCCAAAAGGTAATGTCTCCATATCATCAAAGCAAAAACAATAGCTAACAGTTCTAGATCAAGCGTAGCATAGTTCTTCTCATGGGCCTTCAATTGTCGACTAGCATACGCAATAACTCTGCCGTTCCGCATCAGAACTGCACCCAAACCAACTAAACATGCATCCGTATATACTTCAAATTTGCTCTTCCCATCCGGAATAGCTAGTACTGGTGCACTAGTTAGCCTTGTCTTCAATTCCTTAAAAGCTTCTTCACACTGAGGTGTCCACTTGAATTTAGTTCCTTTCCTAGTTAGCTTGGTCAGATGCGAAGAAATTTTGGAATAATCCTTAATGAATTTTCTGTAGTAGCCAGCCAAACCCAGAAAACTGCGAACTTCCGTCGATGTCTCCGGCTGTTTCCATTGCAAAATAGTTTCAACCTGATCTACTGAAATGCCTTTACCAGAAACAATGTGCCCTAAAAATTTAACTTCTGATTTCCAAAAATGGCACTTTGAAAACTTTGCTTTCAATACATGCTTCCTCAAAGTCTCCAATACAATCCTCAAATGTTGCCTGTGCTCTTCTTCCGATTTGGAGTAGACCAAAATATCATCAATGAATACCAGCACAAAATTATTCAACACATCCCTAAAGACACGGTTCATGAGGTCAACAAAATAGGCTGGTGCATTGGTTAATCCGAACGGCATAACCAACCACTCATAAAAACAATTCGGTCCCCTAAATGCTATAAAGGGAATACTATCCTCAGCTACTCTCAATTGATGGAATCCTGAAGCTAGATCTAGTTGAGAAAAGATAGAAGCTCCATGCAGCTAGTCAAAAAGATCATCGATGCGAGGAAAAGGATATTTATTTCGAATGGTCACTTTGTTCAATTCTCTATAATCAACACAGAACCTTAGCGAACCATCCGATTTAGTGACAAACACCGCGGCAGAGCCCCAACAAGAAAAACTAGGTCTAATCAAACCCTTCTCCAAAAGATCTTGCGTCTGCTTAACCAACTCTTCTCTCTCTCTAGGAGGCATTCTCCTACTGGGTTGAATCACCGGCACTGCTCCTGGAATCAAATCAATACGAAACTCAATCTCTCGATGTGGTGGAAGACACTTAACTTCTTCAAAAACATCAGGAAAATCTTGTACCACATCGATTTCTTCAACTTTCTCTTGAGAAGTCTCAACTCCCAGTAAAAGACTACTCAAGTGAAATCCAGAACTATCGCACGACACTTTGGCAATCCTACCCAAATTAGTCTCCAATGAAACTGTCCTCTCATCACAATTCAGGACTGCTTTATACTTGTCGAGCCAATCCATTCACAAAATAAGATCGAATCCTTTAAAATCTAACACATACGGGTCACAAGAGAAACTATGAGACAAATAAGAAAGCTTCAAGTCCTTACAGATCGTATCCAATTTTGTTGCTCCACCAATAGGATTAGATACAATAATGGGTCGATCCACAGTACTAGGTTTAAGACAAAACTTTTCTACCGATTCCTGAGATAAGAAACTCAAAGATGCACCCGAATCAAATAAAATTTTAATATATTTGCCATCTAAGAGTAAGGTACCTTCCAAAACTCCTTTGCCTCGAGATGAAGAAGATGAACCAGCTTCCAAAGCAAAAACTTTATCCTGAAGTGTCCTCTGCAAAAGTGGACAATTCTTAATCATATGACCGGGCTGACGACAATTAAAATACAACGATCTCTGGACTACTGCCAATCCTGGACCATTCTGACGCTGCTGTTGCTGAGATCCTCCTTGAGAACACTGATCCGCCAAATGTCCAATTTGCTGACAATTATAACACTTACGGGGTCCGTTATTGCTTCTTCCCGATTTCTTTCCCTTAACTTGCCTTTTCCAAAGTGGGTTGAACTTTCTTTTATTTGGGTTAACGGAATTCCCTCTCGAAACTGTTGCTGTTGCCTCCAATTTCTTGCTCATCAAATCTTCATACCTCAATGCCATATCAACCAAATCAACAAAACATCCTTTCAAGAGCACCGTCATCTTATTCTGGAATTTGGACCTCAATCCTTGCACAAACTTTTCATTCTTCTTGAGTGCAGTATCAATAAGTCCTGATCCATAACACGAAAGTTCGTTGAATCTGGTCTCATACTCAGAAATGGTCATGCTTTCCTGCTTCAAATTCAGAAAATCCTGGTACAATTGAGTTTTCCTTGCCGTCGGCATAAATTTCTCCTCAAATAACTCCTTAAATCTTTCCCATGAAATATCTTCTTCAGAAATATTGGCAATTGTTGCATCCCACCATGCTGCCGCGCTTCCCTGCAATTGCCACGATGCCATATCCCTCTACTGATCATCCGACAATCTCATCCTCTTAAAAATACGCTCACAAGAACGTAACCAGTCTTGAACTTCAATTATCGATTCTGAACCTTTAAATGGTTGTCCTCCAAGATCGATAAAATCTTTACATAAGGCTGCAAAACTAACTTGAGGGAGTACTGGATTAACAGCCTCTCTAGCAATTTGACTTCAAACATTATCACTCGAAGTACTGGCCCTAACTCTACCTCTTCTTCCAGAACTCATGTTGGCCTCCTAGACAGGTAACCCAACAAATTTAGATAAGTATATATATATATATATATATATATATATATATGAAAATACAAATACGCACTCTCAAGATAAATATTATTCCAGAGCATAGGTACTCGCTCAACCTAACGCTCTGATACCACCTGTGACGACCCGGCTTCCTACGCCCAGGAAGACGTGTCATCAATAAGAAAGAAAGGGATAGAAATAGAAAAGAAAAGAAAGAATAACAACATCATATTCTCACAACGGAATGGAATAAAATATAATATATCAACATAACTATTACATAGTTATATACATCAGAGTTATACAATTTCATACAACATGACTATCACATAAATATCTGCCAGAACATACATCTCAAATATCATAAACTAACTAACATAGCGGAACTATATAGATAGCTACATACGTCTGGTCTCCTGCTCCAACTCCTCCAGAATTCGTCAAAGCTAACCTGAATCCCTTGGCTACCCGTAAAAATTTCGGTACCCGAGAGTTTATGAAAAACAGAAAATAAACTAAGGCTCAGACATGGGTCTGGTATGAGTAAACGGGTTAAAGTTGTTTAACTTTGAATTTTTTTTTAAAATAAAGGTATCACTTAAGACTTCCCACACATAAATACGGGTAAGTTTTTACCTTACGCTAACCAAAACATTTTATAGGAAATCCAGTGATATTATAATAGTGTCCAGGGTTTTCAAGTAAAATACAGAAATAGCTGAAATGCTTACATCTCACATTCCAACATAGTTGGGCACAATCAAAACGTACGGCGCTTATAGGAAATTGGATCCCATACAATGGCAGGGCTACTGGGGTACCGCCCGTCACAGTACGTGGTCTAGATCACAGTACCGAGGAGCCACCCTAACTCCCCTGCAACACAAGGCCGGAACCATTCCTTACTGAACAGTCCCGAACAAGATAACCCCGCAGTTGGCTGCAGACCAACCGCCCACACAGCCGAATAAAAGGGACATCTAGACAGGGGTATACCTCGTCCTGCTTGGGCATGACCCACCTAACCTTGCTGCACATCCTCTGTTTTAGCCATTTCCGGTTGATGAGGCTTGAGGCTGCGTTTACCTTTTTAAAACATATTTCTTAGAATGCTCATCGTCCGCCTGACGATGTGCTGAAAGCATTCAATCCATACAAGTTCGTTCTGGGTTCGAACGAAACCGAAGGCATTATCTCATTACACTCGTTTTGGAATCACCCTCAGAGTTAACGACGATAACCCTTGCATTCTGAAAACACCATCTTGATCTTCACTTGAGATTACAAGACCTAACGTTTAATTTGGATCGATGTGGTTTTCGGAATATCAATTGATATCCGATCCCGGTCTCATCGAAATCCAAACGCCATTTTAAAGTCCAAGTTTTCTAATTAACATAATAGTTTAAATTTAACAATTGGATTCATATAGCAATTTAACACAGATAAATAACATCAGATAAACATATAGCAATTTAATATAGATAAATCATACAAAATCATCACAGATATATCCAAAATATCACAGAACATCACAGAAATAAATAAACATCATAGGAAATCAATATAGTCATCTATTCATATCAAGAAGATTGATTTGTTTTAAACTTAATTGCAAACTTAAACATAAATTATACTTTATTCATGCTTAATCAATTACACATTAATTAACTTATTTCCTTTTATTAATTACTTATTAATTACTTACTTAATTAATGAATTAATTCTTAATTACTAATCAATACCTTCATTATTGATTTATAAAACTCAATTACCCAATTTATTTAATTAATCATTAATTGTAAATCAACTTAACCGTTTAATCTTTAATTAGTTAATTAATTCGTTAACTATGATTTGTTAATTAACCAACTTTAAATAATTAATTAGATTCTTAATTACAAATGATTTCATAAGATTATAATTAAAATCTTTAATTACAAATTCAATTACATTTTGAACTACTTATTAAATTATTTATAAAACTGATTACATTCGTAATTTACTTCGAAATTAATTTAATTACTCTACTTGTTTTCTATAAAACTCTAAAGTTCATCATGTATTAACTGGTTTATAAACATTATCCTTGATCAATACTTAACTTACCTAACTAAATACTTTAACTTAACAAAATTAGTAAGCTTCAGGAATTAAACAACCCGAAGTAACAACGTGATTTCTCGGGTCGAGCTCGAGATAACCCAGTATGTTTCTCGCGTACTCCCTGCATCTTCTTCTTCTCTTGTTTCTTACTTCTGTTTCTTTTTTTTTAAGCTTAAGTTTTTAAAACAACAGAGACTTAATAAATCACGCGCGCACTTCACCTTCGACCCAGAACAGACCCGAAGCCATCCACGCGATTAACTCGAGATTCACTCGAGTCGACCATGCCCAGATCCTTCCTCACCGCCGTGCACGCGCACGGCGGTCCACCGCCGCGCCACCGCCACGCGTCACCACCCACAAATCACAAACCACTCCCTTACTCGAATACGAAGCCCAACACAACCCAATATCCAGGAAATCAAAATATGACCGTAAAGTCGAATGGCTCCATGAACACAATGGACACAAATCACCTCATACTCACTAACGCGACCGCCATAGACAAAATGTTTTACTGATGTGAATTCTTGCTCTCTCTTATTTTAACATATAAACAAAATGTTTGTTTGCAGTTAGTTTTTTTTTGATTTCTTATGCATATACAGTTTGCAGGTTTACATTTGTGTTTGAACTAAATGTTTTCATTTCTATTTATATCTTATACCTATTATATTTGTACTTACGTTTGTAATCCTACCTTTATGTTATATTTATGTTAAATATAAAGAAGCTTATGTTTATAGCCATATTTATAAGTATTTATATTTATATAGAAACTCATGTTAAATATTTATAAGCTTATTTTATTTTAGTTATAAAATTTATTGTGTAGAAACATTACTTAAATCTTATTTTTATTTAAAGTTAAATTTTCCAATATTGGATTTGTAATGTATTTGCACCTATGTATTTTATATTTATATTTAATATGAATAAAATTGTATTATTGTACTTATTTTTATTAACTACATTCTTATATCTGATATTAAATGCCATTCATACAAAACTTTTAATTTAATTAAATAAAACAGATTTAATTTTTGAATATTGTTAAAAGAGTCTAGTTTACATTTTGAAATTATAAATTTCCTTTCTGACACATATACAACTAAAAATATCCAACATCTTATTTATTTATAAGTGAAAATATTATATTTTATTTAAATTTAATCAAAAACTTATTATAATAATAGGGTCAAAATTCCGGGATGTCACATTACACTTTGAGATGTAAAGCTGGTTTCTATCAAATACACTTCTGTTTGGCGACGGAGATTTATTATCTTAGCTTAACACCATTCTCTGGGACGTACGAGCTCAGAGGTTATGTAGTTGATGGTTACTAGTGATACATTCCCAATTTGGTAATGTGGCATACGAAGTGCTGCTGACCATTTGTTGATCAAAGCATGGCTTTTGTGAAAAGCGTAGCTTTATGGACGAGACATCATCAGACCTCACCCCTCGGAAATGGTCGAAACAAGAGAGATGCGGCAAGATTGTAGGGGTCGCGCCCCTAGGGAATGTCCATTCCTTTTGGAAAAGGGTGGTATCATGGTATGGAGCCAAGATGTTTAACCTATGTGGTTACTGAAAATACATTACTTTGTGGTTGTTGGTGTTGAGAGATCTCGGATAAAAGTCGCAAACGGATGGGGGTGGCATATCTTAGGTTTTACTCCCGGGAAGGGAGTAAACGGGACTTGTGTTAGCAGAGAGCCAGGCAGGTTCTCGGGGAGTCCCTCCAGAGGCGTTCCCATGTGGCAGCAGGAAGTTCCTTAGCCTGACCATTTGTTGGAAAATCCAAAGGAACAATACGCGCCTTGTACGGTTTTAGTTGTATAACGTGCCACGGAATGTGGAGGTAACCTGCTATTAAACATGGTAGCTATAGTAGGCATACGACGAAATGTTGTATGCTGGCTAAGATTAATATTATACTTTCAAAATGTTTTCCACTATGCACTAATAATAATATCAAAATGGTTTTTGCATATCAAGCATTTTTGACTATCATAAGGAGAAATCTCCTGCAATTCTGCTTTTGCATGGTGTGTGTGGTGGAAGGCCTTATGGTAGTTTCATTTTCAAAAAAAAAGCATTGTGGACTTCAGTGTTTTAAATTCTTTTGTTGTTTGTTTTAAAAATAAAACTGTTTTGTTTGCTCATACCAGTCCCATGACTGACCCAGAGTTTATTGTTCCCCTTCTAAATTCTGGGTGCCCACAATTTTCCACACGGGCAGTTTAGAGTTTGGTTTTTCAGATAGTCAAATAGTAGGAGTAGATTCAGTAGCCTTCAGTGTCTGGAAATCTTCTTCAGTCTTTGGATGACCGACCTTGCTCAGTACAATTTGATTGGGAGTTCGAGCTATTTCTGGATTGGTGCTTTGGAGATGGAGATTGCTGATATTGGAGTTCCTTCTTTGGAGCTCAAGTTTATGTTATTATTCCGCTGCTGTGTCTTGTTTCTCTGATAGTATTTGATATCATTTGTATAAAATCTGTTGTATCGAATGTTGTATATCAATGATATATATTATTCATTTCTTCCGCTGTGTTGTTATACATAATGTGTTATAAGCTCTGGCCAACCGGATTTGAATGTTTGAATCTGTGGCATTCGAGTACGAGTGAAGTATGGGTGTCGATTTTCGAACGCGAAAATCCGGGTCATCACGTTTGGTATCAGAGCTGAGGGTTGAAACTTTAGCTCAGGAGTATAAAACATTAGGTAACTCATTAGAGATAGGGTGAATTATACCCTAGAATGAGTATATCCCTAAGATATCCGTTCGTGTGCCTCGGTAAATTCTCTTACTATTCATTGATAGTAAGTATGAGTGCAAGAAGAGGACGAGATAGGGGACAAGGGAGTACCATTTCCAATGGTTAATACCCTATAACAACAGAAACAATGTTTTCCTATCAATCTCTTTTGATCACCATTCAATTTTGATTCTTTGATTTCCTCGTGGCAGCTCGAGGAAGAAGCTTTAGCGTGATGATGGCCTTGCGAATCATTGAAGAAAACTCCTATTTCATATTTTCTTCATCGATTCCTTATCAGCTTTTCGTTTTTTAACTCTAATAAATTTTAAAATTTATTTGAAATAAATTGGTTAATAAAATATAAAGTCAAAATTGACTTGTATCAAAAAAGCGATTTCGGTCAAAACCAAAGTTCAAAATTCTATTGTAATTCTTGTGCGGACCAAAGTCCGAAGAGGGACAAGTTGTATATACTTTGGGATATTCCAACCTGACTTGGATTATATCCATTAATCTATTCTTTGGGGTCAGATTCATTCTATGAACGGTTAGTTATTCTTCAAACAATCAATGCCCCTGTATATTTCGTAGACTGGATGAGCCGAGTATCATGTGTAGTATTGAATGAGTTTGTTCTCTTATTTATTGATGGTATTCTGATTTGGTAAAGTCAAATACAAAATAAATATTCAGTTTGATCTGGAAAGATATTTCTCTATCTTTGAATGTTCATCTATCTTTGTTGTCTACCAAGCAAATTTCAGGGACGAAATTTTCTTAAGAGGGAATCTGTAACATTCCTGTTTTTAAATCAACTTTAATTGGCAATTTATTTAATTTTTGAAATTTAATTGTGAATTAAATTGGAAATGTGGGGATAAAAATACGTATAAGATTTTTGAATAAAGAATTTGATTTGGGAATCTAAATATTTTATAAATAAGTTATAATTTGGAATTTGAATTTGAAATTCAAATACAAATGTGTTGAAAAATAAATTGGATTTATTATAGAAATTAAGTTTCAAAAATATTTTCCTTAAAATGTTATATTAGATTAAGTAATACAAAATGTACAAATATAAAATTCATTCATTTAAATAATAATAATACTAAGAACAACTTGAATTTGAAAATTTAAAACAAAGATAAATACCAAGCTTTAATTCATATATATCTTTGAAATTAATAAGATAATAAAGTTTGTTTTCCAATTTTAATATATATGAGTATACATGTTTGTTTATTTATAAATATTTATTTAAAAGTGTAATATTTTGAAAATGAATAAAAAGATTTAATACTTTATTTTAAATTATATATATACATAAGGAAATACATTTCATAATTTATAATAAAACAAGGTTTAAAATAAAATTTATAAATTGAGTTAAGTTAAGGATTAAACATAAAATTTCTTGTTTGTGACATTTGTAAAGAATTAATACAAACAATTAACATGTGTTGTTTAATAATAAATTGCATTTACAAGTGTTAAGGTAATGTAACTTGAAATATTACAAGTGGCAAGATGTGTTGTTTCTCTTTTTAATTTTGTAACGCAAATAAACATCATAATAAAGAAACCAGGCCTCTCAAATCCTTAGCATTCACTTTCAAAGAAAACAAAATGCCTGGGATTAAATCAAAACCTGAGACAATAAACTAAAAAGGAAAATTTATACAAACCTAAGAGAATGTAGATTAGAGCAAAATAAATCAACAGCAGTTCAAAGTTTTAAGATCAATTCAACCATATTTCAATTTACGATCTAATCAAAGATAGAAAGTTGTTGATCATCTCAAATCTAGAAAAGAAAATCGAAATTTGCTTCAGCTTCAAGCCTGGGAAAAATCAAACAAAGTAGTTCAAAAGAAAAAAAAATCAATACTCAAGACCTGGAAATCTGTAAATCAAGATAGCTTAAAAATAAAATCCTGAAGCATCTCAACATCAAAACCAAGCTTAAGGAAAATCAAAAGATTAAGCAAAGAAATTCAAGAATCAGATTCAAAGCTCAGAAGAAATAAAATACAAGTTCCAGATCTTTCAAAACTAAAGCAATCAAAATCAAAGTAGTTTGTCCTCTGTTCTTCAAAGCAAGACGAGCAAACTTTCTCTTTTTAACTTTTAATATGGTATGGTGTTCCGATGCTTGTGAGCAAACCCTTATGTGGTCTGAGTTTTTTAGTGTTGCTTGAATTCATGCTTGAAACCGAAGTTAAAATTTATTTGCATGAGTATAAACCTTTGAATTTATGCATCATTTGGCTGTGCATGTCTGGAGAACAAGTTCGTGCACCTCTATACCTGGTTTACATGCATAAAGCCTGTTCAAAAATCAACAACTCCTCTTCTGATCCTTATTTACCTATATGATCTAAATAAAAATTGTTTGTTTAAACATAAGTGAGTTTAAAAAAAAAATATTCAGCAAAATGAATCAAAGCTTCTCTTGGGAACCTAAAAATACTGGCAAACCCAAGTATAGATTGAAAATTTAATCATCGTGCTTTCTGGTTTCACATATATAAATTGAAACGTTTTTGAAAACATTGATTTTTAAGATAAAAATCAAGATTTTAAACAATGTGTATAGTGAGCATTTGTCAGATGAACGAAAAATGGGTTTTTATAAAATTCTGGTGATCGATGGGTTTGTGGACCTCGAGATCGAAGTTGTGGCTAGTTTGAAGGTTCGAAATCATTCGAAAAATGTGAGTCGAATTTATAAATCATCGTAGAGGAGTGATGAGATAGATTTAGGGTTACATATTCATATTCGGTCATGGTCGAAAAAGGTGTTGCCGCGTCGTCGTCAATGGACCGGAGACATTCTCACCAGTGACGATCGAAGCGTCAGTCATCTGCGGTGCTTCAGTTGAATTTTCGTGGCCTCTGATAGCAAGAGGTGGGAGGACGAGACAATTTCTGGTGGTCTGGTTTTGTTGCAGTTTGGATCATGAAGCTCATTTACGAATTCGACGAAGTTCATGGTCGCTGGGTGGTTGGGATTTGTAGAGGGGTCAGTGATGATCTGTGGGTGGCCGCGGCGTTGGTCAGAGGTGGCCGTAGTGGCTATGCATGTGCACAGCAATGGGTTGGTGTTAGTAGGAAAAGGATTGGGGAAAGTTGATTTGAACTCGAAGCATGCCTCGGGAGATTTTTATTCTAACTCGAGCTTTCGTTCGAGTGTTTTTTGTATTTTACCAGGTAGGAAAACTTAACCAAAATTTTAAGATTTAAAATAAAATTTTTGGGAGGCGCTCAGTTTATTTGAGGGGAAAACTCGAAGTGACTAGGGTTTTATCTCGGGATGCTTTCGGGGGAGTCTCGGGTTTTATAACTTCTGGTTTTTAAAACTTAACATTTTAAGTTAAATTCATTTCTAAATTTATTCTTTTAAAAATGATGGTTATTTGTTAAGTAGGAATGGTAGTTAAAGGTTTTAAAATGTAGTATTTTAAAATTAGTTAAGTTTAAAATGTTTTAAACTTATATTTTAAAAGAGTTTGTTTTAAATAAAATTTAACAACGTAATTAAGGAGTTAATAAAATATTTTCTTAATTATTAACTTAAAAGTTAAGTTAACTTATATTGTTAATGATAATTAACTAACTAATTATTAATTGAAAGGTTAATTAATTTATAATTAAAGACTAATTAATTAAGGTAGTTAATTAAGGGTTGATTAATTAATTAATTAATTAGAGGATAATTAAAAAAATTCAAGGTTAATTATTTAAATAATTAAAGGTTGATTCATTTATAAATCAAGGTTGATTAATTATTGATTAAAGGTTAATTAATTTATGAAGGTGATTAAGGAATGATAATTAATTAATGAGTAATTAATCAATTTAACCAATTAAGGATAATTAATTAAATGGTAATTAGTTAAAGGTTCATTAATTAATTAAGAGCTAATAATTAAGGGTTAATTAAACTTAAAGTTAATTTAATTAATGTGATTAATTAAGGGCTAATTAATAAATTAAAGGTAATTAATTAAGATGGATAATCAAGGATTAATTTATTAATTTATTAATTAATACTAAATGATTGTAATTAATGAACTAGGATTGAGTAATTAATTCGTGAGTAATTAATATAGTTGGAAATTAAATTAAATTAATTCAAGATTAAACAATTAATCCTGTTTATAAATGATTATTAAATGCTTGGATTGCTTTTGAATGTTTGCATTGTATGAAATGCCTTGAATTGATTGTTACCTCTAGACTATAATATTTTGTTCTCTGAATTGAGCTGCGTGAAATTTATTCTATTTATTTATCTGTGATACATTTATTTGTGAATCTGTGAATGAAAATAAGCATTATAGATTATACCGCTTATCGATTTTTATATGATTGAATCTGTCATGATTGATGATGTTGCATTATTGTGTAAAACCCCTGGACTACACCATACAAACAAAAATATGGATTGCATAAGGAAATTGGTTAAGTCTCAGATTTTTAAAACAGTTTTAAAATTGAATTTTGAATCCAAACGGTTTTAGAAATAGAATTGGGTTAAACGTGAAAAGCTTTTGAAAAGGAGTTTCAAAGATAAAAGTTATTTTGATTAACTTGAATAAGTTTTGAAATTTAAATGATTTGATTTGAATTTAAATTAAAGGTAGTTAATTAAGATGGATAATTAAGGATTAATTAATTAATTAATTAGTACTAAGTGGTTGTAATTAATGAACTAGGATTGAGTAAATAATTCATGAGTAATTAATATAATTGGAAATTAAATTGAATTAATTCAGGATTAAACAATTAATCTTGTTTATAAATGATTATTAAGTGCTTGGATTGCTTATGAATGTTTGCATTATATGAAATGCCTTGAATTGATTGTTACCTCTGGACTATAATATTTTGTTCTATGAACTGAGCTGTGTGAAATTTATTTTATTTATTTACCTGTGATACATTTATTTGTGAATCTGTGAATGAAGATAAGCGTTATAGATTGTACCGCTTATCGATATTTGTATGATTGAATCTGTGATGATTGATGATATTGCAATATTGTGTAAAACCCCTGGACTACACCATACACACACAAATATGGATTGCATGAGGAAATTGGTTAAGTATCAGATTTTTGAAATAGCTTTAAAATTGAATTTTGAATCCAAATGGTTTTGGAAATAGAATTGGGTTAAATGTGAAAAGCTTTTGAAAGGGAGTTTCAAAGATAAAATGTAACGACCCAGAATTTCTGTCCATTGAAATTCGTAAATTTAATTGATTTTAAATATAAACAAGTAAAATTTTGTAAGTCGAATAAATTATATTTCGAATATCTAGACTTAATTGGATAATTAAATCGATAATTTAATATTTGAAATTACAGAAATAATTGGAAATTGGGTATAATATGATTTAAAATTGATTTGTAAAGTTGTATTAAATCATATTAGAGTTAGAATGATCTTATAGAACCTTTAAAATCGAATTAAAAGTTAATTTGTAGAAATTGAATATTTTAATATTTAATTGATGAGTAAAAAATAGTCATTTTTCAAACAGTCTCGGATTTCGACGAAACTAATTTCATCGGATCCATAATGTTATATTATTGTATGATTTCAAATTCTGTGTCAATCGGATTTACGGTTAGTCCGGGGCAAGCTAAAACGCACTGAAATCAGTTTAAGTGATTTTTAAATTTTAATAGGTGATTTAAAAACCTATCTTCCAAATACTTTCGAATTGGCCTCCGTTATATATTCCATTGCGTTCGGAATAGGGGTAAAACATTATAAACGTCAGGCGGCACGCTTCGTTTGGAGTTCGGAAAAATTTCGGGTGAATAGTGTTTTGGCAATTTTCTATATAAGGACATTCATTTTTCTGTTTTGCAATGCAATTAGGGTTTCAGCCCTAGCCGCCACCTCCATTTACACGGCCAGAAATTGCCAGTCATCTTCCTCATTTATCTTCCTACCTGTAAACTATTAGGGGAAACTATCAACTACAATGTTGTAGAGCACTTTGCGAACTATGAATCCAACGGTGATAGTCAGAATCGATGCAACGAATAGATAGAAATTTGAGTTCGAACGTGTGGCGTTTGTGCTCGAATTCCAAAGTAAGGAGAGGGCTGAGCTCATCTAAATTCAGGGCGAAGGAGGAGCATGGGGTGGCCGTTCGTTTGCGTTGCTTGATCGTGGTTGAAGTGGATGTTGGTGGGGCGATAATTCATGGATAGTGGCGGCTATGGGTTAGGATTTGCACGAGTTTGAACGAAGGGAGAAGAAAAGGGTTGTGCGGCCTTGATTTCATCTCCAGGATCCTACAGCCAGAAAGGATTAGGGTTTAAAAATAAAAGGAAATTAGTAAAATTATTTTATATATTAAATCGTTCAAACTTTAAAATGCTATAACTTGTTCATACGAGGTCGAAAAATGACGAAACGAATTGCGTTGGCTTCGTATTGACGAGCACTACGCAATGGACCTGGATTGGAATCGTTTGGAGCTAGTTTGAATTTTGGGTAAAATTAAACGCGCGTTAAATTTTATTCGAAATAAAACACTACAACTGTATTTGAAAGAAGGTGAGAACTTCTCACTCAATCGAATTGGTTTCGATTTAAATTTTAAATAGTTAGATATAAATTTGCTTGATTGTGTGCTTGGATGATAAATTATTATCTATTGTTTTGAAATAGACCATATGCGCCGTATATTAAGCGGATGTTATTTATTAAACACATATACCGCGATAATTCCATCTTGAAGTGGAATTGGTATTATATATGTACTTTGAGTTGATTTTACCGCATTATATAGCAGATGAGACCCTATTGCGCCGCATAATAGCGGATAATATTTTTTTATAAATCCTTGTACCGAGATATTCTGTCTTGAAACGGGATTGGTATTGTACTAACATCTATGGATGCAAGGAAACAGGTTGGAGGGATCCAACTGGATTCCTCAACAGTATTGATTTATTTACAGATATTTGAGATATATTCTGTTATCATATTGATGTATGATGTTTGAATGTCGTGGTTGGTGTATTGGTGCCGCTGCAGCATTGGGCCTATTTTTGGAGTTTTAAAAATGTTAAAGTAACGACTTCGAATTCAAAAGGATTTTCAAGTGATTTTTGAAAGTATACATTTTTATTGAATTTTGGAATTGATTCATTTTAAATAAATAAACGTTCTAATTTTAATGTTATAAAAATTATGATTTTTGAGAAATATAACTGAAATGTGATTTTTGAAATAAGTAGTTAATTAATTTGTAAAATGGTTTAAATTGGGAGTTTTTGAAACATTATAAACGGTTTATATAAAAGATTAATAAAATTGATATTTTATAAAATAAAAATATTGGAATTATAAAACGAGTTTTTATAAGTGTTAAAATAAAGCATAAATGGATTTCACAAGTGAATGAAATTTATAGATTTATAGATTTTAAAGTTATAAAATGAATAGATTTGTAAAATAAAAGATTTATAAGTAATTAAGTTATAAATTGGATTTTGACATTTAAATGAGATTTAAATAGAATTTGTAAATTAAGGGATTTTATAAGTTGAAGTTTCTGTAAAATATATAAATGTGAATTTATAAACGTTGTTTTATAAATCCGAAACCAATTGAATTTGACAAGTAAATACGAAAGCTTATTAATGGAGATATATCCACAATTTTGGACAGTGGATAATCCTTTAAATTAAACATGTAGAAGTGTTGAATTTGGTAAACGATTTATATTCATGATTTTGGACAGTGAATAATATATTAAAGAAATGTTTTAGGAAGTGATCTTTTAAATAGAATTAAAATGATTTGAAGTTGTTTTAAAATTTGTTAAGGATCGAAACCATAGATTTCAACATTCATTGTTGAAATAGACGTTTTCGAGAAATAAGGAAAAGATGGACTATAACACTGTTGTTATAGTAAATGATTTTCGAAAGGAAATGTTTTATATAATACTGGGATTTATATATCTATCTAAATTTCGAATCCCTATACTAGTGATTTTGGGTTGTCGTAACGATGTTTTACGCAACATTCGTTTTTGACTCAAATGAATGTGTTTAAGAGAATATTTTACTTAAAGAATAAAATATATACTTAATTGTGATTTAAGTATATCGAATATTTTCCAAAAGTTGAAAATAAATAGATTTGTGAATTACTTATTATTACATAAGTATGGAAATGTTTTCCAATATGAAGTGAAATGTTTTGAGATTTTATCTTTTAAAGATAAATTGAAAGTGAATATTTGAAATCGATTTGAGAATCGTGTATTAATAGATATTTTGGAAATGTGAATTCACCATGGAATCTATGAAGGAATGGGAAAATTGTTTTAAAAGTAAACATTGATTTATTTTTGAAGTGTGGAAATAAATTACGGATTTGGAACGTAAAGTTAAAGTAAATCCATAAGGATTTATATAATTCATTTAAACGAACCATTTTGAAATGAAAATGAATAAATATTTGGAAGTGTTTCCGCGTAAGGAAAATGATGATGAAATTTGTTTTCAAAAGTTGTAAAGGTGAAAAGTGATTTGAAATTTATTTTCAAATGGTTGAAGTGTGGAAAAATATATCTTGTAAAGATATTTTAGGAAAATAAATAATTTGGGAAATTATTTGGAATCTGGTGATGTTGTGCATATCTATTGATAGTTAAATAACCGACTATCAATATTTACCTTTAGATGGGTATTTGTTGTGATTGCTTGAATTTGAATGCTACACTTATTTTAAAAAAATAAGCGCTCGTTATTCGGTTTAGCCGGGAGAGGACCTTTGGGTCATAAATCCCATTTCGAGTAGCGATATGTCATGAAGGATAGCATTTGAAGACCAGTGTTGAAGACCGGATATTTTCGAAAACGGAAGGATTACCGTCGAATGACTCTGCATCGGTTGATCTCCGATATAGAGATTTTATCACCCTTTGTGATGGGAATTCCGGACGTGATTAGTGAATATCCGGATTTGCAAGGGCTTCTTTGGAAGTGCCTTCGGTTCTGTTCGATCCCGGAATGGACTTGTATGGATGTGTGTCTAACGTTACAATTTGAGATGTAAAGCTGGTTTCTATCTAATATATTTCTGTTGGTGGCGGAGAATTTTTTCTCTTAGCTTAACACCCTTCTCTGAGACGTACGAGCTCAGAGGTTATGTAGTTGATGGTTACTAGTGATATATTCCCAATTTGGTAACGTGGCATGATGAGTGCTGCTGATCATTTGTTGATCAAAGCGTGGCTCTTATGAAAAGCGTAGCTTTGTGGACGAGACTTGGTCGGACCTCACACCCCGGAAATGGTCAAAACAGGAAGAATGCGGCAAGGTTATTTGGGGATCGCGCCCCCATAGGGTTTGTTCATTTCCTTTTGGATAGAGGTGGTATTATGGTATGGAGCACTGATACTTAACCTATGTGGTTGCTGCAAATTTATTTCTTTGTAGTTGTTGGTGAATCCCGGGATAAAGGTTGATTACGACCGGGGGATGGCGTACTCGTGTCAGTTGTTACCTAGCTAGAGGTAACCCAGCCTTGTGTTGGCAGAGATCCGGTTAGGTTCTCGGGGCATCCTTCCAGAGGCGTACCCATGTGGCAATGGGAAGTTCCTTGGCCTGACCATTTGTTGGAAATCCAAACTCCAATACGCACCTTGTACGGTTTTAGTTGTAGAACCTGCCATTTACTTATGGTGGTCACCACTGTTTAGATGGTAGCTATAGTAGGCATAGTGCGAAATGCCTATGTTGGCGAAGTTTTATACTATACTTTCGAAATGTTTTCCTACACTTTGCACTTATAGTAATAATATCAAAGAAATTTGCTTATCAAGCATGTTTGACTATCATAAGGAGAAATCTCCTCCGATGCTGCATTTGCATTGTGTGTGCGTGCGGGAGGCCTTATGGTAGTTTCATTTTTTAAAAAGCATTGCGGATCTTTTTAAAAATATTTCTTTGTTTGTTTTTAAAGAGATAACTGTTTTAAGTTCTCACACCGGTCCCATGACTGACTTGGAGTTTATTGTTCCCTTCCTAAACTCTGAGTGCCCATCATTTTCCACACGGCCAGTCTAGAGTCAGGTTATTCTGGAATGCAGGAGTTGCTGTGGAGATTAGAGGCAAGCTGGATGGCATGGCGTATCAACTAGTATATAGTATTTATTTTCCGTTGTTTGTCATTGTAATCTCTGATAATGTAATGTAATGTAATGTAATGTAATAACTGATATAGTTCTTTGTTTTAAAGATATTCATTTATCTATTATATGTTATTCTGCTGCGATTGTGAGATTCTGATATTGTTCTGTTGCTTCTTCTCTCTTACTTCTTCTATCTTCTACCTCTTCTGTAACCCTAACATTTCGGGTTTCCGGCCTTCGATTGCTCGGCAGTTGATACAGTAGATGTATTGATGTCGACTTTCGTGAGTCGAAAAAACCCCGATCGTTACAAGTTGGTATTAGAGCATTTGGTTAGGCGACAACCTTGGTTCTGTTGGGTGTTACTCATTAGAGATAGAGTCAGTAGTACTCTAGAATGAGTGTTAGTGTAATAATAGATATGAGCGCGTATTTGTTAGTGAATATAAAAATTGTTTTATATTGTGTTTGTATATCCGTTGAGCTGTTTGTGAATTCTGGTCGGTATGCGGGACGCCATATTATCGATAAGGATTTCTAAACTCTTAAACGAGATAAACCGACATAGTATCATTTTAAATTGGGTAAATGAAATAATTTTACCTTCATTATATTTTACATATAAAGGAATATTTTTTCTGAAATTATTAAAGTGTATATAAATTGTTTGTTTGTGTAACGAGACGAATTTTTCGCGCTCGAAAATCGACATCCATACTTCATATACTATTCGAATGCCATAGATTCGACCGTTCAAATCCGATTCGCCGGAGCTTATAACAACATTAAGTAAATAACACAGCGAAATAAAAGAATAATACACTGATATACAACTTTGATACAATATCTGATACAACAGATGATCCAATAGATATCAATATACATCAGAGATATGATACAATAAAATAGCAGCGGAAAAGAAACAGATAACATCAGCAGCGGAACAAATAACTCTAAGATAGTTTTCAAGGAAGAACTCCAAAACTGCAACTCCATCTCCAAGAACCAATCCAGCAATAGCTCGAACTCCCAATAACGATGCACCAAGCTAAGCAAGACTGGTGTGGTCCAAAGACTGAACTAACTCTAGATAATCTACTAAACCTGACTATCTGAAAAACCCAAATTCTAGACTGCTCGTGTAGAAATATAATGAGCACCCAGAGTTTAGGAAAGAAACAATAAACTCCGAATCAGTCGTGGGACTGGTATGAGCAACAAAAACAATTCATCTTTTAAAGCATTTAACAAAAGATTTTCAAAGTCAATTCGCAATGCTTTTTAAAAATGAGACTACCATAAAGCCTCCCGCACACACACAAAATGCAAACGCAGAATCGGAGGAGATTTCTCCTTATGATAGTCAAAGATGCTTGATACGCATTTAAAAGGACATTTGATATTATTACTAGTGCATAGTGTAGGAAAAATTCATTTCGAAAATAAAGATATAAATCTTAGCCAGCATAGGCATTCCGCACTTATGCCTACTATACCTACCATGTTCAATAGCAGGTTACCGCCACATTCCATGGCAGGTTATACAACTAAAACCGTACAAGATCGTATTGTTTCTTTGGATTTCCAACAAATGGTCAGGCCAAGGAACTTCCCATTGCCACATGAGAACGCCTCTGGAAGGACGTCCCCGGGAACCTAACCGGATCTCTGCCAACACAAGGCCGGGTTACCCCTAACTGGTAACTACTGACACGAGTATGCCATCCCCCGGTCCTTTGGGACCTTTATCCGAGCGCTCGTAATTAACATCACACCAAAATAATAAGTGTTTCAACATGAGTAAGCATCTGGGCTCCATACCATGATACCACCCTTTTCCAGAAGGAAATGCACATACCCTAAAGGGAGCTACCCCTCATAACCTTGCCGCATCTTTCCTGTTTTGACCATTTCCGGGGTGTTACGTCCGACGAAGTCTCGTCCACAAAGCCACGCTTTATACAAAAGCTGTGCTTTGGGTCAATCAAATGATCATAGAAATGATCAAAAAGATAAACGATCAAACAAATGATCATATCACAAATGATCAAACAATGATCATTTCACAGCAACACTCAGCATGTCACATTACCAAATTGGGAATATATCGCTGATAACCATCAACTACATAACCTCTGAGCTCGTACGTCTCAGAGAAGGGTGTTAAGCTAAGAGAATAAATTCTCCGCCACCAACAGAAATATATTTGAAAGAAATCAGCTTTATATCTCAATCTGTAATGTCAGACATACAATCCATACAAGTCTGTTTCAGGATCGAACAGAACCGAAGGTACTTCCAAAGAAGTCCTTGCAATCCGGATATTCACAATCCCGATTGGATTTCCCATCACTTAGGGACTCTCTATACCGGCGCGACTCAGTGCAGAGACAATCGATAGGTCATCCTATCGCTCTCGCAAATACCCGGTCTTCACCATCGGACTTCAAATGTTATCCATAACGACGTATCATATATTCATAATGGGTTACACGACCCAAAGGTCCTTTCCCGGCTAACCCGAATAGTGAGCGCAACATTTAAAACATATGGATATGGGATTTCAATTAAGTCACAACTTAATAATTCAAAACTTTCTTTCAAATGGTTTAAACCAAAAACCATTTCAAATCTTTTAAACAAAAGATTTATTTCACAAAATTCCATTTACGGATTTCAAAACAATTTCTATTTCATTTGGATTAACTCGTTTAGAATCTTTAAATTAAAGATTTATCTTATAGCTTTCAAACCGTTCCCAAATGTTCACTTTCAAAATTCATTTCCAAATATACATCAATAATTTGGTAAACTATCTCAGTTTAAACTTGAAATCTCTTTTATATAATTTGAAATTCGTTTCTCCTATGAAAGCTTTTTATCATTTAGAAACAACAGTCTTATTTCGAAAAAACCCGATTTCATTTATACAAGTTACAATCTTTGGGTTAATTCAAATTCCCAAAAATAATACTTTAAAAATAGTTTAACTCATAATGAATAGTATAATATCGTTAATCCCTAGTTTCAAATTACAGAATTCAATTTGAATATTGAATTCAAATTTAAATTAAAGTATTTAAATTCCAACACTTAATCCAGTTATTCAAAATAAATTTCCATCTTTGAAATTCCATTTCAAAAGCTTTTCACTTCAAACCCAATCCATTTTCAAAACATTTGAATTTAAAAATTCAAATACAAAACTATTTTCAAAAATCTGTGACTTAATCGATTTCCTCGTGAAATCCATATTTGTGTGTGTATGGTGTGGTCCAAGGGTTTAACACAATAGTGCAACATCATTCAATCATCATAGATCAAAACACGGAAATATAGTCGATAAGCGATATAACTATAAAGCTTATCGCCCATTCACAGATTCACAGATAATATATTGATGCATGCATCTTGTTGTACTTGTGGTCCAGTGGTTTACGACATGAGGTGAGTTGCTGCATCTTGTTGTGGTGGCACAGGTTCGATTCCCAGCGGCCACAAGTATGAGACATGAGTGTCTGGGCACTATAAATCTCAGTCTAACCAAAGGTCAGGGCGACATAGTCTCCCTGTCCCCAAAGTTTACATATAATTGTATAAAGTCACACTTAACATTTTATTCAACAAAAATGGCGTCCATTCTGGTTCCAGGCGATTAATTTTCCTCCTCCTTCGCGTCCATTCTCTGTTCCCTTTCATGCCCTCTTCCCTATCTCGTCTCCTGTCCCCCTCTTCCACGCGCTCTGGTCGTGTGTACAGTGCAATGGCTGATGCTGTAGGTGCTAGCCCTGACCTGCTTTCGCCCCATGTTTTCCCGCCCCTCTCTGTTAACACTCTGACTCCAACGATACCTTTTACTCAATCTTGCTTACGTGAAGATTTCGTGAGCGCATCCGTTCCATCCCCCTTGGATTTTGCTGCGTCTCTCCCGAATTCAGCTTTGAAAGTCGAATCTCTTCCCAGTCGCTTTAAGGGTATTCTTGCCTCGGGACCGCTGGTATCGCAATCCACCCTAGCTGTGACGTGTGACGCATCTGCGGAGGCATTTGGTTTAGCGGATAAGTTATCTGCTTCGTCAACTCCAGGTGAGCCCTTATTTCTCCCTCCGATTGGAACTGCTGAGTGTGTCAACCGAAGTATTGGTTGTGTATTGGGTTCTTGTGTTAAGGATACTAGATCTAAGAGCAGTGTGGAACTATCGGTTCCATCTTTGTCTTCGTTGGCTTGCGACATTTCTGTGGTTAGCTGTGGCACACCTCATGCTCGACAAAATGCTAGTTTGGATTTCCCCTTGAGTAACAGTCCTACATTAATACACTCCGCGTTGGATAGTTCTGGTGTAATTGTTGATGGCACACCTGAGGCTCCTCTGATTAGGCCATCTCTCAATGCTAATGGAAATGATTCTGGCATACCACCTGCTCGACAAAATGCAAATACTAGTTTTGAACCTGTGCTCAATGATGTCATGCCTGGAACTTGTGTGAAAACTGCATCGCACAATGTTTCTAGTGAGGAATGTCGTACTACTGCCCCTAGCACTTCGGTTCCTAGATCGTGGACTTCCCTCTTTACATCCATGCCCCGAAATGCGGGCGTATATGAACCGGTTGACTTCGAGATTGTTGAGGTTGATGGAGTTATGATCCCGCCCCCCTGTGTTATGCAAGCGGGTATGGATTTTTGGGCTGAATACGTTGTAGGATTCTTTTTGGACCCTAAGCATCGATTCCGTGATGTAGCTGCTGTTTGTCGTAGGGCCTGGAGATTGCAAGGAGGTCTTAGAGTTAAGTTGGTCGATTCCTTGTACTATCTTTTGTTCTCCTCCCCTGAGGATCGTAGACGTGTTCTAGAGTCTGAACCCTCCTTTTTTGACGGCCAACCTTTTATACTTACCCCCTGGTCGCCGACGATAGCAAGTGTTCGTGAGCAAGTTTTTTCGGTCCCTGTTTGGGTTTATTTTTCCCAAATTCCCTCTGCTTTACAGCCGTTGCTTGGCTTGAATTGGCTTGCGTGCAATATTGGAAAATTGAAATGCTTTGATACTAATACGGTTGCGCGTGACAAGCTTGTTTTCGCCAAAGCCTTGATTGAGATTACTCCCGACAAGCCTCTTCCCACCTCTATACCTGTTCAGCTAGCTGTTGGTCATGTGGCCAATGTTCGTGTACGTTATGGATGGGTCCCTGATATTTGTTCCTCTTGTCATTCCTTCGGTCATACTGATGCTGTATGCGTGCGCTCTGAGGTTCCTGCTGCTGCTCCTAAAATTCCACTGCCCCGTCCTCCCCTTAGGAAATGGGTTCCCAAGGCCTCTCTTGAAGCTGCTGTCTCTGATTCTCCCCCTTCCTTAGTGCCTCCTGTTTCCCCGGATCTTGGTACTGTTCCTCCCGCTCCCCCTTTGGCTCCGATCCTCTATCCGTCTCTCGTTGTTTGGGTCAAGTCTGAGCGCTCTTGGGTTGATTGTCGTACTGATATGAGATACAATCCAGTGGATAACACATATTTTCGATATATATCTGATGATTTACAGGATCTTCGATGTCTTTTCTATTGCATTTCTGGTGATTCCTTGGTACTAGACGAGGACGGTGCATATGCTATGTCGAATTCTGAGATTCTTGCTGACCCTGACTGGGAACGATCTTTTGTCTACTCTTCTTGCAGTGACTGTTATGACCCTTCCCTTGCTGTTCTTTTTCGCCCCTTTATTGGACGTCTGGATGGTGGACCTATGATTTCTTCCAAGGAAGATGAGGGTGCGACTGTTTCTTCCTCAGCTGAGGAGAACTAGCGGTGGTATTTATTTATAGTAGATGTGACGTATCTGTCATGCTCCTGTTCTGTATTTGTCTTTACATTTTGTAGTTAAGGTGTCTTTGCCTTACTCCTGTACTTCAACTTTATTACTTTCGTAATAAAAGTGGTCGGTCCACTATAAAACCGTCGGCCATGCCAAATAAATGAATAAATTTTATACAGCTCAATCCACGGAATAAACTATCACAGATCAGATAGGACAATCAATTCAAGGCATTTCATACAATATAATCATTCATAAGTAAGGTCAAGCATTCAATAATCATTTATAAACAGGATTGTTTAATCCTAATTATTTCAATTTATCTCCAATTAAATTAATTACTTATGAATTTATTATCCAATTATGATTTATTAATTCCTAATCATTTGATATAAATTAATTTATCAAACACTTTAATTTATTAAATTATTCTTAATCAATCATATTAATTAAATTAACTTTTGAACCAATTATATAATTAATTAACTAAAATTAATAAAAATATCCAAAATTAATCACTATAAGTGATTAATCCTTAATTACTTTCATGAAGTAATTTCATTTTAACAATGTATAATTGATTATCTAAATTAATTAATCTAATTAATTATCAAGATTTATCGCATTAATTTAATTACTTAATAATCTCTAGTTAATTATCTTTATTAACTACTAATATTTCTTTAATCACTTTCTTAAGAAATTATCTTAGATTAATTCATTATTAATCATTTCTGATTTTAAATTAATCTAAATTTAAAATTTAAAATCAAATAAATCATTCTTTAATTACCATATTTATTAAACCATTTGATTACCGTGATTATCTCTAAGATAATAAATTTCTTCATTAATGATTTTCATTAATCCTCTAAGTGTAATTTAAACATTACACTTTTAAATTCAAATTCCATTTGAATTTAAGATTTAAGACGAATGTGTATTTAAATATTAACCAATTTAAATATCAATTTATAAACCCTAAAATAATGTAAAGAACATTTATTATTTTCATAGGAAACTTATATAAGGAAAGCCTTTAAATTCAATTACTTAAATTTTAAGCTTTTAAATCACATTACATTTTTAACTTGCAAATTTCAAGTTTAAAAACAAACATTTAATCGTCCATTTAACTTCAACCCTTTTTTTTCATCTTTCTTCTTACTTAACCACTCAATGCCTTAAACAATTTGAGTAAAAAAAACAAACTTTATTTTATCAAAATCTAATTGTACAATTTAACTTGAATTATACTTAAAGTTTTATTTAGACTCAGATTTATTTGATTTTAAATTTAAAAACTAGAATTTAAATCTGTTCAAAACTGTTACAGGTTTAAAACCTGAACAACTTCAACCCGAGCCTCCCCCTTATCTACTTCGAGCAACACGTGAAGCTTCCCCGAGAAAATCAACAGCCTGCTTCGAGTTTCCCCTCTTCATAAATTCGAACCCATCTTCTTCATCAATGCGAAAAACCCCAGATGCACAGAACTTCACCTCGTGCACGTGCACAATGACGTTGGCCGGCTCGAGTCATCGCCGATGGCTTCTACACACCAGCCAGCACCCACGCATCCACCTCTGACCATCCAAACTTCCTTACGCATGCGAAATTAAATTTGAGTTGTTCAAACTAAAACCTGGAAATGTGACCAGGTATCGCCATCATCCTGGAAACACGGCTCGTTCACGAAACGTCGACCACCAGGAAGCTTCAAACTCCGGCTACCCACTCTCCAATATCCCCTCTACCCCCACCCAAAGTCACGGCGAACTCGGTCGCCTAGGCAAATCGCGGCGGCTTCACAAACCTAGCGACCCGAAAGCAATATTCGAACCCTAAATCGTTCTCATCCCCAAAATCCTCGCATTAGAAATTTTTTCCAATATTTTTCCTAGATTCAAAAAGGGGCAAACTACCTTCTCAACAAATTTCAACGATTAAAATTCATTGAATTAACAGAAACTGATAAAAACCCAATTTTAGTTCATCTATGAACTGCCCTTTGTATGCAAATCTAAAAATTCCCATTTTCATTTTAAAAATCTTATCTTTGAATGTAGATTCATATTATATGATCGAATTAATGTTTTAAAATATTCGAGTTTATCATATGATCTACCTTTTTACTGTAAAACTGAGTTTATAGAGTAAACTCTTCGTAATCAAGCTTAAGGCAATTCCTAGATCATGATTTAAGTTTAAACAACTTATTTTGTTTAAAAATCCAAGGATTAATATTGAACAGATAAAATGTTTTTGGGATTTTGATCAAAATTTGTAAGCTTCGAACAAGAACAGAGCTGTTCAATGCTACAAATATACAAATTAGATATGCAGACCTACATACTTTCATAAACACAGATTTATCACTTATTATGAATAAACAAGGCATCATCCATCTCAGGACTTCACAAGCAAGCAGACTTAGTTTTTAATTTAAAATGTTACTCACCTTTAAAATTCTGAAGCAGAGACAGTGATGATTCATGCCTGGAAACGATGTGTTTTAAAACTGGAAATTGCATTTGAATCTTTACTTTGGGTTTGAACTTTGAACTTTTAAATCTGAAGCTTGTTGAATCTTGATCTTGCATGAACTATAGATTTTTTTTACAAAGCTTGATTTACTCTTTGCTCTGAGTTGATCATCTCAGATATAGAGCTTCAGGTTGAAGTTGCTTTGCCTGATTCCAGGCTTTGGTTTCGAGGCTTTGCGAAGTTATGAAATAGTATTGCTTGGCTTGAAATGGACGAACTGATGATGAGGAGTTGGATATATACAAAAGAGAAGATGTTACAGGGTGATGTTATTTTGTATAGGGTGATAAAATATTGTTTGATTGATACTAGGCAGAGACTTATTTTTTTTTCTTGTTTTTATCAAACAAAATCTCGGCTGATGATGTTGTCCATGCTGAAGAATTTGGTATGCACAGTTCATTTTGCTTTGCATAAGCATATACATAGGTACTTTATGTTTCATGCTTGAGTTCAAAATTGTTATGTACATATTTTTGTCTTGCTTGCATACTATCCTACAGGCAACATCATATATAATTGCTTGACTCTTGCTTTATGCTCTATGTACAATCTATATTTAAGTATACATATTGTTGTCTTGCATTAAATGCATATGTACATGCTTATATACATTTATTATTTCTTGCCTTGCATACTAAGCTTTGCAGGCAACATGCTATACTCGACTGTGATGATGTTATGTACTTGTTGCTTCGTATATAGATACTTTTATTTGCTATATTTTATTCTTGCTTTGTTCATTCTTTTCTAGGGTGGCTGATGTATATCATATTCATGGCTGATATGCTATTGTTTGTTGTTTTACTTTGTTTTGTTTACTTTGCTTATTTATTTGTTTGAATACTTTTATTTGCATTGCCTAGATTGTATTTGTATTTGTTTGTATTTTTAACTATTTGCATTTATTTTATTTATTTTGTATTGATAAAATTTATTCCATTTTAAACATCATTATCTCTTATTTATTTATTTTATTATAAATCCCAATTCAATACAAATTCAATATTTCAAATTCAGATTACAAAGTCAAAAATCAAATTTTTATTTCAAAATTTGTTCAAAATCTACATTAACTATCAATTTAAATTAAATTCAAAATTGGGGTCGTTACAGACTTCCCCACTTAAAAGAATTTCGTCCTCGAAATTCGCAGGCACGAAAACAACACAGAGATAGATAGATAGATTCGATCTCCTATAATTCCTCAAACATAAGATATGAATTCCAAACTCAAGTCGGAATATCTCAGAATGCATACCAATTTGTCCCTCTTCGGACTTTGGTATTCACGAGAAATTACAATAGAGTTTCAAATTTGGTTTTAACCAAAATCGTTTTATTGATACAATTCAATTTAGCCTTCATATTCTATTAACCAATTTAACTCAATTTATTTAAAATTTTCAATCTCTAATTTCAAATTCATTAAAGTTTAAATCAAAAACTGATAAGAAACCGATGAAGATACGAAATAAGAATTTCCTACAACGATTCGTAGAGCCATCATCACACCGGAACTTCTTCTTGCAGATGTCACGAAGAAATCAAAAGAATTTGAAAACGAATCAAAGGAGATTGACAGAGAAAGATTGTTTCCACTGTTGTTACAGAGCATTGACCAATTATAGTCGTATTTTCCTGTCCCCTATCTCGTCCTCTTCTTGCACTCATACTCACTATCAGTGGATAGTAAGAGAATTTACTGAGGCGTTAAAACAGATATCTTAGGGATTACTCATTCTAAGGTATACTTCACCCTATCTCTAATGAGTTACTTAATGTGTTATACTCCTGAGCTAAAGTTTAACCTTAGCTCTGATACCAAATGTAACGAGATGAATTTTTCGCGCTCGAAAATCGACATCCATACTTCATATACTATTCGAATGCCATAGATTCGACCGTTCAAATCCGATTCGTCGGAGCTTATAACAACATTAAGTAAATAACACTGCGAAATAAAAGAATAATACATTGATATACAACTTTGATACAATATCTGGTACAACAGATGATCCAATAGATATCAATATACATCAGAGATATGATACAATAAAATAGCAGATGAAAAGAAACGGATAACATCAGCAGCGGAACAAATAACTCTAAGATAGTTTTCAAGGAAGAACTCCAAAACTGCAACTCCATCTCCAAGAACCAATCCAGCAATAGCTCGAACTCCCAATAACGATGCACCAAGCTAAGCAAGACTGGTGTGGTCCAAAGACTGAACTAACTCTAGATAATCTACTAAACCTGACTATCTGAAAAACCAAATTCTAGACTGCTCGTGTAGAAATATAATGAGCACCCAGAGTTTAGGAAAGAAACAATAAACTCCGGATCAGTCGTTGGACTGGTGTGAGCAACAAAAACAGTTCATCTTTTAAAACATTCAACAAAATATTTTCAAAGTCAATTCGCAATGCTTTTTAAAAATGAGACTACCATAAGGCCTCCCGCACACACACACAATGCAAATGCAGAATCGGAGGAGATTTCTCCTTATGATAGTCAAAGATGCTTGATAAGCATTTAAAAGAACATTTGATATTATTACTAGTGCATAGTGTAGGAAAAATTCATTTCGAAAATAAAGATATAAATCTTAGCCAGCATAGGCATTCCGCACTTATGCCTACTATAGCTACCATGTTCAATAGCAGGTTACCGCCACATTCCATGGCAGGTTATACAACAAAAACCGTACAAGATCGTATTGTTTCTTTGGATTTCCAACAAATGGTCAGGCCAAGGAACTTCCCATTGCCATATGAGAACGCCTTTGGAAGGACGTCCCCGAGAACCTAACCGGATCTCTGCCAACACAAGGCCGGGTTACCCCTAACTGGGTAACTACTGACACAAGTATGCCATCCCCCGGTCCTTTGGGACCTTTATCCGAGCGCTCGTAATCAACATCACCCCAAAATAATAAGTGTTTCAACATGAGTAAGCATCTGGGCTCCATACCATGATACCACCCTTTTCCAGAAGGAAATGCACATACCCTAAAGGGAGCTACCCCTCATAACCTTGCTGCATCTTTCCTGTTTTGACCATTTCCGGGGTGTGAGGTCCGACGAAGTCTCGTCCACAAAGTCACGCTTTATACAAAAGCTGTGCTTTGGGTCAATCAAATAATCGTAGAAATGATCAAAAAGATAAACGATCAAACAAATGATCATATCACAAATGATCAAACAATGATCATTTCACAGCAACACTCAGCATGTCACATTACCAAATTGGGAATATATCGCTGATAACCATCAACTACATAACCTCTGAGCTCGTACGTCTCAGAGAAGGGTGTTAAGTTAAGAGAATAAATTCTCCGCCACCAACAGAAATATATTTGAAAGAAATCAGCTTTATATCTCCTTCTGTAATGTCAGACATACAATCCATACAAGTCTGTTCCGGGATCGAACAGAACCGAAGGTACTTCCAAAGAAGTCCTTGCAATCCGGATATTCACAATCTCGATCGGATTTCCCATCACTTAGGGAGTCTCTATGCCGGCGCGACTCAGTGCAGAGACAATCGATAGGTCATCCTATCGCTCTCGCAAATACCCGGTCTTCACCACCGGTCTTCAAATGTTATCCATAACGACGTATCACATATTCGAAATGGGTTATACGACCCAAAGGTCCTTTCCCGGCTAACCCGAATAGTGAGCGCAACATTTAAAACATATTGATATGGGATTTCAATTAAGTCACAACTTAATAATTCAAAACTTTCTTTCAAACGGTTTAAACCAAATACCATTTCAAATCTTTTAAACAAAAGATTTATTTCACAAAATTCCATTTACGGATTTCAAAACAATTTCTATTTCATTTGGATTAACTCGTTTAGAATCTTTAAATTAAAGATTTATCTTATAGCTTTCAAACCGTTCCCAAATGTTCACTTTCAAAATTCATTTCCAAATATTCATCAATAATTTGGTAAACTATTTCAGTTTAAACTTGAAATCTCTTTTATATAATTTGAAATTCGTTTCTCCTATGAAAGCTTTTTATCATTTAGAAACAACAGTCTTATTTCGAACAAACCTGATTTCATTTATACAAGTTACAATCTTTGGGTTAATTCAAATTCCCAAAAATAATACTTTAAAAATGGTTTAACTCATAATGACTAGTATAATATCGTTAATCCCTAGTTTCAAATTACAGAATTCAATTTGAATATTGAATTCAAATTTAAATTAAAGTATTTAAATTCCAACACTTAATCCAGTTATTCAAAATAAATTTCCATCTTTGAAATTCCATTTCAAAAGCTTTTCACTTCAAACCCAATCCATTTTCAAAACATTTGAATTTAAAAATTCAAATACAAAACTATTTTCAAAAATCTGTGACTTAATCGATTTCCTTGTGAAATCCATATTTGTGTGTGTATGGTGTGGTCCAAGGGTTTAACACAATAGTGCAACATCATTCAATCATCATATATCAAAACACAGAAATATAGTTGATAAGCGATATAACTATAAAGCTTATCGCCCATTCACAGATTCACAGATAATATATAGATGTATCATCAATAAATGAATAAATTTTATACAGCTCAATCCACGGAATAAAATATCACAGATCAGATAGGACAATCAATTCAAGGCATTTCATACAATATAATCATTCATAAGAAAGGTCAAGCATTCAATAATCATTTATAAATAGGATTGTTTAATCCTAATTAATTCAATTTATCTCAAATTAAATTAATTACTTATGAATTTATTATCCAATTCTGATTTATTAATTCCAAATCATTTGATATAAATTAATTTATCAAAAACTTTAATTTATTAAATTATTCTTAATCAATCATATTAATTAAATTAACTTTTGAACCAATTATATAATTAATTAACTGTAATTAATAAAAGTATCCAAAATTAATCATTATAAGTGATTAATCCTTAATTACTTTCATGAAGTAATTTCATTTTTACAATGTATAATTGATTATCTAAATTAATTAATCTAATTAATTATCAAGATTTATCGCATTAATTTAATTACTTAATAATCTCTAGTTAATTATCTTTATTAACTACTAATATTTCTTTAATCACTTTCTTAAGAAATTATCTTAGATTAATTCATTATTAATCATTTTCGATTTTAAATTAATCTAAATTTAAAATTTAAAATCAAATAAATCATTCTTTAATTACCATATTTATTAAACCATTTGATTACCTTGATTGTCTCTAAGATAATAAATTTCTTCATTAATGATTTTCATTAAGCCTCTAAGTGTAATTTAAACATTACACTTTTAAATTCAAATTCCATTTGAATTTAAGATTTAAGACGAATGTGTATTTAAATATTAACCAATTTAAATATCAATTTATAAACCTTAAAATAATGTAAAGAACATTTATTATTTTCATAGGAAACTTATATAAGGAAAGCCTTTAAATTCAATTACTTAAATTTTAAGCTTTTAAATCACATTACATTTTTAACTTGCAAATTTCAAGTTTAAAAACAAACATTTAACCTTCCATTTAACTTCAACCCTTTTTTTTTCCTCTTTCTTCTTACTTAACCACTCAATGCCTTAAACAATTTGAGTTAAAAAAACAAACTTTATTTTATCAAAATCTAATTGTATAATCTAACTTGAATTATACTTAAAGTTTTATTTATACTCAGATTTATTTGATTTTAAATTTAAAAACTAGAATTTAAATCTGTTCAAAACTGTTACAGGTTTAAAACCTGAACAACTTCAATCCGAGCCTTCCCCTTATCTACTTCGAGCAACACGCGAAGCTTCCCCGAGAAAATCAACAGCCTGCTTCGAGTTTCCCCCTTCATAAATTCGAACCCATCTTCTTCATCAATGCACAAAACCCCAGATGCACAGAACTTCACCTCATGCACGTGCACAATGACGTTGGCCAGCTCCAGTCATCGCCGATGGCTTCTACACACCAGCCAGCACCCATGCATCCACCTCTGACCATCCAAACTTCCTTACGCACGCGAAATCAAATTTGAGTTATTCAAACTCAAACCTGGAAACGTGACCAGGTATCGCCATCATCCTGGAAACACGGCTCGTTCACGAAACGTCGACCACCAGGAAGCTTCAAACTCCGGCTACCCACTCTCCAATATCCCCTCTACCCCCACCCAAAGTCACGGCGAACTCGGTCGCCTTGGCAAATCGCGGCGGCTTCACAAACCTAGCGACCCGAAAGCAATATTCGAACCTTAAATCGTTCTCATCCCCAAAATCCTCGCACTAGAAATTTTTTCCAATATTTTTCCTAGATTTGACAAGTGGCAAACTACCTTCTCAAAAAATTTCAACGATCAAAATTCATTGAATTAACAGAAATTGATAAAAACCCATTTTTAGTTCATCTATGAATTGCCCCTTGTATGCAAATCTAAAAATTCCCATTTTCATTTTAAAAATCTTATCTTTGAATGTAGATTCATTTTATATGATCGAATTAATGTTTTAAAATATTCGAGTTTATCATATGATCTATTTTTTTACTGTAAAACTGAGTTTACAGAGTAAACTCTTCGTAATCAAGCTTAAGGCAATTCCTAGATCATGATTTAAGTTTAAACAACTTATTTTGTTTAAAAATCCAAGGATTAATATTGAACAGATAAAATGTTTTTGGGATTTTGATCAAAATTTGTAAGCTTCGAACAAGAACAGAGCTGTTCAATGCTACAGATATACATATCAGATATGCAGACCTACATATTTTCATAAACACAGATTTATCACTTATTATGCATAAACAAGGCATCATCCATCTCAAGACTTCACAAGCAAGCAGACTTAGTTTTTAATTTAAAATGTTACTCACCTTTAAAATTCTGAAGCAGAGACAGTGATGATTCATGCCTGGAAATGATGTGTTTGAAAACTTGAAATTGCATTTGAATCTTTACTTTGGGTTTGAACTTTGAACTTTTAAATCTGAAGCTTGTTGAAGCTTGATCTTGCATGAACTACAGATTTTTTTTACAAAGCTTGATTTACTCTTTGCTCTGAGTTGATCATCTCAGATATAGAGCTTCAGGTTGAAGTTGCTTTGCCTGATTCCAGGCTTTGGTTTCGAGCTTTGCGAAGTTATGAAATAGTATTACTTGGCTTGAAATGGACGAACTGATGATGAGGAGTTGGATATATATAAAAGAGAAGATGTTGCAGGGTGATGTTATTTTGTATAGGGTGTTAAAATATTGTTTGATTGATACTAGGCAGAGACTTATTTTTTTTCTTGTTTTTATCAAACAAAATCTCGGCTGATGATCTTGTCCATGTTGAAGAATTTGGTATGCACAGTTCATTTTGCTTTGCATAAGCATGTACATAGGTACTTTATGTTTCATGCTTGAGTTCAAAATTGTTATGTACATATTTTTGTCTTGCTTGCATACTATACTACAGGCAACATCATATATAATTTCTTGACTCTTGCTTTATGCTCTATGTACAATCTATATTTAAGTATACATATTGTTGTCTTGCATTAAATGCATATGTACATGCTTATATACATTTGTTATTTCTTGCCTTGCATACTAAGCTTTGCAGGCAACATGCTATACTCGGATGTGATGATGTTATGTACTTGTTGCTTTGTACAAAGATACTTTTATTTGCTATATTTTATTCTTGCTTTGTTCTTTCTTTTCTAGGGTGGCTGATGTATATCATATTCATGGCTGATATGCTATTGTTTGTTATTTTACTTTGTTTTGTTAACTTTGCTTATTTATTTGTTTGAATACTTTTATTTGCATTGCCTAGCTTGTATTTGTATTTGTTTTTATTTTTAACTATTTGCATTTATTTTATTTATTTTGTATTGATAAAATTTATTCCATTTTAAACATCATTATCTCTTATTTATTTATTTATTTTATTATAAATCCCAATTCAATACAAATTAAATATTTCAAGTTCAGATTCCAAAGTCAAAAATCAATTTTTTATTTCAAAATTTGTTCAAAATCTACATTAACTATCAGTTTAAATTAAATTCAAAATTAGGGTCGTTACAGTTTGGTTGTTGAAAATGTAAGAATATATATATAAGTTGATTAAAAGAATAATTGTATAAGCAAATGGATTATTAAGTATGGAATTTTATTTAAAGTGATTTACAATTGTGAAATAATCTTATGAAAGTGAAGTGGAATAGTGAAATTCTATAAGAAAAAGACTTATAAATGTGATTTATGAAATAAAAGGAATTTTTTTTAAAAGAATATTACGCACTAAATTCACTACTGATTGCTGCAGAATAATAAGGGTGATGACTGCAGCATCATCAGTATCATTTTCAAGTTTCTGTGTGATGGATTTACTATCATAGTAAATTAAAAATTGAAGTTTAGTTGTGATAAACAAATTTGAAATTAAATCCAAGTTGTAATTGTTGAATATAAGTGAAACGAGTTTTCAACTTATAATATGAAATAATAAAGATTTTACTTTGGTAAAGTTAAATAGAGTTTACTTTAGAATTGGAATCTGAATTGGATTTATAAGTGGAAATTTAAGTTAAGTTAAACAAATGGTGTTCGAAATAGAATATAACTTAAGTAATGTTGAATGAAGTTGATTTTGGTATCGAAGTAAATCAATCTAATGTAAATGAATTGATATGGAATAATGAATGTAAGTGTTTATTCATTAGAAGCTAATGAAGTTGAAGAAAAATTGAATAATTGAATGGAAGTCAATTTAATATCGCCCAATTGGAACTAAAAGTGTTAAACCAAATTGAATGTGAATTTAATAATTTGGTTATGATTTGGTTGTTATATGACTATTAGTTGATTGTATATAATTCATTAAGTGTTAATAAAGTTGAATTGATAAAATTGGAAGCTATGAAATTTGATTTGAATGTAAATTAGTTAATATAAACTAATTGAAAAAAATTGAATAAATGAATGTTAGTAAAGTCCAATGTTAATGAATCAAATGTGATTAAATGAAAAACCAATTCGTTGAATATTAATGAGAAGTGAATGTATATTGCTTTGATAGGGATTTGTTGGATGATAGTTGTTTGGTGGTTGCATTTATTGCTTTTTGTTGCATCTGCTATATTGGCATATGTAGTTGTTGTACTAGTATATGTTGTATATCGAAACTATTTTCTATATACATGTTTCTCATTGTTGTTGAGTGTTTAGTAGGTGTGGATTGTGGTTGCTTCGCATTTGGAGCTCGCTTTCACGCTATATTAGCCGTATATGCTCGCTAATAATATATAAGGTACATATCTCGGATTACATATCGTACTTTTACACCTTTTTCCCCACGGGATGCCTCATTACTTTGATGAGATGTATATTTGATATATATATTGCCATTTTTTTAGGTCGAGCCACACAAAGGAGGTTACGGCGAAATTTTTCGAAAATTTAAAGCGTTCGAATATTTTTAAGAAAATTGGAAATTTTTGAAAAGATAACTAAGTATGATTTGAAAACTTAGTAAAGTTATTGTGAGAAGTTTAACTATGGATTTTGGAAAAGTTAAAATGTTTAAATGAATTTGAAATTTAATTTGAACAAATGGTTTTGAAAAGTTAGTGGATTCTGCAACTTTTTCTTACTTGGCAATTTCGAGGACGAAATTCTTTTAAGGGGGGATGTTTGTAACGACCCAAAATTTAAGTCAATTGAAATTCGTATATTTAATTGATTTTAAATATTAACAAGTAAAATTTTGTAAGTCAAATAAATTATATTTCGAATATCTGGATTTAATTGGATAATTAAATCGATAATTTAATATTTGAAATTACAGAAAATAATTGAAAATTGGGTTTAACATGATTTAAAATTGATTCATAAAGTTGTACTAAATCATATTGGAGTTAGAATGATGTTATAGAACTTTTAAAATTGAATTAAAAGTTAATTTGTATAAATTGAATATTTTAATATTTAATTGATGAGTAAAAATAGTCATTTTTCAAACAGTCTCGGATTTCGACGAAACTAGTTTCATCGGATCCGTAATGTTATATTATTGTATGGTTTCAAATTTCGTGTTAATCGAATTTACCGTTTGTCCGAGGCAAGCTAAAATGCACTGAAATCGGTTTAAGTGATTTTTAAATTTAAATAGTCGATTTAAAAACTTATCTTCCAAATACTTTCGAATTGGCCTCCGATATATATTCCATTGCGTTCGGAATATGGGTAAAACATTATAACGCCAGGCGGCACGCTTCGTTTGGAGTTCGGAAAATTTTCCGGTGAATAGTGTTTTGGCAATTTTCTAGATAAGGACATTCATTTTTCTGTTTTGCAAAGCAATTAGGGTTTCAGCCCTAGCCGCCACCTCCATTTACACGGCCAGAAATTGCCAATCATCTTCCTCATTTATCTTCCAATCTGTAAACTATTAGGGGAAACTATCAACTACAATGTTGTAGAGCACTTTGCGAACTACGAATCCAACGGTGATGATCAGATTCGATGCAACGAATAGATAGAAATTTAAGTTCGAACGTGTGGCGTTTGTGCTCGAATTCCAAAGCAAGGAGAGGGCTGAGCTTGTCTAAATTCAGGGCGAAGGAGGAGCATGGGGTGGCCGTTCGTTTGGCGTTGCTTGATCGTGGTTGAAGTGGATGTTGGTGGCGCGATAATTCATGGATAGTTGCGGCTATGGGTTAGGATTTGCATGGGTTTGAATGAAGGGAGAAGAAAAGGGTTGTGCAGCCTTGATTTCATCACCAGGATCCAACGGCCAGAAAGGATTAAGGTTTAAAAATAAAAAAGAAATTAGTAAAATTATTTTATATATTAAATCGTTCAAACTTTAAAATGCTATAACTTGTTCATACGAGGTCGAAAAATGACGAAACGAATTGCGTTGGCTTCGTATTGACGAGCACTACGCAATGGACCTGGATTGAAATTGTTTGGAGATAGTTTTAATTTTGGATAAAATTAAACGCGCGTTTAATTTTATTCGAAATAAAATACTGCAACTGTATTTGAAACAAGGTGAGAACTTCTCACTCAATCGAAATGGTTTCGATTTAAATTTTAAATAGTTAGATTTAAAATTGCTTGATTTTGTGCTTGGTTGATAAATTATTATCTATTGTTTTGAAATAGACCCTATACGCCGTATATTAAGCAGATGTTATTTATTAAACACGTATACCACGATAATTCCATCTTGAAGTGGAATTGGTATTATATATGTATATGGAGTCGATTTTCCCGCATTATATAGCGGATGAGACCCTATTGCGCCGCATTATAGCGGATAATTTTTTTTATAAACCCATGTACCGCGATATTCCGTCTTGAAACGGGATTGGTATTGTGCTAACATCTGTGGATGAAAGGGAAACAGGTTGGAGGGATCCAACTGGATTCCTCAATAGTATTGATTTATTTTACAGATATTTGAGATACATTCTGTTATCATATTGATATATGATGTTTAGATGCCGTGGTTGGTGTATTGGTGCCGTTGTAGCACCGGGCCTATTTTTGGAGTTTTAAAAATGTTAAAGTAACGATTTCGAATTCAAAAGGATTTTCAGGTGATTTTTGAAAGTATACATTTTTATTGAATTTTGGAATTGATTCATTTTAAATAAATAAACGTTATAATTTTAATGTTATAAAAATTATGATTTTTGGGAAATATAACTGAAATGTGATTTTTGAAATAAGTAGTTAATTAATTTGTAAAATGGTTTAAATTGGGAGTTTTTGAAACATTATAAACGGTTTACATAAAAAATTTATAAAATTGATATTTTATAAAATAAAAATATTGGAATTATAAAACGAGTTTTTATAAGTGTTAAAATGAAGCATAAATGGATTTCACAAGTGAACGAAATTTATAGATTTATAAATTTTGAAGTTATAAAATGAATGGATTTGTAAAATAAAAGATTTATAAGTAATTAACTTATAAATTGGATTTTGGCATTTAAATGAGATTTAAATAGAATTTGTTAATTAAGGGATTTTATAAGTTGAAGTTTCTGTAAAATATATAAATGTAAATTTATAAACGTTGTTTTATAAATCCGAAACCAATTGAATTTGATAAGTAAATATGAAAGCTTATTAAAGGAGATATATCCACGATTTTGGACAGTGGATAATCCTTTAAATTAAATATGTAGAAGTGTTGAATTTGGTAAACGATTTATATTCATGATTTTGGACAGTGAATAATATATTAAAGAAATGTTTTAGGAAGTGATCTTTTAAATAGAATTAAAATGACTTGAAGTTGTTTTAAAATGTGTTAAGGATCGAAACCATAGTTTTCAACATTCATTGTTGAAATTGACGTTTTCGAGAAATAAGGAAAAGATGGACTATAAAACTGTTGTTATAGTAAATGATTGTCGAAAGGAAATGTTTTATATAGTATTGAGATTTATATATCTATCTAAATTTCGAATCCCTATACTAGTAATTTTGGGTTGTCGTAACGATGTTTTACGCAACATTCATTTTGATTCAAATGAATGTGTTTAAGAGAATGTTTTACTTAAAGAATAAAATATATACTTAATTGTGATTTAAGTATATCGAATATTTTCCAAAAGTTGAAAATAAATAGATTTGTGAATTACTTATTATTAAATAAGTATGGAAATGTTTTCCCATATGAAGTGAAATGTTTTGATATTTTATCTTTTAAAGATAAATTGAAAGTGAATATTTGAAATCGATTTGAGAATCGTGTATTAATAGATATTTTGGAAATGTGAATTCACCATGGAATCTATAAAGGAAAGGGAAAATTGTTTTAAAAATAAACATTGATTTATATTTGAAGTGTGGAAATAAATTGCGGATTTGGAACGTAAATTTGAAGTAAATCGGTAAGGATTTATTTAATTGGTTTAAATGAACCATTTTGAAATGAAAATGAATAAATATTTAGAAGTGTTTCCGCGTATGGAAAATGACGATGAAGTTTTTTTTCCAGAAGTTGTAAAGGTGAAAAGTGATTTGAAATTTATTTTCAAATGGTTGAAGTGTGGAAAAATATATCTTGTAAAGATGTTTTTGGAAATAAATAATTTCGGAAATTATTTGGAATCTGGTGATGTTGTGCATATCTATTGATAGTTAAATAACCGACTATCAATATTTACCTTTAGACGGGTATTTGTTGTGATTGCTTGAATTTGAATGCTACACTTATTTTAAAAAAATAAGCGCTCGTTATTCGGTTTAGCTGGGAGAGGACCTTTGGGTCACAAATCCCATTCCGAATAGTGATATGTTGTAAGGGATAGCATTTGAAGACCGGTGTTGAAGACTGGATATTTTCGAAAACGGAAGGATTATCGTCGAATGACTCTGCATCGGCTGATCTCCGATATAGATATTTTATCACCCTTTGTGATGGGAATTCCGTACGTGATTAGTGAATATCCGGATTTGCAAGGGCTTCTTTGGAAGCGCCTTCGGTTCCGTTCGATCCCGGAACAGACTTGTATGGATGTGTGTCTGACGTTACAATTTGAGATGTAAAGCTGGTTTCTATCAAATATATTTCTGTTGGTGGCGGAGAATTTATTCTCTTAGCTTAACACCCTTCTCTGAGACGTACGAGCTCAGAGGTTATGTAGTTGATGGTTACTAGTGATATATTCCCAATTTGGTAACGTGGCATGCTGAGTGCTACTGATCATTTGTTGATCAAAGCGTGGCTTTTATGAAAAGCGTAGCTTTGTGGACGAGACTTGGTCGGATTTCACACCTCGGAAATGGTCAAAACTGGAAGAATGCAGCAAGGTTATTTGGGGATCGCGCCCCCATAGGGTATGTTCATTTCCTTCTGGAAAGAGGTGGTATTATGGTATGGAGCCCTGATACTTAACCAATGTGGTTACTGCAAATTTATTTCTTTGTGGTTGTTGGTGAATCCCGAAATAAAGGTTGGTTACGACCGGGGGATGACATACTCGTGTCTGTTGTTACCAAGCTAGAGGTAACCCGACCTTGTGTTGGCAAAGATCCGGTTAGGTTCTCGGGGCGTCCTTCCAGAGACGTACCCATGTGGCAATGCGAAGTTCCTTGGCCTGACCATTTGTTGGAAATCCAAACTCCAATATGTACCTTGTACGGTTTTAGTTGTAGAACCTGCCATTTACTTACGGTGTTCACCACTGTTTAGATGGTAGCTACAGTAGGCATAGTGCGAAATGCCTATGTTGGCTAAGTTTTATATTATACTTTCGAAATGTTTTCCTACACTTTGCACTTATAGTAATAATATCAAAGAAATTTGCTTATCAAGCATGTTTGACTATCATAAGGAGAAATCTCCTCTGATTCTGCATTTGCATTGTGTGTGTGTGCGGGAGGCCTTATGGTAGTTTCATTTTCTAAAAAGCATTGCGGATCTTTTTAAAAATATTTCTTTGTTTGTTTTTAAAGATATAACTGTTTTAAGTTCTCACACCGGTCCCATGACTGGCTTGGAGTTTATTGTTCCCTTCCTAAACTCTGGGTGCCCATCATTTTCGACACGGCCAGTCTAGAGTCAGGTTATTCTGGAATTCAGGAGTTGCTGTGGAGATCAAGGGAAAGCTGGATGGCATGGCGTATCAACTAGTATATAGTATTTATTTTCCGCTGTTTGTTGTTGTAATCTGATAATGTAATGTAATGTGATGTAATGTAATAACTGATATAGTTCTTTGTTTTAAAGATATTCATTTATCTATTATATGTTGTTCCGCTGCGATTGTGAGATTCTGATATTGTTCAGTTTCTTCATCTCTCTTACTTCTTCTATCTTCTACCTCTTCTTTAACCCTAACAATTCGGGTTTCCGGCCTTCGATTGCTCGGCAGTTGATACAGTGGACGTATTGATGTCGATTTTCGTAGGTCGAAAAAACCTCGATCGTTACATAAATATTATTTTGATTAACTTGATTAAGTTTTGAAATTTAAATGATTTGATTTAAATTTGAATTCAAGATTTGAAATTGAATTTTATGTTTGGAAATTCCAGTTTAAAAATGTTATACAAGTTATAAATGTGTTTTTATGGGTTTAAACCATTTTAAAAGTATTCTTTTGGGAATTTGAATTAAATCTATGTTTTATTCTTGAAGGGCTTTAATTTGTGCAAATGTAATCGGATTTTCCTAAATGAAAACTATTTCTTTTCAAATAATAATGGCTTTCATATAAAGAGAGGATTTCCAATTTGTGTTGAAAGATTTCAAGTTTGGAATGGAATCGAAATAGTTTGAAATCTATAAATGAATCTTTGTGAAAGATTGTTAAACTTTGTTTTGAAATCGAAGAGGATTTTAAATGGTGTAATTTTTATATATCAAAGATTCGAAATGGGAATTATTTTGAAAGTTATGAATGGATCTTTGGAAATATTTTTGAAAATTATGAATTGAATCTTTGATTTAAAGATTGGATGAGTAAATCCAATTTGAAAATGAAATTGTTTTGAAAACCGTGAATGAATCTTTGTGAACTTTGTGAACTTTGTGAAGTGAATCTTTTTATTTAAAGATTGGAAATGGTAAATTGTTTAAACCATTTGAAAGAAAAGTTTTGGGCAATAAGTTGTGACTTAACTAAAATCCCATACCCATATGTTTTTAAAATATAGCGCTCATTATTCGGTTTAGCCGAAAGAGGACCTTGTGTCATATAACCCATTTCGAATAATGATACGACGATATGGATAGCATTTGAAGACCGGTGGTGAAGACCAAATATTTCTGAAAGCGAAAGGATAACTTGTCGAATGTCTCTGCACTGGCTGATCCTCGGTATAGAGATTTGATCACCCTTTGTGATGGGAAGTCCGGACGTGATCAGGGATTATCCGGATTTGCAAGGGCTTCTTTGGAAGTGCCTTTGGTTCTGTTCGAACCCGAAACAGACTTGTATGGATGTGTGTCTAACGTTACACTTTGAGATGTAAAGCTGGTTTCTATCAAATACATTTCTATTTGGTGGCGGAGATTTATTCTCTTCGCTTAACACCCTTCTCTGAGACGTACGAGCTCAGAAGTTATGTAGTTGATGGTTACTAGTAATACATTCCCAATTTGGTAATGTGGTATACGAAGTGCTGCTGACTATTTGTTGATCAAAGCATAGCTTTTGTAAAAAGCGTAGCTTTGTGGACGAGACCTCGTCGGACCTCACACCCCAGAAATGGTCGAAACAGGAAAGATGCAGCAAGGTTGCAGGGGTCGCGTCCCTAGGGTATGTCCATTCCTTCTGGAAAAGGGTGGTATCATGGTATGAAGCCCAGATATTTAACCCATGTGGTTACTGCAAATACATTACTTTGTGGTTGTTGGTAATGAGAGCTCTCGGATAAAGGTCGCAAATGACCGGAGGTGGCATATCTTAGGTTTTATTTCCGGGGAGGGAGTAAACCAGCCTTGAGGTAGGTTCTCGGGGATTCCCTCCAAAGGTGTTCCCATGTGTCCTTAGCCTGACCATTTGCTGGAAAATTCAAAGAAACAATACGTGCCCTGTACGGTTTCAGTTGTATAACCTGCCATGGAATGTGGCGGTAACCTGCTATTGAGCATTGTAGCTATAGTAGGCATACGACGAAATGTTGTATGCTGGCTAAGATTAATATTATACTTTCGAAATGTTTTCCCCTATGTACTAATAATAATATCAAAATGTTTTTTGCATGTCAAGCATTTTTGACTATCATGAGGAGAAATCTCCTCCAATTCTGCGTTTGCATGGTGTGTGTGGCGGGAGGCCTTATGGTAGTTTCGTTTTCGTAAAAAAATATTGCGAATTTCAATGTTTTAAATTCTTTTGTTGTTTGTTTTAAAAATGTAACTGTTTTGTTTGCTCATACCAGTCCCATGACTGACTCGGAGTTTATTGTTCTCCTCCTAAACTCTAGGTGCCCATAATTTTCCACATACGCAGCCTAGAGTTGGGTTTTTTAGATAATCAAATAGTAGGAGTAGATTCAGTAGACTTCAGTCTCTAGAAATCTTCTTCAATCTTTGGATGACTGACCTTGCTTGGTACAACTTGATTGGGAGTTCGACCTATTTCTGGATTGGTGCTTTGGAGATGGAGATTGCTGATATTGGAGTTCCTTCTTTGGAGTTCAAGTTTATGTTATTATTCCGCTGCTGTGTTTTGCATCTCTGATAGTATTTGATATCATTTGTATAAAATCTATTGTATCAAATGTTGTATACCAATGATATATATTATACATTTCTTCCGCTGTGTTGTTATACTTAATGTGTTATAAGATCCGGCGAATCTGATCTGAACGTTTGAATCTGCAACATTCGAGTACGAGTGAAGTATGGGTGTCGATTTTCGAACGCGAAAATCCGGGTCGTCACATTTGGTATCAGAGCTGAGGGTTGAAACTTTAGCTCGGGAGTTTAACACATTAGGACATTAGGTAACTCATTAGAGATAGGGTGAAGTGTACCCTAGAATGAGTATATCCCTAGGATATCCGTTCATGTGCCTCGGTAAATTCTCTTATTATTTACTGATAGTAAGTATGAGTGCAAGAATAGGACGAGATAGGGGACAGGGGAGTACCACTTCCAATGGTCAATACCCTGCAACAACGGAAACAATCTTTTCCTATCAATCTCTTTTGATCACCATTCAATTTCAATTCTTTGATTTCTTCATGGCAGCTCAAGGAAGAAGCTTTGGCGTGATGATGGCCTTGCGAATCGTTGAAGAAAACTCCTATTTCATATTTTCTTCATCGATTCCTTATCAGCTTTTCGTTTTTTAACTCTAATAAATTTGAAAATTTATTTGAAATAAACTGGTTAATAAAATATAAAGTTAAAATTGATTTGTATCAATAAAACGATTTCGGTCAAAGCCAAAGTTTGAAATTCTATTGTAATTCTTATGTGGATCAAAGTCTGAAGAGGGACAAGTTGTATATACTTTGGGATATTCCAACCTGAGTTGGATTGTATCCATTAATCTATTCTTTGGGGTCCAGATTCATTCTACGAACGGTTAATTATTCCTCAAACTAATAAATGCCCCTGTATATTTCGTAGACTGGATGACCCGAGTATCCTGTGTAGGATTGAATGAGATTGTTCCCATATTTATTGATGATATTCTGATTTGGTAAGCCAAATACAGAATAAATATTCAGTTTGATCTGGAAAGATATTTCTCTATCTTCGAGTGTTCATCTATCTTTGTTGTCTCCTAGGCAAATTTAGGGATGAAATTTTCTTAAGGAGGAATCTGTAACATTCCCGTTTTTAAATCAACTTTAATTGGCAATTTATTTAATTTTTTAAATTAAATTATGAATTTAATTGTGAATTAAATTGAAAATGTGGGGATAAAAAACATATAATATTTTTGAATAAAGAATTTGATTTGGGAATCTAAATATTTTATAAATAAATTATAATTTGAATTTGTATTTGAAATTCAAATATAAATGTGTTGAAAAATAAATTAGATGTATTATAGAAATTAAGTTTCAAAAATATTTTCCTTCAAAAGTTATATAAGATTAAATAATATTAAATGTATAAATATAAAACTTCATTCATTTAATTAATAATAATAAAATTGGAATTTGAAAATTTAAAACAAAGATAAATACCAAGTTTAATTTATAAATATCTTTGAAATTAATAAGATAATAAAGTTTGTTTTCCAATTTTAATATATATGCGTATACATGTTTGTTTATTTGTAAATATTTATTTAAAATTATAATAGTTTGAAAATGAATAAATAGATTTAATACATTATTTTAAATTGTATATATACATAAGGAAATACATTTCATAATTTGTAATAAAACAAGGTTTAAAATAAAATTTATAAACTGAGTTAAGTTAAGGATTAAACATAAAATTTCTTGTTTGTGACATTTGTAAAAGAATTAATACAAACAATTAAAATGTGTTGCTTAATAATAAATTGCATTTACAAGTGTTAACGTAATGTAACTTGAAATATTACAAGTGGAAAGATGTGTTGTTTCTCTTTTTAATTTTGTAATGCAAATAAACATCAAAATAAAGAAAACCGAGCCTCTCAAATCCTTAGCATTCATTTTCAAAGAAAACAAAATGCTTGAGATTAAATCAAAACCTGAGACAATAAACTACAAAGGAAAATTTATACAAACCTGAGAGAATGTAGATCAGCGAAAAATAAATGAACAGAAGTTCAAAGATCCAAGATCAATGCAACCAGATTTCAATTTACGATCTAATCAAAGATCTGAAGTTGTTGATCATCTCAATTCTAGAAAAGAAAATCGAAATTTGGTTCAGCTTCAAGCCTGGGAAAAATCAAACAAAGTAGTTCAAAAGAAAAAAAAATCAGTACTCAAGACCTGGAAATCTGTAAATCAAGATAGCATAAAGATAAAATCCTGAAGCACCTCAGCATCAAAACCAAGCTTCAGGCAAATCAAAAGATTAAGAAAAGAAATTCAAGAATCAGATTCAAAGCTCAAAAGAAATCAAATACATGTTCCCGATCTTTCAAAACTAAAGCGATCAAAATCAAAGCAGTTTTTCCTCTGTTCTTCAAAGCAAGGCGAGAAAACTTTCTCTTTTTAACCTTTAATATGGTATAGCGTTCTGATGCTTGTGAGGAAACCCTTGTGTGATCTGAGTTTTTGAATGTTGCTTGAATTCATGCTTGAAACTGAAGTTAAAATTTATTTGCATGAGTATAAACCTTTGAGCATATGCATCATTTGGCTGTGCATGTCCGGAGAACAAGTTCATGCACCTCTGTACCAGGTTTACAGGCATAAAGCCTGTTCAAAAATCAACTACTCCTCTTTTGATCCTTATTTACCTATATGTTCTAAATTAAATTGTTTTTTGAACACAAATGAGTTTAAAAAAAAAAATTCAGCAAAATGAATCAAAGCTTCTTCTGGAAATCTAAAAAGACAGGCAAACCCAAGTATTGATTGAAAATTTAATCATTGTGCCTTCTGGTTTCACATATATAAATTGAAACGTTTTTAAAAACACTGATTTTTAAGATTAAAATCAGGATTTTAAATAATGTGTAGAGCGAGCATTTGTCAGATGAATGGAAAATGGGTTTTTATAAAATTATGGTGGTCGGTGGGTTTGTGGACCTGGAGATCGAAGTTGTGGCTAGTTTGAAAGTTCGAAATCATCATAAAAATGCGAGTCGACTTTATAAATCATCGTGGAGTAGTGATGAGATCGATTTAGGGTTAAATGTTCATATTTGGTCATGGTCGAAAAAGGTGTTGTCGCGTCGTCATCAATGGACCGGAGCCGTTCGCCCCAGTGCCGATCGAAGCGTTAGTCATCTGTGATGCTTCAGTTGAATTTTCGTGGCCTCTAATGGCCAAAGGTGGGAGGACCAGATAATTTCTGGTGGTCTGGTTTTGTTGCAGTCTGGGTGGTGAAGCTCATTTACGAATTCGACGAAGTTCATGGTTGCTGGGTGGTCGGGATTTGTAGAGGGGGTCAGCGATGATCTATGGGTGGCCGCGGTGTTGGTCAGAGGTGGCCGTAGTGGCTGTGCGTGTGCATAGCAATGGGTTGGTGTAAGTGGGAAAAGGATTGGGGAAGATGGATTTGAACTCGAAGCATGCCTCGCGAGATTTATGTTCTAACTCGAGTTTTCGTTCGAGTGTTTTTTTGTTTTACCGGGTAGGAAAACTTAACCAAAATTTTAAGATTTAAAACAAAAATTTTGGGAGGCAATCGGGTTGTTTGGGGGAAAAACTCGAAGTGACTAGGGTTTTACATCGGGATGCTTTCGGGGGAGTCTCGGGTTTTATAACTTCTGGTTTTTAAAACTTAACATTTTAAGTTAAATTCATTTCTAAATTTATTCTTTTAAAAATGATGGTTATTTGTTAAGTAGGAATGGTAGTTAAAGGTTTTAAAATGTAGTATTTTAAAATTAGTTAAGTTTAAAATGTTTTAAACTTATATTTTAAAAGAGTCTGTTTTAAATATAACTTAACAGTGTAATTAAGGAGTTGATTAAATACTTTCTTAATTCTTAACTTAAAAGTTAAGTTAATTTATATTGTCAATGATAATTAACTGACTAATTATTAATTGAAAGGTTAATTAATTTATAATTAAAGATTAATTAATTATGGTAATTAATTAAGGGTTGATTAATTAATTAATTAAAGGATAATTAAAAATTCATGGTTAATTATTTAAATAATTATAGGTTGATTTATTTATAAATCAAGGTTGATTAATTATTGATTAAAGGTTAATTAATTAATGAAGGTGATTAAGGAATGATAATTAATTAAGGAGTAATTAATTAATTTAATCAATTAAGGATAATTAATTAAATGGTAATTAATTAGAGGTTCATTAATTAATTAGGAGAAAATAATTAAGGGTTAATTAACCTTAAAGTTAATTTAATTAATGTGATTAATTAAGGGCTAATTAATAAATTAAAGGTAATTAATTAAGATGGATAATCAAGGATTAATTTATTAATTAATTAATTAATACTAAATGATTGTAATTAATGAACTAGGATTGAGTAATTAATTCGTGAGTAATTAATATAGTTGGAAATTAAATTAAATTAATTCAAGATTAAACAATTAATCCTGTTTATAAATGATTATTAAATGCTTGGATTGCTTTTGAATGTTTGCATTATATGAAATGCCTTGAATTGATTGTTGCCTCTAGACTATAATATTTTGTTCTATGAATTGAGCTGCGTGAAATTTATTCTATTTATTTATCTGTGATACATTTATTTGTGAATCTGTGAATGAAAATAAACATTATAGATTATACCGCTTATCGATTTTTATATGATTGAATCTGTCATGATTGATGATGTTGCATTATTGTGTAAAACCCCTGGACTACACCATACAAACAAAAATATGGATTGCACGAGGAAATTGGTTAAGTCTCAGATTTTTAAAATAGTTTTAAAATTGAATTTTGAATCCAAACGGTTTTAGAAATAGAATTGGGTTAAACGTGAAAAGCTTTTGAAAAGGAGTTTCAAAGATAAAAGTTATTTTGATTAACTTGAATAAGTTTTGAAATTTAAATGATTTGATTTGAATTTAAATTCAAGATTTGAAATTGAATTCTATGTTTGGAAATTACGGTTTAAAATTGTTATACAAGTTATAAATGTGTTTTTATGGATTTAAACCATTTTAAAGTATTGTTTTGGGAATTTGAATTAAATCTAAGTTTTATTCTTGAAGGGCTTTAATTTGTGCAAACGTAATCAGATTTGTCCTAAATGAAAACTATTTGTTTTCAAATAATAATGGCTTTCATATAAAGAGAGGATTTCCAATTTGTGTTGAAAGATTTCAAGTTTGAAATGGAATCGAAATAGTTTGAAATCTATAAGTGAATCTTTGTGAAAGGTTGTTAAACTTTGTTTTGAAATCGAAGAGGATTTTAAACGGTGTATCTTTTATATATAAGAGATTCGAAATGGGAATTATTTTGAAAGTTATGAATGGATCTTTGGAAATAGTTTTGAAAGTTGTGAATTGAATCTTTGATTTAAAGATGAGTAAATCCAATTTGAAAAGGAAATTGTTTTGAAACCCGTGAATGAATCTTTGTGAACTTTATGAAGTGAATCTTTTTGTTTAAAGATTGGAAATGGTAAATTGTTTAAACCATTTGAAAGAAAGGTTTTGGGTAATATGTTGTGACTTGACTAAAATCATGTATCCATATGTTTTTAAAATATAGCGCTCATTATTTGGTTTAGCCGAGAGAGGACCTTGTGTCATATAATCCTTTTCAGATAATGATACGACGATATGGATAGCATTTGAAGACCGGTGGTGAAGACCGGATATTCTCGAAAGTGAAAGGATAACTCGTCAAATGTCTCCGCACCGACTAATCCCCGGTACAGAGATTTGATCACCCTTTATGATGGGAAGTCCGGACGTGATTAGGGATTATTCGGATTTGCAAGGGCTTCTTTGGAAGTGTCTTTGGTTCTGTTCGAACCCGGAATAGACTTGTATGGATGTGTGTCTGACGTTACACTTTGAGATGTAAACCTTGTTTCTATCAAATACATTTCTATTTGGTGGCGGAGATTTATTCTCATAGCTTAACACCCTTCTCTGAGATATACGAGCTCAGAGGTTATGTAGTTGATGGTTACTAGTGATACATTCCCAATTTGGTAATGTGGCATACTAAGTGCTACTGATCATTTGTTGATCATGGCTTTTATGAAAAGCGTGACTTTTGTGAAAAGCGTGGCTTTTGTGAAAAGCGTGGCTTTTGTGAAAAGCGTGGCTTTTATGGATGAGACCTCATCGAATCTCATACCACGAAAATGGTAGAAATAGGAAAGATGCAGCAAGGTTGTAGGGGTCGCGCCCCAAGAGTATGTCTATTCTTTCTAGAAAAGGGTGGTATCAGGGTATGGAGCCCATATATTTAACCTATGTGGTTACTGCAAATACATTACTTTGTGGTTGTTGGTGTTGAGAGCTCTCGGATAAAGGTCGCAAACGACCGTGGGTGGCATAACTTAGGTTTTACTCTCGGGAAGGGAGTAAACCACCCTTGTATTGGCAGAGAGCCGGGTAGGTTCTCGGGACATCCCTCCAGAGGCGTTCCCATGTGGCAATAGGAAGTTCCTTAGCCAGACCATTTGTTGGAAAATCCATAGAAACAATACACGCCCTGTACGGTTTCAGTTGTATAACCTGCCATAAAATGTGGCGGTAACCTGCTGTTGAACATGGTAGCTATAGTAGGCATACGACGAAATGTTGCATGCTGGCTAAGATTAATGTTATACTGTCGAAATGTTTTCCACTATGCACTAATAATAATATCAAAATGGTTTTTGCGTATCTAGCATTTTTGACTATCATAAGGAGAAATCTCCTCCAATTTTCCGTTTCCGTGGTGTGTGTGGTGGGAGGCCTTATGGTTGTTTCATTTTCAAAAAAAAAGCAATGTGGATTTCGATGTTTTAAATTCTTTTGTTGTTTGTTTTAAAAATAAAACTGTTTTTTTCGCTCATACCAGTCCCATGACGGAGCCGGAATTTATTATTCCCCTCCTAAACTCTGGGTGCCCACAATTTTCCACACGGGCAGTCTAGAGTTGGGTTTTCAGATAATCAAATAGTAGAAGTAGATTCAGTAGCCTTCATTCTCTGGAAATCTGAAGGTAAGGGGTACCATCCTTTTATCACTGCTTGAACGGGATTCATTTAAGGGAAGGAGACGAAGTCGGTTCAATCCTACTCCAACCGATCGACTGGAGAGATATTTAGTCATGAAAGGCAGAAATAGGAAAGAGATTCTTCGAGTAGTACCTTTAATGCATAAAAAGTGATTAGGCGGGGGAGAAAGGGTATGAAGTCGAGGTCAGAAGCACAAGAGAGACTTATTTTCTATTTCATTCTTTTCTTGAGCTAAGAAATGATTGATTTCGACTTAACTTGACATGTTTATCGGCTTGGAATGCATCTAACCTATGGCGGAGCAAAAGGCCTTTATCTGGTTTGGCTCGGGAAAAGGTGTCCGGAATTAGTGAACTTATTTTTGACAGCCGCGCGCCTACTCTATTGTTGCATAGAAATAGAAGCCTGCATTAATATACTGGATCGCTCGCTCCTTCCTTCGGGCTTAGGCTCCTTGACGTCTTCGGGCGCCTCGACCCAATCTCTATGCCACACTGATGCCAAGAAGAAGGACTAGGCTGCTTCACGGGCTACTGCTTTCCTTGCGCTTTTTTGCATTCCCCTCACTTCTTGAGGACGTTGCATTCTTCACAATAAGAAATCCTGTACCATTCTCAATGGTCATGAGGTGCCCACTGGACGTGCAATCTTAGAGTCTGTATCATTTTGAGTCCAAATCGCAAGCACCTGTAGGTTTTCGGTGAGGCGCCAGTATAAACATTATGGAGATGACTAGTAAAATTCATTGTGTAATCTTCGATCTGACGCTGAAAATGTTTTAGATAAGCGGCGGCATTCGCACGGTCTATGGGAGACGAACGAGAATGAGAAAGAATAAGTTTATTACGTTTATAATCCTTTAAATTAAGCTTCAAGAATACCATTATACTTTTGTTATATTCGAAAACAGGGAATTCTGGTACTTGACCTACGAATTCTGCTGCTTTCATTTCCCCCATCTAAAGCCCCCTTTTTATCTCATTGGTTCTCAAGATCAAAGATATTATTGGAATATCACCCCGAAAGAGAGACTATTAATGGGGCCTAGTATATTAAGTGGGGCGAATAGTTTGGACTTGGTATACTAGACTCCTCCCGGTTGTCTTTTAGTCACCCCCGGATAGTTGACCTATAATTGATATCCGTTTGAGCGCCCTTCTTCAATCAATTACCTGCTTCTTTTCTTAAAGTAGCTCTTACTCTTCCCTGAGTTTAGAATTCCAAAAAGTAAGGTACTCTAGTGGAAGAGGCCCTCCCTTTCCGGTATATGTGTTTTCCATTATTCTTGAAGAAGATTCAACGCCTGAGCGAGGACGTCAAGCGCATATGTAAAAGTCTCAAACATTTTGCCATACGCCAATAAATCATGAGAAGTTGATATGATCAAAATCATGGTCTAAAGTGAACATACGGTCCGTAATGTGGGATGAATAAATCCCTTGGGGTAACAGAACCCTAGCTTTGTCGCAGAGGACGCCTAGCTTCTGCTGGATCCCTTCCATCAGTACATCGTCTTCCACGTCTTCCATGTGCTCCCTGGCGTACTCCCTAGGGAGAGTAGTCCTTCTTCAGTCTTTGGATGACTGGCCTTGCTTAGTACAACTTGATTGGGAGTTCAAGCTATTTCTGGATTGGTGCTTTGGAGATGGAGATTGCTGATAGTGGAGTTCCTTCTTTGGTGTTAAAGTTTATGTTATTATTCCGCTCCTGTGTCTTGTATCTCTGATAATATTTGATATCATTTGTATAAAATCTATTGTATCGAATGTTGTATATCAATGATATATATTATTCATTTCTTCCACTGTGTTATTATACTTAATGTGTTATAAGCTCCGACGAATTGGATTTGAACGTTTGAATATGCGGCATTCGAGTACGAGTGAAGTAGGGGTGTCAATTTTCAAACGAGAAAATCCGGGTCGTCACAATATATGATTTCAATAATCTTTACAGTGGAAAATCTTTTAAATACATATATCAGCATCTATCCTACAGTTAAAAATACCTGAACTTACAAACGCTAATTAACAACAAACACAACGGGAAAGTAAACTACATCCATATATCGATGAAGATCTCCGACTCTTCTCTGAAAACTCCAAGTGTCTTAATCTAATCCTGAAAGTAATCGGATCTAACCTGAATATTCAAAATACCGGAATTAGTCTGGTAATCCAGTGTGAGAAATGCTAATAATCATTATACATGGTAGTGTCATAAATTGACTTTGATGCTAAACAAAAACTTTGAAAATAAGTGTATCTTATAAGACTATGCCGCATAGAAAAATAGATGAGTTTTTAACTTATGACAACTAAAACATTTTTATCAAATCATTTGATATTATTTCTAATGACATTATTTTAAAAACACTTTCCAAATAACATAATAAAATAGCCGGAAATGTTATATTTGTTAAATTCGATAGCATATTTAGGTATACAATCAAGTCCGTAAAGGTATGTATTGGAAAATGGATTTTCAATAATGACAAGGTAAGGAAATACCATTCAACAGTACATCTCTAGAGGAATGTACAATGGAACAACCCTGCTGCCCTCTACCAAAAAAGAACTAGCCTACATCTATCATAGATAGTGCCGAATATGTCATCACCTCGGTTGTTCCCGGCCTATCCGTGGCACCAACATACATAACAAACCTGAAATATAGAGGGTAATCTAGAAATGTGATGAACATCTTCTAATGGGAGCGACCCACTTAGCCCTACCGCATCAACCCTGTTTTTGTCACTACCGATGTGTGTGATTTGAGGTAACATTTTACCTTTCCCAAAATAGCGAATCCTACTTTGAATGCCACGCTGCCATATCCGATAATACACTAATTGGTTTCCATAAAAGTACAACCCCCGAGTTCATACACCTTAGGAAAGAGTGTTAAGTATAATAAGGTTACCTCGTACGCCACTAAACAGCTGTACATTTATAAAAACCAATATATATGGTCTTAGAAATGCAATGTTAGACATTCGTCCATACAAGTTGTCAAGGAACAGGACAAACCAAAGGTACTCCTACTACATCCTGTTTGAGAATTACCCCTAGGATTAGTAGCTAGAAGTCCATGCACTGGAGATTTCAAAATGATGGTACTGTTGGCACTATATATATATATATATATGTATGTATGTATATATATAACATATGGGAATCACAAGGTTAGTGGCTAGCATGATCTCCCTTAAAAATCATTGTCTTCAACATGTCTTCACTTCCGAACGTGTAAATTGTTCGTAGTGATTTTCAGATAGGAATTACCCAAATTCGATCCTTGTCTCTTCGAACCAGTTATCAAAAAAAAATCCGTATATGTGTCTACAAAAATGTTAATCCTCTTCATTAAATCCTCTTTTCTTCTTTTACTCAAACTATCATTTAACTTTTACGATATCCATTTATCCAATAAAATATTTTTTAGAGATATATATCTTTAAACCATTTTTGCTTAGGGAAATATAGCGTTCTTAAAACTCATTTTAACTTTGGAAATACCAAATCATTTTCGTTTAATTACATAGTGAAAATATTTCCATATTCTATTACTAACACACTTAATAAATATTTCATTTTTCTAAAACATGTTTTTAAAGGGTCCAGAAACAATATTATTTAAGACATCATTTATTGTAAATCCAGATCACTTACTATTGATTATAAAGGATTCATAGATTTTGATTAGTTACATTTAGTACTTATTTTCATATTCAACTGTGCCATTTGTCGAATAATGGTGAATTCACCTTTTGAATTTACACAGATAGTAAAAGTTCACTCCTCGGAATTTAATATTGAGTTTAACTAGAATGTCCTCTTTACCATCAAAACTCTATTTTAAACCTTTTTTCAACCTTTCTGGAAAACTCCAAATCACATTCCTTTAATCCTACATCGAAAAATATTTCCATTTATAAATTTTCACCAAAAAATCTATTCTTTTATAAAACCACTTTTATAATGCTTATTACTTTATTTATAAAAATGCCATTTATAAATATATCCTTTTATTTATAAAACACCTTTATAAATCTATCACTATATTTAGAGAATTAGATTTTATAAATCTTTACTCCTGTCTTAGAAAATGTGGTCCGAGTAAGTCAAATTTATTGTCCCCTCTGTTGGTCTAGTCCAAATAGGTAGGGGGAGCAGGCAACTGGTTTCCTAAACTCCAGCCAAGAGACTACTTCTCTGTCACCCATAAGATGGTCAAGTTATTTGATCAGCGCTAAACTTTTAAAAGTATTTTATTCATCATTTGAAAAATATTTCAAAATTATTTACGAAGAAAACCCATGTTCAAATCATTGATTCAACGGTTTCCAAATTTCTGATAACCCGGATTTTTGAACATTTGGTAGTTGTATAATTAACTGATTTTCTCTATTGAGATACTAATTTAGTTGAACAAAATAAATTCTGATAATATATATTTCTATTTCAAAGAAAAATAAAATATGAGTTTAAAATGAGATTAATAATGGTTTGTGTGTGTGTTTATATATATATATATATAAAGATATTTTAACTTAAGTTTAAAATTCAAATGAGATTAAATAAAAGGTTTAACTTAAATATCTTATGTTTAGGTTGAACATAAACATAATTCATAAAAATTTAAACATATGTAAATAGATAATCTACACAGACAACTAAGTAAGACATAAATAAACAAGTGTTAGTTTAAATGAATACAAGTGGAAAAACTAGTATTTTCTTTTAATTTGAATTTTAAGTAACATAGGCTGAAGAGAAACTAAGTTTTCATTTTTCTTTCCACTTTCAAAAAAAAAAGAAACTAAGCAGTAAACAGCAAAAAATCCAAAACATCAAGCAACTTTTTCAAATTATCAAACCAAAACAAGGATCAGATCAAACAAGTTAACAACTCAAATGCATCAAGGTTCAAAGCAAGATAAATTCAACAGATATAATCAAATACGACTTCCAAACTTTTTCTTTCCAGGCTCAAACCTGTCTCTGTTGTAATCGGTGAGTAAATTCTTTCAAATCTGGATTTTGATTTGTGTTTGAAAACATGCTTGAAGTAAAATTGTAATGGTTTTCGTATATATATAAGTGTGTATATATGTGTGTGTGGGTGGATATGATTGTGCATGTCTGGTTTATGATCTTTTGCTCTGTTCTAGTTGTACAGGGTTCAAACCCTATTTGAAAATAAAATTCCTATTCTTTAATCCTTTATAGACTTTGATATATAAATAAAATGTGATCGAATTGGCAAGATTTTAATTTCAAAAATATTTTTAAGTAGTAAAAATGATTAGGTTGACTGGAAAATTTAAAAATACAGTAAAATCATATTATTGTTCAAATTTTGATTGATTAAAATTTAGGTTTTGATTGCTTAATCCTGTTCGTGTACATAAATCATGAATTTTAAGACAAAATCAAGATTTTTAGTATGGTAGAACATAAGGAATTTCGAGTTGATCGAAATTTGAAAATTGGTCAAATTCTAGGGATCGGGAAAAGTTTGGGCCTTGGGGTTGTGACAGGATTAGGGTCATAGGTTGGAGGCCATGGGAAAATTAATAGCTTGGTCTTTATGGTGCTGTGGTGGTCGGGTGAGACGAGACTAGGGTTTTAGGAGCCTGGTTTATCGATGTCCTTCGCGAGATTTTTCTGAGTTCGTCGGCATATCAGATATGGTCGAGGAAGGTGGATTGGAAGTAGGAGGCTCTGGCGAAGATTCTGGTGGATCGGCGTTAATTATGGTGAGCTAGATCGATGGGAAGAGGAAGTTTTCAACGGCAGATTGGGTCGAGGTAGTGTCGCCAAGCTCGAATTCATTCCAGTCGATCTCATTGATACTGGGTGGTCGGAATCAGGTGAGAGGATCGTTGGCGGCTTGCCGATGACAGCCGCGATGGTGTGAGCAACGTTGACAATATGTGCACGTACACCTGATTGTCTATGTGTTTGGGTTAATTCATGATCGGGGAAGAAGCATGAATCTTCGGGGATATCTCGAGAAAGATTGTGGTTGGTCTCGGGCAAAACAAAGGAGGGAAACTCGAGTTTGGGCGCGATGACATTGAATGTTGACTCGAGTTTTTCGATAGCATATTTTTCTTTGAAAGGAAGAGATATCAAGTTTTTGAGTTCAAATTTGATCAGTAAAAAAAAAATTATTAACCATTTCAATTTACAATAATTATGGGTTGTTTCAAGAGGGATTTATTAAAAGTTGAGAATAGAATTATTTTGGGTTTAAAGAATTTCAATTTTTTCTAACCTTTTAAAAATGTTTATTTTAAATAAACTTGATAATGTAATTAAATAGGTTTAAGGATAATTAATTTATGATAAAAGGTTAATTAATTAATGTAATGATAAAGGGTAAATTAATTTAATTTAATTAAAGATAAATAAATAGTGAAATTAATTAAAAGTTAATCATTTAATGTAATTAATAAAGATAATTCCTTTATAAAAGTAAATAATGAATAGTCAATGAGTATAATTAATCATTAACTAGTGATTTAGAAATAATTAATTAATGAAAATTAATTAATCTTTTAAAATTGGTTAAATAATTTAAAAATAATCACTTAGGAACTGATTAAGTATTAATTACTTTGTAATTAATTAAGTGATTACTTAGTATAAGTAACCAATAGATAATTACTAAATAAGAGGGATAATTACTTTACGAAAGCAGTTGAGGAGGGATTACTTAATAGAATTAATTAAAGCATAGTTAATTCTGAATGTGATTAATTAAGAGATTTATTAATGGAAGCAATTAGAGAATCATTAATTAATTACTATGAGTAATTTAAGTGAATGGTTAAAGAATAATTAATTTATGTAATTAATTTAAAGCTAATTACTTAATGTAATTAGAGAACAATTAATCAAGGATGATTAATTGAGAAGAATAATCGAAAGTGGTTAATTAATTGGTTTACGATTAATTGCTTTTTTTTAGTAAGCAGGATTAAAGGTAATCTATGTAATTTTAGTTGGTAATAAAGTTGAGATTGAGCATCTGATTTAACTTGTTATGGATGTTTGAATGGTATTAAATGACTAGATTTATATCTAGTCTGATAGCTTGTGATGTTTTGTGATATGCTATGGTGTGTTAAACTGTGATATTGTGAGTTGTCCATTGATAATTGATTTGCTCTGTGACTACGATACCCTGTATTAAAAATTGTTTTGTCTCCACTTAAACTGGAATTAGGATGATAATGAATTCGAAGAGACCGGAGTCGGGTATCAGAAGATACCCGAAACCACTTCGATTGGTAATCTTCAGTAATCTTTATAAATTTGAAATATGGAATAAATAGGCTGGAAAGGAATAGATTAAGTAACATGGACATTTGACATGAGTAACGATTTTTTGGATATTATTCCGTAATAAGTAATTGACTTAAAACAATTAAGAACTTGTAGGAAAGTACGAGTTACCCTGGTTTGCAAATAAGATTTATAACTTGATATTTCAAATTATATGTGTTTACTCACTTTCGTTTTCAGCCTGACCCGGATGTTACTTTGATGTAGTGCTTGGGTCACACCGAGTATTATAGATTTTCAGATAAGGACGTTCTGGACCTCAGGAGGCGAGCTGGATGGCAGGAACATATGGAGTTTTCCGCTGTGTATTTGTGACTGTGTAGTCTGTATAGATTGTAGTCTGGAACAATTTGTATAACTGTCTAGTTTATGTAAATGATTGTAACTCTGATGAATTGTGTGTAAAGTAACAATTACAGCCTTCGTTTATAAAAATGCTATTATTTGTTATTATATTTAATCCGCTGCGAATGTGAGATGTTGTTGTTTTATGTTCTTCTTTCTTCTTTCTTTCTTCTTTTCTTCAACAATCTGAATTTTCGGAGACAAAAATTTTGGGTCGTTACATTTGGTATCAGAGCTGAAGGTTAAGCAAGAACCATGGCTCTGGTGGGTTTACTCATTAAGGAAAGGGTAAGTGGAACCATAGAATGAGTTGAGTGTTTGTGTGTGTGTGTGTGTGTGTGTGTGTGTGTTTATGTGAAAGCGTACTTGCAATTTTCTTATATAAATATTTTAAATGGTTTTAAAAATAAATGATTTTTATATAAGATTATATTTTGATATATAAAGCAATATTTCTTTCTAATAAATATTAAGTAATTGGTTGTTAAATAATTGGAATAAAATAAAATAATGAGAATTAAGTGGTAATACAAACACAACTGAACTGAAATTGAATGAAGATATTCAAAATGGATTCAAACTGAAATTAAAATCTTGAATTTGGAGAAGAGTTTTCAGAATAAGATTATAGTGAATTGGTTTCCAGTTGCATTAACCTTGGTTATTATCCTAAAATGATGAAATGTTGTTAATGATTAAGCTAAAATGAAATGTTTTAAGGAAGTAAACATTTTGGTGAGTGTTAACACTACTCTTTTTCACAACCTAGCGACTTACACGACTCAACGACCTAGCGCTAAATGACCCAACGACCTACAGCAGGGAGCGACCTACCGACCTAAAGCATAGAGCGACTCAACGACCTAGCGACTCAACGACCCAGCGACCTAGCGTCTCAACGACCTGGCGACCTAGCGTCTCAACGACCTAACGACCTATCAAGTTTCAGAGCAAAGCCGCATGTGCACTGCCTTCTCCATTAGGTTGCTCACGACCTAAGCAAGCCAAGATAACTCTTGTGCTACACATGCTAAGTCACTCACAGCATATATCTCATCCAAGATGGCTCTATTAAGTCGCTAACGACTTATGCTACCTCGGGATCACTCTTTGGTCGCAACTTCCTAGGTCGCTCACAACCTATGACCGCACACGACCTAACTCTGAAACTCCCCTATAAATACTCCACCTACTCCACTTTGACGGGGGGACTTTTGGACCATTTCAAACGCCAAGACTCTGCTGTTTTCACAACTTCTACACCATTTCAAACGCCAACAACACTTCAAAGAATCTGGGAAAAGATCAAGTTCATTCAACATGAATTAAGGAGCTTTTCTACATCAAAGTTCTATTGATTTTCCTTAATGGTGTTGTAATTGAAGAATTACTGTGAAGATTGTAATCAAATCAATAAGAGAAAAGATTAAGTGGATGTAGGCTTGACTTTGAGCCGAACCACTATAAAAAATGTTGTGTCTCTGCTGTTTTCTGGTTACTTTTAGTTCCCGTACCAACGGGTGGTACTTTCGCTATAACTCAACTCACACCGTGGTGTTAGCGTACATTTTTAGCGTTAACGTTTTTGGTGCTTTCATTGAGAGTTGAACTCAGAGTGCTCTCATCATTGCTCCACAAAGATTTGTTGAAAGACTCTCTCTAAGAACCAGAAGTCTGTCCGAAATTATGGCTCCTGGAAGAAAAAGTAGATCTACTAGATCTGGAAATGCTTATGACAATACCGCCACTTCTCCCGCGTCAAATCAAGCGGCTCCTAGTGTTGGAATCACAAGGGCCGAATTGGATGCTGCAGTGTCTGGGTTGTATCAACAAATGGAAGCCCAGAACACCTTGATGTTGGACAGGTTGAATGCTTTGCTTGGAGTTAACCAGCAACCAGAAAATAATGAAGAAACCTTTGCTGAAGATGTTCATGATACCCAAGGGAAAAGTATTCCTCAAAGGGCAGTTGTGTGATAACCCGAATTCTAGAGTATTGGTTAATTGATAATTAACTTGGTTAATTAATAAAAATACTGATTTTTACTAATTGTTAAGGATGATGCAAATAAATCCAGAAATTAATATTCATATCTGGGAAATAATTATTTAATAATATCCTAATAGGGTTATTTAAAATAGGCAAAACTTATTATATTCAATATAAATTTAATAATGTGTTTGTTTAAAATTTATATATATTTGAGTTGATCTTAAGTTGAAGTATTAAATTGAATTTGAATTTGAATATTTGGATTTAAAATTGAATTTAAAGAATAATTATTTTGAATAGTTTGGATATAAAATATAAGAATAAAGTTTTCATTAGGATATAATTCGTTTTATATTGTTTTTCCTTAAAAGAATTTATTTATATAAATTATAAAAGTATTATTTAAATAGTATACAAAAGTTTTATATCTACATTGATAAATGAATTAATATATGTGTTATGAGATGATTGAGATTTAACTGAGATGTTTTACTTTTCTATTGATGATGAATTAATATGAATGACATTCTGGGTTTGGAATTTGAATTGTGTTCCACTTGAATTTAAAATTTATGAAATCCAAAGTATAGATTTTAAATTTTTTTTTTGGATTTCTAACTATATGCACAAGCTTTTATTTATAAGTATAATTGGTTTATTTCTTTTAAAATTATCTATACATACATACATATATATATATATTAATTACTAATTAACTAGTCCATCTAAGCTAGATCTTGTATTAATCTTTCATTGAACATTTAACTAAATAATAATTAACCTTAAAAGACATGTGTTATGAAATTAACATACTAAAATGACACTTGTAAATTCATAAGCATAGGTGTAAGATAATTAAGACATCATAGTGACAAATGTCTTTCTTTATTCTCAACCAAAATGTAAATCAAAACAAGATTTGAGAAATTTAAAAAAAGAAAAAGGAAATCTGAAAAGAGAAATAAAACCTGGAAAGAATATGCTGGGTTTTCAATATCATGCAAAGTTTGGAATCAAGTTCAATATCAATGGAAGATTTTCTAGTTCAACAAGCAAGATCTAATTCAAGCTTAAAACAGCTATAACCAGAAGTTTCAAAAATCAAGCTTTGCAACCTGCATTTCTCTCTGCAATCTGGAATGGCCACTGCATGAAAATTTAAGGCATCCAACATTCAAGTTTTCTGCAAGTATTCAAGTTTAAAACTTTTAAAGAACAAATCTGCAGCAAGATGTATTTCAACAAGCAAATAAATTCAAGGCCTGAAACAAAAATACAATTCTATTCTCTGCAATTTAAGGTGAGTAAACACTTTGCAAAAAAATTAAATAGTAATTATCTGTTGCAAATGAGTTAGTGACAATGTTTATATGAGTTTGCTTCTGTGTAAATAAATATGGAATAAATTTTATTATGCTTTAAATCCGTGCATGCCTAATACTTCCCTGTCAACAGGTTTTAAATGTTTACAAATATATACATTTCGTATCTGTTTATTTATTCATTTTTAACACTTGGGTTAAAAGAAAATTAGCAAAGTATTAGTATAAACTAGGTATTGAATATATAAACAAGTATTTATGAATTAAAGATATGCTTGTATCTGTGAAAAATAGTAGTAATCTGTTAACTTGCAAAAATCGAATGTTAATTTATATTGATTTGAGCATATATCTCAGATCATCTTAGAATGGTAGGATTTTTAAGACAAGAATCACAATTTTTAAAATCACATTGAGTGTGTAATTGGGGTTTATCTGGAAACTGTGTTTCTGCCAAATTCAGTTGGGTTAAGAATCTGGGGTGTTCAGCATTCATCATGAAGTTGGAGGTTGGATTGGAGAGTAAGGTAAAAATGGTTGAAGGATTTGTAATCCACTGTGGAGTTTGAAATTGCTCGAATTTGTTTTTAAACCTAGTTTTAGGGGTTGAGCAGTAATTTGATCGGCATGGTGGCTTCAGGGTACCGAGTGCTTCTTGTGACGACCCAAACTCGATGTCCAATAAACGACATCAAATTCGCATCGCCGGAGCTTATAACAACAATTAGATGAATATAAAACAGCGGAACAGAATCAATATCATAAATAACATCACTGTTACAACATCAACATAATATCCATACTGCAACAGAGTACATAAATACATATACCACAATCTCTAAATACAACATCATGATAATACAACAGTGAACATATATCCAAAAGTTCTCAAATGAGAGAGATGCTAACGAACTCCCAAAAGCTAACACCTGCAATCTCCAAAAGCTCCTAATATATCTCCAAGATAAGAGCTCCAAAATACTGCTACTCCAAAATAACCTAAACCTGTTACTAGGCTGCCCGTGTGGAAATAATGGGCACCCAGAGTTTAGGAAAGAAAACAATAAACTCCGGATCAGTCATGGGACTGGTGTGAGTAAACAAAACAGTTGTGTTTTAAATAAACAAGACTTATAAAAGAATTTTCGGAATGCTTTTAAAAATGGAACTACCATAAGACCTCCCGCCACACACACAATGCAAACGCAGAATTGGAGGAGATTTCTTCTTATGATAGTTAAATATGCTTGATACGAGAAAAGAATTCTTTGTTATTATTACTAGTGCATAGTGATAGTAAATCATTTCGAAAATAGAATATTAATCTTAGCCGACATAGGTACCATTATACTATGCCTACTATAGCTACCATATTAGATGGCAGGTTCTACAACTAAAACCGTACAGGGTTTCGTATTGGGAATTGGATTTCCAACAAATGGTCAGGCCAAGGAACTTCCCATTGCCACATGAGAACGCCTCTGGAAGGACGTCCCCGAGAACCAAACCGGATCTCTGCCAACACAAGGCCGGGTTACCCCTAACTGGGTAACTACTGACACGAGTATGCCATCTCCCGGTCGTAACCAACCTTTAACCGAGGCCCCAGTAACAAATCACAAAATCATATATATATATATATATATATATCTGCGATATCCACATAAGTTAAGTATCTGGGCTCCATACCATGATACCACTTCTATCCAGAAGGAAATGCACATACCCTAAGGGGTGCTACCCCCAATAACCTTGCTGCATCTTTCCTGTTTCGACCATTTCGGGGTGTGAGGTCCGACGAAGTCACGTCCACAAAAACACACTTTATACAAAAGCCGTGCCTTGGGTCAACAAATGATCAACACAATGATCACTAAGATAGACGATCAAATAAACGATCCTATCACAATAATCAACACAATGATCATTTCGGCAACACTCAGCATGTCACATTACCAAATTGGGAATATATCGCTGATAACTTCAACTATATAACCTCTGAGCTCGTACGTCTCAGAGAAGGGTGTTAAGCTAAAAGAATGAATTCTCCGCCACCAACAGAAATATATTTGAAAGAAATCGGCTTTATATCTCAACTTGTAATGTCAGACATACAATCCATACAAGTCTGTTCCGGGATCGAACAGAACCGAAGGCACTTACAAAGAAGTCCTTGCAATCAGGATATTCACAATCCTGATCGGATTCACCATCACATATGGAGAACTCTATACCGGAGCAACTCGGTGCAGAGTCAATCGACAGGTCGTCCTATCGCTCTCGCAAATACCCGGTCTTCAACACCGGTCTTCAAATGCTATCCATAACGTCGAATCACATATTCGAAATGGGTTATACGACACAAAGGTCCTTTCCCGGCTAGTTCGAATAGTGGGTGTCAAATTTCAAAACATGTGGATGTCATTCACAAATATTCACAGGTTCGATGTGGGTTTCGGATAACAAACTGAAATCCGACTCCCTGTCGCATTGAAATTTAAATTGCCGTTTTACGGCAAACAGGGTTTTCATATCACTACAGAACAAATCACAGTCATAGTGCAAAATACAGTACCACAATCACAACAAAAATCAATATCGTGCATAGCAATGGTTAATTATTTACAATCCAAAGTGAATATGATTTAATAGTTTACCCAAATAATTATCTTTATTGATTATTTTAAATCAATTGATTTAATATTCTTAGTGATAAATTAATTAATCTTAATTAACTTGATAAATTGATTCCTTAATTTATCATTTTAATTAATTGTCAATTATAAATCGATTTACTGGAATTATCGAATTAACTAGATATTTAATTGTTAATTAATCAATCTTCAACTACGACCTAAATCCCGAATTACTTAGTTAATTATAATTATTAATTTAAATCATTCTTGGATGCTTTCCAAAACAATTTGTTATTTACTTGAATTAATATTAGAAATCTTCTTATTTTGAAATCAATTTATTACTATTACAAAAACTTAATTAACTTAAATATCTATCTGAAATTTTCTCTTGAAGTATTAATTAGATTTTTAAACGTGATTAAATATTTATTAAATTAATTGAACTTGAAAGTAAGTTCTTATCTCAAAACAGAGAGTTGTTAATACTAGTTCACCATTTTAAATAGATTTGGGTTTTAAACTTAAACATTTGATTTACAAGTTGATTGGGCTTAACCCATTTTTCGAAAAACCCGGGTAAATCAAGTGCTTTCCCCGAGCCAAACGCGGGTTATTCTCGTCACTTCCCCGTTGCTTCTCTCGTGTCTTCCCCTCGTCCCAATTTCCTTTCTTCTTCCTGTCTCTCTTTCTTTTTTCTTTTTCTTTTTAAAGCTAAGTTTTAAAACCCAGATCCACATCTTTTGGAACGCGAGAACACCGAAGTACATTACCTAATTTCTCGAGTTCCAACTCGAGTTCCAAGTCGTTACTTCCCCTGATGCTCAAAACACTGACACCATCACCACCGTGCACGTGCACGGTGGTTCGCCGCCGTTCTGGTGAACACCCACACCTCCAGCAAGTCACGCGTTACCCCAACATTCAACAGCAACAACCATTTCGACGCCAACAACACTCGAACAAAATCGAGTATTCAGCTCGAAATCGAACCCACCCTCACCGCTAGAAATCGAAGCCACGCCACCTCCTCTGGCCACCAGAGGCCATGAAAATTTCACCCGAGCTCCTCTGATGTGTGACGCCACTACTGGCACCGGTGCGACGAGGTCCGGTTGCCTATAGGCGGAGCGGCGACCACAATTCCAGATCGTATGTTTTCGAGTTTAAAACCCTAATTTTATCTCAAACTCCAAATTCACGCAATCGAAAAATAACTTGATAATTTTCTCCAGATCCTAACTGTTTCAGCATGCTTCAATCAAATTTTTAGGATTTTTAATTGATTCGTTCTTCTAGAATTCGAAAAAAACAATTTTTTGTTCATATACAAATCCCTCTGAGAAAATTTAACTAAAAATTCAAATTTTTGTTTTAAAACTCATGAATTGAAACATAGATTCAGATTAAAATCTTGAATCAATGTTTCACACCTTTTTATTTTTGTCAAATTTCAACTTAAAACCTGTAGAACAAAAGTTACAGTGATGCTTGATACAGAGGGTTTTAAATCACCTTTAAACATCTTATTTTTTTTAAGTTTAACAACTGGTTTAGTTGAGAATCAAAGCTAAATTTTTTTTTTTTAAACAAAATGGTTTAAATGTTTGAACAGAAAGATGAAGTCTGTAACAACTTTTCAGAGAACAGAGCATACTAAAATCATCTACCTACTGAAGTACATGAAAACAGATTAAATATGAAGTTTGAACTAGTTTAAACAACTTAAAATCCTTAACAAAATCATATTTACTCACCTGGAAATATTTGAAAACAGGGAATACTTTTGCTTTGAAATCTGCAGGTTTTTTTTTTCAACTTCTTTTTATTTTCTGTTTTGCTCACTTTTTATTTCCTTTCTGATCTTTTCAAAATTTGTTGAATGATACTTGAGTTGTTTTTAACAAATGGACTAAGACAATTCTCAAGTATATAAAGAAGTGGGCAGGTTTAAGTGGACAGCTTCCTTATACTGTATTTGTACTAGGTTGTTGTTTGAAAGCATTTAATGTATGTAACACTTTCATGTATCTACAACATGCCGTGCTCATGCTTTGATTTAGGCTGATATGGTATCAAGTAGTGCTGAGAGGATAGGCATTAAATGAAGCATTAAATGGAAGCATGTAGTGTTTCATGCTTTATACATTTTCAGCATGCCATTTGATTTTCTTTTTCCTGTAAGTACTATCTTCATATATATATATATATATATATATATATTTTTAAAAATACTTACTTTCCTAGTTTACTTTTATAAAATAAAAGTGTTTTGTTTTATTTTGCTAATTGTAAGAGTTTGTTTTATTTTATTTTATTTGTAGGTACAGTTCATATGTTTTTATATTTTTTTATAAGTGTTATTTTGTTTGATTTGTTTGTTCATTTGTTCATTTATTTGTTTACTTATTTGTTCATTTGTTTGATCTTTTGTTTTAACTATTTGTTTATTTGTTTGTTTGTTTGTTTAGATTATGATTATGTTATTTAAATTTTATAATTTCATCATAACTTACTTTAACAAATTTTAAATTCCGTTAAAAGATCATCTATCTATATCTCTTTTTATTTAATTCTATATTAATGTGTAATATTAATATCAACAATATTAAATTTAGATTAAATTTTTTTTACTAGTTAGATCCCAAAGTTCAAACAATTTATCAATTTTTAAATTTCAAAATTTCGGGATGTTACAATATCCCCTCCTTAAGAATATTTCGTCCTCGAAATTGAAAGAGAGAGAACGTAAACAAAGAATATACGAATTCAGAAATAAGGAAATGACTTACAGATTTAAGTCGAGATATCAATTCTGCATTTGGGATATGATTTCTTCATGTTCTCTTCAGTCTCCCAAGTACAGTCCTTTGGATCACCACCCCATTTAACTTTGACCAATTTCACAATTTTGTTCCTCAATCGCTTCTCATCACGATCAATTATTTTCATCGGTTCCCTTCTAAATGCCAAGTTGGGAGTGATTTCTAGATCCTGCTGAGCAGCTTCTTCAATAATATCATCTGGATCGTGCACATATTTCCGAAGATTAGAAATATGGAACACATCATGTACGCCAGACAACCAGCTGGGTAACTGCACTCTATATGCTAGAGAACCAATCCTTTCCAGAATAGGAAAAGGACCAATATAACGCGGTGCCAACTTTCCAATTTTCCCGAATCTCAACACACCCCGCATCGGAGATACTTTTAGAAATACAGAATCTCCAACTTGAAATTCCAAATTTCTCCTTCGACGGTCATAATAGCTCTTCTGACGGCTTTGGGCAGTTAATAACTTCTTTCGAATAAAATTTACCTTCTCAGTGGCTTCTTTTATCATATCCGGTCCAAGAACAAGTCTGTCACCTGATTCGATCCAGCATGTAGGTGATCGACACGGACGACCATATAAAGCTTCAAAAGGAGCCATTTCTAAACTGGTCTGATAACTGTTATTATAAGAGAATTCTACCAGATGCAAATGGTCCTCCCAAGAACCACCAAAATCATGAACACAAGCACGCAGTAGGTCTTCTAAAATTCGATTAACTCTCTCAGTCTGTCCATCAGATTGCGGATGATAAGCAGTACTGAATTTTAATTTCGTTCCCAATGCATCCTGAAATGCTTCCCAAAATCTACTAGTGAAGATCGGGTCACGATCACTCACTATACTACTGGGAATACCATGGAGGCGAACAATTTCCTTTATATAAATACCTGCCAAGCTTGCCGCAGTCCGAGTAGATTTAACTGGAATGAAATGAGCATTCTTGGTTAGACGATCCACAATAACCCAAATCGCTTCATTGCCTTTCTTGGTACGAGGCAATCCATCAATGAAATCCATCGATACCTGATCCCACTTCCATTTCGGTACTTCTAAAGGTTGAAGTAAACCGGCCACTTTCCTTTGGTCGCTCTTGATCTGCTGACAAGTAGCACAACGACTCACATAAATAGATATGTCTCTCTTCATCGTTTTCCACCAGAATGTTCTTTTAACATCTCGATACATTTTGTTGACTCCTGGATGAATGCTGAATTTTGACTTGTGGCATTCATCCAAAATTTCACGTTTCAGTTCAGGGAAATCTGGAACACAAATCCTGTCTTTTAATCTAATAACTCCACTATGATTTGTCTCAAAACTTGTATCTTCGCCTCGAAGAATTTTTCCATAAATACCCCGAAGGAATTTGTCTTCATGTTGCTTACTAGCGATTTTCTCAAGAAGAGTAGGACTGATAACAAGATAAGCAAGAACATCATAACTTCTGCTTAAAGCGTCTGCAACTACATTGGCCTTTCCGGGCGTATACAGAATATCTAAGTCATAAGATGCTAGAAATTCCAACCAACGTTGTTGTCGCAAATTCAAATCCTTCTGGGTGAAAAGATATTTCAAGTTCTTATGATCGGTGAATAATTCGAATTTTTCACCTAAAATAAAGAGAGTTTATTAAGTATATTTCTTTAGTTAATTTCGCAAATTATTAAGAAAGCTGAAAGATTCTTACCCAGGAGATAGTGTCGCCATATTTTCAAAGCGAAAACAACAGCCAAAAGTTCCAAATCGTGCGTTGGGTAGTTCTTCTCATGCGGACGTAATTGTCTACCTGCGTAGGCAACCACCTTTCCATTTTGCATTAATACTGCACCTACCCCTTCACCACATGCATCAGTATAGACAGATAAGCCTCGGTTCCCGTTAACAATAGTGAGAACAGGAGCAGTGGTCAATCTCTTTTTCAACTCTTGAAAAACTTCCTCACATCTTGAAGTCCAAATGAACTTTGCATTTTTCATTGTTAACTTAGTCAGCGGACTAGCCAACTTAGAAAAATCTTGAACGAATTTCCGGTAATAGCCTGCTAAACCCAAAAAGCTTCGAACTTCTCTTGGAGGAGTGGGCTGTTTCCAATCAAGAATAGCGGAAATTTTGCTAGGATCTACCGAAATTCCTTCTTCATTAACAATATGGCCAAGGAATTTGACTTCATTGACCCAGAAATGGCATTTGGAAAATTTTGCATATAGAACATTTTTCCTTAAAATTTCTAAGACAATTCTAAGATGCTTGGCATGCTCATCTTCAGTTTTGGAGAAAATTAAGATGTCATCAATGAATACTAGCACAAATTTATTCAGAACTTCCCGAAACACACGAGTCATAAGATCTACGAAGTATGCTGGAGCATTGGTTAGCCCGAAAGGCATAACCAACCATTCATAGAACATATTAGGACCTCTGAAAGCGGTCAGATGTACACAATCTTCGGCGATTCGTAATTGATGGAATCCCTGGGCTAGATCCATTTTTGAAAAGAAACGAGCGCCGTGCAACTGATCAAATAAATCATCAATCCTGGGCAGTGGAAATTTATTTTTGAGAGTTTGTTTATTTAGATCGCGGTAATCTACACACAATCTCAAAGATCCGTCTGATTTGGCAACAAATACGACGGCTGAACCCCACTCAGAAACACTGGGTCGAATTAATCCTTTTGCTAGTAGCTCATTAGTTTGATGAACCAATTCAATCTTTTCCCTAGGTTCCATTCTGCGACTTGCATGAACAACAGGACGAGTATTAGGTACAAGATCAATTCGGAATTCTATTTCTCGATGAGGAGGTAAAGATTTCACTTCTTCGAATACGTCGGAAAAATCCCGAACAACAGGTATAGACTGCAAAGTGGGTTCAAGATTTCCCAAAGTATATATCAATCTGTCGCTCCTTGGACTTGGATTCTCACAAGAGATTTCAATAAAATTTCCAAGGCTTGTTTTGATTAAAACTGTCCGATTACTACACTCCAATCTAGCATCGTATCTCGTTAACCAGTTCATACCGAGTAAGATTTCAAATTCGTCAAATTCGAGGACATAAAGGTTGATAGGAAATTTATAGCTAGCATATGAAATAGGAACTCTCTTACAATATGAACTAAGATTTGCGGGACCTCCAACCGGATTTTTCACGCAAATAAGATCGTCAGCAAATTTAGTTTCAAGTCCTAATTCATTTACGGTTTGTTGGGAGATAAAGCTATGTGAAGCTCCTGTATCAAATAAAACTCTAACAGTTCTATTATTAATAGTAAGGTTACCTTCCAAAACACTTTTCCCCTTGTCAGCTTTTGAAGATGAGGGGTCCTCCTTTATCGTGTAAACTTTCGCCACCTGCGCTGGCTTCATCACTGGGCAATCTTTAACTAAATGTCCCGGTTTATGACAATTGTAACATTCTCTAGCTGGTTTCTTCGGTTATGGGCAGTCATTTGAATAGTGGCCTTTCTCTTTGCAGTTGTAACAAGTGACATTTTCTGTTGCTCTTCCTTGAGTGTTCCTCTTCTTCTCATTGCCTTGCCAAGGTTTCTTGCCTCCGAATTTTCGTTTTTTATAATTCTGACTACCTGAATTACCTTTCTCCACAGTTACTTCTTGTATATCTAGAGTAGCGTACCTGTAACCCATATCTACTAAATCTGAGAAAGATTCTTTAACATGACCTGTCATTCTTCTATGATATTTCTGGTTCATTCCCCGGATAAACCTTTCGTTTTTCTTCAGAGGTGTATTTAGCAATTCCGGGCCAAACCGAGATAGTTCACTGAATTTATTCAAGTATTCTTCAAACGACAAACTTCCTTGTTTCAAATCCAGAAATTCCTGATACATTCTAGAAACTCCCGCCGATGGCATGTAACGTTTCTCAAACACTTCTTTAAAACGATCCCAAGTAAATTCTTCCTCGGGTTCATCTACAATGATGGTTTCCCACCAAGCTGAAGCTTCTCCTTGGAGTTGCCAAGAAGCTATAAGTCTTTTCTGCTCATCCTGCAATTTTAGCCCTTTAAAAATCTTTTCACACGATCTTACCCAAGCTTGAGTGTCAATAATTGACTCTTTGCCAATAAATGGTTTGCCACCAAGCTTTTCAAATTTCTTATATAATTCAGCCAAGTCCGGCTGCTGCTGAATTTCTATTACTGCTTCTGCGGCTGCGGGAATTTGATTTGGTGCTGCAGCATTGCCTTGACCCCTAATTCTTCCTCTGCGTCCACTCATTTTCACTATCTGAGATTAGTAAGAAAATTGATTTAGATATGTAGACGAAATATCTTAAAGAATATCAGCAGTAAAATAGACTAAGAAATTTCAAAGTTTCAATTTTGATTATACTCATTCTAGGGTATACTTCACCCTATCTCTAATGAGCCATCTAATGTGTTATACTCCGTAGCTAAAGTTCTTACTCAACCAATCGCTATGATACCAATTTGTGACGACCCAAACTCGATGTCCAATAAACGACATCAAATTCGCATCGCCGGAGCTTATAACAACAATTAGATGAATATAAAACAGCGGAACAGAATCAATATCATAAATAACATCACTGTTACAACATCAACATAATATCCATACTGCAACAGAGTACATAAATACATATACCACGATCTCTAAATACAACATCATGATAATACAACAGTGAACATATATCCAAAAGTTCTCAAATGAGAGAGATGCTAACGAACTCCCAAAAGCTAACACCTGCAATCTCCAAAAGCTCCTAATATATCTCCAAGATAAGAGCTCCAAAATACTGCTACTCCAAAATAACCTAAACCTGTTACTAGGCTGCCCGTGTGGAAATAATGGGCACCCAGAGTTTAGGAAAGAAAACAATAAACTCCGGATCAGTCATGGGACTGGTGTGAGTAAACAAAACAGTTGTGTTTTAAATAAACAAGACTTATAAAAGAATTTTCGGAATGCTTTTAAAAATGGAACTACCATAAGACCTCCCGCCACACACACAATGCAAACGCAGAATTGGAGGAGATTTCTTCTTATGATAGTTAAATATGCTTGATACGAGAAAAGAATTCTTTGTTATTATTACTAGTGCATAGTGATAGTAAATCATTTCGAAAATAGAATATTAATCTTAGCCGACATAGGTACCATTATACTATGCCTACTATAGCTACCATATTAGATGGCAGGTTCTACAACTAAAACCGTACAGGATTTCGTATTGGGAATTATATTTCCAACAAATGGTCAGGCCAAGGAACTTCCCATTGCCACATGAGAACGCCTCTGGAAGGACATCCCCGAGAACCAAACCGGATCTCTGCCAACACAAGGCCGGGTTACCCCTAACTGGGTAACTACTGACACGAGTATGCCATCTCCCGGTCGTAACCAACCTTTAACCGGGGCCCCAGTAACAAATCACAAAATCAAATATATATATCTGCGATATCCACATAAGTTAAGTATCTGGGCTCCATACCATGATACCACTTCTTTCCAGAAGGAAATGCACATACCCTAAGGGGTGCTACCCCCAATAACCTTGCTGCATCTTTCCTGTTTCGACCATTTCGGGGTGTGAGGTCCGACGAAGTCACGTCCACAAAAACACACTTTATACAAAAGCCGTGCCTTGGGTCAACAAATGATCAACACAATGATCACTAAGATAGACGATCAAATAAACGATCCTATCACAATAATCAACACAATGATCATTTCGGCAACACTCAGCATGTCACATTACCAAATTGGGAATATATCGCTGATAACTTCAACTATATAACCTCTGAGCTCGTACGTCTCAGAGAAGGGTGTTAAGCTAAAAGAATAAATTCTCCGCCACCAACAGAAATATATTTGAAAGAAATCGGCTTTATATCTCAACTTGTAATGTCAGACATACAATCCATACAAGTCTGTTCCGGGATCGAACAGAACCGAAGGCACTTACAAAGAAGTCCTTGCAATCCGGATATTCACAATCCTGATCGGATTCACCATCACATATGGAGAACTCTATACCGGAGCAACTCGGTGCAGAGTCAATCGACAGGTCGTCCTATCGCTCTCGCAAATACCCGGTCTTCAACACCGGTCTTCAAATGCTATCCATAACGTCGAATCACATATTCGAAATGGGTTATACGACACAAAGGTCCTTTCCCGGCTAGTTCGAATAGTGGGTGTCAAATTTCAAAACATGTGGATGTCATTCACAAATATTCACAGGTTCGATGTGGGTTTCGGATAACAAACTGAAATCCGACTCCCTGTCGCATTGAAATTTAAATTGCCGTTTTACGGCAAACAGGGTTTTCATATCACTACAGAACAAATCACAGTCATAGTGCAAAATACAGTACCACAATCACAACAAAAATCAATATCGTTCATAGCAATGGTTAATTATTTACAATCCAAAGTGAATATGATTTAATAGTTTACCCAAATAATTATCTTTATTGATTATTTTAAATCAATTGATTTAATATTCTTAGTGATAAATTAATTAATCTTAATTAACTTGATAAATTGATTCCTTAATTTATCATTTTAATTAACTGTCAATTATAAATCGATTTACTGGAATTATCGAATTAACTAGATATTTAATTGTTAATTAATCAATCTTCAACTACGACCTAAATCCCGAATTACTTAGTTAATTACAATTATTAATTTAAATCATTCTTGGGTGCTTTCCAAAACAATTTGTTATTTACTCGAATTAATATTAGAAATCTTCTTATTTTGAAATCAATTTATTACTATTACAAAAACTTAATTAACTTAAATATCTATCTGAAATTTTCTCTTGAAGTATTAATTAGATTTTTAAACGTGATTAAATATTTATTAAATTAATTGAACTTGAAAGTAAGTTCTTATCTCAAAACAGAGAGTTGTTAATACTAGTTCACCATTTTAAATAGATTTGGGTTTTAAACTTAAACATTTGATTTACAAGTTGATTGGGCTTAACCCATTTTTCGAACAACCCGGGTAAATCAAGTGCTTTCCCCGAGCCAAACGCGGGTTATTCTTGTCACTTCCCCGTTGCTTCTCTCGTGTCTTCCCCTCGTCCCAATTTCCTTTCTTCTTCCTGTCTCTCTTTCTTTTTTCTTTTTCTTTTTAAAGCTAAGTTTTAAAACCCAGATCCACATCTTTTGGAACGCGAGAACACCGAAGTACATTACCTAATTTCTCGAGTTCCAACTCGAGTTCCAAGTCGTTACTTCCCCTGATGCTCAAAACACTGACACCATCACCACCGTGCACGTGCACGGTGGTTCGCCGCCGTTCTGGTGAACACCCACACCTCCAGCAAGTCACGCGTTACCCCAACATTCAACAGCAACAACCATTTCGACGCCAACAACACTCGAACAAAATCGAGTATTCAGTTCGAAATCGAACCCACCCTCACCGCTAGAAATCGAAGCCACGCCACCTCCTCTGGCCACCAGAGGCCATGAAAATTTCACCCGAGCTCCTCTGATGTGTGACGCCACTACTGGCATCGGTGCGACGAGGTCCGGTTGCCTATAGGCGGAGCGGCGACCACAATTCCAGATCGTATGTTTTCGAGTTTAAAACCCTAATTTTATCTCAAACTCCAAATTCACGCAATCGAAAAATAACTTGATAATTTTCCCCAGATCCTAACTGTTTCAGCATGCTTCAATCAAATTTTTAGGATTTTTAATTGATTCGTTCTTCTAGAATTCGAAAAAAACAATTTTTTGTTCATATACAAATCCCTCTGAGAAAATTTAACTAAAAATTCAAATTTTTGTTTTAAAACTCACGAATTGAAATATAGATTCAGATTAAAATCTTGAATCAATGTTTCACACCTTTTTATTTTTGTCAAATTTCAACTTAAAACCTGTAGAACAAAAGTTACAGTGATGCTTGATACAGAGGGTTTTAAATCACCTTTAAACATCTTATTTTTTTTAAGTTTAACAACTGGTTTAGTTGAGAATCAAAGCTAAAAAATTTTTTTAAACAAAATGGTTTAAATGTTTGAACAGAAAGATGAAGTCTGCAACAACTTTTCAGAGAACAGAGCATACTAAAATCATCTACCTACTGAAGTACATGAAAACAGATTAAATATGAAGTTTGAACTAGTTTAAACAACTTAAAATCCTTAACAAAATCATATTTACTCACCTGGAAATATTTGAAAACGGGGAATACTTTTGCTTTGAAATCTGCAGTTTTTTTTTCAACTTCTTTTTATTTTCTGTTTTGCTCACTTTTTATTTCCTTTCTGATCTTTTCAAAATTTGTTGAATGATACTTGAGTTGTTTTTAACAAATGGACTAAGACAATTCTCAAATATATAAAGAAGTGGGTAGGTTTAAGTGGACAGCTTCCTTATACTATATTTGTACTTTATGAATATTTCAATTTACTGGTTGTTGTTTGAAAGCATTTAATGTATGTAACACTTTAATGTATCTACAGCATGCCGTGCTCATGCTTTGATTTAGGCTGATATGGTATCAAGTAGTGCTGAGAGGATAGGCATTAAATGAAGCATTAAATGGAAGCATGTAGTGTTTCATGCTTTATACATTTTCAGCATGCCATTTGATTTTCTTTTTCCTGTAAGTACTATCTTCATATTTTTTTTTTTAAAATACTTACTTTCCTAGTTTACTTTTATAAAATAAAAGTGTTTTGTTTTATTTTGCTAATTGTAAGAGTTTGTTTTATTTTATTTTATTTGTAGGTACAGTTCATATGTTTTTATATTTTTTTATAAGTGTTATTTTGTTTGATTTGTTTGTTCATTTGTTCATTTATTTGTTTACTTATTTGTTCATTTGTTTGATCTTTTGTTTAACTATTTGTTTATTTATTTGTTTGTTTGTTTAGATTATGATTATGTTATTTAAATTTTATAATTTCATCATAACTTACTTTAACAAATTTTAAATTCCGTTAAAAGATCATCTATCTATATCTCTTTTTATTTAATTCTATATTAATGTGTAATATTAATATCAACAATATTAAATTTAGATTAAATTTTTTTACTAGTTAGATCCCAAAGTTCAAACAATTTATCAATTTTTAAATTTCAAAATTTCGGGATGTTACACTTCTATTTTTGGGGTGATTGCTGTTTGGGTGTCGAAGAAGCGTTGGACGGCGTTGCAAAGCCTCCGATGGCCGAAGGAGGGTGAACGAACAGTTTCCAGGTTTGGGTCTACTGCATTTTGTTGTTCCAGGTTTGGATATGTTATCTCGAATTCGATTTCGAGGGTAAGAGTTTGATCTGATGATTGAGTAGAGGGAATTGATCGATTTTGGATGTGGGAAGATCAACGTTGACGATCGGAACTTGCCGTGGTGATGGTGCACGTGCACAGGGCACTGTGCCGAGGTGAAGCTTCTTTGGTTTTGTTTTGTATTCGAGTTAAGGGTGATTGACTCGAAGAAAGTTGATGGCGTGCTCGAAGTGTTTGGTTAGATGACTCGAAGCTGGAAATGGGATGCCTCGGGTTTAGTTTTTGCACCAGGTTTTAAACAGAAACCTGAAGAGTTATTTTAAATTCCAAACCGAGGTTTTAGAAAAATGAAAAGCAAAGGGTATAAACTAGACTATAAATCCAAGTTTAGATTCTTGAATTAAAATTTAAGTTTAATCTCAATTTTAAAATAAAATAAGACTTTAAACTTAAAATGGTTAAATACTTTAAAAGTGATTAAGTAGTTGAATTTTTAAAATAAAGTATAAAAGTGTAAGTAGAGATTTAAAATCTAAAGATTTATCTGAATTCAAATTTTAAGTATTTCAGTTTTGATGTATAGGAAGGTTTTGAAATTTAAAATGTTTTGAACAATTTGAAATGTTTAAAGTATAATTCAAATTGATTTGAATTTAAATATGAATTTGGTTTTAAACCCTTTTAAACTTCTTATTTAAATGAGTATATGTTTAACTTGTGAAATAAAAGGTTTAGAAATGTGTTTCAAAACTTTGTTAAAGATAATTAGAAGTCGTCTTAAATCTTAAATTTAAAATGACATTTGAAAGAATATTTAAAGTAAATTGTTTTACAGTGATAACTTGATTATTAATAAGAACAAAATTTTATCTTAAATAAATTAGAATTTAAAGACTTGTAATTCATTAAATTTATAAAGAAATTTAATGGACAATTAATTTATTTGATTAATTAATCATTTGGATTAATTAAATAATTAAGTAAAAGTTTAAATTAATTAATTAATGGTTAAGCTTAATTAATTAGGAATAATTAAATTGTAATTAGGGATTATTAATTAGACTTTAAATAATGATTAGTAATTGATCAATCAAGTAATTACGAATTAATTAAGTTACAGTTAACATTTAATTAATTAAATAATAAAAGGTTAATTAATTAGATATGCAAGATTTATTTATAATATTGATTAATGCAAGTTAATTACTTAAGGAAAGTAATTAAAGAATGGTTAACGGTTAATGATGGTCATTAACTTAAGATTGTTTAACAATTAATTAATGTGATTAATTTTTAATAATTAATTAGATTAATTAGTTAAATGATAATAAATTGTGGAATTTAGTTAAGTTTAATTGATTAGTGGAAGTAATTAAGAAATTAATTACTTAATGTAATTAATGGAGTTTAACATGGGTGAGTTAATTTAATTAATTAAGTTTAATTAATTTTAATCACTTGATGATTTGTCAATAGTTACTTAATGTAATTGATGAAGTAAAATTACTTAGTGAAGTAACTAATGATAAGTACTGGATGTAATTAGTGGAAGTTAGAATTGTGAAAGTAATTTGGATTAAATTATTTTGTATGATTAATCAAAGGATTAATTAGAGATAATTAAGAAGTAATTAATTTATTTGATGAAGTAATTAAGGATAGTTAATTACTGATGTTATTAATCAAGGGTGATTAATAATTATGGTTAGCAATTAATTAATAAAATGATTAAAGGTTAATTACCGTATAGGGTTAAGGATAATCAATTTATGAAATTATTTAAGGGATAATTACTTAACTGTAATTAAAGGATAAATAGAATGATATTGGAGGCCTTGATTAATTGTTATCGCTAATAGGTGGTTTATGATGCTATGTGATATGATATGTTGATTTAAACTGTGAGGGTGTGATTATCTATTGATGATGAATTACTGTGACATCCTATATTAAAAGTAGAATTGTATTTCAGTTGAATAATTTAAGTTAAGTTGATAATGGTTTCGAAGAGACCGGAGTCGGGTATTAGTAAATACCGAAACCACTTCGATTCTTATATTTTGATATGTGAAACTAATAGGCTGAAGTGGAATGACTTAAGTAAATTGGACCATTTAATCTATGTTTAGGCACATAGAAATGGATGGGTGGAATAATTGTTGTCTATAACAACTTGTGGAATTGTAAATTGATATGAGTTACCCCAGGTTTTAAATAGGTTGTATGTTTTGGTATTCCTTGATAATTGAGTTTACTCACGCTGGTTTCCAGCCTGACTCGGGTGTTACTTTGATGTAATGCTCGAGTCAGACCGAGTATTACAGATTTTCCGGTAAGGACATTCTGGAGCTCGGGAGACATGCTGGATGGCAGGAACGTATGAGGTGTTTTGCTGTATTCATCTGGGACAAGTTAGTTTTCTAAATTGTCGGGTATTTGTGTAATGATGTAATTCTGATGTATAAAGATATAAGTGTAATGATATAGTTCTTCTTGTAAAACTATTATTTATGCGATATTATATTTTATCCGCTGCGAATGTGAGATTGTGTGTTTCTTTTCTGTTCTTCTTCTATCTCTTTCTTCTTTCTCTTTCTTCCTTTCACTAACTATCTGGAAATTTCGGGATCGAAATTTCCGGGTCATTACATTTGGTATCAGAGCGAGGTTAAGCGAGAACCTTGGCTCTGTTGGGATTACTCATTAAGGATAGGGTAAGTGGTACCCTAGGATGAGTAGAGCATATATATATGAGAGAGCGTACTTGTTATTCTCTTATATAAAGATTTTAAAATGATTTCAAAAAGTAAATGAATCTTATATAAGGAATAGATTATCTATTATATTAAGGAAATTGGTTGTAGTATTAATTAAACTAAAAGTAAGAATTAAGTGGTATTAGAATTACAACCAAATTTAAATTAAATAAAGATAAGTTTGAATTGGATTCAAACTGAAATTGAAATCCTGAATTGGAAGAAAATATATTTTAGAATAAGATAATAATGGATAGTTTTAGATATGATAATTTTGGTTGTTGTATTTGATAATGAAATGTTTTAAGAAAAGTAACCATTTAAAGAGAATAACTTATAAATTTAAAAGAATTAAATCAACATTTGAAGTATTAACTCGAATTTATATAATTCGAGATAGTTTAAAATTTGAATTAGTTCAAATTGAATTTGATTCGAATTAATTGAAATGGTAATTGATGATGTATGAGTATAAAATTCAAATGGGAAATTTGAATTGGATTGATTTGAATAATTTGAAACTGTAACTAAAGCTGAATAGTTTTAAATTCAAATGGAATTTGAATTGAATTTGGAAGGCAATCAAGATTAATTCAACTTGATTTGGAAATGGAGTTTGAAATTGGAATTAATTCAAACTGGAGTTGAAATGAATTGAAACTGGAACTAGTTCAATTGATGTTTATATGAATTAGAAGGATTTGAGATCAAAGTTGAATAAAGTAAAATTTGGAAAGAAACTGAGGAATTCAACTTGAATTGGGTTAAATAGATTTCAATGGAAATTGAAGTTATTTAAATTAAAATTGGGTCAATTTAAATGGAAGAGGAAATTTAAATTGAATTGATTGAGAATGGAGATTGGGAAGTGAACAGTTTTGACTCTGGACTATTTTTAATATAAATTGTTTTAATATAAACCTATTTTTCCAAGCTATACATTATATATACAACCTTTCTTTTAAAAGACAAACTATCTTATACTTGTTTTACAATTATTTTTGAAACTATTTAATCCAACTGTTTTATAAACTAATTACTATATTTCAACTGTTTTACAAAACTAATTACTATCTTACTATTATGTTGCAATTATCTAAAATTTCTATAATTTTCTAACTATTTTACACCTATTTTACAAACTATTAATTATTTTCCAACTACTTATTTATTTTTAACTTTTCAAGCTATTTTCTAAATTTTAACTGGACAGAGTTCAAACTGTTATTGGTTAAATACCCAATCGAGATAAGAATAGAGGTGATAATCCAATGGATTGAAGCAATTGTGAGTAAGTAAATGGAAATCAAAGTGAGTGTGAATAGAAATGGAATTGATTTGGCTAATAACCAATAAAGATAAATACGTAGGGTGTACGTATGTTATTCTATTCGCATAGTGATTTGATCCAGATTCGAGCACAGAATTTCGAGATAGTTATATCGATCCAAGTTGGAATTTTCCACTCGATTTTTGAAGGCGAACCGGGATATGGGTTGTTGATTGGTTCTGCATATTCTCTATCATAGTTATGACTATGCAAGGAGAATGACGGTTTCTGATCAAGGAACCAGATCTGTGTCCGCACTAGGAAGTCGGGTGGACAATACTTGTTCGAAAATGAAATTGTGTGATCGAGTGAGCGATCAGATTGGTATAGCGTACGGATGATATGTGTACACCGTACGGATTTGAATAAAATTGATACTGGGAATTTGTAGATAAGAAATTTGAAATGGTTTTTGAAATGAAAAATATATTTTGTGAAATATATGATGAAGTAAAGTGGAAATTGGATATTTCTATGGTTGAAATTTTGTTTATGGAAGTAAGTGATATGGTAAGTGGTTTTGTAAAGGGTAATCAAATTTGAATATTTGATTTTGAGTAAACAAAGTAAATATCTTTGTTTTATAAAATAAAACTTCCCTTGTTGAATCTTTTGCCAGAAGAAAAATGGGTTTTTGAAAGTGTTTGAAGTATGAAAGGAGTTTTATACAAGTTTGAAATGATCCAAAGTTTTGAAAGATCGTATATCTCCAAATATATATAAAGGATCATATGAGGATTTTGGAATGATGTTTTGGGAACCTATGGATTTGGAAAGGCTTTTGATTTTTGGGTAAAATCAATATTGAATTTGGAAAGCCTAGTTTGAGAATTATCAATTTTGGGATAATCGATTTTGTGTAAAGGAGCTTTGTATGAGATCATACTAGGTGTATGATTTAAAGATACTATATATATAGTATAAAATGTTTTGATGATGGCTCTGGGGAAAAAAGGCGCTCCCTTGAAATGAACTTCTCAGGAGTACCACCGGGTGGTGCTGCCTTGAGCCCCAGGGGGGGTTCTAAAGTTGATCCTGTGAGGAGTCCGGACAAAACTAGTTCCTGAGGATTATGAGTAGAGTATACCATAGCGAAAGTCGTGTGTGCCGCTGAGAGCCAACAGTTACATGGACTTTTGCTGCGATGGCAACGTAACCCAGGATGTAACTGCGACCTATGGTATAACGTAGAGAAAGTCTTGTGTGCCGCTGAGAGCCAACAGTCTGCGTTTGATTTTATATCGGTAGACTGCGACCTATGTAGGAGTGGAGAGGTTTCATTTCGACAGCGAAAATCAGAGGCCGCCGAGAGCCTGCAGTTACATGGACTTTTGCTGCGATGGCAACGTAACCCTGGATGTAATTGTGATCTGTTGTGTGGGGATCCATGGCGTAATCGAGAGGCCGCGGAGAGCCTGCAGTTACATGGACTTTTGCTGCGGCGGCAACGTAACCCTGGAATGTAACTGCGACCATGGATGGGGGTGATGATTTCCAAAGCATTCTCACCATAGATATATCCTCTATTTCCAAAAACTGTTTTATATATTTTCAATAAAATTATTTTTCCAAGTATTTTCACTAGGTATTGAAATTGGGTCTGCTAAGTACTTATAGATTTTCAGTCCTACGCCTGATCGACGTTTGACCGAATTTCTGTGAGAACGAGGATGAACTTGTTAAAACATCGAGTTATAAAAAGTATTTTTATAAAAACTATTTTATAATATTATGTAAATTTTAAAAGTGTTTTAGAAATGATCAAAGACAAAAACCTGATTTTAAGTATTAAATAAATTCTGGTTTCGTTTCTTTTCGGGGACGAAAAGATTCTAAGGGGGGAGGAATGTGATAACCCGAATTCTGGAGTATTGGTTAATTGATAATTAACTTGGTTAATTAATAAAAATACTGATTTTTACTGATTGTTAAGGATGATGCAAATAAATTCATAAATTAATATTCATATCTGGGAAATAATTATTTAATAATATCCTAATAGGGTTATTTAAAATAGGCAAAACTTATTATATTCAATATAAATTTAATAATGTGTTTGTTTAAAATTTATATATATTTGAGTTGATCTTAAGTTGAAGTATTAAATTGAATTTGAATTTGAATATTTGGATTTAAAATTTGAATTTAAAGAATAATTATTTTGAATAGTTTGGATATAAAATATAAGAATAAAATTTTCATTAGGATATAATTCGTTTTATATTGTTTTTCCTTAAAAGAATTTATTTATATAAATTATAAAAGTATTATTTAAATAGTAAACAAATACAAAAGTTTTATATCTACATTGATAAATGAATTAATATATGTGTTATGAGATGATTGAGATTTAACTGAGATGTTTTACTTTTCTATTGATGATGAATTAATATGAATGACATTCTGGGTTTGGAATTTGAATTGTGTTCCACTTGAATTTAAAATTTATGAAATCCAAAGTATAGATTTTAATTTTTTTTTGGATTTCTAATTATATGCACAAGCTTTTATTTATAAGTATAATTGGTTTATTTCTTTTAAAATTATCTATACATATATATATTAATTACTAATTAACTAGTCCATTTAAGCTAGATCTTGTATTAATCTTTCATTGAACATTTAACTAAATAATAATTAACCTTAAAAGACATGTGTTATGAAATTAACATACTAAAATGACACTTGTAAATTCATAAGCATAGGTGTAAGGTAATTAAGATATCATAGTGACAAATGTCTTTCTTTATTCTTAACCAAAATGTAAATCAAAACAAGATCTGAGAAATTTAAAAAAAAGGAAATCTGAAAAGAGAAATAAAACCTGGAAAGAATATGCTGGGTTTTCAATATCATGCAAAGTCTGGAATCAAGTTCAATATCAATGGAAGATTTTCTAGTTCAACAAGCAAGATCTAATTCAAGCTAAAAACAGCTATAACCAGAAGTTTCAAAAATCAAGCTTTGCAACCTGCATTTCTCTCTGCAATCTGGAATGGCCACTGCGTGCAAATTTAAGGCATCCAACATTCAAGTTTTCTGCAAGTATTCATGTTTAAAACTTTTAAAGAACAAATCTGCAGCAAGATGTATTTCAACATGCAAATAAATTCAAGGCCTGGAAACAAAAATACAATCCTATTCTCTGCAATTTAAGGTGAGTAAACATTATACAAAAAATTAAATGGTAATTATCTGTTGCAAATGACTTAGTGACAATGTTTATATGAGTTTGCTTCTATGTAAATAAATATGGAATAAATTTTATTATGCTTTAAATCTGTGCATGCCTAATACTTCCCTGTCAACAGGTTTTAAATGTTTACAAATATATAACATTTCATATCTGTTTATTTATTCATTTTTAACACTTGGGTTTAAAGCAAATTAGCTAAGTATTAGTATAAACTAGGTATTGAATATATAAACAAGTATTTATGAATTAAAGATATGCTTGTATCTGTGAAAAACAGTAGTAATCTGTTAACTTGCAAAAATCGAATGTTAATTTATATTGATTTGAGCATATATCTCAGATCATCTTAGAATGGTAGGATTTTTAGGACAAGAATCACAATTTTTAAAATCACATTGAGTGTGTAATTAGGGTTTATCTGGAAATTGTGTTTCTGCCAAATTCAGTTGGGTTAAGAATCTGGGGTGTTCAACATTCATCATGAAGTTGGAGGTTGGATTGGAGAGTAAGGTAAAAATGGTTGAAGGATTTGTAATCCACTGTGGTGTTTGAAATTGCTCGAATTTGTTTTTAAACCTAGTTTTAGTGGTTGAGCAGTAATTTGATCGGCATGGTGGCTTTAAGGTACCGAGTGCTTCTATTTTTGGGGTGATTGTTGTTTGGGTGTCGAAGAAGCGTTGGACGGCGTTGCAAAGCCTCCGATGGCCGGAGGAGGGTGAATGAACAGTTTCCAGGTTTGGGTCTATTGCATTTTGTTGTTCCAAGTTTGGATATGTTATCTCGAATTCGATTTCGAGGGTAAGAGTTTGATCTGATGATTGAGTAGAGGGAATTGATCGATTTTGGATGTGGGAAGATCAACGTTGACGATCGGAACTTGCCGTGGTGATGGTGCATGTGCACAGAGCACTGTGCCGAGGTGAAGCTTCTTTGGTTTTGTTTTGTATTCGAGTTAAGGGTGATTGACTCGAAGTAAGTTGATGGCGTGCTCGAAGTGTTTGGTTAGATGACTCGAAGCTGGAAATAGGATGCCTCGGGTTTAGTTTTTGCACCAGGTTTTAAACAGAAACCTGAAGAGTTATTTTAAATTCCAAACTGAGGTTTTAAAAAAATGAAAAGCAAAAGGTATAAACTAAACTATAAATCCAAGTTTAGATTCTTGAATTAAAATTTAAGTTTAATCTCAATTTTAAAATAAAATAAGACTTTAAACTTAAAATGGTTAAATACTTTAAAAGTGATTAAGTAGTTGAATTTTTAAAATAAAGGATAAAAGTGTAAGTAGAGATTTAAAATCTGAAGATTTATCTGAATTCAAATTTTAAGTATTTCAGTTTTTGAAGTATAGGAAGGTTTTGAAATTTAAAATGTTTTGAACAATTTGAAATGTTTAAAGTATAATTCAAATTGATTTGAATTTAAATATGAATTTGGTTTTAAACCCTTTCAAACTTCTTATTTAAATGAGTATATGTTTAACTTGTGAAATAAAAGGTTTAGAAATGTGTTTCAAAACTTTGTTAAAGATAATTAGAAGTCGTCTTAAATCTTAAATTTAAAATGACATTTGAAAGAAGATTTAAAGTAAATTGTTTTAGAGTGATAACTTGATTATTAATAAGAACAAAATTTTATCTTAAATAAATTAGAATTTAAAGACTTGTAATTCATTAAATTTATAAAGAAATTTAATGGACAATTAATTTATTTGATTAATTAATCATTTGAATTAATTAAATAAGTAAGTAAAAGTTTAAATTAATTAATTAATGGTTAAGCTTAATTAATTAGGGATAATTAAATTGTAATTAGGGATTATTAATTAGACTTTAAATAATGATTAGTAATTGATCAATCAAGTAATTATGAATTAATTAAGTTATAGTTAACACTTAATTAATTAAATAATTAAAGGTTAATTAATTAGATATGCAAGATTTATTTATAATATTGATTAATGCAAGTTAATTACTTAAGGAAAGTAATTAAAGAATGATTAACGGTTAATGATGGTCATTAACTTAAGATTGTTTAATAATTAATTAATGTGATTAATTTTTAATAATTAATTAATGTGATTAATTTTTAATAATTAATTAGATTAATTAGTTAAATGATAATAAATTATGGAATTTATTTAAGTTTAATTGCTTAATGGAAGTAATTAAGAAATTAATTACTTAATGTAATTAATGGAGTTTAACATGGGTGATTTAAATTAATTAATTAAGTTTAATTAATTTTAATCACTTGATGATTTGTTAATAGTTACTTAATGTAATTGATGAAGTAAAATTACTTAGTGAAGTAACTAATGATAAGTACTGGATGTAATTAGTGGAAGTTAGAATTGTGAAAGTAATTTGGATAAAATTATTTTGTATGATTAATCAAAGGATTAATTAGAGATAATTAAGAAGTAATTAATTTATTTGATGAAGTAATTAAGGATAGTTAATTACTGATGTTATTAATCAAGGGTGATTAATAATTATGGTTAGCAATTAGTTAATAAAATGATTAAAGGTTAATTACCGTATAGGGTTAAGGATAATCAATTTATGAAATTATTTAAGGGATAATTACTTAAATGTAATTAAAGGATAAATAGAATGATATTGGAGGCCTTGATTAATTGTTATCCCTAATAGGTGGTTTATGATGCTATGTGATATGATATGTTGATTTAAACTGTGAGGGTGTGATTATCTATTGATGATGAATTACTGTGGCATCCTATATTAAAAGTAGAATTGTATTTCAGTTGAATAATTTAAGTTAAGTTGATAATGGTTTCGAAGAGACCGGAGTCGGGTATTAGTAAATACCCGAAACCACTTCGATTCTTATATTTTGATATGTGAAACTAATAGGCTGAAGTGGAATGACTTAAGTAAATTGGACCATTTAATCTATGTTTAGGCACATAGAAATTGATGGGTGGAATAATTGTTGTCTATAACAACTTGTGGAGTTGTAAATTGATATGAGTTACCCAGGTTTTAAATAGGTTGTATGTTTTGGTATTCCTTGATAATTGAGTTTACTCACGCTGGTTTCCAGCCTGACCCAAGTGTTACTTTGATGTAATGCTAAGGTCAGACCGAGTATTACAGATTTTCAGGTAAGGACGTTCTGGAGCTTGGGAGACGTGCTGGATGGCAGGAATGTATGAGGTGTTTTGCTGTATTTATCTGGGAGAAGTTAGTTTTCTAAATTGTTCGGTATTTGTGTAATGATGTAATTCTGATGTATAAAGATATAAGTGTAATGATATAGTTCTTCTTGTAAAACTATTATTTATGTGATAATATATTTTATCCGCTGCGAATGTGAGATTGTGTGTTTCTTTTCTGTTCTTCTTCTATCTCTTTCTTCTTTCTCTTTCTTCCTTTCACTAACTATCTGGAAATTTCGGGATCAAAATTTCCGGGTCGTTACAAGTTGGCACCGCTGAAGGGGCACCTCCCCAAGCTGGAGGTTCAAGGCCACAGCCAACTCTTCGTGAACGTTTGTCCACACAAACTTTCGAAAAAGTAGCTGACGTCTGTCCCGCAGGGCCTCTAAACGATGAGGAGTACCTCTCGAGAATGATTCGACAAATTATGAAGGAGAGCATGCAAAGGGAGGAAGATGAAAGTGACTGGTGGTTTGCTCCAAGCAAGACTCCTTTTACTGAAAGAATTCTGAAGGCTGAATTTCCAAAGAAGTTTGTTCTGCCCACTATTCCAGCTTATTAGGGGACAACCGATCCTAACCAGTTCTTATACAAGTATGACTGGCATATGACAAGTGCGAGAGCAACAGATGAGATCAAGTGCAGATACTTTCCTGTGTACTTGGAAGGAGTGGCTTTGCTTTGGTTCACGAAGCTGCCAGTTCGATCAGTGGATCAATTCTCCGACCTAACTCGGAAATTCAAAGATCAGTTCAGGTTATATGCTTCAAAGGCCAAGGACATAATGTCACTATCCAGCCTTGAACAAAACCTCGGAGAGTCTATCAAATCTTTCTTGAACCGCTTTAATATAGCCTTGGCTGAAGTTGATAACGCAGAGCTTCGGATGATTCTAACTTACTTGATGCAAGCTATTGACAAATCAAGTGAATTTAGGAGATGGCTAAAGATGAAAGAGCCAAATTCACTTGAGAGGTTCTACAAAAAGGCCGATGAATTTATGCGCCTAGAAAGCCTTCCTGTGCCAACGAAAGCAGTCATGACTGAAGTTGAGAATAACATTGTTGCTTCTAACAAAAAGGAATCCGATGGTCGGAAGAGGGAGAATGACAGTGGAAAAAAGCAGAAAGATGCGAAGAAAGCTCGCCGCTTTAGACCTTCAGATTTTACTCCCTTAACTGATACTCCAGAAAATATCTTTTTCGTAAAAAAGGATGCTATTCAATACCCCCAAACCACCTGAGATGAAGCCCGGGAAAAATGTTGTGCATAATGGGAGATTCTATCGGTTCCACAATCAACCTGGCCATGACACTAATGAATGTCACCATTTAAAGAATTTGATTGAAGAGCTGTTGAGACAGAATAAATTACAACAATATGTGAAGAGAAACAGAAGTGACCTGACCTCATCTACTCAGGGGCAACAAGTTCCTGCTCATCAATCCGGCTCAGGTGAGAGGACTGCAGCGCAGGAATCTGATAGGCCTGTCATTAATGTTATCACAGGGGGTCCTCACCCAACGGGTAGAAGGTTGGGTGAGATGGAGAGATATGCTCACGCTTTGAGATATGCCCCGGTGGAAGAACATGTTTTTGTCTTGGAAGATGCTGCACCTTTAAAACAGCAGAGAACTTTTAACGATGACATCATATTCCGAGATAGAGACTCTATTGGTGTTGAAGCTCCCACCATGGATCCCTTGGTAATATCTGCAGGCATCGGACCAGCCATTGTAAGAAGGGTGCTTGTTGACTGCGGCGCCTCTTGCAATGTCCTCTTCAAAAAGACATTTGATCAGATGAAAATTCCCAAGGCTGATGTCCAAGCTTCCTCATAGAAAATTGTTGGGTTCACTGGAGAACCAAAACAGCCTATTGGGACTATTGAATTATTTGTAGAGCTTGGAGAAGGGGGAAAGAAGGTGGTCCGAAAACAAACTTTTGTTATTGTTGATGAATTTTCCGCTTACAATGCCTTCTTGGGTCGACCGGCTCTTGCCGCATTCAAGGCCATTCTCGCCCCATGGTGCCTGACTATGAAGTTCCCCACTGATAATGGCGTCGATGTTGTGAAGGGGGACCAAAATGCCGGGCAAGAATGTTATCTCATAGAGTTACGGGAGGCGAAGAAGAGAGAAATGGGTAAGGGTGCGGCAGCTCCGCTCCGCATCAAAGAGCCTACCATGAAGCAATTACAGGGTGGACCCTGCACTGGTGAGCATAGTGGTGCAAGAAAAGAGATTGATCCCGGAAAAGCCAGTGCAGGGAAGAGTAGAGTGGTACCGGTGGAAGTGACGGTGCCAATACCTGTTGACCTGAAAGATCCAAACAAGGTGCTGAATGTAGGTTCACAACTTGGTGCGACGGTTCAGAATACGTTGATATCATTCTTGAAAGCAATTCTGGATGTACTCGCTTGGATTCGTGCCGACATGTGTGGAATATCTCCATAAATCGTAGTGCATGCTTTGAATATTGGTCCAAAATTCACACCTATAAAGCAAGAAAGAAGAACCCAAGGTCCTGAAAGGTCGGCAGCATTAAAAGAAGTAGATTGGCTCATGGAAAATGGCTTCATCAGAGAATCCACTTATCCGAATTGGGTTTCTAATCCGGTGTTGGTTAAAAAAGCAAATGGAAAGTGGAGAGTATGCATCGACTTTTCAGACTTAAACAAAGCATGCCCCAAGGACTGTTTTCCGTTACCCAGGATTGATCAGTTGGTGGATGGAACAGCCGGGCATGAATTATTGTCTTTTATGGATGCTTACTCAGAATAATCAAATTATGATGCACAAGCCAAATCAGGAGGATACGAGCTTTATCACTGATGTTGGTCTTTACTGCTATAGAGTCATGCCCTTCGGACTAAAGAACGCAGGGGCAACTTATCAAAGACTTGTTAATGCCATGTTCAAACCCCAGATTGGCAACACAATGGAAGTATATGTTGATGATATGTTGGTGAAATCGAAGGCAGTAGACCACATGGATCATTTGGTAGAAATGTTCGCAGTCCTCCAAAAGTATAGGACGAAGCTAAGTCCTCTGAAATGCTCATTCGGTGTAGAGTGCGGAAAATTTTTAGGTTTCATTGTGAGTGCTAGGGGCATTGAAGCCAATCCTGCTCAGATTACTGCTTTAAGAGAAGTCAAAGCCCCTAGGAGAAAGAAGGAATTGCAAAGCCTCGACGGGAAAGTCGCTGCTTTGAGTCGATTTATTTCCAGGGCCACTGATAAATGCATTCCCTTCTTTGACGCTCTGAAGAAAGGAAAGAAAAACTTTGAATGGACTGCAGAATGTCAGAAAGCTTTTGATGAACTGATTCGTCACATGGAAACGCCTCTAATACTTTCTAAGCCCAGCAATGGTGAAGATCTTTTCATATATTTAGCAGTTTCATCTCATGCTCTCAGTGCAGCATTGGTACGGGAAGATGCAAAAGTTCAGCGCCTGGTTTATTACAATAGCAAAAGATTCACTGGGCAGAGATGAATTATTCAAAGATGGAAAAGCTCGCCTATTGTCTGTTGATTGCATCTAGAAAGTTGAGGCCATATTTCCAAGCTCATCCTATCAAAGTCCTCACTGATCAACCTCTAAAGCAAATCCTATTTCGCCCTGAAACTTCAGGTCATCTTCTGAAGTGGAATATTGAACTCAGCCAATATGATATCATCTACCATCCCCAAAGAGCAATCAATGCACAAGCTTTAGCGGATTTCATTGCAGAATACACAGGTAAAGGTGACAGTGAGGAAGATGTGACTGATGACATCCCGATCCGATCGAAATTATATGTTGATGATACAAGAAATGACTATTGTTCCGGAGCTGGGGTCGTGCTTGAAACCCCCGAAGGGAGGTCATTGTGCTATGCATTGAGATTAGAATTTCCCTCGACAAATAATGAAGCAGAATATGAAGCTCTTATTGCCGGCTTGAAGATTGCTAAAGAACAGAACATCAAAGTATTGCAGATCTTCAATGATTCCCATCTTATTGTATGCCAAGTCAGGAAAGAGTTTCAAACTAAAGGAGGAAATTCGCCTGCTTACTTGTCAAAGGCCTAGGAGCTTCTCGATGATTTTGATCATTATACAATAAGCCATATACCTCGGGAAGAGAACATAATGGCAGATTCTCTCGCAAAATATTCAAGCTCTGGCGAAGCTCAATTATTGGGATTGGTCCCTGTGGAAGTCTTGTCAGCTCCAAGTACCGATGAGATGGATATTGACTGGATCATGGCTGTATCTCAAGAGCAGGAGTCGTGGATGACCCCGATCAAGGAATATCTACTCAACGGCTTCCTGCCAGAAAACTCAAGAGAGCGCCAGAAGCTGTTAAGAAAAGCCTCGAGATATGTAATTCAAGATGGCCGGTTGTACAGACGAGGATTCTCGATGCCATTACTCCGATGTGTAACCAAGGAAGAGGCTAAGACAATTTTAGCTGAGGTGCACGGAGGAGAGTGTGGGGATCATTCAGGTGGCCAAACTCTAGCAAAGAAAATTCTCCTCTATGGGTATTTTTGGCCAGATATTAATCGAGACACTGCTAGCTACTCCCGAAAGTGTGACAGATGCCAGAGATTTGCAAAACTCCCTAGAGCACCTTCCACCGAGCTAACACAAATGGTCAGTCCATGGCCATTCGCCGATTGGGGGATAGATCTTATTGGGCTTTTGCCGATTGCCAAGTCCAGAATCAAATATGATATTGTTGCTGTTGATTATTTCACTAAATGGGCTGAATCTGAACCGTTGGCTACCATTACCTCTAAAAAGATGATAAACTTTGTGACTAAAAATATCATTTGCAGGTATGGTGTGCCTCAAAAGATAATCACAGACAATGGTACCCAATTCGAAAGCGAAGATTTCCAGGACTTTTGTAGGCGATTCAAGATCCAGAAAAGCTTCTCAGTTGTGGCTCATCCGCAGGCAAAAGGGCAAGTGGAAGCAGTGAACAAAATTATCGAATCAATCGTCAAAAAACAGTTGGAAAAAGCAAAAGGTGGTTGGGTCGATAAACTGCCACTAGCACTATAGGCATACAGAACTACCCACATGACTGCGACTGGGCACACTCCATTCTCATTAGCATATGGATCAGAAGCAATGATTCTAGTGGAAATAGAGGTCCCCTCACAAAAGAGAATTCATTTCAACCAAGCTGAAAATGAAAAGCTGCAATTTGAAGCACTTGACTTGTTTGATGAAAGAAGGAAAGAGGCTGAGCTCAGAGTTCCAGCCCATCAGAAAAGGATAGCCAGACACTTCAATTCCAAAGTTCGCCAACGCAGCTTTGAAATTGAGGATCTAGTCTTGAAAAGGGTCGTGACAGCAACAGGAGTGTTTGGGCCAAACTGGAAAGGGTCGTACGTCGTAGGACAAAGACTTCTTGATAGCACTTTCAAACTCACAACTGTCGAAGGAGATCCAATTCCGAGAGCCTGGAATAACAATCACTTGCGTCCACATTTTTCTTAGAAGCTATGCTTGAATTTGTAAAATGATTATGGATGTATCATTCTTGTATTATGAGCCATTGTAAATTCAGTGCAAATCAATAATAAGAACTATAAAGTGGATGTAGACCCAATTCTTGGCCGAACAACTATAAATCTTGTGTTCTTTATTACTATAAAATGCCTATCTCATTTCGATGTGCATGTATCTTAATATATTGCTAAAATGTCGATTTAATATTGCAGGCTATCAAAGCAAAGCTTACCTATTCAACAAATTACAAGGCCAAGCGATTCGTACAAATCACTCAACAAGCAAATGTCAAGCCACAAAAATTCCAGATTCAATTCCTACATAAGAAGTGCTTTTCACAAACAGTTGGTAATTCCACCAAAGGGCACCTTCCTGAAGTGAAGGTTCCAGGCCCTTGCTAACTGATTGCAATCGTTTGTGCAAGCGAACATCCAGTTAGGTAGCTTGCACCTGCCCGTGGATTCACTTAACAATGAAATACACTTCTCTGGAAAAATAAAGCAAACAACTTGCAAAAGAAAGAAACACGTACTTGGAAATGATAACGAGGAATCGCTGAGGGGCAAATGGTGAAAAGACATGGGCAAGCAGATAGAAAACAACCAAAATGGAACCTTGTCTCTCAACCAAAAAGGTTGGTGGAACCACCGAAGGGGCACCTTCTCGAAGTGAAGGTTCCAGGCCCTTGCTAGTTAATTATGATCATTTGTGCAAACAAACATCCAGTTAGGTATCTTGCGCCTGCTCCGTGGATCCACTTAACTGTGAGATGCAACCTTCCTAGCGAGCCAAACAAAAAAGCCCTCTTCGAAGGCACAAAAAAGCCCTCTTCGGAGGCACAAAAAAGCCCTCTTCGAAGGCACAAAAATACCCTTTTCGGAGGCACAAAAATAAAGCCCTCCAACGAGGCACGCCTGAAGATGAAATACTTTTCGCCAAAAAGGTTGGTAGGACCACCAAAAGGGCACCTTCCCGAAGTGAAGGCACCAGGCCCTTGCTAACAATAGCTTGCGTCTGCCCCGTGGATCCATTTAACTATGAAAAGTAACTTTCAGGCAAATAAAAATCCCTCCAACAAGGCATGCCCAAAGATGAAATGCTTCTCACAAACGCTTGGTGGGACCACTGAAGGGGCACCTTCCCGAAGTGAAGGCACCAGGCCCTTGCTAACAATAGCTTGCATATGCCCCGTGGATCCATTTAACTGCAAGAAGTAACTTTTAGGCAAACAAAAAGCCCTCTTCGGAGGCACAAACAAAAAAACCCTCTTCGGAGGCACAAACAAAAAATCCCTCATCGGAGGCACAAACAAATCAAAGCCCTCTTCGGAGGCCTGCTTCACCGCGTAGGGGAATCCACTTCTCAAAAATAAAAGCGACCATCTCCGAAAGTGAGGTGTAAAAACTTTTTCAAAAAAAAGAGAGGAAACTTCTCCAATACAAAGCACACTCTACTAAAGCAGAATGATATTTCCTCAAAATGGAAGAATTATTCTCGAAAGTAAGAGTACAAGTCTCCTCAAAATGGAGAAGATTGTAATGAGCCGTGATATGGGGTGAATATAATATGGCTACATTAATAAAAGCAACACTCAAGCAACATACCACGAGCTCACTGCAATGTCATACAAGGAAAATAAAGAAACTTGTGTGATAAAAAGGAATAAATGCATTTATAAATACAGACAAAAGTCTGTACAAGTATAAAGAATCATTTTATTCCATACTATAAAAGATTTGTATACATGTGCAGGTTTCAAAAAGCGGGGGCCGGTACCCGCACAATCTCCGGTCAATACAAATATTTAAGTACAAGCAAAAAGCAAAACAAGAAGGATAAAACCAGGCCCGCTACTTCTTCTTCCCGCTGCCTTTGGAGCCCTCACCTGGCCTAATGGTTAGCTTCTTGAGTCGGCCTGAGCGAGTCGGGGAAGAGGGAGAAAGATGTGCAAGGTCCTCTTCCGCTTTCTCATTGCCAGCAGAAGTGCCCTTCCTTTTCTTTGAAATTCCACACTTTCCCCTCTTCTTTGAAGAGGATTCGCTGCCCAAAGTGATAAGATCAATCAGCTTTGTATCATCAGTAGTGAATTTCTCCGGGGTCCTCTCACCCTCCTCAAGCTCTTCAGCTTTCTGCTCTTGTGAAGCGGCCGGGTCATCCAAGCCTTGAAGAGCTTCTATTTGTTCTTCTTGCGACCCCGGTTGAGAAGCAAGAGAAGAAGTAACTTGAAGAGGTGGAGGGGCAACGGCTGGAGGAGGCGAAGCCTGTACAACACTTGTTGTTTTCACTACAGAAGAAGAAAAGTTAAACATCATTGTTTCATGCAAAGAGAGAAGATAGTGGCACGTCGAGATTTAAGTAGTAAGCAAGAAGTTCATCGAGCTCATGTGAAGAAAATGAGTAGTCCACTTGAGCTAGATCAGTATTAAAGTTACCCGGAGAGGTTGGCTTTATCACGTCAATTTCAAAATCCTGGACTTTGGTGCCTTCTTGAGCCTCGTCTTTGGTATGAGCAGTTGAAGTTTCCATTTCGGCTTTGGCAGGAGGCGGAGAGTGGGAACTGGAGCCAATAATATCGATGTCAACCGAAGCCGAAGGACGAGCTGGGTCAGTCAAAGGTGCCTTCCCCAGATGCTCTCCTTCCACCGCTTTGGCTCGTTCTTTGGCAAGTTGTTCTTTCCCTCTGGCAAGGGCGGCACGATCCTCATCATCCAAATAATAGGCCTCAAAATCCTCCTCGGCATAGCCAGCATCTCTAAGCATTTCAACTACTGCCTCCCACACTTCAACCAAAGTAATCTCATACGTTGGGCCGAAAAATGAAAGATTGCCACGCCCCAAGACACTTTGAATATAAAACTTGAATAAAGTGGAACTGATGTTGGCCTTAGTCACCTCATGCGACTGTTCAGCTGCTGCTTTTCCAGCGATGGCCTCGTCACGCTCCTTTTCAACCTTAGAAAGCCGGGCCTTTAACATCGCAATCTTCAAATCTTGGGAGCTAGTCTTTTCCCGCAGCTGAGCAACATCATTGCGGTAGATTTCCATGATTCTTTGTTGTGCCTCAAGTTTAGCCTCAGCATCTCGTTGACTAGCGTGGGCATCTCTTACTTGCTTTTGAAGAACCTCTTCCTTTTGAGTATAAGAAGTGGAAGAGATGGAAAGATCGTGTTTGAGCTTCTTAACTTCAACCTCAAGTTTCTCATTATAGGCGGTGATGCTCTTCATCTTCGCATCATGCTGATCAAGAACTTTTTGCCACTCAGACTTACCGCTCTCCATGGTTAGCATAGCCTCGAGATTCAAACGGTTTATCTTTGAAGCTTATCAACTAATTTTTGCCAGCCGGACATTCTTTCAATATCAAGCTTGACAGCATCGATATTTCTCAACATGGCCTGTTTGTCAATGGGAACCAAGTCCAGATCAAAGCGTACCCCTTTCAAACACCAATGTGGAAATCAACTATGGAGTGCAGGTGAAGGCTTCTCAACTTGATAAGGAGGCCTATTAATGATTGCCTGAATGTCAACTCTTTGAAGGGCAGGAGATCTAGAGGGGATGTCTAGAGAGATAGAAGCAGCAGGCACTTTAGAAACTTTAGAGGAAGACTTTTCGCTTAGCTTGGCTCGCTTGCTTGAATCTTCGGCTACATGACTGTTCCCCTTATCATCAAGAGACTTTCTCTTATGGGAGTCATCATCATGTCGGTCGTCTCTCCTTCCATAACGCCCCTCATGAGCCTGCCTCTCGCGAGCTTTCCTAGCCGCTCTTTCCTCATCAGTCTCCATAGGAGCAGGAAGATTGCGCCTGGGGTCATAAAAATGACGCCTCGCATAGCGTTGAAAGTCATCATAATTTGAGCCGCTGCGTCCCATGGGAGATCCTGAAAGTGAAGAAGGGACAAAATTTATAAATCTTCGAGATAAAGAAGCTAAGTGCACATAATTGCCAAAAATCCTAAGTGTGCGTGGCGTGTAAACTACGCCCGTCAAGCTACAAACCATGCTTCGGCTTAGGAGTGATGTCGGCTTTTGCAACAGGAGTCAACTCCTGGGTTGATGGAATTGATCGCAAAATGGATGTTGCTTCGATTGTTGGAGAAACAAGCTTAGAGGTGATGGTGTCATCTTTAAAAAGCTCTTGGGAAGTCACTATAAGGTCACTCAGTCCCCCAAAGACATCATCACCATCGTACCCAACGAAACTCTCTTTCTCAGCTCCCTCATCAGCTTCTCCAGTGGCCTTCCCGGAATGTTGAGGAAATTCCTCTTCTTCAATAACTGGGGGAAGTTTAGATTTTCCAGATGATCCCGCACCGTCAACGGAACTGGAGCATTTCACTAATGAAGCCTCTACAATAGGTTCCTTCGGTGCGAATTACCTTACGGAGGCTGGGGCATCTGACGCTTCTACTTGAGAACTAGGGGCATCACGGGATTGAGCGGATCGAGAAGAATGCAAAAGTTCGAATTGGTGCAAAAAATCGTCCTTCAGCAGGAACTTAATACTTCTCTCATCGACAGCCACAACATTCAATCTTTCGAAAGTTGGTTTGTTACTAGAATCTTTGGAGGGAGGAGGAAGTGCTGCAAAAGTAAAGAATTAAAGTTAGCACTTGATGATTCAAATTTTGAAAGGCTCATAAATGAAGTGAACAGAGATAGGTAGTCTTACTTCCTACTCTCCAGATACCGTATAATCCCGGGGAGCAACAGACAAAGAAGAACTGGTTTAAAAACCCGTGAGCGCTTTCGGCCAGATCCGTAATCAACTTACGGTTTCTTGCACTCCTTACAAGAGTAATAGAAGGGTGATCTTTGTTCCTCTCGAATGAACACAAATAACATATCTCCTCGAAGCTTGGGAGGCGGTTAAGCGTCCTCCTGAATAGTACGCACAACCCCATCAAGATGGCATAGCCATTAGGGTGCAACTGGAATGGAGAAATAGTTGGCCGAAGGAGAAGTGTTCTGAGAAAATCGTTGAAGGGGGGAATAGCTCCATTCAGACACAGTTGACGACTCACTGCAACAAAGCCAGGAGGCGGTCTATCGGCAGTGTCATTTACCCCAGGAAGCAAAGCATCCGCTTCAGCGATGCCGAATTGAGTACATAGCTGGTTGAAAGCCCGTTGGTTCAATGTAGTTGAAACTCTTTTCGAAGGATTCTCCAGAGGATCAGCTATTGGGAAAACCACATCAGCCCGCTCTACTATCTCTTCTTGCATTTGTTGTGAAGTCATTCTACACAAGGAACTGGATATTCAAATAGGAAGGTGCACGTTTCCTAAAAGTGTGAAGTGTTGTGCAAAACTAATAAAATGACAAGAAAATATAACTGGAATTAAACTAGTTGGGTTTATCAATTATAAAGTTTCAGGGCTTGTTATTTTAAGTTCAAGTACAGTGTTGATGCAAATAGATCAGCTTTAGTTGATTAATTTAGCATTGCTTTAATACTTCACTTGAACTTGTTAATTCATAGCATTTCGTTCACACAAATTCCCTTAAGTTAATTATTCTTTATCGACTAATCTGTCATTCGATGTGGGCAGTCAATGGCAGTATATTCACCTTAGTTTTCTGCAAATGTTGTATTTAACAGGTTGTTAGCTTAAAAGTTAATACAATCTGTAAAAGAGTGCAACAAGTTCAAGCAGTTCATTCTGGCAGTTCAAGTTGGAAATTCAATCAAGTTCTGTCAATTTCTAGCAATTCAACAGCCACATTTCTACGAGTTAAAGCTATGCTGCGAGTTAAAATTAGGTCGCATTGATTCTTTAAGTCGTTCTGCTTTAAGTCATGTGCTATTCTAGCGAGATAAGTAGCAAGTCATTTGGGTCGCAGTCCCTTATGTCGTTCAGAGTTTGAATGTTAAGTCGTTAAGTCATTCACTAAGTTAAGTCGTGCAATTCCTGTCCAAACTGCTAAGCCCAAGCCCTAGGTCGTTCGAAGCTCCTAAGTCGGCCACTTCCTAACTCGCTAACCCATTAACTTGTAACCCGATAACTCGTTAGCATCTCCACAATAAAATCCATCATCACTCCACCACCAAATCATCCAAAAACCACTTCAAATCACCTCAGATCCATCATAGATCCGATGCACTGTTGTATTCTCATGAATTACAACAACAACATGTCCAATGACAATCAAAAATCGATCGTAACATGATTTGTGATGAAACGCAGCACATGAAATTGGATCAGGGTCGGAAAATGGGGAAATTCATGATACGGTGATGGTCGTGGTTGGATAATGATCGGATTCACTTACGTAGTGTGATGTTGAAGATGATCAACGATTGGTTGGTTTGAATTCGTCTTCGAGAGCTCGGAAAATTCTTCAATGGCGGTTCAGAGTGTTAGAGCAGGTGAAGAGAAGAAGGATCAATATAAGCAACTTATATACAAGGGCAATGGAACACGAATCGGCACGAACGAACTAGCTCTCTCATAAGTCGCTCACGACCTAGCGACTCAGGATGGAGCGAGTTAAGAGGTATCGAAGCACACGACCTAACCCTTAGGCGTATACTTCGAGGGGCAAGTGTTAACACTACTCTTTTTTACGACCTAGCGACTTACACGACTCAACGACCTAGTGTCTAAATGACCCAACGACCTACAGCAGGGAGCGACCTACCGACCTAAAGCATAGAGCGACTCAACGACCTAGCGTCTCAACGACTCAACGACCTAGCGTCTCAACGACCTGGCGACCTAGCGTCTCAACGACCTAACGACCTATCAAGTTTCAGAGCAAAGCCGCATGCGCACTGCCTTCTCCATTAGGTCGCTTACGACCTAAGCAAGTCGAGATAACTCTTGTGCTACACATGCTAAGTCACTCACAGCATATATCTCGTCCAAGATGGCTCCATTAAGTCTCTAACGACTTATGCTACCTCAGGATCATTCTTAGGTCGCAACTTCCTAGGTCGCGCACGACCTGTGACCTCACACGACCTAACTCCGAAACTCCCCCATAAATACTCCACCTACTCCACTTTGACCGGGGGGGGGGAGGGATTTTGGACCTTTTCAAACGCCAAGACTCTGCTGTTTTCACAATTTCTAAAACACTTCAAACGCCAACAACACTTCAAAGACTCTTGGAAAATATCAAGTTCATTCTACAAGATTTCAAGGAGCTTTTCTACATCAAAGTTCTATTGATTTGCCTTAATGGTGTTGTAATTGAAGAATTATTGTGAAACTTGTAATCAAATCAATAAGAGAAAAGATTAAGTGGACGTAGGCATGACTTTGAGCCGAACCGCTATAAAAACTGTTGTCTCTTTGCTATTTTCTACTATTTTCTGCTTACTTTTAGTTCCCGTACCAACGGGTGGTGCTTTCGCTATAATTCAACTCACACAGGGGTGTTAGCGTACATTTTTAGCGTTAACAGTGAGTATGACTTATAAATTAGAATTGAAGATAATTTAAATTGTAAAGTTTTAAATCTAAGTCCAGAAAATTTGGAATTTGTTTCAAACTGTTAAAAGAAATTTGTTTTGAATTAAAACCAAAAATGGTTTAAATTTAAGATATAACTTGGTGTGCAAAGGAAATATGTATATATGAGGGATATACATAATATCAAAGGTGATTTGAATTAAACTCTAAGTATTGAGTCTAAATTTTTTCTTGGAATGTGATGTGAAAACCCAAAGTGATAAGTTTCAAAATTGTGTATAGTAGACAGGATTGTGTATAGTAGACAGGAATGTAATATGAATTTTAAAATTTGAAATGGGAATACAAATTGTGTATAGTAGACAGGATTAAATTGAAGTGAATTTAACTTAAGGAAAGTTAAATATGTTTAGAATGAATAATCTGATTTGGAAATTTCAAAATGAAATTGAGATTTAACTTAGGGAAGTTAAATGAGTTGATTTAGAAGGGAGTTATATAAGATCTCAAACGGTTCTAAGTTCTGGGAATGGGTAGTAGATGCTATTGGTGGATGTTTTAAATAAATTGGACGTTTATTTACTTTGACTTATCCTAATATCATCCTACTATTATCAATAATCTATGGAACTATGAATTGGTTTATTTAAAATGAATTAAGAAGTAGATTGAGATAATATCTATTCCATTATTTGAATTTAACGGAATTAAAACTTTAATTTGAAATTACTTAAGTAATTTTGATTTTAATGATAAAAATTGAACTTGTGAAAATGAGATAACTTTGAACACTAAGATTTGAATGTTTAAAATGAATATGCAAACTGGAATGATTAAGGATTGGTTTCAAGATTGAAATTGGGTAACAAAATTGCATTTCAGAGATTAAATTGTTTAAAAAGGATTTGAACTATGATTTGAACCTAGAAATAAGTGTGTGAAGAAGTAAAGGTTAATTTGATTTAAAGGAATTAAATCAACAATTGAAAATTTAACTTGAATTTATATAATTCGAGATGATTTAAAAGTGGAGATTAGAATTGGGATTAATTGAAATGGTTCAATTTGAAATTTATTTGAATTAATGAAAATTGTGATTAAAGTTGAATAAGTAAATTCAAATGGAACATGATTTGAATGAAGATTGGGTAGTTGAACAATTTGGCTCTGGATTATTTTCAAAATAAGTTGTTTTAATATAAACCTATTTTTCCAAGTTATTTACTATGTAATCTTTCTTTATAAAGCCAAACTAGTTTATACTTATTTTACAATTATTTTTGGAACTATTTAACTATTTTACAACTGTTTTATAAACTAATTACTATTTTACAACTATTTTGCAATTATCTTACTATTTTATAACCATTTGACTATTTTATAACTACTTAACTATTTTACATCTATTTTACAAACTAATTATTATTTTCAGCTACTTATCTATTTTTAACTTTTCAAGCTATTTTCTAAATTTAAGCTGGCAGAGTGCAAACTATTTATGATTAAATATCCTTTGGAGATAAGGATTGAGGTGATAATCCAAATGGATATTGGGGCCACTATGAATAAGTGAATAGAAATCAAAATGAATGTGAATTGAAAAGGAAAATTATTTAGCTAATAATATGTGGAGATAAATACGTAGGGTGACGCATATTATTATATCCGCATAGTGATTTGATCCAGATTTGAACACAGTATTTCGAGATAGTATAGCGATCCGAGTTGGGATTTTTCACTCAATTTTTGATGGAGAACCTGGATATGGATTGTTGATTGGTTCTAGATATTCTCTATCATACTTATGGCTATGCAAGGAGAATGATGGTTTCTGATCAAGAAACCAGATCTGAGTCCGCACTAGGAAGTCGGGTGGACGATACTAGTTCGGAAGTGAAATTGTGTGATCGAGTGAGCGATCAGATTGATATAGCATACAGATGACACACTTACATCGTATGGGTTTGAATGAAATTGATATTGAATTTTTTGGATAACAACTGTAGAATGGTTTTTGAAATGAAAAGTATATTTTGTGAAATATATGATGAAATAAAGTGGAAATTGGATATTTCTATGGTAGAAATTTACTTTATGAAAGTAAGTAGTATGGTAAGTGACTTTATAGAGTAATTAAGTTTGAATATCGATTTGGCATACACAAAGTTATGTATATATAATTGATAAACTCCTTTTAGAATCTATAGCCAGAAGAAAAGGGTTTTTGAAAATATTTGAAGTATAAAAAGGGAATTTATACAAGTATGAAGTGATCCAAAGATTTTCAAAGTTATATATATCTACATATATTTATATATATGAAGGATTTTATGAGAATGATTTGGGGAAAAAGGTTTTGGAAGCCACGGATTTTGGAATGGCTTTTGATTTTTTAGGTAAAAATCAATTTTGGAAATATGGAAAGCCTAGTTTGAGAATTATCGATTTTGGAATAATCGATTTTGAGAAAAGGGGATTTATATGGGACTCATACCGGGTGTACGATTTGGAAGATACTATATGTGTATAGTATAAAGTGTTTCGAAAATGGCTCTGGAGAAAAAGGCGCTCCCTTGAAATGTACTTCTCAGGAGTACCATAGGTTGGTACTTCCTTGAGCCCAAAAAGGGGGAGGCTCTAAAGTGGATCGTATAAGGAAGTCCGGACAAACTGAAGTTCTTGAGGATTATTAGGTAGCGAAAGTCGAGGGCGCTGATGCCTATAGAGGCATTTGGGTTATACTGTGACGACAGTGTAACTCAATGTCACTACGATCTACTGTGGACCATAGCGGAAATCGTGTGGATGTGAGTGTCAATGGACTACGCTTAATTTTGCCGGGATGGCAACGTAACATCAGTAGATTGCGATCTGATCGAGGGGAGAAGTTTAATTCTTTTGGTAGCGAAATTTGAGGGCGCTGATGCCTACAGTTATATAGGTTTTTGCTGTGATAGCAACGCAACCTAGATGTAGCTGCGATCTGTAGCGGGTTCCATGGCGTAATCGAGGAGTGTATAGTGCCTACAGTTATCTATGGATTTTGCCGAGATGGCAATGTAACCATCGGGTTAACTGCGACCATGGATGAGGGTGATGATTTCCAAAGCATTCTCACCAAAGACATTTCCTCTATTTTCCAAAGTGTTTTGTATAATTTCACCAAAATATATTCCAAGTATTTTCACTGGGCGTTGAAAACGGGTTTCTTAAGTACATATAGATTTTCGGTCCTACATCTGATCAACGTATGATCGAATTTTGGTAAGAACGAGGATGGACTATGCAACGACCTGTAATTTTCTATGTTTAAGATGTTTATTTAATAAAAATTTATGAATAAATATTGGAAGATATAATTTTTTTGTAATTTATTTAACGAAATAATAACTAAACTGAAATGCAACAATGCCATTTGTAGTTATTTATTTACAACTTGAATGGAATTCCAACTAGTTAAAATAAGGTAAATGTATACTTGGTAATAAATTTAATATAAGAAAACGAACGTAAATATTGAATTAATTAATGAATTAATAATAATAAATAGTAATTGAATAAAATCAATGTTCCATAAGTAATTATAATATTGTTTGGAAATGACGACTTATAAAAGTTTGATTAAGAGTTAGTGGCAACAATTATTATAAGTTACCGATATATTGTTAATCCATTAAATTGAACTGGACTCAATTGCAATAAATCTAAATAAAATATTACGTTAATTGAAATTAAGATGGAATTTGAGAATAGTAATGTAATAGAGCATGAATCCAATGTTAATTTCATCCATTTGACAACAATGAAATGAAAAATAGAATGAAAAGTAAATTAAATGGAATTGTTGGAACTTAAATCTATAATTTCTGAACTTAATGAATTGAGCTTAACACTGAAATTGATAAATTAATCAACTCTAAATTGACATCTAAATTTGTTTAAATCAGTGTAAATGATTAAGGAATTTAAAAATGATAAAAATTGTCAATTATAGAATTGAAATTGAAAATTTGATTTAATTAATTAATTATTAATTTATTTGATTAATGTAAAAATAGCCATTTTGGCCACTGACTCGAACTTCGACGAAACTAGTTTCATCGGATCAGTAACGGTGAATTATAGTAGGATTTCAAGTTTCGTAGCGATCAGACTTGTGGTTTGATTGTACGGACTAGATACGCCTAGAAATTAATTTAATTAAGTCAATTGAAATCAATTTGAAATAATTGATTTTAGCATAACTTCTTCATATAATGGATTTTCGACTTGAAACCTTTTCCATTGCGTTCAAAATATTTAAAGACATCTAGTTTGATATATGATTTGACCCATTTCCGTTCCTGAGTCGAAACGGGTTTTTCGGGTCATTATCATTCAGCTATTCCAAACCTATCGAGCCTATTTGTTACTACAGAGTTCTGCCTATATATATGTCGTTATAAACTCTAGCAGCGTTTCTATTTCTCATTTCTATACGAACAGAAATTTTTTTTACTCCTCTTTCTCAATGGCAGACAAACCCTAAATTCGTAATTGCAAATTTCAAAATCAAAGCAAATCAAATTTCTAAAACTCTCCAAACAATATCAAATTTTATATGGATTCGAAGCTCTCGATGAATGCATCTCAGATCTATAATTCGTTTTTTGTATCAAATAATTGTTTATCCTGAAATCGCAAAACATTTCTGGCCATTTGTATTGGAATCTGATTGATCCAAAGGTCGATCTACTTCCGATCGGCAATCGGACTGTGCTGTTGCGAATCTAGTGACTAGCAGCTCACGGATCTGCCTTTCGTTTATCATCAATTGATCGAGATTCACCATAAATGGAGGTTGTTTGGGCCGAATTTACTTACGGCGGTGGAGCGAAATGCTGAGGCGGAGGAGATGTGGAGGCCAGGGCTGTGGTCGGTTGAGTGAGGGTAGGCCAGCGATTGGGTTTGATCTTGCTCGAATCGCGTGTGGTGGAGGCGGTTTTTGTCGAACGCGATACAATATGGAGATGCTAGGGTTTTCGTTGATTCTGATTCATGTGTGCACATGATTGTAGAGTGACGTGTCTGAATCTGGTAGGTGCGTTTCTTTTGTTTGTTTGTTTATTTATTTATTTTGATTTCAAATCGTTCTAACTAGCATAACTTCCACATACGAGGTCAAATTCATGCACGGATTTCTCTACTGCGATCCTATCAAAATTACGGACATTTTGACACTTGTTTGGATGGATTCCGAGACTGTTTGAATTTTGGGTTTAAATTGGATTTAAATTCAATTTAAATTCAAAAGTGAGTGTTTTAACCCACTCACAACTTCTAAAATTTCTTATGTTTGTTAAATTTAATTTATGTTGTGATTATGAATTTATTTATGACTATTTCATATTTTTAATCATCATCTTAGTTAATTGCATTTATTTAAATTATATCGTTATTTAGTTTATTATTGAATATAACTGCCAGTTAAATACCTGTTATCTATTATCAATTATATATTGATATTGATTGATTGTTTTGGATGATGATTGTAATGGATGTGTGATTTTGACGATGGGTGAATGGATGTTTCATTTTATATCATTATAATCTGCGAGTTCGTTATGGATTTATTTTTATTAATTCGGGATTGCGGTACAATGCAATTTCAGTAGTCATTTTCCATTTTAGTTAAAATGATATACAACCATATTTTTATTTTAAATTGCGGATTGAAATGATAAATATCCGTTTCACTTGACAATAGGGTAGAAAATTATATACAGACACTGTTGGTCTATATACATATACAAATATTTTGAAAAATATTTCTATAGTTTTGACAAGATATATATATGGTTTTATTGGATATTGAAATTATTTTATTAATAAGTTCTAAATGAAAGAGGATTTAGAATTTATTTGGAAATGTACTTAATTAAGAACTGTTTTAAATATACCGATTTGAAACTTATTGGTTTGGAGATTTTAGGATATGATTTTTATAACTTGATTTTGGTTTAAGGTGAATTTAATGAATATTTCAAGTATGAATAAATTGAAGGAAATATTTAGTTATTTGTAATTTGGGTTTTATTTAAATAATGGTGGATTTATTATGTAAAATACTTCAAAACTAAATAATATAAAACTGAATTGTTGAATCGTAATTACCAAACTTAGTTTTGAAATTGTTGAATACTTAAAGTTTGAAGTATACTGAAATTGAAATGGTTTCTTTTGTGGATCAAATTTGTTTTTCAAATCAATATAACTTGGAATGGTTTATTTGAAAACTGAATTGAATTGAAATGTATGATATGAGATTTGGTTAAATCAAAATTTTGGAATTCGAGTTGTTTTGGAATTGATTTGTGAAATTGAAGAAGCTATTAATTATATAAAGTATTTCAATATTTAAACCATTTAAGTGGCGGAGTTATGTTTCAAAGTTACGAGTTTCGAAGCATTATGATTTCCAAATGATAACTATTCGAAATGGTTTCGAAATGGAAATGATATCGTATTGATATGGTTTTAAATGACAATGATATTTTGGTTTTGAAAAGTATATACTATTTTGAAATGACCACGGTGTTATAATAACGTTGGGTTGTTAAAGAGACCGGGATCGGATATGGACATACTCTCTGTCGATACCGAAAACCACTTTAACAATCGTGTATGCGGTGGAGATTCCAGAATGAAGTAGGATGGTGGCGTCGTTCCTTTGAGGTATGAACGTGAACCCGACTCCCATGAGTTGGCATAAGGTGGCTAAAACAGGAGCGATTCCGGGCCAGTGAGGTTGCTCCTCAGATCGGACACACTCCTTCGATATTATATTCTAACTTTGAGATTGATTCGGTAGCCACTTTTGATTTTTGATTTAGGGGTTTGGCTCGAGGTGGTCGGTAGTAGCTGCTACGCGTTACCACTCGTCCGGATAGTAATTGGTATACCTACCCTAGCATTGCCTTGTTGTGCCATGTCACCTACCCTAGCACGCTTTATACTGAGTTTAGTTTTCTCTTGTAACCCGTGGAGTATTTAGGGTAGACTCCGGATCTGGAGATGCGCTGATACTGGACGGACTACTCGGACTATTACATGTTAAGGTGGAAAATGTAAAGCCTTAACGCTATTTAAAAGTAAGTTTATTTTAATATAGACATTATTATAATAGCACATATTACTACTTAGTAAATAGTTTAAAGGATCCTTAGGAGATGTGAATCCCGAGCATCTCTTAAATTATTGCACTCACATTAGATACTGGATAGGAGATGTCAAATCCCGTAAACATCTCTGACGCCGTTCCACTCCTATTATTTACTGTTGATTTAACTCACATAAGATTTTTAGTTCCGACTCGAGTGTTTTGTCTTTTCAATTCGCTCGGGTCAGTCTAAGCATTTCGGGATTCGAAGACTTTATTTCTAGGTGACGAAGACGAAAATTGTATTACTATTATTTATTATATTATTCCATTACATTCATATTGTTCCGCTGCAATGTTATTTATTATTCTCTATTATATGTAACTCGGATTCTATATTGTATTAGTAAAATCAAATATCTTGTAAACAGCTTCATGAGTTGTTATTTGGTTAATATATTTTGTCATTCCGCTGCAAGATTCTATTTTTTATTTCTTTCTCCATTTTTCTTATTTACCCTAATGACAATCCGCTCTTTTGTATCATTTTAGTTGGCATGTGTGTCAGCTTAAATGTATAAAAAGGTAGGATGCCACAGACTTGTTGAGACATCGAGTTATAAAAAGTATTTTAATAAACTATTTAGTAATATTATATAGATTTTAAAGTGCTTTTTTTTATAGAAAGGGTTTATAGTTAAAAGTAATCAAAGAGTAATTTTTTTGATAATAAGCATTTATAATTCTGGCTTCGTTCCTTTTCGAGGACGAAAAGATTCAAAGGGGAGAGGAATGTGATAACCCGGATTTTTGGACATCCGGTAATTGGATAATTAACTGATTTTCTCTACTGAGATACTAATTTAGTTGAACAAAATACATTATGATAATATAAATTTCTATTCCAAAAAAATAAAATATGAGTTTAAAATGAGATTAAAATGGTTTCTGTGCATATATATATATATGTGTGTGTGTGTGTGTGTGTGTGTGTGTGTGTGTGTGTATGTGTGTGTGTATAAAGATATTTTAACTTAAGTTTAAAATTCAAATGAGATTAAATAAAAGGTTTAACTTAAATATCTAATGTTTGGGTTGAAAATAAAACATAATTTTTTGAAATTTAAACATATGTAAATAGATAATCTACATAGATAAATAAAAGTTTAGCAAAGGGGTTAGGCATAAAATACAAGTTTGTGACAAATGCTTAATAAGTAGGACGTAAATAAACAAGTGTTAGTTTAAATGAATACAAGTGGCAAAACTAGTATTTTCTTTTAATTTGAATTTTAAGTAACATAGGCTGAAGAGAAACCAGGTTTTCATTTTTCTTTCCACTTTCAAAAAAAAAAAAGAAACAAACCTGTAAATAGCAGAAAATCCAAAACATCAAGCAACTTTTTCAAATTATCAAACCAAAACAAGGATCAGATGAAATATGCTAACAACTCAAATGCACGAAGGTTCAAAGCAAGATAAATTCAACAGATAGAATCAAATACGACATCCAGACCTTTTCTTTTCCAGGATCAAACCTATCTCTGTTGCAATCAGTGAGTAAATTCTTTCAAATCTGGATTTTGATTTGTGTTCGAAAACATGCTTGAAGTAAAATAGTTATGGTTTGCATATATATATATATATATATATATATATATATATATATATAAGTATGTGTGTGTTTGTGTGTGTATATATATCGGTGGATATGGTTGTGCATGTCTGGTATATGATCTTTTGCTTCGTTCCAATTTTACAGGGTTCAAATCTTGTTTGAAAACCAAATTCCTATTCTTTAATGCTTTATAGATTTTGATGTCAAAATAAAATGTGATCGAATTGGCAAGATTTTAATTTCAAAAATATTTTTAAGTAGTAAAAATGATTGGATGGACTGGAAAATTAAAAAATACAGCAAAATCATATTATTGTTCAAATTTTGATTGATTAAAATTAGGGTTTCGATTGCTTAATCCTGTTCGTCTATATAAATCATGAATTTTAAGATCAAAATCAAGATTTTTAGTATGGTAGATCGTCGAGTTGATTGGAATTTGCAAATTGGTCAAATTCTGGTGATCGAGAAAAGTTTGGTCCTTAGGGTTATGCCAGGAGTAGGGTCGTAGGTCGGCGTCCATGGGAAAATTAATAGCTTGGTCTTTATGATGTTGTGGTGGTCGGACGAGATGAGAATAGGGTTTTAGTAGCCTGGTTTGTCGATGTCCTTCGTGAGATTTTTCTGAGTTCGTCGGCGTATCGAATATGGTCGAGGAAGGTGGATTAGAAGCAGGAGGTTGTGGCGAAGATTCTGATGGATCGACATTATCTGGTGGACTAGATCGACTCGAAGAGGAGATTTTCGATGGAGATTGGGTTCGAGGTAGTGTCGACAAGCTCGAATTCGTTCAAGTCGATTTCGTTGATAATGGGTGGTTGGAGTTAGGTGAGAGGATCATTGGCGACTTGTCGGTGATGGCCGCGATGGTGGGGGCAACATTGATGACGTGTGCACGTACACATGATTATTTGTGTGTCCGGGTTAATTCGTGACCGGGGTAGAAGCATGAATCTTCGAGGCTAGCTCGGGACAGGTATTGGCCGGTCTCGGGGAAACAAAGGAGGGAAACTCGAGTTTAGGCGCGATGACATTGAATGTTGGCTCAAGTTTTTCGATAGCAGATTCTTTTTTTAATGGAAGAGATATCAAGTTTTTGAGTTCAAATTTGATCAGTAAAAAAAAATTATCAACCATTTCAATTTAAAATAATTAAGGTTTGTTTCAAGAGGGATTTATTAAAAGTTGAGAATAGAATTATTTTGGGTTTAAAGAATTTCAAATTTTTATAAGTTTTAAAAAAGTTTATTTTAAATAAACTTGATAATGTAATTAAATAGGTTTAAGGATAATTAATTTATGAAAAAGGATTAATTAATTAATGTAATGATTAAAGGGTAAATCAATGTAATTTACTAAAAGATAAATAATTAGTGGAATTAATTAAAAGTTAATCACTTAATGTAATTAATAAAGATAATTCCATTATAAAGTAATTAACAAATAGTTAATGAGTATAATTAATCATTAACTAGTGATTTAGAAATAATTAATTAATGTAAATTAATTATTCATTTGAAATTGGTTAAATAATTTAAAAATAATCACTTGTGAACTGATTAAGTATGAATAACTTTGTAATTAATTAAGTGATTTCTTAGTATAAGTAATCAATAGATAATTACTAAATAACATGGATAATTACTTTATGGAAGTAGTTGAGGAGGGATTACTTAGTATAATTAATTAGATTAATTAATGTATAGCTAATTCTGAATGGGATTAATTAAGAGAGTAATTAATGAAAGTAAATAGAGAATCGTTAATTAATTACTAAGAGTAATTTAAGTGAATGGTTAAAGAATATTAATTTATGTAACTAATTTAAAGCTAATTACTTAATGTAATTAGAGAATAATTAATCAAGGATGATTAATTCAGAAGAATAATTGAACGTGGTTAATTAATTGGTTTATGATTAATTAATGTTAAGTAAGCTGGATTAAAGGTAATCTAAGTAATTTAAGTTGGTAAGTAAGTTGAGATTAAACATCTGATTTAATTTGTTATGGATGTTTGAATGGTATTGGATGACTAGATTTATATCTAGTCTGATAGCTTGTAATGTTTTGTGAAATGCTATGGTGGTTGAACTGTGATATTTTGAGTTGTCTATTGATAATTGATTTGCTGTGTGACTATGATACCCTGTATTAAAAATTGCTTTGTATCCACTTAAACTGGAATTAGGATGATAATGGATTCGAAGAGACCGGGGTCGGGTATCAGCAAATACCCGAAACCACTTCGATTGGTAATCTTCCGTAATTCTTTATACATTAGATATGTGGAATAAATAGGCTGGTGTAACAACCCACATATTTAACGGTTATATATTTAAATGTTTTATTTAAATATAGCGTCATTAGTCGAATTTTTGGATCCGAAATGTTACTTTTTGCAAAAGGCAGAATTGGGGCTCGATACCACTTCCATTAAGTCCAAAATGGCGTTTGCGATCTTTTTGAGTATAAGCTTTGATATGTTTGGAGTAAGTCGAGTTTTTCTACCTTTTCAAATTGCTTTTTGGGTTTGGGTTCGGCCCACTAGCTAACTAAATTCCCTAACTCAGTGCCTCTCCTGCCATTCACTCATTTTCACTTCTAAATTCAAGCTAAAACTAAAAATGGGGGAAAGGAAGAAGAATTAGAAATTCCAAGCCCTAGTTCTTCTTGCAAACTTGAATTCTTGCTCCAAAATCAAACTGAAGCTATTGGTAAGCCTTCTCTTCATCTTCTCCAACTCTTTCTCCTTCAATTTCAGAAAGTTTCCTGAACCTAACTTAGAAAATACTTGTTTTGATCTTAGATTGAAACTAGTAGAGTTGAAGTGGAGAGTGGTTGGTCTTTTCCTTGCAATTGAGCTTCTTCTTCTTCTTCTTCTTCTTTGTTTTTGGGTTACAGGTGAGATTTTTATCTCACATCTTTATCTATAACTATCTTTGATTGTTGGGTATGAATTCCTAAAACTTATTCATGTACACTTGATTTTGGTTTTGATTGAATTGGTGAATATCCCAATTTTTAGTGTTTTGGGTTCAAATCTTTAAAATCCTAACTTTGATGTTTGAACATGTTTTTGGTGATGCATCAAGGAGCCAATATGACCGGGTAGCCGATGGGCGTAATCCCCTAGCGTCCGTGTTTCGACCGGTTGCGAATTGTGAGAGTTTGCACTTCAATTAATAGGGTAGTAAATGTAGGAATTGGGGTACGGTCGACCGAACTCTCTTGGTCGGTCGACCGAGCTGGAGCCCGAAACCTTTCTAGGCTATTTTCGATTGACCGACTCAGAGAGATCAGTCGATCGACCTGCTCCTGTTTCCCTGTTTTGCCTAGTGTGCCTATTTGTTTGTGATTCCAACTTTTATCGATCTAAGTCGATTCCAATTAGTTGTTTATGCATATTTGACCTTGATGATTCCTTTTTTGACTTCATCCATGGGTTTTTATAAAATAATCATTTAAATTGTATTAAAAGCTTGCTTCTCTAATTTATAAATCTTATTTTAAAATGCACACACACAATTTCGCACTTCAAGCGGAGTGGAAGGGAGATTAAATGGTTAGGTAAAACACGGACCATGAATCCATGTGTTTATCTTTCCGATTAATCCCCGCCCTATTTGATTGATTGTTTTGGCCTTTTGGTCTGGTTTACCGATGAGATGAGGTAAACTTTGTACTGCTTTGAGTGTGAAATAAACTAACGGGTAGTAAACCGTTTAGTGCGAACGAGTGGTTATGGGACTCATGTTACCACTTTTCGGATTCCTTTTCGAGATTTGTGACACATTCTGCCAGTTAGTGGTGTCCAGTACTGGGCCTCCAGACCTTCACCACTACGGTTTGTTGCCTTTGGGATAGTGTCTTCGGACTATCTCCTTCAGGTTTGTTGCCTTCGGGGATGTTGCCTTCGGGTATTTTGCCTTCGGGTTTGTACCTTTGGGTTTATGCCTTCGGGTTTGTGCCTTCGGGTTTGGTGCCCTATTGTATCGCTTTCGGATTTGGTCATTCGTCACTGCTCGAGTGATATTGGGTTTGGAGTCTTCGAGGTCATGGATCCTTGTTTATACAGTACTGAGCACGCGCAAATTTTCTGGTGTTTCATTGATATGCATATTCCTTAGGTATCGCCTTTCGGTGTTGGTCTTTTTGAGCCACACGATATGTAGCGGTTACCTTGTGGAACTTGTGTTACCTTCATTGGTATTTGTTATTGTCTTTTGGATTGTTTTGGGATATCCATATCCTTTGTTCATTTGTTTTGCCGATGATATGAGGCTTGTCTTGCTATGATTCATCTTTTGTTATGTAATTATGTTATCTCTTTTAGAGATATTTGTTATACTTTGTGACCTTGTAGGTTACTGTTGTTCAGTTTATCTAACTGATTTGTTTAGCTAGACTAACCCGTGTATTTTATACTCGGGTCAGACCGAGATGTTTCAGGTTAGGTGCTTTTGGACTTAGCCTATTTTTCTTCCGCATGGACTATCCAGCTTGCTCCTTTTTGTTATAGCTTTTATGTAGTCCTTTTTGTTGTAGCTCTGATATGTATTCTTTTGGATTTGCCTGTATATTGTGGTTTTCTATACCACTTGACATGTATCAGTTCGTATACTCTGTTTTGTATCAATATATGTGTATATGATGATCTACTGTTCGTTGATGTATATTACATGTTAGTTGTTATATTCTGTTCTGATAGATCCTCCAACCACCTATGGTTTTTTTTTAAGTATTCATTGGATATGTCGACCTGCTTGGTATGACTATTGTCGATGTATTCAATAGATAGTTTGAGCAAGGCTATAGATGGTCGCTCCTAACCAGCCTTATTCTCCATGTTAGTTGACAGTATTACCCTGTAGTGTCCTTTGCTAGCGTGGGTATAAAGGTCGGGTGTCACTGCTTGGTATCAGAGCTGAATTCAGAACAAAATATGATAAACACAGAATAGATGCACATATTCCCATACATCAAAGTGTATAAGTGATACAAACCCTTGAACCATCGTGCCTCTATATTCCTTCTGTGCCTTCGATGGTAGATAGAATGTGGGAATACATCTAGGAATGCAATTTTTTTCGTAGCATTCCACATTTGAATTAATGACATCTACCTTGTGAATAATCTTGTTCTTATCTTACTTTCAGCGTATGGCTGGAAGAGGCAGGGGACGACGTTCGGATGCTGGGCAATCCAGTGGCTCACATCCGGATGGCGTTTATATGTTTGCCGATCAATTTTTGGAGTTAGTTAGGAGCACTCAGCCTCCAGTTCCTCCTCGAGTATCTCCACCTCGCAAGTCTGCCTTTGCATGTCTGTGCATTGATTTTGCTCATCTTAGGGGAAAGCCGTTTAAAGGCTCCGAGTCTGTTCTTGAAGTCCAAGCTTGGCTTCGCACGTGCAAGCGTATCTTCTCTCGCATGGATCTTTCGGATCATAATAGAGTTCTTGTAACTTCTAGTTTATTGCAAGAGCGTGCCCTTGATTGGTACGAGCTTCTTGTAGCCAAAATTGCTGAGTCTACTCTTTCTTGGACTCAATTTCGGGGACGATTCGAACTCAAGTTCGTTCCTGAATCTCAAAAAGTTTTATTGACCCATCGCTTCCTTGAGTTGAAGCAAGGGAAATCTTCTGTTTCTAAGTATGTTGCATCATTCGAGGCTTTATCTAAGTATGGTCTTGAATTCATTAGAACTTCTTATAAGGAGAATCTGAAGTTTGTCTCTGGTCTTAAGAAATATCTTAAAAAGTCTTTGTTGCTCCAGCTTAAGGTTTCTTTTGAGGAGTTGGTTGATTCGGCACTTCATCTCGATGCTGTTGAGAAGGAGTGTGATAGTGGTGAGGATGTTGAGGTTTCCAAGAACCCCAACAAGAAGCAGTTTCCATTTCAGAAGTCCAGGTCTTTTCCTTCTAAGAAGAAGAAGACTGGTAGTTCTAGCTCTCAGCCTCAGTCTTCCGGAACACCTTTCATTCGGAAGTGTTTCGATTGTGGTTCTCCTGATCATATGATTCGAGCTTGTCCTAAGCCTCTCTTCTGTCGCTATTGCAAGAAGGAAGGTCATCATGTTTCCACCTGCCCTACTGTTCCTGCTGGTGCCAAGTCTAGCAAGCTTTATGCTGCTAAGGCTTCTGAAGTTCCTTCTCAACCCAAAGGTATATCTCCATCTATTTTGGAAGGTTCTATTTTATTTCATGACCATAGTGTTCGAGTTCTTTTCAATACGGTGCATCACATTCTTTCGTATTGAAAAAGCTCGTTGATGATTTATCTTTGGATGTTTCTTGTATGGTTACTTCTTTAAGGATTGCGAATCCTATTGGGGGATACGCGACCCTTAGCATGCCTTGTGATGATGTTGAGATTGTTTTATGTGGCTTTTCCTTTCGTGCGAATCTGCACGTTATTTCTTGTTTGGGATTTGGTATGGTTTTGGGAATGGACTGGCTAGTGAAATACGATGCCAGGATTATTTGTTCTGAGAGGATTTTGTTTCTTCGACATCCGGATTCGCCTACTTAGCTATCACTTGTTGTTTGGAATGTGGATAATTCCAAAATGGCTTTATATTCTCATGACTCGCGAGATGATGATGGTATATCTCGTATTCCTATTACTTGTGACTTTTCTGATTTTTTTAAACCTGTTTCGGGTTTGCCACCCAAGCGGGCAATTGAGTTCCGCGTTGATCTCATTCCAGGCGCGCAGCCAGTTATTCGTCCTCCCACGAGGATGTCTACAAAGGAAAATGAGGAACTCAAGAAGCAACTTTTAGAGCTTGAGTCCAAGCAGTTGATTCAGTCCAGTTTTTCTCCGTGGGGATCCGCGGTCATCTTCGTGAAGAAGTCCGATGGAACTCTTAGGCTTTGCATTGACTATCGCATGCTTAACGAGTTAACCATCAAGAATAGGTATCCGTTGCTTAGGATGGATGACATGTTCGATCTATTGAGTGGTGCTAAGGTCTTTTCTCGGCTTGACCTTGCCATGGGTTTTCATCAGTTACGAGTCACGGAGGATAGCATACCGCTTTCCGCACTCAACATGGTTCTTTTGAGTGGCTCATTATGTCGTTCGGTTTGACGAACGCTCCTGCTTTCTTTGTTGATCTAATGAATCGAGTATTCCGGGAACATCTCGATAAGTTCGTCCTTGTGTTTATTGATGATATCCTTATTTATTCTAAGTCTGAAACTGAGTATGCTAATCACTTGAGAATTGTCTTGAGTACTCTCCGTCGCCATCAGCTTAGAGCCAAATTCTCCAAGTGCCATTTTTGAGAGAATAAAGTTAAGTTCTTAGGCCATGTTGTATCTTCCGACGGCATTTCAGCCGATCCCTCAAAGATCGAAGCCATCCAAAATTGGAAGAAGCCTGAGAATGTGCATAAGATTCGTAGTTTCCTTAGATTGGCAGGTTATTACCGTCGGTTCATTAAGGATTTTTCCCGTGTTGTGCTTCCTCTCACCAGCCTTACTCGGAAAGGTATTCGTTTTATTTAGTCCGACAAGTGTGAAGCTACCTTTCAGACATTAAGGGAACTTCTCACTAATGCTTCTATTTTAGCGGTTCCCGAAGGGAATCATGATCTTTTTATTTACACCGATGCTTGTGGTAGTGGTCTCGGTGCTGTTCTTATGCAGAAGGATCCGGTAGTTGCTTACGCTTGTAGGCAACTGCGTTCGAATGAAGTTCGCTATGCCACACATGATCTTTAGTTAGCCACCATTGTCTTTGCCTTGAAGATTTGGTGACAATACTTATTAGGCGAGCGCTTCATTCTTTATACCGATCATAAATCCTTGAAGTATTTGTTCACTTAGAAGGAACTCAATATGAGACAACAGCGTTGGCTCGAGTTTCTTGCTTCCTATGACTTCGATATCCAGTATACCCCTGGTAAGGGTAATCGTGTTGCTGATGCGCTTAGTCGCAAACATTCGGCTGTAATTTTTATGATGCTTGTCGAATGGGATGTTCTTGAGACTTTATCTTTTTGTGAAATTCGTGATAGTGGTTCATCTTCTGATTCTCCTATCCTATTATTTAGTTTGGGAGCTCGACCCTTTTTATTGGATCGTATTGCCGATGCTTAGCGGCATGATCCTAATTTGTTGCATCTTATTCAGCTTTGTGAGTCTGGATCCTGTGATAAGGCATTGCAGGATTTCAACATTGATTCTCATGGGTGTCTTCGTAAGAAGAAAAGTCTTTTTGTGCCTTCTGATTTTGCACTTAGGCATGACATTCTTGACGACTGTCATCGTTCTAAGTATACTATTCATCCTGGTAGTAATAAGATGTATGCCGATATGCATCATCTTTATTATTGGGAAGGCATGAAGCGCGATGTGGCGAGTTATGTGAGTAATTGCATAACTTGTCACCGTGTTAAGGCCGAACATCAGTGTCCTTCAGGTCTTCTTCAGCCTCTACAGATTCCATTGTGGAAATGAGATTAGATTTCTATGGATTTCATTAACAGCCTACCTCGTTCGGGATTTTTTTGCGAAATTTTATGATGCTTGTCGAATGGGATGTTCTTGAGACTCTATCTTTTTGTGAAATTCGTGATAGAGGTTCATCTTCTGATTCTCCTATCCTATTATTTAGTTTGGGAGCTCGACCCTTTTTATTTGATCGTATTGCCGATGCTTAGCGGCATGATCCTGATTTGTTGCATCTTATTCAGCTTTGTGAGTCTGGATCCTATGATAAGGCATTTCAGGATTTCAACATTGATTCTCATGGGTGTCTTCGTAAGAAGAAAAGTCTTTTTGTGCCTTCTGATTTTGCACTTAGGCATGACATTCTTGACGACTGTCATCGTTCTAAGTATACTATTCATCCTGGTAGTAATAAGATGTATGCCGATATGCATCATCTTTATTATTGGGAAGGCATGAAGCACGATGTGGCGAGTTATGTGAGTAATTGCATAACTTGTCACCGTGTTAAGGCCGAACATCAGTGTCCTTCAGGTCTTCTTCAGCCTCTACAGATTCCATTGTGGAAATGGTATTAGATTTCTATGGCTTTCATTAACAGCCTACCTCGTTCGGGATCGGGCCATTCTAGCATTTGAGTTATTTTTGATCGCCTCACCAAGTCTACCCATTTTATTCCTATTAAGTCTAATAGGACTGCTTCGCATTTGGCTAAGTTGTATGCAAGGAAATCATGAGACTTCACGGTGTTCCTAGTTCTATTATGAGTGACCGTGATCCTTTATTCACGAGTCATTTTTGGCAGAGTCTTCAGCAAGCTTTGAGAACAAAGCTTAATTTTAGCACAACTTATCATCCGCAGTCTGACGGACAGACTGAACGGGTGAATCGTATCTTGGAAGATCTTCTCCATATTTGTATTTTTGATTTTGGTCGTTGTTGGGAGGATCACCTACCTCTTGTAGAGTTCTCCTATAACAATAGTTTTCAGTCCAGTATCGTTATGGCTCCTTTCGAAGCTTTATACGGAAGACCAGGTCGATCACCCTCTTGTTGGTTGGAATCTGGGGAGAAGCTTAGTCATGGCCCAGATTTTTTTCATGATTCTTCCGAGAAGATTGATCTTATTCGTTTGAGAATGTAAAAGCCACAGAGCCACCAGAAATCCTACGTGGACAACCGTAGGAAGCCTCTCGAGTTCTCGATTGGTGATCTTGTCTTTATTCGTGTTTCTCCATTGAAGGGGGCTATGCGTTTCAGTATGACTGGGAAATTGGCTCCTCGCTTTATAGGACCATTTTCTATTACTGACGTATTGTCCCGGTGGCTTATAGAGTTTCACTTCCTGCTCATTTATCTGGCATTCACGACGTGTTTCACATCTCTCAACTTCGGAAGTATCTTCGGGAGTCGGATTCTGTTATCGATTCTCCTGATTTGCAAGAGCTTGAGATCTCACCGGACTTATCTATTGTACAACAGCCTATTCGCGTGCTTGACACGGAGGTGCAACACCTTCGGAGCAAGGACGTGCCGCTCGTTAAAGTTCAATGGTCCGCTATCCCCAATGACTGTACTTGGGAAACCAGAGAGTTAATCGAGCGATCTTATCCTGGTTTTCTATCTTGGCTTGGCAACGATGAGAATATCTTTTCGTCTCAAGCTTATTTCCTTTTCTTTTTGATGTTGTATGTATGTAGTTGTTACAAATATCGTCTCTAGGAATTGCGAGGATGCAATTTTGTAAGGATGGAAGATCTGTAACAACCCGCATATTTAACGGTTATATATTTAAATGTTTTATTTAAATATAGCGTCGTTAGTCGGATTTTTGAATCTGAAAAGTTACTTTTTGCAAATGGCCGAATTGGGGCTCGATACCACTTCCATTGAGTCCAAAATGGCGTTTGCGATCTTTTTGAGTATAAGCTTTGATATGTTTGGAGTAAGTCGAGTTTTGCTACCTTTTCTAATTGGGTTTTGGGTTTGGGTTCAGCCCACTAGCTAACTAAATACCCTAACTCAGTCCCTCTCCTTCCATTCACTAATTTTCACTTCTAAACTCAAGCTAAAAATGAAAATGGGGGAAAGGAAGAAGAATTAGAAATTCCAAGCCCTAGTTCTTCTTGCAAACTTGAATTCTTGCTCCAAAATCAAAGTGAAGCTATTGGTAAGCCTTCTCTTCATCTTCTCCAACTCTTTCTCCTTCAATTTTAGAAAGTTTCCTAAACCTAACTTAGGAAATACTTGTTTTGATCGCAGATTGAAGCTAGTAGAGTTGAAGTGGAGAGTGGTTGGTCTTTTCCTTGCAATTGAGCTTCTTCTTCTTCTTCTTCTTCTTCTTCTTTGTTTTTGGGTTAAAGGTGATATTTTTATCTCACATCTTTGTCTATAACTATCTTTGATTGTTGGGTATGAGTTCCCAACACTTATTCATGTGCACTTTCTTTTGGTTTGGATTGAATTGGTGAATATCCCAATTTTTAGTGTTTTGGGTTCAAATCTTTAAAATCCTAACTTTGATGTTTGAACATGTTTTTGGTGATGCATCAAGGAGCCAATAGGACCGGGTAGCCGATGGGCGTAATCCCCTAGCGTCCGTGCTCAACCGGTTGCGAATTGTGAGAGTTTGCACTTCAATTAATAGGGTAGTAAATGCAGGAATTGGGGTTCGGTCGACCGAACTCTCTAGGTCGGTCGACCGAGCTGGAGCCCGAAACCTTTCTGGGCTATTTTCGGTCGACCGACTCAGAGAGTTCAGTCGACCGACCTGCTCCTGTTTTCCTATTTTTCCTAGTGTGCCTATTTGTTTGTGATTCCAACTTTTATCGATCTAAGTCGATTCCAATTAGTTGTTTATGCATATTTGACCTTGATGATTCCTTTTTTTTGACTTCAACCGCGGGTTTTTATAAAATAATCTTTTAAATTGTATCAAGAGCTTGCTTCTCCAATTTATAAATCTTATTTTAAAACGCACACACACAATTTCGCACTTGGAGCGAAGTGGAAGGGAGATTAAATGTTTAGGTAAAACACGGACCATGAATCCATGCGTTTATCTTTACGATTAATCCCCGCCCTATTCGATTGATCGTTTTGGCCTTTTGGTCTGGTTTACCGATGAGATGTGGTAAACTTTGTATTACTTTGAGTGTGAAATTAACTAACGGATAGTAAACCGTTTAGTGCGAACGAGTGATTATGGGACTCACGTTACCACTTTTCGGATTCCTTTTCGAGAGTTGTGACACATTCTTCCAGTTAGTGGTGTCCAGTACTGGGCCTCCGGACCTTCACCACTACGGTTTGTTGCCTTTGGGATAGTGTCTTCGGACTGTCTCCTTCAGGTTTGTTGCCTTCGGGTATGTTGCCTTCAGGTTTGTACCTTTGGGTTTGTGCCTTCGGGTTTGTTGCCCTATTGTATCGCTTTCAGAGTTGGTCATTCGTCACCGCTCGAGGGATATTGGGTTTGGAGTCTTTGGAATCATGGATCCTTGTTTATACAGTACTGAGCACGTGCAAATTTTCGGATGTTTCATTGAAATGTATATTCCCTAGGTATCGCCTTTTGGTGTTGGTCTTTTTGAGCTGCACGATATATAGCGGTTATCTTGTGGAACTTGTGTTACCTTCATTGGTATTTGTTATTGCCTTTTTTCTTGTTTTGGGATATCCATTTTTTTCGTGTTGCCGATGATATGAGGCTTGTCTTGCTATGATTCATCTTTTGTTAGATAATTGTGTTATCTCTTTTAAAGATATTTGTTATACTTTGTGACCTTGTAGGTTATTGTTGTTCAGTTTATCTAACTGATTTGTTTAGCTTGACTAACCCGTGTATTTTATACTCGGGTCAGACCGAGATGTTTCAAGTTAGGTGCTTTTGGACTTAGCCTATTTTGCTTCCGCATGGACTATCCAGCTTGCTCCTTTTTGTTATAGCTTTTGTATAGTCCTTTTTGTTGTAGCTCTGATATGTATTCTTTTGGATTTGCCTGTATATTGTGGTTTGCTATACCACTTGACATGTATCAGTATGTATACTCTGTTATGTATCAATGTATGTGTATATGATGATCTACTATTCTGTGATGTATATTACATGTGAGTTGTTATGTTCTGTTCTGATAGATCCTCCAACCACCTATGGTTTTGTTTTAAGTATTCATTGGATATGTCGACCTGCTTGGTATGACTATTGTCGATGTATTCAATAGATAGTTAGAGCAAGGCTATAGATGGTCGCTCCTAACCAGCCTTATTCTCCGTGTTAGTTGACGGCATTACCCTGTAGTGTCCTTGGCTAGCGTGGGTATAGAGGTGGGGCCTCACAGCTGGAATAAAATAGATTAATTAACATGGACATTTGACCCGAGTAATGATTTTTTGGATATTATTCTTTAATAAGTAATTGACTTAAAATAGTTAAGAACTCGTAGGAAGGTACGAGTTACCCTGGTTTGTAAATATGATTTATAACTTCATATTTCAAGTTATATGGGTTTACTAACACTGGTTTCAAGCCTGAACCAAATGTTACTTTGATGTAATGCTCAATTCAGACCGAGTATTACAGATTTTCAGGTAAGGAGGTTCTAGAGCTTAGGAGGCGAGCTAGATGGTAGGAACGTATGTAATTTTCCGCTGTGTATTTGAGACCATGTAGTCTATATAGATTGTAGTTTGGAACAAGTTGTACAACTGTCCCGTTTATGTAAATGATTGTAACTCTGATGAATTGTATGTAAAGTAACAATTACAGCCTTCTTTTATAAAAATGCTATTATTTGTTATTATATTTAATCCGTTGCGAATGTGAGATGTTGTTGTTTTCTGTTCTTCTTTCTTTTTTTTTCTTTTCTTTAACAATCTAGAATTTACGGAGACGACAATTTCAGGTCGTTACAAAATTCCATTGCAAAATTGTCAATGGATGGTGATTTTGTGGCTTTATAGACTGAAACACCAATTTCATTACATATATGCCCATTTATATAATTCAAATTTCTTTTAAAACATTTTAAAATATTAACGGAATTTATTTCATATTATTAAAGATTTAATAACATCTATTTCAAAGAGTTGGAAAAAAAAAATTTACGAGTTGCCAAAATGCAATGATTTTAAAATTTTGATTTGGACATATGTCAAACTTTACTGAATGGAATCGTGATTTTTCCTTTTCATTTGAAAACTATGATTATAATGGTTTAGAAAATTCTTATTTCAAAGTATTTCGACTCATATTTTATCATGCACATCAGTTTAACTTTTCAGGCCACGAAATCTCGAACTACCGAAACACGACGGCTTATTATTCACCTTTTAGTCGAATTTTTCAAAACCTGTCCAAAACACTTACAAATGATTTTAATACAATATTAAACTAAATTATACCACTTTTTCAATTTTTTTATTTATTAAAATCTCATTATCACTTTATTCCATATCTTTAATATAATATTACTATAATATGCAGTTTCCGTCTTTTTAATTCAAAATTCTTTTATATTAAACCATATGATATTTTTCCATGTTATTCCATCATTTAACCTATTATTTTCAAAATCAAACCTTTTGATTTACTTTTTGCCAAATAAATAAATACCCCTCTTTACTTTTCCAAAACCATTTCTATTTTCCAAAAACGATATCTTTTTTATTTTAAATTCAAAAGAGGCTTGATACTCCCTATACACACATTATTTTAGAATATAATAGGGATTATTTATCATGAATTTACCATGGCTATTTAAAGTGATCATTTCAAATCCAATGGATATGATTTTCATATTATTAGCAAAATAATTCTACTTAACTCAGCGAAGTCAATATATGATTAACATAAGCAACAATTAACCAATATTCAATCATTTATTATCCAAACCATGCTAATCAACCAAGTATACTTGCATAGCACAAATAATAGATAAGTTTAAGGTAAATTTATATAATATGGAAGTAATATTCTCACTTTCATGCTATACGATTCTAAGTGTTTTTTAATCCACGAAATGAGTCCTTTCTCCACGCCGAAGCTTATAGAACGTGTCTCTGAAGCTTAGTGATGCTCGACCAAGCTAATATGTAGAAGGAAGCTCGACTTTGAGATGATGGTGCTGTGGGCCGTGCTCTTTAGTGAGGAAGAGGTGTAGTTTATTTAAATTTTTAAAGCGATTTTATAGCTTATATGTATGGAAACAATTTTAGTAGAACTTTGATGTAGTTTTAAAACATTTTTACTATTTAGGAAGCCCTTAAAGAAGTGCTATTAGTGAGCTCTAGAAGAAGAAGAGGAAGAGGAGTGATGTGTATTTGTGAAGAAATGAAGAGGTTATGCATGTGTATTTATAGAGTAGATATCCTTATGCATGAAATTACCAAAATACCCCCTCACCCATCATAGCTTCAACTGAACTCACTGCCCCCTCCATGTGTTTTTCTTCTCATAATTGAGTGATGATGGGTTCACCTTTTTGAGACTCATGAGTGAAGTTTGCATTTATATACATATAAGGAGTTTATATATAAATATATATTTTAGATATGTTCATTAGCTTTGATTTGACTAATTGTGAGGGTATATGTGTATGTATATCTATGTATATGCATGTGTGTATGTGTATCAAATAACATTGAAACGATTTGAAACAACTTTTGTTCGATGAAAGGTCGAATCCGAAAGCTGAATCCTGGCCACATTTTTAGTTTTTAATCAAACTATATATTTATGTAAATAAAACTTGAAAAGAAATTTCTTATCATCTCTAAATAATTAATCAAAATACGATTATTTAAGTTGTAAAACCATATTAAATAATATTAAAATCTATTTATGAAATTATGATGTCGAACTGCCAAATTACAACGAAGTTTATATATCTTTATAATATAAGTTTATATATTTATAAACCACTATAAATTACTTATTATCTTTGTAAAATAATTAAATGAATTATTCATCATTTAAAAAAATTATCTGAATGTTTAAAATTAATTAAATGTTCCAATTCAAAGTGATAAAATTACGGATCGTTACATTCTTCCCATCTTAAAAGAATTTCATCCCAAAAATTTCACCATAACGTCGAACGCAAAAGAGTTTACCTAAAATATTATCCTTAAACACAATTTCGTATGATGTACATAGATCATTAATAATATCTGATTCAATCTTCTACATAAATAAGCAACTTTATTTTCGAACTAGTATTAATCCCTTGATACTTAGTGCGGACACTGATCAGCCTTCTTGATCAAAAACTCACACTTCCCTTACATGGCTCTCAACCATGATAAAAAACCTATATATCCACCAAAAATCCTTATAAATGTTCTTCATCAAGAATCGAGTGATAAATACTTTTTTGGACCGATGCAAACACCTCAAAGTCCCATACTCGAATCTTAGATTAGAATTGGGCGACGAAATGATCTACATATCTATACATACTTAGTTATATCAAATTCCTTTTTAAAAAAGCATTTATGAAAGCATTCATAAAACCCATCCAAAAGTATTAATCCTCTTCGTATATCCAAAATATTTTTAACCCTCATTTAGAAGATATCTTTAAAATCTATTCTTCTTATTGAAAACTCTTTTTAAAAGTTTCACAAAAACACAGCTTTTAATAAAACAGGCTTCACTAAAATCTTCTACCAAATTTAACTTCTCAAAATCTCATTTATCAAAACAATTATTTGTTAAAACACTCATTTTTCAAAATAACTTTTATTTTGAATCAATTATCTTAAGTATTCACGTACCAATTTTATTATTTCAAAATTTCACTATATATCTTTTATTCAACCATTTTTATAAAGATATAACTTTGCTTCGTAAAGAAAATTATCAAAGAAGTAAAATTCATATTAATATTTTTCCCAAGTCATTTAAACAAGAGATAAGAGAAGCTATAATAAGGATCAATCATAGATATCTATTATAATTTGATCTATTACATCTGCTATTCAACCATACTTCAACCATAATTAATTGTTTTGCATACCCTTGATAATTACATTAACATATTTTAAATGTACGTAGGATATCCAAAATACTATTACTCCCTAGCAACTTTCAACCTTACCAAAACGCATATCAAATTAATCGGATGCAGAGGTCGACGGACCATCTGAATTTGAGAACACTGCCACTTCAACCAATTTCCTCTTATTCAACATATGCTTTATTTCCGTCTTCTTCTTTGTTCTCAAGATTCCATCCTAAAGGATGCCAGGGTTATCCCTGGGGAGCCTAACGATGAGCAAATAGGATTTCCTATAAGGATGTCCAGAACCTCTTCTAGTTCCTAATTTTTTGGCATTCTTTCTCAATCAATGCCTGAAACATGTGACTCTCCCCCAAATATGGGAATTCCCATCTCCCAGATAATGTGATCATTATTGCTGTCTTCTGATTCGTTGGGGATGTCGTCCATCCGTGCATCATATGTTGCTGAACCTAGGTTATTCCTTTCTACCATCATATCGGGGTTCTCTTTTGGAACTTCTTCAAGTTCTGATTCTTTTGAATCTATTACCTACATTTTGTCTTGCAATCCCTAACTCACTTCAACATCATTTGTTATCTGGATTACTTCTTTATTGCTGGATAATAATACAAGATTCGGACTCTTGGGTTCTACTAGCATCATAGCCATAGGATACCCATCCTCGTCGTAATGGGTATGTTCATCAAACTCATCTTTTAGCCATGGCATATGGTTTTCATGCGACCATTTTTTATTCCTTCGTTGTCACTAAAAAGGATTATTAAGTTATCCTTTTCTCCCCAGTTTGCTCTTGAGGATTCTCCTTTCGAATAATTCCTATCGTAATTGGAAGGCTTCTACAATAGACAACGAAATACTTAGAAACATATACTAATCTTTTTAACTATTCTAACCTGAACCTAATATTATACCCTAACAAGTTTCTTACTAACTTAACTTCTTTATCTGTCATCTTTATGAAACATATCATTGTCAAACTATGAAATTCTAATCATAAGATGCTCCTATACCGATTTATACCTTTTAACCAACCTATGGTAATAACTGAATATTATTATCCTATAATTAACTATATCTTTTGAAAAGATGACCCTTTGTATTAAAAATATAATCCTAGGTAAAATAATTTCGTTTACCAATTTTCAAAATAGAATTCATTTTTATATAATATCAACAAATACACACTCATATATAGTATGCTAAAACTCATTCTAGGTTTCCACTTACCCGATCTCTAATGAATTACTCATCTTAATGTTGTTATTAATCCTATCTCTATTGAGACTCTACCCCTATCAGGCTCATGTGTTCGCTCAGCCCATTCTCTGATACCAAATGCGACGAACGGGATTTTTGAGCCCCAAAAGTTGACACAAATACGTCCACTGTATTACGTACCGAGCATTCAAGTGTTGGAAAAAACGACTGCTAAAGGTAAGAAAAGAAGATGGAACTGAATTTCACACAAATGGAATAACATATATAATTTCAATAATCCTTACAATGGAAAAACTTTTAAACATGTATATCAGGGTCTATCCTAAGCTCATTCTGAATAGTTATAAATACATGCCCTTACAAATACTGAAAAATATCAAATATAACAGAAAAGTAAACTGCGTCCATATGTTGATGAATATCTCCAGCTTTCCTCTAGAAACTCAAGCATCTTTAGCTAATCTTGAAACAACTCTGATCTGACCCGAGTATTACAAACACCAATATCAGTCTGGCAAAACGGCATGGGAAACACAAATCATGATTACATATGGCAGTGTCGACTTTTGATGACAAACAAAAACTTTGAAAACAAGAGTATCTCTTAAGACCATGCCACACATAAATACTGACGGGTTTTTTACCATATAATAACTGAAATATTTTTATCAAATCATATATTATTATTTCTAATGACATTTCTATGAATTTTTTTTTCAAATAACATATAAAAATAGCCGGAATTATTACATTTTTAATTTCGACGTCATATTTAGGCATACAATCAAGTCCATAAAGGTACATATTGGAAAATGGATTCCCAACAACGATAAGGTAAGGGACTACATTTTGACTGTACATTCTAAAAGAATGAACCGAGGCACAGCCCTGCTGCCCACTACCAACACAAAACCAGCCTATATGTACCGTAGATAGTACCGAATACATCCTCACCCCGGTCGTTTCCGACCTATCCATGGCCACAACTGAAACTTCATTGACTCGACCTTTGAAAATCGGCACCAAATACATCAGGCATATTTGAATGCCGTAGATTCAAACGTCAAATCTGGTTTGCCCAAGCTTATAACACATTAAGTATAACAACACAATGGAAAAAGAAATGAATAACTTTTATTGATACACAATAGATACAACATCTGATACAAATGAATATCAACATCAAAGACAAGATATAACAACAGAAGAATAATAACACCAAAAGAAAAGATAACATCAGCAGTGGAAAGATATCTTCAATGCCAACCAAGAAAGAAAGAAAATCCGACAATACTACAGCTCCATAGCCAAAGCTCTAAATTTCAAGCTAGAACCACCATCACGCTGAACTAAGCAAACTCGATCCACAAAGCGATTGCCAAACCAAAGACTCCAAATAATTCCAAACATAAAGTTGAAGGCTACCAAATCTATATCTATGAGCTGATTATCTGAAAATCTGACTCTAGGCTACCCGTGTGGAAAATTATGGGCGCCCAGAGTTTAAAAAGGGAACAATAAACTCCAGGTCAGTCATGGGACTGGCGTGAGCTAACAAAAACAGTTTTATTTGAAACAAAACAAACAAAAAGAATTTAAAAAGAAATCCACAATGCTTTTTGGAAAATGAAACTACAATATGGCCTCTCCACACACACACAATGCAAGTGCATAATTGGAGGAGATTTCTCCTTGTGATAGTCAGACAAGCTTAATATGCGAAAATCCTTTTGATATTATTATTAATGCATAGTTGCAGAAAACATTTGCAAGTATAATACTAATCTTAGCCAGCATGCATACCATTATATTATGCCTACTATAGCTACCATGTTAAATGACAGGTTCTACAACTAAAACAGCACAACGCAGTATTGGATGATTGGATTTCCAACAATGGTCTAGCTAAGGAACTTCTTATGCCACATGGGTACGCCTCTGGAGGAACATCCCGAGAACCTTACTGGACCTCTACCAACACAAGGCTGGGTTACCTCTGTAACTAGGTAACTACTACATGAGTATGCCATCCCCTGGTCGTCACCGACCTTTATCCGAGTGCTCAATACCAACAACCATAAAGCAATAGATTTGCGGCAACCACATAAGTTAAGTATCCAGGCTCCATACCATGATACCACTTTTATCCACAAGGAAATGGACATACCCTAAAGGGAACGACCCTCGGGTTGTGAGGTCCTGATGAGGTCTTCTCCACAAAGTTATGTTTTTCACAAAAGCCATGCTTCGATCAACAAATGATTAGCAACATTCAGCATGCCACACTACAAAATTAGGAGTATATCACTGATAACCATCAACTACATAACCTTTGAGCTCGTACGTCTCAGAGATGGGTGTTAAGCTAAGAAAATAAATTCTCTGCCACGAACAAAAATGTATTTGATAGAAATCATCTTTATATCTCAAAGTGTAATGTCAAACTTACAACCATACAAGTCCGCTCCAGGTTCAAATGGAGCTAAAGGCACTTCAAAAGAAGCCCTTATAGTCCAGGTATTCACAATCCTGATTGGACTCCCCATCACATATAGAGATCTCTATACCGTAGCTACTCAGTGCAGACCCGTTCAGTGGGTAATCCTTTCATTCCTGAAAATATCCAGTCTTCACCACCGGTCTTCAAATGTTATCCATATCATCGTATCATTATTCGAAATGGGTTATATGACATAAAGTCCTCTCCCGGCTAAACCGAATAACGAGCGCTAATTTTAAAATGCATATGGATATAGTGAGATCTTAGTTAAGTCACAACTTTTAACACTTGTTTTAAAACCTTTCCTTTAGAATGGTTAAAATGTTTTTTCCACTTTTAATATTTTAAATAAAAGATACACCTTTAAGATCCTCTCAATTTAAAAATAAGCTTCACCAAATCTTTCACAAAGATACATTCATAATGTTTAATCCAAAGATCTATCTATGGGATCCTCTTTTGTTTGAAAACAAAGTTCACTAAATCTTAAACAAAGATACATTCATAGATTTCAAAACTATTTCAATTTCAAATTCGAAATCTTTTCAAAAAAAACTAGAAATTCTTTCTTTATATGAAAGTTATTATCATTTGAAAACAAATGCTTTTCGTTTCGGAAAAATCCGATCAAATATACACAAGTTATAGCCTTTAAAGTATAAACTTGGGTTAAATTTAAATTCCAAAAATAATACTTTTAGAATGCTTTAAAATCCATATATATTATTGTATAACTTGTATACCCTTTCATACCGTAGTTTCTAACCTTAAACAAGATATATTTTATTTAAAATAAATTCAATTTCAAATTTCCTTTTCAAAAGCTTTTCGTATTCAATCTAATTCCATTTCCCAAAACCATTTTGGATTCAAAATTCAATCTTTAAAACCATTTCATAACATTAATTTTAAATATCTATGACTTAACCAATTTCCTCATGCAATCCACATCTGTATGTGTGTGGTGTAGCCAGGGGTTTTGCACACAACAATACAATATCGTTAATTATCATAAATCCAAGCATACCAATATCGATAAGCCATATAATCCTATAACGCTTATCTTCATTCAATGATTCACGAATAAGTAATATAAATTCATCACAGATAAATAAATTACATTCATCACAGCTCAAATCAAAATATCATATCACAAAGCATCACACATCAGGGATATCAAACAATTCAAAGCATTCGATACGATCCAAACATCCATAAGTAAGATCAATCAATCATCTGATCAATTTAAATCAGAATAATAACTAATCCTGGTTAATAAATGTTAATTAATTACAAACCATTTTAATTAATTATCCTTCAGTCATTTATTAATTAAACTTTAACAATAAATTAATTAACCTTTAATTATTAATTAATCACCTTAATAAATCAATTTGTCTTAATAATTATCCTTAATTACATTAATTAAATAACCCTTAATTAATTACTATTTAATTAATTAATAAGTGATTATCCTAATCACTTATATATTAATAAATCACAAATTAATTACATTGATATAACTTTTAATCACTTGATTAATCAACCTTAATCATTAATTAATTATCCTTAATTACTTTAATTAAGTAATTATCTTTAAGTAATTAATTACCCTTAATTAATAAACCCTTCAATTAATTATATTAATTATTATTTAATTTAATCATAGTAATTAATTATATTTAATTTAATTACACAAGGTAATTAGCTTTAATTTAATTACACAAAGTAATTATTCGTCAATTAACTTTAAAACATTTAATCTTTAAACCTTTAATCCCTGAAACAATTATTATTAATCTATAAATTAACTTAGAATTTTAAGTTAATAGAATAAAACTTTTTATCTTCTTAATTACAACATTTACTTGCACCATTTAATTTATTTTATATAAACTTGAAAATTTTCTTAATTAATTCAAGTTAAAATAAATTATTCAACTTTTAACTCTACAAACCTTTAAATCAAAATCAAATTATTTAAAAGAAATTTATTTAAGAAGATCGTACAAAACTTGGTTGATTAAATTTAAAAACTTGATTTATATAAAAATTTAAAACTGTTTTATCTTGAACCCGAGACAATATCGAGTCAAACCCGAGATCCACTTCGAGTTTCCTCTCACCATATCGACTTCGGGTCAAACCCTGAATTTCCCACGTCCATCCCCGAGAATCATCTTCTTCTTCCCCGATCCAAAACTACCCAGACATCATCTATACACGTGTACACATGTATGCCTGAACGAGGCGATTCCGACCATCGTTCCGATCACCCACTTGTCACCAATGATCATGCCAATTCACCTATGTACCAAGATTGACGAAATTTCCAAAAAATCAAAATTGAGCTTATTCGATCCATCAGGAAACTCAAACTCATCACCAAGAAATCATCTTACATGCACGATTCCATCTATCAGCACCCTTTCCATCACGACCGTAGCTGCTCCGCTGCCCCAGGCTCCTTTTCCCCTGGTGCGATCAACTCCAGCGCTTCATCGACGACGAACTTCTCGGTTAAACATCATCGAGAAAAAATGGGTTTAAAACCCTAAACCTTCGTCGTACCGCCACCTCGACCATTAATAAATCCAATGATTACTAGATCTCCGACTACCTCCAGTTTCAAACCCGACGAACACTTCGTCGTCAATCATCGGGAATTGATAAAAAAACCCGATTCTGATCAACTTGGAATTTCTCCCTTATTACAATCTTAAATATCTTGTACATGTTATCGCAATTCATAATTTTCCACTACGAATCTGGTGGTAAAATCCAAACTCGAAATTGTGATCATCAATTTTATCTTAAATTTGATTTTTTTACTGTATTTTCCTAATTTTTAATTAATTACTTAATATAATTTTTGAACCCATTTTTAAAATTGATGTTATAGTTTTACAATAAATTTTCATTTAGATATCATGACCTAAAACAGATCAGGGGAAAAGAATTTGAATTTTGAACTTGATTTTAAAGCCTACAACTAAGAACAAAGCTCTATTTCATATATACATACATATATACTCAAATATTTGGACATATACGGACATGCAAGCAAATCCACACCATCATTCAAACACACTTCATATCGTACTTCAAAAAACCATTAAGATGTACAGGTTTAGGATCTTATAAAGAGGAGTCTGTTGATCTATTTGAAGAACAGAGGACAGTGCTTTTATTTGATCTAGACATTGATGTGAAACTGATGCCTGATTGTTGAATTTGATCTTTAAATCTGGTAAATGTTTTGATGTTGAATTTGAATTTGATTTGTTGAAGTTGAATTCATCTTTGATCCTTGCTTTGATTTACTCTTGAACCAGGTTGAAACTTTGTTGAAGTTGTTTGATAAAATTCCTTTTTCTTTCTAAGTCTGTTTTTTTTTATTTCTAGGCTTTTGAATTTTTTTGTTTTAATTGCTTCAGTTTGATTCCACTTCGCTTTGAATTGTTTCTCTCTGGTTTTGTAAGTTACCAGGCTTTTGATTTGGGAAATGAAGAAAGACATAAGGGAGAGGAGAGTGAAGAGATTATATAACCCTTTTTTCCTTTATTCAATATATTTTTGAAAAAAATGAAAGAGAATAATGACACTTGTTAATTCATGCTTCATTAGTTAACACTTGTTTAATTCCATAATAAAACACTTACACTTGTTATTTGTTATATTAACATATTTACACTTGTAAATTTGCGTGAGAAAATGTTTTAAATATATATTTATGTAATTTATATATATTTTATATTTCAATTTAAATAAATCTATTTTCTTTTATTTATATATTTATAACTTTAAAGAAATTGATTTTAAAATCTAATTATACTTTAATAAATAAACACATATGTATATAACACACACACACACACACACACACACACACACATATATATATATATATATATGATTTTACTTTAAACAACTTTTGAAAATTATTTATATCACATTCAAAATATAACTTTCAAAATATATTACATATGTACATTATAATTAGAAAACAAATTTCTTATCAATTCTAAAATATAGAGTTTCAAATCTGATTTATTTTCAAAATGTTTACCTTTGAATTTCAAACCCACAATTCATTTTAAAATCAATTTATATACATATATATAAATAAAAAAACAATATCTTATTTAATTTTGGAAAATTTCAATTTAATTCACAATTTCATCTAAAAATTTATTTTAATTACCAATTTAAATATGACTCAAAACCGAAATCGTTACAGATTCCCTCTTAAGAAAATTTCGTCCTCGAAATTTGAGAGACAGTGAGACAACAAAGAACAGATGAAGAAATGTTTTACCAGACCAAACTGAATATTAATTCTACATATGGCTTGCCAAATCAGAATATCAATAAATACGAGAACACATTCAATTTGTGAAATATTCGGGTCATCTTATCTACGAAATATGCAGGGGCATTGGTTAGTCCGAAGGGCAACTAACCATTCGTAGAATGAATCGGGACCCCAAAGAATGGACAAACGGATACAATTCAATTTAACTTCTTATTTTATTAACCAACTCATTTCAATTGAAATTTTCAAATTCATTAAAGTTAAAACGAAAAACTGATAATGAGAATACGAGATAGGAACTTATCTACAAGACTCACAGGGCCACCTTCACACCAAAGCTTCTGCTTGTAGCTGCCACAAAGCCATCAAAGAATTGAAATCGGATGATGAACAAAAGAAATTGATAGAGAAAGTTGTTCCTTGTTGTTACAGGGTATTGACCATTTGTAGTGGTACTTCCTTGTCCCCTACTCGTTCTCTTCTTGCACTCATACTCACTATCAGTGGATAGTAAGAGAATTTATTGAGTCATATAGACAAGATATCATAGGGATATACTCATTCTAGGTGATGCAGCGCACCATGATGACTATGACTCGTGTGCCTTAAGTCGCTCGCATCTCTTAAGTCGTTCTCGTTCGTTCCTGAACCTTAAGTCGCCGGAGCGACATAGCGAGTTATGCCAACAACGAATTATGCCAACCAGCAACTGTAACGACCCTGGATTTTGGCCCCGGTTATTTTAATAAATATTTAATCTAAATTTAATAAAATGTAATTGATCATATTAAAATAAATATGATTTGGAAATACTGCCATTTATTTATATAAACCGTATTTTAAAAAGGAGATTGATTTGAAAATTTGAAATAAGGATTTCAATAATATTCACAATAAAAATCTATCTTATATAATTACTCAAAATACTTTATTTTGTTTATATTTAGAATAAAATAATACATATAGATAATAATGTTTGAAAATTCTAAAATAAAAGATTCTTAATAATATTTTTGATAAAATTTACCTTATATAATTAAATTAAAAGGTTTTACATTTCTAACATTGATAAATATACATATGAATAATAATGTGTGAAATTTAAAATAAATCTCTTTATAATATTTGTCTTATATAATAAAATTAAATTACTTTGTCTTGTTATCATGTGATAAAAATGTATGTATGAATGATAATGTTTAAATTAAAATCTAATTCTATTGATATAAAATATAAGTGAAACATGTGAATCTTATTTAATTATGGATAATTGAAACATAAATATAAATAAATTAGTAAACACACGAATCTAAGTTTACTATTAATAGTCAAATATAAAACACAAATCAAAATCAAAATACAAATCAAAACAAGAAATAAGTAGTTAATACTTACAATATCATTTTAAATTGGCAAGACCCTAGGATAAAAAAAGTAAAATAAAAAATATAGTAAGTATAAAATGTAACTAAATCATATTGTACATAATTTAAATATTGATAGTTAAGAATGAAATATAAATATAAATGTAAATAAACCATATGAACCATATTGAATATAACTTAAATATTGTTAGTCATAGTCGAAATACATAATAAAATTTAAAAGCCAAGTATAGGATAAAATAAAGCAAGAACACAAATATTTATGAAACGAATATTTTCATTCTGGACTAAGTTTGTAAAATATAAACCTGATATATATATATATATATGTATGTATGTATGTATGTATATTGGAAATTAAGCCTGAAGTTAGATACAATAAACATTTGTACTTAAGTATCTTCATATATATATATATATATATATATATATATATATATATATATATATATATGACAGTTTACCTGCAAGTATGTATTTACACAAAAACATATGTGTATAGTGTTCAAATAAAAATAATAAGACAAATGTATATATGAACATACCTTCTTTCACAAGCCATAAGCCTTAAGTTTACCTGCATAAGTACATGTTGGCATGAGATATCTACACAGCAAATCAGATGATGATTGTGTTAGCATAAATAAAGACATATGCATTAATTAGCACCCCTTTTTGTCAAGAAATCTTCAGCCGAAATTTTGGTAACATCATTTCACATTTTAGCATATCAAAACACAACTATTTAACTTGCAGGTCAAACAAGTAAAACCGGCCCAGTTGATACCTACACTGTTCAAAAGCTTTTTATATACAAACTTCACATTATGATGTTCATTTATAAAACCTGTATAGCAAACCCGAGAAGAAGAAAATTTAGTAGCATCTTGCTTTTGAAAACCCCATTTAAGTTCAAACAAAAACAGATTCAAATATCCAGTTTCAAACTGTACAATTTTCAGATAATCAACATCAAGTTATTCTTTGTTCAGGCATGATTCAGGTGAGTAAACTAACTATTCTAAAGCTTAAGTTTGGAAATTGTTCATATGTACCTAATGTTGCTATTTACTGTACTTTGTGATTCTGAGATGCTCCTACATTTTTGAAATTTCAGAGTAAATATACTTATACATCTTCACATGAATATCAAGTTTAGAATTTTTAACTGGGTAGGTGGTTTAAACTTAAATCAAAACTTGAAAATGAATTATAGCTTGACGGTGAAGCATAATAACAGAATATATAGTTTTTTTAGGAAATAAATCAACAACTAAAATTCGAATGTCTTAATTTGTAAATTTGATTACATATAGTGGTTTAGCATGCAAAGTTAGGATTTTTGAAATAGACATGTTGATTTTTAGATTAATATTGAAGGTACAGATTGAATATGAATGAAAGTTGCACCTTTGCCAATATCCCTTGATTTGATTAATTTTATTTTCTGAAAATTTGTATGATACAAGCTTGATGATGTATTTATATAGGAAAAATGCTAATTAATATTAAAATGCCATAATTTGTCAAATGAAGCTAATATAGGGTTTAGTTTGAAAGTTTCCTGTGCTCTGTAAATCATCATTTTTCGTCCTCATGGTGTAGTCGAGTTTCACGAGCTTCAAGGAGGTGGATGTCGAGGGACGGGACGTGGCGTAGGCGAAGGGGTTTTGCTTCCAGTGGTTGGGGTTGTTAGATTTTGGTGATTTTAGGTGGAATGTTCGAACTTGGGTCCAAGTTTCTTGCGAAATTTTGATTTCGGCTTTATCTAATCAATTTGGGTTTTATTCTTTAGGGTTTGGCCGATTTATGGTTTGTTGGAGATGGTGGAAGTTGCCGGAGGCGCGCCGAACCACCGTGCACGTGCACGGTGGCGTTTGGAGCAGGACGTCGTATCAGGGTAATGTTGTCTTCATACTCGAGTCGTGCTCGAGTATAATGGGGAGAAGCTTTGGGTTTTGTTTCATGTCGTATTCGAGTGTTTACTGATGGTTTCTTTTATACTTAGTAAAGTTTTAACTTACAGAAAAAAAAAAGAGAAGAAGAAAGATGTATAGGGGAGTGACGCGGGAAGAATTGAGAAAGGACCGAAGTACTACTCGAGTAAATCAGGGGTAACCTCGAGTTCATATTTATCCGCAGTATTTGAAATAAAAATGAAGTTTAGGAATTTTGAGTTTTATCAGGATTTCAATATTTTAAATTTAATAAATGTTTGACAACTTAAGTTAAACTTTATACAAGTTGAATTGTTTAGTTAATGAATAACAAACATTAAAACTCTTAACTAATGTTTTAATTAAGTGATCAATTTAAGTTAATATAAAATTAATTATCGTTTGAGGTTATAGTTAATAATAAGTTAGTTTCCAAATTTAAAGCAGAGTTTTAAGTGTTTCATTAAGTTGAACAAATTAATATTAATTAATTATTTTAGAAAGAAATTCAGAATATTTACAACTAGAGATTCGTTAATAAATTTTGTGATTTACGAAATTGCAATCAACCACTTAAGTTAATTAATGGATGGTAATAGTTAATTGATTAAGTAATTTTAGTTAGAATTAATAAATGATTAATCAACTAATTAGCAGCTAACAAATAAGGAATTAAGTTTCACTAATTAATGATTAAGGTTATTAATTAAAGTATAAGGAATATTTAATTAAGTAATTAAATAAATAAGACTTAATAATTGATTTGGTTAAGATTCATTAAATTAAATAATTTTAAAAGAAATAAGTAATTAATTGTTAATCAATGATCAAGCAAACACGATTACGTGATAAATTCTCAAGTAATTGATTTTAAATTTAATTAATTGCAATGAGAATTTAAATGATTGCTTATGGATTGTTGTGTATGTAGAATATCTGGTTTGTGATGTTTAAATTGATGATATTCTGTGATGCTCTCTGATATGCTGTGATATATCTATGATGATTGTATATGTTTATCGGTGATAAATGTTATTTGAATTATATCATTGAATTTAAACTGCTTAAGATAATTAGACAACTTGGCCCTTAAAATGGCGTTTGGATTCGATGAGACCGGGATCGGAAGAATCAATTTTGATTCTTCGAAAACCACATCGATCCATATTGAATGACAGCTCGTAACTTATCAAATGAAGATCGAGATGGTGCTTTCAGAATGCAAGGGTTATCGTCGGTAACTCTGAGGGTGATTCCAAAATGAGTGTAACGAGGTAATGCCTTCGGTTTCGTTCGAACCCGAAATGAACTTGTACGGATTGAATGCTTTCAGCACATCGTCAGGCGGACGATGAACATTCTAAGTGATAAGTTCTATAAAGGTAATCGCAGCCTCAAGCCTCATCAACCGGGAATGGCTAAAACAGGGGAGATGCAGCAAGGTTAGGTGGGTCATGCCCAAGCAGGACAAGATATTTCCCCTGTCTAGATGTCCCTTTATATTTCGGCTGTGTGGGCGGTTGCTAGCTACAACCGCGGGGATTATCTTGTTCGGGACTGTTCAGTTAGGAATGGTTCCGGCCTTGTGTTGTAGGGGGTCGGGAGTGATCCTCGGTACGGTGATCTAGGCACCGTACTGTGATCGGCGGTACCCCAGTAGCCCTGCCATTGTTGGAAATCCATTTTCCCTACGAGACCCTACGGTTTTGATTTGTATTACCCACTTTTGTGGCTAGTAGCTGGAATTTAACATGTAACAATTTCGGCTATTTTCTATTTACTTGAAAACCCTAGACTCTATTATAATATCACTGGATTTCCTATGAAATGTTTTGGTTAGCGTAAGGTAAAAACTTACCCGTATTTATTTGTGGGGAGTCTTACGTGATACCTTTATTTTCAAATGCTTTTCAAAGTTAAACAACTTTAAACCGTTTACGCATACCAGACCCATGTCTGACCCTGAGTTTTTATTTTGTTTTTCATAAACTCTTGGGTAATCAAATTTTTATGAGTAGCCAAGTGATAGGTATTGGACTTTGATTTCTGGAGGAGCTTGGAGAAGGAGTTACCAGACATATGTAGTTATTTATCTAGTGCCGCTATGTTAGTTGATGTGTACTGTATCTCTGATATATATAGTGATAGATGTATGTATGACTGTCATATGTATTGATATTGTATAACTCTGATATATGTAAAACTATGTAATATTTATGTGATATATTATATTTTGTTCCGTTCCGCTATGAGATTCTGATGTTGTTGTTATTTTCTTGTAACGACCCAGGATTTTTATGAATTTAAATTGATAATTTAAATGAATTTTTGAATTTAAAATTGTAAAATTGATTATAAATGGCAGCGAGTTTCCCCGATTCAAATAGAAATTATTATAAGTCATATGAATTTGAGAATTTGTATATATGTGAATATATATGTATATATTGGATTAGAAATAAAATCTTAAATAAATGGTTTTAAAAATAAATATAGAGATATATATGTATATAAATTAGATATGAATTGTAAATGAATGGTTTAATAATAATTGATAATAATAAGTATTACAATTGATAGTTAATGTAAAATTTTGGAATAAAATTTGAAATTTGACTTTGGATTCTTGAAATTGAAATACGAAATGTAAAGTATGAAACAAGTACAAACAAATACAAGAAGAAAATATATTTGTACATGAAGTAAAAATAATAACAACAAGTAAACATATCTATGAAGCCACAAGACAGTGCAGACACATTGCATACAAACAAATTTAAATGGGAAAATAAAATTAAGTATACAAAGCAAGGAACAAAAGTACATTCTGATATGTTTCTGTGAAAAACAAAGTATTGTTAAGCTTGCAAAAGAAAGAACAAAGCAAACAAAAGCATTTTGTCAAGACAAAGCTGCAGCTCACCATACTGCTATCATCATAGCCGAGACAAGCAAGAACAAAGCAAGAATAAAATATGTAAGGCAAGCAAATAAAAGTATCTAAGTACAAAGCAACAAGTACTAAAGGAGAAAAATATAATATATTCAAGTATGTAGGCTGTAAACCAGGCATGGAGCAATTAATGCAAAGATAACATTCCCTATTCAATACTATTGCTCTTTTATATATACATCCATATTAGTAGTTGTTTGTTCAAAACAAAACTTAAGCAAGCCAGTAAAAAGAATTTCAAAAACTGAGAACCCAAAGAAAAAAAATCGAGCCTGAGACAACTTCAACTTGAAAAGCAGATGTGGATTGAAGTCTGCAGCCTGTTTGAAGCATCAACAAATTCAAAACTATCAAAGAAAATAAAATGCCTGTCTCTGTTCTTCTTCTCAGACTTGTGAGTAACTTCATTTTTTTTTATGCTTAAGTGTATTGCTGTATGGTTGCTTGATTTAAGTCTGAAAATAAATTGTAAATATGTTTGTAAGAATATCAGGCATTATCTGAGTATATATGCAAGTGTGTGTATACTATGTAATTCCTGTTGTGTTCCCAGACTCAGATTTCATTCAAAATTTATGTTCTATAAATCTAGGTGTTAATAGAACTTAGGATTTGAACAAATCATGTTTTTTTTTAGGTACAAAGTAAGGTTCAAAAATTTAATTAAGTTAAATAGGTCTGTATGTTGCTCTGGAAAACCAAACCACTGAGCAAGTTCAAATTTATTGAAAATTCAATCATCCTATTTTCATGATTCAGGAACATAGATGGCATACTAAAATCAAAATATGATTTTTAAAACTAAAATTATAATTTTTAGTAAAGGGGTTATGGTGAAATTTTGGGTTCATCAAAATAGGGGCTTTTGATGATCTCTGGTGATCCAAGGATTAGGAGAGGACGGGATTTTGGGAAATGATGGAGGAGGCTACAGGGATGCCTGGAAAAATGGGCGGAGGTGGTGAAGTTGGTCGTGGCGTCGGCGGCGTGGGGTTTTTAATCCTAAACCTAGTTTTTGTGAGGTCGAGAATTTCGTCTCGTTCGACGTCTGTAGTGCATCGAGTTCGACGCAGATTTGAGGGATGGTGGATGGGTCGTAGACGATGCTACGGCCGGAGTTTGATGGCCCACGGCGGTCGGTGCATCGAGAAATTGGCGATGACAGGTTGAGGTCGTATGGGTTTGAGTGTTCCAGGATTCGAATGTTTATTCGAATTTCGATCTCAAGGTGGTGGTGTGGATTTGATGGTTGGAGTTGGATCTGGGGAGGATTGTCGACGTGTTCGACAACGTGACGGGGTCGGAAGATCGCCAGCGGCGAAGTGCACGTGCACGAGCACTCTGGTGCTTGCGTGTGTGTTTGCCTGGAAAGAGCAGAGGGGATTCACGCGTCGAACTCGAGGAATTCGAGTCATTTACTCGAAGCAGGGACAGGGAAAACTCGGGTCGAATTCGTGTTCCAGTTTTTACCTGGAAACATGTTTTGTTTTCAAAAAGTTTAAGTCCTGAATTCATTTTTTTTTAAAAGCAAGTTTAAACTAAGATTAAATTGCGAGTTAGATTTTAAACAAAGTTTAAATCTAGTATGAAGTATAATTTCAAAATAACTTTGAATCTTAAAGTTTTAAAATGGAATTTGGATTTTTAAATTAAAAGTTTCAAATCAAGGTTTTAAAACAAATATTTAACTTGATTTGGATAAAATTCTTTTATAAGGGTTTTCATAATTCTAAATGGGAAGTTAAAGGATTTGTTTTTAACTCGAATTTTCAAGTTAAAAATATTAAATGTATTTTGGAAGCTTAATTTCTAAATAAAAGACTAAGTAGTTTAGTTTAAAAGTTTCCCTTATATAGGTAATAAATGTTATTTACATTTTTTTTTAGATTATAAATTGAACTTTAAATCGGATTAAGGTTTAAAAGAATAATCATTTTGAATCTTAAATTCAAAATGTAATTTAAATTTGAATTCAAAGGTGAAATGTTTTACACTTTAATATAAATGAAGTCATTAACAAAGAAATGAATTACCTTAAGTATTAATTAAGTATAATTTATTAAATTTATTAAATTAATGTTTTAGATTTATTTATAATTAGAGATTAATTAAAAAAGAAAAAGAAATTAAGGAAGTTATTAGTTAATAAAGATACTTAATTAAGGATTATTAAGTAATAATTAAGGTGATTAATTTTAAATAATTAATTAGAGTAATTAATTTAGATAATCAATTATAAATTGTTTTAAACGAAATTACTTAATAAGAGTAATTAAGGATTAATCACTTATTGTAATTAATTTTGGATATTTTGATTTATTAAAAGTTAATTAACTATGTAATTGGGTTAAAAGCTTGATTTAATTAATATGATAAATTAAGAATAATTTAATTTATTAAAAGTATTTGAGAAATAAATTTATATCGAAAGATTTGTAATTAATAAATCATTATTAGATAATTAATTCATAAGTAATAAATTTACTTAGAAATAAATTGAATTGATTAGGATTAAACAATTATTAATCCTACTTATAAATGACTATTGAATACTTGACCTTACTTATGAATGATTGTGTTGTATGAGATGCCTTGAATTGATTGTCCTATCTGATCTGTGATATGTTATTCTGTAAATTGTGGTATGTATAATTATTCATTTATTGATGATACATCTGTATATATATCTGTGATCTGTGAATGAAGATAAGCGTTAAAGTTTATATCGCTTATCGGATATATTGTAATATTTGATTTGTGATGATTGAAATGATGTGGCATTATTGTGTTAAACCCCTGGACCACACCATACACACACAATTATGGATTTCACGAGGAAATCGATTAAGTCACAGATTTTAAAATGATTTTTAAAGTTGAATATTTAAATTCAAATGTTTTGGAAATGGAATCGGAATAAATGTGAAAAGCTTTTTGTAACGATCGCGATTTTTCGTTGCCGAGAAATCGAACCGTTAGGGTTTTAGAAGAAGAAAGAGGTAGAAGAAGAGAGAAAGAGAGAAGAAACAAAAACAAGTAACAGGACATGAAACAAATCAGAATCTCACAATCGCAGCGGAACAACATATAATAGATAAATGAATAATCATTTAAACAAAAGAACTATACATTTTATACATACATCACAATACATCATATCATCAGAGTGTACAACAATACAACAGCGGAAAGAATACTATATACAATAGATAATAGACTACGCTATCCAAGCTCGCCTCCAAATCTGCACGGCAACTCTCGAATCCAGAATAACCTGATAACCTAACTCTAGACTGCCCGTGTGGAAAATAGTGGGCACCCAGAGTTTAGGAAAGGAACAATAAACTCCAGGTCAGTCATGGGACTGGTGTGAGAACTCAAAACAGTTTATCTTTAAACAAGCAACAAGAAAATTTAAATTTTGAAATCCGCAATGCTTTTTGGAAAATGAAACTACCATAAGGCCTCCCGGCACACACACAATGCAAACGCACACATGGGGGAGATTTCTCCTTATGATAGTCAAACATGCTTACTACGAGAAAAAATTCTTTGATATTATTACTAGTGCATAGTGGAAAATATTTCGAAAGTATAATATAAATCCTAGCCAGCATAGGTACCATGATGCTATGCCTACTATAGCTGCCATGTTAAATGGCAGGTTCTACAACTAAAACCGTACAAGGCACGTATTGGATGAATGGATTTCCAACAAATGGTCAGGCTAAGGAACTTCCTACTGCCACATGGGATCGCCTCTGGCGGGACGTCCCGAGAACTAACGTTACGGTTAGATCTCTGCCAACACAAGGCCGGGTTACCTCTGTAACTAGGTAACTACTACACGAATATGTCATCCCCCGGTCCTTTGGGACCTTTATCCGAGCGCTCGATCCAACAACACCACACAGTAATAGATATAGTGTATCAACATGAGTAAATATCTGGGCTCCATACCATGATACCACCCTTTTCCAGAAGGAAATGACATACCCTAAAGGGCGCGACCCTCATAACCTTGCCGCATATTCCTGTTTCGACCATTTCCGGGGAGTGAGGTCCTGACGAAGTCTCGTCCACAAAGCTACGCTTTGTGCAACAAAGCCATGCTTTGGGTCAACAGATGACCAAAGCAATGATCACAAAGATAAATGATCAAACAAATGATCATATCACAAATGACCAACCAATGATCATCACACAGCAGCACTCAGCATGTCACATTACCAGATTGGGAATATATCGCTGATAACCTTCAACTACATAACCTCTGAGCTCGTACGTCTCAGAGAAGGGTGTTAAGCTAAGAGAATAAATTCTCCGCCACCAACAGAAATGTATTTGAAAGAAATCGGCTCTAATTCTCAAAATATAATGTCAGACACGTAACCATACAAGTCTGTTCCGGGTTCGAACAGAACCGAAGGCACTTCCAAAGAAGCCCTTGAAATCCGGGTATTCACAATCCCGATAAAATTTCCCATCACAAAGGAAATCTCCATACCGTAGCTAACGATGCAGAGACAATCGATAGGTCATCCTATCGTTTTCACAAATACCCGGTCTTCAACACCGGTCTTCAAATGCTATCCATAACGACGTATCACATATTCGGAATGGGATATACGACACAAAGGTCCTCTCCCGGCTAAACCGAATAGCGAGCGCTTATTTTAAAAATAAGTGTAGCATTCAATTCCAAACAAACACAACCAGTACCATCCAAGGGTAAATATTGATAGTCGGTTATTTAACTATCAATAAAGATGCGCCACATCATCAGATTCCAAATAATTTTCCAAAATTATTTAACCCCAAAAATATCTTACGAGAGATATATATATATATATATACACCATTTCCAAATAATTGCCCCAGTTATTTGTTTTACCAAAACCACTTCACGATAAAATTTCCACACTTAATCAATTGAAAAACCAATTTTCAATTTACCTTTACCATTTGAAACTAATTTAAAATCACCTTTAACCATTTGAAAACTAATTTCAAATCACCTTAACCATATATACCTTTTGAAAACAAATTTCAAACCCCCAAATAAATCTTTACCGATTTAAATTTAACTTACGTTTCAAATTCGTAAATTATATCCCATACTTAAAAATAAATCAATATTTATTTTTAACAAATTTCCCTTCCCTTCATAAATTCCATAGTGAATTTAAATTCCAAATATTTACTAATATACGATTCTCAACTCGATTTCAAATTATTCGCTTTCAATTTACCTTTAAGAGATGAATCCTCAAAAACGTTCCATTTCATATTGGAAAAGCATTTCCATACTTATTTAAAAATAAGTAATTCACAAATTTATTTATTTTCAACAATTTGAAAATATTCAATACACTTAAATCATAGTTAAGTATATATTTCATTCTTTTAAGGAAAACGTTCTTTTATTCACTTTTATTTGGGTTAAAACGAATGTTACATAAAACATCGTTACGACAACCCAAAATCACTGGAATAGGGTTTCAAAATAAAAATAGAAACATAAATTCCAATACTACACAAAATATTTCCATTTGGAAACCATTTACTATAACAACAGTGTTATAGTCCACCATTTCCTTATTTTCTCGAAAACGCCTATTTCAACAATGAATGTTGAAATCTACGTATTCATTTCCTTCTATTTCTCGAAAACGTCTATTTCAACAATGAATGTTGAAATTCAAGTTTTCGATACTTAATGCATTTTAAAGCATCTTTAAATCGTTTTAAAATTCCCTTTAAAACATTCTTCTCCCAAAACATGCCCATTTGACTTAATAATATATTCATCGTTTAAAAGAGTGAATATAACTCCTTTAACAAATTCTAAATTCAATTTATCAAATTACATTGATTTCAAATTTATAAACAACGTTTAAAAATTCTATTTCTATTAATAACTTCGGTTTAGAAATCTCTTTTATTAAGCCAATTCTATTTATAAACCCAATTTCTATACCAAAGGTTCGTATTATAAGTCAAATACTTAAAATATTATTTATTTACCAAGTCGTTCCTTTTAAAACTTCATAAATTGTTAATCTTATTACTGATAAGATTTCTCACCTTTTATAATAGTTTTCAACTTATAAAAACCTCCTTTATTAACAATTTCTATAAAAATCCCCTTTTTAATGCCCAAAGCCATTTTATAAGTTGATTACTTATAAACTTTTATTTTCAACATCAATTCATTTCATGACTTTCCCTGTTTATAAAACTATAGTTTAAATGAAATCCATTTTTTTTTTTATACTTCATTTTAACACTTAATGAACCCGTTTCATAATTCCAAAAATTTCAATTTTATAGATATCAATTTATAAAATCTTTTATATAACTGTTTATAAAAATTATTCAAAAATCCCAATTTAACTATTTTATAAATCTATTTATTTTAAAATTTTCCTTTTGGTTATATTTCATAAAAATCATAGTTTTATAACTTTAATATTTAAAATCTTAATTTATTTAAAATGAATCAAGTTCAAAAATTTTAATAAAACATATACTTGAAAAATTACTTAAAAATCCTTTTAAATTCAAAATCGGTATTTTTAACTTTTTTCTAAAAATGAATCCGATGATGCAACCGCATCAAATGGTCAATCACGGGAATAAACATCATATATCGATATGATAGTTAACAATCAACACAATATATATAAACAAATAAATATTTGCGAGGAATCCAGTTGGATCCCTCCAACCTGTTTCCCTGCATCCACAGACGTTAGCACAATACCAATTCCACTTCAAGGTGGAATATCGCGGTATATGGGATTTATAAAATATTATCCGCTTACTAACGGCGCAATAGGGTCTCATCCGCTATACGAGGCGGGAAATCAAATCCAATATATACATATGCCAATATATATATATTGCTATATATAGTATATATCCTACTATATCTACTAACACAATCAAACAACAATCATCAATCAACAATAACTATTTAAAATTTTAAACCAAACGGTTCGATCGAGTGAGGAGTTCTCACCTTGATTTTATTTTCCGTTTTCGCGTTCGTTTCGAATAAAATTAAACGAACGTTTAATTTTACCCGAAATTCAAATGGGCTCCAATTGACTCTAAACCAGTTGCATTTCGAAGTGCTCGTCCATATGATTCCAACGCAATTTGATTCGTCTAAATCGGACCTCGCATGAACAAGTTATGGCTTTTAGAAGTTACACGATTTGAAATTTAAACTTAAACTAAAAAAAAAGAAAAAAAATATTCATCTCACCTCCCCCCACACGCGCGGGCCCCCCCACCTTTTGTTCCTCCCGTTTGAAACGCGATTCCACCTCCAGGTAGCAATTTTCGAACGCACGTAACCCATATCATCAAGAAACCCTAAATCACGCACACCACAAACATCGACGAAACCCCATCATATCGGCACCATATCGAAGCTCATCACATATGCTACACACGGCCAGAAGAGCAGTCAACTCGGTCAACCCCAGCGCATGGAATTGCGTGCGCAACTTTCGTGCTTCCAGCTCGATTTGCCGCCAATCCGCTTCGAGTTAAACGATCATAACCGTTGGATTCCGAGATCTCAGAGTGCTCTACAATTTACTAGTTGAAGGTTTCGCGAATCGTTGCACGGATTAGAAGATAAATGAGGAAGAAGATCGTTGCTTTTCGGCCATTAACCATAAACTGGCGGCTAGCTTGAGCATATAGGGTTTAGTGAAGATATAAATGAATGTATATGTTATAAATATTATTTTAATAATAAAATTCTCCTTTTCAATAACTTATGCAAACGAACTCCAATCCTTACGTTCCGACAGGCGATTCTAAAGTTTTTCCACGTTCCGGACGCAATGGGACAGGTTTTGGCAGCTAATTCCATCGTATGTGTGAGATACGACAATAAACGCTCAATTTAAATTAAAACCGATTTAAACGATTTCTAGGCGTTTTGGCTTGTACCGGACAAACGATATATCCGAACGACTTAAAATTTAAAATCCTACAATAATATCATATTACGGATCCGATGAAACTGGTTTCGTCGAAATCCGAGACCGTTTGAAAAATGGCTATTTTAACTCGCCGAATTAAAATTAAAACGATATCGATGCGTTTCGAGCTGCCACGGTCAAACGACAACTCTGATTGCTATGAAAATTGAGATCCGATAATAACTAACTATTACGGATCCAATGGAACTCGTTTCGTTCAATTCTGAGACTGTTCAAAAATTGGCTATTTTTCAGTCGATAATTAAATATTAAAATATTCGATTTTTACAAATAAATTCCAAATTCAATTTTAAAAGTCCTAAAACATTTCTATAACTTTAATATGATAAAACAAAATTTTCCAAATCATTTTCAATCACATTTAACCCAATATTTAATTATTTTTGGAATTTCACTATTAAATTATCGATTTAATTATCCCATTAAATCCAATATTCGAAAAATAAATTATTCTACTTAAAAATTCCACTTATTAATATTTAAAATTAATTAAATACTCAAATTCAAATTATCAGAAATTCTGGGTCGTTACAATCTTCCCCCCTTAAAAGAATTTCGTCCTCGAAATTGCAAGTTAAGGAGAATGATTCCTAAACCGTCTATTATTTTTCCAAAACTAATAGTTTTATCCACCTTCTAACACCAATCTTTTTATTAAAGATTTACTATCATTTCAATTAGCTTTCTAACTTCAATTATAGGTTTCAAACAACATTGTTTACTCAACAATTCAAATTTAAATTCAAATTTCAAACTTTCAAAATTTTCTCAAAAATTTTCTAACTCCCTTAATTTTCGAAAAATTTCGCCAGCGTTTCCTTTGCGCGGCTCGATCGGTACGACTACAAAATGGCACCACGGCCCCTCAGAATCAAAAAAAAAAAAAAAAAAAGAGAGAAAGCCAAGTGGCTGGAGAAGGAAATCATCAAATCTTATATAAAAACTGAAACACGTACCTTTTTGTCGAGCGATTCAATTTAACTTCATAACCAAAATCCCAATTCCATTATATACCTGTATATCATACTAGTAATAGTATCCAATTCCAACATTCAAACTATTGGCCAATTCAATTACAAAATTTCCAATACATGCTTCTTATACATTTTTGGTTTATTATTGAAGTTGCATATTCAATTCATTCGTTTCAATTAGTTACATTCACTAATTAAATTCACATTGGTTCACTTTCAACTCAACTCAAATTCAATTCTATTCAAATTTATTTACTTCACTTTCAATTTGAATTCAATTACATAGCTTTCAAATGCGCTAATTAAATTTCATTAACACTTAATGAATTTACATACAATCAACCAACAACAAGTTAACAACCAATGTATATCCAATAAAACCAAATTATTAATTTTTCTCTCATTACATTCAATTTGGTTCAACAGTTTTAATTCCAATTGATTTAACATTCAACTGATTTTCATTCAATTATTCAACTAGCTCGAAATGAATTTACACTTACATACATCATTTCATATCAACTTATTCACATTCGATTAATTAACATTCAATCCATACTTTAATTCAGTTGCCAATTCTTTTTACATATAAAATTGGACTTCATTTATATAACTCAAGTTCACATCATTTAACGATTTCATTAATTCACTTTATTCATTTTATTTTGATATCAACATCAATTCTTTCAACATTATTCAAGTTATATTCCATTCAACTTCATTTACATTTACTCCCACTATTCAACTTAAGTATTCTCCTAATTCATTTCAAACTCTATTCCATTTAACATAATTTGTTCAAATAAACTTAAGTTTCCACTTATCAATCCAATTCGGTTTCCAATTCTAAAGTAAATTCTATTTAACTTTTACTTAAGTCAAATTCATATCAACAATCAAATTCGTATTTCATTTTACTTAACTTAATTGTTTAACCACTTCAATAATTGGTTTTACTTACATTTTCTCATTCTATAAGTTATACAACTTATTATTCAACTTCCAACTCATATTATAAGTTCAAAACCCTTTTTTTTTCACTTATATTTGACAATTTCAAGTTGAATTTTAATTTCAAATTTGTTTATTTCAACAAAACCTCAATTTTAAATTCATTATTGTAGCAAATCCATCACATAGAAACTCGAAAATGATACTGATGATGCTGCAGTCATCATCCTTATTATTTCCCAGTAACAATAGTGAATCAATGCTAAATATTCTTTCAAAATTTCCTTTTATTTATAAATTACATTTATAAATCTTTTTACTTATATAATTTCACTTCTTATATATATACAAGATTATCTTACAATTGTAACTCATTTTAATTATAATTTTATACTTATAATTCATTAGTTTATACAATTGTTCTTTTTACAATTGTTGCTTTTATTAGCTTATTCAACAACTTTGATTATCTTATATATATATCTATTATTATTTACAACTACCAAGCAATTAATTATATAAACACATCAATAATTTCTTGAAAAATTATTTTCTTTATATACAAAATATAATCAAGGTAAAATTATTTCATTTACCCAATTTAAAACAACATCGTGTTGAATTGTTCTGCACAAGTGTTTAGAGATCCCTATCGATAGAGTTGTACAGACTATACCGACCAGAATCCATATACCACTCAACAAACCAATCATCACAATATAAAACAATTTTATATTCACTAACAAATACGCGCTCATATCTATTATTACACTCACACTCATTCTAGAGTACTACTGACTCTATCTCTAATGAGTAATACCCAACAGAGCAGGTTGTCGCTTAACCATATGCTCTGATACCAAATGTAACGATCGCGATTTTTCGTTGCCGAGAAATCGAACCGTTAGGGTTTTAGAAGAAGAAAGAGGTAGAAGAAGAGAGAAAGAGAGAAGAAACAAAAACAAGTAACAGGACATGAAACAAATCAGAATCTCACAATCGCAGCGGAACAACATATAATAGATAAATGAATAATCATTTAAACAAAAGAACTATACATTTTATACATACATCACAATACATCATATCATCAGAGTGTACAACAATACAACAGCGGAAAGAATACTATATACAATAGATAATAGACTACGCTATCCAAGCTCGCCTCCAAATCTGCACGGCAACTCTCGAATCCAGAATAACCTGATAACCTAACTCTAGACTGCCCGTGTGGAAAATAGTGGGCACCCAGAGTTTAGGAAAGGAACAATAAACTCCAGGTCAGTCATGGGACTGGTGTGAGAACTCAAAACAGTTTATCTTTAAACAAGCAACAAGAAAATTTAAATTTTGAAATCCGCAATGCTTTTTGGAAAATGAAACTACCATAAGGCCTCCCGGCACACACACAATGCAAACGCACACATGGGGGAGATTTCTCCTTATGATAGTCAAACATGCTTACTACGAGAAAAAATTCTTTGATATTATTACTAGTGCATAGTGGAAAATATTTCGAAAGTATAATATAAATCCTAGCCAGCATAGGTACCATGATGCTATGCCTACTATAGCTGCCATGTTAAATGGCAGGTTCTACAACTAAAACCGTACAAGGCACGTATTGGATGAATGGATTTCCAACAAATGGTCAGGCTAAGGAACTTCCTACTGCCACATGGGATCGCCTCTGGCGGGACGTCCCGAGAACTAACGTTACGGTTAGATCTCTGCCAACACAAGGCCGGGTTACCTCTGTAACTAGGTAACTACTACACGAATATGTCATCCCCCGGTCCTTTGGGACCTTTATCCGAGCGCTCGATCCAACAACACCACACAGTAATAGATATAGTGTATCAACATGAGTAAATATCTGGGCTCCATACCATGATACCACCCTTTTCCAGAAGGAAATGACATACCCTAAAGGGCGCGACCCTCATAACCTTGCCGCATATTCCTGTTTCGACCATTTCCGGGGAGTGAGGTCCTGACGAAGTCTCGTCCACAAAGCTACGCTTTGTGCAACAAAGCCATGCTTTGGGTCAACAGATGACCAAAGCAATGATCACAAAGATAAATGATCAAACAAATGATCATATCACAAATGACCAACCAATGATCATCACACAGCAGCACTCAGCATGTCACATTACCAGATTGGGAATATATCGCTGATAACCTTCAACTACATAACCTCTGAGCTCGTACGTCTCAGAGAAGGGTGTTAAGCTAAGAGAATAAATTCTCCGCCACCAACAGAAATGTATTTGAAAGAAATCGGCTCTAATTCTCAAAATATAATGTCAGACACGTAACCATACAAGTCTGTTCCGGGTTCGAACAGAACCGAAGGCACTTCCAAAGAAGCCCTTGAAATCCGGGTATTCACAATCCCGATAAAATTTCCCATCACAAAGGAAATCTCCATACCGTAGCTAACGATGCAGAGACAATCGATAGGTCATCCTATCGTTTTCACAAATACCCGGTCTTCAACACCGGTCTTCAAATGCTATCCATAACGACGTATCACATATTCGGAATGGGATATACGACACAAAGGTCCTCTCCCGGCTAAACCGAATAGCGAGCGCTTATTTTAAAAATAAGTGTAGCATTCAATTCCAAACAAACACAACCAGTACCATCCAAGGGTAAATATTGATAGTCGGTTATTTAACTATCAATAAAGATGCGCCACATCATCAGATTCCAAATAATTTTCCAAAATTATTTAACCCCAAAAATATCTTACGAGAGATATATATATATATATATACACCATTTCCAAATAATTGCCCCAGTTATTTGTTTTACCAAAACCACTTCACGATAAAATTTCCACACTTAATCAATTGAAAAACCAATTTTCAATTTACCTTTACCATTTGAAACTAATTTAAAATCACCTTTAACCATTTGAAAACTAATTTCAAATCACCTTAACCATATATACCTTTTGAAAACAAATTTCAAACCCCCAAATAAATCTTTACCGATTTAAATTTAACTTACGTTTCAAATTCGTAAATTATATCCCATACTTAAAAATAAATCAATATTTATTTTTAACAAATTTCCCTTCCCTTCATAAATTCCATAGTGAATTTAAATTCCAAATATTTACTAATATACGATTCTCAACTCGATTTCAAATTATTCGCTTTCAATTTACCTTTAAGAGATGAATCCTCAAAAACGTTCCATTTCATATTGGAAAAGCATTTCCATACTTATTTAAAAATAAGTAATTCACAAATTTATTTATTTTCAACAATTTGAAAATATTCAATACACTTAAATCATAGTTAAGTATATATTTCATTCTTTTAAGGAAAACGTTCTTTTATTCACTTTTATTTGGGTTAAAACGAATGTTACATAAAACATCGTTACGACAACCCAAAATCACTGGAATAGGGTTTCAAAATAAAAATAGAAACATAAATTCCAATACTACACAAAATATTTCCATTTGGAAACCATTTACTATAACAACAGTGTTATAGTCCACCATTTCCTTATTTTCTCGAAAACGCCTATTTCAACAATGAATGTTGAAATCTACGTATTCATTTCCTTCTATTTCTCGAAAACGTCTATTTCAACAATGAATGTTGAAATTCAAGTTTTCGATACTTAATGCATTTTAAAGCATCTTTAAATCGTTTTAAAATTCCCTTTAAAACATTCTTCTCCCAAAACATGCCCATTTGACTTAATAATATATTCATCGTTTAAAAGAGTGAATATAACTCCTTTAACAAATTCTAAATTCAATTTATCAAATTACATTGATTTCAAATTTATAAACAACGTTTAAAAATTCTATTTCTATTAATAACTTCGGTTTAGAAATCTCTTTTATTAAGCCAATTCTATTTATAAACCCAATTTCTATACCAAAGGTTCGTATTATAAGTCAAATACTTAAAATATTATTTATTTACCAAGTCGTTCCTTTTAAAACTTCATAAATTGTTAATCTTATTACTGATAAGATTTCTCACCTTTTATAATAGTTTTCAACTTATAAAAACCTCCTTTATTAACAATTTCTATAAAAATCCCCTTTTTAATGCCCAAAGCCATTTTATAAGTTGATTACTTATAAACTTTTATTTTCAACATCAATTCATTTCATGACTTTCCCTGTTTATAAAACTATAGTTTAAATGAAATCCATTTTTTTTTTATACTTCATTTTAACACTTAATGAACCCGTTTCATAATTCCAAAAATTTCAATTTTATAGATATCAATTTATAAAATCTTTTATATAACTGTTTATAAAAATTATTCAAAAATCCCAATTTAACTATTTTATAAATCTATTTATTTTAAAATTTTCCTTTTGGTTATATTTCATAAAAATCATAGTTTTATAACTTTAATATTTAAAATCTTAATTTATTTAAAATGAATCAAGTTCAAAAAATTTAATAAAACATATACTTGAAAAATTACTTAAAAATCCTTTTAAATTCAAAATCGGTATTTTTAACTTTTTTCTAAAAATGAATCCGATGATGCAACCGCATCAAATGGTCAATCACGGGAATAAACATCATATATCGATATGATAGTTAACAATCAACACAATATATATAAACAAATAAATATTTGCGAGGAATCCAGTTGGATCCCTCCAACCTGTTTCCCTGCATCCACAGACGTTAGCACAATACCAATTCCACTTCAAGGTGGAATATCGCGGTATATGGGATTTATAAAATATTATCCGCTTACTAACGGCGCAATAGGGTCTCATCCGCTATACGAGGCGGGAAATCAAATCCAATATATACATATGCCAATATATATATATTGCTATATATAGTATATATCCTACTATATCTACTAACACAATCAAACAACAATCATCAATCAACAATAACTATTTAAAATTTTAAACCAAACGGTTCGATCGAGTGAGGAGTTCTCACCTTGATTTTATTTTCCGTTTTCGCGTTCGTTTCGAATAAAATTAAACGAACGTTTAATTTTACCCGAAATTCAAATGGGCTCCAATTGACTCTAAACCAGTTGCATTTCGAAGTGCTCGTCCATATGATTCCAACGCAATTTGATTCGTCTAAATCGGACCTCGCATGAACAAGTTATGGCTTTTAGAAGTTACACGATTTGAAATTTAAACTTAAACTAAAAAAAAAGAAAAAAAATATTCATCTCACCTCCCCCCACACGCGCGGGCCCCCCCACCTTTTGTTCCTCCCGTTTGAAACGCGATTCCACCTCCAGGTAGCAATTTTCGAACGCACGTAACCCATATCATCAAGAAACCCTAAATCACGCACACCACAAACATCGACGAAACCCCATCATATCGGCACCATATCGAAGCTCATCACATATGCTACACACGGCCAGAAGAGCAGTCAACTCGGTCAACCCCAGCGCATGGAATTGCGTGCGCAACTTTCGTGCTTCCAGCTCGATTTGCCGCCAATCCGCTTCGAGTTAAACGATCATAACCGTTGGATTCCGAGATCTCAGAGTGCTCTACAATTTACTAGTTGAAGGTTTCGCGAATCGTTGCACGGATTAGAAGATAAATGAGGAAGAAGATCGTTGCTTTTCGGCCATTAACCATAAACTGGCGGCTAGCTTGAGCATATAGGGTTTAGTGAAGATATAAATGAATGTATATGTTATAAATATTATTTTAATAATAAAATTCTCCTTTTCAATAACTTATGCAAACGAACTCCAATCCTTACGTTCCGACAGGTGATTCTAAAGTTTTTCCACGTTCCGGACGCAATGGGACAGGTTTTGGCAGCTAATTCCATCGTATGTGTGAGATACGACAATAAACGCTCAATTTAAATTAAAACCGATTTAAACGATTTCTAGGCGTTTTGGCTTGTACCGGACAAACGATATATCCGAACGACTTAAAATTTAAAATCCTACAATAATATCATATTACGGATCCGATGAAACTGGTTTCGTCGAAATCCGAGACCGTTTGAAAAATGGCTATTTTAACTCGCCGAATTAAAATTAAAACGATATCGATGCGTTTCGAGCTGCCACGGTCAAACGACAACTCTGATTGCTATGAAAATTGAGATCCGATAATAACTAACTATTACGGATCCAATGGAACTCGTTTCGTTCAATTCTGAGACTGTTCAAAAATTGGCTATTTTTCAGTCGATAATTAAATATTAAAATATTCGATTTTTACAAATAAATTCCAAATTCAATTTTAAAAGTCCTAAAACATTTCTATAACTTTAATATGATAAAACAAAATTTTCCAAATCATTTTCAATCACATTTAACCCAATATTTAATTATTTTTGGAATTTCACTATTAAATTATCGATTTAATTATCCCATTAAATCCAATATTCGAAAAATAAATTATTCTACTTAAAAATTCCACTTATTAATATTTAAAATTAATTAAATACTCAAATTCAAATTATCAGAAATTCTGGGTCGTTACACTTTTGGAATGAAATTTCAAGTTAAAATTTATTTTAATTTACTCGATTAAGTTTTGAAATTTAAATAATTCAATTTGAATTTGAATTCGATATTTGGAATTGAATTCTGTAATTTGAAACTAGGGATTAATGATATTATACTAGTCATTATGAGTTAAATCATTTTTAAAGTATTATTTTTGGGAATTTGAATTTAACCCAGGGATTTCAACTTGTATAAATGAATCAGATTTTCAAAATGAAAACTGTTGTTTTCAAATGATAAACACTTTTAGATAAGAACTGAGATTCCAGTTAATTAGGGGAATTTCAAGATTGAATAGAGAAATGATTTTCCTAAGTTTTGAATGAATTCTTTTTGAAAGCTATGAATTAAATCTGTTTATTTTTAACAGATTTAAATTGATGATTTGTTTAAATCAAATTGAAATGAAAATTGATTTGGAAAATCTGTGAATGAATCTTTTGTTTAAAAGATTAAAATGTGAAAATTATTTAAACCGTTAAAGGTTGTGAAAATGAATCCTTTTGTTTAAAAGATTTGAAATGGTAATTGATTTAAACCATTTGGAAGAAAGTTTTGGGTAATAAGTTGTGACTTAATTGAAATCCCAATATCCATATATTTCTTGTAAATATTGCGCTCACTATTCGGTTTAGCCTAGAGAGGACCTTTGTGTCATATATCCCATTCCGAATATGTGATATGTCGTTATGGATAGCATTTGAAGACCGGTAGTGAAGACCGGATATTTTCGAAAACGTAAGGACAACTCGTCGAATGTCTTTGCATCGAATGGCCCCGGTATAGAGACTCCATATTGTTGAGTCACAGCTTCTATGAAGATTTTGATTGCTGACAACAATATTAAAGCGATCGACAAATCAAGACCTACATATGGTACTCTAGATTATAGGTTGATTATTTGATGTTATAATAGTAATAAAATTGTCAAAATCTATCCTCAAATAATCATGCACAAAATATAATATATATATATACACATTTATATAGGTTGTGCACTTTATTGTGCAACTTAACAGAGACCGGTCGACCGGTCCAAAAATGAACGGTCGACCGTTCCTGTTGAATGTGCACAATAAACGTGCACACATGCACATAACGACTATATTTTTAAAAACCTGTCTACCGGTTAGTTTTTGACCTGTCGACCGTTTTTAAACAGAGAGAAACTTCTTCCAAAAGACACATCTTTCTTCAATGGTTGCGTCTCTTCTTCTTCATCAATGATCATAACTTTTGACTGAAACTTTTCACCAAGGGTTATAACTATTTTCTCTCTATAAATACACATCAATATCATTGATTAAAACAACAAGTTTTATTAAGATTATATATGCTCTCTATCTATTCTCTGAATTCACTTGCATTCAAAAAGCTCTAAACTACTTTCATTCCTTATTGAATCATTGACACTATCTCATATATTTTGATTCAATAAGCAATATAAATTCCATAATCTTCACAAACATCATTCACAATTTGAGGATAAGATTATAGGAAGAGTGTACTACAAGTGACAAATCCGTGTTTACAAGAGCACAAGTTGTCAACAACAATTGTAATTGTTTTTGTTGAAGTCCTCGGTATTGTAAGAGGCAAGTGTTGAAGTCCTCAGTGTTGTAGAGGCGTGAAATCCCGTTCGGCTGTTCGGGTAATTGTAAACCTGTTCCTCCGGGTGAAGCGAGGTTGTAATTAGTGAAAATCCAGATAGTAGTCTGGGACTGGACGTAGGACGGTGCTCCGAACCAGTATAAAAATCTCTGGTGTGATTTTTCTATTTTCTATTTACAATGCTATTATCATCTATTTCTGCATTTGTATTGTAATCCATATTACACGATCCGTGTATACTATATTAGCACATATAATTGTATACACACCGCACTTTCAATTGGTATCAGAGCACGGTCATCATATAACCGTAACACAGTTATTTGATATATTCTTGTAATATGGCAAATAACGCAAGTACTAGCACTCAAAACACCACTTACACAGAAGGGCAATCGACACAAAGACCTCCATTTTTCAATGGTCTTAACTACAGTTATTGGGCAACACGTATGTCATTCTTTATGCAATCAAGTAGCTATGATGCTTGGAATGCTACTCAAAGAGAAATAGTAAATCCAATAACTGATTATTCAGAATGGACTGTGGCTGAGAAAACGGCAGCAGCCGTAAATGCAAGAGCAATAAATATGTTGTTCTGTGCATTAGACCAAAATGAATATAACCGTGTTAGTATCTGCACTACTGCATATCAAATTTGGCAAACGCTAAAAATCACTCATGAAGGTACTAACAAGGTTAAACAAGCCAAAATAGCCATGCTGAAAAGTCAATTTCAAAATTTCAAAATGAAACCAAATGAAACAATCAATGACATGTATTCACGGTTTCAAACTATTCACCATGCACTTATTGGGTTAGGACAAAAGTATTCTGATTTTGATGTTGTTTCAACAGTCCTACATTCTCTGACTAATGAATGGGAAGGAAAAGTATTAGCAATTGAAGAAGCTAATGATCTTTCCGTCATGAAGCCAGATGAATTGATAGGAAATTTAATGTCCTATGAAGCAAATTTGCAGGCTAGAAAAGAACAGAAAGAAGAAAAGAAAAATGTAGCATTTCATGTTGAGAAAGATGAAAATGAATCAGATTCTGAAGATGAAGATTTGGCGTTCATTGCTAAAGGTTTCAAAAAATTCCTAAAATATCGAAAAGCCAGTCGCTACAATAAAAGGAAACCTGGATCAAATAAACCATCTTCATCTGCTATAGAATGTTTCAACTGCCATAAAAAGGGACACATGCAGAAGGATTGTCCAGAACAAAAGAAAAAGTCAGAAAATGACAAATTCAAATATAAGAAGGACAAATCAAAGAAACGAGCCTTCTCAGTAACATGGGATGATTCAGAATCATCTTCATCAGAAAGTGAAAGTGATTCGGAGAATGAACAAGCTAATGTTTGCTTTATGGCAACAGAAGATGAGGTACAAATTCCTACATTTGATGAATTACTCGATATTAATGCTGAATCGATAGTCAAATATAAAGACTTAAAACGTCAATTAAAAGTAGTCAAAGCAGATTTAAGTAAAGCAGAGTTTGAACGAGATATGTTAAAAGATGAGAAGAAAATATTAGAAGAAGAACTTGAAAATATTCAAGAATCATCATCTAATGTTGACTCTCAAATATCTCTTTTGAGTCAAGAAATAGAAGCTCAAAAAGAGAAAAATAATGCTCTCACTACTGAAAATCATGAACTTAAAGCAAAAGTCAAAATTCTAGACCTAGAAAAAGCTAGTTTACAAACAAAATTTGATGACATTACTCAAAATGTTTCTAACTTTAACAAAGGTCGAGAAAATTTGACTAAAATCATTGAAAGTTCACAATCTATTTCAGATAAACAAGGTTTGGGATATAACAAACATGAAACTAAAAATCATCTTAGAAATAAAAGGAAGAAGAAAGTACAAAAAACTGAAGCTAAGAAAAATCTTAGTTTATTATATTTCAAACCAAAACCAGTTGTGAAATTTCAAAAGAGAAATGTCAAGACTATCAAAATATGGGTTCCTAAAACAAATAATAATTTGATTAGGAACAAATACATTCAGCAATTCATGAATAATGTACATTTTAATAACAATTATATATATAAAGGGGATACCGGACCCAAATGGGTTTGGACTCCTAAGATCTAACTCTTAGGACCCTATAAAAAGTGGGTACCATGAACTTAATTCTATGTTTGCAGGTCCCACTGAAGAAAAGAGGAAAGTGGATATTGGACAGTGGTTGCTCAAAGCATATGACGGGAGACAAGAGCTTACTAACAAATATTAAATACTCAGATGGTGGCTCAGTCACTTTTGGAGACAATTCAAAAGGTTATATCATCGGCAAAGGCGATGTGAGCAATTGTGGTACATCTAACTTACCTCTTATTACTAATGTCATGCTAGTTAGAAATTTAAAACACAATTTACTTAGTATTAGTCAGTTATGTGACAAGGGTTTTATAATTTCCTTTTCAAATAATAAGTGTAGTATTTTAGATAAAGACCATAATTTGGTTTTTGAAGGTTATAGAGACAGAAATATATATATTCTAAATATGAATATTAATCATAATTCAGATATGTGTCTTATGGCTAATAACAATGATCCATGGCTATGGCACAAACGTTTCTGTCATATAAACTTCAGAACTATTGACAAGCTAGCCAAAAACAATCTAGTTAGAGGACTACCCAAAATGAGTTTTAAAGTTAACAACATTTGTGATGCATGTCAATTAGGAAAATTGACCAAATCATCGTTTAAATCCAAGAAAGTCATATCAACATTACAACCGCTTGAGTTACTGCACATGGATTTATTTGGACCGACTAGAGTTCAATCAATAAATCACAGTCAATATGTGCTTGTAATTGTTGATGATTTCTCTCGTTATACATGGACAATTTTCTTAAAAAATAAAAGTGATACTTTCGATCATTTCAAATCTTTCGTCAAAAGAATTCAAAAATCAAAAGGGATTAAAGTTAAAAATATAAGAAGTGATCATGGCGGAGAGTTTGAAAATAATGAATTTGAACATTTTTGTACAAAGAAAGGTATATATCATAATTTTTCGTTTCCCAGAACTCCACAACAGAACGGAGTAGTAGAACGAAAGAACCGAACTTTACAAGAATGTGCAAGAACATTATTAAATGGAACCACCTTACCAAAACACTTCTGGGCAGAAGCTGTTGCAACTGCCTGTTATGTTTTAAATCGTGTGTCCATAAGACCTCTTACCAAGAATACTCCTTATGAATTGTTTAACAAAAGAAAGCCCAAAATCTCATACTTCAAAGTTTTTGGTTCTAAGTGCTTTATTTTAAATACGAAAGACCAGCTTGGAAAATTCGATCCAAAAGCCGATGAAGGAATATTTGTCGGTTATTCGGAACGAAGTAAGGCCTATCGGATATTTAATAAACGAACCAAAACTATTGAAGAATCACTTCATGTCTCTTTTGATGAAATTTATCAGCATCCTCACACAATATCAGATGATGACGAATCAATAGTCATTGATAATCAAATCATCTCAAATACTGATTCTGACTCAGAAATAATTATTGAGAATACTCCTCAAATATGTGAATTACAATCACCACCAAGAATATTAAGAGACCATCCGGCCCAAAATATAATAGGTGAAATAACATCACATGTCAGAACAAGGAGTCAACTCAATCAAATGGGTCATGTCGCTTTTCTCTCAAATATCGAACCCAAGAATCCAAAAGAAGCTGCTATAGATGATTACTGGATCATTGCCATGCAGGAAGAACTAAATCAGTTTGAGCGCAATGACGTTTGGGAACTTGTTCCGAGACCAACTGATCAGTCAGTAATTGGTACTAAATGGGTCTATAAAAATAAGGCTGACGAACAAGGAAATATCACCAAAAATAAAGCAAGATTAGTAGCACAAGGATACAATCAGGAAGAAGGTATCGATTATGAAGAAACTTTTGCACCAGTTGCTCGACTAGAAGCTATTAGAATTCTATTATCTTTTGCTTGTTATCATAATTTCAAACTTTATCAGATGGATGTCAAAAGTGCTTTTCTCAATGGATTTATCAAAGAGAATGTCTATGTCGAACAACCACCTTTATTCGTACATGAAAAATATCCTGACCATGTGTTCAAACTTAAGAAAGCTCTGTATGGTTTAAAACAAGCACCTCGTGCTTGGTATGAACGATTACGTAGCTATCTTATTAATTCAGGATTTGAAATAGGCAAAGTCGATCAAACTTTGTTTATTAAACATTCTCGAAAAGATATTCTGGTTATCCAAATATATGTAGACGATATCATCTTTGGTTCAACAAACGAAAAACTCTGCAAGGAATTTGCAAGTATTATGACCAAAGAATTCGAAATGTCTCATATGGGAGAACTATCTTATTTTCTTGGACTTCAAATCAAACAACTTTCAAACGGTATTTTTATCAATCAAGAAAAATACTGTGAAAATCTTATCAAACGCTTCGGATTACAAAATACATCTGGTAAACCAACTCCTATGAGTACAACTACACATCTTGAAAAAGATGAAAGTGGTAAGAATGTTGACCAGAAATTATATCGAAGCGTGATTGGTTCTCTTCTTTATCTTACAGCTAGTCGTCCAGATATATTAATGAGTGTTTGTTTATGTGCTCGTTTTCAAGCCGATCCAAAGGAATCACATTTACGAGCAGTGAAACGTATAATTCGTTATCTTAATAATACCAAAGATTTTGGTCTTTTCTATCCAAAAGAATGTCCATTTGAATTAGTATCATATAGTGATGCTGATTTTGGTGGCTCACGGACGGATAGAAAAAGTACAAGTGGTACGTGCCATTTTATTGGAAAATCACTTGTCTCTTGGTTTAGTAAGAAACAGAATTGTGTTTCACTATCAACATGTGAAGCTGAATATATATCAGCGGCTCTCGCTTGTACTCAAGTACTATATATGCAACAAACACTTCAAGATTTCGATATACATTTATCGAATTCTATTATATACTGTGATAACACAAGTGCAATAAATCTCTCTAAAAATCCAGTAAATCATTCTAGAACCAAACATATTGATATCCGTCATCATTTCCTTAGAGATAATATTGAAAAAGGTAATATACATCTTGAATATGTTCACACTGACAATCAAATAGCCGATATTTTCACTAAACCATTACTTGAATCTAGTTTTATTAAACTACGAAGAGAGCTTGGCTTAGTATCTCGGAAAGATCTAGAATAGAATAAGTAACCTTCAAACTTAGACTATATATTTTTCAAATAATTCTTAAATTTCAGCCTATAACAAACTATACCTATTTTTATAACTTTTTTATGCATCATTGTCTTTGTTTACGGCTAATTATCTCTAACAAATCCTATCCTCAAGTTCATTGGCAAACTTTTTTTCTATATAAACGTTTGAACAATACACTTTCATTCATTCACCTTCTTGCTGAAAATTATAAATCATCTTAAACAAGCTATCATGGCACACATTTGTGACAAATGCGCAGAGGAATCTCATATTTCTATCACAAGCTCGGAGTCGGAGGAACAATACTCTCCGATTACACCGAAACAAAGGCCGGAATGCCCTCACCATTGTTTTCGCACACCTGGCCATACTCCAACATCCAAGCGTGCAAAGAAAGCACTATTCTGCTCTCCGCGCACGAAGGCGCAAATCGATGAAATTCATCACTACCAAAAGCATCAAATCGATCTTCAACGACAACTACATTATGGTCAAAACCTACTATACCATGAACAACAACGTACTTCAACTTGTTTATCCGCTTTAGAACGAATGGCTTCATTCTTCTGCGGTTCAAACAAACACGATGTTCATGAACCAATGCCGTCAAGACCATCGACTTCAACAACTCCAAACTCTTGGGATAAAAACTATAACGAGAATGAAGGAGCTCGACATAAGTGGAGTCCGTGGGCTAAACGCATTGAAAACGACAAGAATTCTAATAACAACTCACCTTCTCATTAGAATTCCATAATGTATATTATTTTGCTTTCATATATAATTCTTGTAATACAGTATATTTTTGCAATAATAACATAATATATAATATATTCATTCGACTCGTTTTCAAAAATTTTGCCAAATTCTGCATTTTTGCACACAGAGCCAAACCGGTCGACAGCCTGAAATATGACCGGTCGACCGTTTTGCTCTCGGGTTGAAAACGGTCGACCGGCAATATGCAGGCGGTCGACCGGTCGGCAGTTATTTCTTTTTTTATATACTTCACGTATATATTTTGCCACCAACCCTCTTTACTTTCTACTCTCTACTGCAATTTTTCCCATTTCCAAACCCTAGTTCATATTCTCAAGCTTCACAAACTCTCAAATTCTCTTCAATGGCTCCTCCTCAGAAGAAATCAAAGAAAAGAGCAACATCAGAAACTTCTTCTCTTACTCTCTCTGCTAGAAAATGGCTAGAATCTCCGGTTGCAGTAACTAGATGGAATCAAATGACAAATTACAAGTTCCATCCGGGCTCATTCATCAAATTCGACGATTTCACTGCATACGGTATTCAAAGATTAGCAAATAGATCTCGTATCTCTCCTCTTATTGATTTTTCTGTAAATAGCGTACAAATTAATCATTTGATGATTAAGCTATTTTACGCGAATATGAATTTAGAGGAATATACTCCGGATAATCCAAATGGAGTTATTTGGTCAGTAGTATGTGGCAAACGAATCTATCTCACTTATGATAGAATTGCTTCTATTTTGGGAATACCGAATAGGGGTGAAGAGTTTTCATCGACATTTTGTGAAGTTTTCACCCGGAATAGTACGAGTCATAAATTTATAGAAGATGATAGTAACGGCACCAAATCGATTGGGCTACGACCGACTGCAAGGTTGTTACACCATGTCCTAATGCACTCTCTATTTCCTCGATTAGGAAACTATGATGCCGTTTACAAAGAGAATTTCAAGGCTCTTTATGCTATCTACTGTGATATCGAAATAAATTGGGTTCACATGATTTTCGATGAAATTCTTAAGGTAAATAACTCTACTCGTCCACATTTCTTCTATAACGAGTATATTATGCGTATGTTGCTTGCATGTGGAGTCACACCCCCGGATTCGGCATATTCTACACCAAAGTGTATTGACTCCACTACTATCAAACGGATGAAGCTTCCTCCTCCATATGTTCATATTATGCCTTTCGAACAATGGCAACAACGCGATACTCAAGAACAACAAGCTCCACCATCTCGTCGTCGTTCTGAAGATGTTAGATTATTGAAATCTAAATCATCTACAAGAGAATCTCTTGAAACCATCGCTCGGAATCAATTTTTACTTGAATCAAGACTAAAACGAATGGATTCGAAAATTGATAGACGATTCAATAAGGTAAAGTCATTCTTCGGCGCTATATGGGATGCTATATCATGTAGCACATCCGTCTCGACCCAACATCAAGACCCCGGAAAACGTCCGGCTCCTCCAACTTTTACTTGGTCGACATCCGAGGAATCCGGTGGTACAAGCGGACAAGGTCGTGGGGACAATGACGATGATGATGACGATGACGATGACGACGACGATGATGATGATGATGATGATGAGGAAGAGATTCAGTCGGAATGAAGTTAGTTTGTTTTTCTTTTCATTTCTTTAAAAAACATCTATGGCACTTGTACTAAATAGTGTCCATCTTTTTATTCGTAGTAGACTATGACTTGCATTGTACTTCATCAAAACATCCTGTGTTTGAATGTATGCATTGTTCTCTTTGGTTTATATTTTCTATTGTTTACTCCTTTTTGTCGATGACAAAGGGGGAGAAAGGTGCTAATAATTGTTTGCAGGATGAAAGAAGCTAATAATTGTCTGCAGGAAATCACATATTCAGGGGGAGATTCTATACTTGAGTTTTTATATTGTCATCAATCAAAAAGGGGGAGAATGTTGAGTCACAGCTTCTATGAAGATTTTGATTGCTGACAACAATATTAAAGCGATCGACAAATCAAGACCTACATATGGTACTCTAGATTATAGGTTGATTATTTGATGTTATAATAGTAATAAAATTGTCAAAATCTATCCTCAAATAATCATGCACAAAATATAATATATATATATATATATACACATTTATATAGGTTGTGCACTTTATTGTGCAACTTAACAGAGACCGGTCGACCGGTCCAAAAATGAACGGTCGACCGTTCCTGTTGAATGTGCACAATAAACGTGCACACATGCACATAACGACTATATTTTTAAAAACCTGTCTACCGGTTAGTTTTTGACCTGTCGACCGTTTTTAAACAGAGAGCAACTTCTTCCAAAAGACACATCTTTCTTCAATGGTTGCGTCTCTTCTTCTTCATCAATGATCATAACTTTTGACTGAAACTTTTCACCAAGGGTTATAACTATTTTCTCTCTATAAATACACATCAATATCATTGATTAAAACAACAAGTTTTATTAAGATTATATATGCTCTCTATCTATTCTCTGAATTCACTTGCATTCAAAAAGCTCTAAACTACTTTCATTCCTTATTGAATCATTGACACTATCTCATATATTTTGATTCAATAAGCAATATAAATTCCATAATCTTCACAAACATCATTCACAATTTGAGGATAAGATTATAGGAAGAGTGTACTACAAGTGAAAAATCCGTGTTTACAAGAGCACAAGTTGTCAACAACAATTGTAATTGTTTTTGTTGAAGTCCTCGGTATTGTAAGAGGCAAGTGTTGAAGTCCTCAGTGTTGTAGAGGCGTGAAATCCCGTTCGGCTGTTCGGGTAATTGTAAACCTGTTCCTCCGGGTGAAGCGAGGTTGTAATTAGTGAAAATCCAGATAGTAGTCTGGGACTGGACGTAGGACGGTGCTCCGAACCAGTATAAAAATCTCTGGTGTGATTTTTCTATTTTCTATTTACAATGCTATTATCATCTATTTCTGCATTTGTATTGTAATCCATATTACACGATCCGTGTATACTATATTAGCACATATAATTGTATACACACCGCACTTTCACATATGTGATGGGAAGTCCGAACGTGATCAGTGAATATCCGGATTGCAAGGACTTCTTTGTAAGTACCTTCGGTTCTGTTCAAGCCCGGAACAGACTTGTATGGATTGTATGTCTGACATTACAAATTGAGATATAAAGCCGGTTTCTTTCAAATATATTTCTGTTGGTGGCGGAGAATTTATTCTCTTAGCTTAACACCCTTCTCTGAGACGTACGAGCTCAGAGGTTATGTAGTTGAATGTTATCAGCGATATATTCCCAATTTGGTAATGTGACATGCTGAGTGTTGCTGTGAAATGATCATTGTGTTGATCATTTATGATAGGATCATTTATTTGATCGTCTATCTTGGTGATCATTTCTATGATCATTTGTTGACCCAAAGCATGGCTTTTGTCTAAAGTATGTTTTTGTGGACGAGACTTCGTCGAGCCTCACACCCCGGAATGGTCAAAATAGGAAAGATGCGGCAAGGTTATGAGGGGTAGCTCCCTTTAGGGTATGTGCATTTCCTTCTGGAACAGGGTGGTATCATGGTATGGAGCCCAGGTACTTACTCATGTTGAAAACACTTTGTTATGATTGTGTGATGATGGTGACGAGCGCTCGGTTAAAGGTCCCAAAGGACCGGGGGATGGCATACTCGTGTCAGTTGTTACTCAGTTAGGGGTAACCCAGCCTTGTGTTGGTAGAGATCCGGTTTGGTTCTCGGGGACGTCCATCCAGAGGCGTTCTCATGTGGCAATGGGAAGTTCCTTGGCCTGACCATTCGTTGGAAATCCAAAGAAACAATACGAGATTTGTACGGTTTTAGTTGTAGAACCTGCCATCTAATATGGTAGCTATAGTAAGCATACTATAATGGTACCTATGCTGGCTAAGATTTATATTCTACTTTCGAAATGATTTGTTCTACACTATGCACTAGTAATAATATCAAATGTTTCTTTTTAATGCGTATCAAGCATCTTTGACTATCATAAGAAGAAATCTCCTCCAAGTCTGCGTTTGCATTGTGTGTGTGGCGGGAGGTCTTATGGTAGTCTCATTAAAAAAAAAAACATTGCGAATTGACTTTGAAAATCTTTTGTTGAATATTTTAAAAGATAAACTGTTTTTGTTGCTCACACCAGTCCCACGACTGATCCGGAGTTTATCGTTTCTTTCCTAAACTCTGGGTGCTCATTATTTTCTACACGAGCAGTCTAGAGTTGGGTTTTTCAGATAGTCAGGTTTAGTAGATTATCTGGAGTTAGTTCAGCCCTTGGTTCGCACCAGTCTTGCCTAGCTTGGTGCATCGTTATTGGGAGTTCGAGCTATTGCTGGATTGATTCTTGGAGATGGAGTTGCAGTTCTCGGAGTTCTATTTTGAAGACTATCTTAGAGTTATATTGTTCCGCTGCTAGATGTCATCTATTTTCTTTTCCGCTGCTATTTATTGTATCATATCTCTGATGTATATTGATATCTACTGGATCATCTGTTGTATCAGATATTGTATCAAAGCTGTATATCAATGTATTATTCTTTTATTCCGCTGTGTTGTTTACTTAATAATTGTTATAAGCTCCGGCGAATCGGATTTGAACGGGCGAATCGGATTTGAACGGTCGAATCTATGACATTCGAATACGATATGAAGTATGGATGTCGATTTTCGAGCGGGCAAAATCCGCCTCGTTACATTTCTTTTCTTTCTTTTCTATTTCTATCCCTTTCTTTCTTAAAGATGATACGTCTTTCTGGTAGTAGAAGGGCGGGTCGTCACAGTTGGTATCAGAGCATAGGTTGGTGATAACCATGGCTCTGGTAAGTATTACTCATAAAATAGAGTCGGTAGTACTCTAAAATGAGTTTGAGTGTATTAATAGATACGAGCGCGTATTTGTTAGTGAATATAAAATTATTTTTATATTGTGTTTACTTATCTGTTGGGTGTTTATGGATTCTGGTCGATGTGTGGGACGCCATTTCATCGATAGGGATTTCTAAACTCTTAAACAAGGTAGACCGACACAATATTGTTTTTAAATGTAGGGTAAATGAAATAATTTTACCCAAAATTATATTTTGATATAAAAGAAATATTTTTCTGCAATTATTATATTTTTGGATGATTGGTTGTTAATACTACAATACAAAATTGGAATGGTTTATAACCAAATAAAATTATCTAAGTAAGGTTTAAATAAAAAGGAATATAATTTAAACTTGACTAAACTAGAATTTAAGTCCCGGAACTTTGAAGGTGTTTAAATGAATTTAAACAAAAGGATTTGGGAATTCAAAAATCTTGGAAATGTTTGAAATGTTTTTCCAAAGATTTGAAGGCAATATTGGAATATTGTTTTGGAAAATATTGTTGAATGGAAATTATTTTGGGAAGAATTTGTGAAAATAAGAAAGCACTGAACTCACTTCAGTCGCTGGAAAATAATCTTGATAATGATGGCCACATCATCAGTATTCATTTTCGAGTTTCTAAAGTGATGAATTGCTACCAGGATAGTTGGTTATGATAAATTGTTTGGGCTTGTTGGGTATACAAGTTGTTTTAGAAACTTCAAAAAGGAAAAAATTGTTTTGGTGAAAACAAGTGCTTGGAATTTGAAAATTTTATTTGAAATTTGATTTGACACACCAAGTGGGTATGTGTACTTATCATTTCAAAATGGTTTTGGAAATGAAAATCGGGCAATTGAATTCTAAGAAATTCTATTTAGATAATGTGAAAGGTTTAAATGAATCAACTATTGAACTTATAAAGTAAGGTTGATATTAATAAGAAGAAATCGGGAATTTTAATCCCGGAATTAAAATTTAACTTAAGTAAATGAAAATAAGAAAACATATTGGAGCTTAACCTGAGATAAGTTAAATGGAATTGAAGTTCAAAATGAACTTAATTGGATATAAAATTTGAAGGTAAAATGATTGTAATTGTGAGGTGGAAATTTATACCTTAAGACCAGTAAGTGCTATATATATATATATATATATATATATATAATCTGAAATTGTGGTTATAAGATGAAATGGGTCAAATGAGCAATATAAACTTTTAAGTAAACAAATAAGTTTTGAGCTCATATATTGAGAAATAAATTTAAAGAATGGTAAGTAACTAAAATTTAATTGGAGTTGAGTTGAAATAAAACTGAATTCAAATGAATTCAATCGAGTTACAGATAATTTTGAATAGAATAAAACTCTTATGTAAATAAGTAAATGTAAACCAAAGTAAGTATTGAATTGGATTAAAATAGAATTGGAATAAGTTGTAAACAAATCTAATTCAAGAATAAACTGAATGACCTTTTTATAAATAAATGTAATAATGAGTTGTTAATGTAAATTAAAATTTAAGAATGGATAAAAGAATAAACTAATCAAATAAATTAGTAAATAATTGGGTTTGATTAAAGGAAAATCGAATCAAAGGTTTGAATGGGAATTGGTGAAATAGAATGAACTTAAGTTATTGGGTGAAACAGTTTATGACTTAAATAAATTGTGAAATGATTATTTAAAATATTGGTTGTCGAATTTGATAAAATGGTTTGGAATCAAACCTGTTGAAATGAAAGAAAATGCAATCAAAGGATTATGAATAAATTAATTTTGATGGAATCAAGTGTAAATTGAGTTGGAATCAATTTAAGATTTGTTATAAAGCTTAAGTGATTATTTATTCACAATAATATTGTTGAATTGCATAAGAAATGGGATGTTTGAAGTAAATGAGATGGAATAAAATTTTATGAATTATTGGAAGCAAAATAGGATGATTTTGAAACCAATTGGAATGAATATGAGTTTGTTTTTCTCAAATGAATTATATATGTAAGCAAGTAAGTTGTAAATCACTTAAATTAAAGGGAATGGTTGAGAATTGGTTAGAATTAGTTGTGATAAGGATTGAGACCTTACATATGTGCTTATGGAAATATGAAATGTTAAACAAATGAAGACTCTGCCAAAACTTTTTAAAAAAAATTTTGGATACTAAAAAAAATTAGCAACAAAACAATTTCAAGTTGGAAATTGAAATAAACTAGTGGATGAAACTAATTTAACATAATGATAGGAATCAGTTATAAATGAAAGATAGCCAATAAAATTAAATATTCAGAGTTGAAGAAAAATTGAATTCATATGGAATTGGAAATTCAGATTTGAAATAAGAAGATATTAAAGCTAAATGGTAGAGTAATAATATAGGAGTATATATTATGCTTATATTAAACCTAAGAAATGAAGAGTGAAATTCTTAAGTAAATTTGATACTGAGAAAATTATTCCAAGTGGATAGAAATCAAAATAATGTGAATAAAAGAAATTGATATGGTTGATAATCAATGGATATAAATACGTACGATGTACGTATATTATTTTATTCGCATAACAATTTGATCCAGATTTGAGCACAGAATTTCGAGATAGTTATATATCGATCTGAGTTAGGATTTTTCACTCGATTTTCGATGACGAACCGTGGATTTGGATTTTGATTGATTCTGGAAATTCTCTATCATAGTTGTGACTATGCAAGGAGAATGACAGTTTCTGATCAAGAAACCAGTTCGAGTCCGCACTAGGAAGTCGGGTGGACGATACTAGTTTGGAAGTGAAATTGTGTGATCGAGCGAGCGATCGGATTTGATTTTGGCGTACGAATGGTATATGTACATCGTGCGGGTTTGATTGAATAGATATTGAAATTCTGTAGACAAGTCAATAAATTTGGAAGGAGTTAATACTGTAGATTTCAGAATTGAATTGCCAGAGTGGATATTTGGAATTTATTGTGTATTCTGTATATTCCATCTTAGAAATTTGTTCATGATTCACCATTAGTAGTTAAATCAGTAGTTCAGGAATTTGGAAGTCAAATCAAACTTGACTATGGTCAGGAATCCGGTTCGGATTATTGATCATCGAGAGGCAGCTCTTGATAATTTTAGGAAAAACTACCCGAATTCGTGTTCAGATAGTAAGTGTTGTTTGTTAGAATTGACTGTTTGGTTGTTTGTTAATATATAATGTTTGAATGATTGGCATAACAGCTTTTAAAATTATCTTTGTTTAAAATTTCGGGGACGAAATTCTTTTAAGGGGGGAGGAATGTAACGACCCTGGATTTTGGCCCCGATTATTTTAATAAATATTTAATCTAAATTTAATAAAATGTAATTGATCATATTAAAATAAATATGATTTGGGAATACTGCCATTTATTTATATAAACTGTATTTTAAAAAGGAGATTGATTTGGAAATTTGAAATAAGTATTTCAATAATATCCACAATAAAAATCTATCTTATATAATTACTCAAAATACTTTATTTTGTTTATATTTAGAATAAAATAATACATATAGATAATAATGTTTGAAAATTCTAAAATAAAAGATTCTTAATAATATTTTTGATAAAATTTACCTTATATAATTAAATTAAAAGGTTTTACATTTCTAACATTGATAAACATACATATGAATAATAATGTGTGAAATTTAAAATAAATCTCTTTATAATATTTGTCTTATATAATAAAATTAAATTACTTTGTCTTGTTATCATGTGATAAAAATGTATGTATGAATGATAATGTTTAAATTAAAATCTAATTCTATTGATATAAAATATAAGTGAAACATGTGAATCTTATTTAATTATGGATAATTGAAACATAAATATAAATAAATTAATAAACACATGAATCTAAGTTTAATATTAATAGTCAAATATAAAACACAAATCAAAATAAAAATATAAATCAAAACAAGAAATAAGTAGTTAATACTTACAATACCATTTTAAATTGGCAAGACCCTAGGATAAAAAAAATAAAAAAAATATAGTAAGTATAAAATGTAACTAAATCATATTGTACATAATTTAAATATTGATAGTTAAGAATGAAATATAAATATAAATGTAAATAAACCATATGAACCATATTGAATATAACTTAAATATTATTAGTCATAGTCAAAATACATAATAAAATTTAAAACCAAGTATAGGATAAAATAAAGCAAGAACACAAATATTTATGAAACAAATATTTTCATTCTGGACTAAGTTTGTAAAATATAAACCTGACATATATATATGTATATTGGAAATTCAGCCTGAAGTTGGATACAATAAACATTTGTACTTAAGTATCTTCATATATATATATATATATATATATATATATATATATATATATGACAGTGTTACATGCAAGTATGTATTTACACAAAAACATATGTGTATAGTGTTCAAATAAAAATAATAAGACAAATGTATATATGAACATACCTTATTTCACAAGCCATAAGCCTTAAGTTTACCCGCATAAGTACATGTTTGCATGAGATATCTTCACAGCAAATCAGATGATGATTGTGTTAGCATAAATAAAGACATATGCATTAATTAGCACCCCTTTTTGTCAAGAAATCTTCAGCCGAAATTTTGGTAACATCATTTGACATTTTAGCATATCAAAACACAACTATTTAACTTGCAGGTCAAACAAGTAAAACTGGCCCAGTTTATACCTACACTGTTCAAAAGCTTTTTATATACAAACTTCACATTATGATGTTCATTTATAAAACCTATAAAGCAAACCCGAGAAGAAGAAAATTTAGTAGCATCTTGCTTTTGAAAACCCCATTTAAGTTCAAACAAAAACAGATTCAAATATGCAGTTTCAAACAGTACAAGTTTCAGATAATCAACATCAAGTTATTCTTTGTTCATGCATGATTCAGGTGAGTAAACTAACTATTCTAAAGCTTAAGTTTGGAAATTGTTCATATGTACCTAATGTTGCTATTTACTGTACTTTGTGATTCTGAGATGCTCCTACATTTTTGAAATTTCAGAGTAAATATACTTATACATCTTCACATGAATATCAAGTTTAGAATTTTTAACTAGGTAGGTGGTTTAAACTTAAATCAAAACTTGAAAATGAATTATAGCTTGACGGTGAAGCATAATAACAGAATATATAGTTTTTTTTAGGAAATAAATCAACAACTAAAATTCGAATGTCTTAATTTGTAAATTTGATTACATATAGTGGTTTAGCATGCAAAGTTAGGATTTTTGAAATAGACATGTTGATTTTTAGATTAATATTGAAGGTACAGATTGAATATGAATGAAAGTTGCACCTTTGCCAATATCCCTTGATTTGATTAATTTTATTTTCTGAAAATTTGTATGATACAAGCTTGATGATGTATTTATATAGGAAAAATGCTAATTAATTTTTACAATGCCAGAATTTGTCAAATGAAGCTAATATAGGGTTTAGTTTGAAAGTTTCCTGTGCTCTGTAAATCATCAATTTTCGTCCTCATAGTGTGGTCGAGTTTTACGCGCTTCAAGGAGGTGGATGTCGAGGGACGGGACGTGGCGTAGGCGAAGGGGTTTTGCTTCCGGTGGTTGGGGTTGTTAGATTTTGGCGATTTTAGGTGGAATGTTCGAACTTGGGTCCAAGTTTTTGGCGAAATTTTGATTTCGGCTTTATCTAATCAATTTGGGTTTTATTCTTTAGGGTTTGGCCGATTTATAGTTTGTTGGAGATGGTGGAAGTTGCCGAAGGCACGCCGAACCACCGTGCACGTGCACAGTGGCGTTTGGAGCAGGACGTCGTATCAGGGTAATGTTGTCTTCTTACTCGAGCCGTGCTCGAGTATAATAGGGAGAAGCTTTAGGTTTTGTTTCATGTCGTATTCGAGTGTTTACTGATGGTTTCTTTTATACTTGGTAAAGTTTTAACTTACAGAAGAAAAAAAGAGAGAAAAGAGAAGAAGAAAAATGTACAGGGGAGTGATGCAGGAAGAATTGAGGAAGGACCGAAGTACTACTCGAGTAAATCAGGGGTAACCTCGAGTTCATATTTATCCGCAGTATTTGAAATAAAAATGAAGTTTAGGAGTTTTGAATTTTATCAGGATTTCAACAATTTAAATTTAAAAAATGTTTGACAACTTAAGTGAAACTTTATACAAGTTGAATTGTTTAGTTAATGAATAACAAACATTAAAACTCTTAACTAATGTTTTAATTACGTGATTAATTTAAGTTAATATAAAATTAATTATCGTTTGAGGTTATAGTTAATAATAAATTAGTTTCCAAATTTAAAGCAGAGTTTTAAGTGTTTCATTAAGTTGAACAAATTAATATTAATTAATTATTTTAGAAAGAAATTCAGAATATTTACAATTAGAGATTCGTTAATAAATTTTGTGATTTACGAAATTACAATCAACCACTTAAGTTAATTAATGGATGGTAATAGTTAATTGATTAAGTAATTTAAGTTGGAATTAATAAATGATTAATCAACTAATTAGCAGCTAACAAATAAGGAATTAAGTTTCACTAATTAATGATTAAGGTTATTAATTAATGTATAAGGAATATTTAATTAAGTAATTAAATAAATAAGACTTAATAATTGATTTGGTTAAGATTCATTAAATTAATAATTTGAAAAGAAATAAGTAATTAACTGTTAATCAACGATCAAGCAAACACGATTAAGTGATAAATTCTCAAGTAATTGATTTTAAATTTAATTAATTGCAATGAGAATTTAAATGATTGCTTATGGATTGTTGTGTATGTAGAATATCTGGTTTGTGATGTTTAAATTGATGATATTATGTGATGCTCTCTGATATGCTGTGATATATCTATGATGATTGTATATGTTTATCGGTGATAAATGTTATTTGAATTATATCATTGAATTTAAACTGCTTAAGTTAATTAGACAACTTGGCCCTTAAAATGGCGTTTGGATTCGATGAGACCGGGATCGGAAGAATCAATTTTGATTCTCCGAAAACCACATCGATCCATATTAAATGATAGGTCGTAACTTATCAAATGAAGATCGAGATGGTGTTTTCAGAATGCAAGGGTTATCATCGTTAACTCTGAGGGTGATTCCAAAATGAGTGTAACGAGGTAATAACTTCGGTTTCGTTCTAACCCGGAACGAACTTATATGGATTGAATGCTTTCAGCACATCGTCAGGCGGACGATGAGCATTCTAAGTGATATGTTCTATAAAGGTAATCGCAGCCTCAAGCCTCATCAATCGGGAATGGCTAAAACAGGGGAGATGCGGCAAGGTTAGGTGGGTCATGCCCAAGCAAGACAAGATATTTCCCCTGTCTAGATGTCCCTTTATATTTTGGCTGTATGGGCGGTTGCTAGCTACAACCGGGGGGTTTATCTTGTTCGGGACTGTTCAGTAAGGAATGGTTCCGGCCTTGTGTTGTAGGGGGTCGGGAGTGATCCTCGATACGGTGATCTAGGCTCCTTACCGTGATGGGCGGTACCCCAGTAGCCCTGCCAATGTTGGAAATCCATTTTCCCTACGAGACCCTACGGTTTTGATTTGTATTACCCACTTTTGTGGCTAGTAGCTGGAATTTAATCATGTAACAATTTTGGCTATTTTCTATTTACTTGAAAACCCTAGACACTATTATAATATCACTGGATTTCCTATGAAATGTTTTGGTTAGCGTAAGGTAAAAACTTACCCGTATTTATTTGTGGGGAGTCTTATGTGATACCTTTATTTTCAAATGCTTTTCAAAGTTAAACAAATTTAAACCATTTACTCATACCAGACCCATGTCTGACCCGGAGTTCATATTTTGTTTTTTATAAACTCTTGGGTACTCAAATTTTTACGAGTAGCCAAGTGATAGGTATTGGACTTTGATTTCTGGAGGAGCTTGGAGCAGGAGTTACCAGACGTATGTAGTTATTTATCTAGTGCCGCTATGTTAGTTGATGTGTACTGTATCTCTGATGTATATAGTGATAGATGTATGTATGACTGTCATATGTATTGATATTGTATAACTCTGATATATGTAAAACTATGTAATATTTATGTGATATATTATATTTTGTTCCGTTCCGCTGTGAGATTCTGATGTTGTTGTTCTTTTCTTTTCTTTCTTTTCTATTTTTATCCCTTTCTTTCTTAAAGATGATACGTCTTTCTGGTAGTAGAAGGGCGGGTCGTCACAGTTGGTATAAGAGCATAGGTTGGTGATAACCTTGGCTCTGGTAAGAATTACTCATAAAATACAGTCAGTAGTACTCTAAAATGAGTTTGAGTGTATTAATAGATACGAGCGCGTATTTGTTAGTGAATATTAAATTGTTTTTATATTGTGTTGACTTATCTGTTGGGTGTTTATGGATTCTGGTCGATGTATGGGACGCCATTTCATCGATAGGGATTTCTAAACTCTTAAACAAGGTAGACTGACACAGTATTGTTTTTAAATGTAGGGTAAATGAAATAATTTTACCCAAAATTATATTTTGATATAAAAGAAATATTTTTCTGAAATTATTATATATGTTTGGATGATTGGTTGTTAATACTACAATTTGAAATTGGAATGGTTTATAACCAAATAAAATTATCTAAGTAAGGTTTAAATAAAAAGGAATATAATTTAAACTTGAGTAAACTAGAATTTAAGTCCCGGAACTTTGAAGGTGTTTAAATGAATTAAACAAAAGGATTTGGGAATTTAAAAATCTTGGAAATGTTTGAAATGTTTTTCCAAAGATTTGAAGGCAATATTGGAATATTGTTTTGGAAAATATTGTTGAATGGAAATTATTTTGGGAAGAATTTGTGAAAATAAGAAAGCACTAAACTCACTTCAGTCGCTGGAAAATAATCCTAATGGTGATGGCCACATCATCAGTATTCATTTTCGAGTTTCTAAAGTGATGAATTGCTACCAGGATAGTTGGTTATGATAAATTGTTTGGGCTTGTTGGGCATACAAGTTGTTTTAGAAACTTCAAAAGGGAAAAAATTGTTTTGGTGAAAACAAGTGCTTGGAATTTGAAAATTTTATTTGAAATTTGATTTGACACACCAAGTGGGTATGTGTACTTATCGTTTCAAAATGGTTTTGGAAATGAAAACCGGGCAATTGAATTCTAAGAAATTCTATTTAGATAATGTGAAAGGTTTAAAAGAATCAACTATTGAACTTATAAAGTAAGGTTGATATTAATAAGAAGAAATCGGGAATTTTAATCCCGGAATTAAAATTTAACTTAAGTAAATGAAAATAAGAAAACATATTAGAGCTTAACCTGAGATAAGTTAAATGAATTGAAGTTCAAAATGAACTTAATTGGATATAAAATTTGAAGGTAAAATGATTGTAATTGTGAGGTGGAAATTTATACCTTAAGACCAGTAAGTGTTATATATATATATATAATCTGAAATTGTGGTTATAAGATGAAATGGCTCAAATGAGCATTATAACTTTTAAGTAAACAAATAAGTTTTGAGCTCATATATTGAGAAATAAATTTAAAGAATGGTAAGTAACTAAAATTTAATTGGAGTTGAGTTGAAATAAAACTGAATTCAAATGAATTCAGTCGAGTTACAGATAATTTTGAATAGAATAAAACTCTTATGTAAATAAGTAAATGTAAACCAAAGTAAGTATTGAATTGGATTAAAATAGAATTGGAATAAGTTGTAAACAAATCTAATTCAAGAATAAACTGAATGACCTTTTTATAAATAAATGTAATAATGAGTTGTTAATGTGAATTAAAATTTAAGAATGGATAAAAGAATAAACTAATCAAATAAATCAGTAAATAATTGGGATTTGATTAAAGGAAAATCGAATCAAAGGTTTGAATGGGAATTGGTGAAATAGAATGAACTTAAGTTATTAGGTGAAACAGTTAACGACTTAAATAAATTGTGAAATGATTATTTAAAATATTGGTTGTCGAATTTGATAAAATGGTTTGGAATCAAACCTGTTGAAATGAAAGAAAATGCAATGAAAAGATTATGAATAAATTAATTGTGATGGAATCAAGTGTAAATTGAGTTGGAATCAATTTAAGATTTGTTATAAAGCTTAACTGATTATTTATTCACAATAATATTGTTGAATTGCATAAGAAATGGGATGTTTGAAGTAAATGAGATTGAATAAAATTTTATGAATTATTGGAAGCAAAATAGGATGATTTTGAAACCAATTGGAATGAATATGAGTTTGTTTTTCTCAAATGAATTATATATGTAAGCAAGTAAGTTGTAAATCACTTAAATTAAAGGGAATCGTTGAGAATTGGTTACAATTAATTGTGATAAGGATTGAGACCTTACATATGTGCTTATGGAAATATGAAATGTTAAACAAATGAAGACTCTGCCAAAACTTTTCAAAAAAAAATTTGGATACTAAAAAAAAATTAGCAACAAAACAATTTCAAGTTGGAAATTGAAATAAACTAGTGGATGAAACTAATTTAACATAATGATAGGAATCAGTTATAAATGAAAGATAGCCAATAAAATTAAATATTCAGAGTTGAAGAAAAATTGAATTCATATGGAATTGGAAATTCAGATTTGAAATAAGAAGATATTAAAGCTAAATGGTAGAGTAATAATATAGGAGTATATATTATGCTTATATTAAACCTAAGAAATGAAGAGTGAAATTTTTAAGTAAATTTGATACTGAGAAAATTATTCCAAGTGGATAGAAATCAAAATAATGTGAATAAAAGAAATTGATATGGTTGATAATCAATGGATATAAATACGTAGGATGTACGTATATTATTTTATTCGGATAACAATTTGATCTAGATTCGAGCACAGAATTTCGAGATAGTTATATATCGATCCGAGTTAGGATTTTTCACTCGATTTTCGACGACGAACCATGGATTTAGATTTTGATTGATTCTGGAAATTCTCTATCATAGTTGTGACTATGCAAGAAGAATGACAGTTTCTGATCAAGAAACCAGTTCGAGTCCACACTAGGAAGTCGGGTGGACGATACTAGTTCGGAAGTGAAATTGTGTGATCGAGCGAGCGATCGGATTTGATTTTGGCGTACGAATGGTATATGTACATCGTGCGGGTTTGATTGAATGGATATTGAAATTCGGTAAACAAGTCAATAAGTTTGGAAGGAGTTAATGCTGTAGATTTCAGAATTGAATTGCCAAAGTGGATATCTGGAATTTATTGTGTATTCTGTATATTCCATCTTAGAAATTTGTTCATGATTCACCATTAGTTGTTAAATCAGTAGTTCAGAAATTTGGAAGTCAAATCAAACTTGGCTATGGTCAGGAAACCGGTTCGGATTGTTGATCATCGAGAGGCAGTTCTTGATAATTTTAGGAAAAACTATCCGAATTCGTGTTCAGATAGTTAGTGTTGTTTGTTAGAATAGACTGTTTGGTTGTTTGTTAATATATAAATGATATTTATGTTTGAATGATTGGCATAACAGCTTTTAAAATTATCTTTGTTTAAAATTTCGGGGACGAAATTCTTTTAAGGGGAGGGATTACTTAATTAATGGAAATTTGATGTCCAAATTATCGTCACAACCATACAACAATCATATAATACTAGCATATTGAATACGGTAAATGTCATAACATTACTACGGATTATCCAATATATTCAAACATCCATATCATCAAATAGCGATTTTCTAACATAACAATTGAACATGATAATCAATATAATTTAAAAAGCGGTGAGAATTTTCCACCTACTTATCCACTCTGTCAAACTTTAACGTAAGATTTCCGTCTCTCGCTAAAGTTATATTTCCAACGTCTCGCCTTTAGCCGTTTCCTTTCCGAACGCTTTTGTTTTTCCTTTTCTTCTTCTTTTGTTCTCTTTTTTTTCTTTTTTTTATGGAGGAGAAGGAGTACGACCTTGGTGTGGAGGAGGGTTGGCCTTGGATTTAGGCATGTAGGAGGGTGTAGGCTCGGGTTTGGGGTGTGTGGTGCTCGACCTTGGGGTGTATGGGCTCGGCTCGGCTAGTAGGGAGGAGGTACGGACGAAGGTAGGCGGGGAGGAGGTGGCACGGCTTGGGAATGTGAGGAGGAGGGCGTGTGCAGTGATGGTAAGGGAGTATGGAGGTGATAGCTTGGAGGTAGAAGGGAAATGGAGAGGTAGGAAGCCATGGAAATGGAGGAAGAAGGAGGAAGTAATTGAAGAGGAAGAGAATGAAGTTTAGAAATTTTGTAGAATGAGAATATAGTAAAGAAAGAAGGTTTTAGGCTTGTATTTATAAGTGGAGTTTGAATGGCTAATGTCCTAAATACCCTTGCCTTACTTTTTGACTTTTGCTTAACATGATAAGAAGTGTAATAATGGTGAAATGATGGTAGGATGTAAGTTTTTATTTAATGAAATGATGTTTGCCTCTTTTTCTTAAACTTTAAAATGTTAAAATAACTTTTGCTCCTTTTCCATGTAAATTAGTAACATCTTATTAATGTGATTTGAATTTGTGAAATGATCACTTTTTTTTCTTAAACTTTGTGTTAAAAAGAAAGAAGACTTTTTCTTGATTTGATTTGCATTAAATTCATTTGGAAATATGCATTAATGGTGAACATATATGTCATTAATTCCTTTAGTTACTTATTTTTTCATACTTTATTTTGTTTGAATTCAAGGTGTTTAGTTCACATCGTTATAAGAGAAAAGAAAGATATGTAATGATGTTATTTTATTTGTTTACTTTTACACTTCTTTGTCAAATCATAACTTTTACATTTTATTTATTTATGTAAACTATTTTCAAAAGTAAACTCGTTTTGTCTTTAGTGCTAAATGTAAAGTGTTTAAATAGTTTGTAAAGTTGTATTTATGCATATGTGTATGTTAGAAAATGTATCAAGCTGCAACAACTTGTCGACAATTTATTTTGGTTGAAAACGGTGTTTTTGACGACAAATTATACAGTCAAAATGTCGCGTTTTTGTTAAGCTATGTATTGACGTAAACCAAACTTTAAAATAAACTTTTTACTTCTTTAAATAAATAAAAACATGTCTCTTTATGTTTTAAAATCCTATGTAATAAATATCAAAATATCTAATTTTACAGTGTAGTAAAAATGAACAAATACGACAAATTTTGGTTATTTTTGTAAAACGATTATTAACATACTTTAAAACCTTTTAACATAATTTTATTATCTTTATTAGATGTTTTAAATAAGATTTATCTTTTTAAATAAATATTTAAATTCATTTATTTAAGCCTTTATTTATTATTAACAAAACTTAACTTTTGTCGATTTTTTCTAAAATCCAAATTTATACTTTTTCATTTATTAACTATAATAATGGATAATTTATTTACTATATATAACATATTTATTTAAGATTTAAATTCCTTTTGAATTTAAAACGAACGAAATCTCTCATTTCCGAAGTAGCGAAATTACGGGTCGTTACATTCTCCTCTACTTAAAAGCATTTCGTCCTCGAAATGAAAGTTAGGTAAAAGAATCAATCTCATACTCATATCCTCAAATAATTTGACTTATTTCTACTGATGATAGAAAAGAAGAAGGTCGATATCATAACAAGACTAAAACTAATAATGCCAAACATACATATGTAGATTCCCCACATTAACCTGAGTATCTATCACGCACTTACAGTTATATGTACATACATCAAGTCAAACTTATGTCCTACACATCCTAGTGCATATTACACATTTAAGATAATATATACAACAACCAAATAAGACTATGCATCCAAAACAACCACACGGATACCATATCAAGATAAACGAATACCATCACATAACTCATTATCTGACCTGAGCATGTACTAAACCTGAGGTCTATATATACATACCAAAACATCAGTCCAACCACTATATCTTAGTGCCTATTATTTGAGATAAATATCCAACTACTAAGTAGACATACCCAAAGCATCATACTATATATGATATTTCATTCGATCTATTATTCAAATCCATAACTTTACTTTCGAACTAGTATCGATCCCTTGATTTTCTGGTGCAGACTTTGATCAGACTTCTTGATCACAAACCCTTGCTTTCCTTGCATAGCTCTCAACTATGATAGACAACTTGAGTACATAATCACAAACTCTTATCAGTGTTTTCCGTCAAGAATCGAATGATAAATCCTTTTACGGCTGGTGTAAACACCTCAAAGTTCTGTACTCAAATCTTAGATCAAAATTTATGTGCTGTAATGACTATGTTTAACTTATGTACTTATTCACATTCATCTTTCCTTATACATTTCTTCAAAATTTCTATTAATCCAAATTTATTTCACAACCATTTACTTTCTTCTAGATACATTATTACTTTAGCATATAAATATGACTTAAACTTGTATAATATACCTTTACTTCTTAAGAGTATATATACATATCCCCAAACTTCAAATTGTTATTACTTCAACTAAGGTGTTTAACTAATATGGAACTCTACTATTATCTCAAATCAATAAGTTATAAAACTCAACCCTTTTTTTTCTTTGTCTAAGGTTTTCATTTAGCTAATATTATTTATCCAATCCATATATTAGTAAGACAACTTTACTAAGTGTACACCTTTTTTCTCACTGATTCTATGATTAACTACTTAACTTATTTACCTATCCATTTTCTAAATCAAATTTATTAATCTTAAATCCATCAAATACCTTATGGTCAAATTATGAAACATAATTCATGTGGTATTTGTTATTTAAAATTTTCATCCAACAATCAACCTATTAACCATATTACTCAAAAATATCCACTTCTATTCTTACTTCATTATGAATTACAAATGTTACCCTAAATGTATCACTAATTAAAAATTTTATATTAGGATGACATTTCTTATACCTCTTATTCCTAAATTTTACTTTAATTTTTTTTAACCTAATCAAAGTGTCTGAATTTCAAATTATCTTATCTCCTTTATAAGTTATAGAACTTACCCTTTTATAATATATTTACAAAAAGTATCAACTTAGGTTTATCTTTTTCTATCCTATTGATAAGAATTGTATGCATTTTCTTTTTACTTTATCTAATTACAATTTATAGCTCCAATATTATCATCAAATATCTTACAGTCAAATTGTGAATTTTACTTCACATAAATCCATCCATTATGATAATCACTTAATCATTATTATTTCTTAATACTAAATATCTAAGGGTATATGATTAAAGTTCTAAATTCTAGCTTTCAATTAATTTATTCTATATGGAATATCTTATAGTCAAATTGTGCAATCCTAATCATAATATATTCATATTTTAGTTTTGCTAAGCAAAATTACAATCAATCCTTAATTTCTAACCCAAATCATATCCCCTTTGATATTTATAATATAAACCCAAGGTAAAATTATTTCATTTACCAATTTCTTTAAAACCTAATTACTTTTATAAAATTAACAAATACGCGCTCATATATATAATACTCTCATAACTCATTCTAGGGTGTTACTAACCCTACCTCTAATGAGTTACTCATCCTTGGATATTACTAATCCTATCTATGATGAGACTTACCCCTATCAGGCTTCAGTGTTCGCTCAACCAAAAGCTCTGATACCAAATGTAAAGTCTCGTTTTCCCGTACTCTTTGAATCGACAATAAACCACACATGTCTAACTCAAATTGCACGAAAAGACGGATCTCTAAGGGTAAAAAAGAAAAATAGACAAAACAGAATCTCACTCGAATGGAATAACATATAATTTTCAGTAATATCTTTACAGTCGAAAATTTTAAAATACAATATCAGAGTCTAACCTAGATTCAGCTTGGACAGTTATAAAACCTGCCCTTACAAATGCTGACAAACATCAAACAAAATACACTAAGTACGGCGGATAATAGAATATGTCCATACATTGAAGAATATCTCCAGCTCTCCTCCGAAAACTCCAACCATCTTCAACTAAACCTGAAACTACTTGGATCTGCCCTAAGTATTGAAAATACTCAGATCAGGCTTGATAAACCAGCGTGAGAAAACTCAATAATAGATGACAGTGTCATATATCAGCCTTTGAATAGAAATCCTTTAAAAAGAAAGAGTATCTCGTAAGACAAGTCCACATATAAACACAGACATGTTTTTACCTTACGATAACTAAAACATCTCATATCAAATCATTTGATATTATACTTGTGCCTAGTGTACAAATAATATTAATCATAGCCGAAATTGTTACATTGATTAAATTCTAGCATAATAGGTTTACAATCAAAACCGTAGGTTCTTATTGGAGAATGTATTTCCATACAAATGGCCAGGCGCGGGATCTACCTTTCGAAATGGGTACACCTCTAGATAGATGTCCCGAGGAACGATCACAAAGCTCCTCTACCAACACAAGACCGGCCTAACTTTGTAACTAGATAGTACCGAATATGTCATTCTCCTGTCGTTACCGACCTTTAACCGAGCGCTCGTTTTCCATACACTACATTAATTTACATCCCGAACGTCATAGCGGAAAAAAATATATCTAGAAAGGAATGATCATACCCTAGTTGGGAATGACCCACTTAGCCTTGCTGCATCTAATCCTGTTTCGGTCATTTCTGGTTTGATGAGGCTTGATGCTATGATTACCTTTTCACAAAGCACATATCACATCTTTGAATGCCACATTTCCATTTCCGTTGACTACTAATTGCCTTCCACAAATATACAACCTTTGAGCTCGTACGTCTCAAGGAGGGTGTTAAGCTAAAAGAAGTTACCTTCTCCGCCACCACTGATGCATGTTTGTAAAAACCGTTATACGTAATATTTAAAAATGCAATGTCAGACAAACGTCCATACAAGTTGTCCGGGAACAGGACAAACTGAAGGAACTCTCCTACTACCACTAGTAGCGAGTAGTCCTTGCAATCCGAAAAATCTCCACAACGAGGAGACCACTGCTATATATAACTCGGGGCTACCCAGAGCAAGTCAACAAGAAGTCCTCATGCTATAAAGATCCACAGTCTTCAATTGTCATCTTCAACATGTCTTCATGTTTGAACATATGCATTGGTTCGAAGTGGTTTTTGGATAGGAATCAACCAAATCTGACCCCGGTTCCTTCGAAATCCAATTATCGATAAAAGTGAATATGAGTATATAGGATTCATTAAGTCTCTTTACACTTTATTTCTTTTTAAATGATTTCGAATTCTCTTTCTTTTAATATAGAATTATTCTAAGTGATTCATTCTTTTACTTTGGAAAATATCTCAAATTTCCTTACTTAACTCTCGATCCAAATTTCTTAACTTTTAGGCGGGTCAAAAACAATGTTATTTAAGACGTTGTTTACGATAAACCCTAAATCAATCTTAGCAACGTTTTTGAGTAAACAGAAATCATAGAAATCATCCATTCTTGGAGATTGCTTAACTTTTGGATAATACCAATCTTCTTTTATTTCAAAAACTTAATACAATCTTTTTATTTAAGAGCATTCGGGCTTTCCTTTCGATCTGTTCCACCCCTCTCCTAAGAAAAGAAAACATATGCCATCTAAGTTCAGGGCATTGATTGGTCCATCCCTAACCTTAGTTAAACACCTTGTTTTATCTTCCCAGATCTCACTGGTGGGACAAATGTACAAGTCGTTTCCTCATACTCAGATTTTCCACTTTTATTTTGGAATTGCTTATAAATATTCCAAATTATCTTTCAAAACGCTTAATTATCCTTTTTTTAAAACATTCACAATTGATTCTGGAAAAACCGATATTACATTTAAACTCACTTCCAAAAGGTTAGAGAATTCGCAGCATAAAAGTGTTGTGGAAAGTGCCATGTAAGCTTAATTGATTAATTCAACTTTTAAACATTCGATAATTCATATTTTTCCAATTCAAATATCTTTTAAATCATTTAAATAGATTTATCAAATTTATTTCTTATTTTTCCATAATTAAAAACATTCATTTGAACAGATTTCCTTTTATGGTCACTTAACCGCACTACCGCGATTTTTCTAGAAAATTGATTTGGACTTATTTCAAAATCTACTCGATGAAACTTTGATTTTCTTTCTTCATTTAGAACATATGGATATAATAGTCTGGAATTTTCTTATCTCGATGAATTCCGAGCCATATTCCACTCTATACACTCATTTGAACTTCTCGGCACGAAATCGCGAACTACCGTTGCACGACGCGTCTAGTTTTAACTTATTTTTCAATATTTGAAATAATCTATTCAAATTGGATTTCAACACTTATAAAATCATTACAAATCATTTTAAATCAATATTTTCACTTTTAAAGTATTTAGTATATATTTTCTCTATTACCATATTACAATAATATTATATTCCCATTATTTTAATATTAAATTTTAAATTCCAATTTTAACTCAATTTCAATTCAAATCTCAAATTAAACTCATTTAAAACTTAGATTTCAAATCTTATTTCAATTTAAACCTCAATTCAATCTCAAACTAAACTTCACTTTTTCAAAATCGACTTCAATTTCAATTTCACTATTCATCTTAATTTCAATTTGTAATTAACTATCCTTTTCAAATCCGTTTTACTTCAAATTTCAAATTCACTTTCATTTTAATTTTAATTTCATTTCTAAATAAAAAGAGACTTATTTTTTTTCCTCAATATCTCATATTACTAAAATATGGTTTTTTTTAATTAATAGAAAGTTGATGTCCAAATTAACATCACAACCATACAATAATCATATAATACTAGCATATTGAATACGGTAAATGTCATAACATTACTACGGATTATCCAACATATTCAAACAATCAAATCAAACATCCATATCATCAAATAGTGATTATCTAACATAACAATTAAACATGATAATCAATATAATTCAAAAAGCGGTGAGAATTTCTCACCTGCATATCCACTCTGTCAAACTTTAACGTAAGATTTCTGTCTCTCGCTAACGTGCTATTTCCAACGTCTTGCCTTTAGCCGTTTCCTTTTCGAACGCTTTTTTTTCCTTTCTTATCTTCTCTTTTTTTTCTTTTTTTTATGGAGGAGAGGGAGTACGGCCTTGGTGTGGAGGAGGATGTGGCCTTGGATTTAGGCATGTAGGAGGCTGTAGACTCGGGTTTGGGGTGTGTGGTGCTCGACCTTGGGGTGTAGGGGCTCGGCTTGGCTAGTAGGGAGGAGGTACGACCGAAGGTAGGTGGGTAGGAGGTGGCACGTCTTGGGTATGTGAGGCGGAGGGGGTGTGAGGTGATGTAAGGGAGTATGGAGGTGATAGCTTGAAGGTAAAAGGGAAATGGAGAGGTAGGAAGCCATGGAAATGGAGGAAGAAGGAGGAAATAATGGAAGAGGAAGAGAATGGAGTTTAGAAATTTTGTAGAATGAGAATGTAGTGAAGAAAGAAGGTTTTAGGCTTGTATTTATAAGTGGAGTTTGAATGGCTAATGTCCTAAATGCCCTTGCCTTACTTTTTGACTTTTGCTTAACATGATAAGAAGTGTATTAATGGTGAAATGATGGTAGGATGTAAGTTTGTATTTAATGAAATGATGTTTGCCTCTTTTTCTTTAACTTTAAAATGCTAAAATAACATTTGCTCCTTTTCCATGTAAATTAGTAACATCTTATTAATGTGATTTGAATTTGTGAAATGATTACTCTTTTTTTTTCTTAAACTTTGTGTTAAAAAGAAAGAAGACTTTTTCTTGATTTGATTTGCATTAAATGCATTTGTAAATATGCATTAATGGTGAGCATATGTGTCATTAATTTCTTTAGTTACTTACCTTTTCATACTTTTTTTTTGAATTCAAGGTGTTTAGTTCACATCATTATAAGAGAAAAGAAAGATATGTAATGATGTTGTTTTATTTTCTTACTTTCATACTTCTTTGTCAAACCATAACTTTTACATTTTATTTATTTATGCATACTATTTTCAAAAGTAAACTCTTTTTGTCTTTAGTGCTAAATGTAAAGTATTTAAATAGTTTGTAAAGTTGTATTTATGCATATGTGTATGTTAGAAAATGTATCAAGTTGCAACAACTTGTCGATAACTTGTTTTGGTTGAAAATGGTGTTTTTTATGACAAATTATACAGTCAAAATGTCACGTTTTTGTTAAGCTATATATTGATGTAAGCCAAACTTTAAAATAAAACTTTTACTTCTTTAAATAAATAAAAACATGTCTCTTTATATTTTAAAATCATATGTAATAAATATCAAAATCTCTAATTTTACAGTGTAGTAAAACTGACAAAATACGATAAATTTTGGTTATTTTTGTAAAACGATTATTAACATACTTTTAAATCTTTTAACATACTTTTATTATCTTTATTAGATGTTTTAAATAATATTTATCTTTTTAAATAAATATTTAAATTCATTTATTTAAGCCTTTATTTATTATTAACAAAACTTAACTTTTGTCGATTTGTTCTAAAATCCAAATTTATAATTTTTTATTTATTAACTATAAGAATAGATAATTTATTTACTATATATAAAATATTTATTTAAGATTTAAATTCCTTTTAAATTTATAATGAACGAAATCTCTCATTTCCGAAGTAGCGAAATTACGGGTCATTACAGAAATAAACTAAACAATTGTTGATAAAAATTACTAAGGTTTTCACTCACAGAATAGCCTTAGTTTCGCCATTCTTAGATTATCATGCCTCACAATCTCTTCCAAAATCTCTCTCATTTGACACATACACAAAACACTCACATGCACACAATTGGGAAGAAGTATATATATTTATCAGATTCAGAATAGTTGGAGGAGAAAAGAATAAGGATAGGTTGGAGGAAGAAGAAATAAATAGAAAATAGATTGGATTCTTACCTGAATTCTCTACGAAGTTTTTGAATCTAATTTGAAGAGATAACAATGTAGAGTTCCGTTATTGTTTCTAAAATATTTGTAGATAAAAGTGAAAGTTCTAGGGTCTAATTTAAGTGGTTGGAAACACGCCAAAGCTGTTGAATGATAACGGATAAATTTAGAACGTACAACTCATCAAAATATGCTACACGACAAGGAAGTGGTTGAACACCATGCTTTAAGCAGTCGACCTCTATGGTCGACTTCTAGATTGAACCCTTGAAGTGCTGGGTCGACTAATTCCCTTAAGGTATTTATTTTGTTTTACTATTGCTTGATTATTTATTGATTTTATACCCTAAGTAAATTTAACATTAATGGATAATTTTTAACTTTACTTAACCCCAAATCTAATCAAAGTTAATGATAAATTTCAAATTATAGAATTAATTATTTATTTTAATCCTATTCAAATTATTTTAAATCAGAAACTTTCAAACACTCATAACTTCTTCGTTCGAGCTTCGTTTTCAGCATATTATATATGGAAATTAATTAGAATTTCACCATGAGTGCAACGGTAAAACTAGCGTGGTCAAATTCCAACTTTTATAAAATTTCCATTTTCTACCTTATTGCATTTAATTTAATTTACTTTATTTATTTATGATTCATTTTACGAGGTGTTACAATATACCTGCATACAATTTATGTGATTTATATATTTCTATTTATATAAATATAATTCAGTATGTCCGCCTTAGGGCTATGGATTGGTACAAGGAAATCCATTATACCGTAGACACGCACGACCTACATACGTGGTTCTGGAGTAGAGGTGGAGAGAGATTGGAATGCCAAGCTAGAGTAAGTCATATATTGTTACGTTGTGCGGACCAGTGCTGCGACAGGACCTACAAGCCAACTACTTTTGAGATATTGGTTTTTATGGCAGTCCACAAGTTAGGTTTGCCTCTCAGTAGGTTTCTTTGATAGCTAATGCAATTTGTCTTGCTTTATCAATATGCAAGTTAAGCGTTTGTGTAGTTTAGTAAAACTAACTTAGGGTTACCAAATAGTGGACAAAATATATTATACAGATAGATTTAATGAATGATATATATTCATATGTATACATGTATAATTATAGATGCATCAGGCAATATATATATATTGGTTCGGTAAGCCTGACTTGGAGCAATTGGGTAGTATGATGCACATTATGAATGGATCACAATCCATATAGGGACAACAACACTTCGTATTGTCTATACGTTTGGAAGGTTGTACATAAGGTAGGTTTGATTTAGATTGTATACCCATAGACAATCAGATAATATCGATTTTGTAAAAGGAATCCATTGTACCATTGAGAGGCATGACCTACTAATGTCATTTCGGAGTAAACGCAGAGATATATTAGGACTCCAATTTAGAGTAGGTCATATATTATTGCGTTGTAACGACGAACCTTTATTGTTAATATTTATTTATCAGTTACTTCCACTGGTGCAATCTCTTGTATATTTTTATCATATTGTGTTCATGTATATTCGGTATATTACATGTTATCTTCCGGTTTTGAGATTATATCGATGTGTCTTAATATGGTGTTTTGTTTTAATTTTTACCTTAGTAGAATGTCCTGCGTGGTATTTAGAAGTCAACATTGTCATTTGACATTAGTTCAGGGTATTACGAAGGGCGGGACACCATAGGGTGTTACGTTGTGTAAGTATCTAAGAGACCGATATCAAGATGTCCTATAGCAAACTTGGATGTTTGTATGCATTATGATGATAGTAGAGTAGCATATTATCCTTATTATATACTAACTCTTTGGATGTGGGGACATGTCAGGTATGACAGTTAAATCTTTATTCCTTATTATATCATTTTGCATAGTATTTTGAGATTTACTTGTCACTCACACCCAAACTATTTTTTGGATTAAGGTTTTACTGCTTCTTATGACCTTAAGTACTATTAAATGAGTTGACAAGATAGTAGGATTGGTTGATACTCAGTGTTATGGAGAGGATGAGCAAGAGGTCGCTCTTTCTCATAGTATATTTTGGTTTACTATTGCTTACTCTACTATATGACGCTGTCAAGCCTAAACTATATTTGCTGCTTTATTAGAGACAGTTTGTTCTGAATTTATTTCCAGTTGTATAAACATTATCACTATTTGTATGACATTATGAACCTACGTGCTTTGATATTTGTGATACATTTAGTTATTACTATGTCACTTGTTTTATGACTACGATGATTATTTTATTTTATTCGATGCTCTATGAGAATATGATTGGTTCTATTATGTTTTACCTAGTTTTCAACCTGACCAATCGTCCTGTAGAGGTCAAGCATCGTAGCAGCGCACTATACAGGTATATTTGGTGCTAGAGGAGTATGATAGTCGTCACATTTGGTACAGAGCTTGGTTAAGTGATTTGACTTAGGTTAACTCGCATAATTCTGAGTTGGTACTATGGATCAGTAGAGACATTGAAGGAATTATTTCCCTAAATTGGATTGAGTGTGTGTGTGTATACAAGAGACAATATACTTGTTATATAATTTGGTTTTCAAAACTATATAATAGTGTATATAGCGTATAATTTGCATTGCACACACAAGTACCACTAATGCAGTTTTGTTTATAAAGATTGGTCATTCTTGTTACAAATCAAGAACAAGCCGGCATGCAAGAAACGCTAAAAGAAACTCCATTTCAGAAATCAAGGAAGAAGCGACTCCAAAGGATGCTAATCCTAACTTGCAGGTAATGTTCAATGCGATGATGGTAAACATGTTGCAAAATGCCCAAGTAACTATTTCAAATGTTGCTATTGGTGGTGGCGCTCAAGTGTAGGCGCTAAGATCTGATTTTGCAAAGTTGAATAAGGATTATTCTAGTCTTGATGGCAAATCAAACTAAGGAACGTAATCAACTATGGAAGTATAGGAATGGTCGGATGCCTATGAAAGGATTTTTTAATGACATGGAATTGACTGATGCGATGAAGAGGAGGTTGGCTTCTCAACTGCGTTAGGGGAAATCCATGAACTAGAGGAATGTGATAAAAGTTGCTACTCCTGAGGATCAACTCACTTAGGACCATTCAAAACCATATTTGAAAAGAAGTTGGTGTTGTTCAGAAATTTGTGGAGTTTAAGCATAGGTTATATATGTCTCTAAGAGTGTAGTGAAGTTTGATGCTTTATGGATGTATAGGATGTCTTTCATTGACAATCCATTAAAGCCCCATTAAAGAAGAACAAAAAACTTATTATGGGGTTGAATGAATACTTGGAAGATAAGTTTGTAAGGCACACTGATGAGCCATTCAATAAGGTAATTGAGAAAGCCCTCCAAAATTTTGTACCCTAAACCCAACCACTATTATTGTAAAGGAAGAGCCAAAGCTGCAACAAGGCAGTGGAGGAAAGAAGAAATGGAATGGTAAAAGGAAGCAGTCCCAACGCTCTAAAGAAGGTGAAGTGGAACACTACTTGCTATAGTTGTGTTGATGGGGATCATTTGAATTAAGACTGCAAATCTAATGGAAAGAAGTGTTATAACTGTGCCAAGACTGGACATATGTAGTGAGTTGCCTAGGACTAGTGATGCAGAGGAAATTTGTGAAAGCATATGCTTTTGATGTTGTCCCGACTTTGTTGAGTGCTCCTTTGTCAAAGGAGAAGGAAAATGGTATCACTATTTAAGATATGCTTTCTATCTATGATGTTTCCATATGTACTTTGTTCGATACTGGGGCTTCACATTCCTTTATATCTAGTGACTTGGTAAATAGATAGGGGTTGAAATTCGAAATAGTTGACCGACCTTTAGTAGTGACGAACCCTAATGGAGGTCCCACTAGTCTTTGTATGGTTTATCATGGTTTGGTCTTATCGAGTAATTGATGCCCTTTTGTTTGTCAGTGCTTTGTTTTGAGTTTTATTGGGTTTGGGATTATCTTGGGGATGGATTAGCTAAAAAAGTATGTAGTTATGGTGGACTGCAAGAAGCCATTGGTGATAAATTAGGCTGAGGAGGGATGGAAGGTAGAGATTGGTTGTCTACCAAAGGATGAGGTTATGGTTACTTATATATATTTCTAAAGGTCCCACATGATGAGTTGTCTTGTATACCTATCGCTAGATAATATCTTAATGTATTCGAGGTGGTGATCGGATTACCGCCAATCAAGAGATTGAGTTCGACATAGATTTAGTGAAGGAAGCTAGGATGATAATTATACCTTTGAGGCGTATGGAAGTTAGAGAGCAGAAGGAGTTAGCGGAGCAAGTGAATAACCTATTGAGGTAAGGGTTCATTCGTAGAAGTATATCCGAGTGAGGTGCACTCAGAGTGTTCACCACTAAGGCAGATGGCTCTCTAAGGTTGTATGTTGATTATCAAGAGTTCAATGATGTAACGAGGAAGAATAAGTATCGACTCCTGCGTATTGATGACTTGCTCGATTAGCTCTATATTGTGAAGGTCACTTAGTTGGATCTAGCGATGGGGTTTACCAGTTAAGAGTAGCGAAAGAGAGTGTGTTAGTCATTGCGTTTCATACGCCATCTAATTTCTATAAGTGGTGGTTGTTATGCCATTCGAGCTAAGCAATGCTCTGTTGGCATACTTTGTTGATCTCATGAATCGTGTCTTCATGGATTAGCTAAATAAGATCATGCTTGTCTTCGTCGATGATATTTTAGTCTACTTTCGGTTGGAGGAGGAAAATAAGACGCTCTTAAGAATTGTGCTGGAAGTGTTGAGGAAGCACAATTTGAAAGAAAATTTTTCAAAGTCTCACTTTTGAAGGAAGGAAGTGAGATTCTTACGTCATGTCATCTCTGAGCAGGGTATTATGGTTGATCCTACAAGGTTGCAGTAGCTCAAGATTGGAACCAACCCAAGAATTCTACTTATGTAAGAAGCTTCCTCAAAACTAGTGGGATGTCATAGACTTTTTATCAAGGAATTCTCGATGGTAGCGACACCATTAACTAATTTGACAAACAAAAATCAGACTTTTATATGAGACGTGAACTATGAACGAGTTACCAATATTCACTATTCTGAGCGGGAATGAGGAGATGATGGTATACACTAATGCTTGTGGTACCAAATTGGGTTCGGTACTAATGCAAGAGAAATGGTTGTCGCCTAAGCTAGTTGATAGCTAAATCCACATAAGTGGAAGTATCTAACCTACGATTAGGATTTTGCAGTGATAGTTTTTTTTTTTGAATATTTGGATGCATTATTTATTGAGGGAAAGGTTTGAGTTTTTCACGAACCGCCAATCCTTGAAATACCTTCTCCCAAAAGGACTTCAACCTTCGTCAACTACGATGGTTAGAGTTCTTGGCCACCTATGACTTTAGCCTTTTTTATGCACATCGTAAGGGAAATGTAAAAGCCGATTCTTTGAGCATTAGACATACCAATTTGGGAGCGATGTTCCTAAAGTGAGAGCATTTGGAGTATATTGCTAAAATGACTTCAGACTTCATTGTGAATTACAAATGGAGATGTTGGCGAGTTTGTCCATTAGACCAACTTTGATCAAGAGGATTGATACTAGTCAGAAGCTAGATGCTAGACTAGTTGAGATCATAACAAAGATAGAAAGGGGAATAGACTCTGATGAGATGAGCCAATAAAAACTCTACCATGATGTCCAGCTCCATAAGGATGGGAGATTATTTATTCTCGATGTTGATGGAAAACGAGATGAGGTGATGAGAGTGTCGTCATTCTAGATTGACTAGACATCTCGACGGTGATACGATGTATCATGATACGAAGCGGACATATTATTAGGAGGGAATGAAAAAGGATGTCTAAAATTTCATCTCAAAGTACATGAACTGCTAGTTGTTAAAGGCAGTGCAGAAGAATCCAAGTGGGTTGATGCAACCGCTTGAAGTTTTCGAGTGAAAGTGGAAGCAAATATGGATGGATTTTGTAACGACCTATATTTTTGATGATAGGATATCTAAATAATTGATTCAAATATTTAACCATTAATTAAACAAAGGCCCAAAAATATAATTTTTCGTATAAGGTCAAATTAAGAATCGAAACCACTTCTGTTGTGTTCGGATTGACGTTGCGAATTAAATGTGTATAAGCTTTTATATTTGGAGATCGTGCAATTGGATGGTTAAAACATTTCAAAATGCTCGAAATTAGCATCTGGGGGCGTAATCTTAAATAGCAATGAGATTTATTTCATTGGATCCAAAAAAATGATGTGATGTTTGCAAAGGAGTTCTTTGCGATCAAACACATCGTGTGTTGTACGGACTCAAAAAGTATGACTATTTATTTGGGAAGATAAATGAATGGAATAAAATATTGATTTAAATTGAACCAAATCCTTCTGTCTCTGTATTTATATTTATCCATTTTATTGTATCATCTGAGAATAATGGAAGCTCCTCTCATTTCACTTGAAAAATTAAAATCAAGCAATGCGTGCAACGATAAATTTCGGAACCAGATCCAGTAAGGTCGTATTAATGAGAGCTTCGATATGGTGGTGTCAATCTAGCATGCGATGTTGATCGATGAATATGGATGTCCTTGCCGTGGATCTTGGGTTTGGTCTAGCCGAAGATTGGGGGCGACATAGGCGGATCGACGATTACCATTGTGTTTCTCTCGACGAGGCGCACCACCTCACCAATTTTGGCCACATCCAATCAAGTATATCAAAACATGTCCATAGACCTAACGATCACGTGGCTTCAGGTCAAAATTGGCTAGACATGATCGAGTGGTTCATATTTGGGTCATTCGTGAAGCTCTTGCATACCTGATTTGTTGGCCAAGACGGATCATGATTTCATCGAGTATTTGTCGAGAAATCGAGGAGTGAAGGAAACACAATTTGTGTGCATATTTGACGCATGCGATAGGAATTCGAGACGGGAGAAGAATAATAATTAACATTGATTAAGGTAATTTATCAATTTAATTGGTTAATCATTTATCTTATTAATCTCGAATCATATAAAATAATATCTTTTGCATATGACGTCCAGTTTGATAGCGGTTTCTTGCGTTGTGCTTAAGATAAAGAGATCTACGTTTTGACAGTGGCTTGGATAACTTATGTTGAGGTGAGTGATATTGTCACTCACCATACTATGATTTTTTGTTTAGTATAAAATGACGTTCTTTCAAATGTAATTCTATTATACTTATACGCCTACGAGATTTTCTTAATGATATTATATCAGATATCACATTTTTCTTATTGACGTGCCATTTTTTGGGGAATTATTAGATTTAAGCTATTTTTGATATGAGTTTCCCATTAGTTGATATGTATGCATTATTCATGTTGTATGTATGTTATATTAGATGTATGTATGCTTGTTGGTTGCATATTTGCTTGCTGGTTGTTTTTGGTTGAAAATGTCGACTTAACAACAATTGAGTGTTAGAGAGTATCTCGTGCAATTGGGTTTTGTATACGCGAAAATCCAACGAACATGATAAGTTGTAGAGTAAAGTTAGGATACGTGCCGACTGATTTGAAGGTGGGAGATTAGGCTTCATACTTTAGGATGGGTGTCAGACATTTCCATTTGGTCTGTACTTATCCATTTTAGTTAAATACATGACAGAAGAAGTGGTTGGTATTAACCACTGTTGTGTGGTCAATGTCCATCACTATTGATGATTGGAAATTTGACCCATCTTTGGCATTGATGTTGAGGAGATTTCATGGTGCGCGATTTGGTGGTTTGTTTGTGCGATTGACTGAGAGTCTTGATATTGTTGCTCTATAGCGAGCGATTTCAATGGTGAGGCGATGATGTGATGCTTCGACATAAGAGTTGGTACATCGGATTATGACTCGACTATGTATGGAATAGGTTCCAAGGTTTATTGTTTCAAGACTCTGTAGATCATGTTGGAGGTGTTGGCTCACTTGCATCATGGGTGGATGGCAATGTAAGAGCATGATGAAATGCCTTTTATCTTCAGTTTTTGACTCGTGGTGGAGTAGATAACAAAGATTAAGCACTTTATATCTTCGTTTTTTGACTTAAGTAAAGAGTGGGTATCAAAGAGGCTTATGTTGGGAGTTGTGGCGTGGAGAATATGGTGGGTCCTGGATAGTGGAAAGTTGACTGAGCTAGTAGGGTTCAGATGGATGTGCATGTGTGGGACCGTTAATGACTTGGAATTTTTTTTTTGTACTTAAAGCAAGGGTATTGTATAATGGAGACACTCATGGATTGGTAGCAAGGATCCATTTTCCATGGACTTGTGGCTTTAGGTCTAGTGTCCAACTTTAGGTTGTAAGACACTTATCAAGGTTTAGGCTACAAGACATGAGAGTACAATGAAGAACAAGGATTTTCCATTAGTCCGTGGCAGTATGAATGCTATATGAGCTATCATATATCTAGAGCACACTGGGTGATAGTTAGTATTGTTTGATGGATGTTATGTTTGTTATCGTTGCTTCACTAGCCACCTATCATCCTAGGGATGCCACATGAGTAGGTATTATGGATTGGGATACCAAGATACCTCGATAGTTTACTTAGTATGGAGTATGTATCGTGGATAGAGATACCTAGGCACCCAAACAGTTTAATGAGTATGGAGTACCCCTTTTATGTTTTTGTAGAGTATCATATTATCATTGTTATGTGCTGACTCTTTAATTGTAAGGACAAGTCAGGTATGATTCGTATACCCTCTGTTCAACATATTATATCAAGTTTCATTATATTTTGAGATTGTTTATCGCTCACACTAGATTGTCGTCTAACCCGAGGTTTAGTACTTTGCTTCTTATTATCTTATACACTCTTAAATGATTAGATCGAAGAACAGGTGTGGATCAAATATGGAGTTCTACAGATGGACCAGTAGGAAGTTACATTTACTCATACTTATATTTGAGTTTGTTACTACATATTCCATTAAATGATACTGTGGTTCCTTAACAGTGTTTGACTTACTATTATTAGAGATAATGTATCAGTTGAGTTTATTTATCTATTGCATAAACCCTATTACTGCGTTATATAACTCTATGGATCTTATACTCTAATGATTAGTTCGCATTATTATTACCATCTCAAATGTTTTATATCTATATTGACTACTATATTTTATCTGATGCGATGTGAGATATATGATATGTTATTTGATGTTTCCTTTTTCTTCTTTTCCATTCTCTTCTCTTTTATTTCACTTCTTTACTTCTATTTCTTTCCATTAACAACTGTCTTACATCTCATGTGTAGGGTGGTCGTTACATTTGGTATCAGTGCTTAGGTTACATGATTAACTTGTCTTGATACTGCAATCTAGTAGAGACATGGTAGGAGTTATCACCTTAGACCGGATTTGGAATTTATACACATACGAGGGTGTTTGTATTTGTTATAAATTGTTTTCAAAACTATATAGTAGTATATATAATATATAAGATATATTGCACATATGAGCACTGTTAGTGCTTTTCTTTATGAGAGACGGATCATCCTTAGCATAAAGTAGGAATAATCTAGCATATGAGAAATACCCTATTGATTCCATCTTTATAGTGAGGATTGGGCAGGATCACGATCACTAACCCTGATTGGTAGGATATTTTTGTAAAGATGGTGCGAATCATTCTTCGGCTGCTTAATTTGTTTTGGGTGATTACAGTGCTCAAGTGCAAATGGTTAGAGTAGACTTTGCCAAGCTATATCAAGACAATGAGAGTCTAGGAGGTAGACTATTCCTTGGAACAGAGTCGGCTATTGAAAGGAAAGATTATATGGTTACTTGCAGGAGGATCTTTAATGACTTGGAGTTAGATGATGCCATGTGGTAGAAGTTGACCTCTAGATAACTTCAGGGTTGAACAATGAACTAGTGGAGTGTTTCTATAGCTTTGATTCCCAAGGAATGATTTACTTGGGATTAGTTCAAAGTTGCTTCAAAGAATGAAGAATTTATCATTGGGTTGAGTGTTCATTTTGGGAAACAGTTGATTTTTCATATTGACGAGAGCTTTGAGAAGATAATCGAGAAGGCTTCATGATATGAGAGCTTGTACCTAGTGTAGAAGGGTTATCCTGAACTAGTTGAGTAGGGGCAAACCGTGGGAGCATATACATTGTCATTTTGATTTCATCGAGTGCTCCATCGGCGAAAGAGAAGGGAAGTGGCATTACCGGTTGAGGTATGCTTTCCACTTATGGCATTTCCATCTGTGTTTTATTTGATGCTAAGGTTACACATTCCTTCATATAGTGATTCAATACAGAGGTGGGGAATGAGACCCAAGATAGTGAACCAACCTTTAATTTTGATAGACCTAGTTAGAGGGTTAGCCAGCATATACATGGTTTGTCGAAAATTTGCCTTACTGAGTTATGGATATTTGTTTGTTTGTTTTCTATTTATTTATTTTGGGATTTAGCGGTATTATGGTTTAGGAATGGACTGGCTGAAGGGATTGTTATCCCGCCTTTTAGCAAGGCCGTGACACCAAGGATTTGAATGGAAACCAAAGACAGTCTGCCCCAAAAATCGGTTATACACGGGCCTACCATGGATACTAGAAAATTTGTCTGAGACCGGATTGAGCTACGATTGATATAGCATGACAATCAAGGCTATGAAAACCAACGTTCCAAATTTCAGGTCAATCGGAGTTCATATGCTAAAGATATGGAACGATCAAAATGAAGGAAGTCAATTTCATTTGGATCCACAGTGTTCGTATCCATCATTGGCCAACCTCCTTTGTATCCATCGGAGTCAGCTTCGTTCGTATCCATGAGTAATTGTCACTTTGTATCAGTCTCGTTTATATGCAATTTGTATCGATCCTCCACCAAACAATCGATACGAAGAGCACCAAGAATCAATATGGAATAAGGCAAGTTACATCGATACGAAATCAACATCAGCAATTGATACGAAAGAGGTTCGATTCATTGATATAAAAGATGTTGGATTGCATCGATGCCAAGCAGCTCCAAAGGCATCGATGTGAAAAGAGGCACGTCGGGACGATACGAAGAAGGCCCGACCAAGAGGCGGAAGCGGTCATGCAGCATAAAAGAAGGAACCCCCTATCTTACCTCCATGTCACCATCAATTGATCGATACGAATTAATCGATCAGTTTGCGAATCGAAACGAAGACGCCAGCCAACTAAAAATCTAAACTTGGACCAATCATAACTCGAGATCTATAAGTCCAAATGCCTTTAAATTTTCACTACAACTTGCATACCACCAGAGGAAAATTAGTGATCGATCCCATCATCATTGGACCTTTTTTGGATCGATACTAAATGCACAAGCATTGATCAAGGATCAATCTTGGACCAGCCCGGATCGATCACGTGGGCCTACCCATGAGGGAAAGAGGTATTCCGAGTTCTAGGCTAGATATTTCCAGATTGCACCATAAATAGCACTCCAACACCAATAGAAAAAGGATATTTTGGCTCTACTACACTATTACTCTGCTGGAACTCCAATGTATGTTGAATATTATCACTTGTATTGTTGTGAACAAATTGAGAATCATCAATAAAACAGTGAATATTCAATGTGGATGTAGGCTATAATGTCGAACCACTATAAATCTTGTCTTCGACTACTTTCCTTTTAAATTTTGGGTGTTCTTCACATTTATATTCCCTACATATTGTCTATATGTGATTTGTGGTTGTGAGTTGGTGCTTTCATCTGCAATTCGGTGTTTGTGACCAATTTTAGTGCGAACATTTTGGTGCATTCACTGAGAATTGAATTCAGGAATTCTATGGCTTGGATTTTGAATCTGAAGGCTTAAGGACTTGGATCTGAAAAGCTATGACGAAGCAATCCATAAGGAGACAAAGATCAGAAAGGAGATAGCATGAAGAAAGCCAGGAGGCATCCTCAGGAGCTAAGAATACTTTAGTTTTCATCACCAGAGATGAGATGGAGATGATGATGTATGCTATATAGGAAGAGATGTTGAAAATGCAAGAGGAGATGATGGAGAACCTACTCCAGAAGATTGGACAAGCTAGAGTGTAGAATCAAGAGAACGTAACTGCAGGAAGTGTTGGAAATGGAGATCAAGAGCATGGAACAACCAGGAATAAGAATAGAGCAGGACAATCAGAAGCTGCCCCTGAGCTAGGGGTACTCCACCGGAGCATGTTGATCCAATCTCATGCGGGATACCAGGCGAAACTATGCAACATGGCATTGATAAAGTAGTGGATGCTTATCCTAGAGAGTAGATTCCAAGATTCCCTCATGAATTCGAGGGTTGGTCCGGAGGCAAAAGACAAGTACAGTAACTTGATGACAGTGACATATTGGTAGAGATGGTGAGACGAGCCATGAGAGGAGTATTAGTGAATAGAGATCTGGAAGATATGAACATGAGCCCTTTCACTCCCGTAATTAGGCAGGCCAGGAATCCACCTGAATTCAAGCTACCAAATACTAGAGACGTACGATGGAAGGACAAATCCTTCTGTTCATCGTACGAGGTATATAAGGCATATGGAAGTACGGAGGCATCGGAGGAGGTCATGGATCGGTGATTTCCATTGTATTTGACGGACAAAGCAGCAATGTGGTTCAGACAATTGGAAAGCGATTTCGATTGGAACGTGAACCGAGTTGATTGAAAAATTTATGAGGCAATTCAAAGTTCACATCTCGAGGCCTAAGAACGTGATGAGTTTGGCATCCCTGAAGTAGAAAACCGGGGAGTCTTTGAGGAGTTTTCTAACATGATTCAATGCATTCGCGGCATCGGTGGATCGCCCAGATCCATTATTTGTTTTGATGGCAGCTGTATCTAGCATAGTCGATGGCACAGAATTCAAGAATTCATTGACAAGGGATCCACCTATGGATCTTGGAGATTTCTACAATGAGGCGGAATGATTTTCGTGATAAGAGGATGCAAATGCTGAGAGAGAGAAATGAGAGAGAGTTGATGTTTATGCATTCAGTGGTTTATGGGTAGTCCGAATCATATGGTCAGAAGAACCACAATTAAAACACCCCTTCCATGTAGGAGGTGCTCCACTAGGCTTGGAATTTGGACTAGATCCAACGGGCTTCTCTTTCTTGGACGGGAAAAACTTCCGCTTATGAAATGGGAACTCAATCGCATGCTTGGGTGGCAAATCCAAAACAGGCTCATATACATCAGAGAAATCACAAACAATAGGAATACGAGATATATCATCATCCTCTCGTGAGTCTAGAGCATATAAAGCCACTTCAGAATTATCCACATTACGAAGAATAGGTGATAGCTGAGTAGAAGAATCTGGATGTCAGAGATATAAAATTCTCTTAGAACCAATAATCTTGGCATTGTCGGCGTATTCAATAGATATAAGACAAGGCTATAGATGGTCGTTTCTATCCATCCCTATTCTCTGCATTAGCAGATAGTATTACCCAGTAATACTGTCTGCTAATGCAGAGAATATGGACTGGCTTGTGCGATACGATGCTTCAAAAGCAGAGATCCACCCGGAAACGATTCAAGCAAGGATAAAGGGAAACAGAAAGTAGAGGATAGCTGTGAAGAGCTAAGGCGGACACAAAAGGAACCGAGTTTCACCTCTTATTCGGAGCTGAATGAGACTTTGGAGTAAATATTTCAAGACCCAAGATGGCAGGTTCCCTACTGGAGGCCAATGCGGAGGGATCCGACCAATAATGAAAAGAAATCAGAAAAGTACCGACTATTCCATGAGCTAAACAGCCACAACACCAATGATTGCAGGCACATGATGGATGATATAGAAGGACATATCCAAAACAGTATGCGGTTACTATACGCGAAGAGGGGAGCATCTACGTTGGAACGAGAGCGACTACCATTTACATCAAATGAGGACGGCTTTGGATCGAGGCATTAGCTTGTCATCAACTGATTAGAATAATGATGGATATGTAGAAAATTCCCGCTAACACGGTTAATTCGCGTACATATGTATGGGATCACGAACGATCCTTAGGCATGCTCTGAGACGACTATGAACCGCAATAGTGGAGGTGTTTGCACTTTGATGTTTCCGTTTTGCTTTTGTTTTCTATTTTGTACATCTGGACTTGATTTAGTTGAACGTTTTTGTTATAAGACTCATTTGAATGTATATCTGGTATTTATAATTCAATACCGGAAAAGTCACTTACACATGCACGGGATTGCGAACGGTCCTCAAGCATGGTTTGGGATGGTGATGCTTCATCATAACAAATGATTTAGAGACTCACTCGAATGTGAAATACGACATTAATAATACTAAGTCCCCCTCGGGCATATACAATTCTCCACGAATGGCACCCGACCACCAACAGTCACCATTTGCCAAACAGCACCCGATCACCAAAGGTCACCATTTGCCACGAACGACACCCGACCGCGAATGGCCATCATTCCCACGAACGACACCCGACTGCGAACGGTCATGATTCGCCTCAAATCCCACGAACATCCAGCTTATGAAACAACAAAACACACCTTCCTATCGCGAGGCATGTTTTGGGAGGCAAATGTTATCCCGCCTTTTGGCAAGGCCGTGACACCAATGATTTGACTGGACACCAAAGACAGTCCAGTCCAAAGATCGGTTATACACAGGCCTATCATGGATACTAGCAAATTTGGTCTGAGTCCGGATTGAGCTACGATTGATATGGCAGGACAACCAAAGTTATGAAAACTAGTGTTCCAAATTTTCAGTCAATCGGAGTTGGTATGCACAAGATATGGATCGATCAAAATCGAAGAATTCAATTTTATTTGGATCAGTGGTGTTCGTATCCATCATAGGATAACCTCCTTCATATCCATTGGAGTCAGCTTCGTTCATATTCATATGTAATCATCACTTCGTATTGGTCTCGTTTATACACACTTCATATCGATCCTCCAACGAATGATCGATACAAAAAACACCAAGGATCGATAAGGAATATGGCAAGTTACATCGATACGAAATCCACATCAACAATCGATACGAAAGTGGTTGGATTGCATCAATACAAAAGAGGTTGGATTGCATCAATACGAAGCAACTCCTAAGGCATCGATAGAGAAAGAGTTATGTTAGGACGATACGAAGAAGGCATGGCCAAAGGAGGAAGCGGTCACACGGCATAAAAAATGGATTTGCCCTAACTTATCTCTCCACATCACCATCATTTGATCGATACGAATTGATCGATCTGGTTGTGGATCTATCCAAACTTCACCACAGCTTGCATTCCACCAGAGGAACGTTCGTGATCGATCCCATCATCATTGGCCCATTTTTGGATCAATACGATATACATAAGGATTGATCAGGGATTGATCTTGGACCAGCTCGTAATGATTACGTGGGCTTACCCATGAGGGAGAATAGGTATTCCGAGATCAAGGTCAGATATTTCCAGATTTCACCTATAAATAACACTCCCACACCAACAGGATAAGGATTTTTTGGCTCTACTATGCTATTATTTTGTTGGAACTCCATTGTAAATTGAATATTATCACTTGTACTGTTGTAAACCAGTTGTGAATCTTTAAAGTGAACGTAGGCTACAATGCCAAACCACTATAAATCTTGTCTTCTTACTGCTTTTCTTTTAAATTTTGAGTGTTCTTCACTATAACGACCCTGAATTTGATCGCTTTAAAATATATTATTTAGAGTGATTTTATATATAAAATATAAAAGGTTTTATGATTTAAATAATATTAGATAGGATTTGGAAGTAGAAACAAACATAAAAATAGTAACATTTGCCTAAATCGACAAAAGTGACAAAATGCTGATTTCAGAAAAGTATGTTTCAATGGTTAAATAAATTATCTTAATTAATTTTTGTGTGTTTATATTTTTAAGTAGAATTGTACAAATTTATTTTAAATTTGATTTACATCAATAAATAGTTTAACTAAAACATCAAAATGTGACCGTAAAACATTCTGTCGAAAAACGACGTTTTGTCGATTAAAAGTTGTCGCAACGTCGTCGCAGCGTTATTTTCTTATACAGGAACATATATTAAAATAGTTTAAGTATTAATTAATCAAGTTTACTTTTACTAAATAAGATTGGAAAACTTCTAGAAGTCATTAGTAAATGTAAGTAAGAATTAACAAAAGTAAGAAAAAGTAAACATCAAATCACATCAAATCAAAGCCAACATAATTATGATATTCTTTACTTAATCTTTAAGTGAATAAGACATAAAGTAACGATGTGAAAGGTGATGTTAAGTAGTGAAAAAGTGGAGATTTCTTTAAAGTTGAAGTAAGGTTAGTTTGGTAAATTGGTAAGAGGTTATTTTGGTAAATTACCACTTTCTTTCTTTTTCTATAAATATCCACCTACATCTTCACTTTCATTCACATTTCTTCTTCTTATTTTCTCAAGACTTTTCATCTTCTTCCTCTCCACTTTAATGGCTTTCATGCCATATAAAAAATTAGAAAGAAATAATGTCAAAATATTTATAAAATATTCGAAAGAAATCAATGTCCATTCTCTTCAAATCAAACTCCTCTTTTCTTCATATTTTAACTCTTCTTCCCTCGGCCATAACTTCTTCAAAACAGACTCAAATTGTAATTTTTTTTAAGTCATGTATTTTCCAGTGTTTACAATTTTTGTGTTAACTACTATGTCCCATTATGAAGATAATCATGTCAAAAATCCACTTTTTTCAAGCGCATTTTCTGGCCCAGTTTTTAAGCCAGACAATAGGCTATTTTGTTTTGATCATAAATTGATAATTACAGATCCAAATTAAGAAATTATTTTTTCTAAACCATATAAAATTTTAGTGGCTACTACTTTTATATTGATTACTTTTTATGGTTTTGAGGATTCCTAAACCTGAGACTTAATTCTTTGAAGTGCTTTTTCGGGCTTTATTTTTGTGAATCCAAGAATAGCTCTTCTTCTTTCGATCATACCTTCCTCAAAATTAACCAAAATCAAGTGATTTTTTTTTTAAATTCAAGTGAAAAGAATTTTCAACAACTTTTATGTTAATAAGTTTTTCAAATTTTGAAAGTAAAAGAGTCAAAAACAAGAGAGAATATGACCTATTTTTCAAGTCTAATTTTGAGAATTCAAGTTCAAAGCTCCACCACTTCTTCTTTATACTTTCGGCCAACTTCCATCTCAAGCCTTGGCCACGCACTAGGAAGGAGGAATCTGAGCTTATATTCATTTGGTTCCGAAGCATGGTAGGAAGTAAACGTTAGATCTTGAGTTCCTTGCCTTAAAGTTTGACGGAGTGGAATCCAAAGTAAGTTATTTCTTATTTTATGTTCATTAAAACCATTGCTATATTGAAAGAACTTTAAGTGTTAAGTTGTTTGAAAACCCTTGTTAAATGCTTGTTTACTTTGTTTCCTAGAACAATGGTTTGATTTCCTTGCTTGATATTATGTTTGGATGATTAAGTAAGTAATTTAAAATTTAGACGTTAAATATTGAATGGGGTCGGAAACGACTAGTACATGTGTTTCGCCTGTGAGATCCAAGGAGACTTGGGTGAGGGACGAAACATGTCGAAGGGAAATCCCGGATGCTCCAAAATAAATATCAAACCGTTAAAGTGTTATAAATATTTGATAGAATGAAGCATTGTTTATCATTTATTATTGCGTTTATTTCATTGATTGATTGTTTGACTTTGCACGACCAGTTTATGAGCACTGATTATTATTATTGATTGTTGACTTTGCTCGACCAGTTTATGAGAAATTTATTTTCCATATGGATGGGCTGGGTAGAAAATAATTGTAGGCTAACACCTTGTGATTTATTTCATAATTTGACTATAAGGTGTTTAGCGGTAATATTTGGTTCACTTCAATTTAACGAATTATTTTGAAAATTGGTTTTCAAATGGAATTGTTATGAAAGGTTTTCCCTTTAAAAGAAATAGAAATGTTTGGTAATGAATATTTTGAAATTATATTATATAAAAGTGATTTATATAATGAATGGTTTTATAAAAGTGTTCTATAAAACGGAAAGAATTTCGAGGACTAAACCCGATGGGTTTAAGATGATTTTTGAACAGATTTGGAAAATGAAAATTATTATAGATTTGAAAGTACTTGTGAGTATTAGTGTGAATGATTTATCGCTTCGGGATGTAAAATGATTTGTTATGTTACCAATGATTCGGGTAATCGGTAACTAAAAAGGTGGGCATGTGTTTTTGGTATAGTCCACTCTTAGAATAGAGGGATATACTTATTTATCGATTGCATTAAGGCCGGGACACAGTTGCCTTGTTATCGGGAGAAACCTCCCGATCTGGTTGCATATGGTTTGATATGTTTTATTACAGTATTTGGGATTTCCAAATAAACTTTTCAAAAGTGATTTGATTTAAGATCCCGAAGTAAAATATTATTTGAATATAAAGAATATATATATATATATATATATATTTCAATAGTTTTGAAATAAGAATTCAAGAATAAAGTCCAAAGAGATAATTTTCGTAAAGGTAATTAGATTTGAAAATCTAAATTTAATGATTAGGCCTAAGTGAGTAGTTTTGAGAATTGCATATTTGTTTGTTGCACAGTAGGCTCCATAAGTCCTATTTACGGTAGGAGAACTATGTTAGCTTGATCCTGTATCTAATTGGGTACCCAATTAGATAGGGGTACGTAGGCAGTCACAAGTGGTAGTGATGCAGCCCCTAAAATGATATAACATTTTCATGCTTATTTGTTAATGGTTGTTGTTTATCTTGTGTTATTGTATTTTCCTGCTTACTATTTTAGTCAGTATTTGACATGTTTATTGAGTTAGCAGGAATGGCTATTGCTGTCTCTCTTATTAGAGTTGCGCAGCGTTAGATTTATTTGTATTTGGTTTGTATATAAGCATACCTAGTAGATCAATTTGATTACTCTGATAACTTGTAAAATTGAAATTTTATCCTATACATTTAGTAATGTTGAATAATTATCAAATATGGTGTATTTAGTTAGTAGTTTTCATTAGTAGTCTTAGAACGGACGGATTTTTTGGCAATTTTAACTAGTTCGGAAATCCGGGTCGTCACACGTGGTACCAGTGCTTAGGTTAGGTGCCTAAGTAAAATTCATCTAGGTTTAGGATATCAACCTAGGAACTTTAAAAATGAAACTACCTTAATTTGATAATAAAATGGATAGGATAAGGTATCGTACGTCCGACCATGGCTATGGGTGATATTACTATTTTTAGTGTGCATAACTTTCGTTAATTGTTGTTTTTTCGTTATTTTTTTTTCATCCTTGTAATTTCGAGGACGAAATGCTTTTAAGTAGGGGAGAATGTAACGACCCAGAATTTGACCGCTTTAAAATATATTATTTAGAGTGATTTTAAATACAAAATATAAAAGGTTTTATGATTTAAATAATATTAGATAGGATTTGAAAGTAGAAACAAACATAAAAATAGTAACATTTTCCTATATCGACAAAAGTGACAAAATGCTGATTTCAGAAAAGTATGTTTCAATGATTTAATAAATTATCTTAATTAATTAATGAGTGTTTATATTTTTAAATAGAATTATACAAATTTATTTTTAAATTTGATTTACATAAATAAATAGTTTAACTAAAACGTCAAAATGTGACCGTAAAACATTTTGTCGAAAAACGGCGTTTTGTCGATTAAAAGTTGTCGCAACATCGTCGCACTTTATTTTCTTATACAGGAATACATATTCAAATAGTGTAAGTATTAGTTAATTCACTAATCAAGTTTACTTTTACTAAATAAGATTGGAAAACTTCTAGAAGTCATTAGTAAAAGTAACTAAGAATTAACAAAAGTAAGAAAAAGTAAACATCAAATCACATCAAATCAAAGCCAACATAATTATGATATTCTTTACTTAATCTTTAAGTGAACAAGACATAAAATAAGGATGTAAAAGGTGATGTTATGTATTGAAAAAGTGGAGATTGCTTTAAGTTGAAGTAAGGTTAGTTTGATAATTTGGTAAGAGGTTATTTTGGTAAATAACCACTTTCTTTCCTTTTCTATAAATACCCACCTCCTTCTTCACTTTCATTCACATTTCTTCTTCTTATTTTCTCAAGCCTTTTCATCTTCTTCCTCTTCTCTTTAATGGCTTCCATGTCATATAAAAAATTAGAAAGAAATAATGTCAAAATATTTATAAAATATTCAAAAGAAATCAATGTCCATTCTCTTCAAATCAAACTGCTCTTTTCTTCATATTTTACCTCTTCTTCTATCAGCCATAACTTCTTCAAAACAGACTCAAATTGTAAATTTCTTTTTCTTAAATCATGTATTTTCCCGTGGTTACAATTTTTGTGTTAACTACTTTGTCCCATTATGAAGACAATCATGTCAAAGTTCCACTTTTTTCAAGTGCATTTTCTGGCCCAGTTTTTAAGCCAGAGAATAGGCTATTTTGTTTTGATCGTAACTTGATAATAACAGATCCAAATTAAGCAATTTTTGTTTTAAACCATATAAAATTTCAGTGGCTACAACTTTTATGTTGATTACTTTTTCCGATTTTGAGGTTTGCTATACTTGAAACTTAATTTTTTGAAGTGCATTTTAGGGCTTTATTTTTGTGAATCTAAGAATAGCTCCTTTTATTTCGACTGTATCTTCCTCAAAATTAACCAAAATGTAACGACCCGATTGTTCAACGCCCGAAAGTCAACATCAATACGTCCACTATATCGAATGTCGCACAGTCGAATGCCGAAAAACGAACCATTATGGTTTAAAGAAGAAGAAGATAGAAGAAGAAACAGAAACAATAACAGAATCTCACATTTCGCAACGGGACAAATATAATAGACAAATGAATATCTTTAAAACACAGAACTATATCAGTTATTACATTACGTCACTTTACATTATCAGAGTGTTACAACAAATAGCGGAAAAGAATATAACATATACTAGTAATACGCTTCGCCATCCAGCTTGCTTCTGATCTCTACAACAACTTCTTGACTTCGCTTCCGAATAACTGATAACCTGACTCTAGGCTGCCCGTGTGGAAAATTCTGGGTACCCAGAGTTTAGAAAGGGAACAATAAACTCCAGGTCCTTCGTGGGACTGGTGTGAGAACTTAAAAACAGTTATTTTCACAAAGAAAATAAAAAGAAATCCGCTATGCTTTTGGAAAATGAAACAACCATAAAGCCTCCCACCACACACACAATACAAATGCAGAATTAGAGGATATTTCTCCTTATGATAGTCAAACATGCTTAATACGCAAAATATTTTTAATATTATCATTAGTGCATAGTGCAGAAAACATTTCGAAAGTATAATATTAATCTTAGCCAGCATACAAACATTATTGTACGCCTACTATAGCTACCGTGTTCAATAGCAGGTTACCACCACATTCCATGGTAGGTTATACAACTAAAACCGTACAGGGCGTGTATTGTTTCTTTGGATTTCCAAAACAATGGTCAGACTAAAGAACTTCCTACTGCCACATGTGTACACCTCTGAAGGGACGTCCTGAGAACTTAACCAGCTCTCTGCCAACACAAGGCCGGGTTACCTCTGTAACTAGGTAACTACTACACGAGTATGCCATCCCACGGTCGTTTGCGACCTTTATCCGAGGATCCTCAACCACAAAGCAACAACCACAAAGAGTAATAGATTTGCAGCAACCACATTGGTTAAATATCCGGACTCCATTCCATGATACCACCCTTTTCCAGAAGGAAATGACATACCCTAAAGGACGCGACCCTCATAACCTTGCCGCATCTTTCCTGTTTCGTCCATTTTCGGGGTGTGAGGTCCGACGAAGTCTCGTCCACAAAGCTAACTTTTCACAAAGTCATGCTTTGATCAATAAATGATCAGCAGCACTTCGTATGCCACATTACCAGTTTTGGGAATATATCACTAATAACCATCAACTACATAACCTCTAAGCTCGTATGTCTCAGAGAAGGGTGTTAAGCTAAGAGAATAAATTCTCCGCCACCAACAGAAATGTATTTGATAGAAACCAGCTTTACATCTCAAAGTGTAACGTCAAACACACATCCATACAAGTCCGTTCCTGGATCGAAATGAACTGAAGGCACTTCAAAAGAAGCCCTTGCAAATCCGGATATTCACTAATCACGTCCGGAGTCCCCATCACAAAGCGTGATAAAATCTCAATACCGAAGCAATCCGGTGCAGAGACATTAAACAGGTAATCCTTTCGTTTTCGAAAATACCCAGTCTTCAACACTATCTTCAAATGCAATCTCATTTCGTTTTATCATTATTCGGAATGGATTTTATGACACAAAGTCCTCTCCTGGCTAATCCGAATAATGACAGCTTATTTTTAAAAATAAGTATTCAATCAGATTTCAACAAATCACAACAATTTCCACTATGATCTTTTAAACAAGAGATCCATTATAATCACAAAGGTTCGATGTGGTTTTAGAATATCCATTTGGAATCCGACCCCCGGTCGCATCGAAATTCAAATGCCATTAAAAGGCCAATATTGATAGTCGGTTATTTAACTATCAATCAACATTCACAACAATCATCAAGATTTAAATAATGTTTCCCAATTATTTATTTTCAAAATATCTTTGCAAGATATATTTCACACTTCAACCATTTGAAAACAAATTTCAAATTACTTTCCACATTTCAATACTTTGAAAACAAATTTCAAATCACTTTTCCTTACGCGGAATACAATTTCAAATATTTATTCCCGGTGAAAATCTGTCGAGTTCAAATAATTTAAAATAATTTAAATTACTTAGAGATATTTAAAATAAAACTATTTTGAAACGCCTGCTTAAATATTAGTTATGAAAATATTATACTAATGTCTCATATAAAAATTCAAGTCCAAACTAATTTTTAAATAAAATTAATAGATAGGATATAACTTTTTAAATATTCAATTTCTAAAACCAATATCAATTAAATTTTTAAATCATTACTTTCATAATTAATCAAATAAATCATTACTTTAAAGATTTACAAAATAACTTAAAGAAACTAATTTCTCTAAAATATTCTTTTAAAACCAACCCTAGAACTTTTAATTTATATTTCAAAAGCTATTTTACAAACATACTCGACTTTTCAGGCAAAGTACACCTTCCTTTCAAAATGGATCTTTTTTTTTTCAATTAATAAATCCTTCTAGATTTATTTTAAATTTACATTCCAAATCCATAAATTTCTCTCCATACTTTTAGAAATAAAACAATATTTAGTTTTAAAACAAATTTCCCTTTCTTTTATAAAATTCCCATTGTGAATTTTAAAATTTCAAATATCCACAGATATAAGATTTTCAAATCGATTCCCAAATATTCACTTTCAACTCCAAATCAATCTTCAAATTGATTTCCAAATTTATTTCAAATACCAAATCAAACCCTAAATTGATTTTTCCAAACATTTACTTCAAAACACCAAATTGATTTTCAAAAATTGGTTTTCCAAAATTATTTTTAAACATCAAGTCAATTTTAGATCGATTTCCTAAATATTTATGATTTTACCAAATCAATATCAAATTTATTTTCTAATTTATTTTCAAAACACCAGATCAAATTTCAAATTGATTCTCGAATTTAATCTAAACCCTAATTTTTTTATCTTTTGAAACAAATTCCTTCTTTTAAATTTATTCATTTTTCTAAAATTAATTTACTATAAATTTCCTAGTAAATTTCAAAAATATAATTTTATCTATTTCTGGTATCCTACGATACCAAAAATATATTCCGCTAAATTATAGCCCTCAACGATTTAAATCACAATATAATCACACACAGATTATAAATAAATAAACATACAACATATGAAACAAAATCAAATGTTTGAGGAATCTAGTTGGATCCCTCCAACCTGTTTCCCTGCATCCACAGACGTTAGCGCAACAATTAAATACCCATTCCACTTCAAGGTGAAATATCGCGGTATATGGGATTAAATATAATATCATCCGCTATTATGCGGCGTATAGGGTCTCATCCGCTATATAATGTGGGGAATCAACAACTCCAAATACATATACAATACCAATTCCACTTCGAGGTGGAATATCGTGCTATATGGGTTTAAATATAATATCATCCGCTATTATGTGGCGCATAGGGTCTGAACTAATATAACTGATAGTAAATTAATCATCCAAGCACACAGTCAATAAATTTTAAATCAAACTATTTAAAATTCAAATCAGAAAAATATTTGATTGGGTGAGAAAATCTCACCTTTTTATTTGCAATCCGTTTCCAATCCGTACTTGCTTTCTCCATTTTTAGACCTTGTATAAATATTTATAAAGTTGATTAATATTCAAAATAAATTGAATCACCAATTTCCGTTTAATAAATTTTAATTAACCAAAAATTTAATTTAAATTATTTTTCCTGTTTACCTATATATTAGATTAAAATAGGCATGTATATGTCTACATTTCTGTTTATGTTATATTTTCATCATTGACCACATTATAATTGTATGACAGGATATATACACACTATATAATTTTATATATATATATATATATATATATATATATATATGTTTTATCCATAAAATAGTAAGTTGTCATTTATAAAGTGGTCTTGTTATTTCCACTTGATCAACTAAATCAATTTGTAGCAATTAATTTAAATTAATCACTGCATCAGATTTCTATAGGATTATCTAAATTAATCGGTAAACTTAATACACGAATTTACCTTCTCCTCGCGACAGCCTCTTTATTTGCGAACAACCGCCCCACAGCAAACCTCGCCGACCAGAGTGTCGATCCTCCAAACCCTAGCCCGCTCCTTCACAAGCAGATCCCCAGAACTAATGTTGCGACTCAACTCGAGCCTTTGCCCATCTGCTCATCGCCACTATGCGCACTAGAGACCAAGGACAATGCGACCACAGTGCTTCCTTAACCGCAACCTCGGCCACGAATATCCCGATTGCTCACACGCCTCCGACCCCAGTCGAATGCCTACTCGTCCTACCTGCGCGCCTCCATGCGAATGCGACTCAACTCGGTCGAGATCCCCTTCAACTCGCGATCTTCCTTCTGTTGCTTCCCTCCTTTTTTTGAATCAAAAATTAAAAAATTGAAAAGGGAAAAATCGGTCATGAATTGAACGAGAGAGGTGGAATAACTCGGCCATTACTATTTATTTGAACGATAGAATTCATCTGAGGATCGATTTCGAGTCTCAGGCTTCGGCCATTTATTTTCTTTTTTGTACGTTTACATTCTGAAAAGAATGGAAGGAGACAGTGATTTTAAAACGAAAAAGAACGGCTTTGATTTGAACGAAAGGATAGGATAGGGTTGCGTGTAGGAGAAGACAATAGAAACGTGTACGTTACATTTTGCAAAAAGGTGGCTGCGATTTGATTTTAATCAGTTATATATTTAAATTTAAAGCGTCTCGATTACGCATCCTAAAATCTCGATATCGTATCGAGACGTGCCACTAGACGTTTATAATGTTATACCCCTATTTCGAACAAAATGGAAAAGGTTTCAAGGCCTAACTCGATCGTATGGAGAAGATAGCTTTTCGAATCGAGTTTAAATATTAAATTATCGATTTTAATCCCAACGCGTTTCTCACCCGTACGGACAAACGGTAACTCCAAAAGCTACGAAAATTGAAATCCGATAATAACTAACTATTATGGATTCAATGGGACTGGTTTCGTCGAATTTTGAGACTGTGCCCCAGAAGGCTATTTTTAAATATCGATTTAAACTGTATAATTTCAAAACTGAACAATTCACTTTCAAATTCAATTCTGTAGTTTCTATTATCTTCAGTATTATCAATATGAATTTCCTAAGCCTTTGAATTATTTTTAATTAGCTTAAAATTGAATATACAATATTTACCCAAATTCAATAAATTAAATTCAATAATTAAATTGCCAAATTCATTCTGATATTTGAAATTCAAGTTAAAATAACTTTCAAATATTTAAAATCAATTAAATATTCCATTTCAAATGTTAAAAATTTCCGGTCGTCACATCCTTCCCCCCTTAAAAGAATTTCGTCCCGAAATTTGTGGTTAAGAAAATTAATACTTAACCCATTTGTTATCTTTCCAAAACTAAACAGTTTTATCAACTTTCCTAAAACAAATTTTTTTATTAGAGACCCACTATCATTTCATCTGACTTTCCGAAATTAATCATAGATTCCAAACAACATTGTTTTCTCAATAATTTAAATTTAAATTTAAATTCAAATTTCAAATTTTCAAAACTTTCTCAAAAAATTTCTAACTCCCTAAATTTTTGGAAAATTTCTCCAGCGTCTCCTTTGCGCGGCTAGCTCGGTACGACTACAAAAATGGCACCATGGCCACCAGATTTCAAAAAGAAAACAAAAAGGCCAAGTGGCTAGACAAGAAAATCATTAAATTTCATACTGAAATTTAAATACATACCTTTTTGTCGAGCAATTCAATTTTATCTTCAAAATCCCAATTCCAATTTTTCTTTTTCCTGTAACATACCTATATATTCTACTAGCCATAATATTCAGTTACAACATTCATATATCATTTTGCATATTTTGTTACAAAATTTTCAGTATATACTTCTTATACCATTTTTACTTTACTATTGAAGTTATATATCCATTTTCATTCATTCTTGCAATTTTTAATTTCATTTGAATTCAATTTACACTTTCAATTCTGTTTGGATTCCATTTAACTTCTAAATATTAATTTTTTATCAACTATCTTTCATTCACAACTGACTCATATCACTATTTTAATTTAGTTTCACTTAATAATTCATTACAAGTTCCAATTCATTTTATCTCAAACCATTTCTTTATTTCACCTTATTATCTTTAGTTCACTTCGAACTAATTTTACAACTTCATTTTATTTCACACAATTCAAATTGGTTTTCGATATTCAGATTTCAATTCTAGTTTTATTCCTTTGTTCATTCCTAATTTTATTTTCTCCTTCACCTTATTTAACACAATTCAAATTCAATTTTTTTAACTCTTATGAGTTTTCTCACTTATTTTCATTTAATAAGTTTACTTTCCCAACTTATTTTGTTTTCATATTCACTTTAATTTAACTCAATCCTTTAAGTTAAGTTCATTCTTATCAAAATTCAAATCATATAAGTTATTAACTCATAAACACTTTTGATAAATCTTCCAAAGTTTTAAACAATTTCTCAACAGTTTCAAAATCACCTTTGAAATCAATTATTTCCAAAATCAAACTATTTTTATCAGATTCCAAAGTCTTTCCAACATTTCAAAACCATTTTTGAAATCAATTCAAATTATATTTTGAATTTCCAAAATCAAAAACAGTTTTCCAAACAACATCTTTTTTAAAATAATTTGGAAGCAATTCCTCTCTTGGAAACTCGAAAATGAACATCGATGATGCTGCAGTCATCGCCGAAGTTATTTTACAGTGACCTTAAAGAGTTTAGAGCTTTCATCCCTTCAAAAAACTTTTCCAAAACCTTTGAAAACCATTTTCAAACCAAAAAGGGATTTAAACCTTTCCACCAAAATTTCAAATTTCAAATCCTTAGTTTTTTTTTGTTACGATTTCAGTTTTTGATTTAATAATCAATGATAATAATTTAATATTATCGCTTCCTATCAATCAAGCAACCATATACTATATAATTTATGGAAATCATTTCTTTTTATATACAAAAATAATTTGGGTAAAATTATTTCATTTACCCTATTTTAAAACAATATCGTGGTGAATTGTTCTGTACAAGTGTTTAGAGATTCCTATCGATAGAGTTGTACGGACTATACCGACTAGAATCCATATACCACTCAACAAACCAATCATCATAATATAAAAAAAATTATATTCACTAACAAATACGCGCTCATATCTATTAATACACTCAAACTCAATCTAGAATGCTACTGACTCTATCTCTAATGAGTAACACCCAACAGAGCCAAGGTTTTCGCTTAACCAAATGCTCTGATACCACATTGTAACGACCCAATTTTTCGACGCCCGAAAGTCGACATCAATACATCCACTGTATCGAATGCCGCACAGTCGAATGCTAGAAAACCAAACCGTTAGGGTATAAAGAAGAAGAAGATAGAAGAAGAAACAGAAACAATAACAGAATCTCACATTTCGCAGCAGAAAAAATAAAATAGATAAATGAATATCTTTAAAACACAGAACTACATCAATTATTACATTACATCACATTACATTATCAGAGTGTTACAACAACAAGCAGTGAAAAAGAATATAACATATACTAGTAATACGCTTCGCCATCTAGCTTGCTCCTGATCTCTACAGCAACTTCTTGACTTCGCTTTCGAATAACTGATAACCTGACTCTAGGCTGCCCGTGTGGAAAATTATGGGTACCCAGAGTTTAGAAAGGGAACAATAAAATCTAGGTCAGTCATGGGACTGGTGTGAGATCTAAAAAAAAGTTATTTTCACCAAGAAAATAAAAAGAAATCTGCTATGCTTTTGGAGAATAAAACTACCATTAGGCCTCCTGCCACACACACAATGCAAACGCGGAATTGGAGGAGATTTCTCCTTATGATAGGTCAACATGCTTAATACGCAAAATCTTTTTAATATTATCATTAGTGCATAGTGCAGAAAACATTTCAAAAGTATAATATTAATCTTAGCCAGCATATAACCATTATTGTCTGCATACTATAACTACCATGTTCAATAGCAGGTTACCGCCACATTCCATGGCAGGTTATACAACTAAAACCATATAGCGCGCGTATTGTTTCTTTGGATTTCCAACAAATGGTCAGGCTAAGGAACTTCCTACTGCCACATGGGTACGCCTCTGGAGGGACGTCCCGAGAACTTAACCAGCTCTCTGCCAACACAAGGCCGGGTTACCTCTGTAACTAGGTAGCTACTACATGAGTATGCCATCCCCCGGTCGTTTGCGACCTTTATCCAAGGATCCTCAACCACAAAGCAACAACCACAAAGAGTAATAGATTTGCAGCAACAACATAGGTTAAATATCTGGGCTCCATACCATGATACCACCCTTTTCCAGAAGGAAATGACATACCCTAAAGGGCGCGACCCTCATAACCTTGCCGCAACTTTCTTGTTTCGACCATTTCCGGGGTGTGGGGTCCGACGAAGTCTCGTCCACAAAGCTAACTTTTCACAAAGTCATGCTTTGATCAACAAATGATGAGCAACACTGCGTATGCCACATTACCAGTTTTGGGAATATATCACTAATAACCATCAACTACATAACCTCTGAGCTCGTATGTCTCAGAGAAGGGTGTTAAGCTAAGAGAATAAATTCTCCGCCACCAACATAAATGTATTTGATAGAAACCAGCTTTACATCTCAAAGTGTAACGTCAGACACACATCCATACAAATCCGTTCCAAGATCGAACGGAACCGAAGACACCTCAAAAGAAGCCCTTGCAAATCCGGATATTCCCTATCACGTCCGAAATCCCCGTCACAAAGGGTGATAAAATCTCTATACCGGAGCAACCCGGTGTAGAGACATTCGATAGGTAATCCTTTCGTTTTTGAAAATACCCGATCTTCAACACCATCTTCAAATGCAATCTCATTTCGTCGTATCATTATTCGGAATGGGTTTTATGTCACAAAGTCCTCTCCCGGCTAATCCGAATAATGAGCGCTTATTTTTAAAAATAACTGTTCAAACAGATTTCAACAAATCACAACAATTTCCACTTTGATCTTTTAAACAAGAGATCCATCATAATAACAAAGGTTCTATGTGGTTTTAAAATATCCATTTGGAATCTTACCCTCGGTCACATCGAAATTCAAATGCCCTTAAAAGGCCAACATTGATAGTCGGTTATTTAACTATCAATCAACATTCACAACAATCACCAAGATTTACATAATTTTTCCAAATTACCTATTTTCAAAATATCTTTGCAAGATATATTTCACACTTCAACCATTTGAAAACAAATTTCAAATTACTTTCCACATTTCAATACTTTGAAAACAAACTTCAAATCACTTTTCCTTACGTGGAATACATTTCCAAATATTTATTCCCACTGAAAATCTGCCGAGTTCAAATAATTTAAAATAATTTAAATTACTTATCAAAATATACTTAGAGATATTTAAAATAAAATTATTTTGAAACACTTACTTAAATATTAGTTATGAAAATTTTATACTAATGTCTCATATAAAAATTCAAGTCTAATCTAATTTTAAAATAAAATTAATAGATAGGTTATAACTGTTTAAATATTCAATTTCTAAAACCAATATCAATTAAATCTTTAAATCGTTACTTCCCTAATTAATCAAATAAATCATTACTCTAAAGATTTACAAAATAATTTAAAGAAACTAAATTCTCCAAAATATTCTTTTAAAACCAAACCTAGAACTTTAATTTATATTTCAAAACCCATTTTACAAACATAGTCGGCTTTTCAGGAAAAATACACCTTCCTTTCAAAATGGATCTTTTTTTTAAAAAATAAATCCTACCAAATCCGTAAATTTCTCACCATACTTTTAGAAATAAAACAATATTTATTCTTAAAACAAATTTCTCTTTCTTTTATAAATTTCCCATTGTGAATTTTAAATTTTCAAATATTCAAAAATATATGATTTTCAAACCGATTCCCAAATGTTCACTTTTAACACTAAATCAATTTTCAAATTGATTTCCAAATTTATTTCAAATACCAAATCAAACCCCAAATTGATTTTTCCAAACATTTACTTTAAAACACCAAACCGATTTTCAAAATTTGGTTTTCCAAAATTATTTTTAAACACCAAGTCAATTTTAGACCGATTTCCCAAATATTTATTACTTTTACTAAATCAATATAATTGATTTTCTAATTTATTTTCAAAGCACCAAATCAGATTTCAAAATGATTCTCAAATTTATTTTAAACACTATATTTATTATCTTTTGAAACAAATTCCTTCTTTTAAATTTATTCATTTTTCTAAAATTAATTCACTATAAATTTCCTACTAAATTTCAAAATTCAAATTTTATCTATTCTGTTATCCTACGATACCAAAAATATATTCGGCTAAATTATAGCCCTCAACGATTTAAATCACAATATAATCACACACATATTATAAATAAATAAACACACAACATATAAAACAAAATCAAATGTTTGAGGAATCCATTCGGATCCCTCCAACCTGTTTCGCTGCATCCACAGACGTTAGCACAACAATTAAATACCCATTCCACTTCGAGGTGGAATATCGTGGTGTATGAGTTTAAATATAATATCATCCGCTATTATCGGCACATAGGGTCTCATCCGCTATATAATGCCGAAAATCAACAACTCCAAATACATATATAATACCAATTCCACTTCGAGGTGGAATATCGCGGTATATGGGTTTAAATATAATATCATCCGCTATTATGTGGCGCATAGGGTCTAAACTAATATAACTGATAATAAATTAATCATCCAAGCACACAGTCAATATATTTTAAATCTAACTATTCAAAATTTAAATCATAAAAATATTTGATTGAGTGAGAAAATCTCACCTTTTTATTTGCAATCTGTTTCCAATCCGGACTTGTTTTCTCCATTTTTAGACCTTGTATAAATATTTATAAAGTTGATTAATATTCAAAATAAATCGAATAACCAATTTCCTTTTAATAAATTTTAATTAACCAAAAATTTAATTTAAACTATTTTTCCTGTTTACCTATATATTAGATTAAAATAGGCATGTATATGTGTACATTTCTGTTTATGTTATATTTCATCACTGACCACATTATAATTGTATGACAGGATATATATACACTATATAATTTCTAATATATATATATATATATATATATAAACTGGTCTTGTTATTTCCACTTGATCAACTAAATCAATTTCCAGCAATTAATTTAAAGTAACCATTACATCAGATTTCTATAAGATTATCTAACTTAATCAGTAAACTTAATACACGAATTTAGCTTCTCCTCACGACAGCCTTCTTATTTGCGAACGACTGCCCCACAACAAACCTCGTCGACCATAGTGCCGATCCTCAAAACCCTAGCCCGCTCCTTCACAAGCAGATCCCTAGAACTAATGTCGCGACTCAACTCGAGGCTTTGCGCGTCTGCTCATTGCCACCATGCACACTCGAGACCAAGGACAATGCCAGCACAGTGCTTCCTCAGCCGCAACCTCGGCCGTGAGTATCCCGATTGCTCACACACCTTCGACCCCAGTCGAACGCTTTCTTGTCCTGCCCGCGCTCCCTCATGCGAACGCGAATCAACTCGGTCGAGATCCCCTTCAACTCGCGATCTTCCTTCTTTGCTCCCCCCTATATTTTTGAATCAAAAACTGAAAATTTGAAAAGGGAAAAATCGGTCATGAATTGAACGAGAGAGGTGGAACAACTCGGCCACTATTTATTTGAACGATAGAACTCATCTGACGATCGATTTCAAGTCTCAGGCTTCGACCATTTTTTTTCATTTACCTTCTAAAAAGAATGGAACGAGTTAGTGATTTTAAAACGAATAAGAATGGCTTTGATTTGAACAAAAGGATAGGATAGGGTGGCGTGTAGGAGAAGACAATAGAAACATGTATGTTACATTTTGCAAAAAGGTGGCTGCTGTTTGATTTTAATCAGATATATGTATTTAAATTTAAAGCGTCTCGATTACGCATCCTAAAATCTCGATATCGTATCGAGACGTGCCACTAGACGTTTATAATGTTATACCCCTATTTCGAACGAAATGGAAAAGGTTTCGAGGCCTAACTCGATCGTACGGAGAAGATAGCTTTTTGAATCGAGTTTAAATATTAAATTATCGATTTTAATCCCAACGCGTTTCTCACCCGTACGGACAAACGGTAACTCCAAAAGCTACGAAAATTGAAATCCGATAATAACTAACTATTACGGATTCAATGGGGTTGGTTTCGTCGAATTCCGAGACTGTGCCTCGGAAGGCAATTTTTAAATATCGATTTAAACTATATAATTTCAAAACTAAACAATTCACTGTCGAATTCAACTGTGTAGTTTCTATTATCTTTAGTATTATCAATATGAATTTCCTAAGCCTTTGATTTATTTTTAATTAGCTTAAAATTGAAGATACAATATTTACCCAAATTCAATAAATTAAATCCAATAATTAAATTGCCAAATTCATTCTGGTATTTGAAATTCAAGTTAAAATAACTTTCAAATATTTAAAATCAATTAAATATTCCATTTCAAATGTTAAAAATTTCTGGGTCGTCACACAAAATCAACTGATTTTTTTTTTAAATTCAAGAGAGAAGAATTTGCAACAACTTTTATGTTAACAAGCTTTTCAAATTTTGAGAGTAAAAGAGTCAAAAACAATAGAGAATATGACCTATTTTTCGGGTCTAATTTTGACAATTCAATTTCAAAGCTCCACCACTTCTTCTTTATACTTTCGGCCAACTTCCATCTCAAGCCTTGGCCAAGCACTAGGAAGGAGGAATTTGAGCTTATATTCATTTGGTTCCAAAGCATGGTAGGAAGTAAGCGTTAGATCTTGAGTTCCTTGCCTTAAAGTTTGATGGATTGGAATCCAAAGTATGTTATTTATTATTTTATGTTCATTAAAACCATTGCTATGTTGAAAGAACTTTAAGTGTTAGGTTGTTTGAAAACCCTTGTTAAATGCTTGTTTACTTTGTTTCCTAGAACAATGGTTTGATTTCCTTGCTTGATATTATGTTTGGATGATTAATTAAGTAATTTAAAATTTAGAAGTTAAATATTGAATGGGGTCGGAAACCACTAGTACATGTGTTTCGTCTGTGAGATCCAAGGAGACTTGGGCGAGGGACGAAACACGTCAAGGGAAAGCCCGGATGCTCCAAAATAAATATCAAACCGTTAAAGTGTTATAAATATTTGATATAATGAAGCATTGTTTATCATTTATTATTGCGTTCATTTCATTGATTGATCGTTTGACTTTACTCGACAAGTTTATGAGCACTGATTATTATTATTGATTGTTTACTTTGCTCGACATTTTATGACCAATTTATTATCCATATGCATGGGTTGGATAGAAAATAATTGTAGGCTAACACCTTGTGATTTATTTCACAATTTGACTATAAGGTGTTTAGCAATAATATTTGGTTCACTTTAATTTAATGAATTGTTTTGAAAATTGGTTTCCAAATGGAATTGTAATGAAAAGTTTTCCCTTTAGAAGAAATAGAAATGTTTGGTAATGAATATTTTGAAGTTATATTATATAAAAGTGGTTTATATAATGAATGATTTTATAAAAGTGATCTATAAAACGGAAAGAATTTCGAGGATTAAACCCGATGGTTTTAAGATGATTTTTGAACAGATTTGGGAAATGAAAATTATTATAGATTTGAAAGTACTTGTGAGTATTAGTGTGAATGATTTATCGCTTTAAGATATAAAATGATTTGTTATGTTACCAATGATTCGGGTAACCCGTAACTAAAAGGTGGGCATGTGTTTTTGGTATAGTTCGCTCTTAGAATAGAGGGATATACTTATTTATCGATTGTATTAAGGCTGGGACCCTATTGCCTTGTTATCGGGAGAAACCTCCTGATCTGGTTGCATATGGTTTGATATGTTTTATTACAGTATTTGAGATTTCCAAATAAACTTTTCAAAAGTGATTTGATTTAAGATCCCGAAGTAAAGTATAATTTGAATACAAAGGATATATATATTTCAAAAGTTTTAAAATAAGAATTCGAGAATAAAGTCCAAAGAGTTAATTCCGTAAAGGTAATTAGGTTTGAAAATCTAAATTTAAGGATTAGGCCTAAGTGGGTAGTTTTGAGAATTGCATATTTGTTTGTTGCATTGTAGGCTCCATGAGTCCTATTTATGGTAGGAGAACTACGTTGGCTTGATGCTCTATCTAATTGGGTACCAATTAGATAGGGGTACGTAGGCAGTCACAAGTGGTAGTGATGCAGCCCCTAAAATGATATAACCTTTTCATATTTATTTGTTAATGGTTGTTGTTTATCTCATGTTATTGTATTTTTCCTGCTTACTATTTTATTCAGCATTTGACATGTTTATTGAGTTAGCAGGAATGGTTATTGCTGTCTCTCTTATTAGAGTTGCGCAGCGTTAGATTTATTTAAATTTGGTTGTATATAAGCGTACCTAGTAGATTAATTTGATTACTCTAATAACTTGTAAAATTGAAAATTTATCCTATACATTTAGTAATGTTGAATAATTATTTAATATGGCGTATTTAGTTAGTAGTTTTCATTAGTACTCTTAGAACGGACGGATTTTTTTGGCAATTTTAACTGGTTTGAAAATCCGGGTCGTCACGTTCATATTTATATTCTCTACATATTGTCTATCTGTAATTGTGAGTTGGTGCTTTCATCTGCAATTGAGTGTCTGTGACCAAACTTTGGCGCAAATAGGGATACGTAATGGTTGTGGACCTATTGGTGACTAGTAGAGTTATAGAGGAGTGAAAAGTAGTGATTGGCTACCTATAAATGATGGGTTTGTGGTTAGCTTTCTACATTCGCTTGATATTCCACTTAACGCGTTTCCATCTATTCTTGTAGCTAAATAGTGTGCAGACATATTCGATGAGTGAGCGGATTACCACCATATGGGGATTTAGCTCCGTATCAATCTAGTTAGAGGAGCTAGACCAATAGTTATGCCTTTATGGCATATGATGCCCAGAGAGCATAGGAAGTTAAAGGAGCTAGTATATGACCTATTGATATGATGGTTCATTCGTTGGAGCATTATTGGGTAGGATGCACCTATAGAATTCACACTAGGGCAGATGGCTCTTTGGGGTTGTTTGTTGATTTATTGAGCTGAATGAGATGACGAACAAGTATGTACTCATGTTTATTGATGGCTTGTTTGATCCGATATATAGTATGAAAATGTTCGGTTAATTGCACCTTTCGATGGGTTTTCACAAACTGAGAGTGTCTTAAGTGAGTGCACCGAATATAACATTTCGCAAGATACTTTGATTTTTAATTGGTTGGTTTTACCATATAGGCTAACCAACGTGTTGGCATAACTTGTTGATCTCATGGATCATGTTTTGCCGAATCACTTGAGTGAATTATGCTTTTGCTCATTGACGATATTTTTGTCCACTCATGGATGAAAGAAGAGCATAAGGCATGATGGATGATTGCATTGTAGGTGTTGAGAAGACACTGATTGGTGATGAGATTTTTAAAGTATCACTTCTAAAGGTGGAAAGTGAGATGCTTGGCTAATGTTATTTCAGAGTAGGACATCGCTTTAGATCCTGCTGAGGTTACGATGGTCTATAATTTGAATAGACCCAAGGTAGCAGCATCGCTAACTTATTTGATAAGAGAGGATCGGACTTTTATTTGAAACGTGATGTGTGAACATGCGTTAGTGAGTCTTAGCGAGAGGTTGATAAGTGCATTGATGTTACTCATTTCGAGCGAAAATGATGAGTCGATAGTACATACATACCTATAGCACTACACTAGGTGCAATATTGATGCTATTACCCTATGCCTTGACTAGGCTACACAAAGTTAGTTACAGAGATCGGGATTGAATATTGATAGAAGAATGGCTACGAGACGACGTTTACGTCACTAGAGTATGGATTCCAAGCAGCTATGTACAACCCTGAGTTAATAAAGTCGATAAGTGGCTGAACAGGATGTCAGGTGATTAGTAGGGATCGGCCTTCATGGTTGCTGAATAAAGGGATATATGGTATCCATGCGGTCGGCATTCCATGTAATAGGCATCGAGTCGGCATAACATGAAGGGGTCGGCAAAAGCATGGAGCATATTGTATGGCTTGGATTGGCAAAGGACAAAGCACAATAGAGCTCGGGTCGGCAAAAGCATGGAGCATATTGTAGGGCTTGGATTGGCAAACGACAAAGAATGGTACAGCTCCGGTCAAAAAAAGCATGTAACATATTGTAGGGCTCAGATCGGCAAAGGATGAAGCACAGTACAGCTTGGGTAGGCACTGCATGAGATGGAAGCTCGAGTTGGCATTCCATACGATAGCGCTCGGGCCGACAAAACAATAAGGATGCGGTCGGGTTGGCATTCCACATGGTATCTATAGGATCGACATTCCGTATGGTGGATTGGGTCGACACAACACATAGTAGCTTTTGGGTCGACATACTTGGAGCAATTGGCATTCTCAAGTCTGTACTTTTGGATTGGCATTACTAGTATAGCAAGGTTGGGCTGAGTTGTCCATGTAATTGGCCCAAGTGACCAAGGGGGTGTCCAAGCTTTAAGATGTCAGGCTACCTCCATCTATAAATACAAGGGAAGGGGGCTACTCTAGAGGATCTTTTTAGCAACCAAGGGAATACTATGCCATTTTTCATGCTTAGCTTCTTTTTGTTTTGAACTTATATTCAAGATATTTCATGTGAATTGTATCTAAAATCAAGTAATCGATAAAGCAATAAAGAGAGCATTCAAAGTGGACATAGGCAATCAAGCTGAACCACTATAAATCCTGTTGTTTTTTACTTTTTGTTGTTCAGTCTTGGAATATATCGTGTTATTCCACATTTTCCATTTAACTTCTTTATTTATTTCGCTACTAAAATTTATTCTCGGGTGTTAGTGACCAATTTTGGTGCTAACATTTTGGTGATTTCACTGAGAAACTCGATTCTCATGCTATTAGGATCATCTTTGTTGATACGAGATTGAATGAATTCCCTAAACGAGATCCAGCTTCATTCTTAAAAGTTCACAGATACTATTTAGATCTCTCAAGATCTAAGCAAAGGACTCCAAGATGGTAAGGTGCACCCGATCCACCTCCAACAATGTCGATGCCAGTAAAACTGCTAGTGTCCAACTAGGGGGCCAAGCAACCAGCCCACTAATGCGAATCTGGACCCTACTGCAACGTAGAACCTTGCTGATTCCATTACCAGGGCCGAATTCAATGACCTGATGAGGGAGCTAATGGAAAGCCGGAGACAGCTAAACGAGCAAATCAAAGCAAATGCCAATTTGATGAACCAAATTGCTCAACAGCAGCATCAAAATGCCAAAGGAAGTCCCGCTTCATACTTGAAGTCTAATAGCTCAACTTCATTAGACAGGCGCCAAAGGAGAAGCCTCTATAGAATTGAGACGACACGTGCTAGAGAGACGAAGTAGCATAGGACAGACCACCATGGGCAACAAGTTTGGGTCGGTGCCAAACCCTCCCTACGGGACGGTGCTGATCCCTTAACCACGAGGATGGCTCCTTAACTACACTTGGGGGTCATACTCGCCTTGGAACTCGAAACTTAGGCGTCTGAGTACACTTGAGCGCCAACTAATTACCTCTTTGGAATGATGGCGAAGCGAATCCTTAGAACATGTGTCTGGATAATAATAGGCCAAGAGGGCGTGAGATGCCTCGGGGACACCAACCAGAACATTTGCACTAGATGGAAGCCAAACTGGCACTCCCTATCCAGACTCCAGACTTATCCGCAATGGTTAGGCAGTTGATGAGGGAGAAATATGGCTTGATTAATGACGATTGGGGAGTCTCTAGGAGTCATACTCCATTTACCGATAACACTTTATAAGCTGAATACCTCGAAGGTTTAACAAGCCTACCATGCTTGCTTAAGAAGGGAATACTGATCCCTTATAACACGTTATAAGGTATGAATGGTTGATGGACTCGACTAGAGCAAATGACGGAAACAAATGCAGATGCTTTCCTATAACACTATTTGGGATTGCTAAAATGTAGTTCACAAGGTTACCCCCATGGTCAATCTCAAGATTTGATGAGCTGGCTGTAAGATTCGTGGAGCATTTTTGGATTCATGCTACTTGCCCAAAAGATGTGATGTCACTATCCTGCATAATCCAGGCTCCGGGTGAATCACTGGAAGATTATTTACAAAGGTTTCACGTTGCTGCTAAAGAGGTTAGTAATCCAAATGACCACACCATACTTATGGCTGTGACAAGGGCGGTTGACCTCGAATCCGAATTTGGTGATTGGCTAGCTAGAAAACCACCGGCATTGCTAGAACGTTTCCACACAAAGGCACACCAGTTCATTAGAAAGGAGGAGGATTGCCCAGAAGGAGCACTGTTAGAGGATAAACGAGGAAGCGGTATAAAACAACATTGCAGTAAAACAGTCCGGAGAGAGCTCTAGAAAAGTTTAGATCAACGTCCAAAACAGGCCAGGCTGCATAAAAGGGGCGGAAAGGAAATTCTGATACGAAGAGCGAATCTGGAAAGTAGAAGCCATGAATCCCTACATATTGCAACTATACGCCCTTGAATGCCTCTTTAGAGAACATCTACCTATCCACCTGTAACACTTTCAATATAGGAAGCCATTTCCAAAAGAAGCGACCGAGGAACAGAAGCAAACCGGGAAGTACTATCGGTTTCACAAGTTTTACAGGGCACAAAAATGATGAGTGTAGGCACCTTCATGATGCCATTAAGAAGTTAATTCGCCAGAAAAAGTTGTAGCATTTTGTCAAGGATCCACGGGAAGGCAGACAAGGAATTTCTGATCTCGATTGAGGACAAGCTCTATGCCGGCCCGAGGATCTCGCTCTGGCCGACGAAAGGGTGGTAATAAACATAATAGTTGGTGGACCACATCCCGCGGATAGAAATTAGCAGGAAATGGAGTGTTACATAGCTCGATGAGACATGTGGACTTTGAATGTTGTTCAAACACGGAGGATGGAACTCCAGCAAAGCAGCGACGTATGATGACAAATGATATATCGTTCAAAAGTAGAGATGCCGATAGAGTAGAGAAGACGATAGAGTTAAGGCCCCTACTATTGACCCGATTGTTATCTTTACCACGATCGAACCTGCGCTAATGAGAAGGATATTGAATGATTGTGGAAGTTCTATGAACCTCATCTTTAAGAAAGGTTATGATCAAATGAGAATGGAGGCTAAGGATTTGAACCTATCCAAAGCTCGTATACACGGCTTAAATGGTGTGATTATGGAAGCGATAGTTTCTGATGATTTACCGGTTAAATTAGGTGAAGGTGAACGCAGGAGGGTGCAGATCCTACCATTCATTGTTTTGGATATAGATTCGCCGCATAATGTGTTTCTGGGTCGTTCGGCCCTGGTTGAGTTTAGGGCAGCTCTTGCCCTGTGGTGCTTCACTTTGAAGTTCCCTACAGCTAATGGAGTCATTGTTGTGCATGGCAATCAGGCAACTGGTTGTGCTTGTTATGTGGTTGAGCTGAGAGAAGCCCAACGAAAAGAAAACGGAAAGGGTATAGACAAATCTATCTGCGTCCAAGATACTTAAGATTGAAAAATAGCGCCTAAGCCTTAGCTTGGGCACCACAGTGGATTCTATAGTGATATAGATCTGAGAGACGATGAGGAGGAACCGAAGGAGGCCAAGGCATCGCCGGCTGAACTGATGATTGATATCACAGTCAGCCATGACGATCCATCACGAGTGTTGAAAATCAGATCGCAACTCAACCATTCTATGATGATGGAACATATTGATTTTCTCCGAGAAAATCTTGATGTATTCTCTTGGACAAATTCTGACATGTGTGGGATCTCACCTACCATCAAGAGCCACATGCTGAATATCGACCAAAAGTATGTCCCTATAAAACAAAAGATACAAGGCATGGTTCAAGAGAGATTTGTTGCTCTCTAAGAGGAGGTGGGTAAGCTTAAAGCCAATGGGTTTATTCATGATGCCCACTATCCTAAATGGACATCTAACCATGTACTAGTAAGAAAGGCAAACGGAAAATGGAGAACATGTGTTGATTATTCGGACCTGAACAAGGCATGCCCTAGGGATAGTTTTCCCTGGCCTAGAATCGATCTGCTGGTTGACTCGACCATGGGACATGAATTGTTGTTGTTTTAGGATGCATATTTGGGGTACAATCAAATCCCAATGCACATCCTGGATTAGGAGCACACTAGTTTTGTCACTAATTTTGGATTATACTGTTATGTAGTGATGTTGTTTGGATTAAAAAATGCAGGAGCAACCTATCAGCATTTGGTTAACCGAATATTTAAAGATCAGATCGGTAGGACTATGGAATTCTATATTAATGATACGCTCATGAAGTCATGGCAATCAAATGACCACATTCGAGACTTAGCGGAGATGTTCAAAATCCTCAGATTTTATGGCATGAAAATCAACCCATTGAAAGCTCATTTGGTGTCGCATCAGGAAAGTTTCCGGGCTTCATTGTCAACGCACGAGGAATTGAAGCGAATCCAGAGAAGATTCAAGCCATTCGGCATATAAAAGCACCCAAAACTATCAAGTAAGTACAAAGCCTAAACGGGAAGGTCACTGCTTTGAGTCGGTTTATCTCTAGGGCAACCGATAAGTGCAATCCTTTCTTCAATTTGATAAGGAAAGAGAAGAGGAATTTCGAATGGATGCAAGAGTGTAAAGATTCGTTCTGAGCTTTGGTGAATCATCTAGAGAGACCCCTATTTTGTCGAAGCCCGTAGATCATGAGGAGCTATATATTTACCTAGTTGTATCGCCACATGCCATAAGTGCCGCATTGGTTCGTGAGGAGGATCGGATCCAGAGACTGGTATATTACATCAGTAATCGATTGATAGGGTCGGAAAGAAATTATCAAAAGATTAAGAAGTTGTCATACTGCTTGGTGATGCGTTGCGCAAGCTTCGCTCGTACTTCCAGGCACATACAATCAACATCTACACCGACCAACCTTTGCGACAGGTCGTGCAACGACTCAAGACATCTAGAAGGTTGCTTAAATGGAACATCAAGCTCATCTAGTTCGACATTACCTATCTGCCTCGAAGAGCTATCCAGGGACAAGCATTGGTGGATTTTATACTGGAATTCAATGTGCAGGATGAGCCGAGTAGAAGCGATGTGGTTCATAATGTACGATGGAAACTATTTACCGATGGAGCGTCGAATGATCATGGTTCTAGAGTTGGCGTCGTACTTGTAACACCTGAGAACCAATCGATCTACGATGTTTTGAAGCTTGATTTCCCCGATAGGAATAATGAAGCCGAATATGAGGCATTAATTGCTGGATTAATGCTTGCTAAAGAGCTCGGGATGAAATAGATTGAAATCTTTTGCGACTCACAATTGGTGGTGTACTAAGTTAGAGGGGACTACCAGGCGAAGGGACAACGACTTGCATTGTACCTTAATCGGGTTCAGGAATTGTTGGCAGACCTCAAATACTACGACATTTCGCATGTCCTGTGCGAGCATAATGGGGAAGCCGACTCATTGGAAAGTTTGCAAGCACTAGTGATGCACAAACAGACGGGCTTGGTTACGGTCGAGACCCTACAAACCCCGAATATAAATGCGATGGAAGTTGATCATGTACCTATGATGGAAATCGAAAGGGAATCATGGATGTGCCCATTTAAAGAATACTTGTTGCATGGAACTTTACCAGAGAAAAGGAGTGAAAAGCGGCAAGTCCTATGCAAAGTCTCGTGGTATATTATACAAGATGGAATTATGTATCGAAAGGGATTTTCTATTCCTTTACTTAGGTGCATCGCCCATGAAGAGATATATCATGTCATGAAAGAAGTCCATGATGGAGAATGTGGCGACCGCACTGGAAGGCAGATGCTAGCTAAAAAGATACTCCGTTAAGGGCATTACTGGACAACCATGAATCGGGATGCCACAGATTATGTGAGACAATGTGACAAATGCTATCTATATGTGAAAGTCCCAAGAGCGCCGCCGACAGAAATCATGCAAATGGTTAGTCCATGACCGTTTGCGATATGCAGAATTGATATTGTCGACTCGTTGCCAATTTCCAAAGGTGGTGCGAGATATGCAATTGTCGTGGTTGACTACTTCACCAAGTGGGTAGAAGCAGAGCCATTGGCTGCGATCAAAACCAAAAAAGTCATTAATTTTGTTGTGCGGAACAATTAATGCCGTTTCGGTCTCCCGTAGACTGTTGTAATTGATAATGAAACTCAATTTGTAGTGTTGAGTTTAAGGAATTTTATCGGAAGTATTGTATTGAGAAAAGGTTTACAATGGTCACTCAACCTCGGGTGAATGGACAGGTTGAAGCTGTAAACAAGATAATAATGATCATCGTGAAAAAACGTTTGGAAAAGGCTTGAGGCAAGTTGGTGGAGGAACTTCCTACGACCCTATGGGCATACAGGACCACTCACAAGTCCATGATTGGCCATACTCCATTTTCCTTGGCCTACGAGGCCACAGCAGTTATACCCATGGAACTCGAAGTCCCTTCCATTGGATAACTTACTATAATCCTAGAACAAATCAAGATATCTTATTGGAGTCGTTAGACTTTATTGATGCTAAGCATGAAGCGGCTAATTTGAGAGTGGACACACATTAGCACCGAGTCTCCCAATACTATAATATGAAAGTCCAACAAAGAACCTTTGATGTTGGAGATCTGGTCCTGAAGCGAATCTTACTGGTCCCATTGCACATGAACCCTACATAGGAAGGGGCGTGCTTCATCGAACGGAGGCTTAGAGAAGGAACTTTCAAGAAAGTGACCATTGATGGTGTAACGCTTCCAAAGGATAGAATAGTGAACATCTACGTTGCTACTTTACCTAGTTTATCTTTTTTTCATTTCGGTAATAGTTGCTTTCAGTATTTGCTTTGTGTCGATTCTGTCCCTATGACGAATAAAAGCTTGAAGCTTCTTTTCTATGAAATTACTATTATTTCATATTATCATGATTATGTGATGAAATTAATATTATTTCACAGAGGAAATTAATAACCTCGGCGGTGTATGAATGCACACATAGAACTAAAGTTCGGTTGGTTATACCGACCCCTGATAAAAATGAATAGGGGTTGCTTTGTGAAGTTGGTTGGTTGGCGATCCCTATGAGTGAATAAAAAAAGTAATTTTTGAAATGGAAAAAATCTTTACATCCCCAGAGCATGGATTAGAGTACTTCGAGTCCCCGGAGCGCGGACTAGAGTATAAATGACTTGAAAAAAATTTCTAAGTCCCCGGAGCACGGATTAGAGTATTCTGAGTCCTTGGAGCATGGACTAGAGTATAAATGACTTGAAAAAATCTCTAATTCTCAAGAGGTGGATTAGATTACTCTGAGTCTCCAGTGCACAGATTGGAGTATAAACAACTTGAAAAAATCTCTAAGTCCTTGAAGCGTGGATTGGACTACTCTGAGTCCCTAAAGCGTGGGCTAGTGTATAAACGACTTAGAAAAAATCTCTAAGTCCTCGAAGTGTGGATTAGAGTACTCTGAGTCCCTAGAGCCCAGGTTAGAGTATAAATGATGTGAGAAAAAGTTTCTAAGTCTACAAGAAAAACTAAAAAATGCCAAGTGTCCAAACCGACGGGTGCACAAGAGAACTTTTAACCATCCACTATCCCATAGACTCTAGTCTTAGATCGACGGGATATGCTCAAACTGTTGGCGATAGAATATTAACATTGGTTACTATTCCAGCCTGGTACCGATGGCGACTTCCGATGAAGTATGAAGAAGGGCTTTGAGATAAAGATAATAAGTTATCAGGGAAAACCTGGAAATTCATCACAAACACTTGAAGCAGAAAAGTTACTCCACATAGTAATTTGTTCAACGATCAGCTAAGGAACAAGATTTTTATTAATAGTTCCAAAAATTCAATACAACCCATCCAAAAGTTCGAGGCCCAGGCCCGTAAATGTGCCACTAAAAAGAAAAAGATAGAAGTAAAAATAATCTAACTTTTTTGATTAAGTAAAATATTACGAGACCCCAATTATTTCTTTGTCTTCTTCTCCTTCTTCAGCTTTTCGGGAGTCATTTCGGTCAAATGTATCTTTCGAGACCCTTTGATGCCTTAGGAAGAGTTACTTGATGAAGGAAGAGGAACCGTGATGGGAATAGACCTGCCATGAGGGATGAATTGTAAAGGCCTATTAAGGGATCTTCAACCTCCACCATATCGGGATCACCTTTAATTTCGAGCTTTGACTTCTCCTCTTTCTCAATCTGCTCTTTCAGGCTGGACTTCACGGTATGCTCAAAAGCGCCCATAACTATAACATTATCATTGTCCTCTACGAGTGATGGGATTTTGGGTTCATCCTCATCTAACGTGTAACGTCCCGCCTTTTCGCACACTTTAAAACGACACACATGCCGATTCAAAGCATACGCAAGGGCGGATTGTTATGGGGGTAAATAAGAAAAAAACAAAGAAGAAATAAAACAAAATAGAATCTCACAGCGGAAGGATAAAATATAATAATAAATATACAATTCAAAACAGTTTACAAAATAGTTATTTCACTTATACAATGAACATCAGAGTCACACATACCAATACAACAATGCAGCGGAATATAAAGAGTGTGTGGTGCAATACTATATATAAATAATGCTGAATCTTCGTCTTCGTCCTCCAAGCTAAATCTGCTATCCTGAAATGCTCGGACTGACCCGAGCGAATTTGAAAAGACAAAAACACTCGAGTCAGACTAGAATATCTTATGTGAGTTAAATAAACAGAAATAAATATGAGTACAGTAACTCAAGAGATGCTCGGGATTTACATCTCCTAAGGATCCGTTAAACTATTTATTTATTTAGTATATTGCGTTATTATAATAGTGTCTATTTATAAAATAAACTTACTTTTTAATAGCGTTAAGGGGTTACCCATATAGCCCTTAACACATAATAGTCCCAGTAGTCCGTCCAATATCATAGTCCCTCCTGATCGGGAAGCCACTAGAGGATACCACACGGGCTACGGGAGAAAACCAAACTCGTACAAGGCGCGATAGGGTAGGTGACACGGCACAACTAGGCAATGCCAGGGTAGATATACCAATTACGCTTCCGGGCCGATGGTAACGCGAAGCCGCAGCAACCGCCCACCTCGAAACAACTCCCCAAATCAAAAAAAATAGAAGTGGCCACTGAATCAATCCAAAGTCATAGTATAATATCGAAGAGGAGTGTCCGATCAGAGGAATGACCTCATTAACCCGTCGATCGCTCCTGTTTTAGCCACCTTATGCCAACTCACGGGAGTCGGGTCCACGTATTTACCTTACAGGAATCGTCGCCACCAACCTACTTCATTCTGGAATCTCCACCGCGTACACGGTTAGTCAAAGTGGTTTTCGGTATCGACAGAGAGTATGTCCATATCCGATCCCGGTCTCTTTGCCAACCCATCGTTATTATAACACCGCGGTTATTTAAAACAGTTTATACTTTAAAACCAGAATATAATCCATTTCAAAACCATAATATTACGATATCATTCCAAGACCCAAAACCATATTTTACCACTTATCCCAAATATAATTCCTTTCCAAAAATAAAAAGGCTTTAACTTCATAATATCTGGAAATCGAATATTTTCAAAGCATAATGTTTTTGGAAATCCATAATTTCAAACCATAACTTTTAAAACTCAAATGGTTTGGATATTCAACGGTATATGAATTTCAAAGGCTTAACTTTACTGTCACTTTGTAAAGAAATAAGTTATATGGCTTTATGGAAATATTTCTTTATCTAAAGTTAAAACCATAATTTAGATATCACTCTTAAGTTCCAAAACCATTTCAATTTCCATATATATAAATCCATTGGAGTATTAATATTCAAAAACTAAAATTGGAATATATTCTTTCAACAAATTAAATGTTTTATTATTTAGTTTGAATATTCACATAAATCCTTAAACAACTCCAATTTCTAGTAATAAAACATATGTATTTTTCGATTCCAATTATATTAGAATATTTTTCCAATTCAAATTCATATTAGAATATTCATTTCAATTTATCTTGGGAAAAATCCAATTATAAATATCATATCTTAAATTTCCAAACTTAACATTTAAACATATGATATAAATTTATCCAACTCCATTTTCTAAATTTTCTTCCATTTTACTAAGGGAATTTATACACCTTTTTATTTCAAAATTTCCAACTTTTCATGTACATAAATACGGAAGAAAAATATTTATACAGTATAAAATTTAAGATTATTATAAACCGTATTCCATCCAAACCATAGAAATCACATTAAAATAGTTATATATAGACCGCGGTGCCTGTATATAATTTTCTATCCTATGGTCAAGTGATACGGATATTTATCATTTCAATCCGCAATTTAAAAATAAACTTTGCGGTTTTATCATTTCAAACCACAATCCCGAAAAATGAAATATGCATGATAAATTTGCAATTTAATGATATGCAATAAACATTCATTCATCAACGACATCCATCATCCAATCGCAACCATCAACCAATCTCAATCAATAACCACATATATATATGAACATATACAACAGGTGATAACTGTCAGTTTGTTCAAATTAAATTTATCAACTATTCATCTAACAGTTTATTCAGTAATAATTTACATAACTATTAACTAGCAGTTCTTATGCAAACAATAATTTCTAACAGCCAATTAATATGCAATCAATCAATTTAAATTAACAGCTAAATTCAAAAAATGCAATTCAACAGATATGGATGAAATAACATGCCCAAAAGCTCATAAATAAATTTCTATTCATTTCTAAAATTTATTTAACAAACATAAAAGCTTCTAGTAATTGTGAGTGGGTTAAAACACTCACCTTTTGAATTTAAATCGAATTTAAATTCGATTTAAACCCAAAAATTCGCCCGTCTCAGAATTCGTCCAAACCAGCGTCATCAGATCTGGAATTAAATTACGATCCTAACGCAAAAAAAATCGTGTGAATCCGATGTCGTATGAAAAAGTTATGATGAAAAATCGAATTGCAAACGAAATTAAATTAAAACAAAATTAACTAAACCTCTCACATGAATCACTAAAAGCCACGTCACCAGACTGTTCCAACTTCATGCGCGTGCACAGAGACCTGAACGCGAATGCCCTTCCCACTGGAACGCTCGTGAAACCCATCGGTTACAAGCTCTAAGGAAAATGCACAGTGTTGACCACGCATATCAAACTTTGACCGCCCATGGACACCACCTCCGGCCGCCGTTGGACAAGTCGACCCCACCATCGTGCTCCTCATGCCGAGACGCCTCCATCCCCCTGGGTCCGGTCGTCCAGATCTCCTCCGGCCGCCGTGGCTTTAAAACCCTAGTTGAATTTTCTAGGTAGATCCAACCGTTGATTCTCGACGAAACCTATATAGATGTGATCCCCATCGTCCATACTACAATACCCAGAAATAGAATTTCAATCCGATGAAGTTTGTGACAGCGTGATGAACGGTTTAGGGCTGTTTGAATTTATTCTGGATGAACGACAGCTCCAATTGAAAAACGAATTACACCATGAGATTATGCGTATCGAATACTTCAACATATATATTTTTTTGAGAATTTTATGAGGTGTTTGAATTTTCACTGAATTTTGGATTGAAGCAGATCTGGATTTTGCAACCATTAAGGAGAAAGAGGAGATGAAGAAATATGTACGTACAGACAATGACAATAGAAAGGAGGCTAGGGTTTATCACGGTATACTTATAGTTAGGGTTGGGTTAGAGCGTATAGGCTAGAAGGGTGAACGTACGCAACAAACTATGGCCTAAAAAGCCCGCTATACCTCCGGAACCGAATTTGTTAAAACTATATATCCAAATAGGTGTTTTAAAATATTCTGAACGCGATGGAAAAAGTTTCACGACCAAATTCGATCGTATGAAGAAGTTATGCTAAAAACAAGCTTTCCAAATTGATTTTCAAATTGATTTTAATAAAATTGATTTCAAGGCGTTTATCGTCCGTACGATCAAACGACAAGTCCGATCGATACGAAATTTGAAATCCTATAATAATTCACCGATACGGATCCGATGAAACTTGTTTCGTCGAAATCCGAGTCCGTGACAAAATGGCTATTTTTAATGTTTATTAAATCAATTAAATAAATCATAAAATCCAATTTTATATTTTCAACTTCTAATATTGGCCAAATTTCATTTCTTAGATAATTCAATCAATTCCAATTGATTTAACAAGCTTGGATTATGAATTAAAATTTATAAATATATTAATTTGCAGCGTTAATATCCGCACTTTCTTATTATTTGGAAATTAAAATCTTTATTCTTAAACTCAATTATTAATTCCTATACTCTTATATTCTCGTCTTAAATCCAATTAGATAAATATTTTTGATTTCCATTCCAACTCCTTTGATTTCAAATAAACTTTTTACCATAAGTTATATTCCAAAATATTAATAACTTTATCTCCATTTATTCGCCTTAATTTATTTAAGTCAAATCCTTAATTAAACTCTATTGCAATGTTTTCAAATATCATTCCCTCCTTTCTCTTAACTATTTTTTTTTATTCAAATCTTAATGAATTCAATACTATCAGTTTGATAAATCCATTAAATTCATTCAATAGTTTACAAATTCCAATCTAAATTCAATAACGTAATAATTTACGTTTAATTCCATTTTATATGTATTAAATACCATTTGTTGGATTTAATATTCAAATTATAAATAAAATCTTGCTTTCTAAAGTTGTATCAACCATGGTCCAACTAAATTTGAATTAGCTTTAACTTTAATTTATGGACTTAACTATTGCAACAAATCCAAATAAATAAATAAGGTTTGATTCCTATATTAACTTCTTGTTGTCAATTAACTTTTTATGGTGAATATGAAATTCAATGTAAAATTGACACCTTTATATCCACTTGATTTCACCATTTCATCTTTTTATTATTAAATCCGTTATAGCCGAATGCATGAATTTAACATACATAAATATTTTCAAACTCAACTTAAATCTCACTTAACTTAATAATAAACGTTTAAATTTCCTTAATTGCAAAAATCCAATTACCTTCATTCCTTTACTCTCATAGATAAAATCTTGTTTTAAAACTTTACTATAACCCATAGTCTCATTGTATTAGGAATTTACACTACATGTAAAGTAAATTTTTATCAGTAAAGATCTTACACACTATGTCCCATAAGTTTAGATTTCACAAATTTAGCTACTGCGTTAATTCTAATTTAAGTAGCACAAATGTTCATATACCTTGAAATCATTCTCAATTTCCCAACTCAATTAATTATGCCTTACAATGTGTTTCAAATATAAAGGTATTTTATACTAATAGTTATCATACTCAAAATTATACGCTTATAACTAATTCCTACATTTGCATAATTGTATTAAGTTAGAATGTTTATTGAGGTTTATGCATTTCCAAATTCTGTACTGATTCCACCCAATTATTACTCACAGAACGTTAAATTATTAAATGACCATTTATTATAATTTAATTCCCATAATTGAGTCAAATGCTTATTATTATATATTCTTCATTTTTACCATTCCTTCCCATTTTAAATTCATTAACGAATTTACACATCTCTATCTTTCAATATAAAATAACCAAACTGATTACAAACACTGTTTCTATTAATTTTCATAAATTTGTTCAAAACTATACTTTTGTTTACATAAAATAAATTTTATGTTTCTATTAGACCCTTTTCCTTTTCACTACAGACATTAAATATTACTATCTATACTAATTGCACCTTTATACTAATGAATACCATTCAAGTTAACTAACATTCACAGATTCAACATTTATTTGTTTCTTAAAATTTTGCTTTAGATCAAGTTGTGACAATTTACATTATCCACATCTATTGTCATAAAATTTTATAGTTACACTAAATTGCAACCACTATACCAAATCTCTACCTTTATACTTAACCAAATTAGAAATTATATAAATTTGATTTATTAAATATTATAAATTTAGCGGGTCGTTACACTCTCCCCCACTCAAAACTTTTCGTCCCCGAAAAGGAAAAAGAAGGGAGAAGGAAGAATAAAACAGTACATTTTTATTTCAAATATTAATTTATAAACAATATTTTACTGGATAAATTTCCTTTAATGAAATACACTTGTTTTATAATCATTATACCCTTTGATACTTGAATTATTAAAGTTGGAAAAATATTTTAACAAAATTCTAAGTCCAAAATTTTCGAAAATTTTTGGCAGAGTCTCCTTTGTACGGAGGGACTCTGGAGAAAATATAATATCCAAATATACAAGTATATTACATATATAATCAAAATATTATATCCCAACACGGGAAAATATATAAAATATCGCTTTAAACGTAATCCGAAAACGTACCTATTGTCGGGCAATATACGCTTTATTATTTTGGAACCAACAGCAGTAGCAGTTGCTTCCAACACCTGTATTCACTTATAAAATCTAAAAGGTTAAATATTTATTTTACAGTGAATGTTTAGGTGGATTCAATCATTCATATCCAATCAAATGCAACAACCATATATTTTAGCAAACAGCACACACCACAACAAACAATCATTAAATCAAACAAATAATTAGTTGTTCGGCTCAAATTCTGAAGTTGTACGAATGAAGAATAACTATCAAGTGCATCCGTTGCTCAACAGCCTTAGATGGAACAAAGATAGATTATTTGTTCATCCAACAACTCCACCATTCCTTACCCAACAATCATACATCAAACAATTCAAACCAACACCAAAATAGCTGATTATACATTCATTTCATAATTCAGTGTTTTGATTTTCTTCCCTTTATTTATGGAGGGATTTCTTTATTTCTTACAAGTTTTATTTTCCAATTATCACCAAATTCATTATATTTGTATTTCCATTTTTATTACTTAAGTTTCCTTTTATTACTTAAGTCTATAAAATAAATTCTCATTAATAACAACAAATATTTTGAATATCTTCTCTTGTAAGGTTTCCCTTAAATTCTTAATCTGCTAACATTCATTCCTATAAGTGGAAGTTTTTTATTTATCCATTAACTATTAATTGTAGACATTTCAATTTTTTCCTACTTTCCATTATATTGGAATAGGGGAGATTAAAACATACTTAAGTGAATAATCATACAATAAATTCTTATTTTGAATTTCATGTTATATACTCAGGTTCATATCATCTATTAATAATTCTCAACTTTATTTTCCATAAAATTTCAATTATAACCTAAGTTTATACCATTAAATTCTTATTATAACAGTAGTTTATTGAATACTTCATTTTTCCTAAATTCCTACTTGTAAAACATTCAATTCTAGTTTCTGATTTAACATTTCAACTTTTATATTTGGGTAAGTTATTTATGTTAAAGAAATGCAATTGAACTTATACAAGTTAAATCTCCATTCTTTAATTAAATTTAATGTTTATCCATATTACTCTTTTATCTCATATGTTAAAAATTTCAAATTTCTCTTTATAATATTGCATTAATTCTCTTACTTAAATTAGAGGTTTCAACTTATTAATTACTTATCTTTTTATTCAACTAAAATAATTTAAACAATTAATTAATGGAAATTTAAGAATTAAATACCGGGTTAAATTTCAAATATTTCAAAATAATAGATAAATAAGTTCTTACAACTCAATATCTCTAACTATATTTAGAATAATAAAAGAAAAATTTTAGAAAATTTCAAAATAAATCTGCAGTAGAATTTACTACAGTGGCCTTTCCCCTTTTGAAACTCGAAAATGAAAGTCGATGATGCGGCCGTCATCACCGAATTTATTTTCCAGCGACACAGAGAAAAGTACAAAATTTATTTCTCCAAAATCTTCTTTTGAAACAATTCTTCCAAATTATACTATATTTATATTAGAAATTACTTATAAACCAAATCAATAAATTTCACAAATTCTTTGGAAACAAATTTCAAAAACCCCGGACTTAAGTTCTAAAATCTCCAAATTTGGTTTGTTATAGTTTCACTTAGCTTCGATTATTATAAATATTTTATTTCCTAACACCCAATCTATAGCAACCAAATATATATATCTTTATAAAGTATTTTTATATATAGAAAATATGATAGGCAAAATTATTTCATTCACCTATATTAAAAACTAATATTATGTCGGCCTGTCCTATTAAGTGTTTAGAAATCCCTATTGATGGCATAGCGTCCCATGCATCAACCAGAATTTATAAATACAAAGCGGAACAGATTAACACAATATCAAAATTTTTATTAATACTAACAAGTACGCTCTCTCATATATACACTCAGCGACTCCCATAGGATATTTCTACCCTATTAACAAAGAGTCAAACCCCACAAAGCCAAGGTTTATCGCTAAACCAAAGCTCTGATACCAACTGTAACGTCCCGCCTTTTCGCACACTTTAAAACGACACACATGCCGATTCAAAGCATACGCAAGGGCGGATTGTTATGGGGGTAAATAAGAAAAAAACAAAGAAGAAATAAAACAAAATAGAATCTCACAGCGGAAGGATAAAATATAATAATAAATATACAATTCAAAACAGTTTACAAAATAGTTATTTCACTTATACAATGAACATCAGAGTCACACATACCAATACAACAATGCAGCGGAATATAAAGAGTGTGTGGTGCAATACTATATATAAATAATGCTGAATCTTCGTCTTCGTCCTCCAAGCTAAATCTGCTATCCTGAAATGCTCGGACTGACCCGAGCGAATTTGAAAAGACAAAAACACTCGAGTCAGACTAGAATATCTTATGTGAGTTAAATAAACAGAAATAAATATGAGTACAGTAACTCAAGAGATGCTCGGGATTTACATCTCCTAAGGATCCGTTAAACTATTTATTTATTTAGTATATTGCGTTATTATAATAGTGTCTATTTATAAAATAAACTTACTTTTTAATAGCGTTAAGGGGTTACCCATATAGCCCTTAACACATAATAGTCCCAGTAGTCCGTCCAATATCATAGTCCCTCCTGATCGGGAAGCCACTAGAGGATACCACACGGGCTACGGGAGAAAACCAAACTCGTACAAGGCGCGATAGGGTAGGTGACACGGCACAACTAGGCAATGCCAGGGTAGATATACCAATTACGCTTCCGGGCCGATGGTAACGCGAAGCCGCAGCAACCGCCCACCTCGAAACAACTCCCCAAATCAAAAAAAATAGAAGTGGCCACTGAATCAATCCAAAGTCATAGTATAATATCGAAGAGGAGTGTCCGATCAGAGGAATGACCTCATTAACCCGTCGATCGCTCCTGTTTTAGCCACCTTATGCCAACTCACGGGAGTCGGGTCCACGTATTTACCTTACAGGAATCGTCGCCACCAACCTACTTCATTCTGGAATCTCCACCGCGTACACGGTTAGTCAAAGTGGTTTTCGGTATCGACAGAGAGTATGTCCATATCCGATCCCGGTCTCTTTGCCAACCCATCGTTATTATAACACCGCGGTTATTTAAAACAGTTTATACTTTAAAACCAGAATATAATCCATTTCAAAACCATAATATTACGATATCATTCCAAGACCCAAAACCATATTTTACCACTTATCCCAAATATAATTCCTTTCCAAAAATAAAAAGGCTTTAACTTCATAATATCTGGAAATCGAATATTTTCAAAGCATAATGTTTTTGGAAATCCATAATTTCAAACCATAACTTTTAAAACTCAAATGGTTTGGATATTCAACGGTATATGAATTTCAAAGGCTTAACTTTACTGTCACTTTGTAAAGAAATAAGTTATATGGCTTTATGGAAATATTTCTTTATCTAAAGTTAAAACCATAATTTAGATATCACTCTTAAGTTCCAAAACCATTTCAATTTCCATATATATAAATCCATTGGAGTATTAATATTCAAAAACTAAAATTGGAATATATTCTTTCAACAAATTAAATGTTTTATTATTTAGTTTGAATATTCACATAAATCCTTAAACAACTCCAATTTCTAGTAATAAAACATATGTATTTTTCGATTCCAATTATATTAGAATATTTTTCCAATTCAAATTCATATTAGAATATTCATTTCAATTTATCTTGGGAAAAATCCAATTATAAATATCATATCTTAAATTTCCAAACTTAACATTTAAACATATGATATAAATTTATCCAACTCCATTTTCTAAATTTTCTTCCATTTTACTAAGGGAATTTATACACCTTTTTATTTCAAAATTTCCAACTTTTCATGTACATAAATACGGAAGAAAAATATTTATACAGTATAAAATTTAAGATTATTATAAACCGTATTCCATCCAAACCATAGAAATCACATTAAAATAGTTATATATAGACCGCGGTGCCTGTATATAATTTTCTATCCTATGGTCAAGTGATACGGATATTTATCATTTCAATCCGCAATTTAAAAATAAACTTTGCGGTTTTATCATTTCAAACCACAATCCCGAAAAATGAAATATGCATGATAAATTTGCAATTTAATGATATGCAATAAACATTCATTCATCAACGACATCCATCATCCAATCGCAACCATCAACCAATCTCAATCAATAACCACATATATATATGAACATATACAACAGGTGATAACTGTCAGTTTGTTCAAATTAAATTTATCAACTATTCATCTAACAGTTTATTCAGTAATAATTTACATAACTATTAACTAGCAGTTCTTATGCAAACAATAATTTCTAACAGCCAATTAATATGCAATCAATCAATTTAAATTAACAGCTAAATTCAAAAAATGCAATTCAACAGATATGGATGAAATAACATGCCCAAAAGCTCATAAATAAATTTCTATTCATTTCTAAAATTTATTTAACAAACATAAAAGCTTCTAGTAATTGTGAGTGGGTTAAAACACTCACCTTTTGAATTTAAATCGAATTTAAATTCGATTTAAACCCAAAAATTCGCCCGTCTCAGAATTCGTCCAAACCAGCGTCATCAGATCTGGAATTAAATTACGATCCTAACGCAAAAAAAATCGTGTGAATCCGATGTCGTATGAAAAAGTTATGATGAAAAATCGAATTGCAAACGAAATTAAATTAAAACAAAATTAACTAAACCTCTCACATGAATCACTAAAAGCCACGTCACCAGACTGTTCCAACTTCATGCGCGTGCACAGAGACCTGAACGCGAATGCCCTTCCCACTGGAACGCTCGTGAAACCCATCGGTTACAAGCTCTAAGGAAAATGCACAGTGTTGACCACGCATATCAAACTTTGACCGCCCATGGACACCACCTCCGGCCGCCGTTGGACAAGTCGACCCCACCATCGTGCTCCTCATGCCGAGACGCCTCCATCCCCCTGGGTCCGGTCGTCCAGATCTCCTCCGGCCGCCGTGGCTTTAAAACCCTAGTTGAATTTTCTAGGTAGATCCAACCGTTGATTCTCGACGAAACCTATATAGATGTGATCCCCATCGTCCATACTACAATACCCAGAAATAGAATTTCAATCCGATGAAGTTTGTGACAGCGTGATGAACGGTTTAGGGCTGTTTGAATTTATTCTGGATGAACGACAGCTCCAATTGAAAAACGAATTACACCATGAGATTATGCGTATCGAATACTTCAACATATATATTTTTTTGAGAATTTTATGAGGTGTTTGAATTTTCACTGAATTTTGGATTGAAGCAGATCTGGATTTTGCAACCATTAAGGAGAAAGAGGAGATGAAGAAATATGTACGTACAGACAATGACAATAGAAAGGAGGCTAGGGTTTATCACGGTATACTTATAGTTAGGGTTGGGTTAGAGCGTATAGGCTAGAAGGGTGAACGTACGCAACAAACTATGGCCTAAAAAGCCCGCTATACCTCCGGAACCGAATTTGTTAAAACTATATATCCAAATAGGTGTTTTAAAATATTCTGAACGCGATGGAAAAAGTTTCACGACCAAATTCGATCGTATGAAGAAGTTATGCTAAAAACAAGCTTTCCAAATTGATTTTCAAATTGATTTTAATAAAATTGATTTCAAGGCGTTTATCGTCCGTACGATCAAACGACAAGTCCGATCGATACGAAATTTGAAATCCTATAATAATTCACCGATACGGATCCGATGAAACTTGTTTCGTCGAAATCCGAGTCCGTGACAAAATGGCTATTTTTAATGTTTATTAAATCAATTAAATAAATCATAAAATCCAATTTTATATTTTCAACTTCTAATATTGGCCAAATTTCATTTCTTAGATAATTCAATCAATTCCAATTGATTTAACAAGCTTGGATTATGAATTAAAATTTATAAATATATTAATTTGCAGCGTTAATATCCGCACTTTCTTATTATTTGGAAATTAAAATCTTTATTCTTAAACTCAATTATTAATTCCTATACTCTTATATTCTCGTCTTAAATCCAATTAGATAAATATTTTTGATTTCCATTCCAACTCCTTTGATTTCAAATAAACTTTTTACCATAAGTTATATTCCAAAATATTAATAACTTTATCTCCATTTATTCGCCTTAATTTATTTAAGTCAAATCCTTAATTAAACTCTATTGCAATGTTTTCAAATATCATTCCCTCCTTTCTCTTAACTATTTTTTTTTATTCAAATCTTAATGAATTCAATACTATCAGTTTGATAAATCCATTAAATTCATTCAATAGTTTACAAATTCCAATCTAAATTCAATAACGTAATAATTTACGTTTAATTCCATTTTATATGTATTAAATACCATTTGTTGGATTTAATATTCAAATTATAAATAAAATCTTGCTTTCTAAAGTTGTATCAACCATGGTCCAACTAAATTTGAATTAGCTTTAACTTTAATTTATGGACTTAACTATTGCAACAAATCCAAATAAATAAATAAGGTTTGATTCCTATATTAACTTCTTGTTGTCAATTAACTTTTTATGGTGAATATGAAATTCAATGTAAAATTGACACCTTTATATCCACTTGATTTCACCATTTCATCTTTTTATTATTAAATCCGTTATAGCCGAATGCATGAATTTAACATACATAAATATTTTCAAACTCAACTTAAATCTCACTTAACTTAATAATAAACGTTTAAATTTCCTTAATTGCAAAAATCCAATTACCTTCATTCCTTTACTCTCATAGATAAAATCTTGTTTTAAAACTTTACTATAACCCATAGTCTCATTGTATTAGGAATTTACACTACATGTAAAGTAAATTTTTATCAGTAAAGATCTTACACACTATGTCCCATAAGTTTAGATTTCACAAATTTAGCTACTGCGTTAATTCTAATTTAAGTAGCACAAATGTTCATATACCTTGAAATCATTCTCAATTTCCCAACTCAATTAATTATGCCTTACAATGTGTTTCAAATATAAAGGTATTTTATACTAATAGTTATCATACTCAAAATTATACGCTTATAACTAATTCCTACATTTGCATAATTGTATTAAGTTAGAATGTTTATTGAGGTTTATGCATTTCCAAATTCTGTACTGATTCCACCCAATTATTACTCACAGAACGTTAAATTATTAAATGACCATTTATTATAATTTAATTCCCATAATTGAGTCAAATGCTTATTATTATATATTCTTCATTTTTACCATTCCTTCCCATTTTAAATTCATTAACGAATTTACACATCTCTATCTTTCAATATAAAATAACCAAACTGATTACAAACACTGTTTCTATTAATTTTCATAAATTTGTTCAAAACTATACTTTTGTTTACATAAAATAAATTTTATGTTTCTATTAGACCCTTTTCCTTTTCACTACAGACATTAAATATTACTATCTATACTAATTGCACCTTTATACTAATGAATACCATTCAAGTTAACTAACATTCACAGATTCAACATTTATTTGTTTCTTAAAATTTTGCTTTAGATCAAGTTGTGACAATTTACATTATCCACATCTATTGTCATAAAATTTTATAGTTACACTAAATTGCAACCACTATACCAAATCTCTACCTTTATACTTAACCAAATTAGAAATTATATAAATTTGATTTATTAAATATTATAAATTTAGCGGGTCGTTACACAACGCCCCACTAGCTTGAGCATCGAGCCCAAGAATATCTGCAACGGTTGGAGCCTCAACATCTTTTACCGCTTGCTCCTTGATGACTTCGCTCGTTGGAGTTGACTCGGGATCCGAATGACCAACAAGGTTTAGTGGAAAGAAAATATTAGATTATGACCATCATTTGCCGAGAATGACAACTTTTTAGATTAGAATGAGCTTAGGATAGTACCAGCATCTGGTTAGCTTTTGGTGGTCATAGGAGTGCTCACTTCAATGATTGAGGATAGCGAGTGCATGCCAAGCCCAGACTTCTTCGAGTTGTAACCGATGTGTTGCTCAAGAGGTTGGGAAGATGAAGTCCCAACAGATTGAACGGGAGAAGAACCCAGGGGCTCAATGCTGGATGATCCAACGATATCTCCTTTTTCATTAAGCGGTGTAGGAGCTCTACCAAACTTAAGCTTTGAAGCAGCCAAGTCGGATGGCTTGTTTCCTCAAAGCACTTCCTACGTGAGTGCTCCTTCATCAAGTTCTGCCACATCCAGCTCCACTTTCTCGATCTTGATGAGAGTGTCCCAAGATTTAGCAAACGACTCAAGATAGCCTTCGCCCAAGAAAGTTAAATCACGATGGAGGAGAACACTTGAGTTATATTCAACAATGAGTGGATCAAATAAGCACTTAATGTCCTCCCTAATCGCATCCTCAATTCGAGAATCAGATTTTGAAAGTACTACTTTCTACCCTCTTCATAAGCAGCCTCTTTCAATGCTTCGATTAGGGAGAGTTGCTCGTCGAGCTTTATTTTCAAGTTTCTCATCTCGATGATCTCCTCAAAATACTTTTATGACTCTTTTTGTGCTTCGACTTTCTCTTCCCTCTCCTTGGATAGCATTTTTTCCTACTCCTCCATGTGGCATGCTAAAATATCTTTCTCCTTTTGTATGGAGTCCTTCTGAGGAGCTAGGGTGCCGTAGTGTCGAAGCGCATCATTTAGTTCCTTTTCATGGGAAGCATCTAAGCAAAACTGCTTCAACCGTCTCTCTCGCATTCTTCTTCGCTTCGTCGAGTTGGGTTTTGAATGTGAACAATTCAGTATCCTAGAACTTGATAATATCTTTGTTATGGATGTCCTCCATCTTGAGGCAGTCTATCTTATGTTAACGTTTGATAGAAACCTCAGAGACTTTTTCGAATAAATGAATGAATGCTTCATGTTGTATGTACACATCGTTCACATAGTCTAATGAGTCCTTTTTTGCCGTTCCAGGGATATATTGTATAGCCGGGAGGAATTTGAGCCTATCGAAGAAAACCTTTGGAAAGGTAGTCTTAAGCTCGGCTAGTTTCTCTGTCGCAGTTGAGTCTTGAGCAGGAACTGGGGGATTCTATTCCGATGAAATCAGCTTTTGTTTGCGGTACACACGACACTGCCTAGTGCTTGAGGAGCCAGAATGCTGATTGTGGGGATCGTCAGATTGAGAGCCTCGTTATATGGGCTTATCTCCACCGCATGCAGGAAGATTAGTGGGACCGCTTTGACGCGAAATGTGGCCTTGAGTTTTCCTTCTGGAGGATGAGGATGGTTCTTAAGAATGATATTCTCTCTCCCATCCTTTATCTCTCTCTTGGCGTCACTCGGACTCGGAATCCCGACTTAAATAATGGAAGAAAGAAGCACTATAAAAGCAATCGAAACCGTGTAAGTAAGACATTGCATCTATAGAAGAATCAAGCAAGGAGATATTAGTAGTTATTATGTCAAAGGTAAAGTGCAAGTCAATTGTGGGGTATAAGTGCTTTTGTGTGTCCTAGTGCATCCCCCCGATGGAACAGCGACTTTTGCTTTACTTATAGGAGTTCTTTCTCCTTGAATGGGAGGCTATCTACCTTTACCGCCTTTTTTTCAGGAGAGTTAAGCCATTCGACGCCGAGGGTGGTGATTTCATATTTTAATATACAGTTTGGGATAGAGATGTCAAAAAGCCCCTTCAACGGGCTCTCCATTTGTTGAGAAGATGAAACTTTTTCAATTGGAGTTATGATGAATTTGGGGTCTCCCAAATCTCTTTTTTCTTGATTCTATGTGCCAAACTTTTTCTCTTCTTAAAGGAAGACTGCAATTGGCTTGTATGTGGCGCATCGGCTGCTGGCACTTGTCCAAGGCCTGCATCTTCATTTTTTAGCCCTACGTCTTTAGTCTTCTTTATCCCCCTTCTTTGGTGCCTTCTTGGATTCCCTCAAAGGGGGCACCATGGGATCGTCACGTTCTCTCCTCCTCTCGGTGTTAACCTTTGGGATCGCTCTATTCCTTGGAAGATCGATTCTGTGGCCATCCTCTAAGAGCCTGAATATTGAAGCAGTTCGTCGGTTATGACGAGTTTGATCTATTTATCCTCCATAGAGGTAGCATGGATAGCCTCAATTACTCTAGAATATCTAACACCTTCGGGCCGAGAATGGGCACCTAAAAGAGTTGAAAGAATTTGTGTGATTGAGAAGAAAGATGTGGTTTGAGTCTTTGAATCAAGGGCAGAGATGAGGATGGTACCTACGTCCTTCTAGCCACTTTCTTGTGAAGCCAAAAGGACATGTCACGTAGAACCGTTCTTCCTTAAACAAGGAAAGCTTATTCCATGCACCTGTTAGGACTTGACATCTAGGCAATGGCTCAAGAAAGATGCACAAGGGCCTATCGGCTCGTCTTTTGAAGCTATAAGTATACCGGATCTCCTTGGGAGTTGGCAGATAGAATAGAACACTCATGAAAAGTAGGAAAGCGCCATGGATAAAGGTGTAGCTGTTGGGGTGCACTTGCATGGAAGCAATTCCCATATACTTCAGCACTTCGCGAATAAAAGAGTTGAAAGGTGGCACACACCCGGCCTAGCACACGAACTTATTACATGTGGTGTACCCAACTAGGGGCAAATGAGGCCTATCTTGCCTTGACGGAAACAAGACATCTTGGAAAGGAATTTTGTAAATAGAGCATAATCGATGAAGAGCTTTTTTTCCAATTTTTGAAGCTTCTAAATCGACCGGATTATCTATGACAATGGAATCATCCACAGCGTTGGGAGCCAGGTCAACCTCAACAAGTAGAGTGAGGATATTGGAAAAAAGGTCTGACTGCAGGACTAATGTCTCTACTACTCTCATTGCTGGCTTGGTTCGGCTTATTGGACAAAGTAGTAAAGCTCGACTTCTAATCTGATCTAGAAGACATCGTGAGAGAACGCTTTGTATAACTTAATATCTATGCTAGCTATACTCAATAGACAATCAATAATTAGAAATGATAATCCATATCTCTGTGCTGTGTGTAAACAAGTGCAATAGAAGTTAAATGAATATAAATAGTTTAAGATCGAAAGAACAAAAGTAAAACATATGACCTCATAGATATTTTCTGAAGAGACCTTCATCGCCGACCCTCTCGGACAACGTGAAAGGTGGTCAGTGAAGAAAGATTTAGAATCGAATGTTGACGTTCCAAATTATGAAGTCCATTGTCCAAGTTGTCGGGCTAGTTTTATACTTAAGTCATTTTGAGTGGATTGGTAATTTGTTAATGCAAAGTTAAGTCCGTTGATTCAGATATGCTAAGTTGCATTATTGTTCTCACTTTATGCTCGGGCAAGGAAATGTATACTCATAATTTTTAGATAACTCAAGTTAGAACAGTTTTAGCTGTCAATGTTGATCCCAGCCATCTATGCCTACCATTGCACTTTATCCAATAGCTGATCCCTCCTCTCTATGTACAATCCCGATCCTTTTCGCACACTCGTACGCCAAGCCCTCCCTTCCTGAACTACATTGATCCCTCCTCTCCTGAACTATACCGAGCCATCCTCTCCTGGACTATATTGATCCCTCCTCTCCGAAACTATACCGACCCCTCCCCTCCAGAACCATATCGATCCCTATATCTGACATAGAATGCAAAGCTGCTCTTCCTTCTAACTTTTATGTTTAATAAAAATACTGGCCCTTTGTTTAAACGACTTACACTGACCCTTTTCTTCTATCCTAACCTATACCAAACCCTATTACTATCCTCGTCTTCCTCGTTGAGCTCTCTCCAGTCAACTTCGCCTCATCCAAACCCACCCTCTCCTCCTTCATCTCCCATCTTTTTCTCCAAATCCTTCTTCCTCTCTGTCTCTTGTCAACCTCTTAATGATACCCATCTACCTATGTAACTAAACGACACACAAATCCTCAAGGATTGCAATCAAACAACACAAATTAATGGAAGGTTTATAACTACGAGCGTTTGGATTAGATGGCCATTGTTGGAATTCTCGAATTGAGAGGTCGGGGTGAATGACTACGAGAGATTACTCGAATTCGTGCTAGGATTGGAAATAAAAAGCAAGATTTAGGCTTGTAAGGAGGAGAGTCTGTGTGATGTCAAAGGATTCGGTAAAGAAAACCTGAAAGAAAGGAAAGCTTGGATGATGGACGTAAAAAAAGGAAAAGAATGGGATGTCGAGTTCTATACGTGAGAATGTTTGGGAATTTGATCTGGTCTCTTTCGAGGGACCTGGTCACATTGGTTGAAGGGGTCGACAACGTGTATGCTGACCCTAACCAATATGAATCCATCGAGGGGTCGGCATAACAAATTCCGACCCCTCTTTAAAAATAATAAAAATAAAAATAAAATCAAAAAATAATAACATAATTATAAATAGATAAATAATATGTAATAATAAATAACAAAATAAAATAAATTAGTAGAATGATGATGTATGTTTAAACAACAAAAGGGAAAGAGGGATACGCTTGAGTGGAAGATGATGATGAGAATGAAAAGGTTTGTATGAATCCAACCTTCAAAAGGTTAAACCAGAAAAGCCCAAGGGCTTCGTACGACTAGACTTGCACGTTCAAATAAGATGAAACTTTATCGAAGGTTGTCGAAGAACAGCGATCAACTAATGACTTGAACGAATTTGCCTCTAGGAACCTGAATTTTTCACTAATTCAAAGCACATCATTTTATTCACAAGACGCACTTTAGGGGAAAATTTTACCCAATGCCTTGGCCCGGCTACACAAAGGTAGTTTTAGAGATCAGGATTAACTACTGATGGAAGAATTGCTAAGAGATGATGTTTACATCACCAGAGTATGGATTCCAAGAAGCTATGTCTTGCACTGAGTTAAGAAAGTCGACAAGAGGACGAACAGGATGTCAAGTGACTGGTAAGGGTCAGCCTTCATGTTGATGAATAGAGAGGTAGATGGTATCCATGGGGACGGCATTCCATGTAATAGGGATCGGGTCGGCATAGCATGAAGGGGTCGGTAAAAGCATGGAGCTTATTGTAGGGCTAGGATCGACAAAGGACTAAGCATAGTACAACTCGGGTTGGCAAAAGCATGGAGCATATTGTAGGGCTTGGATTGGTAAAGGATGAAGCGTAGGCAAAAGCATGGAGCATATTGTAGGGCCTGGATCGGCAAAGGATGAAGCACAGTACAGCTCGGGTCGACATTGCATGAGATGGAGCTTCGGGTCGGCATTCCATACGATAGCGCTTGGGCCAACATAACAATAAGGATGTGGTTGGGTTGGCATTCCATATGGTATCGACAGGATCGGCATTCCGTATGGTGAATTGGGTCGGCACAACACATAGTAGCTTTGTAGTCTGCATACTTAGAGTGATCGGCATTATGGGATCTGCATTCTCAGTTTGGCACTTTTGGGTTGGCTTTACAAGCATAGCGGGATTGGGCTGAGTTGTCCATGTAATGGGCCCAAGTGACCAAGAGGGAGTCCAAGCATTGAGATGTCAGGCTACTTCTATCTATAAATACAGAGGCAAGAGGCTAGTCTAGAGGGTCTTTTTGGCAACGAGGGGAATACTCTGTCATTTTTCATACTCAGTTTCCTTTTGTTTTGAACTTGTGTTCAAGCTATTTCTTGTGAATTGCATCTATAATCAAGTAACCAATAAAGCAATAAAGAGAGCATTCAGAGTGGATGTAGGCAATCACATTAAACCACTATAAATCCTGTTGTTTTTAATTTTTGCTATTCAGTCTTGCAATATATTGTGTTATTCCTCGTTTTCCATTTAACTTCTCCATTTATTTTGCTACTCAAATCTGTTCTTAAGGGTTAGTGAACAATTTTGGTGCTAACAGATACCAAAAGGTAAGGTTGTCGTACATTAGTCGATGATGAAAACCGCATGAGAGGAAGTATCCGACTCTGGATACGGAGTCGACAGTGAAAGAGTTCACTTTTGGGATTTGGGAGGCACTATCTATTAGGAGAGGAGTTCGAGTTGTTTATTGATCCCACATCACTGAAGTGTCTCTTCTCTAAGAAGGATCTTGACCTTCACCAGTATCTATGGTTAAAGTTCATAGCCTCTTATGGATTTGACATTTCCTACATGTTCTTAAGGGAAATGTAGTTATTGATGCTTTAAGTGGAAGACATACTTGTTTAGGAGCAATATTCCTAGAGTGGGCACTGCTCGAGTTTATCACTGGTTCTAACCTTAAAACTTAATGAGCTATGGCCTAAGGTGATGGCTAGTCTGACCATTGGACCTACTTTTATTTAGCGAATTAGCACTAGTCAAAGGTGTGTGTGGCTATATACTAGTAGAGATTATGACTAAATTAAAGGAACGAGTAGTGTCTGTGGAGGAGACGCAGTGTGGACGTGACCAACATTATTGGTTCCGTAAGGATGAGAGATTGTTTATTCTCGAGTAGTGGGAATAGATATCTATAGACTACATTGATGGATTGCCGATGACTGAGGATAGTGTGATAGCGTTTGAGTCATAGTCGATTGATTGATAAAGAATGCTAGATTTGTATTCCTTAAGTCTAGTAGAACGATATGGGTATTTGTTGAGTTATACGTGGGATGGATAGCGTGATTCCATTATATGCTAAGAGCGTTGTAAGTGGGCGAAACCCATTGTTCGATAGTGTGTTTTAGGAGAACTTACAAGAGGCCTTTGGAAATTTTGCACCGATGAGATTATATGATATTGAGACTGAACGTGTAACTTTAAGATCTCGTATGCCTATTCGTACCAATTGATATGTTAAGAAATAGGTTAGAAGGAAGGTAGTGGGGGTAATAAAGGTTAAGTTAAGTGAAAGTGAAGGCGACGGCATAGGGGAGACCGAGAAGAGTATAAGGACCGCTTGTCTTGAGCTTTTCACTTGGTGAGATTTCATTTTTATTGGTGGCTTTCATATTGGAAGTCATATTCGGTGTTTATACTAAATAGTTTAGTATCCTACATGCTACGATAGACATGGATCTTACTTTTTGATGTTTGAGCTTATTTATGCATGCTTGATGTTGATTGTTAGCATTTGATATGATAGCTTATGCTCATATGTTTAATAGGCATGTAGGATAGTTACGGTTTGATATAGCATATTTATTTGAAATGATTGCTACATATGATCTATTATGTTTAAATACGCGATGATGTTACATTTTTGTTTAATCCTCTTTGTTGAGTACATATTTAGGTACGTGGAAGCAAGTGCTATCTAATTGGATGCTTATCCTCTAATATTTGCATCTAAACTATGTGCACTTGCTATAGAAGAGGTATATGACATTTGTAGTGTAGATTTCGTGATGAATGTTTGGTTATCCTCGAATATGAGAAGTATATTTCCTTTTCTTATTGTATTGGGATTTTTCTAGGACCTAGCCATACAAAGGAGGTGCTTGCGAATTTTTCAGAATCTGAGGGGTTTTTTGATGGCCTTTGGGTTAGAAGACGTTCTCCTTGCTTTGTGATTTTGGGGACGAAATCTTATAAGTAGGGTAGAATATAACGACCCATATTTTTGATGATAGGATATTTAAATAGTTGATTTAAATATTTAATCATTAATTTAATAAAGGCCAAAAATAAGATTTTTCACATATGGTCGAATCAGGACTTGAGACCACTTTCGTTGAGTTCAGATTAACATTGCGGATTAAAATGAGTATAAGCTTTGCTATATTTGAAGATCAGACGATCCAATGGTCGAAACGATCTCGAAATGCACGAAATTGGCAACCCAGGACACAGTCTTAGATAGTGACAGTATATATACCATTAGATCAGGAAAAATGAGGTGATTTATGTAGACAAGTTTCATTTCAATCAAATGGGTTGTGTGATCGTATGGACTCGAGATGTAACGCCATTTATTCGAGGAAATAAATGAATAGAATAAAATAGTAACATAAATTAAATCAGATCCTTCCCTTTACTGTTCCAGCCAAGAATAATGGCCGCTCTTCTCATTTCATTTCAAAAATCAAAATCGAATAATTCTCTTAACAATAAATTACAAAATCAAATCCAGTAAGATCATATCAATGAGAACTTCCAGATGTTGGTGCCGATCTAGCGTGCGTTGGTGATTGATGAACATGGATGTTCTTGCCGTGGACTAAGGTTTATCCGGAGATGGAGGCTACGATAGGTGGATAAGTGATTACCATTACATTTCTTTTGACGGGATGCACCTCCTTAGAAAATTTGGCAACGTCTGGTCAATTATATCTAAATGGTCCATGGGCCAAGTGATCGCATGGCTTTAAGTTAGAATTGGCTAAACATGATCTAATGGTTCATCTTTGGGTCAATCGTGAAGCTCTTGCATAGCCTAATCTGTTGGCGAAGATAGATCAAATTTCATTGAGCACTGGCTAAGAAATCAAGAATGAAGGGAAGTGCATATCAGATCCGTGCACGTACAGGAATTTGAGATGGTCTAAGAAGAAAGATTATGTTAATTAAGGTAACTAATCATTTTAATTGGTTAATTAATTATCATATAAATCTCAAATCGTATTTAATCCATATTTTTTGCGTATGAGGTCCATTTCAGATGAGGATTTTTGTGTTTCCCTCATAATGGAGAGATCTAGGTTTTGGCAGAGGTTTGGACAGCTTTTGTTGAGGTAAGTGATATTTTCTTTCAGCAAACTATGATATTTTTTTTAGTATTAGATTGACTTTTTTTATTTTAAAAGTGATTTCATTGTGAGTAAACACCTACTAAATTTTTATAAAAGAAAATAAAAATGTTTAGTATGATTTTATATCGGATATTGCATTTTTCTTATCGACATGCCATTTTAAGGAGTTATTATATCTAGGCTTTTTTGATATGATTTCCCCATTGGTAGATATGGATGCATTATACATGTTGTACGTACGCTGTATTGGATGTATATATGTTATTAGTTATATGTTTTTTGTTAGTTGTTTGGTTGTTTTTGGTAGAAAATGCCGACTTTGCGGCTATATAGTGTTTTGTAATATCATATGCATTAGAGTTTCGTACATGTGAAAATCCAATAAACGGGATAAGTAGTAGAGGAGACTTAGGACACGTGCCGACTAATGTGAAGGTGGAAGATGAGGCTTTAGACTTAATGATTGACGTCAAACATTTCTATTTGGTTTTTACTAATCCGTTTTGGTTAATATGACCAAAGTTGGAATTGACCATTATAGAGTGGTCAATGTCCATTACTATTGATAATTAGAAATTTGGTCGATCTTTAGCATTGACATTGAGAAGATTTCTTGGTACGTGATTTGATCGTCTATTTATTTGACCAACTAAAGTCTTGTGTTGTTGCTCCATGTCAGTGATTTCGATAGTGAGGCGATAGCGTGACACTTCGATATAAGAGTTGGTACTATGGATTATCACTCGACGACGTATGGAGTAAGTTTCGAGGTTGATAGTTTCAAAATTCTATAAATCATTCTAGAGGGATTGGCTCATTCACATAGTGGGTGGATGACAATGTAACAGCATGATGAAAAGCCTTGTATCTTCAGTTTATGACTCGTTGTGGAAGTAGGTACTGAAGATTAGATAATCCGTATCTTTGTTTTATGACTCGAGTAGGGAGTAGGTACCAAAGAGGCTTATGTTGGGAGTTATGTAGTGGAGGAATGTGATGGGTTCTGGATAGTGAAAATTGGATTGTGCTAGTAGGGCTTAGATGGATGTGCACATGCTAACGGATCATTGAAGAATCAAAGAGTTATACTTTTTCTGTTATAGTTAATGCATGCCTATTGTATAGGGAGGACACCCATGGATTGGTAGGGATGATCCATATACCCAAGCCTCTGGATTTGGGTCTAGTGTCCAGCTTTAGGTTGCTAGACATGTATCCAGCTTTGGGCTATGAGATATGAGAGTACAATGCAGAGTCAAAATTTTCCATCAGTCCCTGGCCATATAGGGGCATACAAATTATCATATATCTATAGCACAATGGATGACAGTTAGTATTCTTTGATGGATGTTATGTTTATTATGGTTGCTTCATTAGCTACCTATAATCCTAGGGATGTCACATGAGGTAAGTATTGTAGACATGGATACATAAGCATCCCAACAATTTGCTTAACATGAAGTAGGTATTGTAGATAGAGATACCTAGGCACCCAAAATTTTACTGATTATAGAGTACCCCTTTTATGGTATTGTAGAGAAGCATATAATCACTAACTCTTTGGTTACAGGAACATGCTAGGTATGATTTATATACCCTTTGTTCTATATACTATATAGGATTTTGTAGTATTTTGAAATTTTTTATCGCTTACACCAGACTGTTATCTGACCGGAGGTTTTATACTTTACTTCTTATTATCTTAGGTACTCTTAAATAGGTAGATTAGAGAACAAGTGTTGATGATATATGGAGTTCTGTAGATGGACCAACAGAAGGTGACATTTATTCATACTTATATTTGAGTTTTTTTTATTACATATTCTATAGTATGACACTGTGGAGCCTTGAAAGTGTTCGATTTGCTATTATTAGAGACAGTGCATCAGTTGAGTTTATTTGTTTGTTGTACAAACTCTGTTACCATGTTGTATGACTCTATGGATCTTATACTCTGATGTTTAGTTCACATTGTTATTACTGTCACGACTGTTTTATATAAGTGTTGATTATTATATTTTATTTAGTTTGATTTGAGATATACGACATGTCATTTGAATATTTGATGTTTCCTTTTTCTTTCTTTCCATTATTTTATCTTATATTCCTCTTCTTTACTTCTATTTCTTTCCTTTGACAATCGTCTAATGTCTCTGGTGTAAGGTGGTTGTTGTAGATTTTATTAATGGATTGTTAAGGAACTAAAAAGGGTACGATTGCATTTGGGTTATAGTCGATAAATTTACGAAATGCATGCGCATTAATTCTAGTAGAGTGACATCCAAGTTGGTTGAGTTGTATGTGAAATGGTTGGTGAAATTCCATGGTGTACCAAAAAGCATTGTGTATGACCAAGACCTTGTATTCACTAGTGGGTTTTGGAAGAGCTTACAAGAGGCATCGGGGATATAGTTGCATCTCAGTACAACTTATTACTTGCAACTTGATGTACAGATCAAGAGAGTGAATCATATATTGTAGGATCTTTTATGACCTTTCATTCTCAACTTTGAAGGCTCATGGGATGATTATTTGCATTTGGTTAAAGTTCGCATATAATAATGGTTATCAATCTAGTATCGGTGTAACGACTAGCCATTTTCGACCCCCAAATGTTAATACTAATACATCCATGGTATTCGTGTGTGCCGAATACTCAAGTTCTGGAAATGAAAATTTTTAGGGTGAAATAAAAGAAAATAAATAGAACAAAGAAGGAAGAATACAATCTTAGAATGTCACAACGGATAGATCATATATAATAACAAAAGATGGTATAAACTATCATTCTAAGATATAAAGTTTTTAGAGACACGGTAATCAGCCTGAATAGTTATAACAACCTATCCTAACAAATGCTAATATATACACATAAAGCAATGTAGATGAAATGCAGTGGAAATAAATACTATGGTGGGGAATCATCCAGCTATCTCTAGAATCTCCAAAGCATCCATGGCAAAATCTGCAAACATACACGAGGCTGATCCGAGCACTACAAAAATGACACGCGAATCAATCTATTAAAACAACATGAGAAACTTAAGAAATTTGAGTGACATATAATGATAACTATTAAGGCCATGTGGATTCCTGAACTGGATTTCCCTCAAAGAAACTAACCATTCATTAAGTTTGACATGTAGTGATATGATAGATAATGTCTAGAGTGTAGTACATAAGCTGTATCAATAGTTCTATGTAAATCCCACAACAATAGGTATATAATCAATACTTCTAAGGCTCGTTTGCATAATGGATTTTCCATGGAGATCTCTTCAGCAAAGTCGAATCAAAACTCTATGACAAGTATCAAATACTACCTTCCGAGCAACGTATATCTCTAGGTGGGATATACTCTAAGGTAAACATAACTGGACCACCCTTGGTTTGTGATCCTAGCCATACTAATTGCGCTTTCAAAAATCGCTAAGCATCACCAAAGGTGGATTTTATATACCCTTGAGGTTGATAAACCCACCTAGCCATGCCCCTTCTCTGTTTTCTATCATTAGCTGTGACGCCCCACCTCTATGCTCATAATAACAAAGGTTATTATAAGGAATAACGTCTGCTATTGCGAAGAATAGGGCTTGTTAGAAGCGACCATCTGTAAGTTATGCCTTAGACGAGTATTGATTACATTGATAGGAGTTGTGAAAATTACTCCCAAAGATATAAATTCAATCCAAATCTAAAACGAAACTACAGTGGCTAAAGAAAAATCCAGAATAACTCATAATAACAACAACACTGATAGTATAATCACATCAGAACAGAAATATCAGATATATAGCGGAAGACAAGTCTGGAATACATGCTACAATAATCGATGGCTCACAAGAACCAATGTACATATACATACACATCAACATACATGAGATGGGAGTCAACCCCAAAAGAAACACCTCGAAGTTAGACAAACGATGAAGTGAAATCCCAAAAGCTGAAGTAACAACAGAATCAGAGATAGCGATTATCTTGAAATAACTCGGTCTGACCCGAGTATTATTTAAAAGATAATAATAAACGGATCAGTCTAATTTAAACTTAGATGTGAATGCATCATAAACAACATCAAGCAAAATAATAATAGTCTCGAATGAGACTATTCAACATAAGAAATCAACATAGATTAAATGAAGAAATCACATCAAACTCCATCAAAATCAATAATCTCGAATGAGACTGTTCAGCACAAATAATCACCATAGTTTAAATGAAGAACTCTCAATTTAAACTCCATCAAAATCAACTTTTAAGTTCCCAATTGAGTTCAAAACAGCAATACGCAAATTTATAATATTGGAAGAGACTATACACAAATTATAATCTCGGAAGAGACTATACACAAAATTATAATCTCGGAAGAGACTATACACAAAATTATAATCTCGGAAGAGACTATACACAAAATTATAGTCTCGGAAAAGACTATACAACAGAGTAATCAGCATAGTTTAAAGCAAGAAATCCCATTAAACATCATTAAAATCCACTTCCAAATTCACAATTGAATTCAAAGCAGTAGTACACAAAAATCTAGAAATCAATGAAGATAACTAGACAATTCAACAGTCACAAAATCTAGAAATCAAAATAAGATAACTAGAAAATCAACATAAAAGTGGATCGATCCCAGTAGATGGCGAGTTTTAGCTACGCCGCACGTGCATCTCAGATCGCCAAAGCCTACCAAGTACTATAAATTTTGGCGTCCATCAGATGACCCGAAGGTCCGCAGAGTGACCCGAAGGTTTAGTACTGGTAATTGACTCGAAGGTCCAACGGATGACCCGAAGGTCCAGCAGAGTGGCTCGAAAGCCAAATAAAATCATCAAAATCTTCAAACAGCAAATGTTTCAATTAACGAGTCCTCAATTTTGCTAAATCGTTTAAACCGTTTTCTCATTCTTTTGAAAGCGCAAACTATAAAAATTTTGGAAACAATTTTTATTTTAAAATGTTTTTTAAAACGCGTGATTAAGACAACAACAAATATAGCAATTTCGACGAGGAAATTGCGCTTCACAAAACACCGTAAAAAGGGATACCCAATCAGCGTTGCGGGATAACCGTTTAGAAATTCACATTAAAATTGATGGTTACTGAAGTCAAAATATCAGTAATTTTTTATTCGTCAAAATGTCATCAAAGCAACGCGCTTTAAAAATATAAAACCGGAATAAAAATTCGTTATGAAAACAACGACAACAAAATTACGTTTCAAAATGAAACGTCGGTTCAAAATAAATGGACCTGGACACGTTTCAACAACAAAAATTAACGTTAGGTGCTACACCAATAATGCATAAGCCTGGCAACTAATATTCACACTTACATGAAACTGCATAATTAAACGACTTGGCAAACATTTTTAAAAGGCTGCGTACTCTAAATAAACAACATCTCTAAATAAAACTACACGTACGCAGAAAAGGAATGGCCCTATTTTGAAATGCAACTATAACTTGAACTATAATTTTCTTATATCTGAATTACACGCATGCACACGAAAAATAAAATATCATTTCAACGAATGCACTCCAATGAAACTAATTACCAGCTAACTCATATTTCCCAAATGATTTCGTGACCAAAAAATTTCACGAATACACACTAATGATATCTGGGCACCTTGCTTTCATGCATTGCATAAATATTTGAAAGTGAGTCACAACTGTAGTAACTTGAGTCCATGTTGGAAGGCAAATGGAAATCACATTTTGCACGAACCTAAATACACGTATGGAAGGCAAATGGAAATCACGTTTTGCATGAACCTAAATACACGTATGGAAGGCAACCTGAATTACATTTTTCATGTAAATGGGAATGACGTTTCGCATATAAAAATGTTAGCATGCAAAAAAATTTAGCACACAAAAACGTGACTCAACCACCTTCCTCTCAGAAATATTAACATGCTGGAGCATGCAAAATGGTTAGCGTGCAAAAATGTATGCACACAAAACGTGACTCATGCAATTATTGGGCTATACTATCATGCTGAGATGATAAAGCTCTTGAACTTGGGTACACTTTCACCTCTCACGTACAATTACATAAGATAGTGACAGGCACTCATTTACAAGCTTAGCTTAAAAATATTTTACTACCTCAAACTATACATACGCATCACCAATTTCCATAAAAGTAGTCTGTGCGCAAGGCCAAAATGCAAAATAAAAGAGTCAGGGCAAAATATTCTTGCAATCATCATTTACACGAAAGATGACATGATAATTTAACCTGAACAAAGTTTATATGCATGCGTTATGAATATGGTCTGTGCATCTCTCATATATAACAAGTTTGTACGAGCCTTAGCTAGCAAAATATTTCCATCAACTACTGAAGTTTATTAACGTATGAAATACAGGTCAATAGCATGAGAAGTGAAATGCACTATTTCTACAAGATATGTATATGTATTAGTGCCACGGTGAATGGCGACAACTTCACATCCAAACACAATGAAGCAACTAAAACTCAAGACAGTACAACAAAGATCGAACGATTAAATTAGAAGTGTGAGCTTGACACTCACATTGGATTTGGGTTCAAAACACTAGCGACCTAGAACTGAGAAGGAAGTAACAATTCGACCTGCCACCAACATTTTTGCACTGCTACTGAAGAGAGTGGAACGAAAGTGATGCAGCTCTGGAATATTTTTTGAAACAAATGAAAATGATGAAGGCTAACCTTTCTTCTTTCCAAAAGTATACAAGTCAAATAAAAAATGTTTTGGCACGAATCTGGTACAATGCATTTAATGCAAACGTGCCTTGTTGCATAGAAGGACATGCTATCTATACGAATGATGATGGTGTATAAACAAAGTGTTCATACATGCTTGCCAAAATGTTCAAACAAGCTTTTTGAATAGACTATTCTATTTACACGTGAAAGGTAATGGAAGCTATATTCTATTAACTTTGCAATGACTACCACTTTTGTTCAACTGAATGTGTGCAACAATTTTAATTCAAAAATTTTCTATTTAAAATATTTACTCTGACAATGATCCAAAAATCATGGTCGTTACAGATTTTTAAATTATTTTACGACGGTAAAAAATCACGGTCGTTACAGACTCCCCCTTATAAAAATTGCGTCCCCGCAATTTTCATACTAGAATTAGTCAATAACGTAAATAATTCATTACAAAAAAGATTCAAAATAGAAAAGATAGATAAGAATGCTCACCTCCACTCGAAAAGGAGAGAAAACCGGGATAAGAACGCTCGATGAATTCTCTGGTTTCCCCAAGTGCAATCTTTAGTGTTCGCGGACCATTGAATCTTCACGAGCAGGACTTCTTTGTTCCAAAAGCGTTTCACCTCCGTAGCTGGCACACGAATAGGATTTTGCACAATAGACAAGTCGGGTGAGATCTCAAGATCTTGCAACATATGAGGATCAATAACAGAATCTGAACCTCGAAGGCATCGACGTAGCTGTGATATATGAAATACGTCGTGGATTCCCGAAAACTGAACAGTTAGTGACACACGATAAGCAACTGGGCCAATGCGTTCCGTAATACGAAACGGTCCAATATAACGAGGAGCCAATTTCCCGGAGCTACTAAAATACACCACACCTTCCATCAGAGAAACACGAATGAATACGCGATCGCCAACAGAAAATTCCAAAGGCTTCCTACGATGATCGGCATAAGATTTCTGTCTATCTGAGCCTCCTTCATTCTCTATCTAATAATATCAATCCTCTCAGAAGAATCACGAATAAAATCAGGGCCGAGAACTAACTTTTCCCCGGATTCCAACCAACAAGATGGTGATCGACACGGCCTTCCGTAAAGGGCTTCGAAAGGAGCCATACTGATACTGGATGAAAAACCATTGTTATAAGAAATTTCAACAAGAGATAGGTGGTCTTTCCAACTACCACCATAATCAAGAAGCATTCCGATTGGACTTGATAGGAGTAAAATGGGATGATTTGGTCAATCGATCACAATCACCCAAACGCTAGGATGGCCCGACCTCGAACGAGGTAGACCATCAATGAAGTCTATAGAAATTTGATCTCATTTCCATAATGAAATCTTAAGAGGCCGCAAAAGACCACTAGGACGATGGTGTTCTGCTTTAACAAGTTGATAGGTCATGCAACGACTCACATAACTCGCAAAATCACGCTTCATACCCTCTCAAAAGTATAAGCGTTTCATATCAGCATACATCATACTACTACCCATATGGATAGTATACTTAGACGATGACAGTCCTCAAGAATGTCATTCCTAAGATTAGGAACATTAGGCACGATCAACCTTCCCTTCTTTCCGAATACAACCATGGACATCAATATCGAAATCCTTTAGATCATCACTTCAGGATTCCGATTTACAACTCTGAATAAGATAAGCAAGATCTGGATCTTGTTTTCGGGCATCGGCAACACGATCTAGCAAACTAGGATGAGCTTCCATGCTAAATAAAAGCACGGGAGAATCAGAATCTGAAGGACGGTCTCTAATATCACAAAGAGATAAGGCTTCCAAAATATTCCACTTTGCTAGCATCATGGAAACAACAACCTGCTGCCTGCGACTAAGCGCATCAGCAACTCTATTACCCTTACCAGGGGTATACTGAATATCGAAATCATATGAAGCAAGAAATTCGAGCCAACGCTGTTGCCTCATATTAAGCTCTTTCTAAGTAAATAAATTCTTCAGAGATTTGTGATAAGAGTGGAGAACACCACTCCTCTCCAAAATAATGATGTCAAACTCTAAAAGCGAAACAATAGCCACGAGCACTAGATCATGAGTGGCATACCTAGCCTCGATCGGCTTTAATTATAAAGAAGCATAAGTGATAGCACGTTTTCTTTTTGCAAGAGAACGACACCCAAACCAATATGACTAGCATTGGTATAAATGATAGAGTCTTGGTTCCCTTCGGGAACCACAAGAATAAGAGTATCGAAAAAAAAAGTTCTTTCAAATAATCTTCTTTCCAGAAAAGCTAAAGCTTCCAAAATTACTATTTTCTTTATGAAATCATTTTCTAGAATTTTTTTCTTTTTATAGGTAAATTTATTGTATCAAATTGTCTCATCAAAGCGTTTAGGAGATTCCTATCGATAACGTTGATCAAGCGCATCGACCGGAACTCTTAAAGCACTCAATGGGCAATACAATCACAAAATCATGTTCTATATGATAATCCAAACCCAATTATACTTGTAAAATTTTAAATTGTTGTTTTCATCCAAAATCAATAAATTCACAAATAGAGTCATCGAGATATTCGTAGAATACTCGATTCACAAAATGGATGAAATAAACTGGGCAAACTGAATAACGCAATAAGTCATTCATAAGAATCATAATGAGTGCGGAATGCGATAAGTGGAATGCTAACTTTCACAACTCGTAGCCAAATGAAAACCGATGGTAAGGTCGAGTTGGGAGAAGAGCTAGAACGAATAAATTGCCTGCTTCCAAATCAGATAATTGTTGCTTGTGTTCCTCATTTTCCTTAACAGACATCCTCGTGGAAGGACGACTGATGGGATGAGCATCAGAGATAAGATCAATACGGAACTCAATTGCCCTCTTCAGCGGCAAACACGAAATAAGCTCGAAGGCATCAAAAAAATCACAAACAACTGGAATATTAGCTATTACTTCCTCCGATTCGAAGGAAGAAATGAGAGAATTCGAAGTATGATCAATGCTTCGAAATACAATAGATAACTGCTCGATAACATCGTGATGCCTGAGATATAAAGTTCTTTCGGGATATAGCATTGAACTTTATAACGAACGAGCCAATCCATTCCCAAATCATATCAAAACCAAGATGATCCATAACATACAGATTTGCATGAAAGGAAAAACCACAAGAATAATCTTAGCATCAACACACAACAAACCAAAAGTAGCGGACCCACCAATAGGGTTTACAATCCTCAAAGGGTCGTTAAGACTAACAACATCCAAAGGAATAACAACAACAAGCTCCTTTGACACGAATGAACACGATGCACCCGTTTCGAAAAGAACTCTAATAGAATGGCCATGAAATAAAATAAAACCTTCCAAAACAGAAGGAGTAATACCTTTGGGCTTAGAAAAATCACCAGAAGATTAAGCAACATTATGCTTCCTGGATTTGAAACCCTTAGGAGCAGTCGGACACCCCAAACCAGAGGACTTTCCTTGTTTTAACTCAAGGAAACTACAAGCAAGACTGATAAGGAATTTAACAAATGGAATACTATGGGGATATGAAATTTATTCCTAGACATATTCCAACATGTTAGAGAGGATAAAAGTTTTTAAGAACAACGAAGGAATAGATTAGAAAGGCACGAATAAAATCGTCAAATAGTTGTAACACATGTTCCATTTTGCTTCTGTTCCGTGTTTATTATAATTTGTTTTGAAGCTCAGCTCTGATACCAAGCTGTGACGCCCCACCTCTATGCTCATAATAACAAAAGTTATTATAAGGAATAACTTCTGCTATTGCGAAGAATAAGGCTTGTTAGAAGCGACCATCTATAAGTTATGACTTAGACGAGTATTGATTACATCGATAGGAGTTGTGAAAATTACTCCCAAAGATATAAATTCAATCCAAATCTAAAACGAAACTACAGTGGCTAAAGAAAAATCTAGAACAACTCATAAGAACAACAACACTGATAGTATAATCACATCAGAACAGAAATATCAGATATATAGCGGAAGACAAGTTTGGAATACATGCTACAACAATCGATGGCTCAAAGGAACCAATGTACATATACATACACATCAACATACACGAGATGAGAGTCAACCCCAAAAGAAACACCTCGAAGTTAGACAAACGATGAAGTGAAATCTTAAAAGCTGAAGCAGCAACAGAATCAGAGATAGCGATTATCCTGAAATAACTCGGTCTGACCCTAGTATTATTTAAAAGAAAATAATAAACGGATCAATCTAATTTAAACTTAGATGCGAATGCATCATAAACAACATAAAGCAAAATAATAATATTCTCGAATGAGACTATTCAACATAAGAAATCAACATAGATTAAATGAAGAAATCACATCAAACTCCATCAAAATCAAAAATATCGAAAGAGACTATTCAGCACAAATAATCACCATAGTTTAAATGAAGAAATCTCAATTTAAACTCCATCAAAATCAGCTTTTAAATTCCCAATTGAGTTCAAAACAGTAATACGCAAATTTATAATCTCGGATGAGACTATACACAAAATTATAATCTCGGAAGAGACTATACACAAAATTATAATCTCGGAAGAGATTATACAGAAAATTATAGTCTCAGAAAAGACTATATAACAGAGTAATCAGCATAGTTTAAAGCAAGAAATCCCATTAAACATCATTAAAATCCACTTCCAAATTCGCAATTGAATTCAAAGCAGCAGTACACAAAAATCTGGAAATCAATTAAGATAACTAGATAATTTAACAGTCACAAAATCTAGAAATCAAAATAAGATAACTAGAAAATCAACATAAAAGGTGGATCGATCCCAGCAGATGGTGAGTTTTAGCTACGCCGCATGTGCATCTCAGATGGCCGAAGCCTACCAAGTACGATAAATTTTGGCGCCCATCAGGTGACCAGAACATCCGCAGAGTGACCCGAAGGTCTAGTACTGGTAATTGACCCGAAGGTCCATCAGATGACCCTAAGGTCCAACAAATGACCCGAAGGTCCAACAGAGTGTCTCGGAAGCCAAATAAAATCATCAAAATCTTCAAACAGCAGATGTTTCAATTAACGAGTCAAGAATTAACCGAAACAGTAAAAGTGTGGTTCCATACTCCACACTTTTGCTAAATCGTTTAAATCTTTTCATCATTTCCTTGAAAGTGCAAAATTGTGTATTTTATAAAAATAACTTTTACGTTCTCAAACGGACAAGTCCAGAATTAACTGAATCAGTAAAAGTAAGGGTTCATAGTCCTCAATTTTGCTAAATCATTTAAATCACTTCCTCATTCTTTAGAAAGCGCAAACTGTAAAATTTTCGAAAATAATTTTTATTTTTAAAAGATTATTAAAACACGTGATTAAAACAGCAACAAATATAGTAATTTCGATGAGGAAATTGCGCTTCACAAAACACTGTAAAAACGGATACCCAAGCAGCGTTGCAGGATAATCGCTTAGAAATTCACTTTAAAATTGACGGTTACTAAAGTCAAAATATCAACTAGTCGTCAAAATGGCATCAAAGCAACACGCTTCAAAAATATAGAACCGGAATAAAAATCCATTATGAAAACAACAACAAAAAAATTACGTTTCAAAATGAAACGTCGGTTCAAAATAAACGGACCTGGACACGTTTCAACAACAAAAATTAACGTTAGGTGCTACACCAAAAATGCATATGCCTGGCAACTAATATTCACACTTACATGAAACTGCATAATTAAACGACTTGGCAAACATTTTAAAAAGGTTACGTACTCTAAATAAACAACATCTCTAAATAGAATTACACGTACGCAGAAAAGGAATGGCCCTATTTTGAAATGCAACTGTAACTTGAACTATAATTTTCTTGTATCTGAATTACACGCATGCACACGAAAAATAAAACATCATTTCAACGCATGCACTCCAATGAAACTAATTACCAGCTAACTCATATTTCCCAAATGATTTCGTGACCAAAATTTTTCACGAATACACACTAATGATATCTGGGCACCTTGCTTTCATGCATTGCATAAATATTTGAAAGTGAGTCACAACTGTAGTAACTTGAATCCATGTTTGGAAGGCAAATGGAAATCACGTTTTGCATGAACCTAAATACACGCATGGAAGGCAAATGGAAATCATGTTTTGCATGAACCTAAATACACGTATGGAAGGCAACCTGAATCACATTTTTCATGTAAATGGGAATCAAGTTTCGCATATAAAAATGTTAGCATGCAAAAAAAATTTAGCACACAAAAACGTGACTCAGCCACCTTCCTCTCAGAAATATTAACATGCTGGAGCAAGCAAAGTGGTTAGCATGCAAAAATGTTTGCAAACGAAACGTGACTCATGCAATTATTGGGCTATACTATCATGCTGAGATGGTAAAGCTCTTGAACTTGGGTACACTTTCACCACTCATGTACAATTACATAAGGTAGTGATAGGCACTCATTTACAAGCTTAGCTTAAAAATATTTTACTACCTCAAACTACACATACGCATCACCAATTTCCATAAAAGTAGTCTGTGCGCAAGGCCAAAATGCAAAATAAAAGAGACTGGGCAAAATATTCTTGCAATTATCATTTACACGCAAGATGACATGAAAATTTAACCTGAACAAAGTTTATATGCATGCGTTATGAATATGGTCTGTGCATCTCTCATATATAACAAGTTTGTACGAGCTTAGCTAGCAAAATATTTCCATCAACTACTGAAGCTTATTAACATATGAAATACAGGTCAATAGCATGAGAAGTGAAATGCACTATTTCTACAAGATATGTATATGTATTAGTGCCACAGTGAATGGCGACAACTTCACATCCAAACACAATGAAGCAACTAGAACTCAAGATGGTACAACAAAGATCGAACGATTAAATTAGAAGTGTGAGCTTGACACTCACATTGGATTTGGGTTCAAAACACTAGCGACTTAGAACTGAGAAGGAAGTAACAATTAGACCTGCTACCAACATTTTTGCAGTGCTACTGAAGAGAGTGGAACGAAAATGATGCAGCTTTGGAATATTTTTTGAAACAAATGAAAATGATGAAGGCTAACCTTTCTTCTTTCCAAAAGTATACAAGTCAAATAAAAAATGTTTTGGCACGCAATATGGTACAATGCATTTAATGTAAACGTGCCTTGTTGCAAAGAAGGACAGGCTATCTATACGAATGATGATGGTGTATAAACAAAGTGTTCATACATGCTTGCCAAAATGTTCAAACAAGCTTTTTGAATAGACTATTCTATTTACACGTGAAAGGTAATGGAAGCTATATTCTACTGACTTTGCAATGACTACCACTTTTGTTCAACTGAATGTGTGCAACAATTTTAATTCAAAAATTTTCTATTTAAAATATTTACTCCGATAGTGATCCAAAAATCACGGTCGTTACAGATTTTTAAATTATTTTACGACGGTAAAAAATCACGGTCGTTACAGATTTTTAAATTATTTTACGACGGTAAAAAATCACGGTCGTTACATTTCCCGATGTCAAGGCTACGTTCGGCATCTTTCACATGAATCTACATCACTTGAACAGAACATGAATCCCCAAGTGGATTCCTTGATCTCGAATAGATCATGAATCACTACATGGATTCGACCATCTTGAACAAAGCTGAAACCTCCCTATAGTTTCCACACATAAGTCCTCCAACAAATGCTATCACTGTCCTCTCACTTAGAGTACTCCTCAAGATAGACAGTCCTACATGATAGCATTGTTTGAAATGTTAACGCTGACCTCTCCATTGGATTAACATTAGGATAGACAGTTCAACTCTATAACATTTCAATTCACAACCGCTTCTAGAACATAGATCTCATATATGGTTTGGAAGTGATTACTTGTTCGAGTTTTCTCATATAAGTACACTCTTTCCACTTAACGGACTATCCAAAACCAATCGATGAATTTTCGGTAAACTCAACTCTAGATTATTCAAAAATAAAAAGACAATACATATGAGCGGAGATCTCCTACTAACCTTCTAAGCGGACAGATTTCTTTATCAATTGTCCTATAAAAGCAAGATTAATTTATACGTATAGTATAGCAATTTTGAAGATAACTATACCATATAACACCTGTGTTTCTTCTAAATATTTCTAAAGTTATATTGGGACAATCTCGATAGTCGATTAATCGACTACTTGGTACAAGATGTTTGTTTATAAACGAAAACCAAGACTAGTATACTTTCCATAAATAAAATAAACATACAAAACACTATCAAGTCACAAATGTATGATCAGGCCATACAAGATTGGTTAGACTACTTAGGTAACTCCAGATTCATTTTATTTAATTAATCCTTTTATTAATTAAAAGCTAATTTTTTAGAAAACTTCTTTTACGTGATAAAATTCTATGTTTTTCCAAAAAATTCCGTACTTATAATTTCCTACAAAATATCCATTTTATGGATCTAAGTACTTTCGCAAATCCATTCAATAGGTTTAACACTAATGTTACTTAAAACATTGTCACTACAAACCCGAAGCCATTTTACTTATGCTTATCTTTAAATCGTTCTTTTAGAAATTTATTTACATCCATAAGTATAATCAAAAAGGGTTAAAGGCGATGATATAAACATATTGTCACAACAAACCAAGAATCATTCCATACTCATACTATCTTTAAAATATTTGTTTCAAAGATCTAATTTCTTATTCGATCAAGTCTAGCATTTGACAAGTTAAGTATCATGTTCCAAAAATGATTGCTTATTGGAATCACAATTCGTACACTTAAATCATTTCCAACATTCCAACATAACCATTCCTTGTGCAAGGGTGAAGCCTCATAAGTTAGAGCACCGATTGCATTAAAGCCTTGCTTAGACATTGCCTTCTTAAATCTCACAAATGGATAAGTCTACCTCATTGGATTTTAGTGTTAAGGATAGTATTAATGATTTCAATAAATAATAAAAACTCAACACGATTAACATGCTCTCGACATTTTCCACTTTACAATTCCTGGTTCAAGAGGGAAGCCTAGTAGGTAAGAGCTCTATTGCTCCATCCCTACTCGACATTAATCTTAATTCTCACAAATAGATAACCCTTACTTCATCGACTTAGTTAATTACTTTTAAAAAGTTAATTAAACAATTTAACCATTTGGCCATTAAGCATTTACTAACCCCTTTCTTATCATTTGATTTATAATTCAAAACTGGCGACTTTATAAAATAATTTAAAGGGTAAGACATTTGCATAAGATATTTTCACAAGGTTTAAAATTTTCCAAGACACATATATAGGATATTTATACTTCAAAATGTTCGCACCAAAATTGGTCACAACACTCTTCGGAATTTTTTGAAGAGATAATAATGAAGAGTATAAATTGAAAATGAGGATTATCTAACAAAAACTCCAAATAACAGGAAAGTAAAAGCGTAGCCAAGCAATTTAAAGTGGTTCGGCGTGTTGCCTACGTCCACTGTGAAGTTTTTTGCAATTTTATAGATTCTCTTTCAATGATTACAAGTGGTTACAGCAATCAATAGCAAATTACAAATGGAAATTAAAATTCAACGGTAGTAGAATGATGGAGATCTCAATCCAGCAGAGTCTCGGCGCTTGAGAATCAAAAGATCCTTCTTATGTAGGCTCTGGGGCTCTATTTATAGGCGTAGGAGGCTGAGACTTCGCTCAAACTTCAGGAGATTCGCTCTGGCATGTGAGGGAGCCCGCACGACCAATTCCAGAAAGTTTCAAGTCGACCTGTGATCGATACGAAATCATTTCGTATCGATCAAGATGATGTCCAATCGAGCTGAAATTTGGTGTGAACGTTCCTTGTCTCGTGTGCAATCTCCTGTTAAAATTTCATTGCATTTAGATCGGTGGATTGGGAGAAATAGTCGATACGAAATGATGTTCTTCGCCAGGCTGCTTTGTTCGAATCGATTTGTTCGAATCGATTGCTTCGAATCGATCGTGGCACGCGCCTTCGTGATGACGTGGAGCGCAATCTTCGCCTCGATCCGGTCTTTACTCCGAGTTGACCGCATCGACTCCATAAATCTCGCCTTGTTCGTATCAAGGGATGACACGTCACCTAGGTTTGTTGACTTGATGGATTCGAATAAGGCTTCATTCATGGGTTCGAACAACAGTTATCGATGGACACGAACTACTGATGGTCGGTGGATATGAATAAGCCTTTCTTTGATGGATACGAATTACGTAGCTTCTCAATGGATATGAAGCCAATCGATGTGAACCGGAGTCCTTTGATGGATACGAAGTAAGGCATCTTGATGGATACGAAGTATACTATCTGCGGATGGACACGAAGTAGGGAGACGCAAATTGATTCGAACAAGGAAGAGCTGACGAGTACGAACGAGATCGAGTCGAACCGAGGCTTCCTGATGGATTCGAACTTGAACGACATGAACTGAGGTTCTTCGATGGATTCGACCAAGCGCCCCCTCGATGAATACGAATTTGGCATTGAATGACTGATACGAAGCGTACTATCTGCTGATGGATACGAAATCGATTGATACGAACGAGAGCTTGTGGATGGATACGAAGTAGATCGATGCGACCTGTGACCCGACGATGGATACGAGAGTGATCGATTCGAAGTAGGGTGCACCGATGGATGCGAAGCGTGTGGATTGATCGATGCGAACGCCATCGATTCGAACCTGATGGATACGATTCTGATGGATTCGAAATGGACATCTCCTAGACTATTTGATGGATATGAACAGCGTATTGTAGCTAACTTGCATCGATCATATCTCGTTCATACGAACTCCGATTAACTTGAAATTTGAAATGCTGGCTTTTATGATCTTGCTTGTCATGTCCTATCAGTTGTAGCCCAATCTGGTCTCGGATAAAATTCAACGATATCCATAGTGAAGCAAAGTATAACCAATCTTTGAGATGAACTGTCTTTTGTTTTAGATCGATGTTTTGGCATCACGGCTTTGCCAAAAAGCGGAAAAACATTTGCCCCCCAAAGTACGTCTTGTGGAAACATGACGTGCTTTGAAAAGCTGCAATTTGTCTCTAAACAATCATTATATTCTTTGTTGAAAGTTGCACCCTGTATTGCTGTAACTGACTGCTGTGTGATAGTGATTAGTTGTTCGTCGTCGTAATCGTAATGAGATGAGTATTCGAACCCTATGAATGTTGAAAATCGAATATTAGCCTGACATATCTGCATATATGTTAGCTTGACTCTCGTTAACGCTGCGTGTTCACGAGTCGTTGTCAGTTTAGTTTGTTATCGAATTTCGTATCGATTCTCTCCTGAATCGATTTGAAATTCGAGTTGAAACAAAGCTTTATGGTTGTTTTGGACTATCCTCTTGTATCGATCCTCTCCTGAATCGGTGTAAAAGGTTGAAAAGTAGTTTTTTATATCGATGCGATTCGAATTGATGGATACAAAATGTTCATTCGTATCGATGGTCACAAACTGCGGTTGACCCTGCTTCGCATCGATGATCTCTGATGGATACGAAATGATCGTTCGTATCGATAGGTTTGTTGGATACGAAAACAACGCTCGTATCGATAGACCTGCACTATTGTGAGTTGATGGTTGTAAAATAGACACTTCGTATCGATGGAGTTCGATGCCTTTAGTGCAGCCTTCGAATCGAATCAAACCTTCGATCCTTTGAGCATAATCATTAAAATCAGGTAATTAATGGATAGAATCATGTTAAGAACGATAAAACTCAAAATCTCAACCATCCTTCTTGCTTTTGCGATCGGTTTTGATGAATTTGAGATCTGGACGAGCGAGAGCAAGATTGTGGATGGAGCGTGGCCATGGAGTTGAGGCCCTTTGGAGAAGGATGAGGTGTGGAGGGACCACTTTACCTCTGTTTTGTGTCGATCTGGAATAGGAGAATTCGAATCGACCCAGAGTATTTGACTTCGTATTGATGCCCGTATTGATTGAAAAGTTAAGTGGGACGGAGAGGTTCGCATCGATCGAAGATGGATGGAGCTCGTGTCGATCTGGAATGATCGATGCGAGTACTTGGCTCGTATGATCGATACGATGCGTATCAAGTCGAAACTGATTGATACGAAACATATCAATACGAACTTGAGCCTTTGTTATTGACCGATTCGGAATGTATCGAGTCGAATCTGATCGATACGAATGTATCGTTTCGAACATGGTCGATACGAAAAATGATGCATCTCTAACTCGATATGAATTTGAACTGCGGAAACCGATTCCAAGTTGAAATTAGACAAACTTATAGAACTTTTGCGCATTAAAACATTCGACTCCAACGAGCTTTTGCCTTGCACGACTGAACTTGATCGCAGAAATGCATAATCGACTACCTTTCGAAGCTCGCCGATGGAACTGTTGGGCGAATTTGCGGATGTAGCTCAGGATATCGAAGAGCAGAGAAAAGGCAAGGCAACCGTTGACAAACCATCTAAAAAAGGAAGATGGAAATCTGTTGTCACGTCCCGGCCCGCCTCCGGAATTAGAATTTCGGAGATGTCTCCCCCAAGAACTGAGAATCTCTATGAAGGGCTCGCTGATCTTCCAATTTCGGATGATTTGTCCTTGCAGCAGGATGATCCGCCAAAGGGTAAGGGCTTAAAGCGAAAGACTGTTAGCGTTTCTAGTAGTCCCGCGTCGAAGAAAAAGCCGAAGAAGAAAAAGTAGACGGTCCCCTTCTGGCGCATTTTTGGCAGTTAGGAAGTTGCTTTTGTTTTTCTTTCATAGGCCATGTATAGAGGCAGGCTCGGACCCCTGCTAGTAGGATTTTTTTTGGAATAACTTGTACATGAACCTTCATATGCAGTTAGTTGAAATGACATTTAGTTTCTTTGCTTCAACTCTCATTTCTTTTGTGCTTAAGTATTTGCAGTATTTGGCTTTCAGTCCAGTGTACTTGTGGTGTTTCTACCTTCAAGTTGATTCTGTTTTATTTGCCATGTCCGAAAATCTTGATCACACATCGTGATTGATGAATGAGTTGAATTTTGGACATTGTATCACTTCGGTTAGTGATTAACAATTAAGCTTTTGCCCCCAGTTCTGGGAACCAGCATTTGTATTTCGGTGGTCGATCGCACCTATTGCAAATCTTGAGCACATGTCCACACTCCGGGGACTTAGGATAATCTGTGATCGATAATCTTGTTCGCATTCTGGGAATTTGAGAGTTATCGATGTTTGTAACACAGTTCGCACTCCAGGAACTTTGACTTGGTATTTGTACTCCAATTCACACTCTGGGAATTTGGAGTCGACATTTATATTTTGGTTCGCGCTCCGGGAACCTAGAATTGATGTTTATACTCCAATTCATGCTCTAGGAACTTGGAGTTAGCATTGACGTTTCGTTTCGCGCTCCGGGAACCTGGAATTGATGTTTATACTCCAATTCATGCTCTGGGAATTTGGAGTTAGCATTGATGTGCTGGTTCGCATTCCGAGAACCTGGAGTTGATGTTTATACTCCAATTCGCGCTCTGGGAATTTAGAGTTAGCATTGATGTGCCGATTCGCACTCTGGGAACCTGGAACTGATGTTTATACTCCAATTCGCGCTCTGGGAATTTACAGTTAGCATTGATGTGTCGGTTCGCACTCTAGAACCTTGAATTGATGTTTATACTCCAATTCGTGCTCTGGGAATTTGGAGTTAGCCGACAGATGGCCAGTCACATCTGTTTGAGCTTTTTCGAAATTCATTCACACTCTGGGAACGATGGATTTATCGGGATCGCGGATGGTCGGATCACATCCACCCCGAGTTAACAAACGAGGTCGTTAGACGGACGGGTTCATCCACCTCAAACTTGGTTAGGATACAGCCGAAGTCGATAGGCAGACGGGTCCACCCTCTTCGGAACTGCATTTATATGTTTATACTCCAACTCGTGCTCTGGGAGTTTGGATTTGGTGTTTATGCTCCGGTTCGCACTCTGGGAACCTAGAGTTGATGTTTATACTCCAATTCGTACTGTGGGAATTTGGAGTTGGGGTTTATACTCCGGCTCGCACTCTAGGAACCTAGAGTTGATGTTTATACTCCAATTCGCACTCTGGGAAAATGGAGTTAGGATTTTATACTCCGGTTCGCACTCTGGGAACCTAGAGTTGATGTTTATACTCCAATTCGCACTCTGGGAATTTGGAGTTAGTTGTAGGACTGTCGTGTGTTGGTCCAGTTCAGCCTTTGATGTGATGGCTTGCCCCTGAGCCGAGGTTTCACTTAGTGAGTGGCCGGTCGTATCACAGTTGCTCGTTATTTGAATAAATTCCATCGTGAGATAGAACTTGGCACTTCGTGCATCGTGATTGTTGAATGTCGCATTTGGTGAATCACAGTTCTAGCTTGAAGAGATAGTAATTTATTGCTGGAACGGAAAAACATGGCAAAGTCAGTGCCTTATAACAAATTCAAACTTTAGAATGTAAAGGAAATTGCAAATTATTTATAGACTGAATAAGCCTGTCATGTGTAACACTGACGAAGATCCTCATCATTCCAGGCTCCCGACAAAGTGGGTCCGCCACTGACGGCTTTTATTACCAATCTCCTGGGACAGGTAGAGTCCTCATGTCTCGGTCGATCGGGTTCATTATTTTGATTTGATGGGCCCGCTCCTCCAGGCTGCGGCGCCCGCACAAACTGTTCCATCTTTCTTTTTCTAATCAGTTTTTCTACGAGATCTTGCAAATGACGACATTCATTCGTATTGTGCCCGTAGCTTTCATGAAACCTGCAAAATTTTCCCGTCTGGATTTGCCTCTCTGACGACGGTTTTGGAGCAGGTTTTTTTGTATTGCATTGTATTGCAGGTTTGTAAATACAAGTTCTCTAGTGATGTGTTCAAAGGAGTGTAACTGTCAAACATAGGATTCTTGCGCTGTGGGCCACGATTTTGATCTCGCTTTCTGGTTTGATTCACGTTCTTTCTCTGCTGAGTTTGTTTGTTTTGAATGTTCAACTGAACTTTCCCGAAGCTCTCACCGGACTGTTTGATTGCGACATTGCTTTGGATCCCTTCCATGCTTGGCCTTACATCAGTCTGCTTCTTAGACTGTTTCGCATCTTCCCTTCTCAGGAATTGAGCCGCCTTGGCGTGTAAACGGTCCAATGATGCAGGTGGTTTTCCAGCCAACCAGTTACCAAACTCAAAATCGAGGTCAATCCCCTTAGTCAACGCCATAAGGATGGAGTTATCGTTCTTATTGCTGATTTCCGCACATGCAGCATGGAATCTCTCTAAGCAGTGTCTGAGCGTCTCTCCATGAGCTTGGGTGATGCTAGACAGAGTGTTGACGTCTTTTGGTCTTGTAACGTGCATGCGGAATTGCTCAACAAATTTATTGGCCAATTGGTCAAAGGAGGAAATGGATCGAGGTGGCAGTCGAGTGAACCACATGGTAGCGATGCCCCCCAAGGAGACGGGGAAACTACGACACTTCACTGCATCGTCAGCTCTAGCAGCGCTCATCGACCATTTATATTTCAGAGTATGTTGGTTGGGGTCGGAGTTTCCCTCGTACATGGGTAGAGTCGGCATCCTGAATCGCCGTGGGGGTTCAACAGTAAGAATATCGTCCGTAAAAGGAGTGTGACTTCAGGAAATTCCCCAATCGTCATTCGTGAGACCCTAGCTCTCATGGATCATCTGACGTATCATGGTCGGAAGATCCGACATTTGTACGTTCTGGGTGTGTTGAGTCAGATTATGGTTCGGTCCCATATTATGAGGTTGGACCGGATGCTATCGACGGTCCACATCTTGCTTTCATGGCTCATAGTCTTCCGAGACGTATGGTTCAGGAGTACGTCCATGATGATGATGGTCCAGGTTCAACCGATTTTGGGCATCGACCCTTGGTTCATCCGCGGTGGTCGTAGCGTGGTAATCTGTGTAGTGAGGAGCGATACCCCCTCGGGAGGAGGGTCCGGTTTGAAAACTGGCCGATGGGCCAACTTTCAGCTGTCCAACGGTTATTGCCGGTTGATATCTAGCAGTTTGTATGTGACTCCCATCTAGCCGGGGTCGTGGAGATCGATGATGATAATCGAAAGATGAAGAACTTTCCCTGGAGGAGTGAGAAGCATGGTCTCTCCTGGATCTCCTTCGCTTCTGACGATTCAGCTGGTTGGTCAGCTCGGCGTTAGCGCATAGCTGTTCTATTAGCTGCTGCAGACCCTGGGTCAGCTCTTGAAGCAGCAGCTAAAACTCTTATCGGGTAACTGGACCTGATGGTTCTGAGTGTCCGGTAGCGTCTTGGTTAGACGGAGGTAGTCGCGCAGGATTCTGTCTATCCTATTCTTCTTGATTGACAGCATTAGATGTGGTCCTTATGCTAACCACCTTGAGGGTTGGATTCCTTTCCTAGACTTTATGCAAATCTGAATAGAAGGGATGAAACTCGAATTAGATGATCTGGATCTCTCTCTTAGATTTATTCAATCCGGTCGATGACAGATCCAACGAGTAGGAGAAAATCTGGGTATTCTTAGTGAAAGCAGCAAAGTGTTTGCACCAAAATTGGTCACAACACTCTTCAGAAGTTTTTGAAGAGATAATAATGAAGAGTATAAATTGAAAATGAGGATTATCTAACAAAAACTCCAAATAACAGGAAAGTAAATGCGTAGACAAGCAATTTAAAGTGGTTCAGCGTGTTGGCTACGTCCACTGTGAAGTTTTTTGCAATTTTATTGATACTCTTTCAATGATTACAAGTGGTTACAGCAATCAACAGCAATTACAACTGGAAATTCGAATTCAACAGTAGTAGAATGATGGAGATCTCGATTCGGCAGAGTCTCGGCGCTTGAGAATCAAAAGATTCTTCTTATGTAGGCTCTGGGGCTCTATTTATAGGCGTAGGAGGCTGAGACTTCGCTCAAACTTCGGGAGATTCGCTCTGGCACGTGAGGGGGCCCACATGACCAATTCCAGAAAGTTTCGAGTCGATTTGTGATCGATACGAAATCATTTCGTATCGATCAAGATGATGTCCAATCAAGCTTAAATTTAGTGTGAATGTTCCTTGTCTCGTGTGCAATCTCCTGTGAAAATTTCATTGCATTTGGATCGATAGATTGGGAGAAATAGTCGATACGAAATGATGTTCTTCGCCAGGCTGCTTTGTTTGAATCGATTGCTTTGAATCGATGGTGGCACGCGCCTTCGTGATGACGTGGAGCACAATCTTTAACTTGATCTGGTCTTTAGTCCGAGTTGACCGCATCGACTCCATAAATCTCTCCTTGTTCGTATCGAGGGATGACACGTCACCTAGGTTTGTTGACTTGATGGATTCGAATAAGGCTTCATTCATGGGTTCGAAGAGCAGTTATCGATGGACACGAACTACTGATGGTTGATGGATACGAACAAGCCTTTCTTTGATGGATACGAATTACGTAGCTTCTTAATGGATATGAAGCCAATCGATGTGACTCAGAGTCATTTGATGGATACGAAGTAAGGCAGCTTGATGGATACAAAGTATACTATCTACCGATGGACACGAAGTAGGGAGTTGCCAATGGATTCGAATAAGGAGGAGCTGACGGGTACGAACGAGATCGGGTCGAACCGAGGCTTCCCGATGGATTCGAACTTGATCGATACGAACTAAGGTTCTTCGATGGATTCGACCAAGCTCCTCCTCGATGGATACGAAATTGGCATTGAATGACCGATACGAAGCGTACTATCTGCTGAGGGAGACGAAATCGATCGATACGAACGAGAGCTTGTTGATGGATACGAAGTAGATCGATGCGAGCTGTGACACGGCGATGGATACAAGAGTGATCGATTCGAAGTGGGGTGCACCGATGGATGCGAAGCGGTGTGGATTGATCGATGCTAACGCCATCGATTCGAACCTGATGGATATGAATCTGATGGATTCGAAATGGACATCTCCTCGACTATTTGATGGATAAGAACAGCGTATTTTACTTAACTTGCATCGATCATGTCTCGTTCATACGAACTCCGATTAACTTGAAATTTGAAATGCTGGCTTTTATGATCTTGCTTGTCATGTCCTATCAGTTGTAGCCAATCTGGACTCTGATAAAATTCAACGATATCCATAGTGAAGCAAAGTATAACCAATCTTTGTGACGAACTGTCTTTTGTTTTTGATCGATCTTTTGGTATCACGGCTTTGCCAAAAAGCGGGATAAGACAAAATGCTTGTAATAGATTTTAAAAAATTCATTAAAAATATTACTTTAAAATAACAAGATCATTGAAAACTTGAAAATGAAATGTTTTCTATACATTTTAACAAAATATCTCTTCTTTAAAAATTTACAATTAATTCTTAAAAATTCATAAAGATCTGAAATCACTTTTAAAATACTCTAAAAAATAGTTAGTAACCACTTTAAAAAGAATGAAACAATCTAAATATATTTTTTAAACCTTTTAAGTGCAAAAATCAAGTCTAAACGGGGCAGTTTTGCACTAGTGATGTTTTGGCCACTTTCGAGATGGTATTTGACTTCTTAATATTCAACCTGAAATAGCAAAAACATGCATGCATACATACATACATGCATACATATATATATACATATATATATATATATATATGGTGAGTAATCCCTAAGGACATCTCTAATAAAGTTCTATAGTAATTGCCAAAAACAAGGCAATTCCAAACTATTTCTATAGTGACTATCGCTATAATTGCAGTTCTAAATCCGAGTAAAAATTAAACCAAAATCCATATATAACCTAAGTGCTTTGTTCAAGGTCTGGTCACATGTCACCACATATGTAATTTACTTTTGAAGTAAGAATTCAAATTCAATGTTTTAACATAAGTTAACTGCAATTCAAACAACTTATACACCATTCAAACACAAAATATATGTGTTATATTTTTCACTCAGAGTGAGTTGTTAACTCGCGTTTAACCCAACCATAACAAAGATCCAAGAACCAAATCCAAGTCTCCAACTTGCAACCACCTCCACTTCCTCCTTCCTCCTCTCTGCTCTTACTTTTAGCGTCTCCCACCCACATTATTGCTCACTGCCCCTCCATAGGGAGCATGTCTCAAGTTCTTCAGGTTTTTGCTGGGTGGAAGGGTTTCTAATATGGTACTAAGCCTTGTGGTTAAGTGATTTGCAGTTGATTTGCAATAATCTTTTCATAATATAAGAGAGGAAGAAGAAGTGAAGTTGTTGATTTTATCATTCTGAGCATTGTAAATTTTGTGATTTATTCCTAAAGGTGCGTACCTCCTTATATAGGCTTAAGAATGTGATGGAAAATGACCAAAAACCCCTCAAAACCCTACTAGCAATAATTACTTCTATCATGACTACTTTATGTCACATAATCTTATGGGTTAAGGATTTCTTTATTTGCTCATTTTCCCTTTTTGCTCATTTTAAATTGTCTTCTCATCTCTTACTTCATACACGATATCATCACAATTAGTCCTCCATAAACATGAAAATATTTTTATTTGCTAATTGTCTCCTTAATGATTAATTAGCCATGCACAATAAATTTGAGCAACTTTTGTTGAGAAAAAAGCTGTTTATTGATAAAACGATTTTCGGTCATATTATTGATAATTTCTAAACAATATATTTTTTAAATATTTTTTCACAACAAGTACCCTCATTACTTGTGATTGAAAAGGGGGGTTAAAAAGCTTATTAAATCATTTTAATAGCATTTAATCCAAGATTCTAATATTTAAATAATTCAGATATTCACATACGAAGTGATCAAAATTCCGGGTTGTTACATTCTCCCACACTTAAAATAATTCATTCTCGAAATTCCAACACATGCAACCAAAAAATCAATCATGCATCCATACTGTTCGTCCGTAAGATAATGGTTTTGATGACAACAAGCTTAGAATAGATTATAAAATATAAATACTAACATTATAAGTTTAGATAAATATGTATATGCAGGATTTAACTATGTAGGTACCAAGAATAAAGACTTTACAGTATAGAGATTCAAGGTATCAAGATTGAAGACTCATGAGTATCAAGATTATCAAGAGTACAAGAATTGAAGTAATTTATTCTTTAATTAGAAATTTTGTTAAAACTCATAGAAAAGCACTGGAATCTTAAAATCCAAATTATTCGTGGAATGGAATCCACTTCGAGCATGTTAAAGGGATGGAACCCTAAGTAGGATGGAACCTACGAAAAATATAGCGGAACATTATTTTGTATCTGCTAACTTTTTATTCAAAATGATTTTTCAAAATTATATCCTGTTTTCAAAATGTTTGCAAAACCTTTCTTTTAAAAGCATCAAAAACATCTATCCTGATTTTAAATAATTTTAGCCCCAAAATTATCTTTAATTTCAAAGTCAAATTACTCCTGATTTTAAACTATCTTTTAAAATAATATATTTAACTTTTAAATATTTATACTTAAGATTTAAATATAAAATTATAGTTAAATTATATATATATTATTCTCTATATTTACTTATGTATTTAACTATAGTCAAGTATATTAGAAAAGTTTAAAATAGTTTTAGTATAAGATAAAGTTTATTTTCAAAGAAAATCAAATCATCAAAAATTGCTTTGGGATGTCGACATGCCTATGTTGACCATGTCGACATGGTGTCAGTTGAGTTCAAAATTTAAATTTCAAAAAAATGTCTATTCTCCATAACTCTTCACGAATGGACATGGCTGTTGTTCTTCTATAAATAGGGGTAAGTTTCAACGAATTTTATATCAGATTTTTTGGTTTTTCAGTCCTCTTCTTCTTCCACTTTTCTTAATACATATTCTTACCATTACTCTGCCGAAATCAACATTGAATCGAACTCGATCATTCATAGTTTGATTCTCTATCACTATCTCAACAAGATCCTCAGTGCTATTCAGAGTAATAGGCTTCTTTGTAATCTATTAAGCGAGAAAAGGTGTGATTGTGGCCTTAAAAATCAATCAAGCGAGATAAGGTGTGATTGTAGCCTTGGTAAATCAATTGGGCAAACTTGTGGCCCAGAAATCAAGTATCTCTACCTAGAGGATTGTGATTTTGGAGGGTGTACCTCGTCGCCTTGAAATCGAGGGTGCAATTATACAATTTCTTTTAAAAGGAAATCTGTACTTGTGTTGCGGGACTGGATGTAGGGTAACTCCAAACCAGTATAAAATCCTGTGTGTTCTTTCCTTTATTGTTTTACTTTATTTCTACATTTGTGTTTGTTTCTATGATCATATCCGTGTCTGTATATTGCATACATCCTTGTTCAATTCAACATAAATTCAAAAAGATTTAGTAATTCTTTATAAACACTATTCAACCCCCCTCTAGTGTTAATCCTAGCCTTAAGATCCGTAATCCGCATTTCTTTCAATTGGTATCAGAGCGAGGTTTTCAAAGTTTCATAATCTTATTTTTGAAAAAGTTTTTAAAATGGCTATATTTGTTAATACTAGTTTAGAAATATTCAAATCATCATTGTTTCATGAGTCTACATATAATCAATATTCAAATTCAAGTTATCTACCAAAATTATTTGATGTGCAGGAATCATGCTTTATGGCTGTTGAGGAATCAACCCACAACGGACAAATTGTGCAGATCAGAAAGATCAAATGGATACTTGATAGTGGGTGTTCTAGATACATGACTGGCAATCCAGATATACTGAATGATATTATATACAAAGACAGAGGACTGGTTAACTTTGGAGAGAATTCAAAAGGATATGTAATTGGCATCGGCAAAGTCGGTAACTCTAAAACTCCTATTATTACTAATGTTTTGCTAGTTAAGAATCTAAAACATAAATTGCTACGTATAAGTCAACTTTGCGATAAAGGATATAAAATTAAATTTGAACAAGATAAATGTCACATCGAAGATAATAATGCAACCATAATATTTGAAGGAGTTACGAAAAGGAATATTTATATTCTTAGTATGAAAGTTTCAAATGATAACCTATGTTTGTTGGCAAATACAAGTGACCCTTGGATTTGGCATAAGAGATTTGGGCATTTGAATTTCAAACTCTTATCTAGACTATCAAAACATGATCTAGTAAAAGGTATCCCTAAAATGAATTTTAAAGTAGACAGTTTATGTGATGCATGTCAATTAGGAAAACCTAGAAAAAGTTCCTTAAATTAAAAGATATGATTTCAACATCAAAACCTCTTGAATTACTTCATCTTGATTTATTTGGTCCATCTCAAATTCTGCAAATAAATCATAGTAAATATGTTTTTGTAATTGTAGATGATTATTCTAGATTTACATGGACAATATTTTTGAAACATAAAAGTGATACTTTTGAATGTTTTAAGACCTTTTCAAAAAGAATTCAAAATCAATTTTCTCTAAAAATTATAACTATTCAAAGTGATCACGGTGGTGAATTTGAAAATGAAAAGTTTGAGGAATTCTGCAATAAAAAAGGGAATAACTCGCAATTTTTCATTTCCAAGAACTCCACAACAAAACGGAGCAGCAGAACGTAAAAATAGGATGATTCAAGAGTGTGCGAGAACTATGCTTTCAGATAGTAATTTACCGAAGAATTTTTAGGCAGAAGCAGTTGCTACCGCCTCTTATATTTTAAATAGAATTTTAATTAGACCTCTAACTGATAATACATCTTATGAACTTCTTTATTCAAAGAAACCTAAGGTATCTTATTTCAGAATTTTTAGAAGTAATTGCTTTGTTTTAAATAAAAAAGATAATTTAGATAGATTTGATCCTAAATCCGAAAAGGGAATCTTTATCGGATACTCTAATAGAAGTAAAGCATACAGAATTTTTAATTTAAAAACTAACACCATTGAAGAAACAATGCATGTTTCATTTGATGAAAATTTCAAAAATTTTGATGATACAAATGATGAAGAGGATTTAATCACTTAAAATCAAGAATCAGTTGAAACTAATAATGAAATTAATCATCCTAATAAAAGGACTAAACTTTTAAAAGATCATCCTATAGAAAATATACTAGGAGATATGCAATCTGTTGCTAAAACTAGAAATCAACTAAGTCAAATGAGTAATGTAGCTTTTATATCAACTATTGAACCCAAAAATCCAAAAGAAGCATCAACTGATGATTCATGGATTTTGGCTATGCAAGAAGAATTAAATCAATTTACTAGAAATGATGTTTGGGAACTTGTTCCTAGACCTGAAAATAAAACTACAATTGGAACTAAATGGTTTATAAAAATAAAATGAATGAACAAGGAGAGGTAGTTAGAAATAAAGCTCGATTAGTCGCTCAAGGTTATTGTCAAGAAGAAGGTATAGATTTTGATGAAAGCTTAGCTCCCATAGCAAGATTGGAAGCCATTAGGATTCTACTTGCTTTCGCAAATCATAATAATTTCAAATTATTTCAAATGGATGTTAAAAGTGCTTTTTAAATGGATTTGTAAAAGAAGAAGTATATGTTGAACAACCACCACTTTTTGGAAATGATAAATTACCAAATTATGTTTACAAACTTAATAAAGCATTACATGGTCTAAAACAAGCTCCTAGAGCCTGGTATGATAGACTAAGATCTTATTTATTGCATCAAAATTTGAAATTGGTAAAGTAGACAATACTCTTTTTATTAAAAGAAATAAAATGATATTCAACTAGTACAAGTTTACGTAGATGATATCATTTTTGGATCAACTAATTTTGAAATGAATAAAGAATTTTATGAAATAATGACAAAAGAGTTTGAGATGAGTCATATGGGTGAATTAAATTTCTTTTTAGAATTACAAGTAAAACAATTAGATAATGGTATCTTTATTAGTCAAGAAAAATATGCTAAAGACCTAATTAGTAAATTTGGTTTGACTACTGCGAGTGGAAAACTCACTCCCATGGCAACCGATGAGTACCTTAGTAAAGAAGATCTCTCGAAAGATGTAGATCAAAAATTATATAGAGGAATGATTGGATCACTACTCTATATTACTGCCAGTAGACCTGATATCATGCATAGTGTTTGTCTCTGTGCCAAATATCAATCCCAACCTAAAGAGACCCACTTAAAAACCGTAAAACGATAAGATGTGTTAAACACACATTAGTTTCTTCTCTTTCTTTACCATTGTTGTTTATTCCTTCCTACGTTTACAACGAAAAATATACATACAACTATATGATTAATAAATTAATTGTGTTCTTATATGTGTTCTTCTTATTAATACATATAACTATACGGTTATTATATACCTAAGATAGTTAGTAGTTTAGGATTAGATTTATTATTAGATCTACGTGTTGATTATTTATGATAACACTATCGTTATAATCACATAGAATATTAGAATTAGGGAGAGTTATATAGTTTTTACAAAGTTTAGAGTTTGTTTTTGTTGACGACAAAGGGGGAGAAATATAAAATTGGGTAATTAGGCATAGATTAAGGGGGAATTATTAGTTTTAGGGGGAGTTATTAAGATAGAAATAAATATTTTGTAAACAAAGGTTGTCATCAACAAAAAGGGGGAGATCGTTAGTCCATGAGATGATGGTTTTGATGACAGCAACCTTAGAATAGATTATAAAATATAAATACTAACATTATAAGTTTAGATAAATATGTATATGCAGGATTTAACCATGAAGGTACCAAGAATGAAGAGAGATTCAAGATATCAAGATTGAAGACTCATGATATCAAGATTATCAAGAGTTCAAGAATTGAAGTAATTTATTCTATAATTAGAAATTTTGTTAAAACTCATAGAAAAGAACTAGCATCTTAAAATTCAATTTATTCGTGGATTGGAATCCACTTCGAGCCAGTTAAAGGGATGGAACCCTAGGCAGGATCAAACCTACGAAAAATCTAGTGGAACATTGTTTTGTATCTGCTAACTTTTTATTCAAAATGATTTTTCAAAATTATATCATGTTTTCAAAATGTTTTCAAAACCATTCTTTTAAAAGCATCAAAAACCTCTATCCTGATTTTAAATAATTTTAGCCTTAAAATTATCTTTAATTTCAAAGTCAAATTACTCCTGATTTTAAACTATCTTTTAAAATAATATATTTAACTTTTAAATATTTATACTTAAGATTTAGATATAAAATTATAGTTAAATTATATATATATTATTCTCTATATTTACTTATGTATTTTAACTATAGTCAAGTATATTAGAAAAGTTTGAAATAGTTTTAATATAAGATAAAGGTTATTTTCAAAGAAAATCAAATCATCAAAAATTGCTTTGGGATGTCGACATTCCTATTGGTGACAATGTCGACATGGTGTCAGTTGAGTTCAAAATTTAAATTTCAAAAGAAGTGTCTATTCGCCATAACTCTTCACGAACGGGCATGGCTATTGTTCTTCTATAAATAGGGGTTAGTTTCAACGAATTTTATATCGGATTTTCTGGTTTTTCACTCCTCTTCTTCTTTCACTTTTCTTAATACATATTCTTACCATTACTCTGCCGAACAACTTTGAATCGAACTCGATCATTCATAGTTTGATTCTCTATCACTATCTCAACAAGATCCTCAGTGCTATTCAGAGTTATAGGCTTCTTTGTAATCTATTAAGTGAGAAAAGGTGTGATTGTGGCCTTGAAAATCAATCAAGCGAGATAAGGAGTGATTGTAGCCTTGGTAAATCAATTGGGTAAACTTGTGGCCCGAAAATCAAGTATCTCTACCTAGAGGATTGTGATTCTGGAGGGTGTACCTCGTAGCCTTTAAATCAAGGGTGCAATTGTACAATCGCTTTTGAAAGGAAATCTGTTCTTGTGTTAACGGACTGGATGTAGGGTAACTCCAAACCAGTATAAAATCCGGTGTGTTCTTTCCTTTATTTCTTTTACTTTATTTCTGCATTTGTGCTTGTTTCTGTAATCATATCCGTGTCTGTATATTCCATACATCCGTGTTCAATTCAACATAAATTCAAAAATGATTTAGTAATTCTTTATAAACACTATTCACCCCCCTCTAGTGTTAATCCTAGCTTTAAGATCCGTAATCCACATTTCTTTCACATACTTACTAGTATTCATCACTAACAAACAAAGCTCATTGTAACGACCCGAAATTTTCGATCTAGAAAATTCCAGATAGTTAGGAAAAGAAGAAAAGAGAAAGAAGAAGAAACAGTTACAAGTCACATAAACCTCACATTCGCAGCGGATCAAAAAAATATCATATCACATAAATAACAGTTTTACAAAGAAGAACTGTATCAGTACACTTATATTTATACATCAGAGTTACAACCATTACCAATCACTGGACAGTTTTAAACAACATGTCCTAGTTATACAATAACATATCACAGCGGATAACACTCCATACGTTCCTGCCGTCTACCTCACCTCCTGAGCTCCAGAACGTCCTTACTGAAAATCTGTGATACTCGGTCTGACCCGAGCATTACATCAAAGTAACACCCGGGTCAAGCAGAAAACCAGCGTGAGTAAACTCATCTAACATGAAATACAAAAGCATACAACTTATATAAACTCGGGGTATCTGGTATCAATTTACAACTTCATAAGTTGTTATAGACATCTCTTATTTTCACATGTCAATTTCTAAGTACCAAAACATAGATTAAATGGTCCAATCCACTTAAATCATTCCATACCAGTCTAAAGATTCCACATATCAATCTTTAAAGAATCGAAGTGGTTTCTTGTATTTACTAATACCCGACTCCGGTCTCTTCGAATTTAATGCCATTCTATCCCAAGCTATTCAAATGAAACACAGTAAAACTTCAAATACAGGGTGCCACCTATACATATTAACTTATCATCGATGATAACCACATTATCTCAGTTTAAACCCAACATATCATAACACATAGCATCACAAATCACATATCTGAGATATCAATCGATCTACGACATATATACAATATTATTCAATCATTCATTAGCAAGATAAATTAGTCATACCATTCTAATTAATTTGAGCAAATTAAATTAATTACTTCAATCATCCTTAATCCTGCTTATTTGACATTAATTAATTACAAATAAATTAATTAATCATCGTTTAATTATCCATTTTAATTAGTCATCCTTGATTAATTATCTTTAATTACATAAAGTAATTATCCTTTAATTAATTATACAAATTAGTTATCCTTAACCATTTATAGTAACTAAATCTTTAATTACTTTCATTTATCACATTAATAAATTACATTAATTAATTATTTCCATTAATCAGCCTTAATCAATCATAACAGTGATTAACCATTCTGTAATTAATTACCTTAATTAGTTAATTAATTAATTAACTCTTTAATTAGTTATATTAATCCTTTAATTAATTACACCAAGTAATAAATCCTTAATTACTTCTCCTAAGTAATTAACCCTTAAATTACCTTCTATTAAGTAAAATTTCCTTATATTAATTACATCAGTAATTTATCCATCCATTACCTCACTAAGTAATTACACTCACGAATCTTATTAGCTCATCATGCTCAAATTTCTTAATCAACTTAATTAATCTCTAGGCATTAAACCCTAATTATCTTAAGATAAAACTTATCTTATTAATGCCTTATCACCATTGCCATTTTAAAAACATTTATCATTATAATTTCCTTTACTTAATTAAATCATATTTACATGTGTAAGTTCAAAGTTGCATGCAAAATACAAATGACAACATTTGTTTTTTTAAAATTTAATTATAAAGTAAGTGTTTTAATAAAAAGAAATCATCAGGTCTGAGAAAATTAAAATAAAATAAAATAAATAACATAGGTTATACAACATCTCCATCCCTCTCTTTCATCAGTTCATTCTCTAATAATAAAAAAAAAGAGAAGAAAAGAGGGGCAAACTAGGGGTAGACTCGAGTGGCTTTTTTTCGGGTTTGAACCGAAGTACTGTGTTGAAACGTTTTTTTTAATGTTTTAAATCAATTTGTTTTTGAAATTTAAATTTAAAAACTAATTTAAATTTACTTATTTAAACATACTCTTTTATAATTATTTCCTTTAATAATTGATTGAGTGGTTTTGAAAATTGGTTTAATTTAAATTTTTTAGAATTTAATGTGATTTTAAAACTTATTTAAATGAGATTTTTATAAAACAAGTTTCGGAATACAAATTGGAATTAGTTCTTAAAACTTATACTTGATAATGTTTAAAGTTATTTTAAGGAAGATAAATTTTGTTAACTTTAAATTATCCAATTAAATGATTATTTTATTCTGAAAACTTAATTAATGATTTAATTAAGTAAAGGAAATCATAATGATAAATGTTTTTAAAATGGTAATGGTGATAAGGCATTAATAAGATAAGTTTTATCTTAGGATAATTAAGGTTTAACGCCTAGTGATTAATTAAGTTGATTGAGAAATTTGAGCACGATTAACTAATAAGATTCATGAGTGTAATTACTTAGCGAGGTAATGGATGGATAAATTACTGATGTAATTAATATAATGAAATTTTACTTAATGGAAGGTAATTTAAGGGTTAATTACTTAGGAGAAGTAATTAAGGATTTATTACTTGGTGTAATTAATTAAAGGATTAATATAACTAATTAAGGAGTTAATTAATTAATTAATTAAGGTAATTAATTACAGAATTGTTAATCACTGTTATGATTGATTAAGGCTGATTAATGGAAATAATTAATTAATGTAATTTATTAATGTGATAAATGAAAGTAATTAAAGATTTATTCACTATAAATGGTTAAGGATAACTAATTTGTATAATTAATTAAAGGATAATTACTTTATGTAATTAAAGATAATTAATCAAGGATGACTAATTAAAATGGATAATTAAAGGATGATTAATTAATTTATTTGTAATTAATGTCAAATAAGCAGGATTAAGGATGATTGAAGTAATTAATTTAATTTGGTCAAATTAATTAGAATGGTATGACTAATTTATCTTGCTTATGAATGATTGAATAATATTGTATGTATGTCGTAGATCCATTGATATCTCGGATATGTGATTTGTGATGCTATGTGTTATGATATGTTGGGTTTAGACTGAGATAATTTGGTTATCATCGATGATGAGTTAATATGTATAGGTGACACCCTGTATTTGAAGTTTGAACTGTGTTTCATTTGAATAGTTTGGGATAGAATGGTATTAAATTTGAAGAGACCGGAGTATGGTATTAGTAAATACACGAAACCACTTCGATTCTTTAAAGATTGATATGTGGAATCATTAGACTAGTATGGAATGATTTAAGTGGATTGGACCATTCAATCTAAGTTTTGGTACTTAGAAATTGATATGTGAAAATAAGAGATGTCTATAACAACTTATGAAGTTGTAAATTGGTACTAGATACCCCGGGTTTATATAAGTTGTATGCTTTTGTATTCCATGTTAGAAGAGTTTACTCACGCTGGTTTCCAGCCTGACCCTGGTGTTACTTTGATGTAATGCTCGGGTCAGACCGAGTATTACAGATTTTCAGGTAAGGACGTTCTGGAGCTCGGGAGGTGAGCTGGAGGGCTGGAATGTATGGAGTGTTATCCGCTGTGATGTGCTATTGTATAACTAGGACATGTTGTTTAAAACTGTCCAGTGATTGGTAATGGTTGTAACTTTGATGTATAAATATACGTGTACTGATACAGTTCTTCTTTGTAAAACTGTTATTTATGTGATATTATATTTTTTGAACCGCTGTAAATGTGAGGTTTCTGTGACTTGTTACTATTTCTTCTTCTTTCTCGTTTCGCCTTTTCCTAACTATCCGGAATTTTCTGGATCGAAAATTTCGGGTCGTTACACTAATGGTTTGCTCAAGTTAAACCCTCTCATCGCACAAGGATGATAATCAATCCTATAAGCATACCATCTGCTAAACAGCCTCGAGTTATTACTTAGATGATTATTCATGTCATCCTGAAACAAATCGAAGAGATATTCCTTAAACTCTCCCTAAGCCAACAAACATAGCACACAAACATACTAAAGCCCGTGTGATGTACATGGATCATCCGTATGTAATATCAATTCTTATCACTTGCTCGATCATATGGATTTCCCTTCCCAACAAGTATAGATCACGTGACCTCTCTAGTGCGGACGTTGGACTGGTTTCTTGATTAGAAACTGTCATTCTCCTTACATAGCCATATACTATGATAGAAAAGTACAACATTATATCAAGAATCTATATCAAGTGTTTGCCATTAAGAATCGAGTGAAAAATCCTTGTTTGGACCGATATAAACCACCTCAAAAATATGTAATCGAATACTGGATCAAGAACAGTTATGCAAAATAAAATGATCTATATACAACATACATATTTATCCTATTTCTTCTTAGCTATATCCATTCCTTTTTAATCATACCCATTTATCAAATTAGTATGTTAATCGATACTAAATTCAATTAAGAAATATTTCATAAAAACTAAACTTCAAGTTTATAAAAAAAATTATAACTTAAGTTCATACTCAAATAATACTCCATTGCATCCTAAGAGTATGTACAAAAAAATTAAAGTTGTAACAAATATGTTTAGCAAATTAGGAACTTGTTTTAATTTTCTATCTTCTCAATTCAAGTGTCATATAAACTCAACTTTAAATTTTCTAGGACACATAATCGTAAGTTCTATAACAACTCGAAAGTTTAGAACTATCAAAATCGCTGGAAACCGCATTTCATTTTAAAATATGAAAATTACCAAACAACATATCATATCATGGTGCACGTCCATGCTTTTCTAATGCATAAGTTACGTATGTCCATGAAATAACATAATAATAAAACTTTAGAACTGAAAACCTATTTTTATTTCTAAGCCTTTCGAAATAATATATATAACTTTTGTATATCAAATCATATTTTGGAATTAAATCAAAATCAGTTTTACTAAAACAAATTTACAACATCTCGCACTTAGAAACCCAAAAATGAATGTTGATGATGTTGAAGCCATTACTAAAATTATTTTCAAGCGATATGAGTGAGTTTAGTAAATCTAATTCATGCCTTTAGGACTTAATCAAAATCATTTCAATATGGTATTAAATACTTCATAAGTGTTACTAAGTATCATAATCTCAATTCATAATCCAATTTCCCAAAATACTTACTTTCCTATTATTTTCTCCAAAACCTTGAAAAACATTTTCAAAAATTACTGAGATTTAAGTCCTCAAATTCTCTATTTAAATCCTTTTCATTTTAAACCATATTTAATAAACGATACTTATATAAAATTATTTTCTTATATAAAGTTACTTCCTTTATCTAAATCATTTCACAAATGTATATCTTTGTTTAGATTATGACAAGTCTACACATGTTAAAATTTAATTTTAACCCAACGTGATCATCGAATGCCTTATAGTCAAACCATGAAACTTAATTCACAAGGTGTACGTATTTAATGTTCCCATAAATTATTATCTACCCAACACTTTTTGCAAGAAAGTAAATTTCTTATGAATCAAAAAACTATAGTAAATGCTCATAAATTAGCTGAGCATAACTAATCAAACAATAAATGACAATAATTGAGTATTACCATTTCCTAATAAACCGACACATCAAAAATAACTGTTCTATTTTCCTTTGAAAATTTTCCCTACATATACAAATTATGATCATATGTAAATTATTTCATTTACCAATTTTGAAAATAATATTGTGTTAGTTTGCTTTGTTCCAGTGCTTAAACCCCCTATCTATATCGTTAATCAGGCCCATCGACCAAAATTCATAACCACTCACTAGACCAATTAACACCATATAAATCCTTTTTATATCATTAAAAAATACATTCTCATACGTATAATACACTCAATTCATGCTAGGGAATTCCATTATCCCATCCCTTAATAAGTAATACCCAACAAAGCCACGGTTCCTGCTTAACGTTTAGCTCTGATAATAGCTTTAACGACTCGCCATTTTGACCCCTAAATGTCGACATTACTACATCCACGGTATTCATGTGTCGAACTTTCAAGTTCCAAAAAGATGAACTTTAGGGTAAAATAAAAGAAAAGAAAATAGAATAAGAAAGAAGGAATAGAATCTGAGAAACTCACCATGGAACGATCATATATAATATGAAAAGACAATATAATTTATCATTCTAAGATAAAAAGTATTTCGAAGATACAATATCATTCTAAATACTTTTAACTACCTGTCCTCACAAATGTAGAAATACACACACAAAGCAATGCAGTGGAAATAAATACTACGATAGGAAATCATCTAGCTCATCTCTAGAAGCTCCAAAACATCCACGGCTAATCTTTCGTAGGGTTGACCCAAGCATTGAAAGAAAATAACACCCGGATTAGTCTGGTAAACCTGTGTGAGAAAGTCAAGAAATATGAGTGACATGTAGCAGTAACTATTGCGGTCGTACGGATTACCGAACCAATTTTTCCCTTAAAGAAACAAACCATTCATTATGTTCGGTATATAGTGATATGATAGATGATGTCTAGAATGTAGCATATAAGTCATATTAAACAGTTGTTGTGTGAACGCCATAATAATAATAGGTATATAATCAATACCACTAAGGCAAGTTCGAATAATGGATTTTTCATGGAGTTCTCTTCGAGGAAACCGAATCTAAACCTCATAAAAAGGACTAGAATTACCTTTCGAGCAACATATATATCTAGATGGGATATACTCTAAGGTAAACATAACTGGACTACCCTCGGTGTGTGATCCGAGACGTATTAACTCCCTCTAGCAAGAATCAATAAGCATCTCAAAGATGGAATTGATATACCCTCGAGGTTGCTAAACCCTGTAACGACCCGTGTAAATTCGATGTTTAAAATGAATTAAATAATAGATTTTAATTTAAATTTAGAAAGGAATAGAAATCTTATTTATTTATAGGAAAGAGAATGTTGAAATTAGATGTATCAAGGGTAATTAAAACTTACAAATTGAATTATATATTGCAATTAATTGTAATAGTGGAAAGTGTTGCAATTGGCTATAACGTTAGAAATAAGTAAATAAAGGCAAGTACTGAATTCATCAATGAAATTAAATTTTTATTTAGTACAATCCCTTTTTATTAACTATTGTAAGGGTTAATTTATTGAAATGGAAAATTTGACAATAGATTCAATTTGTATGTTGGATAATAAATTGCAATAACTAAAGTTAATAATTAATAGGTTAAAGGGAATACCAATTTACTCATAAAGTGAATATAAGTGGATGTAACAAAATAAATAGGAAACGATAATTATTCATAAGTGATGGTTGATGTAAAAGGAATAACTAATTGGATTTAGAATCTTAATTTGTATGTGTGCATATATTTAATGGAATATGAGAAAAACAAATGTAAGGATTTGATTAATAAATATATGTTATTTATTCAGGGTATTGAATAAAATTGGGAATCCAATTGTAATTAATAGTAATAATGTTGGTATTAGCTAATAAATTTAATTTCAATGCAATACCCATAAATGAATGGGATGAAATGAATGTATGTAAATGTATACTAGGTTATTTATCAAATAAAAGGAAAGAAAAGTAAATATCGAATTTGATTGATGAATAAATATGCGTTGAATAGTAATTGAATGTAAAGTTAATGGTAAGTGTATAAAATCAAAATATGATAATGAATTGCAATAATTGTGGGTTGATAATAAGGTGTGAATGGGAAAGTGATTGTTATATAAATTGAATGGAATCCAAATTTGATGGGAAGAGTAAATGGGTACTTAGTAATAAATTTAAACGGACTTAAAAATGGAATTTATTTAATTAATAGATATAACGAATAAAGATATACTTATAAATGTGGGACTGAAAGTTTTACAATAATTATTATGAGTTATATGTATATTCAGTCATTCAATTTAATTTGTAAATCATTGAAATAAATGGTACGTTTAAATAAATTTAGGTAATAATGGGGAATAACGTAAATAAATTCTTCATTAAATGATGGTTAATGTATATGAAGAATGGAGGTAAAGCTTTATAAATTGATTTGAATCTAAAATTTAATGAAAGGAGTAATTGGAATTAAATGGATTAAATGTTTGAAGTTACGAAAATTTAAATTTAGATAAAAGGGTATGCATTTATGTAATAGAGTATGAATCTATTGTTAAGTTTATTTATAAAATGGCAGTTGGGTAAATGAAAGGGTGCAAAAGTAAGCATGTCAGTATATTAAAGTAATATATGATAATAGGTTTAATCGAAATAAATGAAAATTTAACATCTAAATATTACATTAGTAGGGATTTAAGTGTAATCGAAGAATAGTAGGATAATAAATTTTGAATCTAATATTTAATCCATCGATTTGAAATATGTAAATGGAATAACCATTGATTTCTTTGATTTAATATAAATTTTTAGAAAGTTAAATTTTAATTTGTGAATTTAATGAGATTAAGGATTTATATTGAAATTTATAAATTTACCTTCTGTAGTTTGACATCTAAACTTGTTTGAAACTTTGTAAATGATTAAGAATTTTTAAAAGTGATAAAATGGGTCAATTTTAGAATCTAAATATAAAATTGGATTTTATTTATTTCTTTTGAATTTATTTAATTAATATAAAAATAGCCACTTTGGTCACGGACTCGGATTTCGACGAAACCAGTTTCATCGGATCCGTAACAGTGAATTATTGTAGGTTTCAAGTTTCGTAGCGATCGGACCTGTCGTTTGATCGTACGAACGCGAAACGCCTTGAAATCGATTCAATTGAAATCAATTTGAAATCAATTTGAAAATATTGATTTCAGCATAACTTCTTCATACGATCGAATTTGGACGTGTAACTTTTTCCATCGCGTTCAAAATATTTTAAAATACCTATTTTGATATATGGGTTTACCCAATTTCGTTTCGGGGTCAGAACGGGCTTTTTGGGCCACGTTAATGTTAGCACGTATATCCAACACGATCCATCTATTCAAATTTCCAACCTATCTATATAACCCCAGTTATAAACCCTAGCCTCCATCTATGCTCATTTGTTTGTGCGTTCATTTCTTCAGTTCCTCCTCTTCCCAATGGCTACAAACCCTAGATCTAAATTCAAATTTCAAAAATCAAATCGAAAGTCAAAAATTTAAACACCTCAGAAAAATCTCAAAAAAATATATATCGAAAGTCTCGACGAATGGAACCTGCGTCTAGTGCTCGTGTTTCATAACAGTGCATAAATCGACCAGAAACCGCAGTCAAAGGGCTTTAAACGCGAATCCTAACTGTCGATTTGGGCGTTTCGATTTGGAGCGACTATATACAAATCAGCTTCTGGGTATTGGAGAGCTCGGCTAGGGGAGTCGTTTGGGGGTAGTCGCTTGGCTTATTGCGACCGGTGGTGACCGATTTTGATGGGTTAGGGTTTCGAAACCCTAGCTAAAGGGTGGCGACCGGCGGCAGTATAGGGGATCGGTCCAAGGGGAGGTTGGGCGCCTCAGTCAGGCGAGCTAAACGGTGGTGTTCAACAGCAGGATGGCGACCGGTGGCGACGGCAGAGGGCGGTCTAAGGCGTTGTGTTGGGTTCGAATTTTTCCCTGTACGCGCGCGTTTCGTTCAGGTGAAAGGTGATGGTCCACGTGGCCCTTACGTGAGTATTCTTTGTTTATTTTATTTTTGTTTTAATTTAATTTCAACTCGTTCAAATTATCATAACTTCCGCATACAACATCCGTTTTATGCGAAATATTTTTTGTTAGGATCGTAATAAAATTCCGGACGATTTGACGATTGTTTGGACAGATTTGGAGACCGTCGAATTTTTGGGTTTAAATCGGATTTAAATTCGATTTAAATTCAACTCACAACTTCTAGAATTTCTTATGTTTGTTAAATTGACTTAAGATATGAGTAAAAATTTATTTATGATTTTTTAGCATGTTTTATTCATCATCTCAGTTAATTCGCATTTATTTATTTTATTTATTGCATATAGATTGACAGTTAGAATTTATTTATTTGCACTTAACTTCTTGTTCAATAGTTATTAAATTTACATTTATTTTTGCATATAAACTGCTAGTTTAACAGTTGTAAAATTTATTATTGAATATAAACTGTTAGTTAATACATGTTATTTATTACCTGTATAATTTATATGCTCTATATCAATGATTGTTTAAATTGGATGATGATTGTAAATAATGGTTGATGATTGATATTTGGATGAATGGATGCTATATTTATATTGTATAAACTGCAAGTCATCATGGCATTTTCATTTCATTCGGGATTACGGTTTGAAAGATATACAACCGCATTTTATTTTAAATCGCGGATTGAAATGATAAACATCCGTATCACTTGACCATAGGGTATAAAATATTATACAGGCACCGCGGTATATATATATATATATATATATATATAATATTTTGAAATGATTTTCTATGGTTTTGTAAAGTTATATATATATGGTTTATGGGATATTGATTTGGTTATTGATAAAGGTTATTATACATATAGTAATTTCCATTTTTTAAGCTTTGTATAAATTTGATTTGGAGTTTATAATAAAGTTTGATTTTAAGATCAAATACGATTAAACATTTATTAAAAATTTAATTTCTGGAGTTTCTTTGACTTAAATGAGAATAAGGTGGGAAGATGAATATTAAGTTAAATTGGAATTAAATAAAAAGTTAGAGTTTTTAAAGGATATGATTTTATAACTTGATTTTGTATAGAGTGATCTAAATGAATGTCAGGTTGATTTAAATGAATATATCAAGTTTAATAAATTGAAAGATTTTCCAATTATGTGAAGTTGAAGGTTTTACTTAAATTATATTGAATTCATTAAGTAAACATTTCAAGTCTAAATAATAAGTAATTGAATTTGATATATACGGGTTTGTCAAATGAGTTTGTTTTTGAAATGGTGAAATATTTAAAGCTTTGAAACATAAGAATTAAGAATGGTATTTGGAAGTTTAAATCGATATTTGGAATTGATTTGTGAAATGTAAAGAAGCTATTTTTGTTTTATAAAAGAAATTTAATATTTAACCATTTGAGAGATGGAAATTTGTTTCAAAGTTATGATTTTCAAGGTAGTATAACTTGGAAATATTATATTCCAGAGTTTTGAATTCTAAATATTTTACTTTGAAAACCCTATGAGTTTGGAAAGAATATATATTGGAAAATAAAATGACATTATATTGGTTTGGGCCTAAATGATATCGTATTGATTTGGGGTTTTAAAAATATAAACGATATCGTATTTATATGGGTTTAAAATGGATATTTTATTCTGGTTTTAAAGTATAATTATTTTAAATGACCGCGGTGTTATAATAACGTTTGGTTGTTGAAGAGACCGGGATCGGAAGTTGTCATACTCTCTGCCAACTCCGAAAACCACTTTAACAACCGTGTACATGGTGGAGATTCCAGATCGAAGTAGGTTGGTGGAGGCGTTTCCTGCAAGGTAAATCCGTGGACCCGACTCCCGTTTGTTGGCATAAGGTGGGTAAAATAGGAGCGATTCTCGGGCCAATGAGGCCATTCCTTTGATCGGACACTCCTCTTCGATATTATACTTTGACTTTGGATTGATTCAGTGGCCACTTTTACTTTGATTTTTGGGGGAGTTTGTTCGAGGTGGGCGGTAGCTGCGGCTACGCGTTTCCATCAGCCCGGATAGCAATTGGTATATCTACCCTGGCATTGTCTAGTTGTGCCGTGTCACCTACCCTAGCTGTAAGGACCCGATTCTTCTACTTTCGAAAACTGACATCAATACGCCCACTGTATCAACTGCCGAGAAATCGAATGCCGAAAAACCGAACACTTAAGGTTTTAAGAAAAAGAAAGAGAGAAGAAGAGAGAGAAAGATAGAAAATAGAGAGGAAAGAAAATAGAAAATAGAACCAGAAAGAAAACAACAGAACAATAACAGAATCTCACAATTCGTAGCGGAACAACATATAATAAATAAATGAATAATCTTTAAACAAAGAACTATATCAGTTATTACATTTCATCACATTACATTACATCATATCATCAGAGTGTACAACAACAAACAACATCAAACAGCGGAAAAAGAAATACTATATACTAATAATACGCCATGCCATCCAGCTTGCTTCCAGCAACTCCAGAATATCCTGATAAACCTTAACTCTTGACTGCCCGTGTGGAAATTGGTGGGCACCCAGAGTTTAGGAAGGAAAACAATAAACTCCGAGTCAGTCATGTGACTGGTGTGAGAACTCAAAACAGTTTATTTATCTTTGAAAACAAAATAGAGGAATATTTTTAAAGTCAATTCGCAATGCTTTTAAAAATGAGATTACCATAAGGCCTTCCGCACACACACACAATGCAAACGCAGAAGCGGAGGAGATTTCTCCTTATGATAGTCAAAGATGCTTGATACGCATTAAAAAGAACATTTGTTATTATTACTAGTGCATAGTGTAGGAAATTTTTTTTCGAAAGTAGAATATAAATCTTAGCCAGCATAGACATTTCGAACTATGCCTACTATAGCTAACTATGTTCAATAGCAGGTTACCGCCACATTCCATAGCAGGTTATACAACTAAAACCGTACAAGTCTCGTATTGTTTCTTTGGATTTCCAACGAATGGTCAGGCCAAGGAACTTCCCATTGCCACATGAGAATGCCTTGGAAGGACATCCCCGAGAACCAAACCGGATCTCTGCCAACACAAGGCCGGGTTACCCCTAACTGAGTAACAACTGACCGAATATGCCATCCCCCGGTCCTTTGGGACCTTTATCCGAGCGCTCGTAATCAATTCACACAATCATAAAGTGTTTTCAACGTGAGTAAGTATCTGGGCTCCATACCATGATACCACCCTTTTCCAGAAGGAAATGCACATACTCTAAAGGGCGCTACCCCTCATAACCTTGCCGCATCTTTCCTTTTTTGACCATTCCGAGGTGTGAGGCTCGACGAAGTCACGTCCACAAAAACACGCTTTATACAAAGTCATGCTTTGGGTCTACAAATGATCATAGAAATGATCACCAAGATAGACGATCAAATAAATGATCCTATCACAAATGATCAACACAATGATCATTTCACAGCAACACTCAGCATGTCACATTACCAAATTGGGAATATATCGCTGATAACATTCAATTACATAACCTCTGAGCTCGTACGTCTCAGAGAAGGGTGTTAAGATAAAAGAATAAATTCTCCGCCACCAACAGAAATATATTTGAAAGAAATCTGCTTTATATCTCAATCTGTAACGTCAGACATACAATCCATACAAGTCTGTTCCGGGCTCGAACAGAACCGAAGGCACTTACAAAGAAGTCCTTGCAATCCGGATATCCACAATCCTGATCGGATTTCCCATCACATATGGAGAACTCTATACCGGAGCAACTCGGTGCAGAGTCAATCGACAGGTCATCCTATCGCTTTCGCAAATACCCGGTCTTCAACACCGGTCATCAATGCTATCCATTACGTCGTATCACTATACGGAATGGGTAATCCGAATAATGAGCGCAATAATTTAAAAATAAGTGTGCATTCAAATTCAAGCAAATCACAACAAATACCTTTCAAAGGTAAATATTGATAGTCGTTTATTGAACTATCAATGGATATGCACAACATCACCAGATTCCAAATAATTTTCCAAATTATTTATTTCCCAAAAATATCTTTACAAGATATATAATTTTCACACTTCAAAAATAAATCAATATTTATTTTTAAACAAATTTCCACTTTCTTTTATAAATTCCATAATGAATTTATATTTCACAATATCTATGAATATATGATTTCAATTATTCATTTTCAATTTATCTTCAAAAAGATAAATTCTCATAATATTCACTTTATATTGGAAAACATTTCCATACTTATTTAATAAGTAATTCACAAATCTTTTATTTTCAACCTTTGGAAAATATTCAATATACTTAAATCGAGATTAAGTACATATTTCATTCTTTAAGGAAATCATTCTCTTAACCATATTTATTTGGGCCAAAACGAATGTTGCGTAAAACATCGTTACGACGTCCCAAAATCTCTAGTATAGGGATTCGAAATTAAAATAGATATATATAAATCCCAATACTATACAAAACATTTCCTTTCGAAAATCATTTACTATAACAACAGTGTTATAGTCCACCATTTCCTTCTATTTCTCGAAAACGTCTATTTCAACAATAAATGTTGAAATCTATGGTTTTGAATCTCAACACATTTAAAACATCGTTAGATCGTTTTAATCCTATTTAAAACATCACATTCAAAACAATTTCTTTAACATATTATTCACTATTCAAAAACGTGAATATAACTCCATAAATAAGTTATAACAATTTACTTATCAAAATAAGTCGTTTGCGGATTTATAAAACAACGTTTATAAATTTCCATTTCTATTTATTTTACCACAACTTCCTTTATAAATTCCTTTATTAACCTATCTCAATTCATATCTCAATGATATACTAAAAGTTCATATTATAAGTGAAATACTTATAATTTATTTGTTTGCAAAAATCGTTCCTTTGAACTTCATAATTATAAATCTTATAACTTATAAGATTTGTTTATTTATCCAAACCTATTCTTCAAATAACTTTACAAATTTTGTAAACCTACTGTTTATAAAATTCTATTTCTAACTTCACCGTTTATAATTCTATAAATTTCATTCATTTATGAAATTCATTCACAATTCATTCTAACACTTATAAAAGCTCGTTTTATAATTCAAATATTTTAATTTACAAATTATCAATTTATAAATCTTTTATATAAATCAATTCATATTATTCTTTTAAAACGTCTTTAATCTCCTTTATAATTTCACCATTTTGATTTATAAAATAATTAAATTTTATAAATCCTATATTTAAACTTTTTTCAATAAATCCAAAAATCACAATTTAAACTCTTTTTATAAAGTTATTAACCCATATTTTCAAAAATCAACTTTTAACCATATTTCTCAAAAATCCATAATTTTTATAACATTAAAATTATATCGTTTATTTATTTAAAATGAATCAATTCCAAACATATAGTATATTTTCAAAAATCACTTTAAAAACCATTTTAAAATTCCAAAGTTTGGTCCAATGATGCTACACACCAAATAGTCAATCACGACTACAACGATATCATATATCGTATATGATAATCAACGAATATCAAAATATCCATAATCAAATAAATACTGTTGAGGAATCCAGTTGGATCCCTCCAACCTGTTTTCCTGCATCCACAAACATTAGCACAATACCAATTCCGTTCCAGTACGAAATTATCGCGGTATATGGGATTTAAAATATTATCCGCTTAATAGACGGCGCAATAGGGTCTCATCCGCTATACAAATGCGGGAAATCAATACTTCCAATATATACATATTCCAATATATATATATTGCTATTATATATAATACCAATTTCACTGTTTATGAAATATTCGCGGTATATGTTTTTAATAAATAACATCCGCTTACTAACGGCGCATAACGTCTATTTTATCAATCAATAAATATCAATCATCATTCAAACATGCATTCGGGTATTTTAAATCTAACTATTTAAAATAAAATCGAAACTGATTCGATTGAGTGAGAAGTTATCACCTTGATTTCAATTTCGCTTTAGCGATTTATTTCGAATAAAATTAAACGGACGTTTAATTTTACCCAAAATTCTCACTAACTCCAAACGACTCCAATCCAATTCCATAGCGTAGTGCTCGTCCATACGATTCCAACGCAACTGGTTTCGCGCGTTTTCGACCTCGTATGAAAAAGATATGATTTTTACAAGTTTTACACGATTTTTATATAACTAATTACAACATTTATTTTTAATTTTAACATACACAATATCATAGCCGTAGGATCCAAATCTCCGCCCATCTGGACCGTGCAACATCTTCATCTTCTCCACGCGCAACATCTCCAGGTGATACACGATACAAACCCATTACTAGCCGAACTAGCGATCGACTTTGCAACTTCCTCGCTCGACGAAACTTCATCAAACCACCTCCATTCGACTCGCCTTGCCAAGAGCCACCTTCACCATCCACAGTATGAAGCTCGGCCACCCACATCATCACGAAATTCATGCGCAACATCAGGAGGACGCGGCCGTATATCTCACAATTTTTAGCTCCATTCAACATCTTAACCGTTGAACACGAAGATCCTAGTGTGCTTGACATTTTCTTAGTTGAAAGTTTTCGAAATCATTGAGTGGATTGGGAGATAATTGGAGGAGAAAGTAGGTGATTTTCGGCCATAGGTTTCTGGTGGAGGCGGCTGTAGTTTATTAGGTTTAGGGTTTTAAATTTTTTATAATTTGTGAAAGGTTGGTCTATTTATAGAAAAACGAACGACGCTATTCATTCCGGAAATTTCGAACTCCGATTTACGCGCCGTAACCAGCGTTTCTAGGGTTTACCCTGTGTTCTGGACACAATGGAACAGGTTTCGGAAGCTAATTCGGACATCTGTGCGAGTTATGGCAATAAACGTTCAATTTAAATTAAACCGATTTAAACGATTTTCTAGGCGTTTTAATTTGTACCGGACAAACTGTAAATCCGATTGACATGAAATTTGAAACCTTACAATAATATCACATTACAGATTCGATGAAACTGGTTTCGTCGAAATCCGAGACTTTTTGAAAAATGGCTATTTTAACTTGCCAAATTAATATTAAAACAATTTAGATGCGTTTCAAGCTGCCACGATCAAACGATAACTCCGATTGCTACGAAAATTGAAATCCGGTAATAACTAATTATTATGGATCCAATGAAACTAGTTTCGTCTAATTCTGAGACTGTTCAAAAATTGACTATTTTCAGTAGTCGATTAAATATTAAAATATTCAATTTTCACAAATTAACTTTTAATTCGATTTTAAAAGTTCTAAAATATCATTCTAACTCCAACATGATAAAATAAAATCTTACAAATCATTTTCAATCATATTTAACCCAAATTTCAATTATTTCCATAATTTAACATATTAAACTATCGATTTAATTATCCAATTAAATCCAATTATTCGAAATAAAATTTATTTGACTTATAAATTTCACTCATTAATATTTAAAATTAACTAAATATTCAAATTTTAATTACTAAAAATTCTGGGTCGTTACAATCTTCCCCCCTTAAAAGAATTTCGTCCTCGAAATTACTAAGTAAGAAAAATTACAGAATTTATTAACTTTCCCAAAATCCATAGTTAAACTTCTTACAAAACTTTACTAAGTTTTCAAATCATACTTAGTTATCTTTTCAAAAACAACTACTATTGTTTAACTTTCAATTCCAAATAAAAGTTATAGTTTTCGAAACTTTCCAATTTTCTCAAATTTTTTCTAACGCCTTAAATTTTCGGAAAAATTCGCCATAGTCTCCTTTGCGCGGCTCCATCCGAAAGAAAAAAAATGACAGTATATATATCACAAATATACTTCTCATCAAGTAATGAGGCATCCCGAAGGGAAAAAAATGTAAAAGTACGATATTTAATCCGAGATATGTACCTTATATTTTATTAGCGAGCATATACGGCTAATATAGCGCGAAAGCGAGCTCCAAATGCGAAGCAAACGCGATCCGCACCTACTAAACACTCAACAAACAACATGAGAATCATGCATATAGACAATAGTATTGATATACAACATATAGCAACATAATAACTATATATACCAACATAGCAAATGCAGTAAAAGCAATATGTTCAACCATCAACCCAATATCATCCAACTAACATTCATAACCAAATCAATATTCATTTATATTCTCATTAATATTCAATGAAATAGGTTTTCAATTTAATCACATTTGATTCATTAACAGTGGATGTTTACTAACATTCATTTTCAATTAGTTTATATTCACTAATCCATATTCAAGTTGGTTCACTTCCAAATCAAATTCAATTCTATTTAAGATTCACTTAACTTCCAATTGAATTCCAATTACTTTAGCTTCCAATTTCATTAACTCAATTTCATTAACACTTAATGAATTATATACAATCAATCAACTAACAACCATATAACAATCAATGTATATTAATTACAACCAAATTTCTTTGCTTTCAATTGGTTTAATTAATTGATTTTTATTCAACTATTCAATTTCCCATAACCTAAGATTTTAATGAATTACACTTACATTCATTATTTCATATCAACTTAATTTATATTCAATTGATTAACATTTTATCCATTCATTCAATTCAATTACAAAAGTTGAATTTCATTTATATAACTCAAGTTCACATTTATCACTTAACTTTATTAATTTACTTTGATACCAATATCAACGTCATTCAATATTTCTTAAGTCATACTCCATTTTACAAACATTATTTGTTTTTACTTAACTTAAATTCTCATTTATAAATCAATTCAGATTCCAATTCTAAAGTAAATTTCCATTTAACTTTAAATTCTTTTTTATTTACAACTCATTTTCATAAATATATTCATATAGTCTCACTTCTTATATATATAAGTTTATTTCACAATTGTAAATCACATTAATTATAATTCAATTCTTATAATTCTTTTTCTTATACAAATATTCTTTTATTTAGATTATTCAAACAACTAAACAATCAATCTTATATACACTTTAATAATTCTAAAAAATTATTTCTTCATATACAAAATATAATCAAGGTAAAATTATTTCATTTGCCCAATTTAAAACAATATTGTGTCGAATTGTTCTGTACAAGTGTTTAGAGATCCCTATCAACAACGTTAATTACTCGTATTAACCAGAATCCATATACCACTCAACAAACCAATCATCACAATATAAAACAATTTTATATTCACTAACAAATACGCTCTCATAGCTATTATTACACTCAAACTCATTCTAGAGTACTACTGACTCTATCTCTAATGAGTAATACCCAACATAACCATGGTTGTCGCTTAACCATGTGCTCTGATACCAGATGTAATAGAACGTACCGTCAGCGGTCACAACCGGTAGGCTTTTCAACCATCCCAGCCCCACTGTGGCTTACACTGATATCCCGAACTTGCTTTTACGGCCACCCTTTCGAATGTCATGGCTTCGCCTAACCAACCCCATAAAGAGGACGTGTGGGGGTAAGAGTCTCCCGTTCACCATCAAACCGCGAAGCGAGAACCCCCCATCACATATCACCTAGCACAAGCAAGACTGGTGTGAGAACTCAAAATAGTTTATTTATCTTTGAAAACAAAATAGAGGAATATTTTTAAAGCCAATTCGCAATGCTTTTAAAAATGAGACTACCATAAGGCCTCCCGCGCACACACACAATGCAAACGCAGAATCGGAGGAGATTTCTCCTTATGATAGTCAAAGATGCTTGATACGCATTAAAAAGAACATTTGTTATTATTACTAGTGCATAGTGTAGGAAAAATTTATTTCGAAAGTAGAATATAAATCTTAGCCAGCATAGACATTTCGAACTATGCCTACTATAGCTAACTATGTTCAATAGCAGGTTACCGCCACATTCCATAGCAGGTTATACAACTAAAACCGTACAAGTCTCGTATTGTTTCTTTGGATTTCCAACGAATGGTCAGGCCAAGGAACTTCCCATTGCCACATGAGAATGCCTCTGGAAGGACATCCCCGAGAACCAAACCGGATCTCTGCCAACACAAGGCCGGGTTACCCCTAACTGAGCAACAACTGACCGAATATGCCATCCCCCGGTCCTTTGGGACCTTTATCCGAGCGCTCGTAATCAATTCACACAATCATAAAGTGTTTTCAACGTGAGTAAGTATCTGGGCTCCATACCATGATACCACCCTTTTCCAGAAGGAAATGCACATACCCTAAAGGGCGCTACCCCTCATAACCTTGCCGCATCTTTCCTTTTTTGACCATTCCGAGGTGTGAGGCTCGACGAAGTCACGTCCACGAAAACACGCTTTATACAAAGTCATGCTTTGGGTCTACAAATGATCATAGAAATGATCACCAAGATAGACGATCAAATAAATGATCCTATCATAAATGATCAACACAATGATCATTTCACAGCAACACTCAGCATGTCACATTACCAAATTGGGAATATATCGTTGATAACATTCAATTACATAACCTCTGAGCTCGTACGTCTCAGAGAAGGGTGTTAAGCTAAAAGAATAAATTCTCCGCCACCAACAGAAATATATTTGAAAGAAATCTGCTTTATATCTCAATCTGTAACGTCAGACATACAATCCATACAAGTCTGTTCCGGGCTCGAACAGAACCGAAGGCACTTACAAAGAAGTCCTTGCAATCCGGATATCCACAATCCTGATCGGATTTCCCAGCACATATGGAGGACTCTATACCAGAGCAACTCGGTGCAGAGTCAATCGACGGGTCATCCTATCGCTTTCGCAAATACCCGGTCTTCAACACCGGTCATCAATGCTATCCATTACGTCGTATCACTATTCGGAATGGGCAATCCGAATAACGAGCGCAATAATTTAAAAATAAGTGTGCATTCAAATTCAAGCAAATCACAACAAATACCTTTCAAAGCTAAATATTGATAGTCGTTTATTGAACTATCAATGGATATGCACAACATCACCAGATTCCAAATAATTTTCCACATTATTTATTTCCCAAAAATATCTTTACAAGATATATAATTTTCACACTTCAAAAATAAATCAATATTTATTTTTAAACAAATTTCCACTTCCTTTTATAAATTCCATAATGAATTTATGTTTCACAATATCTATGAATATATGATTTCAATTATTCATTTTCAATTTATCTTCAAAAAGATAAATTCTCATAATATTCACTTTATATTGGAAAACATTTCCATACTTATTTAATAAGTAATTCACAAATCTTTTATTTTCAACCTTTGGAAAATATTCGATATACTTAAATCGAGATTAAGTACATATTTCATTCTTTAAGGAAATCATTCTCTTAACCATATTTATTTGGGCCAAAACGAATGTTGCGTAAAACATCGTTACGACGTCCCAAAATCTTTAGTATAGGGATTCGAAATTAAAATAGATATATATAAATCCCAATACTATACAAAACATTTCCTTTCGGAAATCATTTACTATAACAACAGTGTTATAGTCCACCATTTCCTTCTATTTCTCGAAAACGTCTATTTCAACAATAAATGTTGAAATCTATGGTTTTGAATCTCAACACATTTAAAACATCGTTAGATCGTTTTAATTTTATTTAAAACATCACATTCAAAACAATTTCTTTAACATATTATTCACTATTCAAAAACGTGAATATAACTCCATAAATAAGTTATAACAATTTACTTATCAAAATAAGTCGTTTGCGGATTTATAAAACAACGTTTATAAATTTCCATTTCTATTTATTTTACCACAACTTCCTTTATAAATTCCTTTATTAACCTATCTCAATTCATATCTCAATGATATACTAAAAGTTCATATTATAAGTGAAATACTTATAATTTATTTGTTTGCAAAAATCGTTCCTTTGAACTTCATAATTATAAATCTTATAACTTATAAGATTCGTTTATTTATCCAAACCTATTCTTCAAATAACTTTACAAATTTTGTAAACCTACTGTTTATAAAATTCTATTTCTAACTTCACCGTTTATAATTCTATAAATTTCATTCATTTATGAAATTCATTCACAATTCATTCTAACACTTATAAAAGCTCGTTTTATAATTCAAATATTTTAATTTACAAATTATCAATTTATAAATCTTTTATATAAATCAATTCATATTATTCTTTTAAAACGTCTTTAATCTCCTTTATAATTTCACCATTTTGATTTATAAAATAGTTAAATTTTATAAATCATATATTTAATCCTTTTTCAATAAATCCAAAAATCCCAATTTAAACTCTTTTTATAAAGTTATTAACCCATATTTTCAAAAATCAACTTTTAACCATATTTCTCAAAAATCCATAATTTTTATAACATTAAAATTATATCGTTTATTTATTTAAAATGAATCAATTCCAAACATATAGTATATTTTCAAAAATCACTTTAAAAACCATTTTAAAATTCCAGAGTTTGGTCCAATGATGCTACACACCAAATTGTCAATCACGACTACAACGATATCATATATCGTATATGATAATCAACGAATATCAAAATATCCATAATCAAATAAATACTGTTGAGGAATCCAGTTGGATCCCTCCAACCTGTTTTCCTGCATCCACAAACATTAGCACAATACCAATTCCGTTCCAGTACGAAATTATCGCGGTATATGGTTTAAAATATTATCCGCTTAATAGACGGCGCAATAGGGTCTCATCCGCTATACAAATGCGGGAAATCAATACTTCCAATATATACATATGCCAATATATATATATTGCTATTATATATAATACCAATTTCACTGTTTATGAAATATTCGCGGTATATGTTTTTAATAAATAACATCCGCTTACTAACGGCGCATAATGTCTATTTTATCAATCAATAGATAACAATCATCATTCAAACATGCATTCAGGTATTTTAAATCTAACTATTTAAAATAAAATCGAAACTGATTCGATTGAGTGAGAAGTTCTCACCTTGATTTCAATTTCGCTTTAGCGATTTATTTCGAATAAAATTAAACGGACGTTTAATTTTACCCAAAATTCTCACTAACTCCAAACGACTCCAACCCAATTCCATAGCGTAGTGCTCGTCCATACGATTCCAACGCAACTGGTTTCGCGCGTTTTCGACCTCGTATGAAAAAGATATGATTTTTACAAGTTTTACACGATTTTTATATAACTAATTACAACATTTATTTTTAATTTTAACATACACAATATCATAGCCGTAGGATCCAAATCTCCCCCCATCTGGACCGTGCAACATCTTCATCTTCTCCACGCGCAACATCTCCAGGTGATACACGATACAAACCCATTACTAGCCGAACTAGGGATCGACTTTGCAACTTCCTCGCTCGACGAAACTTCATCAAACCACCTCCATTCGACTCGCCTTACCAAGAGCCACCTTCACCATCCACAGTATGAAGCTCGGCCACCCACATCATCACGAAATTCGTGCGCAACATCAGGAGGACGCGGCCGTATATCTCACAATTTTTAGCTCCATTCAACATCTCAACCGTTGAACACGAAGATCCTAATGTGCTTGATATTTTCTTAGTTGAAAGTTTTCGAAATCATTGAGTGGATTGGGAGATAATTGGAGGAGAAAGTAGGTGATTTTCGGCCATAGGTTTCTTGTGGAGGCGGCTTTAGTTTATTAGGTTTAGGGTTTTAAATTTTTTATAATTTGTGAAAGGTTGGTCTATTTATAGAAAAACGAACGACACTATTCATTCCGGAAATTCCGAACTCCGATTTACGTGCCGTAACCAGCGTTTCTAGGGTTTACCCCGCGTTCCGGACACAATAGAACAGGTTTCGGAAGCTAATTCGGACATCTGTGCGAGTTATGGCAATAAACGTTCAATTTAAATTAAACCGATTTAAACGATTTTCTAGGCGTTTTAATTTGTACCGGACAAACGGTAAATCCGATTGACATGAAATTTGAAACCTTACAATAATATCACATTACGGATCCGATGAAACTGGTTTCGTCGAAATCCGAGACTTTTTGAAAAATGGCTATTTTAGCTTGCCAAATTAATATTAAAACAATTTAGATGCGTTTCGAGCTGCCACGATCAAACGATAACTCCGATTGCTACGAAAATTGAAATCCGGTAATAACTAATTATTACGGATCCAATGAAACTAGTTTCGTCTAATTCTGAGACTGTTCAAAAATTGACTATTTTCAATAGTCGATTAAATATTAAAATATTCAATTTTCACAAATTAACTTTTAATTCGATTTTAAAAGTTCTAAAATATCATTCTAACTCCAACATGATAAAATAAAATCTTACAAATCATTTTCAATCATATTTAACCCAAATTTCAATTATTTCCATAATTTAACATATTAGACTATCGATTTAATTATCCAATTAAATCCAATTATTCGAAATAAAATTTATTTGACTTATAAATTTCACTCATTAATATTTAAAATTAATTAAATATTCAAATTTTAATTACTAAAAATCCTGGGTCGTTACAATAGCGCGCCTTCTACGAGTTTCTATTTGTGTCGTACCTATGGAGTATCCTCTGGTAGCTTCCCAATCAGGAGGTATTACGGTAGTGTATAGACTATTGGCATTATTTGTGTTAAGGGCTATATGGGTAACCCCTTAACGCTATTAAAAAGTAAGTTTATTTTACAATTAGACACTATTATAATAGCGCGACATACTACATAGTAAATAGTTTAACGGATCATTAGGAGATGTAAATCCCGAGCATCTCTTGAGTTACTGCACTCATATTTATTTCTGTTAATTTAACTCACATAAGATCTTTTTGTTCTGACTCGAGTGTTTTTGTCTTTTCAAAGTCGCTCGGGTCAGTCCGAGCGTTTCAGGATTTGAAGTTTTAGCTCTGGAGGACGAAGACGAAGATTTGTAGTATTACTATATACTATTTTATTTCACTACACTGTATTCCGCTGCATTGATATTATTGGTATGTGAACTCTGATATTTATTGTATAAAAAAAGAATCAAATGATTTGTAAAAATGATTTTATGAACTATATATTTATTATTATATTTTATTCTTCCGCTGTGAGATTCTATTTTGTTTTATTTCTTCTCTGTTTTTCATATTTACCCCATAACAACCCGCCCTTCCGTATGGTTTGAATTGGCACATGTGTCGATTTAAAGCGTGCGAAAAGGATGGACGTTACATGTGGTATTAGAGCTTTGGTTTAGAGATAAACCTTAGCTTTGTGGGGTTTGACTCTTTACTAATAGGGTAGTAATACCCTATGGGAGTCGCTGAGTGTATATATACGAGAGAGCGTATTTGTTAGTGTTATAAAAGATTTTATTATTGTGTTAATCTGTTACGTTTTGTATTTATAAATTCTGGTTGGTGCATGGGACGCTATGACATCAATAGGGATTTCTAAACAATTAATAGGATAGACCGACATAATATTTGTTTTTATATAGGTGGATGAAATAATTTTTCCTATTATATTTTCTATATATAAAATAAAATTTTCAATTGATATATATATTTGGTTGAAATAGATTGGTTGTTAGGTAGTAAAGTGTATAATAATAATAGAAATAAGATTGAAAAATAAGATATATAAAATTTGGAAATTTAGAACTTAAGTTTCGGGTTTTGAAATTTCTTTCGAATAAATTTTGGAGTATAATAATTTTGTTTATAAGTATTTTCTGACATAAATATTTAATATAATTCGGAAGAAAATGTTTTAAAGAAGATTTTGGAGAAAACAAGTTTTGTACTTTCCTCTCTGTCGCTAGAAAATAATTTCAGTGATGGCGGCCGCATCATCGACTTTCATTTTCGAGTTTCCAAGAGGGAAGGCCACTGTAGTAGTTTTACTGCCGATTCATTTTTGGAAAAAAAAATATATATAAATTTTGAATTGTTTTAAATATAATTAGAGATATGTAAGTTGTAAGATTATATTTATCTACTGTTTTAAAATAATTTAAAATTTAACCCGGTATTAAATTCTTAAATTTCCATTAATTAATTGTTTCAATTATTATAGTGAAATGAAAGGTAAGTAATTAATAATTGAAACCTCTAATTTAGGTAAGAGATTTAATGCTAAGTTATTAATGGATTTAAAGAAAATTCGAATTCATAACGTATATAAGCAAAGGATAGTATTGTAGAACTTAAATTTAATCAAAGGAAATTTGAAATTTGTAACATATGAAACAAAGAGTAATATTGTTGAGCATTAAATTTAATTAAAGGATGAGATAAAACTTGTATAAGTTCATTTGCATTTTCTTTAACATATATAATTTACCAAATATAAAAAGTTGAAGTGTTTAATAGGAAATGTAATGAAAATTGTACAAGTAAAAGTAGGAAATGAAGTATTCAATGAATTTACTATTATAAATGATAATTTAATGTTATAAACTTAAGTTACAATAGAAATTTTACTATAAGTGAATATAATTAAAGGTAAGTAATTCAAATGGATGAATATCAACTTAAGTAAATAAAATGGAAATGCTAAGAAATTAAATGGGACATGAATACTATCGATAAACAAATGTAAATAAATGAGGGCATGCAATAAATGAATAAATAATTATAATGAAATAAAAAGAACTGCATGACCTGAAATAATGGAAAGGAATAATTGTAAGTAATAAGTAAAAACAAATGAAACAAGTAGTGAATGTGTAAATGAAATCAAAAATTTGTTAGAAATAAATGTAAATTATAAATAATTATGTGGTATGAATAAAAAGAGAAATTAAAATATATGAGATGGAATTAATAATAGGCTAAGTCGATTATTGTCTGGATTGTTGTTGTTTAATTGATGGTTGTTTGGGCAAGATACTTTAAAATTTATTCGGGTGAATGAATAATCTATTTAGTTCTATTTAAGACTGTTGAGTAAATGATGCACTAGTAGTTATTCTTCATTCCATACAAATTTAAAAGTTTTGAACCCGAACAACTATTTGTTTATTGGTTGAATGGTTGCTTTGAATTTGTTGTGTATGCTGTTGTTAAAATTGATGCGTGTTGTATTGATTAGTTGTTAGTGAGTGAAATCACTTAATATATTTCACTTTACGTAAATTTTTAACCCTTTATATTTTATAAGTGAAATGCAGGTTATGGAAGCAATTGCTACTGCTTTTGGTTCCATAAATTTAGCGTAAAATTACCCGACAAATAGGTACGTTTCGGATTACGGTTTATAGCGCTATTTTTATATTTTCCCGTGTTGGGATATAATATTTTGGATAATATATATAATATAATTGTTATATTTTGATATTATATTTTCTCCCGAGCCTCTCCGTACAAAGGAGACTATGCCAAAAATTTCCGTAAATTTTGAACATAGAAATATTTGAATAAGATGTATTGTTATTAAATCCTTCTTTTCCCTTCTTTTCCTTTTCGAGGACGAAAAGTTTTGAGTGGGGGAGAGTGTAACGACCCATGTAAATTCGATGTTTAAAATGAATTAAATTAATAGGATTTTAATTTAAATTTAGAAAGGAATAGAAATCTTATTTATTTATAGGAAAGAGAATGTTGAAATTAGATGTATCAAGGGTAATTAAAACTTACAAATTGAATTATATATTGCAATTAATTGTAATAGTGGAAAGTGTTGCAATTGGCTATAAGGTTAGAAATAAGTAAATAAAGGCAAGTACTAAATTCATCAATAAAAATAAATTTTTATTTAGTACTGTAACAACCCGCATATTTAACGATTTTATATTTGAATGTTTAATTTAAATATAGCGTCGTTAGTCGGATTTTTGGAGTCCGAAATGTTACTTTTTGCAAACGGCCGAATTGGGACTCGAAACCATTTCCATTGATTCCAAAATGGCGTTTGCGATCTTTTTGAGTGTAAGCTTTGATATGTTTGGAGTAAGTCGAATTTTTCTATTTGCTAAGTGGGCTTTGGGTTTGGGTTTCACCCAAACTGTTCTATAAACCAACTCAGCCCTTCTCTCCTTCCATTCACTTATTCATTTCATAAGAGCTTAAGCTAAAACTGAAATGGGGGAAGAGAAAGGAAATTAGAAACTCCTAGCCCTAGATCCTCTTGCAAATCCAAATTCTTGCTCCAAAATCATAGAGAAGCCATTGGTAAACTCCTCTTCATCTTCTCTATCTCTTTCTCTCTTCAATCTCAGAAATTTCCTAAACCTAGTTTAGGAAAATACTTGTATTATTCTTAGATTGAAGCTAGTAGAGTTGAAGTGGAGATTTGTTGGTCTTCTCCTTGCAAATTGAGCTTCTTCTTCTTTGTTTTGAGATAAAAGGTGAGTTTTGAACTCACATCTACTTCTCTTGATTTCATTGATGTTGGGTATGAATTCCTAACACCTTGTTCATATGCATTTGCCTTTGGTTTGAATTGAATTGGTGAACATTTCATTTGTGGTGTTTTGGAGTCAAATCCTTGAAAATCATAGCTTTGATGTTTGATCATGGTTTTTGGTGGTAAATCGGAGTCAATGGTGTTGGGTTATCGATTGGCAAAATCCTCTTAAGTCCATTGCTCGATATGTTGCAAATGGGGTGAGTTGCTCCTCCATTTGCTAGGCTGGAAAACATTTCCAGCTACAGCCAGTCGACTGACCCCCTGCAGTCAGTCGACTGACCCCCTGCAGTCAGTAAAAACTCTCGGGTTATGGTTCAGTCGACTGACTGCAGTAGGCCAGTCGACCGACTGCAGAGAGTAAAAACTCTCGGGTTATGGTTCAGTCGACTGACTGCAGTAGGCCAGTCGGCTGACCTGCTTCATTTTGTCATGTATGCCTAATTGTTTGTGATTTTCACTTTTATCGATTTAAATTGATTCCAATTAGTTGTTTATGCATATTTGACCTTGATGGTTCCTTTTTGAATTCATTCACAGGTTTTATAAATGATTTCTTCAAATCGTATTAAAAGTTCGCTTCTCCGATTTATAAATTCTATTTAAAACACACGCACAATTTCGCACTTCGAGCGAAGTGGAAGGGTGATTAAATGGTTAGGTAAAACACGGACCATGAATCCCTACGTTTGGCTTTCCGATTAGCCCCCAACCTATTCGATTGATCGTTTTGACCTTCGGGTTTGGTTTATCGATGATATGAGGTAAACTTTGTACTGCTTTGAGTGTGAAAGTGGCTGACGGATTGTAAACCGTTTAGTGCGAACGAGTGGTTATGGGACATACGTTAACACTTTTCGGATTCCTTTTCGAGAGTTGTGACACATTCCGCCAGTTAGTGGTGTCCAGTACTGGGTCTCTGACCTTCACCACTACGGTTTGTTGCCTTCGGGTATGTGCCTTCGGGTTTGTTGCCCTATAGTATCGCTTTCTATGTTGGTCGTTATGAGCCGCATGGGTGATATTGGGGTGCCCTATAGTATCGCTTTCTATGTTGGTCGTTATGAGCCGCATGGGTGATATTGGGTTTGGAGTCTTCGGGCTCATGGATCCTTGTTTATACAGTACTGAGCTCGAGCAATTTTATGATGTTTCATTAATATGTATATTCCCTTGGTATCGCCCTTCGGTGTTGGTCTTTTGAGCCGCATGATGTGTAGCGATTACCTTGTGGAACTTGTATACCTTATGGGTATTTGTTATTTGCCTTTTGGCTTGATTTGGGATAATTGTATCCTTTGTTTATCTATGTCGCCGATGATATGGGGCTTGTTCTATATGATTCATCTTTTGTTGATGATTGTGATATCTCTTTTAGAGATATTTGTTATACTTTGTAACCTTGCAGGTTTATTGTTGTTCAGTTTATCTAATCGATTTGTTTAGCTAGACTGACCTGTGTATTTTATACTCGGGTCAGGCCGAGATGTTTCAGGTTAGGTACTTTGGACTTAGCCTATTTTGCTTCCGCATGGACTACTTCGCTAGCTTCTTTGTGACTCCCCACCTCTATACCCGCGCTAGCCAAGAACACTACGGTGTAATGCTGTCAGCTAGCACGGAGAATAAGGCTGTTGAGGAGCGACCATCCGTGTAATTGCTTTGCACGAGCACCGATATGTCAGATAGTATAACATGCATTTTATTTCAAGAGGAAATCTGACATACCGATACAAATACAAAGCTACTACACAGTGGCTATAATAATCTTCGGAAACAAATATAGAAACAAGCATAACACAAATCAGTCACAGATAATTCATATCACAAAGGCGGAAGAAGATATGAATATATAATTAACACATGGAAGTGTATATCAGAGTAGTGGTCAAAAAGATCCACAATAATACAAAAGAATAGCAACACGTGCTATACAAAAGGATACAACTATGAGTCCATATCTCAAGTGTATACAACAAAATAAGCTACTAATCTAAGTAGTTAGCCAAAAGATCATATGATAACCCCAGAAGAGAAGTCAAGTAGAAGCACCTGTAACATCTCGGTCTGACCCGAGTATTATTTAATAAGAAAATAATAAATGGATTAGTCTAACTATAAATATCAGATAAAACGATATAGAATAAGAGATATGACTAAACACATAATAATCACAATGCCAAGCTGTGATATATATATATAAGTAATTGAAAATCAACAAGAGGATTAATCAATATCATCAAATCTACACAAGAATCAAAGAAATGTCATACTCTTTATTTCGTTCACCAAACTATAAATATTGACGATTATATCAATGTCAATCACAGAAGTCAATGACACACGAATTCACCAATGCACAAAAATTGATAAATCATATCAATAGAAATTACAAAATAGGTGAAGCATAAATTCCAGAATTCAACACACGAAATCCCGAAATCACAATAAAAAGATGGCCAATCCCACAAACTGGACATCGACACACCTAAAAAGAAATGCCCCATGCACAGTCGAACATCGACGCACCTAGAAAGATACGCCCCATGCTATAGCATCGACGCACCTAGAAAGATATGCCACATGCATAAATAAATATCGATGCACCTAGAAAGATACATACCATGCATACATAAACATCGATGCATCTAGAAAGATACACCCCATGTAATGTCTAACATCGATGCACCTAGAAAGATACACCCTATGCAAAGTCGAACATCGACGCACCTAGAAAGACACGCCCCATGCATAGACGAACATCGATGCAACTAGAAACATACGCCCCATGTTCCAACTTATTGAGCCGGTTGCTCCACGAAGTAAACAAATATCGATGCACCTAAAAAGGTACACCCCATGCATCAATAAACATCGACGCGCCTAAAAAGGTACGACCCATGTGTAAACGAACATCGTCGCACCTAAATAGGTACTACCCATGCAAGAAATGAGACGAAGCTCAATAAAATGAGGAATAGTCCTCCAGATAGACAAAGAGACATCGCTTAATTGCTAGTCTAAATCACAAAAATGATCATCATCGATCGTCAAGAAGTGTCAATTACAGTAAGCTAGTAAATATAAAAATTTAGCTTCATGTCCCATAACCACTTGCTTAACTCAAATATTTACGAACAAAATGTAGATCTCCACTAGAAAATTGTCACAAGAGTTTCAATCGAACAAGTCCAAGAATCAACCAACGAAGTAAACGCAAGCGTTTCATACCACTTGTTTTTCTAAGTCGTTTAATTAGATTTCTCATACGAGTGAGGTAAAGGTTTGTATATACTAATAGATTGGAAATCGGTTTTGTAAACGAATTTGGTATTAAAATAGAAATGAAATCGTTTGAGGAAAGGGTTTTGATATTGACTACTTGTATTGAAACCTTTATATTTTTAAAGTGACAAAACACGAAAATGATTGTAGAACAATCAACCACCAAAATTCACATACGAAGACGTGAATAAATTCCAAAGAAATCGATATCAAATCCATCAAAATGGATATTTCCAAAAATCCCGAAATATGAGTCATCAAAGTCGAATAACAATTGATACAACAAGTGGGAATAAACCCGAATCGATTAAATTTGGAAACACAAGCAAAAATATGCACAAATAGGCATAATAAGGCAAATTGGTGCAGGTCAGTCGACTGACTCAAAGGTCCAGTCGACTGAACCAGAAGCAGGGAAAAATAATTTCCTGCAGTCAGTCGACTGACCTAAAAATTCAGTCGACTGAATGCAGGAAAAACAGAGGTCCCGAGCCTCTGTTAATTGCCTTCGGAATGCCTATGTGCTACAGCCAGTCAACTGACTCAAGGGTCCAGTCGACTGACTGGCACCAAGGCTGTTTTCCAGCCTATGAAATGAAGATGTTATCTTCTTCAAAATGCAATCGGGAGAGAACGGTCACTAGGGGTTTATGCCAAACGACTACCCGGTCCTATAAGCTCTTCGACGCATCACCAAAAACAAGTTCATACTACAAAGCTATGAATTTTTGAAGATTTGAACTCGAAACACTAAAAAATGGAATATACACCAAATCAATCCAAACAAAAACCAAATGCACATGAATATGTGTTAGGAATTCATACCTAACAATCGAAGATAATCATAGACCTAGATGTGAGATTAAAAATCTCACCTTTGAACCCAAATTAATGAAGGAGAAGCTTTTAAAACAAGCTAAGATCAATTCCTCTTCAATAACAACTCAAGAAGCTTCAATCTAAGCTTACAAGTAAAATATTTTCTAAATTAGGTTTAGGAAATATATGAAATTGAATGGAGAAAGAGTTGGAGAAGATGAAGGAGGTGCTTACCAATGGGTTCACTTGAGTTTGGAGCTAGGAGTTGGATTTGCAAAGAAATCTAGGGATTAGGAGTTTCCTTTTCCCATCTCTTCCACCATTTTTACTTTAGCTTGAAGTGCTTTAATTAAATAGGAGAAGTTATGAAGAGAAGGGGTTGGGATGAGCTAATAAGGGTGCAGTCCAAACCAAAGTCATAAGCGGGAAAAAGTAGCAAAAATCAACTTTCTCCAAACATATCGAAACTTATACTCAAAAAGGTCGCAAACGGAATTTTGAACTCAATGGGGGTGGTCTCAAGTCCTAATTCGACCGTATGCAAAAAGTAGTTTTTCGGACCAAAATCCGACGAACGATAAAATATTTAAATAAAATATTTAAATATAAAATTGATAAATATGCGGCTTGTTATAGACTCCCCTCCTTAAAGAAATTGCGTCCTCGCAATACTTAAGAAGAAAATAAAGAGTAACAACCATAAAAGCATATCAACACAAAAGAAAATTTGAAATAGGAAGTTCACCATAAGGAGCATGAAAGAGTAAGCCTGAACGGATCGCTCGATGAATTCTTTGGATTCCCAAGAGCAATCCTTAGGATTTAAGAACCATTGAACTCTCACAAGAAGAACATCTTTATTCCGAAGGCGCTCACCCCACAATGTAATGATGCGAATGGAATGTTGCTCATAAGTCGAAACTGGTGAAACTTCAATTTCTACAATATCACCGGGCACAAGAATTAAAATCGGAATCCCTAAGGCATTTCCGTAGATAAAAGGCGTGAGAAAACGTCAAGAATAGCAGAAAATTGAGCTGGTGCAACGACGTAGTATAATAACAGTACGCCCGAGAAACTAGAAACTCAAATAATTTGGAACATCAGCGTAGTACAAAAACGTTACGCCCAATGAACCAAAAAGTCGGGACATCGATGTAGTTCAAAAACGGTACATCCGATGAACCGAACATTATAAAAGAACATCGGACGCAAGTCCATAAAAGAAATGAGATGAAACTCAATAAAACGAAGTACATCAAAACGCCCGATGAACTTGGTAAAAAGATAATTTCATTTTGGCCATCATCAAAGAAACAACCACTTGTTGCTTACGACAAAGTGCATAGGCAACACGATTCTCCCTTCCGGGAGTATAAAGAATATCAGGATCATAAGATATAAAGAACCCAAGCCAATATGGTTGATACAACTTATGAAAAAATAAACATTACAAAGGTTTATGATCGGGGTAGAGAACAAATTTCTCATCCAAATATGATGATGCCAAATTCCCAAAAGTAAAAACAATAGCCGTGAGCACTAGATCATGAGTGGCATATCTAGTCTCGATAAGCTATAATGATTTAGAAGCACAAGTGATAGCACGTTCCCCATTGCAAGAGAACGGCATCCCAACCAATACGACTAGTATCGGTACAAATAGCAAAGTTTTGGTTCCCCTTCAGGAATCACAAGAATAAGAGTATCGAAAAGAATGGTTCTTTTAAATAATCTTCTTTCCCGAAAAGTTAAAACTTTCAAAATTACATTTTTATTTTTATGTAATAATCTTTCTACAAAAATTTACATTTTTACAAGTCAATATATCGTGTCTGATTGTCTCATCAAAGCGTTTAGGAGATTCTTATCGATAACGTTGATCAAGCGCATCGACCAGAATTCTTTACACACTAAATGGGCAATACAATCACAAAATCATCTTCTATATGACAAAAATGTCTCTCAAAAACTTTTAAGAATATTCTTTGTTCGTTTTAAGAACAAAAATTCAATTATACTTATAAATAAATCTTATGAAAAAGATTTGCAAAATTTTAAATTGCTATTTTCATCCAAAATCAATAAATACAAGAATGGAGTCATCGAGATATTCATAGAATATTCGATCTATAAAATGGATGAAATAAGCTGGACAAACTGAATGACAAAATAAGTCATTCATAAGAACCGTAACAAATGCAGAACGCGGTAAGTGAAATGCGAACTCCCGCAACTCGTAGCCAAATAAAAATCGGTGACAATGTTGAGCTAAAAAGACCTTAACACCACACAAAAGATTTCTTAGGTGATAATCCTAGGGCAAACTCAAAAATACCGGAAAAGTTTCACAAATTATTTAGATAAAAGAAACAACACTTTCCTTATAAGTGAGCTTAAGGAATAAAATGATGCCATCAAGTTGGAATCAAAATCATAGAGGAAAAATAGAAATCTGCTTAACAGATTGAAAATGTCAAAGATGAATAGTCCACACGAGACAAAGGATATGGCCTCATAATAATTAAGCCAATCCTTACAAAAGTAAATTCCGAAGCCTAAGTAAAAATCGGCTCGGACAGAAAAATCACATAAAATAATTTCGACATTAATAAAGACAAATTGAGTGTTGCGGATCTACCATCCGGTTTCACAATCCTCAAAGAAGCCTTCAAGCCCAAAAATGTTTAAAGAAGAAGAATCACAAGTTCTTTTGATATAAAAATAATGCGATGAAACCCATATCAAAAAGAACTCAAATAAGAAGATCACAAAATTAATGTAATCAAGCTTGACCACGAGAAGTGTTACTAGGAGCTTGCACTACATTGAGCTCTCCCTCCTTCTTATTTTGAAGTACGGGACATGCAGTAATACGGTGACCCGAATTTTTGCAATAGCGACAAAAGAGGGGTCTCGGACACTCCCTTGCATAGTGGTTCGTGGAACCACAATTGTAGCATTGTCCACGACTAGAGGTAGGTGCTTTTGCTGCCGGGGTTTCTTGCCTCCCTTTCTTGTTGGGAATGGGGCCTTTGAATTTAATAGGCCTCTTCATGTTGTTGTTGAAGTTTTGTTGGGCACGTACAACTTCAACATCACATTCATTATCGGCCTCTTCAAGACGAAGAGCGATATCAACAAGCTGATCAAATGAAACCTCAAGTTTCAGAAGTAATGGCTTCTTAAGATTCTTATTCAAGCCATAGACAAATCTCTGATTTTTCTTCGATGGGGTATTAATGTATTCAACGCCATATTTGGAAAGAGATTCGAAAGATGCGACATAGTCTGTCACAGAAGATTCACCTTGAACAAGGTCTATGAAACGCCGGGCTAACGTTACTTTCTCAGCCTCCGGCACAAACTTTAATTCGAATCGTTCCCGGAATTGCTCCCAAGTAAGATCCGCATCGATAATCTCCGAAGTCAAGAGCTCATACCAATCTAACGCTCTTTCTTGGAGCATGCTAGAAGCCACTTGGACTCGATGTAGATCAATAAGGTTCATGCGAGAAAAGATGCGATCGCATGATTTGAGCCAAGCTTGAATTTCAATAACACTCTCGGATCCTTTGAATGGCCTTCCACCCAAATCGGTATAGTCTCTGCACAAGCGTGCAAAACCGGATCTAGGATGAGTAGGCTCTGGATTGGGTCCTGCAGCTTGAGCATTCTTCACAAGATCTAAAAGCTGCTGAGCAGACATGAATACTCCATCCTGAGGAGTAGCATTGGATGGACCGGCACTGGAACGGCCTGGTCTAACCATTTCTCTTCTTTAAGAAAGAAATAAAGAAGAAGAAAAAGTTATTCTCAAGATAAATATCAAGCAATTCTTGATAGATAAAACAAGGAATCATAAAAGAAAATAGGATAAATCGGTACGATGACTCGAATTAAATCCTAAAGCACGACTCCTAAGATGGACTTAGGACGATGATCCTTGTTATAACATTCCATATTGTTCCGAAGTTTGGCTTTGATACCAAGCTGTGATGCCCCACCTCTATACCCGCGCTAGCCAAGAACACTACGGTGTAATGCTTTCAACTAGCACAGAGAATAAGGCTGTTGAGGAGCGACCATCCGTGTAATTGCTTTGCGCGAGCACCAATATGTCAGACAGTATAACATGCATTTTATTTCAAGAGGAAATCCAACATACCGATACAAACACAAAGCTACTACACAGTGGCTATAATAATCTTCGGAAACAAATATAGAAACAAGCATAACACAAATCAGTCACAGATAATTCATATCACAAAGGCGGAAGAAGATATGAATATATAATTAACACATGGAAGTGTATATCAGAGTAGTGGTCAAAAAGATCCACAATAATACAAAAGAATAGCAACACGTGCTATACAAAAGGATACAACTATGAGTCCATATCTCAAGTGTATACAACAAAATAAGCTACTAATCTAAGTAGTTAGCCAAAAGATCATATGATAACCCCAGAAGAGAAGTCAAGCAGAAGCACCTGTAACATCTCGGTCTGGCCCGAGTATTATTTAATAAGAAAATAATAAACGGATCAGTCTAACTATAAATATCAGATAAAACGATATAGAATAAGAGATATGACTAAACACATAATGATCACAATGCCAAGCTGTGATATATATATATAAGTAATTGAAAATCAACAAGAGGATTAATCAATATCACCAAATCTACACAAGAATCAAAGAAATGCCATACTCTTTATTTCGTTCACCAAACTATAAATATTGACGATTATATCAATGTCAATCACAGAAGTCAATGGCACACGAATTCACCAATGCACAAAAATTGATAAATCATATCAATATAAATTACAAAATAGGTGAAGCATAAATTCCAGAATTCAACACACGAAATCCCGAAATCACAATAAAAGGATGGCCAATCCCACAAACTGGACATCGACACACCTAAAAAGAAATGCCCCATGCACAGTCGAACATCGACGCACCTAGAAAGATACGCCCCATGCTATAGCATCGACGCACCTAGAAAGATACGCCCCATGCATAAATAAACATCGATGCATCTAGAAAGATACATGCCATGCATAAATAAACATCGATGCATCTAGAAAGATACACCCCACGTAATGTCTAACATCGATGCACCTAGAAAGATACACCCTATGCAAAGTCGAACATCGACGCAGCTAGAAAGACACGCCCTATGCATAGACGAACATCGACGCAACTAGAAAGATACGCCCCATGTTCCAACTTATTGAGCCGGTTGCTCCACGAAGTAAACAAACATCGATGCACCTAAAAAGGTACGCCCCATGCATCAATAAACATCGACGCACCTAAAAAGGTACGACCCATGTGTAAACAAACATTGTCGCACCTAAATAGGTACGACCCATGCAAGAAATGAGACGAAGCTCAATAAAATGAGGAATAGTCCTCCATATAGACAAAGAGACATCGCTCAATTGCTAGTCTAAATCACAAAAATGATCATCATCGATCGTAAAGAAGTGTCAATTACAGTAAGCTAGTAAATATAAAAATTTAGCTTCATGTCCCATAACCACTTGCTTAACTCAAATATTTACGAACAAAATGTAGATCTCCACTAGAAAATTGTCACAAGAGTTTCAATCGAACAAGTCCAAGAATCAACCAACGAAGTAAACGCAAGCGTTTCATACCACTTGTTTTACTAAGTCGTTTAATTAGATTTCTCATACGAGTGAGGTAAAGGTTTGTATATACTAATAGATTGGAAATCGGTTTTGTAAACGAATTTGGTATTAAAATAGAATTGAAATCGTTTGAGGAAAGAGTTTTGATATTTACTACTAGTATTGAAACCATTATATTTTTAAAGTGACAAAACACGAAAACGATTGTAGAACAATCAACCACCAAAATTCACATACGAAGACGTGAATAAATTCCAAAGAAATCAATATCAAATCCATCAAAATGGATATTTCCAAAAATCCCAAAATAGGAGTCATCAAAGTCGAATAACAATTGATACAACAAGTGGGAATAAACCCGAATCGATTAAATTTGGAAACACAAGCAAAAATATGCACAAATAGGCATAATAAGGCAAATTGGTGCAGGTCAGTCGACTGACTCAAAGGTCCAGTCGACTGAACCAGAAGCAGGGAAAAATAATTTCCTACAGTCAGTCGACTGACCTAAAAATTCAGTTGACTGAATGCAGGGAAAACAGAGGTCCCGAGCCTCTATTAATTGCCTTCGGAATGCCTATGTGCTACAGCCAGTCGACTGACTCAAGGGTCCAGTCGACTGACTGGCACCAAGGCTGTTTTCCAGCCTATGAAATGAAGATGCTATCTTCTTCAAAATGCAATCGGGCGAGCACGGCCACTAGGGGTTTATGCCAAACGACTACCCGGTCCTATAAGCTCTTCGACGCATCACCAAAAACAAGTTCATACTACAAAGCTATGAATTTTTGAAGATTTGAACTCAAAACACTAAAAATTGGAATATACACCAAATCAATCCAAACCAAAACCAAATGCACATGAATATGTGTTAGGAATTCATACCTAACAATCGAAGATAATCATAGACCTAGATGTGAGATTAAAAATCTCACCTTTGAACCCAAATTAATGAAGGAGAAGCTTTTAAAACAAGCTAAGATCAATTCCTCTTCAATAACAACTCAAGAAGCTTCAATCTAAGCTTACAAGTAAAATATTTCCTAAATTAGGTTTAGGAAATTTATGAAATTGAATGGAGAAAGAGTTGGAGAAGATGAAGGAGGTGCTTACCAATGGGTTCACTTGAGTTTGGAGCTAGGAGTTGGATTTGCAAAGAAAGGTACGGCTTAGGAATTTCCTTTTCCCATCTCTTCCACCATTTTTACTTTAGCTTGAAGTGTTTTAATTAAGGAGGAGAAGTTATGAAGAGAAGGGGTTGGGCTGAGCTAATAAGGGTGCAGTCCAAACCAAAGTCATAAGCGGAAAAAAGTAGCAAAAATCAACTTTCTCCAAACATATCGAAGCTTATACTCAAAAAGGCCGCAAACGGCATTTTGAACTCAATGGGGGTGGTCTCATGTCCTAATTCGACCGTATGCAAAAAGTAGCTTTTCGGACCAAAATCCGACGAACGATAAAATATTTAAATATAAAATTGATAAATATGCGGGTTGTTACATTCTTTTTGTCATAGCTTTTGTGTAGTCCTATTATGTTGTAACTCTGATATTTATTCTTGTGAACTCGTCTGTATATTGTGGTTTGCTATACCACTTGACATGTATTATTTTGTATGCTCTGCTATGTATCAGTATATGTGTATATGATGGTTTATTGTTCTATGATGTATATTGCATTTGAGTTGTTATATTCTGTTCTGATAGATCCTCTAGCCACCTATGGTTTTGTTTTAAGTCTTCATTGGATATGTCGATCTGCTTGGTAAGGCAATTGTCGATGTATTCAATAGATAATTAAAGCAAGGCTATAGATGGTCGCTCCTAAACAGCCTTATTCTCCGTGTTAGCAGACGGTATTATCTATTAATACTCTTTGCTAGCGTGGGTATAGAGGTGGGGCGTCACAGCGTGGTATCAGAGCGAGGTTCAGAACAAAATATGATAAACACAGAATAGAGCACATATTACGATACATCAGAGTGTGATAAGTGATACAAATCTTTGAATCATCGTGCCTCTCTATTCCTTCTCCTATCAAAGGTTAGATAGGATTTGGGAATATGTCTAGGAATGCATTTAAATTCCGTAGTATTCCATATTGAATTATCTACCAAGGGAATAATCTTTACGTAATCTTAACTTTTAGCTTATGGCTGGAAGAGACGGAGGACGATGCTCGGATGCTGGGCAATCTTGTGGCTCACATCCAGACGGCGTTTATATGTCTGCCGATCAGTTTTTGGAGTGGTTTAGGAGCACACAGCCTCCGGCTCCTACTCGAACATCTCCTCCATGCAAGTCCACCTTCGCACGTTTGTGCAGTGATTTTTCTCATCTTGGAGGGAAGCCATTTAAAGGCTCCGAGATTGTTCTTGAGGTCCAAGCTTGGATTCGCATGTACGAGCATGTTCTCTCTCGCATGGATCTTTCTGACCATGATCGAGATCTTGTAACTTCCAGCTTATTGCTAAAGCGTGCCCTTGATTGGTACGAGCTTCTTTTAGCTGAATTTGATGAGTCTGCTCTTTCTTGGACTCAGTTTCGGGAACGATTCGAACTCAAGTTCGTTCCTGAATCTGAGAAAGCTTTGTTGTCCCGGCGCTTTCTTGAATTGAAGCAAGGGGAGTCTTCCGTTTCTGAATATCTTGCATCTTTCGAGGCCTTATCTAAGTATGGTCTTGAATTCATTAGTACCTCGTATAGGAAGAATCTAAAGTTGGTATCTGGTCTTAAGAAATGTCTTAAGAAGTCCTTAATGCTCCAGCTTAAGCTTTCCTTTGAAGAGTTGGTTGATTCGGCACTTCATCTCGAAGCCTTCGGGAAGGAGTGTGATTGTGGGAATGATGTTGAGGTTCGCGAGAACACCAACAAGAGGCAGGTTCCATTCGATAAGCGGAAATTTTTCCCTTCCAAGAAGAAAAAGCATGTTGGAACCGAGTCTCAGTCTGCTGGAACACCTTCCATTAGGAAGTGTTTCAATTGTGGTTCATCTGATCATATGATTCGAGCTTGTCCTAAGCCTCTCTTCTGCCGCTACTGCAAGAAGGAAGGCCATCGCAGTTCCACTTGTCCTATTACTCCGAGCAATCTTCTGTCAGGAAAACTAAATATAGCGGATGCTTCTGGAGGTTCTTCTCAGGGAAAAGGTACATCTCCATCTGTGTAGGAAGGTTCTATTGTATTTCATGACTATTGTATTCGAGTTCTCTTCGATACGCGTGCTTCACATTCTTTCGTATCGAAGAAGCTCTTGTCTTTGGATGTTTCTTGTATGGTTACTTCTTTGAGAATTGCGAATCCGAATCGGTGGATCCGCAACGCTCAATTTGCTTGTATTGATGTCGAGATCATTTTATGTGATTTTTCTTTCCGAGCCAATTTGCATGTTATGCGTTACTTAGGCTTTGGAATTGATATTTTTGAAAGGATTGACTTAATTATTATGAAGCCTGTAACGCCCCACTCCGAGACCCACTCTAGTAAAGAGTATTATGGAGTAATACCGTCTACTAGAACGGAGAATAGAGTATAATGGAAGCGACCATATGTAATCAAGCTATAACTATCTACTGAATACGTCAAATAGGTGGTTTTCTTTTCTCAAGTGGTTCGACATATCCAATAGATATTTATAACGAAACTACAATGGCTAAGGAAAATTGGTTCAGAACAAACATAATACTAAATGATAACATCATCATCACATAACAGTCACAGAACATAGGTACAATATATCGTCGATACAGATCCAAGTATCAAAAGGTGGGTACAAAGCCACCGCTCACACATGTGAGTCAAAAATATGTACATAAGAGTCTGAAATAACAGAGTAGCTGAATAGTGGACAAATAAAAGAGCTATCTATCAGCATAGCAGATAATGTCCAAGCGGAAGCACAGAAAGCTAAGTCTAGAGACCTAACCTGAAACAACTCGGTCTGACACGAGCGAAAACACTCGGGTCAGGCTAGCTAAACAATCAGTAATAACTGAGATATATATAATAATGAAGTACATAAATAAAACAGTACTTCTCCAAAGATAAGAGTAATATGGACTACATGAATATAATGACGATCCCTAATCATCAATAAACAGTAAAAATCTCCAAAGAGAATACAAACACCAAAGTGTGGAATAAATAAAATCGCCTCAGATCATCGGCGTAGCCAAAGCTAGATAAAGTTGCCCATAGGCAATAATCCCAAGAGTGACTAGAGTCAGTAATCAATGCCCAAGCAAAGATCGATGCTCCAAAGAGCAAAAGGGATATACTGAAAAGTCAATGAAATCAAACACTGAAAAGCAGTGTCCAGAGACACTGTGAATCCACAAGGTAATCGCACTTACATCGTATGGTTCCATAGAACCAACACCGAACGGCGATACTCGAATGGATATAAAATCATTAGATAATACAAATATTGCACGTGCACCGACCAGAGTCGTTGTTGCCAAGTACTGTAGAGTTGTGATCGATCACTCGCACAGATGCGGAACGCGCGAAACGGAGAGATCCTTCCCAGAAGGATAAAGGCCCAGAGGCACACGCCGAAAATAAACTGCTCCATAGAGCAGGTGTCCAGAGACGGTTGCCCAGAGGCATGGTGACCCAGAGGTCCAGTACTGGCCGCCCAGAGGCTAATGTGCCACTAACTTCTTGGAGAGGAACCCGTAAAGTGTTAATAATGAGTCCCATACCCCACGTTCACACTAAACGGTTTCCTAACCAATAGCAAGCTCACACTCCAAACAATAAAAAGTCCACCTCATATCATCGGTAAACTAGACCCAAATGTCAAAATGATCAATCGAATAGGTCTGGGATTAACCGGAAAGAAAATACACACGGTTTCCATAGGACGGAGATTTCCTAACCGTTTAAGCACCTTTCCACTTCGCTTGACGTGCTAAATGTGAGTGTGAGATTTTTATTATAGAAAATAATGGTGTAAAACGGATTTGTAATTGATTTCGAAATCACTTTTAAAACGGTCTTTTGAAAAGTCTCCTATTATGGAGTAATTAATTTAATAATTAAAAATAATATTATATAATAATTTTCAAAAGCCATTTTGGAGTGAAAAATCCTTTTAAATCCTTTTTATAAAGCCCATGTACGAAATCCAGAGACAAATCTCAAAGAAATCGACGAAAACCAGAAAATCATCAAAAATATTCTAAGTGTTTGAAACCATTCAAAAACTGCTGCGAACCCAAGTTTGGCAATTTATTTGGACCAGCAAACTGTGTCCAAATAGCATGAAAACTGGTAGGCATATAGTCCAACATCCCTACTTTAAGATGCAAAAAGAATTTCTGGATTCCGAGTTGAGACGAAGTGGAAGCGACGTCTCAAAGTTGAACCCAGAGAAAGATTCATACTGTTTTCCAACAGCGACTAGAGTCTAACTTTGGCACGAAAATCAAAGTACCAAACGAACTCCAATGTTGTCCACATTATCCAGAGATGGTGTTCGCAACTCCCCTTTCCAACGAGACCAAAAACGTCGAATTCCGACTTCCGGTGCGAATGTGGCGGCATCGCGAAGTGGCGCTCAAAAGCTGGAAACAGAGGTGATGTTTTTTTTTTGGACGCGGGCCCGGCCCGCGTCGGCCTGCCCTAGCCCGCATGGGCTGGGGATATGGAACGCGGGCCAAGGCCCGCGCCCATATGCCCCAGCGCAGGCGGGCTGGGGACATTATACTGCCCCAGCCCGCCTGGGCTAGGGGTATGGGACGTGGCCCGTCCCCTATTCCCCAGCCCAAACGGGCTAGGGAGGGGGTGCAACCCCCCGCCCGCCCGGGCTGGGGGATTGGGGCGCAGCCAGCCCACCATGGGTTGGCCAGCCTCTGGCTAGCCCAGCTGGGCTAGCCTACAGTGCCTGGGTGCAGCCCAGGCCTGTTCTGGTGCACCCAGTGCACTATTCCAGCCTGTTTCAGGCTGATGTACAATTCCAGCCAGCCAATTTTGATGTTTCTTTGCATTTAGCTGTGTTTTTTTTCAAGTTTTGGCATCAAAATTTTCACCAAAATTATACTAGCAATAATTACTAATAAATAGTAATTACCTCAATGAAGCAAATGATCAAATGGGTTGTGTGCACAATATTAAGCAAGCCAAACCCTCAACCTCCAAGCAAAGATCAAGAAACTTCAAGGACCCAAAATCAGCAAAAAAAATACACAATAATTACAACAAGATGGAGGAGATAAATAGGGATTAAGAAGGAGGATTAGAGAATATGAGAGATTGCATTACCTTTCTTCTTCTCTTTTTTTTTCTAGGATTAAACTAATTTATGAAGAGAAGAAGATGGATCTTCTAAATGCAGGCCATTAATTTTGTTTAGATCTAGGTTTTAGGAATTTATGAAGAGGAGGAGGGTTAGGCTTATGAGTTTAAGATATTATATAGGAGGGGGTTAGGCTAATGGGTTATGGTAAGAGGGTTTAGAAACCCATTAGGACTTAGTTTATTTTCTAAGTTATCATGTGAACAAAAATCCTAATAAGCATCCTAGTTTTAATTAAAACCATGTAATTATCTCATTTGGCCCATTAACCCATAATCACTTTTTATTTAAAAATTCCCCATTTCAACCCAAAATATTTTAATTTGCAAACCAATTGCAAATTTAAATTCCCAAAAATTTGTTTAGCCCCCTTTTTAACTTAAAATCATAATTTTTTACTTATCATTCGGTAATTGCAATCTCAGCGTTGTTACAGACTCCCCCCTTAAGAAAATTGCGTCCCCGCAATTCCTTAAATATAGAAGTCGTCTATAACATCTAATCCTCACAAGGAATACAGAAGATAAAATATAGATGCTCACCCATGTCGGAAGATGAAAGAAAACCAGGATAAGTACGCTCGATAAATTCTCTGGTCTCCCAAGTGCGGTCCTTAGGATTAGACGACCATTGAATCTTCAAAAGCGGAACCTCTTTGTTTCGAAGACGTCTGATCTCCGAATCAAGCACACGAAGAGGTTGCTGCCCTATAGATAGATCGGGTGAGATCTCCAAATCAGGTACGATATGAGGCTCGATAATAGAATCAGGATTGCGCACACACTTGCGAAGCTGAGAAACATGGAACACATCGTGTATTCCAGAGAAATGAGCAGGTAGAGCCACTCTATAGGCGAAAAGGCCGATACGTTCCGTGATAGGAAACGGTCCAATATAGCGAGGGGCCAGTTTCCCTGTAGAACTGAAACGCACAACCCCTTTCATGGGAGAAACCCGAATAAAGACAGAATCGCCAATGGAGAACTCAAGAGGCTTCCTACGGTTGTCCGCGTAGGATTTTTGGCGGTCCTGTGCCTCTTTCATTCTCTGACGGATAAGCATGATCTTCTCAGAAGATTCCCGAACTGAATCTGGACCAAGAATGAGCTTCTCGCTAGACTCTAACCAACAAGCAGGAGAGCGACATGGCCTTCCGTAGAGAGCCTCGAAAGGTGCCATGCCAATACTAGACTGATAGCTGTTGTTGTAGGAGAACTCTACAAGCGGTAAGTGATCCTCCCAACTACCTCCGAAATCCAGAATACAACAGCGCAAAAGATCCTCCAAAACACGATTCACCCTCTCGGTCTGACCGTCGGTCTGAGGGTGATAAGTAGTCGAGAGATTCAGCCTTGTTCCCAAAGCTGACTGTAGGCACTTCCAGAAGTGACTAGTAAAGATAGTGTCTCGATCGCAGACGATAGAGCTAGGAATGCCATGAAGTAGAACGACTTCCTTCACATAGAGCTTGGCCAACTGAGGTGCAGTCCGAGTGGACCTAATCGGAATGAAATGAGCCGATTTGGTCAAGAGATCAACAATAACCCAGATAGAAGTATGGCCTGACCTCGATCGAGGCAGACCGTCAATAAAATCCATGGATATCTGATCCCATTTCCATAATGGAATCTCTAGCAGCTGAAGAAGACCAGATGGACGCTGATGCTCGGCTTTGATCTGTTGACAAGTTATGCAACTACTCACATAACTTGCCACATCTCTATTCAAACCCTCCCAATAATATAGCCGCCATATATCGGCATACATCTTACTCGAACCAGGATGTATAGTGTACTTAGTGCGATGGCACTCGTCTAGGATGTCACGCCTGAGTGATAAATCAGATGGTACAACAATACGGTTCTTCCTACGAAGACACCGATGAAAATCAAGAGAATAATCCAGCAATGTCTCATTACTGGATCCCGACTCGAGAAGATGAATAAGATGCAATAAGTCTGGATCCTGCCGCTGAGCATGCGCAATGCGATTCAATAAGATAGGGCGAGCTTCTAAGCTGAATAATAAGACCAGAGAATCAGAAGATGGAGCTCGATCTCTAATATCACACAAAGATAGGGTCTCAAGAATATCCCACTCGGCAATCATCATAGAAACTACCGCCGAGTGCTTGCGACTAAGCCCATCTGCAACACGATTACCCTTGCCAGGGGTATACTGAATATCTAAATCATATGAGGCGAGAAACTCAAGCCATCGCTGCTACCTTATATTGAGATCCCTCTGACTGAAAAGATACTTCAGCGACTTGTGATCGGTGTAAAGAGTGAAGCGTACGCCTAATAGAAAGTGACGCCACATCTTTAAGGCAAAGACGATAGCTGCCAACTCAAGATCATGAGTCGGATAGCGAACCTCATTCGGACGCAGTTGCCTGGAAGCATAAGAAACTGCCCGATCCTTCTGCATAAGCACAGCACCGAGCCCGCTACCACAAGCGTCGGTGTAAACAACAAGATCATGGTTACTCTCAGGAACCACAAGAATAGGAGCATGAGTGAGAAGTTCCTTCAGTCGCTGAAAGGAAGCTTCACACTTATCAGACCAAATAAAGCGAACACCCTTACGAGTCAGCGTCGTAAGAGGAAGTGCAACTCGAGAGAAATCCTTGATAAACCGACGGTAATAACCCGCCAGACCAAGGAAGCTGCGAATATCATGAACGTTCTCGGGCTGCTTCCAATTCTGAATAGCTTCGATCTTTGCAGGATCGACAGAAATACCCTCAGATGATACAATATGGCCCAAGAACTTGACCTTGCTCTCCCAAAAATGGCACTTGGAGAGCTTGGCCTTAAGCTGATGGCGACGAAGAGTATCCAAGACGATCCGCAAATGATGAGCATGCTCTGCCTCGGATCTAGAATAAATAAGAATATCGTCGATGAAAACCAGAACGAATCTATCGATGTATTCCCGGAATACTCGATTCATAAGATCGACGAAGAAAGCCGGTGCGTTCGTCAAGCCGAATGGCATGACCAACCACTCAAAAGAACCATAACGAGTGCGGAAAGCGGGAAGAGGAATGTTATCTTCCGCAACTCGGAGCTGATGAAATCCGGTGGCAAGGTCGAGCTGGGAAAAGACCTTCGCACCGCTCAACTGATCAAACATATCGTATATCCGTGGCAATGGATAACGATTTATGATGGTCAAATTAAGCTTGCGATAGTCAATGCAAAGCCTAAGAGAGCCATCAGGCTTCTTAACGAAGACCACAGCAGCACCCCATGGCGAAGAACTGGACCGAATGAACTGCTTCGCCTCAAGCTCAACTAACTGTTTCTTGAGTTCCTCATTCTCCTTAATAGACATCCTCGTGGGAGGACGCCCAACGGGGTGGGAGCCTGGAATGAGATCGATGCGGAACTCAATGGCCCGCTTTGGCGGCAGGCCAAATACTGGCTCGAATATATCGGGGAAATCCCGAACGACAGGAATACGAGATATGTCCAAATCCTCATCTCGTGTATCAAGAGAAAATAAAGTAACATCAGAAAGCCCAACATCCTGAAGAACAATTGCTAACGGAGAGGACGAATCAGGGTAATGAATGAATAATATCCGCTCCGAACAAATAATTTTGGCGTCGTGCTGAACGAGCCAATTCATGCCAAGAATCATACCAAATCCCAAATACTCCATAACGTGCAGATTCGCACGGAAAGAAAATCCACAAAGATCAATATCTATATTCTCACAAAGCAAGCTAAGGGTCGTGGATCCGCCGATGGGATTCACAATCCTTAATGAAGAAACCAGACAAGTAACATCCAAGGATAAAGCATCTACTAGCTCCTTTGATACGAATGAGTTAGAGGCACCCGTATCAAAGAAAACTCTACAAGATTTACCATGAAATAAAATAGAACCTTCGAGAACGGATGGATGCGTACCTCGAGGCTGAGCTGAAGATGCAGGAGCCTTGGCAGCATTAAGCTTGCCAGGCTTGGCACTAGCTGGAGCAATAGGACAAGTGGAGATCCTGTGTCCCTCCTTCTTGCAGAAGGTGCAATAGAGAGGTTTGGGGCACTCTCGAATAAAGTGATCTGGAGAACCGCAGTTGAAGCATTTCCTCGGAGGACGGGTTCCACTAGGCTGTGACTGAATCTGAGGCTGAGTCTGAGGCTGAGCCTGGACAGCAGAACTGCCAGTCTTCTTCTTCTTGTTCCAAGGCTTATTCTTCTGAAATGGACCCCGCTTCTGGTTGGGGTTTTTGGAACCCCCACCATCATCATCACTATGCTCCATCTCGACTGACTCAAGATGTAGGGCTGCATCGACTAGCTTCTCGAATGAGAGCTCAAGCTGTAGCATAAGATGCCTCTTCAGATATTTCTTCAAGCCCTCAACATATTTGAGGTTCCTCTTATAAGGAGTAGCAATAAACTCAAGGCCGTACTTGGACAGGGCCTCGAAGGAAGAGACATAGTCGGATACGGAGGACTTCCCCTGCTTGAGATCAAGAAAGCGGCGAGCAAGGGAGTTCTTCTCTGGCTCTAGGATGAATTTGAGCTCAAATCTCTGACGAAACTGAGCCCAAGTAAGTTTGGTCTCATCGACCTCGGCAATAAGGAGTTCGTACCAATCCAGGGCACGACTCAGAAGCTGACTAGAAGCAATAAGAACACGGTCATGATCCGAGATATCCATACGAGTGAAAATGCGCTCGCATATCCGAATCCAAGCCTGAACCTCTAAGACATTCTCGGAGCCACTGAACGGCTTCCCTCCGAGATGGGTAAAATCATTGCAGAGACGCGCAAAAACAGACATGCGCGGAGCAACAGCCACTGGGGCTGGAGACTGAGAATGAGACTGAGAATTCCGAACCAACTCCATGATCTGGTCGGTAGTCATGAACACGCCCTCTGGATGAGTGTTGCTGGACTGCCCAGCAGCACTAGTCTGACGTGTGGTTCTCCCTCTTCCCCTTCCAGACATACTGAAAGTCAAACGGGAATTAGAGTTAGACATGATTCAATGATAGATACTTAATTAAGTAATACTACGGAATATAATAAATTCCTACACATATTCCTAATTTATCTATCAATAAGCATAAGGAAGGGATTTGATTTAATTCGGATCCAATTAAAATGTATTGTACTAAGTGTATCTGTTCTGTGTTTGTTATGCTTAATTCTGAACCTTAGCTCTGATACCAAGATGTAACGCCCCACTCCGAGACCCACTCTAGTAAAGAGTATTACGGAGTAATACCGTCTACTAGAACGGAGAATAGAGTATAATGGAAGTGACCATATGTAATCAAGTTATAACTATCTACTGAATACGTCGAATAGGTGGTTTTCTTTTCTCAAGTGGTTCGACATATCCAATAGATATTTATAACGAAACTACAATGGCTAAGGAAAATTGGTTCAGAACAAACATAATACTAAATAATAACATCATCATCACATAACAGTCACATAACAGTCACAGAACATAGGTACAGTATATCGTCGATACAGATCCAAGTATCAAAAGGTGGGTACAAAGCCACCGCTCACACATGTGAGTCAAAAATATGTACATAAGAGTCTGAAATAACAGAGTAGCTGAATAGTGGACAAATAAAAGAGCTATCCATCAGCATAGCAGATAATGTCCAAGCGGAAGCACAGAAAGCTAAGTCCAGAGACCTAACCTAAAACAACTCGGTCTGACCCGAGCGAAAACACTCGGGTCAGGCTAGCTAAACAATCAGTAATAACTGAGATATATATAATAATGCAGTACATAAATAAAACAGTACTTCTCCAAAGAGAAGAGTAATATGGACTACATGAATATAATGACGATCCCTAATCATCAATAAACAGTAAAAATCTCCAAAGAGAATACAAACACCAAAGTGTGGAATAAATAAAATCGCCTCATATCATCGGCGTAGCCAAAGCTAGATAAAGTTGCCCATAGGCAATAATCCCAAGAGTGACCAGAGTCAGTAATCAATGCCCAAGCAAAGATCGATGCTCCAAAGAGCAATAGGGATATACTGAAAGTCCATGAAATCAAACACTGAAAAGCAATGTCCAGAGACACTGTGAATCCACAAGGTAATCGTACTTACATCGTATGGTTCCATAGAACCAACACCGAATGGCGATACTCGAATGGATATAAAATCATCAGATAATACAAATATTACACGTGCACCGACCAAAGTCGTTGTTGCCAAGTACTGTAGAGTTGTGATCGATCACTCGCACAGATGCGGAACACGCGAAACGGCGAGATCCTTTCTAGAAGGATAAAGGCCCAGAGGCACACGCCGAAAATAAACTGCTCCATAGAGCAGGTGTCCAGAGACGGTGGCCCAGAGGCATGGTGACCCAGAGGTCCAGTACTGGCCGCCCAGAGGCTAATGTGCCACTAACTTCTTGGAGAGGAACCCGTAAAGTGTTAACAATGAGTCCCATACCCCACGTTCGCACGAAACGGTTTCCTAACCAATACAAGCTCACACTCCAAATAATAAAAAGTCCACCTCATATCATCGGTAAACTAGACCCAAAGGTCAAAACGATCGATCGAATAGGTCTGGGATTAACCGGAAAGAAAATACACACGGTTTCCAGCCGTTTAAGCACCTTTCCACTTCGCTTGACGTGCTAAAAGTGAGTGTGAGATTTTTATTATAGAAAATAATGATGTAAAACGGATTAGTAATTGATTTCGAAATCACTTTTAAAACGGTCTTTAGAAAAGTCTCCTATTATGGAGTAATTAATTTAATAATTAAAAATAATATTATATAATAATTTTCAAAAGCCATTTTGGAGTGAAAAATCCTTTTAAATCCTTTTTATAAAGCCCGTGTACGAAATCCAGAGACAAATCTCAAAGAAATCGACGAAAACCAGAAAATCATCAAAAATATTCTAAGTGTTTGAAACTATTCAAAAACTGCTGCGAACCCAAGTTCGGCAATTTATTTGGACCAGCAAACTGTGTCCAAATGTAATGAAAACAGGTAGGCATATAGTCCAACATCCCTACTTTAAGATGCAAAAAGAATTTCTGGATTCCGAGTTGAGACGAAGTGGCAGCGACGTCTCAAAGTTGAACCCAGAGAAAGATTCATACTGTTTTCCAACAGCGACCAGAGTCTAACTTTGGCATGAAAATCGAAGTACCAAACGAACTCCAATGTTGTCCAAATTTTCCAGAGATGGAGTTCACAACTCCACCTTTCTAACGAGACCAAAAACGTCGAATTCCGAATTTCGATGCGAACGTGGCGGTATCGCGAAGTGGCGCTCAAAAGCTGAAAACAGATGTGATGTTTTTTTTTTGGACGCGGGCCCGGCCCGCGTCGGCCTGCCCCAGCCCGCCTGGGCTGGGGATATGGGACACGGGCCAAGGCCCGCGCCCATATGCCCCACCCCGGCGGGCTGGGGACATTATACTGCCCCAGCCCGCCTGGGCTGGGGGTATGGGACGTGGGCCAAGGCCTGCGTCCCCTATTCCCCAGCCCAAACGGGCTGGGGAGGGGGTGCAACCCCCAGCCCGCCCGGTCTGGGGGGTTGGGGAGCGGCCATCCCACCATGGGCTGGCCAGCCTCTGGCTAGCCCAGCTGGGCTAGCCTATAGTGCCTGGGTGCAGCCCAGGCCTGTTCTGGTGCACCCAGTGCACTATTCCAGCCTGTTTCAGGCTGATGTACAATTCCAGCCAGCCAATTTTGATGTTTTTTTGCATTTAGGTGTGTTTTTTACAAGTTTTGGCATCAAAATTTTCACCAAAATTATACTAGCAATAATTACTAATAAATAGTAATTACCTCAATGAAGTAAATGATCAAATGGGTTGTGTGCACAATATCAAGTAAGCCAAACCCTCAACCTCCAAGCAAAGATCAAGAGACTTCAAGGACCCAAAATCAACAAAAAAAATACACAATAATTACAACAAGATGGAGGAGATAAATAGGGATTAAGAAGGAGGATTAGAGAATAGGAGAGATTGCATTAACTTTCTTCTTCTCTTTTTTTTTCTAGGATTAAACTAATTTATGAAGAGAAGGAGATGGAGCTTCTAAATGGAGGCCATTAATTTTGTTTAGATCTAGGTTTTAGGAATTTATGAAGAGGAGGAGGGTTAGGGTTATGAGTTTAAGATATTATATAGGAGGGGGTTAGGCTCATGGGTTATGGTAAGAGGGTTTAGAAACCCATTAGGACTTAGTTTATTTTCTAAGTTATCATGTGAACAAAAATCCTAATAAGCATCCTAGTTTAATTAAAACCATGTAATTATCTCATTTGGCCCATTAACCCATAATCAATTTTTATTTAAAAATTCCCCATTTCAACCCAAAATATTTTAATTTGCAAACCAATTGCAAATTTAAATTCCCAAAAATTTGTTTAGCCCCCCTTTTAACTTAAAATCATAATTTTTAACTTATCATTCGGTAATTGCAATCTCAGGGTTGTTACAAAGCCATATCCTATATCCCGAGTGGTCTATTCATCCTCAACATTTTCATTCTGTTAAACAGATTTCTATCTTTCTTTGTGATTTCGATTTCCAATTTGATGGTATCATTTTTTCTTTAAGTCCTCATGATGAGGAAAGTGTTGTTTCTCTCATTCTTGTAGTTTGAGAATTTTCTGGTATTTCTAGTCTTGTCTTATGATTATCACCTAAGCAATCTTTTTTTGTAGTGTTAAGGTGTTTTTAGCTCGACCTTACACCGGTTTTCATTTGACTACGAGTTGTGGAAGTTAGCATTCCACTTACCGCTCTCCGCACTCGTTGTAATTCTTATGAATGATTTGTTATGTCATTCCCTTTGTCTAGCTCATTTCATCCATTTTATGAATCGAGTATTCTATGAATATCTCGATGATTCCATTTTTGTATTTGTTGATTTTGGATGGAATTAGCAATCTAAAATTTTTGCAAATCTTTTCCATAAGATTTATTTATAAGTACAAATGGGATTGTTGTTCTTAAAACAAACAAAGAGAATTTTCAAAAGTTTTTGGAAACATGTTTGTCATATAAAAGATGGTTTTGTGATTGTATTGCCCATTGAGCGCTTTAAGAATTCTGGTCGATGCGCTTGATCAACGTTTTCGATAGGAATCTCCTAAACGCTTTGATGAGACAATTTGACACAATAAAATTGATTTGAAAAAAAAATTAAAATATATATATATATATATATATTTACATAAAGATAATTGTGATTTTGAAAGTTTTAGTTTTTGGGGAAGGATATTATTTGAAAGAATTCTTGTTCGATACTCTCTTATTCTTGTAGTTCCCGAAGGGAACCGAGACCTTATCTTTTGTATCAATGCTAATCGTATTGATTTGGATGTCGTTCCCTTGCAAAGGAGAACGTGCTATCACCTATGTTTCTAAACCATTAAAGCTTACCGAGACTAGATATGCCACCTATGATCTAATGCTCGCGGCTATTGTTTTCGCTTTTTGTATTTAGCATCATTACTTTTGAGTGAGGGATTTTGCTCTCCTCACCAATCATACTTGTGAAATGTTTATCTTCTCATATGGAACTTAATGTTAGTTTGAGTTCCTAGCATCTAATGATCTTGATATTTTATTCTCAAAAAGGGGATCGTGTTGCCAATGCATTTAGTTGTAAGCAACAGGTGATTGTTTCTTTGCCGATGTCCGAATGGAATGATCTTTTTACCAAGTTCGTCGGATGTATTGTTGTACTTCGATTTTGTTGAGCTTTGGTTCATTTGACGTATTGTTTGTACCACGTCGGTGTTCCAAATTATTTTGAGCTTAGGAATCCATAGAATTCTCTGAGCAAGCAAGTTCGGACTTATCCTCTCGTGCTCTTTATGGTGAACTTCTTATTATGTTATTCTTTGAGTTGTTATGTTTGTGGTTGTTAGGAGAATCACCTACTTTTTTTTAGTGTTCTCCTGCAATAATAGTTTTCAGTCTAGTATTAGTATGGCTCTTTCGAAGCCTAGTACGGAAGGCCTTGTTAATCACCTTCTTGTTGGTTGGAATCTGGGGAGAAGCTTATTCTTGGTCCAGATTTTATTCGTGATTCTTCCGAGAAAATTGATCTTATTCGATTGAGAATGAAAGAGGCATAGAGTCGCCAGAAATCCTACGCGGACAACCGTAGGAAGCCTCTCGAGTTCTCGATCGGCGATCTTGTTTTTATTCGTATTTCTCCTTTGAATGGGGTTATGCGCTTCAGTATGACTGGGAAATTGGCTCCTCGTTATATAGGACCATTTTCTATTACTGAACGTATTAACCCTGTGGCTTGTAGAGTTTCACTTCCAGCTCATTTATCTGGTATTCATGACGTGTTTCACGTCTCGCAACTTCAGAAGTATCTTCAGAAATTGGATTCTGTTATTACTTCTCCTGAATTGCAAGAGCTTGAGGTCTCACCGGACTTATCTATTTTACAACAGCCTATGCGCGTACTTGACACGGAGGTGCGACACCTTCGAAACAAGGACGTGCCGCTCGTTAAAGTTCAATGGTCCACTAATCCCATTGACTGTACTTGGGAAACCAGAGAGTTTATTGAGCGATCTTATCCGGATTTTCTATCTTTACTTTGAAACGATGAGAATGTCTTTTCATCTCAAGCTTATTTCCTTTTCTTTTGAATGTTGTATGTATGTAGTTGTTACAAATACCGTCTCTAGGAATTGCGGGGACGCAATTTTGTAGGGAGGGGAGATCTGTAACAACCCGCATATTTAACGATTTTATATTTAAATGTTTAATTTAAATATAGCGTCGTTAGTCGGATTTTTGGAGTCCGAAATGTTACTTTTTGCAAACAGCCGAATTGGGACTCGAAACCATTTCCATTGATTTCAAAATGGCGTTTGCGATCTTTTTGAGTGTAAGCTTTGATATGTTTGGAGTAAGTCGAATTTTTCTATTTGCTAAGTGGGCTTTGGGTTTGGGTTTCACCCAAACTGTTCTATAAACCAACTCAGCCCTTCTCTCCTTCCATTCACTTATTCGTTTCATAAAAGCTTAAGCTAAAACTGAAATGGGGGAAGAGAAAGGAAATTAGAAACTCCTAGCCCTAGATCCTCTTGCAAATCCAAATTCTTGCTCCAAAATCATAGAGAAGCCATTGGTAAGCTCCTCTTCATCTTCTCTATCTCTTTCTCTCTTCAATCTCAGAAATTTCCTAAACCTAGTTTAGGAAAATACTTGTATTATTCTTAGAATGAAGCTAGTAGAGTTGAAGTGGAGATTTGTTGGTCTTCACCTTGCAAATTGAGCTTCTTCTTCTTCGTTTTGAGATAAAAGGTGAGTTTTGAACTCACATCTACTTCTCTTGATTTCATTGATGTTGGGTATGAATTCCTAACACCTTGTTCATATGCATTTGCCTTTGGTTTGAATTGAATTGGTGAACATTTCATTTGTGGAGTTTTGGAGTCAAATCCTTGAAAATCATAGCTTTGATGTTTGATCATGGTTTTTGGTGGTAAATCGGAGTCAATGGTGTTGGGTTATCGATTGGCAAAATCCTCTTAAGTCCATTGCTCGATATGTTGCAAATGGGGTGAGTTGCTCCTCCATTTGCTAGGCTGGAAAACATTTCCAGCTACAGCCAGTCGACTGACCCCCTATAGTCAGTCGATTGACCGCAGAGAGTAAAAACTCTCGGGTTATGGTTCAGTCGACTGACTGCAGTAGGCCAGTCGACTGACCTGCTTCATTTTGTCCTGTATGCCTAATTGTTTGTGATTTTCACTTTTATCGATTTAAATTGATTCCAATTAGTTGTTTATGCATATTTGACCTTGATGATTCCTTTTTGAATTCATTCACGGGTTTTATAAATGATTTCTTCAAATCGTATTAAAAGTTCGCTTCTCTGATTTATAAATTCTATTTAAAACACACGCACAATTTCGCACTTCGTGCGAAGTGGAAGAGTGATTAAATGGTTAGGTAAAACATGGACCATGAGTACCTGCGTTTGTCTTTCCGATTAGTCCCCGACCTATTCGATTGATCGTTTTGACCTTCGGGTTTGGTTTATCGATGATATGATGTAAACTTTGTACTGCTTTGAGTGTGAAAGTGGCTGACGGATAGTAAACCGTTTAGTGCGAACGAGTGGTTATGGGACATATGTTAAAACTTTTCGGATTCCTTTTCGAGAGTTGTGACACATTCCGCCAGTTAGTGGTGTCCAGTACTGGGTCTCTGACCTTCACCACTACGGTTTGTTGCCTTCGAGTATGTGCCTTCGGGTTTGTGCCTTCGGGTTTGTTGCCCTATAGTATCGCTTTCTATGTTGGTCGTTATGAGCCGCATGGGTGATATAGGGGTTCCCTATAGTATCGCTTTCTATGTTGATCGTTATGAGCCACATGGGTGATATTGGGTTTGGAGTCTTCGGGCTCATGGATCCTTGTTTATACAGTACTGAGCTCGAGAAATTTTATGATGTTTCATTAATATGTATATTCCCTTGGTATCGCCCTTCGGTGTTGGTCTTTTTGAGCCGCATGATGTGTAGCGATTACCTTGTGGAACTTGTATACCTTATGGGTATTTTTTATTTGCCTTTTGGCTTGATTTGGGATAATTGTATCCTTTGTTTATCTATGTCGCCGATGATATGAGGCTTGTTCTATATGATTCATCTTTTGTTGATGATTGTGATATCTCTTTTAGAGATATTTGTTATACTTTGTAACCTTGCAGGTTTATTGTTGTTCAGTTTATCGAACTGATTTGTTTAGCTAGACTGACCCGTGTATTTTATACTCGGGTCAGGCCGAGATGTTTCAGGTTAGGTACTTTGGACTTAGGCTATTTTGCTTCCGCATGGACTACTTCGCTAGCTTCTCTTTGTCATAGCTTTTGTGTAGTCCTATTATGTTGTAACTCTGATATTTATTCTTGTGAACTCGTCTGTATATTGTGGTTTTCTATACCACTTGACATGTATTATTTTGTATGCTCTGCTATGTATCAGTATATGTGTATATGATGGTTTACTGTTCTGTGATGTATATTGCATTTGAGTTGTTATATTCTGTTCTGATAGATCCTCTAGCCACCTATGGTTTTGTTTTAAGTCTTCATTGGATATGTCGATCTTCTTGGTAAGGCAATTGTCGATGTATTCAATAGATAATTAAAGCAAGGCTATAGATGGTCGCTCCTAAACAGCATTATTCTCCGTGTTAGCAGACGGTATTATCTATTAATACTCTTTGCTAGCGTGGGTATAGAGGTGGGGCGTCACATGTACAATCCCTTTTTATTAACTATTGTAAGGTGTTAAGTTATTGAAATGGAAAATTTGACAATAGATTCAATTTCTATGTTGGATAATAAATTGCAATAACTAAAGTTAGTAATTAATGGGTTAAAGGGAATACCAATTTACTCATAAAGTGAATATAAGTGGATGTAACAAAATAAATAGGAAACGACAATTATTCATAAGTGATGGTTGATGTAAAAGGAATAACTAATTAGATTTAGAATCTTAATTTGTATGTGTGCATATATTTAATGGAATATGAGAAAAACAAATGTAAGGATTTGATTAATATATATATGTTATTTATTCAGGGTATTGAATAAAATTGGGAATCCAATTGTAATTAATAGTAATAATGTTGGTATTAGCTAATAAATTTAATTTCAATGCAATACCCATAAATGAATGGGATGAAATGAATGTATGTAAATGTATACTAGGTTATTTATCAAATAAAAGGAAAGAAAAGTAAATATCGAATTTGATTGATGAATAAATATGCGTTGAATAGTAATTGAATGTAAAGTTAATGGTAAGTGTATAAAATCAAAATATGATAATGAATTGCAATAATTGTGGGTTGATAATAAGGTGTGAATGGGAAAGTGATTATTATATAAATTGAATGGAATCCAAATTTGATGGGAAGAGTAAACGGGTACTTAGTAATAAATTTAAACGGACTTAAAAATGGAATTTATTTAATTAATAGATATAACGGATAAAGATATACTTATAAATGTGGGACTGAGAGTTTTACAACAATTATTATGAGTTATATGTATATTCAGTCATTCAATTTAATTTGTAAATCATTGAAATAAATGGTACGTTTAAATAAATTTAGGTAATAATGGGGAATAACGTAAATAAATTCTTCATTAAATAATGGTTAGTGTATATGAATAATGGAGGTAAAGCTTTATAAACTGATTTGAATCTAAAATTTAATGAAAGGAGTAATTGGATTTAAATGGATTAAATGTTTGAAGTTACGAAAATTTAAATTTAGATAAAAGGGTATACATTTATGTAATAGAGTATGAATCTATTGTTAAGTTTATTTATAAAATGGCAGTTGGGTAAATGAAAGGGTACAAAAGTAAGCCTGTCAGTATATTAAAGTAATATATGATAATAGGTTTAATCGAAATAAATGAAAATTTAACATCTAAATATTACATTAGTAGGGATTTAAGTGTAATCGAAGAATAGTAGGATAATAAATTTTGAATCCAATATTTAATCCATCGATTTGAAATATGTAAATGGAATAACCATTGATTTCTTTGATTTAATATAAATTTTTAGAAAGTTAAATTTTAATTTGTGAATTTAATGAGATTAAGGATTTATATTGAAATTTATAAATTTACCTTCTGTAATTTGACATCTAAACTTGTTTGAAACTTTGTAAATGATTAAGAATTTTTAAAAGTGATAAAATGGGTCAATTTTAGAATCTAAATATAAAATTGGATTTTATTTATTTCTTTTGAATTTATTTAATTAAATATCATACTTTTACACTTTTTTCCCTTCGGGATGCCTCATTACTTGATGAGATGTATATTTGTGATATATATACTGTCATTTTTTTTTCGGATCGAGCCGCGCAAAGGAGACTATGGCGAATTTTTCCGGAAATTTAAGGCGTTGGAAAAAATTTGAGAAAATTGGAAAATTTTGAAAACTTTAACTTTGATTTTGGAATTGAAAGTTAAAAAAATGGTAGTTGTTTTTGAAAAGATAACTAAGTATGATTTGGAAAACTTAGTTAAGATTGTAAGAAGTTTAATTATAAATTTTGGGAAAATTAATAGATTCTGTAACTTTTCTTACTTGATAATTTCGAGGACGAAATTCTTTTAAGTGGGGAAGATTGTAACGATCCAGAATTTTTAGAAATTAAAATTTGAATATTTAATTAATTTTAAATATTAATAAGTGAATTTATAAGTCAAATAAATTTTTATTTGAATTATTGAATTTAATTAGATTATTAAATCGATAATTTAATACGTTAAAATATGAAAATAATTGAAAATTGAGTTAAATATGATTGAAAATGATTTGTAAAATTTTATTTTATCATATTGGAGTTAGAACGATATTTTAGAACTTTTAAAATCGAATTAAAAGTTAAATTGTGAAAATTGAATATTTTAATATTAAATCGACTAGTGAAAATAGCCAATTTTGAACAGTCTCAGAATTGAACGAAACCAGTTCCATTGGATCCGTAATAGTTAGTTATTACTGGATTTCAAATTTCGTGTCAATCGGAGCTATCGTTTGAGCGTGGCAGCTCGAAACGCATCGATTTATTTTTATTTTTAATTTGACGAGTGAAAATAGCCATTTTTCAAAAAGTCTCGGATTTCGACGAAACCAGTTTCATCGGATCCGTAATGTGATATTATTGTAAGGTTTCAAATTTCAAGTCAATTGGATTTACCGTTTGTCCGGTACAAATTAAAACGCCTAGAAATCGACTTAAATCGGTTTAATTCAAATTGAGCGTTTACAGCCATGACTCGCACATACTTCCGAATTAGCTTCTGAAACCTGTTCCATTGTGTCCGGAATGCGGGGTAAACCCTAGAAACGCTGGTTACGGCGTGTAAATCGGAGTTCGGAATTTCCGGGATGAATAGTGTCGTTCGTTCTCTTATAAATAGACCCACCTCTTCATAATTTGATAAAAAAAAATAATAACCCAAACCCTAATTCATACTGCAGCCGCCACCCCCCCCCCCCCTGAACGGCCAGTATTTCTCCTCCTTCTTCCTCAATTAACTCGAAATCCATTAACAATTAGACGAAACTTCCAACTACAAAGAGGTAGAGCATGAAGAGATCTCGAGATCCAACGGTTATGATCGTGTTTGGAGCATCGGAGGGGGGGAAATGGGGGGCCGACAGTTAGGGCCTGCGCATGCATTTTCATGAGAGAGAGGGGGCCGAGCCTTATGCCCTTCAGGCCGAACATGGTGGAGAGGTAGGGCTTCGACATGGTGGGGTTGTGATCGAGTATAGGCGAGTGATTGAGGCGTAAATTTAAACCCTAGCTAGCTATAATGGGTTCGGCCTCAATTGTGTTGCCTGGAGCTTGTCGCGTGAACAAGGGAGAGGGGGGAGAAGCATATGCACGGCCAGGATCTGATGGGAGCAAATCGAACGGCCTGTAGTTAATTAGGTTTGAAAATATAGTTAATATGTTGTAATTTATATAAATAAATTCGAGTAAACTTGTAAATTACATAACTTTTTCATACGAGGTCGAAAACGCGCGAAACCAGTTGCGTTGGAATCGTATATACGAGCACTACGCAATGGAGTTGGTTTGGGGTCGTTTGGAGTTAGTGAGAATTTTGGGTAAAATTAAACGTCCGTTTAATTTTATTCGAAATGAAAGCTGAAACGGAAATTAAAATCAAGGTGAGAACTTCTCACTCAATCGAATCGGTTTCGATTTTATTTTAAATAGTTAGATTTAAAATATTTGAATGCATGTTTGAATGATGATTGTATCTATTGATTGTTAAAATAGACATTATACGCCGTTATTAAGCGGATGTTATTTATTAAAAACATATACCGCGAATATTTCATAAACAGTGAAATTGGTATTATATATAATAGCAATATATATATATTGGCATATGTATATATTGGAGTTATTGATTTCCCGCATTTATTTGTTTAGCGGATGAGACCCTATTGCGCCGCTATTAAGCGGATAATATTTAATAAGAACATATACCGCGATAATTTCGTACTGGAGCGAAATTGGTATTGTGCTAATGTTTGTGGATGCAGGAAAATAGGTTGGAGGGATCCAACTGGATTCCTCAACAGTATTTATTTGATTTCAGATATTTTGATATTTGATGGATTATCATATTGTTATATGATATCGTTGTTGTCGTGATTGACTATTTGATATGTAGCATCATTGGACAAAATTTTGGAATTTTAAAATAATTTATAAAGTGATTTTTGAAAATATACTATATGTTTGGAATTGGATCTATTTTTAATAAATAAACGTTATAATTTTAAAGTTATAAAAATTATGATTTTTGAGAAATATAGTTAAAAACTGATTTTTGAGAATATGATGCTAATGATTTTATAAATTAGTTTAATCGGAATTTTAGAATTTATTGTGAAAGGTTTAAATATAGGATTTATAAAATTTAATTATTTTATGAATCAAAATGGTGAAATAATAAAGGAGATTTAAGACGTTTTAAAAGAATAATATAAATTGAATTATATTTAGAGATTTATAAATGGATATTTATAAATTGAAATATTGACATTATAAAACGAGTTTTTATAAGTGTTTGAATGAAGTGCAAATGGATTGCATAAGTGAATGAAATTTATAAAATTATAAACTGTGAAGTTATAAATGAAATTTATAAATAGTAAGATTTATAAATTTTGTGAAGTTACTAAAGAATATATTTGGATGAATAATTGAATCTTAAAAGTTATAAGATTTATAACTATGAAGTTTAAAAGAACGATTTTGTAAAATAATCGTTTTATAAGTATTTAACTTATAATGTGAACTTTTGTTTTATAATTGAGTTATAAACTGAAATAGGTTAATAAAAGAATTTATAAAAAGGAAGCTTTTATAAATAAATAGAAATGGAATTTATAAACGTTGTTTTATAAATTCGCAAATGACTTATTTTGATAAGTAAATTGTTGAAACCTATTAATGGAGTTATATTCACGTTTTTGAATAGTGAATAATCCTTTGAATTAAAATGTATAAAAGGATGAAATGTGTTAACGTAGTATATTCACGTTTTTGAATGTGAATAATCCTTTGAATTAAAATGAATGAAAGAATGAAATTGTTAATGGAGTATATTCACGTTTTTAAATAGTGAATATTACGTTAAAGAAAATGGTTTGAATGTGAATGTTTTAAATAGAATTAAAACGATCTAACGATGTTTTAAATTGTGTTGAGATTCGAAACCATAGATTTCAACATTGATTGTTGAAATAGATGTTTTGAGAAATAAAGGGAAGTGATGGACTATAACACTGTTGTTATAGTAAATGATTTCCGAAAGGGAATGTTTTGTATAGTATTGGGATTTATATATCTATTTTAATTTCGAATCCCTATACTAGTGATTTTGGGACGTCGTAACGATGTTTTACGTAACATTCGTTTTGGCCCAAATAAATATGTTTAAGAGAATGATTTCCTTAAAGAATGAAATATATACTTAATTTCGATTTAAGTATATTGAATATTTTCTAAGTGTTGAAAGTAAATAAAATTTGTGAACTACTTATGAATGTATAAGTATGGAAATGTTTTCCAATATAAAGTGAATATTTTGAGAATTTATCTTTTTGAAGATAAATTGAAAAAGATAAATTGAAAATGAATAATTGGAATCGAATATTCATTGATATTTTGGAATTATAAATTCACTAAGGAATTTATAAAGGAAGTGGAAATTGTCTAAAAATAAATATTGATTTATTTTTGAAGTTTTGAATTTATATATCTTGTAAAGATATTTTGGAAAATAAATAATTTGGAAAATTATTTGGAATCTGGTGATGTGTGCATATCCATTGATAGTTCAATAACCGACTATCAATATTTCCCTTTGAATGGGTATTGGATGTGATTTGATTTAATTTGAATGTCACACTTATTTTTGAATAAGCGCTCACTATTCGGGTTAACCGGGAAAGGACCATGGGGTCGTATAACCCATTCCGAATATGTGATACGTCGTTATGAATTGCATTTGAAGATCGGTGTTGAAGTCCCGGTATTTGCGAGAGCGATAGGATGACCTGTCGATTTACTCTACACCGAGTAGCTACGGTATTGAGTTCTCCATATGTGATGGTGAATCCGATCAGGATTGTGAATATCCGGATTGCAAGGACTTCTTTGTAAGTGCCTTCGGTTTTGTTCGAGCCCGGAACAGACTTGTATGGATTGTATGTCTGACATTACAAGTTGAGATATAAAGCCAATTTCTTTCAAATATATTTCTGTTGGTGGCGAAGAATTTATTCTTTTAGCTTAACACCCTTCTCTGAGACGTACGAGCTCAGAGGTTATGTAGTTGAATGTTATCAGCGATATATTCCCAATTTGGTAATGTGATATGCTGAGTGATGCTGAAATGATCATTGTGTTGATTATTGTGATAGGATCGTTTATTTGATCGTCTATCTTGGTGATCATTGTGTTGATCATTTGTTGACCCAAAGCATGGCTTTTGTATAAAGTATGTTTTTGTGGACGTGACTTCGTCGAGCCTCACACCCCGGAAATGGTCAAAACAGGAAAGATGCGGCAAGGTTATGAGGGGAAGCACCCTTTAGGGTATGTACATTTCCTTCTGGATAGAGGCGGTATCATGGTATGGAGCCCAGATATTTAACCTATGTGGTTACTACGAATTTATTACTTTGTGGTTGTTGGCTTTCGGGATCCCATGAGAAAGGTCGTTTACGATCGGGGAATGGCGTGCTCGTGTCAGTAGTTACCCAGTTAGGGGTAACCCGGCCTTGTGTTGGCAGAGTTCCGGTTTGGTTCTCGGGGATGTCTTTCCAAAGGCATTCTCATGTGGCAATGGGAAGTTCCTTGGCCTGACCATTTGTTGGAAATCCAAAGAAACAATACGTGACTTGTACGGTTTTAGTTGTATAACCTGCTATGGAATGTGGCGGTAACCTGCTATTGAACATAGTTAGCTATAGTAGGCATACGATAATGGTCGTATGTTGGCTAAGATTTATATTCTACTTTCGAAATGAATTTTTCCTACACTATGCACTAATAATAATATCAAATGTTATTTTAAATGCGTATCAAGCATCTTTGACTATCATAAGGAGAAATCTCCTCCGATTCTGCGTTTGCATTGTGTGTGTGTGCGGGAGGCCTTATGGTAGTCTCATTTTTAAAAGCATTGCGAATTGAATTTAAAAATATTCCTCTATTTTGATTTTAAAGTTAAGTAAACTGTTTTGAGTTCTCACACCAGTCACATGACTGACTTGGAGTTTATTGTTTTCCTTCCTAAACTCTGGGTGCCCACCAATTTCCACACGGGCAGTCGAGAGTTAAGGTTTATCAGGATATTCAGGAATTGCTGGAGGCAAGCTGGATGGCATGGCGTATTACTAGTTTATATAGTATTTCTTTTCCGCTGCACTATTTGTTGTTGTTGTACACTCTGATGATATGATGTAATGAAATGTGATGTAATGTAATAACTGATATAGTTCTTTGTTTAAAGATTATTCAATTATTATTATATGTTGTTCCGCTGCGAATTGTGAGATTCTGATGTTGTTGTGTTGTGTTCTGTTTCTGTTCCGTCCTATTTTCTTCTGTTTTTTTTCTTTTTTCCTCTATTCTCTTTTCTTTCAATTTCAAAATTTTCTATCTTCTTTTCCCTATCTAAATTTTCTATCTTATGTTTTCTCTTCCCTCTATTATCTATTTTCTTCTTCTTTCTTCTTTTTCTCTCTTCTTCTTTTCTTAAATTTTTCTTAAAACCCCTAAGGGTTCGTATTTTCGTTCATCTTGAATTAAACAAAGGAGATTAGCGTCTATTCAAGGAGTACGGACTTACGGGTCTTTACAGAATGGAACCTGCGTCTAGTGCTCGTTTTTCATAACAGTGCATAAATCGACCAGAAATTGCAGTCAGAGGGCTTTAAACGCGAATCCTAACTGTCGATTTGGGCGTTTTGATTTGGAGCGACTATATGCAAATCAGCTTCTGGGTATTGGAGAGCTCGGCTAGGGGAGTCGTTTGGGGGTAGTCGCTTGGCTTATTGCGACCGGTGGTGACCGATTTTGATGGGTTAGGGTTTCGAAACCCTAGCTAAAGGATGGCGGCCGGCGGCAGTATAGGGGATCGGTCCAAGGGGAGGTTGGGCGCCTCGGTCAGGCGAGCTAAACGGTGGTGTTCAACAGCAGGATGGCGGCCGGTGGCGACGGCAGAGGGCGGTCTAAGGCGTTGTGTTGGGTTCGAATTTTTCCCTGTACGCGCGCGTTTCGTTCAAGTGAAAGGTGATGGTCCACGTGGCCCTTACGTGAGTATTCTTTGTTTATTTTATTTTTGTTTTAATTTAATTTCAACTCGTTCAAATTATCATAACTTCCGCATACAACATCCGTTTTAAATTCAATTTAAATTCGATTTAAATTCAAAAGGTGAGTATTTTAACTCACTCACAACTTCTAGAATTTCTTATGTTTGTTAAATTAACTTAAGATATGAGTAAAAATTTATTTATGATTGTTTAGCATGTTTTATTCATCATCTCAGTTAATTCGCATTTATTTAATTTAACTGTTAATTTATTTTATTTATCGCATATAGATTGACAGTTAGAATTTATTTATTTGGATATAACTGCTAGTTCAATAGTTATTAAATTTACATTTATTTTTGCATATAAACTGCTAGTTTAACAGTTGTAAAATTTATTATTGAATATAAACTGTTAGTTAATACATGTTATTTATTACCTGCATAATTTATATGTTTTATATCGATGATTGTTTAAATTGGATGATGATTGCAAATAATGGTTGATGATTGATATTTGGATGAATGGATGCTATATTTATATTGTATAAACTGCAAGTCATCATGCCATTTTTATTTCATTCGGGATTGCGGTTTGAAATGATATACAACCGCATTTTATTTTAAATTGCGGATTGAAATGATAAACATCTGTATCACTTGACCATAGGGTAGAAAATATTATACAGGCACCGCGGTATATATATATATATATATATATATATATATATATATATATATATATATATATAAAATATTTTGAAATGATTTTCTATGGTTTTGTAAAGTTATATATATATATGGTTTACGGGATATTGATTTGGTTATTGATAAAGGTTATTATATATATAGTAATTTCTGGTTTTTAAGCTTTGTATAAATTTGATTTGAAGTTTAGAATAAAGTTTGATTTTAAGATCAAATACGATTAAGCATTTATTAAAAATTTAATTTCTGGAGTTTCTTTGACTTAAATGAGAATAAGGTTGGAAGATGAATATTAAGTTAAATTGGAATTAAATAAAAAGCTAGAATTTTTAAAGGATATGATTTTATAACTTGATTTTGTGTAGAATGATCTAAATGAATATCAGGTTGATTTAAATGAATATATCAAGTTTACTAAATTGAAAGATTTTCCAATTATGTGAAGTTGAAGGTTTTACTTAAATTATATTGAATTCATTAAGTAAACATTTCAAGTCTAAATAATAAGTAATTGAATTTGATATATACGGGTTTGTCAAATGAGTTGTTTTTGAAATGGTGAAATATTTAAAGCTTTGAAACATAAGAATTAAGAATGGTATTTGGAAGTTTAAATCGATATTTGGAATTGATTTGTGAAATGTAAAGAAGCTATTTTTGTTTTATAAAAGAAATTTAATATTTAACCATTTGAGAGATGGAAATTTGTTTCAATGTTATGATTTTTAAGGTAGTATAATTTGGAAATATTATATTCCAGAGTTTTGATTTCTAAATATTTTATTTTGAAAACCCTATGAGTTTGGAAAGAATATATATATTGGAAAATAAAATGACATTATATTGGTTTGGGCCTAAATGATATCGTATTGATTTGGGGTTTTAAAAATATAAACGATATCGTATTTATATGGGTTTAAAATGGATATTTTATTCTGGTTTTAAAGTATAATTATTTTAAATGACTGCGGTGTTATAATAATGTTTGGTTGTTGAAGAGACCGGGATCGGAAGTTATGATACTCTCTGCCAACTCCAAAAACCACTTTAACAACCGTGTACGCGGTGGAGATTCCAGAATGAAGTAGGTTGGTGGAGGCATTTCCTGCCAGGTAAATACGTGGACCCGACTCCCGTGAGTTGGCATAAGGTGGCTAAAACAGGAGCGATTCTCGGGCCAATGAGGTCATTCCTCTGATCAGACACTCCTCTTCGATATTATACTTTGACTTTGGATTGATTCAGTGGCCACTTTTACTTTGATTTTTGAGGGAGTTTGTTCGAGGTGGTTGGTAGCTGCGGCTACGCGTTTCCATCAGCCCGGATAGCAATTGGTATATCTACCCTGGCATTGCCTAGTTGTGCCGTGTCACCTACCCTAGCGCGCCTTCTACGAGTTTCTATTTGTGTCGTACCTATGGAGTATCCTTTGGTAGCTTCCCGATCAGGAGGTATTACGATATTGTATAGACTATTGGCATTATTTGTGTTAAGGGCTATATGGGTAACCCCTTAACGCTATTAAAAAATAATTTTATTTTACAATTAGACACTATTATAATAGCGCAATATACTACATAGTAAATTGTTTAACGGATCCTTAGGAGATGTAAATCCCGAGCATCTCTTGAGTTACTGCACTCATATTTATTTCTGTTAATTTAACTCACATAAGATCTTTTAGTTCTGACTCGAGTGTTTTTGTCTTTTTAAATTCGCTCGGGTCAGTCCGCGTGTTTCAGGATTTGAAGTTTTAGCACTGGAGGACAAAGACGAAGATTTGTAGTATTACTATATACTATTTTATTTCACTACACTGTATTCCGCTGCATTGATATTGTTGGTATGTGAACTCTGATATTTATTATATAAAAAAAGAATCAAATGATTTGTAAAAACGATTTTATGAACTGTATATTTATTATTATATTTTATCCTTCCGCTGTGAGAATCTGTTTTGTTTTATTTCTTCTCTGTTTTCTTATTTACTCCATAACAATCCGCCCTTCCGTATGGTTTGAAGTGGCACGTGTGTCGATTTAAAGCGTGCGAAAAGGCTGGACGTTACATGCCCTAGACATGCCCCTTCTTCATTTTCTATCATTTCATGATGTCAAGCCTATGTTCGACATTTTTCACATGAGTCTTCATCATTTGAACAGAACACGGATCCCCAAATGGATTCCTCTATCTTGAACAGATCATAGATCACTACATGGATTCAAGTATATTAAACAGAGCTTGAACCATCACGTAGGTCCTTGCATAAGTCCTCCGACGAATGCTAATGTTGTCCTCTTTCATGGAATAATCCTCAAGATAGATAGTCACATACGATAGCATTGTTTGAAATGTTACTGTTGGCCTCTCCCTTGGACTTAACTTTAGGATTGACAGTTCAACTCTATAACATTCTACTTCACAACCGCTTCCAGAACCAAGATCGTGTATACGGTATTGAAGTGGTTTAGTGTCGAGTCATCTCATATAAGTACACTTTTCCTACACACTGAAGCCTTGAAAACCAATCGATGGATTTTCGATAAACTCTACTCCGGTTCTTTCGGAAATAAACAGACAATACATAAGAGCGGAAATCACATTCTAACTGTATATGCGGATGGATTTTCTTTTCATCTATCCTGGAAAAGCATGACAAGTTTATGCATATAGTATAGCATCTGTAAAGATAAATATACCATATAGCACACATGTTTCATCTAGATATTTCCAAAGTTATACGTGGATAATTTCAATAGTCGACTAATCGACTATCTAGTACAAGATGTTTGTTTATAAATGGAAAACAACTCTAGTATACTTTTCATAAATAAATGAATATACAAAACTCTATTAAGTCACACAAAGTACGATCAAGCTACATAAAGTTTGGTTAAGCTACTCAAGCAACCCCTGATTATTAATTAAAATTCCTTTATTGTTATCTTCTTTTACCTAATAAACTTCTATTTTTTCAAAAGATTCCATATGTATAATTTCTTTCAAAATATCACTTTCGCAAATCCATTCAATAGGTTTAAAACTAATGTTACTTAAAACAATTTCACTACAAACCCAAAACCATTTTGCGTGTGCTTATCTTTAAATCATTCTTTAAAGATCTATTTACATTCATAAGTATAATAAAAAAGGTTAAAGACGAATGCTATTAACACATTGTCACAATGAACAATACCATTTCATACTTGTACTATCTTTAAAACATTTTTTTCAAAGATCTAAGTTCATATTCGATCAAGTCTAGCATTTGACAAGTTAACCATCAAGTTCCAAAATTGGTTGCTTACAGAAATTATGATTCATATGCTTAACTCATTCGACATTCCAATCGACCACTCCTCGTTCAAGAGTGAATTCAGGTAAGCTAGAGCACTAGTTGCATTAAAGCCTTGCCTAGACACTTCATTCTTAAATCTCATAAATTGATAAGTCTATCTCATCGGCTTTTAGTGTTAAGTGTTATATTGTTAATCAATAAACAATAAGAAATCAACACGATTAACACATTATTGACATTTTCAACTTACTATTCCTTGATCAAGAGGGATGCCCGTTTAGTTAGAGCTCTATTGCTTCGTTCTTACTCGACATCAATCTTAGCTCTCACAAGTAGACAAGTCTTACTTCATCGGCATTTAGTGTTAAGTATAGTTAATTAATTTTCAACAAGTAATTAATTTATTTAACCATTTAGCCAATAAGCATGTACTAACCCTTTTCTAAACATTTGATTTATAATTCAAAGCTGGATACTTAATAATACAATTTAAAAGGTAAGATATTTGCATAAGATATTTATATAAGATATTTTCAGAACATAAGATACTTTTCAAGATATTTATATAAGATATTAATACGTCAGAATACTTATAGTAGATTTCAAAACTTTTATTTAAAATATTATTTGAAAATAACAAGTTTGAAAAATCATTAAAAACTTGAAACGACATGTTTTCTGTACATTTAAATAAGATATCTCTTTTATAAAAATTCATAACTAATTCTTAAAAATTCATAAAGATCTCAAGCAACTTTTAGTATACTCTAAAAATAATTAGTAACCACTTGTAAAAAGAATGAAACAAAATACTTAAATCTAAATATCTTTTCAAACCTTTTAAGTCCAAAATTCAAGTCTAAACGGGTTATTCCTGCACCGGTGATGTTTCAATCATTTTCGAGATGCTACTTAACTTTTTGCTGTTTAGTATTTTAATAACAACAAACTTATATATATATAATATAAACATGTTGAAAAATCCTAAGGGTCTCTCTATAAAGTTCCATAGCAATTTCCAAAAACAAAGCAATTCCAAACTGCTTCTGTAGCGACTATAGCTATAGGTGCATTTCTAAATCCGAGTCCAAACTAAACCAAAGTCCATCTATAACCTATATGCTTTTTTCACGGTCTATTCATGTCATAAAAGTCCATTCAAGTCCATTCCAAGTTTGTTCAAGTCCATGTACATGGATCACATATTTCACTTACTTTTAAAGTAAGAATTCAAAGTCAATGTTTTAACATAAGTAAATAACAATTCAAACAACTTAAATAATATTCAAATACAACATATCTATGTTATATTTTTCATTCAAAGTGAGTTGTTAACTCACCTTTAACTCAACCATAACCAAGATCCAAGAACCAATGCCAAGCGTCTATCATATAACCACCTTCTCTTCCTCCTTCCTCCTCTTTGCTCTTTCTTTTAACCTCCCTCACCCATATAATTGGTCACGGTCACCCCCTCCATAGGAAGCAAGGCTCTACTTCTTCATATTTTGGCTTCGTACAAGGGTTTATGATATGAGACTAATCTTATGGCAAAGTTTGAAATGATTTGGAGTTGATTTACAACTATTTTCTTTTTAGAACATAAGAGAGAAAGAAGAAGAGAAACCGCTGATTTTATCATTCTAACTTTTGTAAATTTTGTGATTAATTCCTAAGGATGTACCCCTCCTTACATAGGCTTAGAGATATGATGGGAAAAGATCAAAACCCCTCAAAACCCTATTAGCATTAATTACATCTATCATGACTTCTTTATGTCACATAAGCTTAAGGGTTAAGGATTTCCTTATTTGCTCATTTTCCTTATTTGCTTATCTTAAAATATCTTATCTTGTCTTTCATCATGTATGACATTATTGCAATTAGGTAGCCATAAAAATGAAAATATTTTTATTTTATAATTATCTCCTTAGCGATTAATTCGACATGCACAAAAAGTTCGAACAACTTTTGTTAAGAAAATAGCTATTTATCGATAAAATGATTTTCAATCGCATTATCGATATTTTTTCGAGGAATATATTTTTGTAAATATTTTTCCAAAATAAGTTTACCATCATTTGTTATGATGTAAAGAGGTCAAAGTTCTTATTAAATCATTTTAACAACATTTTTTATGAGATTAAAATATTTAAATAATTCAGATATTTGAATTCATTGTTCGAAATTCTAGGTCGTTGCAGTCAGTATAGCACCATTCGAAGCATTGTATTGCCAACCATATAATGCTTCTTCATGTTGGTGGGAAGCGCATGAGAAACTGATGCTTGGGCTAAATATGATTAGAGTGACTTCAAAGAAGATGGAGTCATTCGGTAGAGAATGAATGCTGCTCAAGATAGGTAGAATAGCTGTGCTGGTAGGAGAGGTGGAGATTTGGAGTTCATCATCCGTGATATGGTGTTTAAGAAGGTTTCTCCATTGAAGAAAGTTTTTTAATTCAGTGGAAATAGGAAGTTTGGCACCAAGATTCATAAGTCCTTTCCCAACAGAAAAAATGATTGGGGCCTCAGAAGGTGTGTACAACGTATTCCCCGTATCTTACTACACGACTTAGGCATGAAAATGCATCATATCAACTTGATGATGTTAAGATTGAACCAAAATATTTGAGATCTCATAGGCCAGTTCGTATTGTCGAACGTTATACAAAACAGCTTAAGAGAAAGACGATGGAGATAGTGAAGGTTCAATGGGTGAAAGCGAAGGCGACTGCACATGGAAAAACCAAGGAGGGCATGAGGGCTGCATTTCCGAAGCTCCTCACATGGTAAGGCTTACTATTTATCATATTTGCTTTCACTTTTGATATCATATGCGATAGTTTTGTATCTCGCATGCTTGGATAGATATATCTACATTATTAATTACATGGCTGCCTATTTGATCTGTTTGATGGTTGCATATGATTGTTAGGCATATGGGGTAACGATAGTTGAATATTCCTTTATTTGTTTGGGGAGTGGCAAAGTCTCTAAAGGTGGTAGAGTGTCCAAAGCTGCAAATATATATTCTGCTTCACATGTTGAAAGTGAGACACAATTTTGTTTCTTACTAAACCAAGATACAAGGGATCGTCCAATGAAATGACAAGTTCCACTTGTACTTTTTCTATCCGTCCGACTTCCACCAAAATCAACATCACTATACGATACTAATTCAAAAGGACATTCTTTCGGATAGAATAGTCCAAAATCTTTGGTTCTACTAAGATATCGTAATATACGTTTCACTGCTTGCATATGTGATTCTTTGGGATCTGCATGAAATCGTGCACATAAGCAAACACTCATCATTATGTCAAGTCTGCTAGCTGTTAAATGTAGTAACGATCCAACATACTTCGGTCTAATTTTTGGTCAACACTTTTACCATTTTCATCTTTATCAAGATGTATAGAGGTACTCATAGGAGTAGGTTTGGTAGAAGTATTTTCCATGCCAAAGCGTGTGATTAAATTGTTACAATATTTTTCTTGATCTATAAAAATACCATTTTCAATTTGTTTAATTTGTAAACCAAGAAAATAATTTAGTTCACCCATATGTGACATTTCAAATTTTGTAGCCATTATTTTTGAAAATTCTTGACATAGTTTTTCATTTGTGGAGATAAAAATAATATCGTCAACATAAATTTGAACAATTAAGATATCTTGTTTATTTCTTTTAATAAAAAGAGTTTGATCAACTTTTTCAATTTCAAAACTAGAATCTATTAAATATTTTTTAAGACGATCGTACCAAGCACGGGGTGCTTGTTTCAAAACATATAAAGCCTTTTTAAGCTTATATACATGGTTAGGAAATTGTTCATGTATGAATAATGGAGGTTGTTCAACATAAACATTTTCTTTTATGATACTATTTAAAAAAGCACTTTTGACATCCATTTGATATAATTTAAAGTTATGAAAACATGAAAATGCTAGTAAGATTCGTATTGCTTCTAGTCTAGCGACTGGAGCAAACATTTATTCATAGTCAATTCCTTCTTCTTGGTTATATCCTTGAGCTACTAGTCAAGCTTTATTTCTAATTATATTTCCATGTTCATCTGCTTTATTTTTAAAAACCCATTTCATACCAATGACTGATTGGTCACTAGACCTTGGAACTAAATCCCAAACATCATTTCTTTCGAATTGATTTAGCTCTTTTTGCACAGCGATAATCCAATAATCATCATATGAAGCTTCCTTTATATTTTTAGGTTCTATGTTAGAAAGAAAAGCTACATGGCCCATTTGATTTAATTGATTTCTAGTTCTTACATTTGAATTAATTTCTCCTATGACATTTTCTACTTGGTGATTTCTTAGTATCTAGGAGGAGATCTTAATTCACTATTATTATTGACAGAGTTTTCATTATTTTGTCAAATTGTAGATACTGTTTTTGTGATATTTTCTTCATCAACTTTAATATTTGAAAATTTTGTTTAAAATTTTCATCGAATGATACATGAAGTGTTTCTTCGATGATATTTGTTCTTTTATTGAAGATTCGATAAGCTTTGCTTCGTTCCGAATATCCTACAAAGATTCCTTCATCGGATTTTGGATCGAATTTGCCAAGCTGATCTTTTGTATTTAAAATAAAACATTTTGAACCAAAAACTTTATAGTATGAAATATTTGGTTTTATTTCATTAAATAATTCATAAGGAGTATTCTTAGTTAGTGGTCGAATAGAAACACGATTCAAGACATAACAGGCGGTAGCAACATCTTCTTCCCAGAAGTGTTTTGGCAACGTGCTTCCATTTAATAAAGTCCTTGCACATTTTTGTAAGGTTCTATTTTTCCGTTCTACTACTCCATTTTGTTGAGGAGTTCTTGGGAACGAAAAATTGTGGATTATTCCTTTCTTTCTTACAAAAATGTTCAAACGCTTCGTTTTCAAACTCACCTCCATGATCACTCCTAATATTTTTAATTTTATACCTCTAAATTTTGAATTCTTTTAACAAATGATTTAAAATGATCAAAAGTAACACTTTTGTTTTTCAAAAAGATTGTCCAAGTATATCTTGAAAAATCATCAACAATTACAAACACATATTTACTATGATTTATGGATTGTACTTGTGTTGGTCCAAATAAATCCATGTGTAGTAATTCAAGTGGTTACATTGTTGAAATTACCTTTTTAGATTTAAAAGATGACTTAGGTAATTTTCCTAATTGATATGCGTCACAAATATGGTCTATTTTAAAATTCATTTTTAGTAATCCTTTTACTAAATCATTTTTAGATAATTTTGAAATAGCTCTAAAATTAATATGGCAAAACCTTTTGTGCCATAACCAAGGATCATTTTCTTTGGCTAGTAAGCACATATTTGAATTATAATTTATATTCATATTTAAAGCATAGATACTTTTATCTATGAAACCTTTAAAAATAAGATTATTATTTTGATCAAAGATACCACACTTATTTTCAGAAAAATTGATTTTCAATCCTTTATCACACAATTGGCTGATACTAAGTAAGTTGTGTTTCAAATTTTTAACTAATGAAACATTGGAAATAAGAGGTAGATTAGATGTACCTACATTGCTGACGTCACCTTTTCCTATAATATATCCTTTTGAATTGTCTCCAAAAGTGACCAAGCCTTCATTTGAGTAAGTAATGGTTGATAACATATTTTTGTCACCGGTCATATGTTTCGAGCAACCGCCGTCGAGTATCCATTTTCCTCCTTTTTTAAGTGGGGCCTGTAAGAAAATTAAGAATATCATTGGTACCCACTTTTTAATAGGGTCCTAAGAGTTAGACCATAGGAAACCAAACTCGGTAAGGTTTAGTATCCTTTTTGAAAATATTATTTTTATTTTTATGCACAGATTCAAAAAATGAATTTATATATTTATTTCTAATTAAACTATTGTTTGTTTTAGGAATCCATATTTTTATAGTCTTTATATTGGATTTTTCTTTTAAATGTTCTTTTTTAGTCCAAGGTTTATAATCATTTCTCAATTTGTTTTCATTTTTAGGTGGAGCTTTTGATTTCTTGACATAACCTAAACCATTTTTGTTTGAAGCAGGTTGAGAATTTTCAATAATATTGGATAAATTTTCTCTTCCTTTATTAAAATTTGAAATGTTTCTAGTAATGTCATCTATCTTTATTTTGAGACTAGTGTTATTTAACTCAACAATTTTGATTTTTTTTTCAGTTCATGATTTTCAAAAACCAAAGCATCATTCTTTACTTTTTGAGCTTCTATTTCTTGACTTAAAAGGACGAGTTGAGAATTGTTAGAAGATGAATCTTGAATTTTTCAAGTTCTTCTTCTAATATTTACTTCACGTCTTTAAGCATATCTCTTTCGAATTCTGCTCTTTTTTATTTTCCAAAGCTTCTTTATATTTGCTTTTGAGACTTTTCAAAGTATCTAGTAGTTCTGAATTAATTTCTATCATATCATCAAAAGTTAAATCACTAACCTCATTATCTTTAGCCATGAAGTATACATTTGCTTGTTCATTATCACTGTCACTTTCGCTTTCAGAAGATAAAGAATCTGAATCGTCCCATGTTACTGAAAAAGATTTTCTCTTGAACTTGTCCTTCTTTTTCTTGTTGTTGTATACTTTCTTTTGTTCTGGACAGTTTTTTTGCATATGTCCCTTTTTATTGCAGTTGAAACATTCTATTATTGTGGTTGATGGTTTGTTGTTGAAACTTCATTTTCCATTATTCTTGTTCTTTTTTCTAAATTTTAAGAACTTTTTAAAGTTTTTGTCAATGAATGCTAGGTCTTCTTCATCTGAATCTGAGTCTTTTTTTTTTTGAAAACGGGTTCAAACTTTACTATTATAAAAAAAAGATAAAAATATTTACATAAGCCAAAAGGCAAGTTCAAAACAAAACAAAGACATCTTCAAAAATAAATACAATTGACTATAACGTCTCACAGGCCACTAAATATCCAAAGGCCTACCAAGCATAAACTATTGCAAGCCCAATAACCTGAAGCTGCGAGACAACCCTTAAAGTAAAAAAGGCAAACCGACACTTCCATCTGCATCATTAACTCATCTCAGCAAAAAATTAATTAAAAGAAGCGTTAATGGCGGCAACTTCTACTTCCATAACTTGTCGAGAATCTCTAAAAAATCAACTGAAACTCTAAGTTGCGACTCCCACTTTCATATCGAACAATGAAAGATACCAGAGGAAGCTTTAAACCAGATCCTCTGCAAGATACCAGATACCAGATCCTCCTCAAGAAGAACAATGAAAGTTAAGTCTCTGACACCCAAAAAGATGTAGTCTTTTAACTTTATAAGAGAATCTAACATCCTTTTCTTTGTGATAAGTAAACACGAGACTGCATCTAGGAATCAGAGGACGCCAACAAACAGAAAGTCTTAGAACCAGCAACTGCAGTCTTGCAAACTCCTCAAGCAGAAAAATGAAATAAGTCGCTGATACCCTAAAAGGTTTATTCTTTAAGCTTTATTTGATAAGCCGATCAAATTTTCTTTGTGATTAGAACACTCGAAACTGCAACGAGGTATTGGAGGACATTAATAGGCAGAAGATCTTAAGTCCAACAGGAACTGCAGACTGCAACCTTACGAACTAGATCAATAAATATTAAAATTGTAAATTGTTATGTAAATTAAAGGAGAGAAGGTGAGGATATTGTAAATAATACAGGTAAATGAGATCCTAGATCAGGACATAGAGAAGCAAGAAGGGAGCAGAAGAACGGAACATATGATAAAGCAATTGATGCCCCCAATTCAATGTTGGGAGGTAAATCCCCATTTTAGTGCTATAGTTTCATTCTTACCATTAATGCTCTTAAAGTGCTTCGATTTTGCCATTCTAATGTTAATTGTCTGGTAAATTTTAGTGCAAATCTGAGTACTTTCAGTAAATCGATTTTGAAATATCCTGTCGTTCCTTTCTCTCCATAAATGCCAGACACAAACCGAGAGTGAAAGTTGAAACAAGTCTGAATTGGGACTTTTTACGTTTGTGATAGAAACGATTTTCTGTAGATCATCTTTCAGAGAAAAAGAAAATAAGCTTTTCGGCGAATTAAAAAAAAATTACTGCTCCAAAGCCAGACGTTTTCTGTATATTTACATTGAAAAAATAGGTGGTCTATAGTTTCAATGTGGTTATTACAAAAAACACAGTTAGGATCCACAACTATCTGCTTCTGAAGTAATCTTTCTTTTGTCAGTAGGTAGTCGTTTATAGCTTTAAACAGGCGTACCGCCATTTTTGAAACATGTATTTTATTCCAGACCAAAGACGTCCAGTATTTAACTTCATAGCTTGATCTAACCGTGTTCCAAACTTTTTTGAATTGATATAAACCATCCTTAGAAAACTTCCAAGACCAGTAATCCCTCTCCCTGTCATTATGTATCTTGGCCCCTTCGATTTCTACATGAATTTGATATAGAAAACTGTACGAGTCCCATTTCCACTCACCGTTCTTTAAAATCCTGCTAAGAGGCAAATTTTCAGTACTACTTCTAAAAGCGGTGTCTCTGCCAATACGTTCCATAATAGAACTGCCGTTCAACCAAGGATAAAACCATAGAGAAGTAGTTTTGCCATCAATAATGTTGAGAGAAAGGCATTTCAGAGCTACATGTCTATTCTTTAAAATGAATTTCCACACTCCCGAGTCATCCGATCGCTGGTTAATTTCCCAAAAACTCTTGTGACCAATATATTTACGGTGTATGAGATCCACCCAGATTCCTTCTACATTAATTACTTTCCATATCAGTTTGATAGATAACGCTCGGTTCATCTCTTCTAGGTTTCTCAATCCCATTCCACCTTCTTCTTTTTGTCTGCACAAAATTTCCCATGGAATCTTACTACTCCGACTTTTCCAAAGAAAGTTAAGAATCAAATGTTTAATTTTTTAGACAGTAGAGGCTGGGAGACAGAAGCATTGCATCCAGAATTATATTATGGGATATGTGGTAGATTTAATGAGTTCGAGTCTCCCAGCTAAGCTAAGCATTCTTGTTTCCCATCCTCCAATTCTTAACTTGATCTTCTCTATTAAAGAAGAACAATCCTTATCCTTCAAATTAGCACTAGACAAGGGAATAACCAAATACCTTATTGGGAGATCCGATTGCTGAATGTTGAGAATTGTACTAATATCAGTGCAACAATCCACCCCTTTTCCAAAGAAAACGTTAGATTTCTCGCAACTTAATTCCAGGCCAGTAACTCTCTTCATAGACTTAAATACATCACTAATAGCAATTGCAGATTGTGCATTAGCTTTAGTAAAAACAATAATGTCGTCGGCGTAAATAATGTGAGTCAACTTATTATCAAAGTCTGTAATTGGAGAGATAAGACCAGCCCTGACTTTTTCATCCATCAGTAACGTAAAATATTCCATGACTAAGGTGAAGAGAATAGGGGAAAGTGGGTCTCCTTGTCTAAGTCCATTTGAACTCTTGAAATAACCTTGCGATTCCCCATATGCAATGATAGAAAACACAGGAGTCATTATAATGTTTTCTATAATTCTCACCCATTTGTCTGGAAAACCCAAGCTTATTAACATATGTGTAACAAAAGATCTATTAATCGAATCATATGCTTTCTTTAAATCAACTTTAATACACATATATTTATTATCCTTTCTTCTGAGACCCCTGATAATTTCATGAGAAAACAAGATTCAATCCCCTATTGATCTACCTTTGATAAATGCCATTTGATTCGGGGACACCAACATATCCAAAAAGGAGCCAGTCTGTTACAGAGAATTTTGGTGAAAACCTTGTATAAAGTATTGCAGTAGACAATGGGTCTAAAATCTTGAATACAAGTGGAATGGTATTTTTTAGGGATCAAGTGCAGGAAAGTATGATTCCATTCTTTGATTATAGAACCCTTTGAAAAATATCATTCAAGGCTTTGAAAATTAGGTTTTTGCCAGATTCCAATGAGTTTTGAAAAACTTCGAATTAAAACCGTCCGGACCTGGAGAAGTAGTATCTTTAATATCCCACAATGCAACTTTAATTTCTTCCACGATATACCATCTTTCAAAAAATTAGCACCATATTCCGTAATGATCGATTTACAAATAACTTCTGGGAACTGATCATATAATGGAAGGTTAAATATTCGTTTATAGAAATCAATAGCCGATTCACCAAACGTATCTTCCGAAACCGCCTTTCCATCTACTACAATGCTAGTTAAACGCTTTCTACTTCTTCTGCTAGACATTTTAGCATAAAAAAAGGAAGAAGCCTCATCACCCATCGTCAGCCAATCACATTTAGCCTTTTGTTTGGTATCCAGAAATTCTTTTTTAAGTGCCATTTCCAGATTAATTTTGGCATTTTGAAATTCCATTGCTAAATTATGATCATTTGATTTTTCCAGAAGTTTCTGAAGTCTACAGCAATTCTCTCTCTGAACATTTACTTCTTGTTTGGTATTCCGTAGTTTAGCACTCCAATTCTTAAGCTCTCTCTTAATATTCTTGAGAATGTTCATGATTTGATATAGAGGTCGGTCTTCATGAATAGAAATCCAGAATTTCTCAATCAGAGGAAAGTATTGATCACATAAAGGCCAGTGATTCATGAACCTGAAAGGTCTATTCTTGTCCCTAGGTTTAAGAAAAAGTGAGACAAGAACTGCATTATGATCACTCACAGAAGGAGGCAAATATTCGGCCAATAATTCTGTAAATAAGTTGATCCGGTCTAGGTTTGCGAAGACCCTATCAATCTTAGAAAATATGTTGCGTCTAGGGCCGAGCCACCAAGAAAATTCGTAACCTTTAATATTAATCTCGTTTAGACCTGTGTGGTTAGACATTTCATCTAGTTCAAACAGGTTTTCAAATGACACGGGATTACCTCCCATTCTTTCTGAGGGACTGCAAATACAATTGAAGTCCCCGAGAACCAACCATGGTCTGTAGATATTGATAGCATCCTCCTGTAAATTCTTCCATAATCTTTTCCTTAGTTTAGCATAGTTATGAGCGTAGACAAAGGTTAAATTACATTTAAACTTCAAGTTGTTGATCAGTTGAATGGTAATATGTTGGTCACTCATACTAATGTAGTTGAAATCCCAAGAATTTCCGTCAATGAGGGCGAAAATTCTGCATTTAAAATAACAAGAAACGTTACTTATTATTTTCCATCCATCATACAACTCTCTTTCCAGCTTCATTATATCCGAGAACAACAGCTTGTTTTCCAAAACGCCGAAACAACTTATTTTATACTTATAAATGAGGTTTTTCACTTCTCTCATTCTATTGGGGTTATGAAACCCTCTAACGTTCCAACATGCAAAAGGCATTATATAACCTTGTTATTGCGAGTCCTCTGCAACCTCCTACTAGAGGTCTCCCCTTTGTCTTTCGCAGGAATGCCTAGCATCTGAACCCACTTGGGATTCTTACGAACAAGCTTTTCCTTCTGAATATTCTCAAATTCTATACCCTGGGGCTTAGGAATAAGTTGCTCCTCCTGAGCTGAATCTGCATTATCATATGTATACTGTTCCTCTACCACTTCTGTCGTTCCTGTATCTTGACCCAGATTTTCCTGTACCTGTATATCAATACAAGGTTCAGTACCTCTCCTCAAATTAACATTATTAATTATACAATCACCAATACAAATATCATTAGAAAGTAAAGTATTAGGAGATGAAGGAGTATCCGATGTGGACGAATGGCGTTTGAGAATAGTTATGTGGGTCGAGGGAGACTTTAGAGGTGATGAGCTCAAATCTCTGACTCCCGAAGTAGTCGATCTCACAAAGATAGACGTCTCATTGTTTCCTAGATCAGGAAGGACATCTGACCTGGCCACAGGGTTTTGTTCTGTAAAGGACTTTTCCTTGATTTCTGTCTCCAATGTATTAGAAGCTATCTGATTACTATCCTGAGACCCATCCATAAGAGAGCAGTTAACATTTAGATCTAAATCTTCTAGGTGCTCCTGTGGTTGTACCTCTCCACTTAAAACGTCCTCCACGTTATTCCTGGTTTCTCCATTGGATAAATGACCATCATTCGTTAACTCAATATTGAGGGATTCAGTGGGGTTTCCGTTATTCACCTGTTTTTTCGGATCGTTAGTAATGTCATTTCCGCCTTCCTCCCTTACTGTTTTCGAACAGCCAACAAGACTTGGGTCCAAAGGGCTTTCCTTCTCAGAGTCGATGGCTTGAGTCTGTTTAGGAACCCAAGACTTGGTCATTGGGCATTCGTCAGTTACATGTCCAAAACACACACACTTACCACATATGGGAGGGGGGTTCTCATTTTCCACTTCCTGAATGAAACTCCTCCCTTTGTCGTCCATACCTTCGATGGTGTTAGGCATACCATAGGTAGCGTTAACCTCGATCAAAACTCTGGCGTAAGCTAATCTAGATTTGTTTTTCATGGCCTCGTCCATCTTTATAGGAACTCCTATAGTACTTGTTAGAGCACTAATTGCCTTATTGCCCCACAGCTTAAAACTTAAACCAGGAAGTCTAACCCACATAGGCAGAGATGTAAGTAGATCTCTATCTGTTTTCATGTCTGGGGACAGACGCTTCATGATGATCAGGTTCCGGTCCATGAACCAAGGACCTGATTTCAATATCTTGTTGCAATCCTCCTCAGAACCAAATCTCACCACGAAGAATCCGTTATTCCTTGAGTGAACTGAGAACGGCTTCTGTGTAGACCATACTCTATTGGCATATCGTTCAAAAGTTTTAAGCCATGGTTTATAACCAACCACATACAGTAATATACATAAGTCCCAACCGTCCTCCGCTTCTTTGATAGCTTCAGACGAAAGGATACCTATCCTTTTACCATCAGCTGTTTTAGGCTCAATAAATTCGAGATCTAGGTTTCCTAAATCTCCAACCGCACCTATTTTAAATGCCTCACTATAATAAAAATTTTTAGCGATCTCTGAGACAGTGAATTTGATTTTCGAGTTGCTTCCTGATTGAAAGGAGTTCGACTTTGGTGTATTCGAAAATTTTGTTGATGTCCATCCAGCAATTGCCGCCTGAGCCCTTCTCCCCGTATTCCATTCTGGAATAGCCCCAGTTCTGCTCGGTCTATGTCCTCCCAGATTGAGCCTTGTTTCAGGTCCCGAAGAAGCTGGAGCCTTGCCCCTTTTCCTTCTCACCTCCTCCCAGCCTTCATCGTCCCGCAGAGATCCCATGATTTAGCAATGACGTCCAGGTTTGAGGAGAAAGGATTGAAGACAAAAAGTAGAACACAAGATTATGGAATAATCGGAAGAAATAGGAGAGAAGGGGAAAACCCTAGTCTCCAGATCTAGATCTCAGCATAAAAAGCTATATTATTCTTGTCTTATGCTTGTACTCTTTTTGCCTGTAAATTTACTTCATAGGACATTAGATTTCCTATTAACTCTTCTGGTTTCATCGTAGAAAGATCATTAGCTTCCTCAATAGCTAAGACTTTTCTTTCCCATTCATCCGTTAAAGAGTTAAGGATTTTTGAAACAATATCAAAAGTCGAAATATATTTCTCCTAGTCCTTATAAAGAATGATGAATATCTTGAAATATGCAGTACATATCATTTATAGATTCATCTTGCTTCATTCTAAAATTTGAAAATTGATTCTTAAGCATAGATATTTTACTTTGTTTAACTTTGTTAGTACCTTCATGAGTGATCTTTAGTGTTCTCCATATTTCATAGGCAGTGTTGCACATACTAACACGATTAAATTCATTTTTATCTAAAGCACAAAATAACATGTCCATAGCTTTGGCATTTGAAGAAGTATCTTGTCTTTGTGTGTTTGACCATGTTGAATATTCAGTTGTGGGTAAGTGATACTCTGATTGTGTAATGTTCCATGAATCAAAATTATTTTCTTGCATATATATACACATTCGTGTAGCCCAATAGTTATAATTCATGCCATTAAACAGTGGAGGTCTTGAAGTGGATTGACCTTCAATAAAACTTATGTTAGTGTTACTATCCATATTACTGAGATATTAAATAACTGTGTGATGGTTATAGGATAACCTCGCTCTAATACCAAATGAGAGTGAACTAAGCTATGGATCGTGCAATATGGATAAACAATAATGCAGAGAATAATGTAGATACCAATATAATTAATAATGCGGAAAAATAAAAGCACTGAAAATAACACCAGATATTTTTATACTAGTTCGGAGCACCGTTCTACGTCCAGTCCCAAACACCTTTTGGATTACACTACAAACGATATCCCTCACTTAACCTGGAGGAACAGGTCTATACAATACCTGAACAGCCGAACAGGATTTCTACCTTAACAACCGAAGAGGTCTTTCTGCCTGAACAGTCGAACATGACTTCTACTATATACAGAAAGCTTTGTTGACTAGTATGTTCTTGATAACACAGATATGTCTTGAAGTAACCCTTCCTATAATCAAATCCTCAAGAATATTTTATGTGTGTATTGATTGAAAGGAAGTAAATCACTTAGAATCAAAGAATATATGAATTAACTCAAAGATTCAAGTGATATAAAGTTTTTGAATGCTTTGAATTGCAAAGAATATAGAGCAAGAATCGATTAAGAGAGAAAAATAAAAATTCGATGTTTTTTGAAAAGAATCAAAGATTGTTTATATAGAGGATATATGGATGCAATCGTTCATGAAAGATCTCAATCAAAAGTTGCATCTGTTCCTGTTGAAATTGGATTGAAACCCCTTCATGAAAGAAAGTGTCTTTTCAGTAAAATAGCCGTTATTTGTCGTTCAGTCAACTAACTCAGAAGTGCCAGTCGACTGAAATTCAAAAACGTGCATTTCATGGAAATTTTATGTGCACTAACACAGGTCAGTCGACTGGCTGGTCTGAGTCAGTCGACTGACTTGTGCTATGTTGCACAGATCACTTTAAAACACAATATTTCGCAGTGAAATATTTTTGTGTGTGAGTGTGACTTCTTGAGAGATGATTTTAATAGTATTTTAATAGAACTAAGACTCAAAAACAATATAAATATACATACTATATTCTGAATTGAAGTCTTGTCTTTATTTGAAGTTTATTCTCTTTCCATCGCTATGTTCCATCATCTTGTGATCTATGATCGTCAATGCTTGTCGATGATCTTCGTCTTGAATAAAAATTATGATTCAATAGTATTGTTTCAAGTCATACAAGTCCATTCAAGTGCATTCTAATTCCATTCGTATGGGTCACATATGCTTCTTGTTTTTAAAATAAGAATCGGATCGCTATTTCTAACAATGTCAATAACAATTCAACAACTTAAACACAATCAAAGCACAACATGTATTTGTTATATTTTCCATTCAGAGCGAAGATCCTAGCACCCAAGTCCAACCTAACCTTGCAACCACCTTCTTTCCTTCCTTTTGCACTTAAATTTACCTTCTCCTTTCACTGATTTGCTCACGGCCAAAGCTACCATGCAGAGTTTGGATTCAATTCTTCAACTTCTAACTGGGTGGAAGGTGTTATAATATTGCCTAAAGGTTTCACTCCAAATTTGAGTTGATTTGGATAAGATTTGCAATTATTTTTCTTAAGAAATTAAAGAAGAAGACATTAAAGAAGTTTGGTTTTGGTTGTGAATTTGTGATTTTTTCCTAAGGTTATGCCCCTCCTTATATAGGCTCTATTAGGTGTTGCCTAGGCTTGTTCTCAACCCCCCCCCCCTCTATTTTCATGTCATGTAAGGCTTACCTCCTCTCACTTCTCCTTTATAATCTCTTAACACTTAAGTATTTCCATTTAAGCCCATTTTTAAAATGTCTTTGACGATATCACCCATGACACAATCCAAAAGGTTTATTTCCATAAAGCATAATAAAACTTTTATTTCATTTTATTGATTTCCTAAGCAAATAAGTGTATGTAAAAAAATCAGTATAACTTTTGTTGGTTAAAAAACTGTTTATCGATAAAACAATTTTCGATCACATTATTGATATTTTTCCAAAGAACAAATTTTTGTAAACAATTTTCAAAAACAATTTTTTATCATTATCTATTAATTAGTTGATGTTTAACTGATTATAAGATCATATTTATAACATTTAATTATATTTTAAAACTTTATGATATTCGAAGATGAATTATTCGAATTTTCAGATCGCTGCAAAAGTCAATCTTGAGATAAAGGTTCTATTATAGGGCCATAGATAGCAACTGAAATCCTAATTGATACATTAAAATGGTAAGGTCAATATAAGGTGTAAAACCATATATTTTGGAGTACCATAATATGGGGAATTAAATTAAATTAAATTAATAATAAAAAGAAATTGTTGGAAGGATAAATAAAATGATTTAGTTGACCCACCTCTTCCAATCGCAGGAAAGATCCCCCTTCACGGCCTCCTTCTAGTAAGTGGATTCCAAAGTCTCGCCCTTCCAAGTTAGTCGTTTCGGTCGTCCCTCTCTCTGACGCTTATGCTCCATCCCATGCTATGATCCCTAATACTCCTGCTTGTATCGTAGAGGTTCCTACTACTAATGTTGCTATTGATGTTCCTTCTCTTGTTATAGTTACGTCTTTACTTCCTACGATCTTGTCCCATGATATTGATGTAACTTCTGTTGATGCTAACATTCAGCCTCTAGTGATTAAGTGGAACTTCATGAAGAAGTCTTGGGTATATATGGATTCTGAGATGAGATATTGTTCAGAGTTTGATTGTTATTATATGTTTATCGGGGAAGACGGAGAGAGTCGACAATTATTTTATCATGTTGTTTGTGATGGTCTAGTTCTTTCCTGTGATGGAGACGACGGGAATAACAATAGACTTATTTTGGCGGATGACACGTAGGACGGGAAATTTTTATACTCCAGTGAACATGAGGTTTTTGATCTAGATATTGTGGCTCATTTCTCAGGCTTTATCCATTCATAAGGCCTTCTCCAGTTGATGACGATAGTGGTTCCCCCTCTCAAGAGGATATCTAGTTTTTCTTTTTAGTTTGTTCAGTGGTATGGCCACTATAAACCATGTATAGTTGCTCTGTGCATGCATAAAACACCTGTTTTTATTTATATACAATGGCACGACCCACTATAAAGCCGACCAGTCTTGTTAAAAAAATGATTTAATTGCAATAATTGCCTTAAGAAGGTTTGATAAATTGAGTATGAGACAGTCTAAAATGTTAATTAAATGGACAAAGTGTAATTATAGCAATAAAAGTTGGTCTTAATAATAAGAATAAATAAATTTGATTTTTGAATGAGAAGAATCTTATATTAAGATATATATATATATATATATATATCTTAGTGAAATTGGTATGGAGGGATATTAACTCAAGCGAAAATCATTAGCATACATGCCTTAGGCATATTCTCCCCACTCAACCTCGTTTGCATTTTCAAAATGAATTTCTCAAACTACTACATAGTCGGCTAAATTTCTTAGCAAAAGAAAAGGAAAACAAAAGTTAGAAGATTCAAGCTTTCGTTTGAATAAGGAAGAAGATTAAATCAAGGTTTTCAACGCTAAGTCAAGTAAATTTTTTCCTAAAACAACTCCAAACCCATTTGGGTTTGGATTTGGCTTGAATGGATGGTTTTGTTAATGATTAACATGTTTGGATAATTAAACATCGATGTAGATTTTTTTTGAAATTTTTATGAAAAGAATTAGTCATGTTTTTTGGTAAAACATGATTTAACCATGTGTAAATGTGACCAAAATTTAATATGATGTTTATAATGTTGAAATAGAGATTTTTTTTAATTTCTTAATTTTTGGAAACTATTTAGAATTATTAGGAATTTTCTAAGTTAAGAAAATGCTTAATTTGGAGAAAATAAATTATTGAAAATGTTAAAAATAATAATTTTGGCCTAAAATTTTTATATGTTGGATTTGTAGTGGATTTTAAAAATTTTCCCATTAGTTTTCGATGTTAAGTGATTATTTGGAAAATAGAAAAGTTAGTTATTAGAACGTAATCAATCAATTTACTAAGAATGTAATCAACAATTTTAGAAAAGAAAACTATAAAAGCTTAGATTAATCATTGAGAATCCAACACAAAACAAGGTTTGGTGTAAATGAATTACTTTGAATCGTAATAAAATAGTTTTCAAGTTAATCACATAACTGCCATTTCAACTTGTGGTAGCCCATATAATGTCAACCTACGACCACATTTAGTCCATCAACTTGTGATAGCACTAAAATATCAACATGTGATAGCTTACTAGTGATCAACATGCGATAGAAAATGATAGTCAACCGTAATAGCTAATAGGGTGTCAACTTGCGACAACCATTGGAGGTCATGCTAGCTCATAAGAGCTTGACCCTTAATAGCTAAGAAAACTATCAACATTGTAACAACCCTATATTTTTGCATATAATTTAAATTTGATTTGATTTTATTTTGAAATTATTTTAAACTTTTTTATTTCAAACATTTCATTTTTAAATATAAATTTTGATTATTGTTTTAATTATAATTTCAAACTGGTATAAATTGAATATTTCCCTGAAAAATGGATTTGTGGTCAAAACTGGTTAAACTTTGACTTTTAAATTTTAAATGTAAATATTTGAATTCTTTAATTTTGTCTTTTATTATGAAAATAGATTTAATATCATGAATATTGCTTTTTTTTCGTCGAAATTGAATTTAAATTGTGAAGGTTATACCCTTTACAATATTGTGTGTATATAAGGTTATTTAACAATATTCTTTGTTTTAATTTATATAAATGATATTTTTACTTGATAAATCTTATTCTAATTTGTATATTTATGTTATATTATGTATATTTTGACTTTTAAATATTTTTAAAGTGATGTTTGAATTTTTCCAAAGCTTATTGAATTTATTTTCTATTTTTAAAGCCTAGTTTCTATTTTCTTTGCTATTTTCTTCATTTAAATTATATTTAAATTAAATTTTATATATTTATTTGCGAATTCATTTTAGTTTATGTTATTATCTTTGTTATAAATATTTTTACAAGTACATAAAAATTTTCCAAAGTTCATTGCATTTATTTTTCATATTTTCAAGACTAGTTTGCAATTTTTGCTGTTTTATTAATTAAATTATATGTAATTAATATTTATTTATTTTGTTTAATTTTTTAATTTATTTCTGAGTTTATTTTATCTTTATTTATCAGTATTTTAAATGTATTTAAAATTACAAAAAGAATTAGAGAAATATGAAGAGTTTAAAACCTTTCATTTACCTTTGACTTTTCACCTCCCTGCCTTTTCATTTTTCAACCTCCACTTACATTCAATTGTGGCCGTTCCTTATACTATCTTCAGCCGTATCTTTTTTTTCTTCATTTTTCACAAAAATTCTTCCTTCTCATCTCTAAAAATTTCAGCCTCCATCATCTCCAAGAGTTTGGTAAAATTCTTTTTCTTTTCCATTGCTTTTCTACTTGTTTATGTTGTTTTCACTTGCTTTCTCACCTTTGTAGCTCAGCCCCTTGCTCCTCCTTCACCATGGCTGCCACCACCACCACCTGAGCCAGCCTCCACCACCTCCTCTATAGCCCCAAGCCACTGGCCATGCACCCATGTGACCAACTCCAACAATATCTACACAAACTTCACCTATATGCACCATAGCCAATCACCTATGCCTTCATCACTTTCAACCACCCGTTGACCGCCACCTACTCCACCTCCACCATCCATGGATGACCTGGAACACGCTGCCACACCATCCTACAGCCCACTACAGCTATGGCCGCACCATGCTAGCTTGTGGCCGAACCCATATGTTGCATACGATCCATGGTAGTTGCATTGTAGTGTTAGTTCCATGCACCTATCTCTCTACCATACTTTGCTCCATCATTTTCCCATGCTAGGCCGACCTTTAGGAACCCAGACCAGATCCAAACCATGCCTTTAGCCGTGCCATTTCAGATCTGGAGCTGAAGCATAGGTGGTAGAAAGCAAGTGCAAACACTTTGGATTTGTTTATGCATCCAATTCTATCATCGTTTAATGGAATTTTGTGTTGAAACTTATGTGTTGTTATACTTGTTTTGTTGAATGTATCCAAGGGAATTGATACTTTGGCTCTCCCACTCATCTTTGTGTCGTGTTATCGTTCTTGTTGGGATCTCATTCGTGCATTCGTTGTTGTGTCTCCAGCTCAAACATGTGAGTTATCCTCACCGGACAATATGTATATATATAACTAGTAAATTGACCACTTTTGAATCTGTAAAATGCATTATCATGTTACATATGCTATATTATGATTATATGATGTTCACCCATGCTTAAACACCTATTATAACATTTGTTACTGTTATATTATGTTGTTCTGTTATTTTTATCAGTTTATCACACTGCAAGTTCCCTTTAGATTAGAATCACTATGGGTTGAAATAATACATACCCGAACGGACTTTAGAATAGGGAAAATCGTTATGGGCTGAAATGATAGGCCTGAGCGATTTTCATTTTATTTCATTTACTTGGGACTGCGGGTTTGAAATGATGAAACCCGGATTTTCTTTGTAAATTACGGGTTGAAATGATACATTACCCGTATCACTTTACCTAGGCTAGAAAATTATATACAGACCCGTAGTTAAAATATATTTTTATAAAATTTTTAAAAATATGTTTGAAATGTAAATATTATAATATTTTGATTTAAAACATAATTAAAAATGATTTTTGTAAAGTATTATTGATTTTTTGGAAATTTATAGGTTAAATAAATTATGGAAAGGTTAGAAAATTTAAATGTAAGTTATTTTGGAAATTTTGATTTAATTATAATTGGAAATTAAATTAAATATGAAATTATGATAAATTTATGATAATTTGAATTTAAAATGATTTTATAATATATTAATGATTTTTGAGTAAAGTTAAAAAATGAAAGGGATGATTATTTAAGTTGAAATTTTGAAATATAACCAAATGGGAATTTGTGAATTTGGCTTAAAAGTGAATTTTAAGTTAAGTGAATAAAATTGAAATTAAGTTATATTTTGAAATTTAAACTTAAGTGTTAAGTTGAAATTTAATTCAATGAATTTAAATTTGAATGTTGAAATTTAATAAGTGAATTATTATTAAATCTTGATTTTTGAATGGAAATTTAACTTTATAAAATCATGAACTTAAGGAAAATTAAATGTTGTTCATAAATGTGAAAATGTATGATTTTATAAGTAAAAAAAAAATGTTTTAAATAAAATTATAATTGGTTGTGAAATTATATTGAATATTTGAAGTTAATTAACTGTATTTTTGAAATGCTATTAATTGCAATGTAAATGATATTATAGTGTTTGTAAATGCTATAGTTGATGATAATGAACTAAAAAGCTAAATTAAATTAAAGGCTATTATAGCAATCTTTTTAAGTGCAATAATTGTTGAATTTAACTAAGTTATTTGAAATTTAAGTAAACCCTATTGCAGCATTTTTAAAATGCTGTCTTTTGTTAAATTGAACCGTTTTGAATGCAAATTTTCGTAGCGTTTTCTAAATGCCGCGAAAAGTGAATTTTCACTATTTTGATAAACTTAAGTGAATAAATGAACTTTGAAAGTTGAAAATTTTGGAAATTTAATACTTTAATTATTAAATATAATAACTTCATTTTAATGATTTAAAATGATTTTTGAAATATAAACTGTTTTGAAATGTGAATTGAATTGGTATTTTAAATTGAATAAAATGAATAATGATTTGAAAGGAAGTTTTGAAAGATATGATATTTTGACATTAAATGGTTTGAAAAAAAAATGAAGTTTTGAAAGATAAGATATTTCGATATTAAAATGATTTGAAAAGAAATTCTGAAAGATATGATAATTTGGAAATGAAGCTTTGAAAGGTTATGAATTTTAATATATTAAAATGATTTGAAAGGAAGTTTTGAAAGGATAGGATAATTTAATATATTGAAATGGTTAGAAATGATTTAATATTTATTTTGATAAATATTTGAATTTGGAAGATATGGTATGATGATATATTGAAATGGTTTGGAATGATTAAATCTTTATTTTGATAAAGATTTGGATTGAAATGATATTTTATTTTGAAGTATAAAATATTGTTTTAAAGTTATAACTACGGGTTATAATAACGATTGGTTGGCAAAGAGACCGGGATCGGATATGGGCATACTCTCTGTCGATACCGAAAACCACTTTGACTAACCGTGTACGCGGTGGAGATTCCAGAATGAAGTAGGATGGTGGCGACGTTCTTGAGGTATATTTACGTGGACCCAACTCCCGTGAGTTGGCATAAGGTGGCTAAAATAGGAGCGATCTCGGGCCAAGTGAGGTTATTCCTCCTATCGGACACATTCCTTCGATACTATACTCTTACTTGTGATTGATTAGATGGCCATCCTCCGATTTTGATTGGGAGTGTGTTCCGAGGTGGGCGTATGTGGCTGCTGCGTTACCACCAGCCCGTGTGCGTAATTGGTATATCTACCCTGGCATTGCCTTGTGTGCCGTGTCACCTACCATACCGAGCCTTTACTACGAGTTTGTTTTTCTCCCGTAGCCCGTGTGGTATCCTCTGACAGTCACCCAGAGTGGAGATGGCATGATATTGGATGGACTACTGGGACTATTATGTGTGAAGGGTGATATGGGTAGCCCGGAACGCTATTTAAAAATACGTTTATTTTACTGTAGACATTATTATAGTAGCGCAATATTACTACATAGTAAATAGTTTAGTAAACACTTTGGATTTGTTTATGCATCCAATTCTATCATCGTTTAATGGTATTTTGTGTTGAAACTTATGTGTTGTTATACTTGTTTTGTTGAATGTATCCAAGGGAATTGATACTTTGGCTCTCCCACTCATCTTTGTGTCGTGTTATCGTTCTTGTTGAGATCTCATTCGTGCATTCGTTGTTGTGTCTCCAGCTCAAACATGTGAGTTATCCTCACCAGACAATATGTACATATATAACTAGTAAATTGACCCCTTTTGAATCTGTAAAATGCATTATCATGTTACATATGCTATATTATGATTATATGATGTTCACCCATGCTTAAACGCCTATTATAACATTTGTTACTGTTATATTATGTTGTTCTGTTATTTTTATCAGTTTATCACACTGCAAGTTCCCTTTAGATTAGAATCACCATGGGTTGAAATGATACATACCCGAACGGACTTTAGAATAGGGGAAAATCGTTATGGGCTGAAATGATAGGCCTGAGCGATTTTCATTTTATTTCATTTACTTGGGACCGCGGGTTTGAAATGATAAAACCCGGATTTTCTTTGTAAATTACGGGTTGAAATGATACATTACCCGTATCACTTTACCTAGGCTAGAAAATTATATACGGACCCGTAGTTAAAATATATTTTTCTAAAATTTTTGAAAATATGTTTGAAATTTAAATATTATAATATTTTGATTTAAAACATAATTAAAAATGATTTTTGTAAAGTGTTATTGATTTTTTGGAAATTTATAGGTTAAATAAATTATGGAAAAGTTAGAAAATTTAAATGTAAGTTATTTTGGAAATTTTGATTTAATTATAATTGGAAATTAAATTAAATATGAAATTATGATAAATTTATGATAATTTGAATTTAAAATGATTTTATAATATATTAATGATTTTTGAGTAAAGTTAAAAAATGAAAGGGATGATTATTTAAGTTGAAATTTTGAAATATAACCAAATGGGAATTTGTGAATTTGGCTTAAAAGTGAATTTTAAGTTAAGTGAATAAAATTGAAATTAAGTTATATTTTGAAATTTAAACTTAAGTGTTAAGTTGAAATTTAATTCAATGAATTTAAATTTGAATGTTGAAATTTAATAAGTGAATTATTATTAAATCTTGATTTTTGAATGGAAATTTAACTTTATAAAATCATGAACTTAAAGAAAATTAAATGTTGTTCATAAATGTGAAAATGTATGATTTTATAAGTAAAAAGATGTTTTAAATAAAATTATAATTGGTTGTGAAATTATATTGAATATTTGAAGTTAATTAACTGTATTTTTGAAATGCTATTAATTGCAATGTAAATGATATTACAGTATTTATAAATGCTGTAGTTGATGATAATGAACTAAAAAGCTAAATTAAATTAAAGGCTATTATAGCAATCTTTTTAAGTGCTATAATTGTTGAATTTAACTAAGTTATTTGAAATTTAAGTAAACCCTATTGCAGCATTTTTAAAATGCTGTCTTTTGTTAAATTGAACCGTTTTGAATGCAAATTTTCGTAGCGTTTTCTAAATGCTGCGAAAAGTGAATTTTCACTATTTTGATAAACTTAAGTGAATAAATGAACTTTGAAAGTTGAAAATTTTGGAAATTTAATACTTTAATTATTAAATATAATAACTTCATTTTAATGATTTAAAATGATTTTTGAAATATAAACTGTTTTGAAATGTGAATTGAATTGGTATTTTAAATTGAATAAAATGAATAATGATTTGAAAGGAAGTTTTGAAAGATATGATATTTTGACATTAAATGGTTTGAAAAAAAAATGAAGTTTTGAAAGATAAGATATTTCGATATTAAAATGATTTGAAAAGAAATTCTGAAAGATATGATAATTTGGAAATGAAGCTTTGAAAGGTTATGAATTTTAATATATTAAAATGATTTGAAAGGAAGTTTTGAAAGGATAGGATAATTTAATATATTGAAATGGTTAGAAATGATTTAATATTTATTTTGATAAATATTTGAATTTGGAAGATATGGTATGATGATATATTGAAATGGTTTGGAATGATTAAATCTTTATTTTGATAAAGATTTGGATTGAAATGATATTTTATTTTGAAGTATAAAATATTGTTTTAAAGTTATAACTACGGGTTATAATAACGATTGGTTGGCAAAGAGACCGGGATCGGATATGGGCATACTCTCTGTCGATACCGAAAACCACTTTGACTAACCGTGTACGCGGTGGAGATTACAGAATGAAGTAGGATGGTGGCGACGTTCTTGAGGTATATTTACGTGGACCCAACTCCCGTGAGTTGGCATAAGGTGGCTAAAATATGAGCGATCTCGGGCCAAGTGAGGTTATTCCTCCTATCGGACACATTCCTTCGATACTATACTCTTACTTATGATTGATTAGATGGCCATCCTCCGATTTTGATTGGGAGTGTGTTCCGAGGTGGGCGTATGTGGCTACTGCGTTACCACCAGCCCGTGTGCGTAATTGGTATATCTACCCTGGCATTGCCTTGTGTGCCGTGTCACCTACCATACCGAGCCTTTACTACGAGTTTGTTTTTCTCCCGTAGCCCGTGTGGTATCCTCTGACAGTCACCCAGAGTGGAGATGGCATGATATTGGATGGACTACTGGGACTATTATGTGTGAAGGGTGATATGGGTAGCCCGGAACGCTATTTAAAAATATGCTTATTTTACTGTAGACATTATTATAGTAGCGCAATATTACTACATAGTAAATAGTTTAGTAAACACTTTGGATTTGTTTATGCATCCAATTCTATCATCGTTTAATGGTATTTTGTGTTGAAACTTATGTGTTGTTATACTTGTTTTGTTGAATGTATCCAAGGGAATTGATACTTTGGCTCTCCCACTCATCTTTGTGTCGTGTTATCGTTCTTGTTGGGATCTCATTCGTGCATTCGTTGTTGTGTCTCCAGCTCAAACATGTGAGTTATCCTCACCAGACAATATGTACATATATAACTAGTAAATTGACCCCTTTTGAATCTGTAAAATGCATTATCATGTTACATATGCTATATTATGATTATATGATGTTCACCCATGCTTAAACGCCTATTATAACATTTGTTACTGTTATATTGTGTTGTTCTGTTATTTTTATCAGTTTATCACACTGCAAGTTCCCTTTAGATTAGAATCACCATGGGTTGAAATGATACATACCCGAACGGACTTTAGAATAGGGGAAAATCGTTATGGGCTGAAATGATAGGCCTGAGCGATTTTCATTTTATTTCATTTACTTGGGACTGCGGGTTTGAAATGATAAAACCCGGATTTTCTTTGTAAATTACGGGTTGAAATGATACATTACCCGTATCACTTTACCTAGGCTAGAAAATTATATACGGACCCGTAGTTAAAATATATTTTTCTAAATTTTTTGAAAATATGTTTGAAATTTAAATATTATAATATTTTGATTTAAAACATAATTAAAAATGATTTTTGTAAAGTGTTATTGATTTTTTGGAAATTTATAGGTTAAATAAATTATGGAAAAGTTAGAAAATTTAAATGTAAGTTATTTTGGAAATTTTGATTTAATTATAATTGGAAATTAAATTAAATATGAAATTATGATAAATTTATGATAATTTGAATTTAAAATGATTTTATAATATATTAATGATTTTTGAGTAAAGTTAAAAAATGAAAGGGATGATTATTTAAGTTGAAATTTTGAAATATAACCAAATGGGAATTTGTGAATTTGGCTTAAAAGTGAATTTTAAGTTAAGTGAATAAAATTGAAATTAAGTTATATTTTGAAATTTAAACTTAAGTGTTAAGTTGAAATTTAATTCAATGAATTTAAATTTGAATGTTGAAATTTAATAAGTGAATTATTATTAAATCTTGATTTTTGAATGGAAATTTAACTTTATAAAATCATGAACTTAAAGAAAATTAAATGTTGTTCATAAATGTGAAAATGTATGATTTTATAAGTAAAAAGATGTTTTAAATAAAATTATAATTGGTTGTGAAATTATATTGAATATTTGAAGTTAATTAACTGTATTTTTGAAATGCTATTAATTGCAATGTAAATGATATTACAGTATTTATAAATGCTGTAGTTGATGATAATGAACTAAAAAGCTAAATTAAATTAAAGGCTATTATAGCAATCTTTTTAAGTGCTATAATTGTTGAATTTAACTAAGTTATTTGAAATTTAAGTAAACCCTATTGCAGCATTTTTAAAATGCTGTCTTTTGTTAAATTGAACCGTTTTGAATGCAAATTTTCGTAGCGTTTTCTAAATGCTGCGAAAAGTGAATTTTCACTATTTTGATAAACTTAAGTGAATAAATGAACTTTGAAAGTTGAAAATTTTGGAAATTTAATACTTTAATTATTAAATATAATAACTTCATTTTAATGATTTAAAATGATTTTTGAAATATAAACTGTTTTGAAATGTGAATTGAATTGGTATTTTAAATTGAATAAAATGAATAATGATTTGAAAGGAAGTTTTGAAAGATATGATATTTTGACATTAAATGGTTTGAAAAAAAAATGAAGTTTTGAAAGATAAGATATTTCGATATTAAAATGATTTGAAAAGAAATTCTGAAAGATATGATAATTTGGAAATGAAGCTTTGAAAGGTTATGAATTTTAATATATTAAAATGATTTGAAAGGAAGTTTTGAAAGGATAGGATAATTTAATATATTGAAATGGTTAGAAATGATTTAATATTTATTTTGATAAATATTTGAATTTGGAAGATATGGTATGATATATTGAAATGGTTTGGAATGATTAAATCTTTATTTTGATAAAGATTTGGATTGAAATGATATTTTATTTTGAAGTATAAAATATTGTTTTAAAGTTATAACTACGGGTTATAATAACGATTGGTTGGCAAAGAGACCGGGATCGGATATGGGCATACTCTCTGTCGATATCGAAAACCACTTTGACTAACCGTGTACGCAGTGGAGATTCCAGAATGAAGTAGGATGGTGGCGACGTTCTTGAGGTATATTTACGTGGACCCAACTCCCGTGAGTTGGCATATGGTGGCTAAAACAGGAGCGATCTCGGATCAAGTGAGGTCATTCCTCCTATCGGACACATTCCTTCGATACTATACTCTTACTTGTGATTGATTAGATGGCCATCCTCCGATTTTGATTGGGAGTGTGTTCCGAGGTGGGCGTATGTGGCTGCTGCGTTACCACCAGCCCGTGTGCGTAATTGGTATATCTACCCTGGCATTGCCTTGTGTGCCGTGTCACCTACCATACCGAGCCTTTACTACGAGTTTGTTTTTCTCCCGTAGCCCGTGTGGTATCCTCTGACAGTCACCCAGAGTGGAGATGGCATGATATTGGATGGACTACTGGGACTATTATGTGTGAAGGGTGATATGGGTAGCCCGGAACGCTATTTAAAAATATGTTTATTTTACTGTAGACATTATTATAGTAGCGCAATATTACTACATAGTAAATAGTTTAGTAAACACTTTGGATTTGTTTATGCATCCAATTCTATCATCGTTTAATGGTATTTTGTGTTGAAACTTATGTGTTGTTATACTTGTTTTGTTGAATGTATCCAAGGGAATTGATACTTTGGCTCTCCCACTCATCTTTGTGTCGTGTTATCGTTCTTGTTGGGATCTCATTCGTGCATTCGTTGTTGTGTCTCCAGCTCAAACATGTGAGTTATCCTCACCAGACAATATGTACATATATAACTAGTAAATTGACCCCTTTTGAATCTGTAAAATGCATTATCATGTTACATATGCTATATTATGATTATATGATGTTCACCCATGCTTAAACGCCTATTATAACATTTGTTACTGTTATATTATGTTGTTCTGTTATTTTTATCAGTTTATCACACTGCAAGTTCCCTTTAGATTAGAATCACCATGGGTTGAAATGATACATACCCGAACGGACTTTAGAATAGGGGAAAATCGTTATGGGCTGAAATGATAGGCCTGAGCGATTTTCATTTTATTTCATTTACTTGGGACTGCGGGTTTGAAATGATAAAACCCGGATTTTCTTTGTAAATTACGGGTTGAAATGATACATTACCCGTATCACTTTACCTAGGCTAGAAAATTATATACGGACCCGTAGTTAAAATATATTTTTCTAAAATTTTTGAAAATATGTTTGAAATTTAAATATTATAATATTTTGATTTAAAACATAATTAAAAATGATTTTTGTAAAGTGTTATTGATTTTTTGGAAATTTATAGGTTAAATAAATTATGGAAAAGTTAGAAAATTTAAATGTAAGTTATTTTGGAAATTTTGATTTAATTATAATTGGAAATTAAATTAAATATGAAATTATGATAAATTTATGATAATTTGAATTTAAAATGATTTTATAATATATTAATGATTTTTGAGTAAAGTTAAAAAATGAAAGGGATGATTATTTAAGTTGAAATTTTGAAATATAACCAAATGGGAATTTGTGAATTTGGCTTAAAAGTGAATTTTAAGTTAAGTGAATAAAATTGAAATTAAGTTATATTTTGAAATTTAAACTTAAGTGTTAAGTTGAAATTTAATTCAATGAATTTAAATTTGAATGTTGAAATTTAATAAGTGAATTATTATTAAATCTTGATTTTTGAATGGAAATTTAACTTTATAAAATCATGAACTTAAAGAAAATTAAATGTTGTTCATAAATGTGAAAATGTATGATTTTATAAGTAAAAAGATGTTTTAAATAAAATTATAATTGGTTGTGAAATTATATTGAATATTTGAAGTTAATTAACTGTATTTTTGAAATGCTATTAATTGCAATGTAAATGATATTACAGTATTTATAAATGCTGTAGTTGATGATAATGAACTAAAAAGCTAAATTAAATTAAAGGCTATTATAGCAATATTTTTAAGTGCTATAATTGTTGAATTTAACTAAGTTATTTGAAATTTAAGTAAACCCTATTGCAGCATTTTTAAAATGCTGTCTTTTGTTAAATTGAACCGTTTTGAATGCAAATTTTCGTAGCGTTTTCTAAATGCTGCGAAAAGTGAATTTTCACTATTTTGATAAACTTAAGTGAATAAATGAACTTTGAAAGTTGAAAATTTTGGAAATTTAATACTTTAATTATTAAATATAATAACTTCATTTTAATGATTTAAAATGATTTTTGAAATATAAACTGTTTTGAAATGTGAATTGAATTGGTATTTTAAATTGAATAAAATGAATAATGATTTGAAAGGAAGTTTTGAAAGATATGATATTTTGACATTAAATGGTTTGAAAAAAAAATGAAGTTTTGAAAGATAAGATATTTCGATATTAAAATGATTTGAAAAGAAATTCTGAAAGATATGATAATTTGGAAATGAAGCTTTGAAAGGTTATGAATTTTAATATATTAAAATGATTTGAAAGGAAGTTTTGAAAGGATAGGATAATTTAATATATTGAAATGGTTAGAAATGATTTAATATTTATTTTGATAAATATTTGAATTTGGAAGATATGGTATGATGATATATTGAAATGGTTTGGAATGATTAAATCTTTATTTTGATAAAGATTTGGATTGAAATGATATTTTATTTTGAAGTATAAAATATTGTTTTAAAGTTATAACTACGGGTTATAATAACGATTGGTTGGCAAAGAGACCGGGATCGGATATGGGCATACTCTCTGTCGATACCGAAAACCACTTTGACTAACCGTGTACGCGGTGGAGATTCCAGAATGAAGTAGGATGGTGGCGACGTTCTTGAGGTATATTTACGTGGACCCAACTCCCGTGAGTTGGTATAAGGTGGCTAAAATAGGAGCGATCTCGGGCCAAGTGAGGTTATTCCTCCTATCGGACACATTCCTTCGATACTATACTCTTACTTGTGATTGATTAGATGGTCATCCTCCGATTTTGATTGGGAGTGTGTTCCGAGGTGGGCGTATGTGGCTGCTGCGTTACCACCAGCCCGTGTGCGTAATTGGTATATCTACCCTGGCATTGCCTTGTGTGCCATGTCACCTACCATACCGAGCCTTTACTACGAGTTTGTTTTTCTCCCGTAGCCCGTGTGGTATCCTCTGACAGTCACCCAGAGTGGAGATGGCATGATATTGGATGGACTACTGGGACTATTATGTGTGAAGGGTGATATGGGTAGCCCGGAACGCTATTTAAAAATATGTTTATTTTACTGTAGACATTATTATAGTAGCGCAATATTACTACATAGTAAATAGTTTAGTAAACACTTTGGATTTGTTTATGCATCCAATTCTATCATCGTTTAATGGTATTTTGTGTTGAAACTTATGTGTTGTTATACTTGTTTTGTTGAATGTATCCAAGGGAATTGATACTTTGGCTCTCCCACTCATCTTTGTGTCGTGTTATCGTTCTTGTTGGGATCTCATTCGTGCATTCGTTGTTGTGTCTCCAGCTCAAACATGTGAGTTATCCTCACCAGACAATATGTACATATATAACTAGTAAATTGACCCCTTTTGAATCTGTAAAATGCATTATCATGTTACATATGCTATATTATGATTATATGATGTTCACCCATGCTTAAACGCCTATTATAACATTTGTTACTGTTATATTATGTTGTTCTGTTATTTTTATCAGTTTATCACACTGCAAGTTCCCTTTAGATTAGAATCACCATGGGTTGAAATGATACATACCCGAACGGACTTTAGAATAGGGGAAAATCGTTATGGGCTGAAATGATAGGCCTGAGCGATTTTCATTTTATTTCATTTACTTGGGACTGCGGGTTTGAAATGATAAAACCCGGATTTTCTTTGTAAATTACGGGTTGAAATGATACATTACCCGTATCACTTTACCTAGGCTAGAAAATTATATACGGACCCGTAGTTAAAATATATTTTTCTAAATTTTTTGAAAATATGTTTGAAATTTAAATATTATAATATTTTGATTTAAAACATAATTAAAAATGATTTTTGTAAAGTGTTATTGATTTTTTGGAAATTTATAGGTTAAATAAATTATGGAAAAGTTAGAAAATTTAAATGTAAGTTATTTTGGAAATTTTGATTTAATTATAATTGGAAATTAAATTAAATATGAAATTATGATAAATTTATGATAATTTGAATTTAAAATGATTTTATAATATATTAATGATTTTTGAGTAAAGTTAAAAAATGAAAGGGATGATTATTTAAGTTGAAATTTTGAAATATAACCAAATGGGAATTTGTGAATTTGGCTTAAAAGTGAATTTTAAGTTAAGTGAATAAAATTGAAATTAAGTTATATTTTGAAATTTAAACTTAAGTGTTAAGTTGAAATTTAATTCAATGAATTTAAATTTGAATGTTGAAATTTAATAAGTGAATTATTATTAAATCTTGATTTTTGAATGGAAATTTAACTTTATAAAATCATGAACTTAAAGAAAATTAAATGTTGTTCATAAATGTGAAAATGTATGATTTTATAAGTAAAAAGATGTTTTAAATAAAATTATAATTGGTTGTGAAATTATATTGAATATTTGAAGTTAATTAACTGTATTTTTGAAATGCTATTAATTGCAATGTAAATGATATTACAGTATTTATAAATGCTGTAGTTGATGATAATGAACTAAAAAGCTAAATTAAATTAAAGGCTATTATAGCAATCTTTTTAAGTGCTATAATTGTTGAATTTAACTAAGTTATTTGAAATTTAAGTAAACCCTATTGCAGCATTTTTAAAATGCTGTCTTTTGTTAAATTGAACCGTTTTGAATGCAAATTTTCGTAGCGTTTTCTAAATGCTGCGAAAAGTGAATTTTCACTATTTTGATAAACTTAAGTGAATAAATGAACTTTGAAAGTTGAAAATTTTGGAAATTTAATACTTTAATTATTAAATATAATAACTTCATTTTAATGATTTAAAATGATTTTTGAAATATAAACTGTTTTGAAATGTGAATTGAATTGGTATTTTAAATTGAATAAAATGAATAATGATTTGAAAGGAAGTTTTGAAAGATATGATATTTTGACATTAAATGGTTTGAAAAAAAATGAAGTTTTGAAAGATAAGATATTTCGATATTAAAATGATTTGAAAAGAAATTCTGAAAGATATGATAATTTGGAAATGAAGCTTTGAAAGGTTATGAATTTTAATATATTAAAATGATTTGAAAGGAAGTTTTGAAAGGATAGGATAATTTAATATATTGAAATGGTTAGAAATGATTTAATATTTATTTTGATAAATATTTGAATTTGGAAGATATGGTATGATGATATATTGAAATGGTTTGGAATGATTAAATCTTTATTTTGATAAAGATTTGGATTGAAATGATATTTTATTTTGAAGTATAAAATATTGTTTTAAAGTTATAACTACGGGTTATAAGAACGATTGGTTGGCAAAGAGACCGGGATCGGATATGGGCATACTCTCTGTTGATACCGAAAACCACTTTGACTAACCGTGTACGCGGTGGAGATTCCAGAATGAAGTAGGATGGTGGCGACGTTCTTGAGGTATATTTACGTGGACCCAACTCCCGTGAGTTGGCATATGGTGGCTAAAACAGGAGCGATCTCGGATCAAGTGAGGTCATTCCTCCTATCGGACACATTCCTTCGATACTATACTCTTACTTGTGATTGATTAGATGGCCATCCTCCGATTTTGATTGGGAGTGTGTTCCGAGGTGGGCGTATGTGGCTGCTGCGTTACCACCAGCCCGTGTGCGTAATTGGTATATCTACCCTGGCATTGCCTTGTGTGCCGTGTCACCTACCATACCGAGCCTTTACTACGAGTTTGTTTTTCTCCCGTAGCCCGTGTGGTATCCTCTGACAGTCACCCAGAGTGGAGATGGCATGATATTGGATGGACTACTGGGACTATTATGTGTGAAGGGTGATATGGGTAGCCCGGAACGCTATTTAAAAATATGTTTATTTTACTGTAGACATTATTATAGTAGCGCAATATTACTACATAGTAAATAGTTTAACGGATCCTTAAAGGATGGGCGATCCCAAGCATCCTTTAAGTTACTGATGCATTTTTGTTATTATTCACTTGAGTTTATTTACAGTTCATAAGTATTTATGTCCTGACTCGAGTGTTTTGTATTTTGCTTTACGCTCGAGTCAGATTGAGTGAGTTAGCATTCAAGATTCACCTTCGGAGTTGGAGCTTTCCTTGAAGATCCAGTCATCTATTTTAATTTCTGTATCCAGTGATCTCAGTGATGTATTCTCATTTGTACTTGATGTATCTTGTTACTTCTTGTTTTATCTTGTTTAACTCTGATGTATCTTATTTTTATATAGTAGCTTCATGAACTACTATTTCTTTTAAATTCCGCTGCATTATTAAATACTCTGTGTCTGTGATCTGTGATTATGTATTTACTGTATATTCTGAGATTTGCCAAATTTTATTTACAACGCGGTATTTTGAGCAATTCAAGTCCGACATGTGCGGATGCGAATGGTTGAAGATATCGGGTTGTTACAAACATGCAATAGTTAGTTGAGTTGTCAACTTATGATAGCCTTGCAAAGCTCAATACATGATATTGTATGCAAAAGTAAGCAGGCGATGGCTAAGCTCAACGCGTGATAGCATAGGTGGAAGTCAATATACGATAACTTCGCTTAACATGCGATAACCAATCTACAATAGCTAGGGAAGCTATAATTTTCTATGTAAAACCATAAAATACTTACAGCACTTTGGAAGCTAGTTCCCTAGCGTTGATCGAGAATTTCATGAAAGGGAAATTACGTAAAAAAAATTATAAGTTAAAATTATGATAACTTATTTTGAAATAGAGAAAGCTTAGAGTAGTTAAGAAATGATTAAGTAGCATTTGAATCAAACATAAAGATATTTTATCTAAAGAATGTGCAGGGTACATAATTAATAATAGAAAGAAATGTATTGAACCAGAGCGTAAAGATATACCGATTCATGGAGCTATTATATAGCAAGGTGGCAAGACTGGTAATGTATAAAATTCAATGGTGTATGGCAGGGTGCTATGACTTGGGAAGTCTATAAGGTTCAATTCATATAAATTAAACTTTAAAATAAGTTTATGGCATGATGCTAAAACATCAGGGTGGTGTTGCATATAAAATGGATCTACAGCGTGAAACCAAAGTGTTTCAGGACTAAAAGGGGCTATGATGCTTATTCAAATATGTTCAAGGTAATTACGTTCAACTTCTTAGGGGAGTCGGAGTGGCACTAATCATGGTGGATTCCATGATGAACTGAGTGGTTATTTCATCGGTGACGTTGTTCGATAAAAGATAAAATCAGTGATAGATAGACCTAGGGAAGTAATCACTAAAATAAATTGATGATGATTTTAAGACTGACACCTAAATAAGAGATTAGGTGATGTTGTATGAATGTAACAACCCTAAATTTTCAATCACAAAAACCCCAAATAGTTATGAAAAAGATGAAAGAGATAGAAGAAGAAGAACAGAAACACCAAACATCTCACATTCGCAGCGGATAAAATATAATAATAAATAATAACAGTTTACAAAAGAATACTATATCTGTCGATTACCTTTAATATACATCAGAGTTTCACATATATACAGTCACTGAATATATACAATTATCCTGTCTCAGATTAACAATGACATAAATACAACAGAAATACTCTACACGTTCCTGTCATCCAGCTCGCCACCTGAGCTCCAAAACGTCCTTACCTGAAAATATGTAATACTCGGTCTAACCCGAGCATTATACCAAAGTAACACCCGGGTCAGGCTGGAAACCAGCGTGAGTAAACCCATCTAACATGGAATACAAAGCACACAACTTAAATAAAACCCGGGGTAACTCGAAGCAATTCTCAAAGCCACAATTTATTATATACCCCACTTATTTCACATATAAGTTTTCTAAATACCAAGATTTAGATTTAAAATAGTCCAATTCCTTTAAACACTTCATTCCAGCCTATAGATTTCATATATCAATCTATAAAAAATTCGAAGTGGTTTCGGGTATTCCCCAATACCCGACCCCGGTCTCTTCGAACCCAAAGACATCTAAACCCAAGTTATTCAAATGAAATACATAACATTTCATATCAGAGATAACAACTCATTCAAAGCATTCAATACCATTCAAACATCCATAAGCAAAGCTTGGTCACATACAAATCAATCCAATTTATTCTAATTGAATTTTCAAACCTCAATCACTTAGTTTCCTTCATTTAACGTTAATTAATTCCAAATCAATAAATTAGTCAACCATTCCCTATCCATTCATCTTAATTAATCACGCTGGATTAATTACCTTCAATTACATTCAAGTAATTATCTTTGATTAATTTCGCGATATTAATTATTCTTAACCTAAAATCAATAAGTAAATTTAATTACTTCATGAATTAATTAACTATTTCAATTACATTAATCCTTAATTACTTATATTAATTAACTTCTCTTAAGTCACTTATTTCTGAATAATTCGTCTTAATTAATCGATCTTTAATTACATCATTGATTATATAAATTAATGATTTCCAATTATATTTCAATTTATCCTAATCAAATTTAGTTACATAATTAATCCACGGTATTAAACATTTTCGATTAATCCCAAACTGTAATTAACTATCCTTTATTTTACTTCATTCATAAATTAATTACTCCTTAATTAACTATCTTGATTAATTTCTTGATTAATTTCTTGATTAATTTCACAAAGTAATTATATTTTATTAATTACATTAAGTAATTGTTTATCAAACCATCAAATGATTATTCTTAATTACTTATACTTAGCCAATTAACTTACAACTTAATTTATGTATTTATTCAAACCTTTAATTAATATATTAATTAACCGAAATCATTAATTAATTGAATTAATTGATTATCCATTTTAATTACCTTAATAATTTAATGTATCACAAATCCTTAAGCCCTTAGTAACTTTAAAACGGAAACATTTTCTTATTTATGTTTTAAGTTTAAAACAACTTAAAATCCCCCAATACTTCGAGTTAAGCAACAATTAACTCGAGAACCCTCCAAAACCAAAATCAACAGATCATCAATTCACAGTGCATATCAAATCAATTCAATCATTCAACCAAATATTTAAATTTAACCATTTAAATTTAAATAAAGATCCAACAGAGTGAGATTTACTCACCTTTGCTTTTGCTGTCTACAATTCATCCTAACCCGGCTTATTTCTCAATTTTAGACCTTGTATCAAACAATTTTATAATTTATTAATATTCGAACCAACGGAACAATTAATTTCCGATTAATAGATTTAATTTCAACTAATTATTAAATTTAAACTAAATTTCCTTTACTAACATTATTATTTTTATTTTTTTTCTGTTTATCCTCTAATCTATACGTACACCCAATATATAGGATTAAATAAAGAAAATAAATACACCTTACAGCCCAAACACTCCACCCCTCGCCGCCTCAATTACTGTGACCCAGACTACAGCCGCACATGCACCCATACTTCAACATGAAGACAACACCTTCAACACCAACACGAACGCAAGAGACATCAACACCTACTCCTCTCGAATTCCACCGTTAGCCACAATTCACACCGCCGCCAAATCCTACGAGACCCCCACTGCCTCTGTCGAAAAATCAAATCGCCTCCAACTGCCATTGCGCAACATTCCTCGAGCCCACGTCGCTCCTCAAATGTCTCCACATCGCCGCGCTCGTACCCGAGTTCGAAAGCTCCATAACCGATCGCGACCCAATCGCGAACCACCCCCCCTTGACTCTTCGCGCGCACGGCCATTCCTCATTGTAACGTCACGGATTTTCGTTCTTCGAAAATTCAACATCGATACTCACTTTATCGACTGCCGAGAAATCGAAGGCCGAAAACACGGAATGTTATGGGTTTTAAAAAGAATTTAAGAAAAGAAAGAAGAGAGAAAAAGGTAGAAGATAGAGGGAAAAGAAGATAGAAAATTTTTAGAAAACAGAGAATTAGAAAAACAGAAGATAGAAAATTTTAAAAATAGAACGGACAGAAAGGAAACAACAGAACAACAACAGAATCTCACAATTCGCAGCGGAACAACATATAATAATAAATGAATAATCTTTAAATAAAGAACTATATCAGTTATTACATCACATTATATTTCATTACATCATATCATATCATCAGAGTGTACAACAACATACAACAATAAACAGTGCAGCGGAAAAGAAATACTATATAAACTAGTAATACGCCATGCCATCCAGCTTGCCTCCAGCAACTCCAGAATATCCAAAATATTCTGATAAACCTAACTCTTAACTGCCCGTGTGGAAAATTGGTGGGCACCCAGAGTTTAGGAAGGAAAACAATAAACTCCGAGTCAGTCATGTGACTGGTGTGAGAACTCAAAACAGTTTATTTATCTTTAAAATCAAATAGAGGAATATTTTTAAATTCAATTCGCAATGCTTTTAAAAATGAGACTACCATAAGGCCTCCCGCACACACACACATGCAAACGCAGAATCGGAGGAGATTTCTCCTTATGATAGTCAAAGATGCTTGATACGCATTTGAAATAACATTTGATATTATTACTAGTGCATAGTGTATAACAAATCATTTCGAAAATAAAGATATAAATCTTAGCCAACATACGACCATTATCGTATGCCTACTATAGCTACTATCCAAACAGTGGTGACCACCATAAGTGAATAGCAGGTTCTACAACTAATACCGTAAAAGTTTCGTATTGAGAATTGGATTTCCAACAAATGGTCAGGCCAAGGAACTTCCCATTGCCACATGAGAATGCCTCTGGATGGACATCCCCGAGAACCAAACCGGATCTCTACCAACACAAGGCCGGGTTACTCCTAACTGAGTAACAACTGACCGAATATGCCATCCCCCGGTCCTTTCGGACCTTTATCAACCGAGCGCTCGTAATCAATTCACACAATCATAAAGTGTTTTCAACATGAGTAAGTATCTGGGCTCCATACCATGATACCACCCTTTTCCAGAAGGAAATGCACATATCCTAAAGGGTGCTACCCCTCATAACCTTGCTGCTTCTTTCCTGTTTTGACCATTCACGGGGTGTGAGGCTCGACGAAGTCACGTCCACAAAAACATACTTTATACAAAAGCCATGCTTTGGGTCAACAAATGATCAACACAATGATCACAAGGATAGACGATCAAATAAACGATCCTATCACAAATAATCAACACAATGATCATTTCAGCATCACTCAGCATATCACATTACCAAATTGGGAATATATCGCTGATAACTTCAACTATATAACCTTTGAGCACATACGTCTCAAAGAAGGGTGTTAAGCAAAGAATAAATTCTCCGCCACCAACAGAAATATATTTGAAAGAAATCGGCTTTATATCTCAAATTGTAATGTCAGACATACAATCCATACAAGTCTGTTCCGGGCTCGAACAGAACCGAAGGCACTTACAAAGAAGTCCTTGCAATCCGGATATTCACAATCCTGATCGGATTTCCCATCACTTATGGAATCTCTATACCAGGTGCGACCCAGTGCAGAGACAATCGATAGGTCATCCTATCGCTCTCGCAAATACCGGTCTTCAACACCGATCTTCAAATGCAATTCACGACGTATCACATATTCGGAATGGGTTATACGACCCCATGGTCCTTTCCCGGTTAACCCGAATAGTGAGCGCTTATTCAAAAATAAGTGTGCATTCAAATTCAATCAATTCACACCAAATACCCATTCAAAGGGAAATACTGATAGTCGGTTATTGAACTATCAATGGACATGCACACATCACCAGATTCCAAATAATTTTCCAAATTATTTATTTTCCAAAATATCTTTATAAGATATATAATTTCAACACTTCAAAAATAAATCAATATTTATTTTCAAACAAATTCCACTTTTCACATATAAATTCATAATGAATTTATATTTCAAAATATCCATGCATATTCGATTTCAATAATTCATTTCAATTTATCTTCAAAAAGATAAATTCTAATTATTCACTTCATATTGGAAAACATTTCCATACTTATCAAAAATAAGTAATCGACAAATCTTTTTATTTTCAACCTTTGAAAATATTCAATATACTTAAATCGAATTAAGTATATTATTCATTCTTTAAGGGAAATCATTCTCTTAAACATTTTTATTTGGGCCAAAACGAATGTTGCGTAAAACATCGTTACAACGTCCCAAAATCACTAGTATAGGGATTCGAAATTAAATAGATATATAAATCCCAATACTATACAACCCATTTCCTTTCGGAAATCATTTACTATAACAACAGTGTTATAGTCCACCATTTCCTTTTATTTCTCGAAAACGTCTATTTCAACAATAAATGTTGAAATCTACGATTTCGAATCTCAACACAATTAAAACATCGTTAAATCGTTTTAATTCTATTTAAAACATTCACATTCAATACATTTTCTTTAACGTATTATTCACTATTCAAAAACGTGAATATACTTCATTAACAAATTTCATCCTTTCTATTCATTTTATTTTAAAGGATTATTCACTGTCTAAAAACGTGAATATAACTCCATTTATAAGTTATAACAATTAACTTATCAAAATAAGTCGTTTGCGAATTTATAAAACAACGTTTATAAATTCCATTTCCATTTATTTCATAACAACTTCCTTTATAAATCTTCTTTATTTACCTATTCGATTTATAATCTTAATTATAAACCAAAAGTCCAAATTATAAGTCAAACACTTATAATTTATTTATTTGCAAAAATCGTTCCTTTGAACTTTACAAATTTTATAAACCTATTGTTTATAAAATTCCATTTATAACTTCACCGTTATATAATTCTATAAATTTCATTCATTAATGAATTTCATTTTCACTTCATTCAAACACTTATAAAAACTCGTTTTATAATGTCAATATTTCGATTTATAAATATCCATTTATAAATCTCTTAATATAAATCAATTTATATTATTCTTTTAAAACGTCTTTAAGTTCCTTTATAATTTCATCATTTCGATTTATAAAATAATCAAATTTTATAAATCCTATTTTTAAACTTTTTATAACAAGTTCAGAATTCCATTTAAACTCTTTTATAAAGTCATTAATTCCTTATTTTCAAAAATCAGCTTTTAACTATATTTCACAAAAATCATAATTTTATAACTTCTAAAATTATATAACGTTTATTTATTTAAATGGATCAATTCCAAAAATATTTTTATATTTCAAAAATCACTTTGAAAATCATTTTAAAATCCCAAAATCTGGGTCCAATGATGCTACACACCAAATAGTCAATCACGACTACAACGACATCATATATCGATATGATAATCCATCAAATATCAAAATATCTGAAATCAAATAAAACTGTTGAGGAATCCTGTTGGATCCCTCCAACCTGTTTTCCTGCATCCAAAAACATTAGCACAATACCAATTTCGCTCCAGTATGAAATTATCGCGGTATATGTTCTTATTAAATATTATCCGCTTAATAACGGCGTAATAGGGTCTCATCCGCTAAACAAAAAATGCGGGAAATCAACAACTGCAATATATACATATGCCAATATATATATATTGATATTACATATAATACCAATTTCACTGTTTATGAAATATTCGCGGTATATGTTTTTATTAAATAACATCTGCTTACTAACGGCGTATAATGTCTATTTTAACAATCAATAGATATTAATCATCATTCAAACATGCATTCAAATATTTTAAATCTAACTATTTAAAATAAAATCGAAACCTATTCGATTGAGTGAGAAGTTCTCACCTTGGTTTTAATTTCCGTTTTAGCTTTTATTTCGAATAAAATTAAACGCGCGTTTAATTTTACCCGAAATTCTCACTAACTCCAAACGACTCCAAACCAACTCCATCGCGTAGTGCTCGTCCACACGATTCCAACGCAACTGATTTCGCGCAGTTTCGACCTCGTATGAAAAAGTTATGTATTTTTGAAGTTTGCACATGATTTTTAATTAACTAAATACAACATAATCTTTATATTTTTAACCTCTAACAATTCACAGCCATTGATCTCACTCCAACCTGATCTAGACCGTGCCTTTCCCTCATCTTCTCCCTCACGTCCTTCTCCAGGAACACACGCACAAACACAAGAACCCATTAGCTAAAATTAGGGTTAAATAGCTCGGCCACCACACTCAACTAAATCCCATCACACCTCCGCCATTTCGAAGCCCACGACCCAAGCTAGGTTCGGCCCAACCCTGGTGGAGCTCGGCCACCATATGCACGTGGAAATGCGTGCGAAATCTGATGCAAACGGCCCCCTTTTTCTCACTCCATGTCGCTCCAACCAAGATCATATCCGTATGGATTTCAAGCTCTCTTCATGCTCTACCTTTTTCGTGTTGAACACTTCTTCTAATTCTTTGTAGATCGGGAGAGATTGAGGGGAAAAGGAGATTGAATTATGGCCTTAGAAATAGAAAGTGGCGGCTGTAGTATAAAATTAGGGTTAGGTTTTTGATTTTATTTTTTTGTGATTTTAACTTCTATTTATAGAAAAAGCAAGCGTAAACACTATTCATCCCTGGAATTCCAAACTCCGATTTAGACGCCGTAACCAGCGTACCTAGGGTTTATCCCACGTTCCGGACACAATGGAACAGGTTTCGGAAGCTAATTCGGAAGTATGTGCGAGTTATGGCTGAAAACGTTCAATTAAAATTCAACCGATTTAAATCGATTTCTAGGTGTTTTAATTTGTACCGGACAAACGGTAAATCCAATTGACACGAAATTTGAAACCTTACAATAATATCACATTACGGATCCGATGAAACTGGTTTCGTCGAAATCCGAGACTTTTTGAAAAATGGCTATTTGACTCGCCAAATTTAAATTAAAAATAATTCGATGCGTTTCGAGCTGCCGCGATCAAACGATATCTTCGATTGACACGAAAATTGAAATCCGGTAATAACTAACTATTACGGATCCAATGGAACTAGTTTCGTTCAATTCTGAGACTGTTCAAAAATTGGCTATTTTACAGTCGATTATTAAATATTAAAATATTCAATTTTCACAAATTAACTCTTAATTCGATTTTAGAAGTTCTAAAATATCATTCTAACTTCAATATGATAAAATAAAATTTTACAAATCATTTTCAATCATATTTAACCTCATTTTCAATTATTTCTATAATTTAACGTATTAAATTATCGATTTAATTATCCAATTAAATCCAAAAATTCAAATAAAAATTTATTTGACTTATAAATTCACTTATAAATATTTAAAATTAATTAAATATTCAAATTTAAATTATTAAAAATTCTGGGTCGTTACAATCTTTCCCCCTTAAAAGAATTTCGTCCTCGAAATTACAAGTAAGAAAAGTTAGAGAATCTATTAATTTTCCAAAATTCATAGTTAAACTTCTTATAAATCTTTACTAAGTTTTCAAATCATACTTAGTTATCTTTTTTCCAAAACAACTACCTATTGTTTAACTTTCAACTTCAAAATCAAAGTTGAAGTTTTCAAAATTTTCCCAATTTTCTCAAAAAATTTCTAACGCCTTAAATTTTCGGAAAAATTCGCCATAGTCTCCTTTGCGCGGCTCGATCCGAAAAAAAAATGACAGTATATATATCACAAATATACATCTCATCAAGTAATGAGGCATCCCGAAGGCAAAAAAGTGTAAAAGTACGATATTTAATCCGAGATATGTACCTTATACTTTATTAGCGAGCATATACGGCTAATATAGCGCTAAAGCGAGCTCCAAATGCGAAGCAAACGCTATCCGCACCTACTAAACACTCAACAAACAACATGAGAATCATGCATATAGACAATAATCTCAATATACAACATATAGCAACATAACAACTTATATGTCAACTAGAAAATGCAACCAAACAACAAATGCAAACATCAACCAACTACCATCCATAATCAAATGAATTTTCATTCATATTCTCATTAATATTCAATGAATTGGTTTTCACTTTAAATCACATTTGATTTATTCACATTGGATTTTATCAACATACGTTCTCAATTTTAATTAGTTTGCATTCACTAATTAAATCCAATTCACTTTCAATTCTATTCAAATTTATTTACTTCTAATTTGAATTCAATTTCATAGCTTTCAATTTCATTAACACTTAATGAATTACATACAATCAGTCAACAATCATATAACAACCAAAGTATATTAATTATAACCAAATTCCTTTGCTTATATTCATTCTCATTCAATTTATTCAACTTCTAATAACATTTGATTTCAATGAATTAATACTTTCATTCATTATTCCATATCAACTTAAATTACATTCAATTGATTAACATTCAATCCATTCATTCAATTCAATTACAAAGTTGAATTTCATTCATATACTCAAGTTCACATTCATTTAATCCACTTGATTATTTACAACTCATATTCATATAATTTCACTTCTTACATATATAAGTTTATTTCACAATTGTAAATCACTTTAATTATAATTTCAATTCTTATAATTCATTTGCTTATACAATTATTCTTTTATTTAGATTATTCAAACAACCTAACAATCAACTTATATACACTTTAATAATTCTGAAAAATTATTCCTTTACATATAAAATATAATCAAGGCAAAATTATTCCATTTACCCAATTTAAAATCAATATTGTGTCGAATTGTTCTATTCAAGTGTTTAGAAACCCCTTCGGCTCAGTTTCGAGGCTGTGCTGACGAAAGTTCATATACCACTCAATAAACCAATCATCACAATATAAAACAATTTTATATTCACTAACAAATACGCTCTCATAGCTATTATTACACTCAAATTCATTCTAGAGTACTACTGACTCTATCTCTAATGAATAACACCCTACAGAACCATGGTTGTCGCTTAACCATCAGCTCTGATACCAAATGTAAAGTCACGGATTTTCGTTCTTCGAAAATTCAACATCGATACTCACTTTATCGACTTCCGAGAAATCGAAGGCCGAAAACACGGAATGTTATGGGTTTTAAAAAGAATTTAAGAAAAGAAAGAAGAGAGAAAAAGGTAGAAGATAGAGGGAAAAGAAGATAGAAAATTTTTAGAAAACAGAGAATTAGAAAAACAGAAGATAGAAAATTTTAAAAATAGAACGGACAGAAAGGAAACAACATAACAACAACAGAATCTCACAATTCGCAGCGGAACAACATATAATAATAAATGAATAATCTTTAAATAAAGAACTATATCAGTTATTACATCACATTATATTTCATTACATCATATCATATCATCAGAGTGTACAACAACATACAACAATAAACAGTGCAGCGGAAAAGAAATACTATATAAACTAGTAATACGCCATGCCATCCAGCTTGCCTCCAGCAACTCCAGAATATCCAAAATATCCTGATAAACCTAACTCTTAACTGCCCGTGTGGAAAATTGGTGGGCACCCAGAGTTTAGGAAGGAAAACAATAAACTCCGAGTCAGTCATGTGACTGGTGTGAGAACTCAAAACAGTTTATTTATCTTTAAAATCAAATAGAGGAATATTTTTAAATTCAATTCGCAATGCTTTTAAAAATGAGACTACCATAAGGCCTCCCGCACACACACACATGCAAACGCAGAATCGGAGGAGATTTCTCCTTATGATAGTCAAAGATGCTTGATACGCATTTGAAATAACATTTGATATTATTACTAGTGCATAGTGTATAACAAATCATTTCGAAAATAAAGATATAAATCTTAGCCAACATACGACCATTATCGTATGCCTACTATAGCTACTATCCAAACAGTGGTGACCACCATAAGTGAATAGCAGGTTCTACAACTAATACCGTAAAAGTTTCGTATTGAGAATTGGATTTCCAACAAATGGTCAGGCCAAGGAACTTCCCATTGCCACATGAGAATGCCTCTGGATGGACATCCCCGAGAACCAAACCGGATCTCTACCAACACAAGGCCGGGTTACTCCTAACTGAGTAACAACTGACCGAATATGCCATCCCCCGGTCCTTTCGGACCTTTATCAACCGAGCGCTCGTAATCAATTCACACAATCATAAAGTGTTTTCAACATGAGTAAGTATCTGGGCTCCATACCATGATACCACCCTTTTCCAGAAGGAAATGCACATATCCTAAAGGGTGCTACCCCTCATAACCTTGCTGCTTCTTTCCTGTTTTGACCATTCACGGGGTGTGAGGCTCGACGAAGTCACGTCCACAAAAACATACTTTATACAAAAGCCATGCTTTGGGTCAACAAATGATCAACACAATGATCACAAGGATAGACAATCAAATAAACGATCCTATCACAAATAATCAACACAATGATCATTTCAGCATCACTCAGCATATCACATTACCAAATTGGGAATATATCGCTGATAACTTCAACTATATAACCTTTGAGCACATACGTCTCAAAGAAGGGTGTTAAGCAAAGAATAAATTCTCCGCCACCAACAGAAATATATTTGAAAGAAATCGGCTTTATATCTCAAATTGTAATGTCAGACATACAATCCATACAAGTCTGTTCCGGGCTCGAACAGAACCGAAGGCACTTACAAAGAAGTCCTTGCAATCCGGATATTCACAATCCTGATCGGATTTCCCATCACTTATGGAATCTCTATACCAGGTGCGACCCAGTGCAGAGACAATCGATAGGTCATCCTATCGCTCTCGCAAATAACGGTCTTCAACACCGATCTTCAAATGCAATTCACGACGTATCACATATTCGGAATGGGTTATACGACCCCATGGTCCTTTCCCGGTTAACCCGAATAGTGAGCGCTTATTCAAAAATAAGTGTGCATTCAAATTCAATCAATTCACACCAAATACCCATTCAAAGGGAAATACTGATAGTCGGTTATTGAACTATCAATGGACATGCACACATCACCAGATTCCAAATAATTTTCCAAATTATTTATTTTCCAAAATATCTTTATAAGATATATAATTTCAACACTTCAAAAATAAATCAATATTTATTTTCAAACAAATTCCACTTTTCACATATAAATTCATAATGAATTTATATTTCAAAATATCCATGCATATTCGATTTCAATAATTCATTTCAATTTATCTTCAAAAAGATAAATTCTAATTATTCACTTCATATTGGAAAACATTTCCATACTTATCAAAAATAAGTAATCGACAAATCTTTTTATTTTCAACCTTTGAAAATATTCAATATACTTAAATCGAATTAAGTATATTATTCATTCTTTAAGGGAAATCATTCTCTTAAACATTTTTATTTGGGCCAAAACGAATGTTGCGTAAAACATCGTTACAACGTCCCAAAATCACTAGTATAGGGATTCGAAATTAAATAGATATATAAATCCCAATACTATACAACCCATTTCCTTTCGGAAATCATTTACTATAACAACAGTGTTATAGTCCACCATTTCCTTTTATTTCTCGAAAACGTCTATTTCAACAATAAATGTTGAAATCTACGATTTCGAATCTCAACACAATTAAAACATCGTTAAATCGTTTTAATTCTATTTAAAACATTCACATTCAATACATTTTCTTTAACGTATTATTCACTATTCAAAAACGTGAATATACATCATTAACAAATTTCATCCTTTCTATTCATTTTATTTTAAAGGATTATTCACTGTCTAAAAACGTGAATATAACTCCATTTATAAGTTATAACAATTAACTTATCAAAATAAGTCGTTTGCGAATTTATAAAACAACGTTTATAAATTCCATTTCCATTTATTTCATAACAACTTCCTTTATAAATCTTCTTTATTTACCTATTCGATTTATAATCTTAATTATAAACCAAAAGTCCAAATTATAAGTCAAACACTTATAATTTATTTATTTGCAAAAATCGTTCCTTTGAACTTTACAAATTTTATAAACCTATTGTTTATAAAATTCCATTTATAACTTCACCGTTATATAATTCTATAAATTTCATTCATTAATGAATTTCATTTTCACTTCATTCAAACACTTATAAAAACTCGTTTTATAATGTCAATATTTCGATTTATAAATATCCATTTATAAATCTCTTAATATAAATCAATTTATATTATTCTTTTAAAACGTCTTTAAGTTCCTTTATAATTTCATCATTTCGATTTATAAAATAATCAAATTTTATAAATCCTATTTTTAAACTTTTTATAACAAGTTCAGAATTCCATTTAAACTCTTTTATAAAGTCATTAATTCCTTATTTTCAAAAATCAGCTTTTAACTATATTTCACAAAAATCATAATTTTATAACTTCTAAAATTATATAACGTTTATTTATTTAAATGGATCAATTCCAAAAATATTTTTATATTTCAAAAATCACTTTGAAAATCATTTTAAAATCCCAAAATCTGGGTCCAATGATGCTACACACCAAATAGTCAATCACGACTACAACGACATCATATATCGATATGATAATCCATCAAATATCAAAATATCTGAAATCAAATAAAACTGTTGAGGAATCCTGTTGGATCCCTCCAACCTGTTTTCCTGCATCCAAAAACATTAGCACAATACCAATTTCGCTCCAGTATGAAATTATCGCGGTATATGTTCTTATTAAATATTATCCGCTTAATAACGGCGTAATAGGGTCTCATCCTCTAAACAAAAAATGCGGGAAATCAACAACTGCAATATATACATATGCCAATATATATATATTGATATTACATATAATACCAATTTCACTGTTTATGAAATATTCGCGGTATATGTTTTTATTAAATAACATCCGCTTACTAACGGCGTATAATGTCTATTTTAACAATCAATAGATATTAATCATCATTCAAACATGCATTCAAATATTTTAAATCTAACTATTTAAAATAAAATCGAAACCTATTCGATTGAGTGAGAAGTTCTCACCTTGGTTTTAATTTCCGTTTTAGCTTTTATTTCGAATAAAATTAAACGCGCGTTTAATTTTACCCGAAATTCTCACTAACTCCAAACGACTCCAAACCAACTCCATCGCGTAGTGCTCGTCCACACGATTCCAACGCAACTGATTTCGCGCAGTTTCGACCTCGTATGAAAAAGTTATGTATTTTTGAAGTTTGCACATGATTTTTAATTAACTAAATACAACATAATCTTTATATTTTTAACCTCTAACAATTCACAGCCATTGATCTCACTCCAACCTGATCTGGACCGTGCCTTTCCCTCATCTTCTCCCTCACGTCCTTCTCCAGGAATACACGCACAAACACAAGAACCCATTAGCTAAAATTAGGGTTAAATAGCTCGGCCACCACACTCAACTAAATCCCATCACACCTCCGCCATTTCGAAGCCCACGACCCAAGCTAGGTTCGGCCCAACCCTGGTGGAGCTCGGCCACCATATGCACGTGGAAATGCGTGCGAAATCTGATGCAAACGGCCCCCTTTTTCTCACTCCATGTCGCTCCAACCAAGATCATATCCGTATGGATTTCAAGCTCTCTTCATGCTCTACCTTTTTCGTGTTGAACACTTCTTCTAATTCTTTGTAGATCGGGAGAGATTGAGGGGAAAAGGAGATTGAATTCTGGCCTTAGAAATAGAAAGTGGCGGCTGTAGTATAAAACTAGGGTTAGGTTTTTGATTTTATTTTTTTGTGATTTTAACTTCTATTTATAGAAAAAGCAAGCGTAAACACTATTCATCCCGGGAATTCCAAACTCCGATTTAGACGCCGTAACCAGCGTACCTAGGGTTTATCCCACGTTCCGGACACAATGGAACAGGTTTCGGAAGCTAATTCGGAAGTATGTGCGAGTTATGGCTGAAAACGTTCAATTAAAATTCAACCGATTTAAATCGATTTCTAGGCGTTTTAATTTGTACCGGACAAACGGTAAATCCAATTGACACGAAATTTGAAACCTTACAATAATATCAAATTACGGATCCGATGAAACTGGTTTCGTCGAAATCCGAGACTTTTTGAAAAATGGCTATTTTGACTCGCCAAATTTAAATTAAAAATAATTCGATGCGTTTCGAGCTGCCGCGATCAAACGATATCTCCGATTGACACGAAAATTGAAATCCGGTAATAACTAACTATTACGGATCCAATGGAACTGGTTTCGTTCAATTCTGAGACTGTTCAAAAATTGGCTATTTTACAGTCGATTATTAAATATTAAAATATTCAATTTTCACAAATTAACTCTTAATTCGATTTTAAAAGTTCTAAAATATCATTCTAACTTCAACATGATAAAATAAAATTTCACAAATCATTTTCAATCATATTTAACCTCATTTTCAATTATTTCTATAATTTAACGTATTAAATTATCGATTTAATTATCCAATTAAATCCAAAAATTCAAATAAAAATTTATTTGACTTATAAATTCACTTATAAATATTTAAAATTAATTAAATATTCAAATTTAAATTATTAAAAATTCTGGGTCGTTACACTCATCATCTCGCATGCCTCTGCAATAGCCTTTCTTGATTTAGCAACTCCATTTTTTTAAACGAAGATTTTTTTGGGGTTAGTACAAGAGAAAATTCGGCTATGCCAATTCCTTTCTGATTTTTTTAAAAAGAGGAATCGGTATTAAGATAGAAAATGAGGGAGATGAAAGAGACGACTTTCGATCGCCATTGTGTTTATTTTTTTCATTGCAAATCAAATGAAGAACAGAGAAGATAACGTGATTTAAACGAGAAGGGGAAAAATATCTCTACGCGTTTCAGATGTAGGGTGGCTCGAGTATAAGCTATGAGGTGGCTGATGGATATAGGTGCGGCTGATATGACTTTTAAATTTTTAATATTATTAAATTTCCAAAAATATCTCGTTTTGCATAACACGAAATTTCGAACCCCCAATCAGACATGCCGCCCGGCGATTATATGGTTTTATCCACGTTCCGAACACAGCAGATTGTGTTTCGAAAGCTAATTCGATCATATGCGCGAGTTACAGAAGTAAACGATCAATTTTAATTTTAATTGATTAAAATAGTTTTTAAGCGTTTTGAGCTGCCAGGGTCAAATGACAACTCCGATCGCTACGAAAATTGAAATCCGATAATAACTAACCATTTCGGATCCAATGGAACTGGTGTTGTCGAATTTCGAAACTGTGCCTCGGAAGGCTATTTTTAAATGTCGATTTAAACGATATATTATTAAAATTGAGCAAACCACCTTTAAATTAAATTTTAATTATTCTATTATATCTAGTATCATCGTTATAAATTTTATAGGCCTTCAAATTATTTTAAACAGGCTTAAATCCAGAAGATTCATTAATTCATCCCATTTCAGTTTATTAAATCTAACAACTCAATTGCTATTAATAATAATATTTGAATTCAAGTTAATAATTACCCTTTTAAATATTTACAATCAATTAAATATTCAAATTTAGAATGTTAGAAATTCCGGGTCGTCACATTCCTTCCCCCTTAAAAGAATTTCGTCCCCGAAATTACTAGTTAGGAAGAATGGTTCAAAACACGTTTACCTTTTCCCAAAATCCACAATTCAACATCCTACCAAATATATTTTATTAAAGACTCACTATCACCTTAACCAACTTCCCAAAACCTTCTATAGTTTCAAACAATACCCTTTTGCTCAATCATCTAAATTTCAATTTAAAACCAAAATTTGAATTATCAAATTTTCTCAAAATTTTTCTAACTCTCTAAATTACCGAAAACTTTTGTCAGCGTCTCCTTTGCGCGGCTAGCTCAGTACTACTACAAAATGCCTCTACGGGCTCCCAAATTCCAAAAGAAAACAAAAGCCAAGTGGCTAGATCCAAAATCCCAATCCAATTTCATACAGAAATTTAAATACATACATTTTGTCGGGCTATCCAAATTATCTTTTGAAATCAAAATCAAATTTCCCTTTATAATACCTGCATATCGCACTTAGCAACAATATCCAATCGTAACCTTTCAAATCATTCTATACATTTTCTTACATAAGTTTTATACCCACTACTCAAATTAGCTTTTCCCATTTCCATATGATTTCAATTTGTCTTCAATTCTGAATATTGAATTTTATTTTATTTTATTATTTTAGATTAGTTTCATTCATTAGTTTATTTCCATTTCTAATTTGAAATCGTTTTGTCGTTAACAAAATATTTTAAAAAATGTCAAAAATTTTCTAACTCCCAAAATTTTGGAATATTTTTGGCAGAGTCTCCTTTGTACGGAGGAGCTTTTGCAATTTGACAAGAGATATAAATATGTATACATCGACCCACACGGTCGGAAAAAGCAAAAACAGTTCATATTTCCTATTTTTATTGCATAGGCGTACCTTATTAAGCATTTTAAGCAAGCAGCTTATTTGTTTTAGCAATTAGTGCAACCAAATTCAGCCAAACGACCTTCAGGTACCTGTACTTACTCAATTTAAATATGTAAGTGCCAAATATAGAAAATCTATTAGCATTTCACTTACTTTTAATGGCTAAACACAAGCATTTCAAAAGCAACAAACACCAAACGCTTACCATAAGCGATTCTATAACTCTGAAGCTAATTCAATTGCTTTCAACCAAATTCATAAGCCATTTCATTCAATTTTATTAGCTTGCAACCCAACTTCTTACATTCAATTGATTTTCAATCCAAACAAGCTCATATTCACTTCAATTAATTCTAAAACCAATTTATTTAATCTCTATCAACTCATAGAATTTTAATTACTTCCATTTACGTCAAACGACAATTCATTCTATGCAAATTCGACAATATTCGCTTAATAGAGTATTTTATTTTTAGTCTATATCTACTTTAAATTGATTTCAACTCGTTCTGTAACTACTCCCATTTCATTTCTAGTTTATTCACTAACCATTCATTTAGCTCGACGCATTCCATTCTTGTATACTTCTAGCCATTCCCAAATTAATTCAATCCAAGCTTTTATTTAATGGGCTTTCACCCTTATTCGAAGCTAAGCTTCCGTAAATTTTAAACTTAAGTTAATTTACTTTAATTTATTCCAACATCAAACTTAAGTTTACTTCTATTTGATTATCATTTAATCAAATTCCATTAAATTAGTTAGCCCATCCATTTAAATTTTTATTTTAATTCACCTTCTCAATTTATCAAAATAATATCCAAGCACATACTTAACTCATTTATACTTCAAATTACTATGCCACTGAACTTAAGTTTAGTCTGATAATCCAATTCCAGTTTCAACTTTGATTTAGTTTTTATTCAATCAGACTTCATCCATTTATTATTTAATTCGATTAACTCTTTACTCACCCCATATTTAAATTTTAATTCACTTACTTAATTCATTTCTAATTTATTTTAATACAAAGCCATTCTCAATTTATTACTACTTACCTGGGTTTTGTTTGCAACTCAAACCATTTCTATTATAATTCACTTTCATTTCATTCGACAACACTTCCATCATATCAAATTTACTTGTGAATTTCGTTAAGTATTATTCATATCACACTTGAATTTTATTCGTAATTCAAACCATCACTATTTGATCCAACTCTGTTTTATTTTTATTTTTACAACATCCCTTCTTATTTAATTCATTGTCAAATCCAAGTCGAATTCTATTCACAATTCGAATTCATTTCCAAACTCCATTATTAATTTACAATCCATTTTATTTAACCGAGTTAAATTTTATTAACATATTTTATCAATAATTTATTTAGTTAATTGGCTTACTTCCAAATTTTAAATCAATGTTTGATTTTATTACAAAATTACTTCATTAAAATTCCAGTTTGGATTTCCCTTTTTTTCTCCAAAATTCCAACACCTTTATTTTAAAATTTTAGAAATGTTTTTAAATTCACATCATACTAATAAAATAGGTCTTTTAAAAAATGGTTCTTATAACTCGATGTCTCAACCATTCCATCCTTGTTCTCATACAAATTCAGTCATACGTTGATCAGGCGTGGGACTGAAAATCTATAAGTTCTTGGTAAACCCGTTTTCAACACCCAATGAAAATACTTGGAAAATAATTTTATTGAAAATATAGAAAACAGTTTTTGAAAATAGAGGAAATATCTTTGGTGAGGATGCTCTGGAAATCATCACTCACATCCATGGTCGTAGTTAACCCGATGGTTACGTCGCCATCCCGATAAAATCCATAGATAACTATAGGCTTCCGCGCCCCTCGATTACACCATGGAACCCGCTACAGATCGCAGCTACAACTGGGGTTACGTAGCTATCACAGGAAAAACCCATATACCTGTAGGCATCAGCGACCTCGAATTTCGCTGCCAAAAGAATGAAACTTCTCCACTCCACTCGACCATAGATCGCAGTCTACCGATGTTGCGTAGCCTTCTCGGCAAAATCAAGTGTAGACTGTTGGCACTCATCCTCCACACGATTTTTGCTATGGTCCCCACAGTAATCGCAGTGACATCGAGTTACACTGTCGTCACAGCATAACCCAAATGCCCCTGTAGGCATCAGCGCCCTCGACTTTCGCTGCCCAATAATCCTCAGGAACTAGTTTTGCCCGAACTCCTCAAAGGATCAACTTTAGAACCCCCCTTGGGGCTCAAGGCAGCACCACCCGATGGCACTCCTGAGAAGTTCATTTCAAGGGAGCACCTTTCTCCCCAGAGCATCATCAAAACACTTTATACTATACATATAGTATCTTTCAAATCATACACCTAATATGATCTCATACCAGGCTCCTTTACATAAAATCGATTATCCCAAAATCGATAATTCTCAAACTAGGCTTTCCAAATTTAATATTAATTTTACCTGAAAATCAAAAGCCTTTCTAAATCCAAAGGTTCCCCAAAATCTTTTCTAAAATCCTCATAAGATCTTTTATATATATATATTCAAATATACATAATTTTTAAAAACTTTGGAAGCAATTTAAATTTGTGTAAAACCCCTTTTATACTTCAAACACTTTCAAAATCCATTTCTTCCGTCAATAGATACAATAATAGGAGATTTATCTTATACAACAAAGATATATAACTTTGTTTATTCAAAATCAAACATTCAAATTTGATTACTCTTTTCAATATCAATTTCATTCAAATCCGTACGATGTACACATATCATCCTTACGCTATACCAATCTGATCGCTCACTCGACCACACAATCTCACTTCCGAACTAGTATCATCCACCTGATTTTCTAGTGTGGACTCAGATCTGGTTTCTTGATTAGAAACCGTCATTCTCCTTACATAGTCATAACTATGATCAAGAATATCCAGAACCAATCAACAATCCATATCCATGTTCGCCGTCGAAAATCGAGTGAAAAATCCCAACTCGGATCGATATAGCTATCTCGAAATTCTGTGATCGAATCTGGATCAAATCATTATGCGAATAGAATAATATTCGTCAACGTATTTATTTCCATTGATTATCAGCCAAATCAATTTCCTTTCTATTCACATTTCCTTTCATTTCCATTCACTTATTTACAATCACTTCAATTCCATTGAATTATCACTTCAATTCGTATCTCGGTTGGGTATTTAATTAATAACAGTTTGAACTCCGACCAGTTTATATTTATAAAATAGCTTGAAAATTTTAAAAATAGATAAGTAGTTGAAAAATAATTATTAGTTTGCAAAATAGCTATGAAATAGTTAACTAATTGTAAAATAGTCGAAAAATAGTTGAATAGTTTCAAGAATTTTAAATAATTGCAAAATAGTTGTAGAAATTAGTTTGTGAAATAGTTGAAAAATAGTAATTAGTTTTCGAAACAGTTAAAAAAATTGTTAAATAGCTCCAAAAATAATTGTAAAACAAGTATAAAATAATTTGGCTTTAAGAAGGAAAGGTTGTATATGTTTAATAGCTTAGAAAAATAAGTTTATATCAAAACAATTTATATTGAAAATAGTTAAGAGTCAACTGTTCACTTCCCCAACAATTCAATGTAAATTTACACTTCCATTTAAATTGATCCAATTCCAATTTGAATAACTCCAATTTCCATTGAAATTTATTTAATCCCAATTCAAGTTGAATCAACCCTGGTTTCTTTCCAAATTAAATTAAATTCCATTTGATTTTAATCCTGCAAATCATTTCAATTTAATCCAATTCAATTTCCCATTTTAATTTTTAAACTTATACATCTTCAATCGTCAATCCAATTAATTCAAACCAAATTCAATTTTGAACTAATTCAATTTCAATCTTGAATTTAAACTATCTCGAATTATATAAATTCGAGTTAAATTCTCAAGGTTAGTTTATCCTTTTAAACCAAATTAACTTTTATTCAAAGTTTTTAATCAATTTAATTTCTGAGTTCAATTCTCAAAATTCCATTTTAAATTATCTTAACTTATGTATTTCAAGGTTAAAATAAGAGTTCAATACAATTTTATTTTAAAATTTTAATTTATAATTAAATTTTATCTTCCAATTTTAAGCCAGTTCTTAAACAATTTTAATTTACAAACTTAATTATTCAAATTTTCAATTTAAAGTGATTCCATATCCTTAATTTCAAATTAAAGTTAGATTTCCCTTTTATCTCAATAATGGATATATTTACCACACTTCATTTCTTATTCATTTAAACAAATCCAATTCACAATTTAAGGATTTTTAACAACAATAGGATGATATTATCCAATTTATTTTAAAACGTCCATCCATTTCCAATTTTTAGATCTCGAACCCATTTTGAGATCACACAAACTACCAATTCAAATTAACCATTTAACTTTCCAAGTTAAATTCCAATTTCATCTTAAAATCTCCAATTCAAGTTGTTCATTCAAACTTATTTAACTTCTCCCAAGTTAAATTCAATTTACTTAATCCAATCAATCTCATTCAGTCCTTAAACTTCACAATAATAATCTTTCCACTAAAAAAAGCTCATCACTTTGGGTATCACATCCCATTTCAAATTTCAGACTCAACATTTAGAGTTTATTTAAACTATTTTTGATTTATGTATATTCCTTATTCATACATATTATTTCCTTTACACACGAGGTCATCCTTAAATTTTAGACCACTTTTGGTCTTTAATTCAAATCAAATTTTCAAACACCCATTGTTTGCAACAAGTCCCAGTTATCCAAATAATACTTATTTATTATTTTTCATTAATTTGAAACAAATTTTCAAATTCTGGGACCAGATTTAGAATTTCATTGTCAAGTAATTTTAATTTTAATTTGGTTGTATTAAATTCCAATTCAAGTCTTCAATTTGGTCGCATTATATTACTTCTTAATTTTAATTTCAATAATTTAACAATCAATCACCCTAATATTTATTAGAAGGAAATATTACTTTATATATCAAAATATATTTTTATATAAATCATTTAAAACCTTTATATAAGAAATAACAAGTACGCCCTCATATATATATATATATATATATATACACACACACACACACACACACAACTCATTCTAGAGCACTTTAAACTCTATTTAATGAGAAATCCCCACCAGAGCCAAGGTTCTCGCTTAACCTTTCAGCTCTGATACCAAATGTAACGACCCAAAATTTTCGATCTCGAAAATCCCAGATAGTTATGGAAAAGAAGAAAGAGATAGAAGAAGAAGAACAGAAACACCAAACATCTCACATTCGTAGCGGATAAAATATAATAATAAATAATAACAGTTTACAAAAGAATACTATATCTGTCGATTACCTTTAATATACATCAGAGTTTCACATATATACAGTCACTGAATATATACAATTATCCTGTCTCAGATTAACAATGATATAAATACAGCAGAAATACTCTACACGTTTCTGTCATCCAGCTAGCCACCTGAGCTCCAGAACGTCCTTACCTGAAAATCTATAATACTCGGTCTGACCCGAGCATTACACCAAAGTAACACCCGGGTCAGGCTGGAAACCAGCGTGAGTAAACCCATCTAACGTGGAATACAAAGCACACAACTTAAATAAAACCCAGGGTAACTCGAAGCAATTCTCAAAGCCACAATTTATTATATACCCCACTTATTTCACATATAAGTTTTCTAAATACCAAGATTTAGATTTAAAATAGTCCAATTCCTTTGAACACTTCATTCCAGCCTATAGATTTCATATATCAATCTACAAAAAATTCGAAGTGGTTTCGGGTATTCCCCAATACCCGACCCTGGTCTCTTCGAACCCAAAGTCATCTAAACCCAGGTTATTCAAATGATATACATAACATTTCATATCAGAGATAACAACTCATTCAAAGCATTCAATACCATTCAAACATCCATAAGCAAAGACTAGTCAAATACAAATCAATCCAATTTATTCTAATTGAATTTTCAAACTTCAATCACTTAGATTCCTCCATTTAACGTTAATTAATTCCAAATCAATAAATTAGTCAACCATTCCCTATCCATTCATCTTAATTAATCACGCTGGATTAATTACCTTCAATTACATTCAAGTAATTATCTTTGATTAATTTCGTGATATTAATTATTCTTAACCCAAAATCAATAAGTAAATTTAATTACTTCATGAATTAATTAACTATTTCAATTACATTAATCATTAATTACTTATATTAATTAACTTCTCTTAAGTCACTTATTTCTGAATAATTCATCTTAATTAATCGATCTTTAATTACATCATTGATTATATAAATTAATGATTTACAATTATATTTCAATTTATCCTAATCAAATTTAGTTACATAATTAATCCACGGTATTAATCATTTTCGATTAATCCCAAACTGTAATTAACTATCCTTTATTTTACTTCATTCATAAATTAATTACTCCGTAATTAACAAACTTAATTAATTTCTTGATTAATTTCATAAAGTAATTATATTTTATTAATTACATTAAGTAATTGTTATCAAACCATCAAATGATTATTCTGAATTACTTATACTTAGATAATTAACTAACAACTTAATTTATGTATTTATTCAAACCTTTAATTACTAAATTAATTAACCCAAATCATTAATTAATTGAATTAATTGATTATCAATTTTAATTACCCTACTAATTTAATGTATCACGAATCCTTAAGCCCTTAGTAACTTTAAAACGGAAACATTTTCTTATTTATGTTTTAAGTTTAAAACAACTTAAAATTCCCTGATACTTTGAGTTAAGCAACAATTAACTCGAGAACTCTCTAAAACCAAAATCACTAGATCATCAATTCACAGTGCATACCAAATCAATTCAATCATTCAACCAAATATTTAAATTTAACCATTTAAATTTAAATAAAGATCCAACAGAGTGAGATTTACTCACCTTTGCTTTTGTTGTCTGCTATTCATCCTAACCCGGCTTGTTTCTCAATTTTAGACCTTGTATCAAACAATTTTATAATTTATTAATATTCGAGCCAATGGAACAATTAATTTCTTATTAATATATTTAATTTCAACTAATTATTAAATTTAAACTAAATTTCCTTTACTGTTAATTTTTTTTCTTCTGTTTATCCTCTAATCTATACGTACACCCAATATATAGGATTAAATAAAGAAAATAAATATACCTTACAGCCCAAACACTCCACCCCTCGCCGCTTCAATTACTGTGACCCAGACTACAGCCACACATGCACCCATACTTCGACATGAAGACATCACCTTCAACACCAACATGAATGCAAGAGACATCAACACCTTACTCCTCTCGAATGCCACCGTTAGCCACAATTCGCACCGTCGCCAATCCCTACCAGACCCCCACTGCCTCTGCCGAAAAATCAAATCACCTCCAACTGCCATCGCGCAACATTCCTCGAGCCCACGTCGCTCCTCCAATGTCTCCACGTCGCCACGCTCGGACCCGAGTTTGAAAGCTCCACAACCGATCGCGACCCAATCACAAACCACCCCCGCTTGACTCTTCGCGAGGGCGGCCATTCCTCATCATCTCGCCTTCCTCTCCAATAGCCTTTCTCGATTTAGCAACTCCATTTTTTTTTCAAACGAAGATTAATTCGGGGTTAGTACAAGAGAAAATTTGGCCATGCCGATTCCTTTCTGATTTTTTTTTAAAATGAGGAATCAGTATTAAGATAGAAAATGAGGGAGATGAAAGAAACGACTTTTGATCGCCATTGTATTTATTTTTTTTCATTGCAAATCAAATGAAGAACAGAGAAGATAACGTGATTTAAACGAGAAGGGGAAAAATATCTCTACGCGTTTCAGATATAGGGTGGCTCGAGTATAAGCTATAAGGTGGCTGATGGATATAGGTGCGGCTCATATGACTTTTAAATTTTTAATATTATTAAATTTCCAAAATATCTCGTTTCGCATAACGCGAAATTTCGAACCCCGAATCAGACATGCCGCCCTACGATTATAAGGTTTTATCCACGTTCCGAACACAACGGAACGTGTTTCGGAAGCTAATTCGATCATATGCATGAGTTACAGAAGTAAACGATCAATTTTAATTTAAATTGATTAAAATAGTTTTTAAGCGTTTTGAGCCGCCAGGGTCAAACGACAACTCCGATCGCTACGAAAATTGAAATCCGATAATAACTAACTATTACGGATCCAATGGAACTAGTTTCATCGAATTCCAAGACTGTGCCTCGGAAGGCTATTTTTAAATGTCAATTTAAACGATATATTATTAAAATTGAGAAAACCACCTTTAAATTAAATTTCAGTTATTCTATTATCTCTAGTATCATCGTTATTAATTTTATAGGCCTTCAAATTATTTTAAACAGGCTTAAAACCCGAAGATTCATTAATTCATCCAATTTCAGTTTATTAAATCTAACAACTTAATTGCTATTAATGATAATATTTGAATTCAAGTTTATAATTACCCTTTTAAATATTTACAATCAATTAAATATTCAAATTTTGACTGTTAGAAATTTCGGGTCGTCACAATGAATGAATGATGGCTATATGACATGGTTCATGATTGAATATTAAGAATATGATATACTTAATTTAAATTTGATAAGTATAAATATGACATGATTGGATGATAAGTGTAGGGTGTACTTGTGAATTAAATATGATTCAAATATATAATCCTAATGTAATGGTTGTTTAAATATTATGATATTTGTAGTGATGTTTGGTGATGGGAAAACCCATCTCATGTTTCAACGATGTGGTCTCACCATAGTTGCTTAGGGTAAAGATTTTACTCATACTAGGCTTTATGTTTTACCAGTATTTTTATTATTTCCTAAACTCATGGGTGCTCATTCGGGTAAGCATTATGGTTTAGATAGGTATCAATAGAAAAGATGAATAAAGATTACGAAGATGAAGCAAGAGGCCTTTTAGCTAATATGGGTATTTTGAAAATTCTACCGTGTAAAACTAGGAATCTATAACTGATTAGATGTCATGTCTGCATCTTCACATATAGGGCATGACATTATATTTATTTATTATTATATTTACCCCGACGTGGGAACGAGATTGGTTAATGATGATGTAATGAATTATGTACAAGAAATTTAATGAAATAACAATTGTTTAACTAATCTACTTAATTAATATTGTGAAAAAATACTGAACTAACCGTGTCTCTAGAAAATAATTCTAGTGATGACTACAACATCATCAACACTTATTTTCGGGTCTTGAAGTGGGGAATGTTACATAAGGCCTATATGGCATCTGAAAGAGCTTAATTTACATTGAAATGATAGAGTCAAGGCCTATAAGGCATTCATAAGCCTATTCCTTGGATTAAATGAATGTAATAGTATAAGACTTGTGTAGTATACGAATGAAGATTAAATGAATAAACGGTGTAAGACTTGTATGGCATCCGAAGAACAGTTCACGACACCAACAATTATATGATGACCCACCTTTCTGACCTCTGGAAATGACACTTAATACGTCCACGATATTAGTATGCTGTTGCCTAAGTGTCTAAAAGACAAGTTGTCTTAATGAAAAATAAAGAATAGAACAAGTCAGAGTAGAAAAAACCTTACAACGGAATGGTTGCATATAATACAAAATGATATTGTACAAAAGGTTACTCCTTACGTGGAGCTATCACAATTAAACAAAAGTAATACATGTAACAGATTTGCAGCTATACATTCTGACTTATTGTTTTGGATACAAAATAAATATATATAATCATATTGCGGAAATACGTAACTAGATAACTAAGGAGCCGCTTGCTCAATCATCATTTTCAAAGTGCTCCAAAGAGAAACCTATTGTTCCCGAACTACTCAAATATAATTGAGTACCTGAGAGTTTAGGAAAAATAAACAACTCGGGTTGGAAATATGTCTAGTATGGGTAAAACTCTAAAACAAAAGGGAGTGTATTTAAGAATAATATGTGGGACCACAATGCTAACACGGAACGGGTTTTCTCCTATATAAAAAACAACCAACATAAGAATGGAAAAGAACAACAGGAAATAAATCCAAACATGTATGATGGGAAAAATAGTGCAAAGATCCAGACTTGAAACGATGGAAACAATCTAAGTAAAATCCAAACTGGACAGAATGGATAAAACAAGATAACAGTCTAAACTTGATAGAATGGACAAAACCGATAATTAAACATCATGAAGAGTGGTTGACGCTTCCCATTGCAATTACAAAAAATTAATTCTAATGCTCGAATCAAATAAGGAAAGGAAAATTTCCAACAATGACGAGGAGGGTACATCCCCCTTAAAAGAAGTATAGCTCTAGAAATATACTTGAAACCCTTGGAAACTCCAAACCAAACCCACCAATCATTGTAGAGAATCCAAGCATTTCACATCTAAATGCACAAAACTGAATCCAACATAGAGTGTATATGAAAATACTCTAATGGGAGAAACCCCACATAAATTGGCTTAGAATGATGATAATAAAGAAGCCGAGGTAACTAATAGTTGGAGAACCGACTATCAAGGATATAAAACCATCGTATGTGGAAATTAGGTCTTGAATACTTATCACCACTCATTGAATCCAAACTTTTACTATTTCTTGATTAACAATAATACTAGACAAACCAAGGTAGCATTACCTCAAAGTCATGTCCCAAGACTATTCTCAACTTTCGAAATAGAAGAAAGTCTACTTCTGTAACGACCCAGAATTTCTATTAATTAAAATTTATATATTTAATTGATTTTTAAATATTAATAAGTGAAATTTATAAGTAGAATAAATTTTATTTCGAATAATTGGATTTAATTGGATAATTAAATCGATAATTTAACATGTGAAAATACAGAAATAATTGAAAATTGGGTTAAATATGATTAAAATTGTTTTGTAAAATTTTATTTAATCATGTTGGAGTTATAAAGATGTTTGTGAACATTTAAAATTGAATTTAAAGTTAATTTGTGAAAATCGAATATTTTAATATTTAATTGACGACTAAAATTAGCCATTTTTTCAAACAGTCTCGGATTTCAACGAAACCAGTTTCATTGGATCCGTAATGTTATATTATTGTAAGATTTCAAATTTCGTGTCAATCGGATTTATCGTTTGTCCGGGGCAAGCTAAAACGCACAGAAATTTAGTTAACCGATTTAATTTCAAATCGATCGTTTATTGTCGTAACTCGCACATATGATCGAATTAGCTTCCAAAACCTATTCCATTGTGTCCGGAACATGGGTTAAACCTTAGAAACGCTGGTCACCGCGCGAGATTTGGAGTTTGGAAATTCCGGGATGAATAGTGTTCGTTATATTTTCTATAAAAGCACCATTCTCTTCACCTTTGCAACAAAACCCTAGCCAACTAGGTCAGGCCGCCACTTCAAAAAAATCAATGGCCGACGTCCTCCCTCTTTTCCCCCTTGAATTCTTCCAATCCACACGATATTAGGCCACGGCCTTGACTAGAAAACTGTAGATCTCGTCGAGATGTTCAAACCCAACGGTGAAGATCGTTTGAAGTGGAGCCGATCGACGGCTATAGTTGTTTGAAGCTGGACGTTCTTTCACGTCGTTCGAGGAGCAGGAGGTGGCTGAGTGCCACGTGGTCATAGCCGTGGGTAGAATAGAGCGAGGCCTTCGACGTGGTATTCCCTGATCGTCGCCGTAGTCAAAGAAGGAGGAGCGGCCATCACGAAAATTGATCGGGGGATGGGTTACTTCATGTGATTCGTTACCTGGGGAAGATGAAGAAAGCACGGCCGCGATTTGCGAAGAGAAAACGAACGGTGGTGATGTGTGAAGGTTTAAAAAAAATAGAAATTGATTTGTAATTATATTATAATTCGTGAATGTTTAAAATATCATAACTTTGTCATGCGAGGTCGAAAAATTACAAAACAACTTGTGTTGGGTTCGTATGGATGAACACTACGCAATGGAGCTGGATTGGAGTCATTTGGAGCTAGTGTAAATTTCGGGTAAAATTAAACACACGTTTAATTTTATTCGAAATAAAATGCGGAAACTGAATTGAAATCAAGGTGAGAACTTCTCACTCAATCGAATTGTTTCGATTTAAATTTTAAATAGTTATATTTAAAATTTCTTGACTGTATGTTTGAATGATGATTGTTATCTATTGATTGTTAAAATAGACATTATACGCCGTTAGTAAGCGGAGGTTATTTATTAAAAACATATACCGCGAATATTTCAGTGCAAAGTGAAATTGGTATTATTTATGTACTTGGAGTTGACTTTCCCGCATTATATAGCGGATGAGACCCTATTGCGCCACATAATAGCGGATAATATTTTATAAATCCCATATACCACGATATTCCATCTTGAAGCAGAATTGGTATTGTGCTAACATATGTGGATGCAGGAAAATAGGTTGGAGGGATCCAACAGGATTCCTCAACTGTATTGATTTATTTACAGATATTGTGATATTTGTTGATTGTCATATACTGATATATGATGTCTTTGTTGTCGTGATTGACTATTTGGTGTTGTTGCATCATCGGATCCACTTTTAAAGTTTAAAGTAACGATTTTGATTTTAAAAGAATTTTAAAGTAATTTTTGAAAGTATACATTTTATTAAATTTTGAATTGTTAAAATAAATAAACATTAAAATTTTATTGTTATAAAAGTTATATTTTTGGAAAATAGTACTTAAGTATGATTTTGGAGTTATGTAAGTTTAAATAGCGTTTTGTGAATTATTAAAAGGATTGGTTTATTTAAATTGAGATTTTTGAATTTTTATAAACAGTTTATATAAAAGATTTATAATGTTGATATTTATAAATTAAAGATATAGGAATTATTAAACGAGTTTTTATAAGTGTTAAAATGGAAAAGAAATGGATTTCATAAGTGAACGAAATTTATAGATTTATAAATCGGGAAGTTATAAAATGAATAGACTGTTGTAAAATAAAAGATTTATGAGTAATTAACTTATAAATCGGATTTGACATTTTAATTGAGATTTTTGAATAAAGATAAATGGTTTTATCGATGAGATTTATAAAATATATATGTTATAAATCGAAATAATGGAATTCTAAAAGGAGTTCTATTAATGTTGAAAATAAGGTTATGAATAAAATCTTATAAGTAATAAGATTTATAATTTGTTAAGTTTAAAAGAACGATTTTGTAAATAAATGGATTATAAGTTCTTAACTTATAATATGGACTTCTGGTATATAATTGAGTTATATAAATTGATTTATAAAAAAGGGATTTTATAATTGAAGTTTTTATAAATAGAAATGGAATTTATAAACATTGTTTATAAATCCGAAATCAATTGAATTTGATAAATTTAATATAGAAGGTTATTAAAGGAGATATATTCGCGATTTCAGATAGCGAATTATCCTTGAAATAAAATGTGTAGAAAATATTGAATTTGGTTAGTGAAGTATATTCACGATTTTGAATAGTGAATAATATATTAAAGGAATGTTTTAGGGAGTGATCTTTTAAATGGAATTAAAACGATTTGAATTTTTTTTAAATGCATTAAGTGTCGAAACCATAGATTTCAACATCCATTGTTGAAATAGATGTTTTCGAGAAATAGAAGGAAATGGTGGACTATAACACTGTTGTTATATAAATGATTTTCGAAAGGAAATGTTTTTTTTGTATAGTATTGGGATTTATATATCTATCTTAATTTCGAATCCCTAAACTAGTGATTTTGGGTTGTCGTAACGATGTTTTACGCAACATTCGTTTTGACCCAAATAAATGTGTTAACAGAATGTTTTCTTTAAAGAATGAAATATATATTTAATTTTGACTTAAGTATATTGAATATTTTCCAAGTGTTGAAAATAAATGGATTTGTGAATTACTTATTATTAAATAAGTATGGAAATGTTTTCCAATATGAAGTGAATATTTTGAGATTTTATCTTTTAGAGATAAGATGAAAATGAATATTAGAAATCGATTTGGAAATCGTATATTCATAGATATTTTGGAATTGTAAATTCACTATGGAATTTATAAAAGAAAGGAAAATTTGTTTAAAAATAAACATTGATTTATTTTTGAAGTATGGGAATAAATTTACGGATTTGGAACGTAAATATAAAGTAAATCGGTAAGGATTTATTTAATTGGTTTAAATGAACCATTTTGAAATGAAAGTATTTCTGCATCGGGAAAATGATTGAAATTTGTTTTCAAAAGTGGTAAAGGTGAAAAGTGATTTGAAAATTTGTTTTCAAATGGTTGAAGTGTGGAAAATTATATATCTAGTAAAGATATTTTTGGAAAATAAATAATTTGGGAAATTATTTGGAATTTGGTGATGTCGAACACGCCTGTTGATAGTTAAATAACTGACTATCAATATTTACCTTTAAATAGGTATTTGTTGCGATTTGCTTGAATTTGAATGCCACACTTATTTCTAAAATAAGCGCTCACTATTCGGGTTAGCCGGGAAAGGACCTTGGGGTCGTATAACCCATTCCGAATATGTGATACGTCGTTATGGATTGCATTTGAAGACCGGTGTTGAAGACCGGATATTTGTGAAAATGGAAGGATTACCGTCGAATGTTTCTGCATCGGCTGATCCCCGATATAGAAATTTATTACCCTTTGTGATGGGAAGTCCGGTCGTGATTAGTGAATATCCGGATTGCGAGGACTTCTTTGTAAGTGCCTGCGGTTCCGTTCGATCCCGGAACGGACTTGTATGGATGTGTGTCTGACGTTACAATTTGAGATGTAAAGCTGGTTTCTATCAAATATATTTCCGTTGGTGGTGGAGAATTTATTCTCTTAGCTTAACATCCTTAGAGGTTATGTAGTTGATGGTTACTAGTGATGCATTCCCAAATTGGTAATGTGGTATACGAAGTGCTCTTGAGCATATGTGATCAAAGCACGGCTTTTGTATAAAGCGTAGCTTTGTGGACGAGACTTCGTCCGACCTCATACCCCGAAAATTGTCAAAAAAGGAAGGATGCGGCAAGGTTATTAGGGGGTAGCGCCCCTTTAGTGTGTGTCATTCCTTCTGTATAGAGGTGGTATCATGGTATGGAGCCCAGATACTTAACCTATGTTGTTGCTGCAAATTTATTTCTTTGTGGTTGTTGGAAATCGAGGATCCTCGGATATAGATCGGTTACGATCGGGGAATGACATATTCGTGTCAGTAGTTACCTAGTTTAAAAGGTAACCCGGCCTTGTGTTGGCAGAGATCCGGTTAGGTTCTCGGGTCGTCTTTCCAGAGGCGTACCCATGTGGCAATGGGAAGTTCCTTGGCCTGACCATTTGTTGGAAATCCAAAGAAACAATACGAACCCTGTACGGTTTTAGTTGTATAACCTGCCATGGAATGTGGCGGTAACCTGCTATTGAACATGGTAGCTATAGTAGGCATACAATAATGGTCGTATGTTGGCTAAGATTTATATCTTTACTTTCGAAATGATTTTTCCTACACTATGCACTAGTAATAATATCAAATGTTTCTTTTTAATGCGTATCAAGCATCTTTGACTATCATAAGGAGAAATCTCCTCCGATTCTGCGTTTGCATTTTATGTGTGTGTGTGGGAGGCCTTATAGTAGTCTCATTTTCTAAAAAGCATTGCGAATCTATTTTAAAATTATCCTGTTCTTTGTTTTAAAGATAAATTGTTTTAAGTTCTCACACCAGTCACATGACTGACTCGGAGTTTATTGTTTTCCTTCCTAAACTCTGGGTGCCCACCAATTTCCACACGGGAAGTCTAGAGTCAGGTTATCAGGATATTCTGGAATTTAGGAGTTGCTGGAGGCAAGCTGGATGGCATGGCGTATTCGCTAGTATATAGTATTTCTTTTCCACTTTTGTTGTTTTTTGTTGTTGTACACTCTGATGATGTAATGTAATGTAATATGATGTAATTGTTGAGTCACAAGTTTTATGAAAGTTTTGATTTCTGACAAATAAGGCGATCGACAAAACAAGGTCATTAGAGCTACATATGTTACTATAGATTATAGGTTGATTATTTGATATTGTAATAGTGATAAACTTGTTAAAATCTATCTTCAAATAATCATGCACCTCAATATAATCGATATATATACGTTTTAAAAGCATTGAACATTCATTGTGCAATTTAACAGGTACCGGTCGACCGGTTAATAATCATACGGTCGACCGTTTCTGTGTAAAATGCACAATGAACGTGCACACATGCACATAACGTATATATATTTTAAATTCCTGTCTACTGGTCACTTTTTAACCTGTCGACCGTTTTTGAACAGAAAGCAATTTTTCCAAAAGACACTTCTCTTCTCCAAAGGTTGCATCTCTTAACCTTTCACCAAAAGATCATATCTCTTAATGGCAAAGAGTTACAACCATTCTTATCTATATAAACTCATCCAATTCGTTGATTAAATAATAACGATTTTATATTCTTTTAATCTAATCTCTGATCTTAATTCTGCATTATAAAAGCTCTAAATTATTTATTGAATCTTTGAAACTATTTCATATCCTTTGATTCAATAATATACTTTCCTTAATCTTTTCAAAACATCATATCGCATACTTTGAGGATAAGATTATAGGAAGGGTGTACTGCTAGTGACAAATCCGTGTTTTCAAGAGAACAAATTGTCAACAACAATTATATTTGTTCTTTTGTTGAAGTCCTCTGTGTTGTAAGAGGCAAGTGTTGAAGTCCTCAGTGTATTAGAGGCGTGAAATCCCGTTCGGCTGTTCGGGTGTTGTAAACCTGTTCCTCCGGGTGAAGCGAGGAAGTTAATAGTGAAAATCCAGATAGAAGTCTGGGACTGGACGTAGGACGGTGCTCCGAACCAGTATAAAAATCTCTGGTGTGATTTTTCTATTTTTTATTTACTATGCTATTATCATCTATTTCCGCATTTGTATTGTAATCCATATTACACGATCCGTGTATACTATATTAGCACATATAATTGTATACACACAACACTTCTCATTAGACTTATATATATAGTTATTTTATCTTTATCTATCTCTTGTGTAATGACGGTTATATTTTGTATTATGTATAAAATATAATATATATAGGTTGATATATGATAAAAACTTGAAATATAAACTTAAATTTCACACCAGACCAAGACCGGTCGACCGCCCCTATTATAGCCGGTCGACCGTTTGCTCTCTGGTTGAAAACGGTCGACCGGCCAAAAACAGTAGGTCGACCGGTTGTCGTATTTTCAGTTTTTTTATATAAACCTATACGTCATTTTTCCCTCTACCCTCATTCACTCTTTACTCAAGCTGTTCTCTTACCCCAAATCACAAACCCTAGTTTCCATTTTTGAATTCCCAAATCACAAATCCTCCAACAATGGCTCCTCCTCAAAAGAAATCCAAGAAAGGAGCAACCTCTGAAGCTTCATCTCCTACCATCTCCGTCAAAAAATGGCTTCAAACTCCAATTGCTGTAACAAGATGGAATCAGATGACAAATTACAAGTTTCATCCAGGCTCTTTCATCAAATTTGATGATTTCACGGCTTACGGAGGTTAGCCAATAATGCCAACATTACTCCACTAATAGATTTTTCTGCAAATAGTGTGGAGGTAAATCATTTGATGATCAAATTATTTTACGCCAACATGAATCTTGATGAATATCAACCTGATAATCCAAACGGCGTCATCTGGTCTGTGGTCTGTGGGAAGCAAATTTTTCTTACTTGTGCTAGAATTGCCTCTATACTTGGTATACCAAATCGAGGCGAAGAGTTTTCATCTACCTTCTGCGAAGTTTTCACTCGAAATAGTACCAGTCATCAGTTTATAGAAGACAATAGTGATGGCACTAAGTCTATTGGACTTCGCCCGACAGCCAGGTTACTTCATCGGGTCTTGATGCTTTCTCTTTTTCCTAGACTTGGAAATTATGATGCAGTGTACAAAGAAAACTTCAAGGCACTCTATGCTATCTATGGTGAAATCCAAATCAATTGGGTTCACATGCTTTTTGATGAAATTCTCAAGGTAAATAACTCAACCCGGCCTCATTTCTTTTACAATGAATATATCATGAGACTTTTGTTAGCTTGTGGGGTCAATCCTCCTGAATCTGCAACCTCAAAACCAAAATTCATTGATTCCATTACCATCAAGCGAATGAAGCTTCCTCCACCTTATCTTGAGATTATGCCTTTCGAAGAATGGCAACAAAGAGGACCAAGGAAACAACGAGCAACTTCATCTCGTCCTCGTTCCGATGAAATAAAACTTTTAAAATCAAAGTCATCAACAAAAGAATCACTTGAAACAATCGCTCGTAACCAATTTTTGCTTGAATCACGTCTCAAGCGCATGGACTCTAAAATTGATAAGCGCTTCAATAAGGTCAAGTCATTCTTTGGTATGTTATGGGATGCTATATCATGTTCCACATCCACCTCTGTTCAAGCACAAGACCCGGGAAAACGTCCTGCTGCTCCAGTTTTCACCTGGACATCATCTGACGAGTCTACAGGAATGAGTGGTCATGGACATGGTGAATCATCTAGAGGGCACAATGATGAGGAAGAAGAAGATGATGACGACGACGACGACGACGATGATGAAGAGGAGATACGATCTGCTTCATCCTAGATTCTATTATGTTTTAGCTCTTTATAAACATTCATCGACACTTGCAGTGTCGTTATTTATGATTTTCATTTGACATTATGTTCTGTAGTAAACTCTGTTATGTTTTTGATGTGTTAATGATTTATTTTTCTACGCATATTATACTCATTCTATGCATATCATATTCTAGTATCTGTTACTCCTTTTTGTCGATGACAAAGGGGGAGAAAAGGCTAACAATTGCTTGCAGGAACATACATTTATAAGAATTCAAAGAGAAAGAGATCACGTACTCAGGGGGAGATTCAGATTTGCAGATATATATTGTCATCAATCAAAAAGGGGGAGAATGTTGAGTCACAAGTTTTATGAAAGTTTTGATTTCTGACAAATAAGGCGATCAACAAAACAAGGTCATTAGAGCTACATATGTTACTATAGATTATAGGTTGATTATTTGATATTGTAATAGTGATAAACTTGTTAAAATCTATCCTCAAATAATCATGCACCTCAATATAATCGATATATATATACGTTTTAAAAGCATTGAACATTCATTGTGCAATTTAACAGGTACCGGTCGACCGGTTAATAATCATACGGTCGACCGTTTCTGTGTAAAATGCACAATGAACGTGCACACATGCACATAACGTATATATATTTTAAATTCCTGTCTACTGGTCACTTTTTAACCTGTCGACCGTTTTTGAACAGAAAGCAATTTTTCCAAAAGACACTTCTCTTCTCCAAAGGTTGCATCTCTTAACCTTTCACCAAAAGATCATATCTCTTAATGGCAAAGAGTTACAACCATTCTTATCTATATAAACTCATCCAATTCGTTGATTAAATAATAACGATTTTATATTCTTTTAATCTAATCTCTGATCTTAATTCTGCATTATAAAAGCTCTAAATTATTTATTGAATCTTTGAAACTATTTCATATCCTTTGATTCAATAATATACTTTCCTTAATCTTTTCAAAACATCATATCGCATACTTTGAGGATAAGATTATAGGAAGGGTGTACTGCTAGTGACAAATCCGTGTTTTTCAAGAGCACAAATTGTCAACAACAATTATATTTGTTCTTTTGTTGAAGTCCTCTGTGTTGTAAGAGGCAAGTGTTGAAGTCCTCAGTGTATTAGAGGCGTAAAATCCCGTTCGGCTGTTCGGGTGTTGTAAACCTGTTCCTCCGGGTGAAGCGAGGAAGTTAATAGTGAAAATCCAGATAGAAGTCTGGGACTGGACGTAGGACGGTGCTCCGAACCAGTATAAAAATCTCTGGTGTGATTTTTCTATTTTTTATTTACTATGCTATTATCATCTATTTCCGCATTTGTATTGTAATCCATATTACACGATCCGTGTATACTATATTAGCACATATAATTGTATACACACAGCACTTTCAGTAATGTAATAACTGATATAGTTCTCTGTTTAAAGATTATTCATTTATCTATTATATGTTGTTCCGCTGCGATTGTGAGATTCTGATATTGTTCTGTTGTTTCTTTCTGTTCTGTTCTATCTTTTTCTCTCTTCTTCTATCCTTTTCTTCTTCTTTAACCATAACGGTACGGTTTTTCGGCATTTGATTGCTCGGCAGTTGATACAGTGGACGTATTGATGTCGGTTTTCGAGCGTCGAAAAGTCGCGAACGTTACAACTTCTTCGACGTTGAGTGTTGAGTATACAAATAAATCATTTCCATATAAGTGATATCGCTTTTGGGGAATTAATTCATTTCCATTAACGAATCAAACTTTTTCCTTTAAAACTGAACCCGTGCATAAGCTTCAGAATACAACTACTAGCTTTAATAAACTTTATTAAAGGAGTTCACTAACTTAAACATCATTATAAAAAGGATTTAATAACTTAAACATGTTCTTATTATATTGATCAATTAACTTCAAATGTTCATTAATTCAGTTGATCAATTTACTTCAATAGCCTTTAATCCAAAAGAAGTTTATCACTTTTAAACATCATTAGTTTTATTAAAAATTAATTGACAGGGTAAATCATCTTCAAAACTTCATTAAAAATGATTTAATAACTAAAATTATTTTTATTACCATTATTAATCCACTTAAAACTTCATTAACTAAGTTGATTTAATTAACTTCAATAGCCGTTAATTAAAAAGGGTAAATCATCCTTTAAAATATAATTAATTAATAATAATTAGTAATAAAATAACATTATTTAAATTTGATTAATTAATTTAAACCTTATTTAAGGAAAGATTAATTAAGGTTAAACAGATTTATTAACTTTTTAAAAGTCATTAATTAAAAGGATTAATAATTTTTTTAAATCATTAATTAATAAATTAATAAATCTTAATCCGTCATTATCAAAAGATTAATTAGCTTTAAACATCATTAAATAAAACTATTAATTTAATTTAAAACATCATTAACTAAGTAATTAGTTAAATCTAAAACTCATCATCAATAAGTTAATTAGTTAACATTAATCCTTATTAATAAAATAATTAATTAAATTAAGTAATCATTATTAAAATAATTAATTAAATTTGGAATCGTTATTGTTTAAAAACTTTCTTAACTTGTAAAACTAATATAAGCATGAAGATTAAACCAAATGATTTCAATAAAAGGTGATTTTTCGAAAGTGACGATATAGCGACTATCCCTATACGGGCAGTTCGGAAAACAAGTTTAAGGCATTAACATTACTGCCAAACGTCACATAGAAAAGGTATGAACATATACACATGGTGATTTACGATTATACAACATATATCAAACATTTTCTAACAATATAATTGACTTTAGCCACTAACTTTTCATATCGCTTACTACATGCAAACTAACTTCCAAATCAACAGCTTTTTGCAACATGAACCAAACCAACTACCAATGCATCACTAAACATATACACCAAGCATTCATAAGTCAATAATATGAGCATTAAAGTAGTTCAAAAACATTGATTGTAAGGGCGGAATTTTACTTACCTAAGCACTTACTAACTTTACCGAATCACAACGAATCATTACAACATCTTGCACTAACTTCAAGTGCAACTTCAATGACATCTCTCTTCACTTGAATCCTGGTGTCTTGGATGCTTAGTGGGCTATCTAGGCAAAGCATAATGGGCTATAGGGCGTGAATATGAACCAAAACAAGGGTATTGATCTTGTTTTGGATGTAAATTGATGTAGAGAAAGAAATAACTTGTTTTTAGCAATCTAACTTAAGGAAAAACTGGAAAATATAGATTTTTAGAAATTAATAAGCCATGGATGTTTAAAAATATTTAAAAGAGGTTTTATGAAATGAGAAATAGGATTTAAAGTGAAGAAATATGTTAGGATTGAGGTATGTATAGGCAAATGAACAGATATTTTAGTAAAAGGACTTAGGAGTTAAATAATATAAAGTGTGCATGCATCATGGAGCTCCATACCTCCTCCATCCCTTCCTTCCGTGTTACAACCCTAGGTCGTCCTTAGCATGATTTAGTGTACTTACCTAGGGTGATTTAGGTTATGGTGTGGTAAATTATTAATTTTCTACGGTTATATTATATATATTTTTATGCATTTTACGACAAATCATGGTTTAAACTTAAACCATGCTTGATTATTAACCTTAACACGTCGATTAGCTTACCATGGCATGAACATTTATATGTGTGCACATTTTCACAATGGTGCACAACATTTTTCGACAAATTTCTATTGTCGAAAAGTCAAAATTTCATAAAATGGATTTCAGTCGCATTTTCTATTTTGTGTAAACTATCCATTTTAGTACATATTTTGAAAATGATTTACCATTATTAATTTTTATTTAAAAGAGGTTTATTTGGTTATTAAAATCCATTATTTAAATATTTAAAAATTATTTAAATATTCAAATATAAGGTGATTAATTTACGTGTCGTTACACTCTCGCCCTTTAAAATAATTTCCTTCCCGAAATTATTACTAAGTGGAAAATGTAATGACCAATCTAAGAAAAATCAATTTACTTACTTGGTTTTAAGTAAATATAATTAGTTATATTTTACTTAGTGTTATTATTTCTATTATAAACACATGCAATATAAACATTATAACAACCATACGCAATCAAATAACATGATGCAACCTAAAAGTAATGCAATAAACACATGCAACAAAATAAAGAGAATATTCTACAACAAATGCTATGCATCCAACATTTTTCAAAATGGTCCCAAAATTTTGGAAATAAATGCCCGGGTTTTACATTCAAAAATTTATTTTCGAATTTCTCAAAAGAGAAGTAAATCAAAAACCAAAATCATAATGGCAAGGAAGGGCTCCTCCTAGCAAAACATGCTAAACTCTAGAATCAAAATAATATGAAGCTTCCAGTGGTATTCCGGTTCCTCCTAAAACAACAACCGAAGCAAATAATCTATTTATTTCAAAAAAAATCCCAAAAATAAATTCTCAAAATCACCGTAATTTAGATCCTAATAATAATAATTCAAAAACCTTGGTTTATAAATTTTAACTTTATAAACTATGGTATATAATATTACACAATCAATCAATCAAATTCCATAAGGAAAATCTAACATTTAACATTATTTTATAAACAAATCTTAGCATAGGTTCAAAACTTTCTTGATTGTACAAGAGTATAAATAATTTCTAAAGTGTATCATTTTGCTCATTCGCCTTTTTTTATTGCATAGAGGATTACCTACTCTCCTTTAAATAAAATTGAAAGTTATACTCCACATCGTTCGCCTAAGTAAACATTTGATCGTCATTTAGAAGATTATTCAGTACCACAAAACTAACCGAAATTTTTTCCTCTAATTACCCCAAATAAAATGCATTTCATTTAAAATTTCTTTTCCTAAGTATTTATATTTTATACATTTCCCAAATAATACCACTATTACATTTCTCAAAATATTTTACAATCATTTCAAATAATTCAAGGATTTTAAATTTTCCAAAAGCTCTTTAAAGTGTTATTTTGAAAGACAAATTTATAATACTAGGTGTGTTAAAACAAGGGTCAGAAACAAGTGTCATTAAAACTTTGTTTACTATAATCCAAACAATATACACTTAGCATTATTAATAAATTTGGAATAATATTTATGTTATCAAAAGATAATAAAAAAATTTAAACACCTTCATAAATTTAAAATAATATTAATTGTCCCGAAAGATAATCCGTCACATATATAATCTCTTTAAATGAACAAATCCATGATCTTTAATAATATAGTTAATTATTTTCAAACACTTTTATATCATTAGTAAATTAACTTTAAAATCTTTGTTAAATCAATTTATTAACTATAAAACACTTTCATTAAATTATCCAATTTACTTTAATCACTTTATTAAATAACTAATCTATTTTAAATATCATTAATTAAAAGAATTTATTAAATTCAAATAATCATTACTTAAATTAATCTAATTAAATTCAAATCTCATTAAATCAAAAGATTAATCAGTTTCAAACATCATTAATTAAATTGGTTAATCAATTCCAAAATCATTAGTTAAATTGGTTAATTAATTTAAACTATCATTAATCATAATGATTAATGAATTTTAAACGTCCACTTTTCTGTAAACACAAGCTTAAGTTCAAATACACATAGAAGTGTTTAGGGGATGACATTTAACAAATAACGGTATAATGGAAATTGTTATAACGACACTTAAACTATTTTAATGGAATATCCGAATTAATTTCAATCAAATATCCACTTTCCAAATGGAAATTTGTCCAAACAGTTAATCAAACAATTAAACTAACATGTAATCAATCAATAATAGTTTATGGCAACACATATATGATATAGTGAATTTTGACTATGAGTAAACTCGTATTTAAATAATCTCCCTTATTATAACTAATTTTTCTCATATATTTTTCATCCCAATGTATTACCTTACCATTTAATATATATTAATGGCTTTTTTATTATAAGTTTACTTTTAGCTAAGCACCACTAAAAGATGGCTTTTAACTAAACCTTTCATCGAACACCTTAAAGTCAAACTGTGAAACTTAATTAACAAGCGGTTTATTCTCAAGGTTTCCAAATTCCTATTTACCAAACCTATATCGTACTAAGGAAAATTTCTTCTGAACTTATCAACAATAGTTAATGCTCTAACTGGATGAGCAGAATTAAACAAATCCTAAATGCTAATAATAAAATATTATCATCTCCTAATAATCAAATCATCAATATACTATATTAATTTTTAAAATCTTTCTTGTGTATATAAAATATATTGCTAGGTAAAATTATTTCATTTACCATTTTAAAACAATACTATATCGGTAGGTATGTTCAAGTGTTTAGGAACCCCTATCGATAACGCTAATCAGAGGTATTAACCAGAATTCATATACCACTCAATGGGTCAAACAACACGATATAAAACATTTTTATAACACTACACACTCATTATATATATGTATGTATGTATATGTATTTATACTCTCAGACTTATCCTAGGACATTATTAATCCTATCCTTAGAGAGTTTTGGGGGTTCGCTAAACCTAAGCTTTGATACCATGTATGACAACCCGCCTTTTTGACCCCTGAAAATGATACTTAATACATCCACGGTATTCGTGTATTATTGCCCAAGCGTCCGAAAGACAAGTTATCTTGGGGAAAAATAAAGAACTGAACAAGACAGAATAGAAAAAACCTCACAACGGAATGGTTACAAATAAAATTATATCGTATAAAAGGTTACCCCTTACGTGGAGCTATCACAGTTAAAAAAAAGTATTACATCTTAAAGATTTTCAGCATACATTCTGACTTGTCATTTTTAGATACAAAATACATCTACATATTCATGTAGTAGAAATAAATAACTAGATAACTAATTAGTCGCTTGCTCGATCATCATCTTCAAAGACCTCCAAAGAGAAACCTGTTATTCGCGGACTGCTCAAATATAATTGAGTACCTGAGAGTTTAGGGAAGATAAATAACTCGAGTCAGAAAATACGTCAGGCGTGAGTAAAACTCTGAAACATAAGGGAATGTATTTAACAATAATATGTGGGACCACTCCACTAATGTGGAATGGGTAACTTCCTTATAAACAACAACCATAGGAAACAAACCCAGATATAGATGATGGGCAAAAATAGTATAAATATCCAGACTTGAAAGAATGGAAATAGTCTGAGCAAAATCTAAACTAGACAGAATGGATAAAACAAGATAATAGTCCAAACTTAATAAAATGAACAAAATCTATAACTAAACATCTTGAAGAGCGGTTGACTCTTCTTATTGAAATTATAGAAAAACAATTCGAAGGTTTGAATCAAAAAAGGTAAGAAAAATTTGCAACAAAGGACTAGGAGGGTGCGTCCCCCTTAAAAAAAGTATACCTCTAGAAATAGACTTGGAAACCCTGGTAACTCTAAGCCAGATCCTGCTAATCCTTACCGAGAATATGAGCATTACACATCTAAATCAGTAAAATCGAATCCAACCTAGAGTGGATATGAAAATACCCTAATGGGAGAAACCCCACATAACTTAGCCTCAAAAAACACGTGCTTTGATTTAGTTATTTCCGACAAAGGATAACAAAGCTCAATGGAGCAACAAATTGTCTTAGTATGACGATAATAAAGAAGCCGAGGTAACCAATATCTAGGGAACCAACTATTGACGATATAAAGCAATTGTATATGGAAATTAAGTCTTGTATACATATCACCACTCATCGAATTCAAATTTATACTATTTCTTGGTCAACTATAATACTAGAGAAGTCAAGGCAATGTTACCTTAAAGTCGTGTCTCGCGACTATTATAACTTTCGAAATAGAAGCATGTCTACTTCTTCGACATTTAGTGCTAAGTATACAAATTAAATATACAAATAAATCACTTCCATATAAGTGATATCACTTAATAGGAATTAATTCATTTCCACAAACGAATCAAGCTTTTACTTTTAAACCGAACTCGTTCTTGGGGTTCACAATACAAGTATTATCTTTAAAACACTTTGTTAAAGGAGTTCACTAACTTTAAACATCATTATAAAGATTATTAAATAACTTAAACACATCCTTATTATATTTATTAATTAACTTTAAAAGTTTTTTAATTCAGTTGATGAATTTACTTCAACTGCCTTTATTCCAAAAGAAGTTAATCATTTCTAAACACCATTAATTTAATTAAAAATTAACTATAATTAATTAAATTAAATTAATAATATATTATCATTAATCAAAATGAATAAGAAAGTTAAAACATCCTTGTTACTTTGATAAATTCACTTTGAAACTTCATCAATTAAGTTGATGAATTAACTTCAAAATCCTTTAATTGACAAGGGTATATCACCTTTAAAACATAATTAAAAATGATTTAATAACTTAAAATAATAACGACCCAATTTTTCGACTCTCGAAAGTCGACATCGATATGTCCGTTATATCCAATGTCGAACAATTGAATGCTGAAAAACCGAACCATTAGGGTTAAAGAAGAAGAAGATGGAAGAAGAAGAAGAAACAATATTACAATCTCACATTTCGCAGTGGAACAATATATAATAGATAAATGAATAATCTTTAAAACAAAGAACTATATCAGTTTATACATACATCATTAGAGTGTTACAACAACAAAACTGCGTAAAAGAATATCATATACTAGTGATACGCCTCGCCATCCAGCTTGCCTTCTGATCTCCACGGCTATTTTTTTCTGACTTCGCTCAAGAACAACTACTAACCTGACTCTAGGCTGCCTATGTGGAAAATTATGGGCACTCAGAGTTTAGAACGAGAACAATAAACTACAGATTGGTCATGGGACTGTTGTGAGATCTTAAAACGGTTATTTGCGCAAAGGAAATAAAAAGAAATCCGCTGTGCTTTTGGAAAATGAAACTACCATAAGGCCTCCCGCCACACACACAATGCAAACGTAGAATTGGAGGAGATTTCTCCTTATGATAATCAAACATGCTTGATACGCGAAATCCTTTTGATATTATTATTAGTCATAGTGTGGAAAACATTTCGAAAGTATAATATAAATCTTAGCCAGTATACACATTTCTTAGCATGCCTACTATAGCTACCATTTTCAATAGCAGGTTACCACCACATTCCATGGCAGGTTATACAACTAAAACCGTACAGGGAGTGTAACAACCCTGTATTTTGTGATTATTTTAATTGTATATTTAAATTATTCTAAATTAAATTCCTGATTTAAAAACTTTATTATATTTATTAAAATGAATTAATTTTGTTATTTTAAATATAAATTTTGATTGGTATATGAATAATAATTTCAAACCTGAATATATTGAATATTTCTAGAAAATGTGAATTTTGGTCAATCTGGTCAAACTTCGACTTATAAATTTAAAATTTAAATATTTTAAAATTTTAGTTTTATCTTTTATTATGAAAATAAATTAAATTTCAAGAATACTGCTTTTCGTTTCGTTGAAATCGGATTTATATTGTGAAAGTTATGTTTTTTACAATATTGTGTGTAAAATTGATTTATTTATCAAAAAAATTTATTTTAGTTTATATAAATAATATAATTTTTTATCATATCTTGTGTATATATGTTTTATATGATATGTTATGTAATTATTTTATTTTTAAACATTTTTATAAGTGTTGTTATAATTTTCCAATGCTAGTTTCAATATATTAGCTATTTTCTTAATTATTTTCGATTTTTCCTTAAACTATATTTTTATTTTCTTTTCACTTTATTTGTTCAGCTTTTTATTTTTTTTATTTACTGAAATTTTTGTTTTTTAAAAATGAATAAAAGAAAAAGGAAATATAAAGAGTTTAAAACCTTTCATATGCCATTTGTCTTTTCATTTCAAGTGCCATTTGAATTTAATGTTGCTGACCTTATTCTCTTTCTTCAACCATGTATCCCCTTTGTTTTTCACATGAATTTGTTCCTCTCATCACTCAACTCATGGCTATGACAAGAGGAAACAAAAATATGGCTTCCATCTTCTTCTTTTTTTTTATTCATTTCCATTGATTTTTGCTTGATATCTTCACATGCTTTGCTTCGCCTCAACACCACCATCTCCTCCGACCACCACCATCATCTCCACCTCCTCATCCACAGCCTAAAACCATCCCTCTCCTCTGTCCATAGCAGGCTGTGCACCCTCCTTGATCAAAACTCCACAAAAATGTGTGCAAACCTCTCCAAAATTGCCTTAGCCGAACTATATCATCACCTACCCTCCATATCTTGCTTTGGCCACCCCCTTAGACACCACCGCAACTTGCTACATGACCATTGTCCATTGCTACACAATCACTCTCCACTGTCCAAACCTGTACAAGCTTGAGCCGAGCCCAAGCAATGACATAGGCTGAGCCTAGATGGTGAACCAAATTCCCTTATGCCTTGATCTTTGACATTTCATGCCTTGTAACTCCAACCACTTCACATTTTTGTGCTTGCCATGCATTTGTGATGCCAAACCAGAGCCTTTTCCACCTGAAAACATGTATGGCCGAGCCTTAAGCATGTATGGCCGAGCATACATGGAGTTGTGGTCAAGCAAAAATGGTTGAAAAGCTTGGTAATGTCATTTGTTGCTTCTACTTTCCTATTGTTTCAATTAATCTTTGTATTGCATATATATGTTTATATTGCTTTGTTTAATTGTTATGTGCAAGATCATATCTTAGCTCTCTCTCATTTGAATCAAAGTTGTGTCAAATCATGCTTATCGTGCATTTGGAATCGTGCTTATGTGTTGTTTTGGTCTCTAGCTTCGTAAAAGGTGAATTTTTCTCACTCCGACATATTTACTTATGAAATCGTAAATTGATGACCAGTGTTTAGTAATTAAAATGTTTGTGCACGTTAATGATGATTATATGATATGTTATTTCATGTTATTACCATGTTAAAACTGTTAATTATCACCTGACATCTGATATATGACCGTATATTATGACATTGACATGTTAGTATAATTGTTTATATTGTTTATGCATTTGTTCACACTGCAAGTTCCCTGTTAGAATAGAATCACTATGGGTTGAAATGATACATACCTGAACGGACATTAGAATCAGGAAAAATCATTATGGGCTGAAATCATAGGCCTGAGTGATTTTTATTGTATTTTATTTTACTTGGGATTGCGGGTTTGAAATGATAGAACCCGGGTTTTCTTTTTAAATTACGGATTGAAATGATATATATCTGTATCACTTGACATAGGTTAGAAAATTATATACAGACACCGTGGTATATTTTTAAATTTTTTATTAAAATATGTATTTTTAAAAGTATGAATTTTGAATTAAAAATATATATTTTATGGTTTTAAGAAAGTTAAATATTAAGTTTTGAATTTGTGAATTTAAGTATGTAAATTTGAAGTAAATGTGATTTTTGACTTTAAATTTTATTTTCAAAAATGTAAGTAAATAATGGAAATTAAATTTAAAGTTTTGAAATGATATTTAAAGAAAAATATTAAGTTTTGTTGAAATTTATAACTTAAGAAACAGTGAAATTTTGACTTAACGAATGAAAGTGAGTTTTAATTGGATATTCAATTATAAAATTTTGTTATGATAAATCATATGTTAAGTTGATTTAAATGTGAAATTTTTAAGTCTAGAAATATGATTTAAAAATTTAAAATAGATAAATTTTGAAGTTTAATTTTTCTGAAGTTATAATAAAATCTGGAATTTCATTAATAACATTTCTAAAATGCTATAGTTTTATGACAGCGCTTTAAAATGCTGTTGTTTTGAATTTAACTATGTTTGAGGTAACTAAATATATATTATGGCATTTTATAAATGCCGTTGTTCCTAAACTAAACTATATTGGAAATTTTAAGCTACGATAGCACTTTATAAATGTTGTCGTTGCTATATTTTGACAATGTTTGAAATATTATAGATTTTAACACTATTTGAGTCATATTTTAAAGTGTTAAATGATTTAACTTTTGGAATTGATTATTTATGAAATTTAAGAAGTTTGAATATATATTTAATATTTAAATTTGAATTTTTAAGGAATTTAAATTGAATTTGAATTTAAATAAGTTTTACTTGGTTATGTGTTAATTTGAATGAAATGAGATAAATGAATTTTTAAATGGAGTTTTGAAATGTATTTTGTAATGATATTTGAAATAATAAATAAATGACATTTTTGATTTTTAAAATGATATTTAAATTTGAATATTTGAAATTGAATTCAAAAAATGATTTGATAATAACGTTTTGAAAGGATATGATATTTTGATGATTTAAATGGTTTGGATATGATTTGATCTTTATTTTGAGAAAGAATATGAATTTGGAATGATATTTGATTTTGATAAATGAATATTTGAAGTTTATATTTATATGAAAGGATCTGTGATTTACTTGTAATTTGAGTTTATTTAAATGACATTGGACTTAGGAAATGAATATTTCAAAACTAAGTAATAATGAAGTTAAATTTGAGATATATGAAATTATACAATTTAGTTTTGAAATGCGGGATATTAAAGCTTTGAAATATATAAAAATTTGAATAGTTTAATTTGAGGATCAAATCTATTTTTGAAATTGATATGATTTGAAATAGTTGTTGGGAAGTTTAATTGAAACTGATGGTTTGAATTGAATTAAGTTGGAAATTGGAAATTTGGGATTAATTGAATGAATTGTAAAATGTGAAAAATATGTTTCATGATTTCAAATGTATGATTTTGAAATGTTGTGATTTTCAAAGTGTAATTATTTCAAGTATTTTTTGTTTCGAAAGAGTTATACTTTGAAAGTATTATGATTTTGAAATGAATATATGTTTGAAATGTTTTTGGTTTCAAAGTGTAAACTATTTTGATTGAATAAATAGTTGTGGAATAAAAATGATTTTGGTTTCGAAGTATAAACTATTTTGATTGAATAAATCATTTTCAAATAAAAATGATTTTGGTTTCGAAGTATAAACTATTTTGATTGAATAAATAGTTTTGAAATAAAAATGATTTTGGTTTCGAAGTATAAACTATTTTGATAGAATAAATATTTTTGAAATAAAAATGATTTTGGTTTCGAAGTATAAACTATTTTGAAAGGAATATAGTTTGAAATGAAATGATTTGATCTTTTTGAAGTATAAACTATTTGGAAATGACCACGGCGTTATAATAACGTTGGGTTGTTAAAGTGACCGGGATCGGAAGTTGTCATACTCTTTGCCAACTCCGAAAACAACTTTAACAACCGTGTACGTGGTAGAGATTTCACAATGAAGTTGGATGGTGGTGATGTTTGTTATCCCTCTTTTTGGCAAAGCCGTGATACCAGAAGATCGATCGAAGACAAAGGATAGTTCGTCTCAGAGATTGGTCATACTTCGTCTCACCATGGATACCGCTGAATTTTTCCCGAGTCCAGATTGAGCTACAATTGATAGGACATGACAAGAAAGATCATAGAAGTCATCATATCAAATTTCAAGTCAATCCGAGTTCATACGCTCAGGGTATGATCGATTCAACTTGAAGGGAGAAGCACCGGTTTCACATCCATCGTTGTAGGTGTCTTCGAATCCATCACCGAACACCGTTCGAACCGATCACCTTCGTATCGATAAACTCCGAATCCATCGAAGTGCCTCGGATTCGACTCCATCAACTTCGAATCCATCGAGTTCGTATCGATGGACCTCGTATCCATGGAGAAGTTACAAAGCTCGTATCCATCAGAGGAACGCAAGTTCGTATCCATCAAGCATCGGTCGATTGACTCCATCAATGAAGCCTTGTTCGAATCCATTAGTAAAGCTTCGTTCGAACCCATCAGTGAAGCCTTGTTCGAACCCATCAGTAAATCTTCGTTCGAACCCACCAAGTCAACCATCCATGATGACGTGTCATCCATCGATTCGAATGCGCCGAGATACATGGAGTCGAAGCGGTCAACTCGGAGTAAAGACCGGATCGATTCGAGGTTTGCGCTCCACGTCATCACGAAGGCGCGTGCCACCATCGATTCGAAACCATCGATTCGAAGGGATGGGTTCGAACCAAATAGCCACATAGGGAATCCCATCTCGTATCCATCATATCTCTCAATCTATTGATCCAAATGCCACGAAATTTTCACAGAAGCTTGCATACATATTGAAGAATGTCCACACCAAATTTCACCTCGATTGGATGAATTAATGATCGATTCGAATGGAGTTCGAATCGATGCCAAAGTGGGCCCAAATTTCCTGAGGCCGGGCGCGTGGGCCCCCTCACGTGCCAAAAGTGGTCTCCCGGGTTTTCAGCGAAATATCAGCATCCCACGCCTATAAATAGAGCCCAGAGCCAACAGAAAAAGGGGGTTTCGACTCTCAAGCGCCCAGGCTCTGCCGGATCAAGATCTCCATCATCCTGCATCATAACTTTGCTGTTGATTTCGAATTTTCAGTTGTAACTTGCTATTCATTGCTGTAACAACTTGTAATCGTTGAAAGATAAGCAATAAAACTGCAAAAAACTTCACAATGGACGTAGGCAACACGCCGAACCACTATAAATCGCTTGTCTACGCATTTACTTTACTGTTGCTTGGAGTTTTTGTTAGATAATATTCGTTTTGAATCTATATTCTTCATTATTATCTCTTCAACGGCTCTCGAAGAGCGTTGTGACCAATTTTGGTGCAAACACTTTGGTGCTTTCACCGAGAAAACCTAGATTTTCTCCTGCTCTTTGGATCTGTCATCGATACCGGATTGAATAAATCTAAGAGAGAGATCCAGATCATCAAGTCCGACTTCCTTCCCTTCTATTCAGATTTGCACAAAGTCTAGGAAAGGAATTCAACTTTAAAGATGGTTAGCACAAGAACCACCTCAAACGCTGTCAATCAAGAAGGACGGGATAGACAGAATCCTGCTCCACTACCTCCATCTAATCAAGATGCTACTGGACACTCGGAACCGTCGGGTCCGGTTACCCGACAAGGGTTACAGTTGCTACTCCAAGAGCTGATCCAGAGTCGGCAACAACTATCAGAACAACTACGTGCTAACGCCGAGCTGATCAACAAGCTGGATCGCCAGAAGTGAAAGAGATCCAAGAGAGACCATGATTCTCGCTCCTCCAGCGAAAGTTCTTCATCCTCTGATTATCACAATCGATCACCACGACCCCGACTAGATGGGAGTCGCATGCTAGTCACTGGAGATCAACCGGCAGTGACCGTTGGACAACTGAGAGTTGGTCCATCAGCCAGTTTCCAAACCGGACCCTCCTCCCGAGGAGGTGCCGTTCCTCACCACACCGCAAAATACTGCACCGCTAACGTTGCAGCTGAACCAGGAGTCGACGCCCAAGACCAGTCGGACCTGGACCGTCGTCATAGCGGACATACTCCTGAACCGTACGTCCCAGAGGATTATGAGCCAAGAAGGCAAGAAGTGGACCGTCGACGACATTCGGTCCAGCCCCAACGAATGGAACGTAATCATACTCCAGTGCAAGCCGCAATAAAAGCGCAAATGCCGGATCTTTCAACTATGATACATCAGATGATCCATGAGAGCCAAGGATTCACAAATGACGATTGGCGAGTTTCCCGAAGTCACACTTCTGTTACGGACGATATCCTTACTGCTGAGCCCCCACGGTGATTCATAATGCCAACGCTACCCATGTACGAAGGAAACTCCGACCCTAACCAACATATTCTGAAATATGAATGGTCGATGACCGCTACCCGCGTCGACGATGCAGTGAAGTGTCGTAGTTTCCCCATATCCTTAGGGGGTATCGCAACCATGTGGTTCACTTGACTGCCACCTCGATCCATCTCTTCGTTCGACCAGTTGGCCACGAAATTCGTCGAGCAATTCCGCATGCACATCGCAAGGCCGAAGGATGTCAACACTCTGTCCAACGTCACCCAAGCTCCTAGAGAGACGCTTAGACACTATTTAGAGAGATTCCACACCGCATGTGCGGAGATCAGCAATCCGAATGATAACTCCATCCTTATGGCATTGATTAAGAGGATCGACCCCGATTCTGAGTTTGGCAACTGCTTAGTTGGAAAACCACCTGCATCGTTGGACCGTTTCCACGCCAAGGCGGCTCAATTCCTTAGAAGGGAAGACGCGAAATAGTCTAGGAAGCAAACTGATCCAGGACCAAGTACGGATGGGATCCAAAGCAATGTTGCAATCAAATAGTCTGGTGAGAGCTCTGGAAAAGTTCAGTTGAACGTTAAAAACAAACAAGCTCGGGGAAGAGAGAGCGTGAATCAAACTAGAAAACGAGATCAAAATCATGGCCCGCAGCGCAAGAATCCAATGTTTGACAGTTACACTCCTCTAAATACATCACTAGAGGACTTGTACTTACAAACCTGTAATACAATTCAGTACCAAAGACCTGCATCAAAACCGTCGTCAGAAAGACAAATCCAAACGGGAAAGTATTGCAGGTTCCATGAAAGCTACGGGCACAATACGAACGAGTGTCGTCACTTACAAGATCTCGTTGAAAAACTAATCAGGGAAAGGAAGCTGGAACAGTTCGTGCGGACACCGCAGCCTAGAGAAGCGGGCCCATCAAACCAAAATAATAAACCCAATCAACCAAGACATGAGGACTTCAACGGTCCCCGCGGAAGATTGGTGATAAACGCCATCAGTAGCGGAGCGACTTTTTCAGGAGCCTGGAACGACGAAGATCTTCGTCACTGTCACACATGACAGGCTCATTCAATCTATGAATACTTTGCAATTTCCTTTACATTCTGAAATTTGAATTTGTAATAAGGCACTGACTCTGCCATATTTTCTTATTTCAGCAATAAAATACTATCTCTTCAAGCTAGAGCTGTGATTCATCCGAATGCAACATTCAACAATCACGACAGACGAAGAGCTAAGTTCCATCAAACAATGGAATTTATTCAAATAGCGAGTGACTGTGATACGACCGGCCACTCACTAAGTGAAACCCCAGCTCGGGGGCAAGCCATCACATCAAAGGCTGAACTGGACCAACACACGACAGTCCTACAACTAACTCCAACTTCCTAGAGCGTGAATTGGAGTATAAACATTCAACAACTCGTTCCCAGAGCGCGAACGGACTCCAAATTCCCAGAGTGTGAATTGGAGTATAAAAATTCAGCAACTCGTTCCCATAGTGCGAATGGACTCCAACTTCCCAGAGTGTGAATTGGAGTATAAACATTCAGCAACTCGTTCCCAGAGTGCGAACGCACTCCAAATTCCCAGAGTGCGAATTGGAGTATAAACATTCAATAACTCGTTCCCAGAGCGCGAACGGACTCCAAATTCCCAGAGTGCGGATTAGAGTATAAACGCCCAATAACTCGTTCCCGGAGCGCGAACGGACTCCAAATTCCCAGAGTGCGAATTGGAGTATAAACATCCAATAACTCGTTCCCGGAGCGCGAACGGACTCCAAGTTCCAAGAGTGCGAATTGGAGTATAAACATCCAATGAATCGTTCCCAAAGTGTGAACGGACTCCAAATTTCCAGAGTGCGAATTGGAGCGTAAACATCAAATCCGTCGTTCCCTGAGTGTGAACGAATTCCTAAAGAGCCCAAATAGGTGTGACTGACCATCTGTCTCCCAACTCCAACTTCCCAGAGCGTGAATGGAGTTCAAACATAAGTTACAGGTTCTCAAAGTGCGAACTCAAGCGTACATGCTATCTCCAAGTTCCCAGAGTGTGAATTGGAGCAAAAATACCGAGTCGAAGTTCCCGGAGTGCGAACTGAAATATCAATACGAACTCCAAGTTCCCAGAGCGTGAAGTGGAGTATAAACATCAATTCCAGGTTCCCGGAGCATGAACCGTGTTACAAACATCGATAACTCTCAAATTCCTGGAGTGCGAACCAGATTATCGATCTCAAATTATCCTAAGTCCCCAGAATGTGGACACGTGCTTAAGATTGGCAATAATTGCGATCAACCACCAAAATACGAATGTTGTTTCCCGAAACTGGGGGGCAAAAAAGCTAAGTGTTAATCACTAACCAAAGTGATACAATGTCCGAAGTTCTACTTATTCATCGATCACAACATATGACCGAGATTTTCAGACTTAGCGAATAAAACGAACTCTACTTGACGGTAAAAACACCATGAGTACACCGGACTGAAAACAAAACACCACAAACACTTAAGCACAAAAGAAATGAGAATTGAAACAAAGAAATTGAATTTTATTTCAACTAACTAGAGAAAAGGACTTACATGAAAATAAGTTCTTCCAAAAAAGAATTACAACTAGCAGGGGCCGAACCTGCGTCTATACACGGCCTACTAATGAAGAACGAACACAAGTTCCTATCTACCGAAAAATCCGCTTAAACGGCTCATCTACTTCTTCTTTTTGAATCTCCTTATCAGCGGTTCGTCTTCGGACTCGCTAGAGACAGAGATCCTTCGTTTGGAGTGCTTCCTCTCCGGTGGCTGCTCTTCGGCTGGGGGCATAATGTCAATGTCCTCCTCAGAGCTTGAATCTACGTGAAGGCTTTCCACCGGAGGAGTAGGAGGGACTAGATCTGCAACGGAAGATGGGATAGTGCCACCTGATGACATTACCTTTAAAGGTGCTGGGCTATGCGCCGCTGTACTGCCACCGATCCCCGCAGCCTCTAACTTTGCATTAATCTTGGCCAAAATCTCTTCATCACAAATCGCTTGGGCCTGGCTGGGGGCATCTACAGCCTGCATTGAAGAGCTAGAGTTTGGCGGGAGGTCACTAACGATGAACGGCAAGTCTATAGAGAAGCCACCCTGCTCGCCAAGCAGCTCGCTCACCATTTGTTCATCAAGAGATAGTGCGCTCCCCTGCGCCGCCTTAGTGGACACTGCTGTTACGACGGTAGTCTCGGTGGTGATGGCCTTCTCCCCTTTACTTAATTCTTGAGTCATGGCAATCGGCGCAACTTCAGTCACTTAGCAAAGATAAGAAGTTATTAGTAACCGCTTCAAAACAAACTCCCTATTTGAAATGCACTTGAGATAAGTTCGGAGTAGCTTCCTCAGTTTGGCTTGCGGACGGCTGAGCGGCCTCAGAAGTATGCTCCTGAATAGGAGATAGCCGCGGCTGTTCTGGGTCATAAGCTGGAACGGATTGTGAATCAACCACAGATACAGGCTCTAACGAAGGTGGAGCAGTAAATTCAAGAATAGTAGCGTGATGCTCGACACCCGATCCTTCCCCAATCTCCTGGTGCTGGCCACCAATCATCTCCTTCTCATGAGAAATTATGGCATCGTGAAGGATCTTCTTCTCATCATCGGTCAGCAATCGGTTCTCAAGCTCGAACTGGTCGATTGATGCCTCCGGGTGCTCTTCTCCTTCCTCCTCAACCAATCGGACCCAAGCGTTACGAAGATGCACTGGATAATCCTGAAGCCAAGCCAAATTTTTGTGCCTCAGCACATTGGCATTGTAAGTAATGAGGAGATCTTCGATGTCGGCCTCCAGCCTGGCCTCTGCCCTTTGAACCTTCTCCTCAACCTCAGCCTCGACTGCCTGAACTTTGGCCACTGCCACATCTCTTTCAGTCTGAAGCACTACGGCTTGTTCGCATGCTTCTTGGGCCGCGTTATGCACGTCATCTCTATCTTTGGTGATTTCGGCAAATTTAGCCTTAAGCTCGTTAAGCTCTTTCAAAGCCGCATCTCGCTCGGCGGTGACGATGGTGTTTCGGTGGCCCATGTCCTCCACCGTAGCGTAATGTTCATGCTTTATCCTGTCCATCGCCGCCTGGGCCTCGTCCGCTGTCTTTGTAGGTCCGTCTCTGACTTCCGAGATGACTCGGCCTCATCGGTTAGCACTTGTATGATACGATCCCGGTGAGCTAGATCGGTTTGGAGTTTCTCGATGATGGCCGCTTGCTCGAAGGCCAACGCCGATGCTTTATCAGCTGCTTTCGCCCACGCCTTGTACTGGGCATAAAAATCATGCACGTAGTCATGAACTAACTACTCGGTTTCCTCTGCGATCCTTTTTAAATGAGGGGGAAAGATGTAGTTGTCAAAGCAGATGTTCGAAAAATCTTTCTTTAGCTGAGCAAGCTTAATTGCTCCTTCCCCTGAGATTTCAACGGGAGGCTGTTCTGTAACAACGACAGTTACTATTTCGCTTCTAGAGTGGCGGGATTCATGCCTAGAAGATTGAAAAGCCGACTTATAGTGAGAAGATTCAGAGGGATGAGAGACATAAGGAGGCTGTATGGGATCCCTGGGAGGAGGAGGAGTACGCGATCGAGATCGACGCTTATAGCCTCTATCTTTATCATATCTTTCTTGACCAGAATACCCAGAGCGTCCCTGGTCGTAATCTCTATCCCCCTCTCGTCTGCGTGACTCATGATATAAAGACTTGCGGGCATGTCGGAGACTCCCTAACATTGAACCTCGCCCAGACATAGTATCTGCAGAGCAAAATAAAGTACGATTAATCACCTTTCGAAACAGGTAGTTTGCAGTTAAAGGTTATGCAGTGTTGTGAAATATGTATGAATGTGCAACCCCCAACCAACCGGATGCGTCTGCCACACCAGTGGGAAAAGACTCGCTCAAAACTAAAGTTTTTGAAAGTTCTTCCAATCCGGCATCATGCTGCAGGGACACATCATCCGGAGTTGGAATATCGGCGAGCCCTTCATAAAGATTTTCAGTTCTCGGAGGAGACATCTCCGAAATTCTAACTCCGGGAGCAGATCGGGCCGTGACAACCGATTTCCATCTCCCCTTCTTAGTTGGCTTGACAACGGCTGCCTTGCCTTTTCTCTGCTCCGCGACATCCTGAACTACGTCTGTAGGCTCGGACAATGGCTCATCATCAGAATGGGTTCTTTCAGAATCAGCTTCCTCGGATATAATAATTTTGGGCTTCTTGTGCTTGACTCGTTTTTTTGATACGGTCCTTAGTGCCCCGTCAAACTTTATGCTCTGCCCTCGTTCGATCAACCCGTAAGTTCGGAGATTCCTATCCGTCAAAAGCAACTCGATATCCCTATCTTCGCTCGGGACTTCTCGAAGTACTTGCACTATCTCCTTAAAGTGTTCACATTCAGGTCGTTGAATCGTTGCTGTTAAAAGAAAAAAAATATAAGTTTCACTTCGACTGCGATTGCCTTAGTAATTATTTGAGAACTCAGCTATACTCACGTCTGAATAACCATCGCCGGGCAAACCTTGGAGGACATCTGACATAGAACCATTCCGTCCTGTAGTAACTCAGCCTGGTCCAGGATCCAGTGACCACTTGACAATTCGTCACCACTTCCAAAAATGTGAAGGAGGGGTAATCACCTCAGGTTTTGAAATTGAATAGATATCTGATCTCGGTCGGGATCGGTGGTCTATGAAGGTACTCCATGAAGACAATGAACAAGCTGTTCACGGAAGCATATCCGTTCGGGTGTAGTTGAGATGGAGCGATCCTCAAAAAAGACAATACTTCCCTAATGTACTCGTTGAGTGGAGGAAGAGTCCCGGCCGCGCACGCGTGGCGATTAAATGCTGTATATCCCTCCGGCGGATTGTGTGGTCTATCATTCGGCCCCGGCAAGAACACATCATCCAGTGACAGGCCATGCCTCAAGCATATTCTCCCCAACATATCTTCAGAAATATTGGATTGAACGGAATCCGATGGATTGGCAATGAAAGACGCATTGGGAAATTCGTCCGGGGCTGGACCGATGATCTCAGGTTCAATATCCGGAACCTCTAGTCTCGAAGTAACTGTACTTAAATCTCCTGATGCTGCGAACTTGAAGGTTCCATGACTAGCTAACTCATGAGAAACCATCGTTAGATGACAAAGGACCCATGCATTCCCCAGTGTAAAGTGTATGAATGTATGTTGTACAGTGCCATGCATTACTTGAATAAATGTCGCAGAGTTAAAGGAAATATGCAAACGACAAAGCTATGGAGCCCAGTTATAATGACCGTCATCGCTGACCGTCATCACTAAACCATTTATATGATGGAATTGATTCGGTTAGAAGTTGTTATGGTTCCATCGACGAGCTTCGAAAGGTGGTCAAGTATGCAGTTTAATATTCAAGTCCAAATATACAGGAATGAAGCTCGTCGGAATTATACTAGGAAAATGTCAAACTTTGGTATCCATCACGGAGGGTTTCGAACCGATCACAGGAAGCTTGTTCGAAACCATCATAACACCACTTCGAATCGATACAGAGGGGCGCGCTTCGAATCGATGATCAAGTGCCGAGTTCGAATCGATCAATGAAGAATGACTTCGAATCGATCCTGGGTTAACCAGTTCGTACCGATCAGGAAAACCTCAACTTAACATCGATAACGTTCAAATCGATACCTCTCGTATTGGTCATAAAGATGTAATTCGTGTCGATGCAAAGTTAAGGACTTCGAGTCGACCAATAGCTAGTTCTCGAATCGAACATTTTGAATCGATCCGACCCATCGCAATAGCCAATGGGCGCAAACTGCGTCCCTCCAAAGGGCATCCCAGGGATCGATGCGAAATCCAAGGAAAGATGATGCCGCCATCATCGATTCGAACACGAGTCACCAGGTGGTTTCGAAGCTCCCCCGAACCAGATCTGGTTTTACCAATCACCAGAGTGGCCAATCGATGAAGAAGTGATAGGTCAGAAATAGCTTTGCCGTTTGGATTCGAGGTTAATTACCTAATTTGGGTGTGGGATTCGAGGAATTAAGGATTTGAATCTTAATTGGTTCGAAGATGTGACACAGTTCCTCTCTGAAGCTTCGAGTCGATGCAAAACACGGTAAACACAATGCGGAAGTAAAAAGTAAAAAAGTGAAAAATGGCAAACCCCCTGCTAATTACATGGAGCCTTGAAAGCAACCGAGACGATTCGCCTCCCAGTAAACTTGACCGGTCGCAACCAGTCAAAACACGCATCGGTTCGAAGTCTCCATTCGAACCCATTTGCCTAAGGTCTTATCGATGCGAAGTTAACCACGCCCTTCATCGGTACGAAGTATACGACCAAGGCTACATAGCAGAGTATTGAGTCGCATCGATGCGAAGCGAACAGTGGACACATCGATTCGAAGCCCCTGTTCACATCAACAAATTCACAACTCCATCCTCAACCTACCGATACGAACAACGATTTCGTATCCATCATTTCCTATCGATACGAACGACGGTTTCGTATCCATCATTTCCTATCGATACGAATGATTGTTTCGTATCCACCCTTTCCTATCGATACGAACGACAGTTTCGTATCCACCCTTTCCTATCGATACGAACGACAGTTTCGTATCCACCCTTTCCTATCGATACGAATGTCGATTTCGTACTCATCATGGCATAAGCATACTTCATCAATACGAATGTTGATCTCGTATCCATCGAGGCTCTTACCCATCGGTTCGAAATATTACATTCGCGCAACACTAAGTCGATTCCTTCAACCTTCTATATCGGTTCAGGAGAGGATCGATACGAAAGGATTTTTCAAAACAACCATCAAGCGTTGTCTCAACTCAAACTTCCAAATCGGTTCAGGAGAGAATCGATACGAAATTCAATAGCAAACAAAACTGATAACGACTCGTGGACGCACAACGTTAACGAAGGTCGAACTAACATATGTACATATATGTTGGACTAATATTAGATTTTAAACATTTACAGGGATCGAATACTCATCTTGTTACGAATGCAACAGCCAACTGCTAAGCACTATTATACAGCAATCAATCATATCAACGCAAGGTTACAGCAATACAGGGTACGAGTCTCAACAAAAGAGAACAATGATTGTTCAGAAACAATTGCAGCTATTCAAAGCACGTCATGTTTCCACAAGACGTACTTTGGGGAGCAAATGTTATCCCGGTTTTTGGCAAAGCCGTGATACCAGAAGATCGATCGAAGACAAAGGACAGTTCATCTCAGAGATTGGTCATACTTCATCTCACCATGGATATCGCTGAATTTTGTGCAAGTCCAGATTGAGCTACAATTGATAGGACATGACAAGAAAGATCATAGAAGTCATCATCTCAAATTTCAAGTCAATCCGAGTTCATACGCTCAAGTTATAATCGATTCAACTTGAAGGGAGAAGCACCGGTTTCGCATCCATCGTTGTAGGTGTCTTCGAATCCATCACCGAACAACATTCGAACCGATCACCTTCGTATCGATAAACTTCGAATCCATCGAAGTGCCTCGGATTCGACTCCATCAACTTCGAATCCATCGAGTTCGTATCGATGCACCTCGTATCCATGGAGAAGTTACAAAGCTCGTATCCATCAGAGGAACGCAAGTTTGTATCCATCAAGCATCGGTCGATCGACTCCATCAATGAAGCCTTGTTCGAACCCATCAGTAAAGCTTCGTTCGAACCCATCAGTGAAGCCTTGTTCGAACCCATCAGTAAAGCTTCGTTTGAACCCACCAAGTCAATTATCCATGATGATGTGTCATCCATCGATTCGAATGCGCCGGGATACATGGAGTCGAAGCGGTCAATTAGGAGTAAAGACCGGATCGATTCGAGGTTTGCGCTCCATGTCATCACGAAGGCGCGTGCCACCATCGATTCGAAATCATCGATTCGAAGGGATGGTTTCGAACCAAACAGCCACACAGGGAATCCCATCTCGTATCCATCATATCTCTCAATCTACTGATCGAAATGCCACGAAATTTTCGCAGAAGCTTGCATACATATTGAAGAATGTCCACACCAAATTTCACCTCGATTGGATGAATTAATGATTGATTCGAATGGAGTTCGAATCGATGCCAAAGTGGGCCCAAATTTCCTGAGGCCGGGCGCGTGGGCCCCCTCACGTGCCAGAAGTGGTCTCCCAGGTTTTCAGCGAAATATCACCATCCCACGCCTATAAATAGAGCCCTAGAGCCAACAGAAAAAGGGACTTTCGACTCTCTAGCGCCCAGGCTCTGCCGGATCAAGATCTCCATCATCCTACATCATAACTTTGCTGTTGATTTCGAATTTCCAGTTGTAACTTGTTGTTCATTGCTGTAACAACTTGTAATCGTTGAAAGATAAGCAATAAAACTGCAAAAAAACTTCACAGTGGACGTAGGCAACACGCCGAACCACTATAAATCGCTTGTCTACGCATTTACTTTACTGTTGATTGGAGTTTTTATTAGATAATATTCGTTTTGAATCTATATTCTTCATTATTATCTCTTCAACGACTCTCGAAGAGTGTTGTGACCAATTTTGGTATAAACAACGTTCTTGAGGTATATTACGTGGACCCAACTCCCGAGCGTTGGCATAAGGTGGCTAAAACATGAGCGATCTCGGGCCAAGTGAGGTCATTCCTCCGATCGGACACATTCCTTCGATACTATACTCTTACTTGTCATTGATTAGATGGCCATCCTTCGATTTTGATATGGGAGTGTGTTCCGAGGTGGGCATATGTAGCTGCTGCGTTACCACTAGCCCGTGTGCGTAATTGGTATCTACCCCGGCATTGACTTGTGTGCCGTGTCCCCTACAATACCGAGCCGTTACTACGAGTTTGTTTCTCCCATAGCCTGTGTGGTATCCTTTGATAGTTTCCCGATCTGGAGATATCATGATATTGAATGGACTACTGGGACTATTATATGTGAAGGGCGATATGGGTAAGCCCAGAATGCTATTTTAAAGTAAGTTTATTTTACTGCAGACATTATTATAATAGCACAATATTAACATAGTAAATAGTTTGACAGATCCTTAGAGGATAGGCGATTCCAAGCATCCTTTAAGTTACAGATGCATTTTGTTACTGTTCACTTGAGTTGATTTATAGTTCATAAGTATTTATGTCCTGACTCGAGTGTTTTGTGTTTTGCTTTACGCTCGAGTCAGATTGAGTGATTCAGCATTCAAGACTCACCTTCAGAGTTGGAGCTTTTCTTGAAGATTCAACCATATATTCTGCTTTCAGTATTCGGTGATTTCAATGATCTATTCTGATTTGTACCTGATGTATCTTGTTACTCTTCTGTTGTATTTTGTTTAACTCTTATGTATCTTATTATTATATAGTAGCTTCATTAACTACTATCCCTTTTACTTCTGCTACATTATTATTCACTCTGTGTCTTCGATCTGTGACTATTTATTTACTGTATATTCTAAGATTTGCCAAATTTTATTTACAACATGGTATTTTGAGCAATTCAAGTCCGACATGTGCGGATGCGAATGGCTGAAAATATCGGATCGTTACAGGGAGCGTATTGTTTCTTTGGATTTTCAACAAATGGTCAAGCTAAGGAACTTCCTATGTCACATGGCTACACCTCTGGAAGGACGCCTCGAGAACCTAACCGGATCTCTGCCAACACAAGACCGGGTTACCTCTGTAACTAGGTAACTACTGACATGATTATGCCATCCCCTGGTCATTACCGAACTTTATCCAAGGAACATCAACACCAACAACCACAAAGTAATAAATTTACAGTAACCATATAGGTTAAATATCTGGGCTCCATACCATGATATCACCCTTTTCCAGAAGGAAATGGACATACACTAAGGGGTGAGACCCCTAATAACCTTGCCGCATCCTTCCTGTTTCGACCATTTCCAGGTTGTGAGGTTCGATGAAGTCTCTTCCACAAAGCTATGCTTTTCACAAAATCCATGCTTCTATCAAAAAATGATCAGCAGTACTTTGTATGCCACATTACCAAATTAGGAAGGTATCACTAGTAATAATCAACTACATAACCTCTGAGCTCGTACGTCTCAGAGAAGGGTGTTAAGCTAAGAGAATAAATTCTCTGCCACCAATAGAAATGTATTTGATAGAAACCAGCTTTACATCTCAAAGTGTAACATCAGACACACATCCATACAAGTCCGTCTTGGGTTCAAACAGAACCGAAGGCACTACAAAGAAGCCCTTGCAAATCCGGATACTCGCTAATCACGTCTAGACTCCCCATCACAAAGGGTGATAAAATCTATCCGGAGCAACTCAGTGTAGACACATTCGACAGGTAATCCTTTTGTTTTCGAAAATATATGGTCTTCAACACCATCTTCAAATGCAATCCTATTTAGTCATATCATTAGTCGGAACTAGTTTTATGACACAAAGTCTTCTCCTGGCTAATCGGAATAATGAGTGCTTATTTTAAAAATAAGTGTTACATTCAGATTTCAAGTAAATCACAACAAATTTCCACTTTGATCTCTTTATAAAAAGATCCAACATAAAGACTCGATGTGGATTTCAGATAATTATCTGGAATCAGACCCTCGGTCGCATCGAAATTCAAATACCATTTAAAGGCCAATATTGATAGTCGGTTATTTAACTATCAATCAATATTCACAACAATCACCAGATTGTAAATAATTTTCCCCCAATTATTTCTCTTCAAAATACCTTTGCAAGATATAATTTCACACTTCAACCCTTTGAAAATAAATTTCAAATCACTTTCCTTGTGCGGAATAAATTTTCAAATTTTTGTTTACTTCCACTGAAAATTTGCCGAGTCCAAATCCTTCAAAATGATTTAAATCACTTAACCAATAATATATGTACTTGGAATCATTTAAAATAAAAACTATTTTTAAACACTTTATTTAAAACATTAGCTATGAAATTTAATATCAATATCTCATATAAAACTTAAGCCCAAACAAATTTTAAAAATAAAAATAAGATTTATTTGATAGAGTATAACTATTTAAATAACCATTTTCTAAATCAAATATCCATTAATTCTTTAAAACAATCACTTCTATAATTAACTAAATAGATCTTTACTTTAAAGATTTAAAAACAACTTAAGAAAATAATTTCTTCAAAAACATTCTTCTTAAAACCAACTTTAGAGCTATTAAATTTATAATTTAAAAACTACTTTGAAAACATACTCGGCTTTCCAGGGAAAATACACTTTCCATTCTAAAATGGTTCATTTAAATTAATAAATAAATCCTTCTTGATTTATTTTAGATTTATGTTCCAAATCCGTAAATTCCTTTCCATAATTTTTTAAAATAAACCAATATTTGTTTTTTTTTAAAAACAAATTACCCTTTACTTTATAAATTCTCTTTGTGAATTTAAATTTCCAAATATCCACTGATATAAGATTTTCAAATCGTTTTCCAAATATTTATTTCAAACATCAAAACAAATTCCAAATTGATTTTCTAAACATTTATTTCAAATACCAACAAAATTTCTAAATTGATTTCCAAAATTATTTCCTTTTAAATAAATCCCTTTATCTCTTCCAAACTATTTAAAATCTGAATTTTAAATAAATTCTCAAACTTTTAAGCAATATCACCCGAAATCCATTTATCAAAATCCTTTTCCAATATTTTGAAATTTTATTAAATAGGATTACAAAAATCAGTCTTTATCCTTTTTAAAATTCATTCTTTTAAATTTATCCAATTCTCTAAAATTAATTTACTTAAAATTTTCTACTTTAATTTCCATAAATCGAATTTTATATTTCTGGTATCCAAAGATACCAAAAATATATTCGGCCAAATCATAGCCTTCAATAAATTTCAATCACCAATATAATTATTCACACCAATATAATCATTCATAGATTATCGCATCACAACATAAACAAATAAATTCAACAATGTGAGGAATCCAGTTGGGTCCCTCCAACCTGTTTCCCTGCATCCATAGATGTTAGCACAACAATTGAATACCAATTCCACTTCGAGGTGGAATATCGCGGTATATGAGATTAAATAACATCATCCGCTATTATGCGACGCATAGGGTCTCATCTGTTATATAATGCGGGAAATCAATCACTCCAAATATATATATATATATATATATATATATATATATATATGCGTGTGTGTGTGTGTGTATACTACCACATCCAAACAGTCAATCAATAGCTGAAATTCTAATTATATTCAATTGAGTGAGAAGATCTCACCTTTGACTAAGCATGTAACCCATTTCCGTTCCAGCTCGATTCCTTTTAGATATTGACCTTGTATAAATAATTATATCATTTATTAATATTCGAGTAAATCGAACAATTAAACTCCTACTGGATAAATTTAATTAACCAATGATTTTAATTTCAAAATTTGATTTTAAACTAATTTCTTTTTAACAAAATATTTTCTTTTCGTTTTCCTTGAAACCTCACTTATAAAAAAATTATTTATATAGATTCAAAAATAAAATTTTATATAATCTTTCAAACGGTTTAAACTCCATTTTTTTTCCAAAGTCTCATATATATAAAATTTTCTGTTTTACTTATGTATATATAAATTACATGTATATAAAACTTGTTTCCATTTCAACATAAATTACTTTACTGTTAAATTACTAGTAATTTAATTATTATCCAGCAAATTTATTTAAATTTTTTTACTTAAATTAAAACAAAACTGTTAATACCTTACAGTCTTGTACATATTTTATCACATTTAAATTGGAATGATAATACCTTACAATTATTATTATTTCTAATATCTATATACATATATATAAACATGGAATTAAATTTAAGATGGGTTATACCTTACTGCCCAAGAAATCAAATCGACAAACCCTAGCCAAAATGACAAACGTGAGACCCTGGAAATTAGCGCTACTAAGCTCGACACTGCAACCCACCTTAACTCCTTCTTCCTCGTTTGCGAACGAAAATAACCCAAGCCGTGAACTTAGCCTCATCGTTGTCGTTGCCACATGGCGTCGCTCGCCATAGCTGCACTGCCGCAAGTCTCCATTACTTCCCTAACTATCACGACCCAGACTATGACACTGCTCGACCTCTTCAAAGCATGCACGAGTCGTTGCTTCACCTAAATTCGCCACCAATCGCCTTGCTCGCGAGCTCGAGCTTGCCTCGGCTCCTCGCGGCGCCGCCCTATGCGATTCGACGTTACTTCCCCCTGCTCGATCGAGCTTCACGAATAAATCGATTTCGTGAATAATTTGGGATGTAATTTGAATTCCACAGCCACCATTTAAATTATCTTTGTGTACGAACGATTTTCGTAGAAAAAGAAAACAAACAGTTTTTGTTTTGGAAAAAAACAATCATTCAGCCCTTCAAATTCTTTTCTTCGTTCGTTTTGTTTTATTTCATTTTTTTATAAATGAAGTATGCAACATAGAGGGCATGAAGACGAACACGTGTTGTAAAGAAAGAAACGTGCTAAATTTGGGTATTGTACGTGAATATAAATATTTCATTTAAATTTAAATTTAAATCGTTTCCAATTGGAAGTTCAAAATTTCAAACTCCTATCGAGACATGCCGCTAGGCGTTTGTAATGTTGAACCCCAATTCCGAATGCGCTGAAAAAGGTTTCGAGTCCAAATTCAATCGTATGGAGAAGGTAGCTTTTTGGACCAGTTATTAAATTAAATTTCGGTAAAATTTTCAGTGCGTTTGCTTATGGTATGGCTAACCGATCACTCCAAACACTACGAAAATTGAACTTTGATAATAATACCATATTACGGCTCTAATGGAACTGGTTTCGTTGAATTCTGAGACTGTGCCTTGGAAGGCTATTTTTAAATATCGATTTAAAGGATAAATCTTCTAAACCGAACAAAGCATTTCCAAATTCAATTTTGAAGCTTCCATTATCTTCAGTATCATCAATATAAATTTTATAAGCCTTTAAAATATTTTTAACAAGCTCATAATTTCAGATTTCATATTTTATCTGATTCCATATCATTAAATTCAATAATTCAATTGCCAAACAACTATGATATTTGAAATTCATGTTAAATTTGCTTCCAAACATTTAAAATTGAATCAAATATTTTAATTTTAAATTTCAAAATCTCCAAGTCATCGCAAAAATATTCTAATTACCTTTATTAATCCATTAAACTTCGTTAACTAAGTTGATTTAATTAACTTCAATACTTGTAATTAAAAAGGATAGATCACCTTTTAAAATACAATTAAATAAATAAATAAATAATATTTAAACATGATTAATTTAATTAACTAATAATTAATTAAATATTATTATTCAAACAGCAATTAATTAGTTTAAACTTTATTTAAGGAAAGATTAATTAAGCTTAAATAGATTTATTAACTTTTAAAAGTCATTAATTAAAAGGATTGATTAGTTTTAGAAAAATCATTAATTAATAAATTAATAAATATTAATCCATCATTATTGAAAAATTAATTAGCCTTAAACATAATAAAATTATTAATTTACTTTAAAACATCATTAACTAAGTAAATAGTTAAATCTAAAACACATCATTAATAAGTTAATTAGTTAATCTTAATCCTTATTGATAAATAATTAATTAAATTAAGTAATATTTATTAAAATCATTTATTAAATTTGGAATATTACTATTTCAAAACTTTCTTAACTTGTAAAACTAATCCAAGCACGAAGATGAAACCAAATGATTTCGATAAAAGGTGATTTTCTGAAAATGACGATATAACGACTATCGCTATACGGGCTGTTCGAAAAGCAAGTTCAGGGCATTAGCATTACTATCAAACATCACATAGCAAGAGTACGAACATATATACATGGTGATTTACAATATACAACATTTACCAAACATTTGCTAACAATACAATTGACTTTTGTCACTAACTTTTCATATCGCTTACTACATGCAAAGTAACTTCCAAATTCAACAATTTTTTGCAACATGAACTAAACCAACTACCAAACCATCAGTATAAATATACAACAAGCATTAATAAGTCAGTAATAGGAGCATTAAAATAGTTTAAAAACTTTGGTTCTAATAGTGGAGTTTTACTCACCTGAGCACTTGCTAATTTTACCGAATCACGACGAATCACTACAATATCTTGCACTAACTCCAATGACACCTTTCTTCACTTAAATCTTGGCATCTTGGACCCTTAGTGGGTTGTTTGGTCTCGGCATAATGGGCTATAGAGCATGTCCATGGCCCAACGTGAGGGGTGTGGGTCTTTTTTTGGATGTAAGTTGATGTAGAGAAGGAAATAGCTAATTTTGAGCAATCAACTTAAGGAAAAAGTGGAAAATTTGGATTTTTAGAATATAAGAAGCTATGGATATTTAAGAATATGTAAAAGAGGTTTTAGGAAATGAGAAAGAGAATTTAATGTGAAGAAATTGTTAGGATGGAGGTATTAATAGGAAAATGAGGAGGGTATTTTAGTAAAAGGGCTTAGGAATTAAATAATATAAAGTGTCCATCTATCATGGAGCTCCATACCTTCTCCATCCTTTCCTTACACATGCTAGCCCCCAAGTCTTTTTTAGCATGATTTTGCGTACTTTCCTAGGGTGATTTAGGTTATGATGTAGTAATTTATTAATTTTCTAAGGTTATATCATATGTTTTTCATGCACTTTATGTCAAATCATGATTTATCTTTAAAATAAGCTCGATTGTTAACCTTAAACATGGATAACTTATCATGGCAAGAACATTTATATGTGTGCACATGTGCATAAATGTGAATAATATTTTCCGAAAACTTTATTTTGTCGTAAAGTCAAAATTTCATAAAACATTTTTTTGACGCATTTTTTGTTTTTTAGTAAACATATTTTGAAAATGATTTTAACATCGTCAATTATTATTTAAAAGATATTTATTTGGTTATTATAATCCATTGTTTAAGTATTTAAAAATGATATAAATATTCAAATATAAGGTGATTAATTTACGGGTTGTTACAAATTGCAAGGCATAAAGTCTACTCAGTAGCCCAATGCCCAAAAAGAGACATTGTATACAATGATGAGGTGTAAGGCCGGTGTGAGAACACATTTTCCGAAAGAAACATTGAATTCGATAATTAAGTATAAGGCCTATGTGTCAACCTAGAATTTAGATGAGATAAAATCTGTGTGGCAGCCCACTGTCCCAAAATGATATTACATTTGATGATGAGGCATAAGACTAGTGTGGTGGTCCATTGTCCAAATAATGACAGTGTATTTAATAACATGGAGTGAGGCCTATGTGGCTTACAAGAGTTATAGACGACCATAATCTAAAGTAAGTCCTATGTCGCATCCAAAAAGATGAAGAAGGCACAACTTCGATAGTAGGTATAAGGCCTTTCTAGCATCTTTATGATTATACTAAGTGTGCAAATTAAAGATCAAGCCATAAGATCTATATGGCAGTCGAAAGCTTAATGAATATAATGATAAGATATGATAAGATCAGTAAGGCATAAGGCATTTGTAGTAGCCAAAGCTAAATAACTATAACTTAAATCAATGGTAAAGGCATAAGGAATTCATGGCCCGAGAGTAAAATTACCTTGATATTCCTAAGTAGTAGGATAAGGCTCGGAGGAACAAGACAAAAGACTAAACTGAATCTGTAGTCTTAATGTAGAAATAAGTGTAGGGAGCACTTAATATATGATGACTAGTCTATTATTCATGTTGATGAATTATGATCAATGAATAATGAGAGGATAACATGTATCATGCTATAGCGGTGTGGTCTCATTATAGCTTATGTTTAGGGTAATGTGTTACTTATACCACATTTTATGTCTAAACCCTTTTTTTAAATATTGTTTTCTTCGTAAACTCATGGGTACTCAATTGAGTAGTCTGAATTTATGGACTTAGACATGAAACTTTAGATGAACGAATAAGCAAGTCGAAGATGGAAGCAGAAGGCTTATTTGTGAGTAAAAGTTGCATTGATTTCCACTGTTTAATTGTTTATATCAACATCATCATATATCGGGCATAATGTTGTATTTATCGTCTATTATAATTGACTACAGCATGGGCATGTTTTGGGATATATTAAAAGAAAAAAATATAAAGATTGTTATGACATTTGTATGTAATGTAAAAAAAATTAGTTGCTATATTTACATGAATTATTAGTCTCATATATTAAATCCTCTTTTGTTGTTTGAAAATAATTTTGTTGATGACTGCAATATCTTCGACGTTCATTTACGAGTTTCAAGTGGGGGGATGTTCCACCATTAACAATTAAAAGGTATTATCCATTATATTTGACTTAAACATAAACTTTAAATTTGAACGTTAATTAATATATGTAAAAAAAAGTGAATGAAATATAAGACAACGGTTATCTTTTAAGTTTTAAGGGTTACATCATAAAGTCTCTTTGGTAAATGTAGAATGAATGTGGAATGATTTTACTCAAAATTGGATTATAGAGAAAACATAATAGTCAAATCAAGGCTATTTTGTAATTCAAATGTGAGATAACTTACCATAAACACAAAATAGGTATAGACGTGGTGATTAAGTATTTGTTATATCCAGTTAAAATATCATTATAGTCCAAGAAACCACTCAAAAAATGAACAAAGCGAAAACAAAATTATTAGCCTTACATGGTTCTTGTAGTTTATTTTTCTAAGCAAATCTATTATCAAATGTATGAAAGGAACACAAACCATTATTATTAAATTGAACCATTTATGGAAAATAAGTGAAAGATATTCCTTTTAATATATAAGGGGTTAAATGTGCTTAGATATAGTATGAAGTTATTTTTTTCATTTCTTATCCTTATTAAATGCATCTAATTGATGTTAAATACACAGATAAATTTGGAATTAAAATGTTTGTCCATTAGTATAATAAGTTTTTATTTGTATGTGGATAAAATTTCCATGATTTTTTAAGTTCAAAATAATTAATTACCATTGGATTCTTTGGTGATATTCTTTAGACAAATCTTCATTTTAGTTGCATTATTTATATTTTGTAGCAGCTTCTTGTTGGTTTTTAGTAAATGCCACAGTAGCATACATTTGTTATAAGTCCTATATTTATATTCAAATTTAATCTCATGTTTAAGTTTCCCTATATACTCTTAGTGCAAAGTGCAATGTAAAACTTCTAAATGTGTAAAGTGGATTATATTTGAATGGTGGAGAAGAAAAGGGTGAGGTCTTGACTTATGTACAAATGTAAACTATGTTCGGTACAAACCCAACCAATTTGATTACAAAGGATGTTGCATAAGGTTTTTATATCGTTGCTCTTTTTAAAAATAATGTTTATTTCCTTTCTAATCTCCTTAAGTAAGAGAACAGAGAAGACGGATGTTTTGAGAAGTAACTTTAGATGGTACTATAGAATGACAAAACAACCTTCTTTTTATTTCATTGGAAGGATGTTTTAGTAATTGCAAAAGCATGATGGTATTCCTAACGTTAGGCAGCTCGTTTACAAATAAAATTACAAGTAAATTCATTTATTATAAAATATTGGTTGTATGCATAAATAAAAATAACCCCCTCTTATAGTAAAAATATATGAGGTTCTCGAAGTGTTATAGAAATGTAGGAAATAAGATATTAAAAATAACCACTCCATATGTGTAAAAACTAAAAGTAATTTTGAATATTTCAAAAGCTTCAAAAGAGGGTTTCCTTGTTATATATAGTTAATTACAAAAAACATTAACAAAAAGAAGTCATGAGAAACAGACAAAAATATCTAGAAGATCAAGTTTGAAATTGTCAAATAAAATCAATTAAGCATAAGAAACACTGATCTATATACCTTATTTAGTTATAACTATTGAATGATAATGAATAAATGTTTTCCTTACAGCCACTCCTCTATTTTAACTAAATCAGGAAGATTATAAATCATTTAGCAAAACTATGCTAAGGACGTAATTTACTTTATTTCTTTTTTTGATTGTGAAATACAGTTCCATGATAATAATAATAATAATAGCAGATCCCTTTACAAAATATTTTATTTTACAGATTTTCATTTTTCGTTGTCTAAAGCAAATAACAATATCAAGATTAACCATATAATATATATACAAGTTCATAAATTTAAACATTGAGTTTTCTCCATTATCATAGTATATAACAATATGATTAACCCTCATACCCGATTAAACAATAGTTAATCCTTGTTGTGTTTGTTTTCAAGAAATTAAAACATACACATGGCATAAATATCCTTGAAAACAAAAACAATGTCATGCATCCACTAGAAAAAGTGTGAACATTAAAACAAGTTAAGTTTCTTCGAAACACCCCTTCATACATAACATATTCAATAACAACATACTACATACATGTTGCTGAAAATGAACAATGTGTGTTGCACATCAACTCATGAAATAGAAAATAATGAATCATTTTTCATCCCAATTACATGAAAATAAAAATCTTGTTGAAACATCAAATGCAATATACTGAATCATATTTATTAATATTACCAAATGAGCATAACAACATAAAGAACGCCCAAAAGCCAAGCATATCAAGTATAACTACACATGCTTTGACATTGCTACAATTTTCGCACTTCATTGATACAAATGATGATACCGTCGACACCTGAATGATATCGAATGATCCGTAGTCAGACAAATACGTTTTATAACATTTGCAGCTGTCACATTTGCAGTTCATGATTCTTTGATCACTTCACCACCTTTGATTCTTTGACCAATAAATAGAGGTAAGTTCCTATGTTGGCAGCACAAGATATTGAGGTTTTTAACTAGAAAAAAGAGCTGGGATTTGAAGAATTTACAAAGGAAATGGAGGAATCCTTTGTACATGGTAAAGGATGGGATAGAGAATGGAATTTGATGATTAGCTTCGGTATTGTGGAATCCCTATGAATTAAGTACGCAAATTAAATAGCAAAGCATAAGGTCTAGTGGCAACTGAAAGCTTAATGAATATGATGATAAGATCAGTAAGGCATAGGGCCTTTGTGGCAGCCAAAAGTTATGTAACTATAACTTAAAGCAATGGTAAAGGAATAAGGCCTTCGTGGCCCGAAAGTAATTTTATCTTGATATTCCTAAGTAGTAAGACAAGACCCGATAGGCAAAACAAAAGACTAAATTGAACCATAGTCTTGTTGTAGAAATAAGTGTAGGGAGCACTTAATATATGATGATATGTGTTGTTATTCATGTTGATGATTTATGATGATTGAATAGTGATGTGAATACACTTTCCGTTCTATAAATGCGTGGTCTCACTATAAGTTGTGGTTAGGGTAACGTGGTACACATACCAGATTAGATGTCTCTACTATGTAACGACCACATTTTTTATAATTAAAAATATTAAATTAAATAAGATTTTGGAATTTAATATTGTGAGAAATTAAAATTTATGATTTATTAATGAGAAATAAATTAGAATATGATTTAATAATGTTGTTTGAATGTTATTGAGAACTATTTTAGTATAATTTCAATCAATTGAAATAATTGTAAAGTTAATTTAGTTGTAATTGTAAATATGGAATTGTAGGATCAATTTCACCCTAAGGGGGGGTTGAATAGGGTGATACCAATAATTATAAAATTAATGTGGAAATATATAAAATAATTGCAGCATAGATACTAGTAGAATAATAAAAGCAGAAATAGAACAACACAGATTTACCCAGCTTCGGCAATAACCTGCCTACGTGCTTCCTCTAAGGTTTCTATTAGAAATTAAGTAGTCAGACGCTTACACACGTAAATTTGCAACACTCGCTATTGACTAACCTAACTCTATGCTCAAAACTCTGACACAACTTTGCCATTGAGTTGCGAATTCTCAAACTATGCCCCGTAGTTTGTCCCTAGTCACACGACTAGAATTCACACAAATTTTAAAACAAAAAAACAAAAATAAACTACACAAAAAACAAAACCGTTTTATATATTGTAACAAGCCTAGATTTTTGAATATAATTTAAATTTGACTTTATTTTTAATTTGAAATTATTTTAAAAAAATTATTTGTAAGATTTCATTTATAAATATTTTAAAAGTGATAATAAAAATTTTCCAAAATTTATTGCATTTATTTCCTATTTTTAAAGGCTAGTTTCTATTTTTCTGCTATTTTCTTCATTTAAATTATATTTAATTAAAATTTATTTAATTATTTTTGTGAATGCATTTTTATTTTATGTTCTTATCTTTATTTATAAATGTTTTTCAATTACATAAAATTTTCCCAAAGTTTATTCCATTTATTTTCAAATTTTCTGAACTAGTTTACATTTTCTGTGCTATTTTCTTAATTTAATTATATATAATTAATATTCATTTATTTATATTTTTTTATTTGTTATATTTTCGTATTTTAACTGAATTTATATATATATATATATTTTAGTTATTTAAAATTTCAAAAGAATATGGGGGATATTTGAAGAGTTTGTGACCATCGGTTTGCTTTTGCCTTTTTGTATTCACACCTTTTCACACTTCAACCAATACCTTTCCATATTTTCTGCCTTAACTCTTTTCTCTTCAGCCACTTCCTCATTTTCACGTGAACTTTTCTTCTCAAACTCAAGAAAAAAATGTCGGCCATTATCTTGAACAAACTTTGGTAAAATTCTATTCTCTTTTCATTGTTTTATACTTGTTTTCATGTAATTTTGCTCTTGTTTGTTCATTTTCTAGGTTCGGCCTAGCTCCTCCGCCAGCCTTGCCGCCTCCACCACCACTGGAACCCATCACCACCACCTCCTCCTCACTGTCCATCCCAAGCTGAGCCACCATAGTTTGATAATCCACCACAAAATACACAAAACTCCAACTAGCATAGCCGAGCACCATATATGTGATATCCCGGAAATTTGGCAATATAAATTTAATAATCCATGTTTAAAAATTTATTTGATTTGGTAATTCTTGATAATAAAATTTTGAATTGATTTAATAACTTTCTTTTAATAAATATTTAGATTGAAAGATTTTATCTTTTTAAAATAAATAAATTGTTTTCTGTTACAATATATATAATTGTATATATTGTAAAATTAATAAGCTTTGATTTTGAACTTAGTAAATGAATCAATTTCTAATTTTAATTTATATTTGGTAAATTGGAAGTTTAATTTAAATTTAACATTTAACTTTTCAAAATAATTTAATAGATAATTATATAGTTTATATTAAAGGAAAACCTTATTTGTTTAGATTTATATTATAATTAACTTAAATATGAATTTAAATTAGATTAACATTAAAATCTTGGTTTTATTTTTTTTGAATTTATATATATATAAGAATTTAAAATAAAAATTTAAAATTACAAATGATCTTAATTTGTTTACAATCTCTTTTATAAATCATATTTAATATTGTTTAATTTGTTTTTTTAATAAAAATGATAATGCATAGTTTTTATAAACATAAATAAATTTTGTTAGAAATAGGATTTGTTATTTTTAATTTTAATAAGAGTTATATATGCATATGTATAACTTGACTTTTAAATTGGAGTTTTATAATTTAATTTGATTTCGAATTGAATGTTTGAAAATTTAAAAGAATAAATACATAAAATATTTGAACAAGCTTTTATTTATAAATTGTTTTGTTACATTTCTCTTTAATAAATTTAAAAGAGATAAATTCATTTTTATATACATAAGAATAATAAATTAAGGTTTAAACGTATTTATAAAAAATAATAAATTAAAACTAAAATATTCTTAAATTACATGTCTATATTTCTTAAAACACCTTAAAGACATGTGTAAGCCATTAATCAAACCAAGTGACAAGTGTCTTATTTAATTTTTCTTTTTCCTTTATTTTAATTAAATTAAAATTTTGTTTATGTTCATCTTATTCTACTTTTCTTCAAAAACTTGAGAAAGTTTTCTGATCTAAAAATCTGAATTCATCTTCCACAAAACAGAAAATTTCTATTCAAATAAAACCTATCAATTTCCCCTCTCAAACAAATTTGATAACCTATAATCTCCTCTAACCAAATCAAACTACTGCTACCTGAAAATCATTTGCAACATCCAAAATACATACAATTGAAGATCTCTGTGTTTCTGTTTGGAAACTTCATCATTTCTGTAAATTTTTCTCTGGAATTGAAGCTTTTTAAAAAAAAATCTGTAGCTCCTCAAAATCCATTAATCTGAACATCCAAAAAACCTGAAATCACTTTGCAAAATCTTAAGCCTGCATGCATTTTATTTTCTGAAAGCATGCATCTGAAATTCTTCTGAAAACTTCAAATTCCTGCATGTATTTTTCTGGAGGCCTGCAATTCATCTTCTAGAAAACATGTAGCTATAAAACAAGCTTGCATCTGGGAACATACAATTAAAATCAGAGATAAAAGAAAAAGAAAAAAAGAAGAAGCACCATTCAATTTCAAGCATTTTCCTGAAATAGTTTGCTCTGCTCATAATTTCAGGTGAGTAACATTTTTATATTTAATAAACTTAAGTACAAATTTAGTTGCTTATTCTACTTTGAAATAAGTATGTGCGTATGTTTTTTTTAAGTTTAATTACTGAATGCTAATGTAGATGTGCATGTTACTGTGAATTCAATTTTCTGTGTTTAAGTTCCTGATATAAGAAGTGCTTAAGAATATCCATTTCTTTTGATTTAATATGTGTGTTAAGATTAAGGATTAAATCAAAATATGGTATGTAATATAAGTTTAAATTTTATTTAATATATAAACTCAAATTTGTTTGAAGAAAAATATATCTGTAATTTACTCCGTAAGTCAAAATATAACATAACAAATTTGTAAAGAGAAATTTGATCATCCAGTTTTATTAATTCAAGAGTTTAAATCAATTACTTAAACTAATACTTGAATTTTAAAACTGAAATTAGAAATTTTAGTTTGAGATTGGAAGAACATTTCTGGTTTAACAAGAAATCATATTTAGGGGTGATTCTGTCGATCTAGAGAGTTTGGGTGGCCATGGTTTTTCCTGGAGATGGAGTGATGATCTAGGTTGTAGGGAAAAATATTGGATTAGGAATTAAAGCTTTGGGGCAGTGATAATTTTGAATCAAATTTTTAAACCCTAGTTTTTTTCATCTAGAAAGAAATGATCACCACAACACCTATAGGTGATCGAGTGGTTCCAGATTTGTGTGGGAGATTGATGATGTAGGGATGAAGTCGTGGCCGGAGGTGGAATTTTCTGGTGATCGGATCTTTGAGTTGGAAGCGATTTGCAGAACGACATTGCTTCCTGTTTTCGAACTCAAAGCTCGTTTTTGATTCTTGGTTTCTGCAGTTACTTTGATGATCGGAAACGAAATGAGGGATGATACATAACATGAATGGATGGTTGTGAAAGGGTCAGAGTGGACGGTGTGACGGTGCAGGTGCACGTCGATCTGAGTGTGTCAGTTGATTGTTTTGGGGAAGAAGGGGTATACGTATATGTCGGGTTGAATCTTGGATTTCCGAAGTTGTAGTTTGTTTTACTCGAAGCTAAGGGGTATGGGACTCGAAGCATTGTGTTGTGGGCTCGGGTGAGTTTGTTTGCATAGGTTTGAGTAAAACCTGTCAATTTTAGTTTGAAGGGATTTTCAAAATGAATGATACTCAAGTTATTCGAGTTGTTTGGGTCTTGCTCGAGCTAGTTTTCTGCAATTTAGAAATTTTGTCATGTTCCTAATTTTTAAACAGAAATTTAAAATACTAATTATAGATTTAAATTAAGTTTTAAATCTAACTTTAAATTATGAATTCAAGTTATAATTTGAATCATAACTGAAAATAAGTTTTAAATTCAAATTTGTTTAAAATAATTTTAAAAGGGTTTGATTTGTCTAAAAATGTTTTTTTTGAATTTGAATTTAAATTGGAATTTGAAATATAAAGGAATGTTTTAAAAAAATGTTTAAATTTGATTTAAATTTGATTTAAATTTGAATTTGGATCTCTGGTTTAAAATAAATTTAAGTTTTATAAATTTAAGTGTTTAAAACAAATTTGAATGATAATGTAAAATTTAAATATTTTGAATTTAAAAAGAGATTTGTTTTAACTCTTGTAAAATTTCTTTATAAGTGGAAGTATTATTTATCATTTAAATTTAAAGGTTTTAAATTGATTCTAAAACATGTTAAAGTTAAATTTTAATTTAATGATTTGTATTTCAATCAATTTTTTGGGTAATTAAATGAATAATTAATTATTTAATAAATTAATAAAAGTTAATTAAGTGTTTAATCTTAAAGGTTTAAGATTTATTATTATTTTTAGAATAATTAACTTATAATTAAGAATAATTAATTAAATAAGATTTGATTTAATTAATGATTAGTAAATAATTAATCAAGTAATAATGGATTAATTTAGTTTTAGTTAACACTTAATTATTTAATTAACTTGAAATTAATTAATTGGTTAATTAATGATTAATTAACTTGTTATTAATAAAGATTAAAATAAGATAATTATTTTAGAAAATAATTAATGAATTGTTAATAGTTAATGAAGGTCATTAACTAAGGATTATTTAATAATTAATTAGTTTAATTAATTTAATAATTAATTAGATTAATTAATTTAAAGATAATCATTTGTGTAAGTTTTTAAGTATAATTACTTATGGAAGTAATTAAGGAAATTAATTACTTATTGTAATTAATTGAGTTTAATTTTATTTGATTAAGTTAATTAATTCAGTTTAATTAATTTAGAATAATCAATAAATGATTGTGGAGTATAATTACTTAATGTAATTTATTGAAGAGTAATTACTTAAAGAAGTAATTAATGGGTAATTACTGTATGAAATTAATTGAAGGTTATTTAATGATGAAAGTAATTTGAGTATAATTACTTTGTGAATTAATCAAGGGATTAAGTGGAGATAATTAATTAAGGAGTAATTAAATTATTTTGTAAAGTAATTAATGGTAGATAATTAATGAATAAGGTTAATCAAGGGTGATTAACAATTATGGTTTAAATTAAGATTAATTACTTAATAAGGTAATTAATTTAAATATAATTAGGGATCATTAATTAATATAATTAATGATGTAATTAAGATTGATTAATTAAGATTAATTAGTTAATAATAAGTGATTAAGGGTAATTAATTAGTATAATTAATTAAGGATTAATGTAGTTAATTATAGTTAATTAATTTGTGAAGTAATTAAGGTTAATTACTGTATTTGGTTAAGTATAATTAATTTGTGAAATTAATTAAAGGATAATTACATAAATGTAATTAAGGATAATTAATCAAAGATGATTAATTAAAGTGATTAATTGGAAGATGATTAATTAATTAATTTGTAATTAATTAAAGGTTATGTAAGCAAGATTTTTATTGATGAAGTAATTAATTCAATTCACTTTAAATTAATTAGAGAATGATGTAGTTAATTTAATTCACTTTAAATTAATTATAAATGGTGATTATAGATCATTGCTTATATGGTTGAATAATATTGTTTGCCTTGATTGGTTTGAATCTCAGATATGAGATAAATAATGTTGAGTAATATGGATGCATTGGTTGCATTGTGATGATGATATAAATTATTTTTGATAATGATATTATGGATCATCCGTGTGATGATAATATTGATTACCTATTGTGAATCTATGATTTATCTATCTGTGTGTATATAGATAATTGAATTGTTTTAAAACTTTAAAACAACTTGGCCTTAAAAAGACACGCTTTGGATTTCGATGAGACCGGGATCGGGTTTCCATATTTGGATATTCGAAAACCACATCGATCCAAATTAACGTTAGGTCGTGAATCCAAGTGGAGCAAGTGAAGACGCGAGGTGTAAGAACTATACGTTAGTATAACTCTGAGGGTGATTCCGTAATGAGCTGACGGAACTAGTTCTTATAGGTTCGAGATGGTGATTTAGAGTGCAAGGGTTATCGTCGTTAACTCTGAGGGTGATTCCAAAATGAGTGTAACGAGATAATGTCTTCGGTTTCGTTCGAACCCGGAACGAACTTGTATGGATTGGATGCTTTCAGAACATCGTCAGGTGGATGATGAGCATTCTAAGAGATGTGTCCTATAAAGGTAATCGTAGCCTCAAGCCTCATCAACCGGGAATGGCTAAAACAGGGGAGGTGCAGCAAGGCTTCGTGGGTAGCTCCCACTGGAGAGCAAGATTTTCCCCTGTCTAGAGGTCCCTTTTATTTCAGTTGTGTGGGCAGTTGGAGCGTACGCCAACTGCGGGGTTGTCTTGTTCGGGACTGTCCAGTAAGGGATGGTTCCGGTCTTGTGTTGCAAGGGAGCGGGCGTACTCCTCGGTACGTTGATCTAGGCCACGTACTGTGACGGGCGGTACCCCAGTAGCCCTGCCATTGATGGAATCCGAAATCCAATAAGTGCCAACGGTTTTGATTGTATTACCCACTTTTGTGGCTAGTAGCTGGAATTTAATAAATGTAACAATTTCGGCTATTTCATATTTACTTGAAAACCCTAGACCTATTACAATATCACTGGATTTCCTATCAAATGTTTTGGTTAGCCTAAGGTAAAAACTTTTCCATGTTTATGTGTGGGAAGTCTTACGTGATACCTTTTCTTTTCAAAGGATTTTCGAAGTTAAGCAACTTTAACCTGTTACTCACACCAGACCCATGTCTGACCCGGAGTTTATCTTCTGTTTTCTTAAACTCTTGGGTACTCAAATTTTTACGAGTAGCCAAGGGATTCAGGTTAGCTTTAACGAATATTGGAGGAGCAAATGGAGCAGGAGCCTTCTGCGTTGTAGATAATAGTTCCGTTGTGTGTTCTCTGTGTTGTATCTCTTTGTTGTGATATATTGAGTTGTAAATACTAGACAGATGTTTATAATTGTCTAGTATATGTGATATGTATGTTGTGTATCTCTGATTGGTATTGTATATTATGTAAATACTTATATTATTAATATAATTTATTCATTCCGATGTTGAGATTCTGATATTGTTTCTTCTTTCTTCTCTTTCTTTCTCTTTTCTATCCCTTTCTTTCTTATTAATGATACGTCATTCTGTGGAGTCGGATGGCGGGTCATTACAGTGGTATCAGAGCATTAGGTTGAGTGAATACCTAGGCTCTGGAGTAGTGTCTATCTTGAGAGAGCGTATTTGTAATTTTTATATATATATAAATATATTTATTTCTACCTACCTGTTGGGTTACCTGTTCAGGTTTTCCAAATATAAGTTATAAAGGTAGATAAGGTAGTGGGTATGTAACACGACTACTACTGTTGGTTGGTATTTGAATGTTTGAGGTTGGAAGTGTATCTATCGAGACTGTAGACCTAATACCGTCTTGAGTAAGTTGTCCAGAGTATAGGATTTCATATATCTCTGAAGGTAACCTGTAAAGGTTCGGAGTCTATCTTTGAAATTGGATAGTAGAATTTGGATATATCGGTTGGGCAGAAGAAATTGATGGTATCTTGATACCTCAGGAATTAGTAGCTGTGTGATGAGACACAATGACTATAGATGTGTCCAAAGATTTTTCTTTGGAACAAGTTTAGGAAGTATGTCTGCTTCGATGTTGTGGCTGGGTTCAGCAGAATGTTTCTGTCCAATTTGAGGCCCGAGTTTCTCGAAGAATTTTGGATTAGGAAGTTTTTGGCGTCGGTGTCAACAGTGCAGCTCGGAGTGTTCTGTGCTGACAAGAAGGATTTCTGGTTAGTAGTTTTTCTGAAGGAGTTCAGAAGCAGCCGGGTAGATTCATTTCTTTGATGGATTGGCTAGTTAAGTGTAGACTGTTCTGATTGGTAAGGAGAGAGAACAGTTTTCTTTAAATATGGGACTAGTTGATCGCAAAAGTGACTTGCGATAGTTCGAGTGTTCTCTTGAGCTATGACAAGTTTGTCTGTACCTGGAGGCTGAGTTTTCTTATCGACTAGATTCCAGGAGTACTACTGGTGGTTCAGTTTAGTATAAGGATCAGGTGAGATATCTGAATTTTCCTTTATGGATCTATTGGACCATATTTCTGAGATGTGTTGTCCAATTTGTGTTCAAGTTTTTCTTCTACTCCAGATCAGAGTTGCAGCGGAAGCAGTTTGGGAGTGCTTTTGTTTTATCTTTTCCCCGACAGGAGAAGTGAGTTGTTGTCTTCTAATATTTAGGAGTAGAGTTTGAGATCTTGATCTTGGTTGATCTGGTGGAGATCATTTTGTTGAGTTGATTGGTCTAGTTTGTTTCTAGATGCATCAGCGAAGGTTGAGCTGATCGGGAGAAATGAAGGCAGCCCAGGATCATCAGAAGAGTTCTGTGGGTAAGAGACGAAGGAATTTGGATTCCGGAGTCGGAGATTTGATTTTGCATAAGTTTTTCTCCGATCTAAAGAATTTTTAGATTGAGTAAGACTGGGTAAGTCAGCTCCGAGGTGTTTTGGATCTTTCCTGTATTCTTGTGAGGATTGGTGTTTGATTTTCAAGGTTGAATTGCCAGTTTGGATAACTGGGATTCGATGAGTTTCACGTATCTCTGAGGGAGTACGTGTATGATCTATCTCTGGTTGTGAACCAGCAGTTCTGGAGTTTTGGTTGTTGAGTCAGACTTGTTTGTAGTTTGATATCTTGTCTAGTGTTATAGATATAGTTGTATATGAGCTTTGCAGCTTCATAGTATTGATTGTTTGGATTATCTAGAGCGAGTATCCCGGTATATATATATACCTGGGGAAAACTCGATAAAATTTTATCCAGAATTTTTCTGGATAATTAGATTTGTTTTGATTTGGTAAATTAGTTGCTATGGTTGTTAACATATGTTTGATATATGCTTGTGTTTTAAAATTAAATCTTAAGATGGACTATTAAATTACCTTTGCTTTTAAATTTCGGGGATGAAATTCTATTAAGGGGGAGGAATGTGATATCCTGGAAATTTGGCAATATAAATTTAATAATCTGTGTTTAAAAATTTATTTGATTTCATAATTTTTGATAATAAAATTTTGAATTGATTTAATAACTTTCTTTTAATAAATATTTAGATTAAAAGATTTTATCTTTTTAAAATAAATAAATTGTTTTCTGTTACAATATGTATAATTGTATATATTGTAAAATTGATAAACTTTGATTTTGAACTTAGTAAATGAATCAATTTCTAATTTTAATTTATATTTGGTAAATTGGAAATTTAATTTAAATTTAACATTTAACTTTTCAAAACAATTTAATAGATAATTATATAGTTTATATTAAAGGAAAACCTTATTTGTTTAGATTTATATTTTAATTAACTTAAATATGAATTTAAATTAAATTAACATTAAAAGCTTGGTTTTATTTTGTTTGAATTTATATATATAAGAATTTAAAATAAAAATTTAAAATTACAAATGATCTTAATTTGTTTACAATCTCTTTTATAAATCATATTTAATATTGTTTAATTTGTTTTTTTAAATAAAAATGGTAATACTTAGTTTTTATAAACATAAATAAATTTTGTTAGAAATTGGATTTGTTATTTTTAATTTTAATAAGAGTTATATATGCATATGTATAACTTGACTTTTAAATTGGAGTTTTATAAATTAATTTGATTTCGAATTGAATGATTGAAAATTTAAAAGAATAAATACATAAAATATTTAAACAAGCGTTTATTTATAAATTGTTTTATTACATTTCTCTTTAATAAATTTAAAAGAGCTAAATTCATTTTTATGTACATAAGAATAATAAATTAAGGTTTAAAAGTATTTATAAACAATATTAAATTAAAACTAAAATATTCTTAAATTACATGTGTATATATCTTAAAACACCTTAAAGACATGTGTAAGCCATTAATCAAACCAAGTGACAAGTGTCTTATTTAATTTTTCTTCTTCCTTTATTTTAATTAAATTAAAAATTTGTTTATCTAAACATTTCTCCTCATCTTATTCTTCTTTTCTTCAAAAACTTGAGAAAGTTTTCAGATCTAAAAATCTGAATTCATCTTCCACAAAATAGAAAATTTTTGCTCAAATAAATCCTGTCAATTTCCCCTCTCAAACAAATTTGATAACCTATAATCTCCTCTAACAAATCAAACTACACCTACCTTAAAATCATTTGCAACATCCAAAATACATACAATTAAAGATCTCTGTGTTTCTGTTTGAAAACTTCATCATGTCTGCAAATTTTTCTCTGGAATTGAAGCTTTAAAAAAAAAGCTGCAGCTCCACAAAATCCATTAATCTGAACATCCAAAAAACCTGAAATCACTTTGCAAAATCTTAAGCCTGCATGCATTTTATTTTCTGAAAGCATGCATCTGAAATTCTTCTGAAAACTTCAAAATCCTGCATGTATTTTTCTGGAGGCCTGCAATTCATCTTCTAGAAAACATGTAGCTATAAAACAAGCTTGCATCTGGGAACATACAATTAAAATCAGAGATAAAAGAAAAAGAAAAAAAGAAGAAGCACCATTCAATTTCAAGCATTTTCCTGAAATAGTTTGCTCTGCTCATAATTTCAGGTGAGTAACATTTTTATATTTAATAAACTTAAGTACAAATTTAGTTGCTTATTCTACTTTGAAATAAGTATGTGCGTATGTTTTTTTTAAGTTTAATTACTGAATGTTTATGTAGATGTGCATGTTACTGTGAATTCAATTTTCCGTGTTTAAGTTCCTGATATAAGAAGTGCTTAAGAATATCCATTTCTTTTGATTTAATATGTGTGTTAAGATTAAGGATTAAATCAAAATATGGTATGTAATATAAGTTTAAATTTTATTTAATATATAAACTCAAATTTGTTTGAAGAAAAATATATCTGTAATTTACTCCGTAAGTCAAAATATAACATAACAACTTTTGTAAATAGAAATTTGATTATCCAGTTTTATTAATTCAAGAGTTTAAATCAATTACTTAAACTAATACTTGAATTTGAAAACTGAAATTAGAAATTTTAGTTTGATATTGGAAGAACATTTCTGGTTTAACAAGAAATCATATTTAGGGGTGATTCTGTCGATCTAGAGAGTTTGGGTGGCCATGGTTTTTCCTAGAGATGGAGTGATGATCTAGGTTGTAGGGAAAAATATTGGATTAGGAATTAAAGCTTTGGGGCAGTGATAATTTTGAATCAAATTTTTAAACCCTAGTTTTGTTCATCTGGAAAGAAATGATCACCACAACACCTACAGGTGATCGAGTGGTTCCAGATTTGTGTGGGAGATTGATGATGTAGGGATGAAGTCGTGGCCGGAGGTGGAATTTTTTGGTGATCGGATCTTTGAGTTGGAAGCGATTTGCAGAACGACATTGCTTCCTGTTTTCGAACTCGAAGCTCGTTTTTGATTCTTGGTTTCTGCAGTTACTTTGATGATCGGAAACGAAATGAGGGATGATACATGACTTGAATGGATGGTCGCGAAAGGGTCGGAGCGGACGGTGTGACGGTGCAGGTGCACGTCGATCTGAGTGTATCAGTTGATTGTTTTGGGGAAGAAGGGGTACACGTATATGTCGGGTTGAATCTTGGATTGCTCGAAGTTGTAGTTTGTTTTACTCGAAGCTAAGGTGTATGGGACTCGAAGCATTGTGTTGTGGGCTCGGGTGAGTTTGTTTGTACAGGTTTGAGTAAAACCTGTCAATTTTAGTTCGAAGGGATTTTCAAAATGAATGATACTCGAGTTATTCGAGTTGTTTGGGTCTGGCTCAAGCTAGTTTTCTACAGTTTAGAAATTTTGTCATGTTCCAAATTTTTAAATAGAAATTTAAAATACTATAGATTTAAATTAAGTTTTAAATCTAACTTTAAATTATGAATTCAAGTTATAATTTGAATCATAACTGAAAATAAGTTTTAAATTCAAATTTGTTTAAAATAATTTTAAAAGGGTTTTATTTGTCTAAAAATGTTTTTTTTTGAATTTGAATTTAAATTGGAATTCGAAATATAAAGGAATGTTTTAAAAAAAATGTTTAAATTTGATTTAAATTTGATTTAAATTTGAATTTGGATCTCTGGTTTAAAATAAATTTAAGTTTTATAAATTTAAGTGTTTAAAACAAATTTGAATGATAATGTAAAATTTAAATATTTTGAATTTAAAAAGAGATTTGTTTAAACTCTTGTAAAATTTCTTTATAAGTAGAAGTATTATTTATCATTTAAATTTAAAGGTTTTAAATTGATTTTAAAACTTGTTAAAATTAAATTTTAATTTAATGATTTGTATTTCAATCAATTTTTAAGGTAATTAAATGAATAATTAATTTATTTAATAAATTAATAAAAGGTAATTAAGTGTTTAATCTTAAAGGTTTAAGATTTATTATTATTTTTAGAATAACTAACTTGTAATTAAGAATAATTAATTAAATAAGATTTGATTTTAATTAATGATTAGTAAATATTTAATCAAGTAATAATGGATTAATTTAGTTTTAGTTAACACTTAATTATTTAATTAATTTGAAATAAATTAATGGGTTAATTAATGATTAATTAACTTGTTATTAATAAAGATTAACATTATTTTAGAAAATAATTAATGAATTGTTAATAGTTAATGAAGGTCATTAACTAAGGATTATTTAATAATTAATTAGTTTAATTAATTTAATAACTAATTAGATTAATTAATTTAAAGATAATCGTTTGTGTAAGTTTTTAAGTATAATTACTTATGGAAGTAATTAAGGAAATTAATTACTTATTGTAATTAATTGAGTTTAATTTGATTTGATTAAGTTAATTAATTCAGTTTAATTAATTTAGAATAATCGATAAATGATTGTGGAGTATAATTACTTAATGTAATTTATTGAAGAGTAATTACTTAAAGAAGTAATTAATGGGTAATTACTGTATGAAATTAATTGAAGGTTATTTAATGATGAAAGTAATTTGAGTATAATTACTTTGTGAATTAATCAAGGGATTAAGTGGAGATAATTAATTAACGAGTAATTAAATTATTTTGTAAAGTAATTAATGGTAGATAATTAATGAATAAGGTTAATCAAGGGTGATTAACAATTATGGTTTAAATTAAGATTAATTACTTAATAAGGTAATTAATTTAAATATAATTAGGGATCATTAATTAATATAATTAATGATGTAATTAAGATTGATTAATTAAGATTAATTAGTTAATAATAAGGGATTAAGGGTAATTAATTAATATAATTAATTAAGGATTAATGTAGTTAATTATAGTTAATTAATTTGTGAAGTAATTAAGGTTAATTACTGTATTTGGTTAAGTATAATTAATTTGTGAAATTAATTAAAGGATAATTACATAAATGTAATTAAGGATAATTAATCAAAGATGATTAATTAAAGTGATTAATTGGAAGATGATTAATTAATTAATTTGTAATTAATTAAAGGTTATGTAAGCAAGATTTTTATTGATGAAGTAATTAATTTAATTCACTTTAAATTAATTAGAGAATGATGTAGTTAATTTAATTCACTTTAAATTAATTATAAATGGTGATTATAGATCATTGCTTATATGGTTGAATAATATTGTTTGCCTTGATTGGTTTGAATCTCAGATATGAGATAAATAATGTTGAGTAATATGGATGCATTGGTTGCATTGTGATGATGATATAAATTATTTTTGATAATGATATTATGGATCATCCGTGTGATGATAATATTGATTACCTATTGTGAATCTATGATTTATCTATCTGTGTGTATATAGATAATTGAATTGTTTTAAAACTTTAAAACAACTTGGCCTTAAAAAGACACGCTTTGGATTTCGATGAGACCGGGATCGGGTTTCCATATTTGGATATTCGAAAACCACATCGATCCAAATTAACGTTAGGTCGTGAATCCAAGTGGAGCAAGTGAAGACGCGAGGTGTAAGAACTATACGTTAGTATAACTCTGAGGGTGATTCCGTAATGAGCTGACGGAACTAGTTCTTATAGGTTCGAGATGGTGATTTAGAGTGCAAGGGTTATCGTCGTTAACTCTGAAGGTGATTCCCAAATGAGTGTAACGAGATAATGTCTTCGGTTTCGTTCGAACCTGGAATGAACTTGTATGGATTGGATGCTTTCAGAACATCGTCAGGTGGACGATGAGCATTCTAAGAGATGTGTCCTACAAAGGTAATCGTAGCCTCAAGCCTCATCAACCAGGAATGGCTAAAACAGGGGAGGTGCAGCAAGGCTTCGTGGGTAGCTCCCACTGGAGAGCAAGATTTTCCCCTGTCTAGAGGTCCCTTTTATTTCGGCTGTGTGGGCAGTTTGGAGCGTACGCCAACTGCGGGGTTGTCTTGTTCGGGACTGTCCAGTAAGGGATGGTTCCGGTCTTGTGTTGTAGGGGAACGGGCGTACTCCTCGGTACGTTGATCTAGGCCACATACTGTGACGGGCGGTACCCCAGTAGCCCTGCCATTGATGGAATCCAAAATCCAATAAGTGCCAACGGTTTTGATTGTATTACCCACTTTTGTGGCTAGTAGCTGGAATTTAATAAATGTAACAATTTCGGCTATTTCATATTTACTTGAAAACCCTAGACCTATTATAATATCACTGGATTTCCTATCAAATGTTTTGGTTAGCGTAAGGTAAAAACTTTTCCATGTTTATGTGTGGGAAGTCTTACGTGATACCTTTTCTTTTCAAAGGATTTTCAAAGTTAAGCAACTTTAACCTGTTACTCACACCAGACCCATGTCTGACCCGGAGTTTATCTTCTGTTTTCTTAAACTCTTGGGTACTCAAATTTTTACGAGTAGCCAAGGGATTCAGGTTAGCTTTGACAAATATTGGAGGAGCAAATGGAGCAGGAGGCTTCTGCGTTGTAGATAATAGTTCCGCTGTGTGTTCTCTGTGTTGTATCTCTTTGTTGTGATATATTGAGTTGTAAATACTAGACAGGTGTTTAAAACTGTCTAGTATATGTGATATGTATGTTGTGTATCTCTTATTGGTATTGTATATTATGTAAATACTTATATTGTTAATATAATTTATTCGTTCCGCTGTTGAGATTCTGATATTGTTTCTTCTTTCTTCTCTTTCTTTCTTTCTTTTTTCTATCCCTTTCTTTCTTATTAATGATACATCATTCTGTGGAGTCGGATGGCGGGTCATTACAATATATGCATCCACCACCTTCATCACCCCTTAGCCACCACCTACTCCACCAACACCACCTCCGGCAGACCTGAAACCCTCTGGAACGTCATCCTCTTGACCCCACCAAAGATGGTCATGCCCATGTGGCCTTGGCCGTGGCCTTGATTTGCATGAAATCAATGTTATAATGGCCTTGCTTTGTTTTGTTGTTGTTTTATGCTCATCACACCTTTTCCCCATCACCATACATGTTTGGCTGACCAATTGAACCCACAACCAGATCAAAACCATACTTTAGCCTTGTATTCTAACATATGGCTGATCCTAAGGAAGGTTGAAAGCAAGTGCAAAGCTTTTAGCTTTGTTTTATGCAGTTAATTCTAGCGTTGTTCAATCGTATTTTGAGTTGAAAGCTTATATTTGTTATATTATTTTGTTTGAATGTATTCAAGGAAATTAATCTTTGGCTCTCCCACTCGAATCTTTTTCGTGCTATTGTGCTTTTGTGGATCTCAGTTGTGCATTCGTTCGTTGTCATATCCAGCCTATACCAGTGAGTTATTCTCACCAGAGAGTTTGTACATATATGACTTGTGAACTGATTTCATTTGAATCTCTAAAATGCAGCACCATATTATATCTGCTATATTATGATTATATGATGTTCACCATGCTTAAGCACCTGTTATATTATGTTGTTCTGTTATTTATATCAGTTTATCACACTGCAAGTTCCCTTTAGATTAGAATCTTTATGGGTTGAAATAATACATACCCGAAACGGACTTTAGAATAAGAGAAAATCATTATGGACTGAAATGATAGGCTTGAACGATTTTTAAATTATTTCATTTTCTTGGGACTGCGCGTTTGAAATGATAAAATCCGGGTTTTCTTTGTAAATTACGGATTGAAATGATATATTACCCGTATCACCTTACCTAGACTACAAAATGAAATACAGACCCGTAGTTAAAATATATTTTTCTAAAATTTTAAAATATTTTAGAAATGTAAATATTATAATATTTCGATTTAAACTTAATTAAAAATGATTTTTGTAAAGTACTTGGATTTTTCTGAGAATTTATAAGTGAAATAAAATAATGATAAAATGGAAATTTGAAATAAAAGTTATTTTGGAAATTTTGATTTAATTATGAATGAAATTTAAATTAAATATGAAAATATGATAAATTTATGATATTTTGAATTAAATGAATTTAAAATGATTTTTATAATATATTAATGGATTTTGAATAAGTTACATGTGAAATAAATGAATATTGAGGTTAATTTTGAAATATAACTTAAATGGGAAAATTGTGAATTTTGTTTAAAGCTGAATTTTGAAGTTAAGTAAATAAAATGTAAAATAAGTTATATTTTGAAATTTAAACTTAAGTGTTAAGTTAAAAATTTAGTTATATAAATTGAAATTGAATGTTGGAATTTAATAGGTGAATTATTATTAAACATTGATTTTTGAATGGAAATTTAACTTTATAAAATCATGAATTTAAGGAAAATTAAATGATGGTTATAAAAGTGAAAAATATATGATTTTGTAAGCTTGAAATGGTTTAAATAAAAATTTAATGGTTTGTGAAAGTATAATAAATATTTGGAATTTAATTAACAGCATTTTTATATGATATTATTTTCTAAAGTAAAGGATATTACAGCATTTGTAAATGCTGTAGTTAATATAAATGAACTAAATGGCTGAATTGAATTAAAGGCTATTATAGCACTTTGTAAGTGTTATAATTGTTGAATTTAACTAAGGTTTTATTTGAATAAATGTAATCCTATTACAACATTTTGAATGCTGTCGTTTGTTAAATTGAATTGTTTTAAAAGTAACTTTCCGTAGCATTTTTCTAAATGCTGCGAAAGTTGAATTTTCATTTTTTTAATAAATTTAAGTGAATGAATGAGTTTTGAAAGATTAAAATTTTGGAAATTTAATAATTTAATTATGTATATAATAACTTCATTTTTATGATTTAAAATGAAGTAATTTGTTTTGAAATATAAACTATTTTGAAATGTGTGTTGAAATGGTATTTTAAATAAATGAATGTGGTTTGGAAGATATGATATTTGATATTTTGAAATGGATTTTGAATGATACTGAATTTTTGAATGATATTTGATTTCGAAGTATAAACTATAATGTTGAAATTTTAACCACATGATGTATTTAATTTATAGTTTAACTGGTTCTTAAAGGATGGGTGATCCCAAGCATCCTTTAAGTTATTGTGCATTTCTACTACAGTTCACTTGAGTTGATTTACATTATATAAGTATATATGTCCTGACTCGAGTGTTTTGTGTTTTACTTTATGCTCGGGTCAGCCTGGGTATGTACAACTTAGCTTTGGACTTCTTTCTTGGAGCTTGGAATCGCTGGAGACTCTGCTTGTCTAGTATCTGTTCCCTTTCAGTTTTAGTTTTTCTATTTCAGTTCTGTTATTTATAAACTGCTATGTATTTGATATGTCTATTGTATATGTTTTCATACTGATATTATGTATTATGTTTTGAGAGTTTGTTATAGTAGCTTCATGAACTACTATGATATTTTAATTTCCACTGCGAGTTATTCTGATATTTCTGTGTCTGTGATTATGTGATTTGTATTTCATTTTCTCCAAATTTATTTACAATGCGGTATTTTGAGCAATTCAAGTCCGGCATATGTGGATGCGAATGGCTGAAAATATCAGGTTGTTACAGTTGGTATCATAGCTTTGGTTTTAGGCAAACCATAGCATGCGGAGCAAAAACTCATTAGAGATAGGGTAGAAATACCCTAGGATGAGTGAAATCAATCTCAGAATTCTTTCTTTGTGAGAGAACGTATTTTCGAAGTATAAAATAATTTCCAAATGATTTTTAAAGGATTTTCAAAGATTATTTTGGTATAAAAATTTTCTTATTTTGAAATCAGGATTTTTCTAAATTTCATCCCTTCGGTATCCACCTTGTTAGAAATCTCTTGGTTAGGATTCTTATCGGTTAGGATTTCTTGAACTTTGGAACGCTCCCACTCGTTCTGAAATCCAGTCTTGTCTTCCCTATTTTACCCTGTTGATCTTGGAGCATTCCATAAGTCCACATTTAAATGACCTCTCTAAAGATCGGTGGTTATGCAAATCTTTGAATGATTTGTAAAGGGGTGAAATTCCTTTATAATTGGCATTGATTCACTAGAGATTCCTGAATCCTCGGTTTTCATTGCTATATATCTTCTGCTCTATCTAGATTCTATATCTGGCGATCGATTGTTGATTTGCCTTAGATTTCCAAATTGATTATATTCATGAAATCACGGTTGACTGGTTAAGGTCGCCCGCGATTTATATAGGCTTATCCATCTTCTATTTGGTAATAAAAATATCTCATCTTCGTTCGAGCTTACCTTCGAACCCGAATTTTATTTGATTAAGGTTCCTCAAAAAATTTAATATATATTTGTTGGAAATTTATCCTTGAATCCCTTGAAAATTTGTGTTTAGTTGTATTATAGTAATTGTGCATATATCGAAATTATTATTTTGATAAGGAAGACCTTATTTTGTATATAAAAGTGAAATGTTTTCGATAAGGATTACATACCTTTTAAAACGAGAAATTTGAAACTTTGAAAGGATTTGAAATTTTGAAAAATTTATAAGAATTTGACTTATACAAAATGATTTATAACTGAAGGGTTTTAAATTTGAATTTTGAGGAATCGAACTCCGGTGTTTTGAAAATCGGTTTTTAAGATTTTGGAATATATATAATAATAATATGATAATTTAAATATATTTTCCGAATAGAAATGTTTCAAATGTATTCGAATGAATCCCAATGATTTCTAAGCGATTTCGAAGAAGTTTTAGGAAAATAAAAGTCCAGAACCCACTTATGTCGCTGGAAAATGATTTCGGTGATGAATGCATGCATCATCGACATTCATTTTCGAGTTTCTGAGTGGTGGAGAGGCCATTCTAGTAGCTTTGCTATGCGAAAGATTTTATGAAACCGATTCTGATTTCATATTTTGAAGTATGGTTTGATATTCGAAAGATATATGTATGTATATATTTGAAATGATTTAAAGTAAGCCGTGTTCAGTCCTCGAGATTCAGATTTGTTTTGGTATAACCCTATCTTTTGGAATTGGTTTACTGATTTGTTGGTGATTTCCAACTCTTGAATTTAAAATATGACTTCTTCGACTAATTTGAAGGTTTGAGCACTTCCAAATTAAGGTTAACTTTTCAAAGCTAAGAAATTTTGTAAGGTATAGGGTATTTGATAAAGAATATAAGTTTAGTTTGGTTTGAATTGAATAAAAGTTGGAAATTTTAGATTTGGGTTTAAACTGAATAAATTTGTGAAATGTAAAGAATTAAAGGAATGTTTTATGACTTCAAATGTATGATTTCAAAAAGTTATTATTTTCAAAGTGTAATGATTTCATGTATTTTGGTTTCGAAAGATTTATAACTTTTGAAAGTATTATGATTTTTGAAAGTGAGTATATGTTTGAAATGGAAATGAATTCGTTTGACATAAATTTTGTTGATTTGGAAATTTTGATTATTTTCTAAATCTATTGTTTTAAGAAACTTTGAAACTGAATATATGTAATTAGAAAGAAATGATTTGGCGAAATCATATATGATTTTGAAACTGAATTGATATTGAAAAGGAATTGAAATTGAGAACCTTATTTTACTAAATATTGTGATTTGGGAATTATCGAACTTATATAAAATGGATTTGTATAAGTATGAAGTTTATTTGAAAACTGTTGATTGGAAAAGGTACTCAATTTGTAAAGTGAAAGCTTATATAATCGAAGTCTATATAAGTATAAATTGATATACTATTGATTTTGAAAAGTATTTGATTTGAAAATGGAATCTTATATATGATGGACTTTATATAAGTGTGATATTTGAAAATGATTTGAAAGCTACTATATGATACATATTTTTGAAGTAAAGATATGGAAAGTGCCTTCTGCTTGATATCCGCTTTGTGGCCACACCGTGGATTCATTCTATTGATATTATTTTCCCTGATTTGGGTTTTCCAGATATGATACTCGAGTGTCCATTGAATTCCACGGCGATCTCCATGGTCTTACGAACGCAACTGCATAGCGTAATTCACAGGGGCTGCGAGAGCCTACTGGTACGGATGTTTTCTGGGGGATCCAGGTGTAACCATTGTGTATCTGTGATCTATTAGGTTGCTTGGTAGCGTAATCTGCAGGGCTGCGAGAGCCTAATGGTGTGGATGTTTCCTGGGGGATCCAGGCGTAATCATTGTGTATTCGCGGTACTACCGGTCTTCGTGGCGTAATTGCAGGGCTGCGATAGTCGGCCTACGGGTACGGATGTTGCCTGGGGGATCCAGGCGTAACCATTGTGTATCCACGATCCATGATTGACATGTTTCGGTTTGGTTGTTTTGTTTGGATTGTACTTTCCATATCCGTTTTAAAAGTTTTTTTTCTAGTATTTTCACTGGGTGTTGAAACAAGTTTATTAAGTACCTAGAGAATTCTAGCTTTGCGCCTGATCAACGCATGTCCAGAGTCTACAAGAAAGAAAGTAAACTTGTTAAGACATCGAGTTATAAAAGTATTTTGATAAAGTATATTATATAAAAGATATTTTGATTATTTATTTTACTTTCCTAAATAATTTAAAATGCTTTAAAATATTGTTTACTTCGAACTATCAAATTCGAATCAAATGACCATTCATCATATTATAAAATGTTAAAAATGTTAAATATAAAATTTTAAATTGAAATATTTATATGGTTTTAAAATAATGGTTCATCCTTGTCTTTCAATCTATTTCCTCCTAGCTATTTCTACCTTCTTCCTCTTCGAGGGTCCTTTCCGCATTGTGGAAAGAGTTTGTTCTTAGGCTTATCGTCTGGATTTGCCGAGAAGCTATCTAGAGTGCATGACGTATTCCATGTCTCACATCTTCTCTGGTATCTTCATAACTCATCTCTTATCATTTCAGCCTTCTGATTTTGATAGTTTGGATATTGAGTCTAATCTGACTGTTGAGAGGAAGCCACTTCGTATTGTTGATAGAGATATGAAGCAGCTCAGAAGGAAATCTGTTAATATGGTCAAAGTACAGTAGAGTACTGATGATCGAGATTGTACCTGGGAAACGGAGGAGAGCATTTGTGCTTCAAATTCGGAATTATTCATTTCAGGTACTATTTTGATTTTCTATCTTGTTTCTCTTTATTTTCCTTGCCCGTTCTTTTCGAGGATGAAAAGATTTGAGTGGGGGAGAGTGTAACAACCCTTGATTTTTGAATATAATTTAAATTTGACTTTATTTTTATTTTGAAATTATTTTTATTTTTTTTATTTTTAATATTTCATTTATAAATATTTTTAAAGTGATAATAAAAAATTTCCAAAATTTACTACATTTATTTCCTATTTTTAAAGGCTAGTTTCTATTTTTCTGCTATTTTCTTCATTTAAATTATATTTAATTAAAATTAATTTATTTATTTTTGTGAATGCATTTTTATTTTGTGTTCTTATATTTATTTATAAATATTTTTCAAGTACATAAAATTTTCCCAAAGTTTATTCCATTTATTTTCAAATTTTCTAGACTAGTTTACATTTTCTGTGCTATTTTCTTAATTTAATTATATATAATTAATATTTGTTTATTTATATTTATTTTATTTGTTATATTTTCGTATTTTAACTGAATTTATATATAAATTTCAACTATTTAAAACTTCAAAAGAATATGGTGGATATTTGAAGAGTTTGTGACCATCGGTTTGCTTTTGCCTTTTTGTATTCACACCTTTTCACACTTCAGCCAACACCTTTCCATATTTGCTGCCTTAACTCTTTTCTCTTCAGCCACTTCCTCATTTTCACGTGAACTTTTCCTCTCAAACTCAAGAAAAAAATGTCGGCCATTATCTTGAACAAACTTTGGTAAAATTCTATTCTCTTTTCATTGTTTTATACTTGTTTTCATGTAATTTTGCTCTTGTTTCTTCCTTTTCTAGGTTCGGCCTTGCTCCTCCACCAGCCTTGCCGCCTCCACCACTACTGGAACCGATCACCACCACCTCCTCCTCACTGGCCATCCCAAGCCGAGCCACCATACTTTGATAATCCACCACAAAATACACAAAACTCCAACTATATAGCATAGCCGAGCACCATATATGCATCCACCACCTTCATCACCCCTTAGCCGCCACCTACTCCACCACCACCACCTCCAGCCGACCTAAAATCCTCTACCACGTCATCCTCTTGACCCCACCAGAGATGGTCGTGCCCATATGGCCTTAGCCGTGGCCTTGATTGGCATGAAATCCATGTTATAGTGGCCTTGCTTTATTTTGTTGTTGTTTCATGCCCACCACACCTTTGCCCCATCACCATACATGTTTGGCCGACCCAATTGAACCCATAACTAGATCAAAACCATGCTTTAGCCTTGTATTCTAACATATGGCTAAGCCTAAGGAAGGTTGTGTTAGTCCGTGAGATAATGGTTTTGATGACAACAACCTTAGAATAGATTATAAAATATAAATACTAACATTATAAGTTTAGATATATATATGTATATGCAGGATTTAACCATGAAGGTACTAAGAATGAAGACTGTACAGTATAGAGATTCAAGATATCAAGATAAAATATCAAGATAGAAGACTCATGAGTATCGAGACTATCAAGAGTTCAAGATTTCAAGGATAAGTATTTTTTATTATTATTAGGAATTTTTGTTAAAACTCGTAGAAAAGCACTAGCATCTTAAAATCCAACTTATTCGTGGAATGGAATCCACTTCGAGCCCGTTAAAGGGATGGAACCCTAAGTAGGATGGAACCTACGAAAAATATAGTGGAACACTGCTTTGTATCTGCTAACTTTTATTCAAAATGATTTTTCAAAATTATATCTTGTTTTCAAAATGTTTTCAAAGCATTCCTTTTAAAATATTCAAAACCGTCGATCCTGATTTTAAATAATTCTTTATTTTCAAAGTCAAATTACTCCTGATTTTAGACTATCTATTTAAATAATATATTTAACTTTAAAATATTTATACTTAGATAAATATAAAATTATAGTTAAAATCTATATATATTATTCTTTATATTTACTTATGAATTTTAAATATATTCAAGTATATTTATAAAGTTTAAAATTGTTTTTATATAAGATAAAAGTTATTTTCAAATAAAAACAAAAACACCAAAAAATCCTTTGGGATGTCGACATGCCTAGCATGACCATGTCGACATGGTGACTATTTGATTCAAAAATTCAAATTTCAAAAGAAGTGTCTATTCTCCATAACTCTTCATGAATGGTCATGGCTGTTGTTCTTCTATAAATAGGGGTCAGTTTCAACGAATTTTCAATCATAATTTTATGGTTTTCACTCCTCTTCTTCTTACTCATTTATTAATACATATTCTTATCATTACTCTGTCGAAATCAACATTGAATCATACTCGATTACTTCTAGTTTGATTCTCTATCACTATCTCTACAAGATTCTCAGTACTATTCAGAGTTATAGATTTCTTTGTAATCTATTAAGCGAGAAAAGGTGTGATTGTAGCCTTGGAAATCAATCAAAAGGGAAAAGGTGTGATTGTAGCCTTGGTAAATAATTTGGGTAAACTTGTGGCTCGAAAATCAAGTATCTCTACCCAGAGGATCGAAATTCTAGAGGGTGTGCCTCGTAGCCTTGAAACTGAGGGTGTAATTGTACAATTGCTTTTGAAAGGAAATCTGTACTTGTGTTGCGGGACTAGATGTTGGGTAACTCCGAACCAGTATAAAATCTGATGTGTTCTTTCCTTTACTGTTTTTATTTTATTTCTGCATCTGTGATTGTTTCTGTGATCATATTTGTGTATGCATATTACATACTTTTGTGTCTAAATTAACATAAGTTAAAAAGATTTAGTAATTCTTTGTTAACACTATTCACCCCCCTCTAGTGTTAACCTTAGCCTTAAGATCCATAATTCGCATTTCTCACAATAGGTATCAGAGCAAGGTTTTCAAAGTTTCATAATCTGATTTTTGAAAAGTTTTTAAAATGGCTATATTCGTTAATACTAATTTAGAAGTATTCAAATCATCATTGTTTCATAAGTCTGCATATAATCAATAATCAAATTCAAGTTATCTACCAAAATTGTTTGATGTGCAGGAATCATGCTTTTTGGGTGTTGAGAAATCAATCCACAATGGACAAATTGTGCAGATCAGAAAGAACAAATGGATACTTGATAGTGGATGTTCTAGACACATGACTGGCAATCCAGATATACTGAATGATATAATATACAAAGACGGAGTATTGGTTAAATTTGGAGACAATTCAAAAGGATATGTGATTGGCATCGGCAAAGTCGGTAATTCTGATACTCCTACTATTACTAATGTTTCGCTAGTTAAGAATCTAAAACATAATCTTCTAAGTATAAGTCAACTATGTGATAAAGGTTATAAAATTAAATTTGAAAAAGATAAATGTCACATTGAAGATAATAATTTAACCATTATATTTGAGGGAGTCAGGAAAAAGAATATATGTATTCTTAGTATGAAAGTTTCAAATGATAACCTGTGTTCGTTGGCAAATACAAGTGACCCTTGGATTTGGCACAAGAGATTTGGGCATTTGAATTTCAAACTCCTATCTAGACTGTCAAAACATGATCTAGTAAGAGGTCTTCCTAAAATGAATTTTAAAGTAGATAGTTTATGTGATGCTTGTCAATTAGGAAAACTTAGAAAAAATTCTTTTAAGTTAAAAGATATGATTTCAACTTCAAAACCTCTAGAATTACTTTATCTTGATTTATTTGGTGCATCTCAAATTTTATCAATAAATCATAGTAGATCTGTCTTTGTAATTGTAGATGATTATTCTAGATTTACATGGACAATATTTTTGAAACATAAAAGTGATACTTTTGAATGTTTTAAGACATTCTCAAAAAGAATTCAAAATCAATTTTCTCTAAAAATTATAACTATTCTAAGTGATCACAGTGGTGAATTTGAAAATGAAAGGTTTGAAGAATTCTGCAATAAAAAGGGAATAACTCCCAATTTTTCATTTCCGAGAACTTCACAATAAAATGGAGTAGTAGAACGTAAAAATAGGACGATTCAAGAGTGTGCGAGAACTATGCTTACAGATAGTAACTTACCAAAGAATTTTTGGGCAGAAGCAGTTGCTACTGCCTGTTTTATTTTGAATAGAACTTCAATTAGACCTCTAACTGATAAGACATCTTATGAACTTCTTTATTCAAAGAAACCTAAGGTATCTTATTTCAGAATTTCTGGAAGTAAATGCTTTATTTTAAATACAAAATATAATTTAGATAAATTTGATCATAAATCCGACAAAGGTATCTTTATCAGATATTCTAATAGAAGTAAAGCGTACAGAGTGTTTAATTTAAAAACTAATACCATTGAAGAAATAATGCATGTTTCATTTGATGAAAATTTCAAAATTTTTGAAGATACAAATGATGAAGAGGATTTAATCACTCAAAATCAAGAACCTATTGAAACTAATAATGAAATTGATCATCCTAATAAAAGGACAAAACTTTTAAAAGATCACCCTATAGAAAATATACTGGGAGATATGCAATCTGTTGTTAAAACTAGAAATCAACTAAGTCAAATGAGTAATGTAGCTTTTATTTCAACTATTGAACCCAAAAATCCAATAGAAGCATCAACTGATGATTCATGGATTTTAGCTATGCAAGAAGAATTAAATCAATTTACTAGAAATGACGTTTTGGAACTTGTTCCTAGACCAGAAAATAAAACTATAATTGGAACTAAATGGGTTTATAAAAATAAAATGAATGAACAAGGAGAGGTAGTTAGACATAAAGCTTGTGTAGTCGCTCAAGGTTATTGTCAAGAAGAAAGAATAGATTTTGATGAAACCTTTGCTCCCGTAGCAAGATTAGAAGCCATTAGGATTCTACTTGCTTTCGCAAATCATAATAATTTCAAATTATTTCAAATAGATGTTAAAAGCGCCTTTTTAAATGGATTTGTAAAAGAAGAGTACATGTCGAACAACCGCCACTTTTTGAAAATGATAAATTACCAAATCATGTTTACAAACTTAAGAAAGCACTATATGGTCTAAAACAAGCTCCTAGAGCCTGGTATGATAGACTAAGATCTTATTTATTGCAATCTAATTTTGAAATTGGTAAAGTAGATAATACTCCTTTTATTAAAAGAAATGAAAATGATATTCAACTAGTACAAGTTTACGTAGATGATATCATTTTTGGTTCAACTAATTTTGAAATGAATAAAAAAAAATCTGAAATAATGAAAAAAGAATTTGAGATGAATCATATGGGTGAATTAAATTTCTTTTTAGGATTACAAATAAAACAATTAGATAATGGTATCTTTATTAGTCAAGAAAAATATGCTAAAGACCTAATTAGTAAATTTGGTTTGACCACTGCGAGTGGAAAACCCACTCCCATGGCAACCAATGAGTACCTTAGTAAAGAAGATCTCTCGAAAGATGTAGATCAAAAATCATATAGAGGAATGATTGGCTCATTACTCTATATTACTGCTAGTAGACATGATATCATGCATAGTGTCTGTCTCTGTGCCAGATATCAATCCCAACCTAAAGAGACTCACTTAAAAGCCGTGAAACGAATCATAAGATATGTTAAACACACGTCTGATTATGGTTTATTCTACCCTAAAAATGATTCTTTTGACTTAATATCTTACTGTGATGCTAACTATGCTGGTTGTAAATCAGACCGAAAAAGTACTAGTGGGACTTGTCACTTTTTGAGGCATTCTCTGATTTCTTGGCTTAGTAAAAAGCAAAACACAGTTTCTTTATCAACAACTGAAGCAGTGTATATTTCTGCTGCTTTGGCTTGTTCCCAAGTAATATATATGCAACAAATCTTAAAAGATTTTGGTTTAAATTTCTCAAAATCTCCAATTTATTGTAACAATACGAGTGCGATAAATTTATCCAAAAATACTACTCAACATGCTCGAACTAAACATATTGATATCAGACATCATTTTCTCAGAGATAATATAAGCAAGGAAGTAGCTACACTCGATTATATCAATTCTGAAAATCAAATTGCTGATATCTTAAGAAAACCTTTAAATGAATCAATATTTACTAAATTAAGAAGAGAATTAGGAATTTGTTCTATAACTGAAATATAAAATATAAATAACAAGTATAATTAACAACTGGTATCAAAATAAATCAAAGAGTTAAATTTTAAAAAGACCATGTCGACATCCCCTAGGTATACATGTCGACATATAACGTTTTTGATTTTTTTACAAATTTTCCCACCAAAATTCAAAAATTTAGTTATATATTCTTCTCAGTTTCGACTTTTCATTCATTCTCTCTTTTTTCTCTTCATTCTCTCTTCTGAAATAAATAAAATCATGGCTTCATCCTCAAAATCAAACATAAAATCAACTTTCTCATTTCCCTCTCCTACTTCTGGTCCATTCCAATGCACTTCTCTTTCTCGTGTAACGAAAATAGAGGAGTCTATGATTGGTGTACTTCAGATGTTAACTGAAATTCAAGTAACTCAACTTCGTATGGCAAAGGAACAGGAAAGGAGGCAAGATTCTTAGGAATTTGCAAAAATTCCTAATGAACAACTAGGCCAACCCTATCTTGATCGATGAAGACTCTTCACTCAATCAAGAACAAGAGGCCAGCGATGAAGAAGAAGAAGAAGAACCCATTGAAGAAGCACACGAGGAGGATGATGACCAAGTAGTGTGTGTTGTATAAGTGCGATTCGAAAAAAATAGGAATCTTGTCGAACAACGTGGAAATTTCTGTTTCCACTATCCAAACTGTTCGATTCATAGATCTCCCATGTTCAGAAACACACATTAGTTTCTTCTCTTTCATTCCGTTGTTGTTTGTGTTTTTATGTTTTCCAAACGCAAATGTAAATACAACCATATACGTAATAAGTGACTCGTGTTCTTATATGTGTTTTTATTATAAGTATTATTGTGAATTCTTAGTTAGGATAGTTAATAGTTTAGGACTATGTTTTAGTATTAGACTTAAGTGTTGATTATTTATGATAACACTATCATTATAATCACATGTCATAGAGTAATAGTTTTAGGGGGAGTTATATAGTTTGGAGTTATCTAGTTTATATAAAGTTTTTTTGATGACAAAGGGGGAGAAATATAAAATAGGATAGTTAGGTATAGATTAAGGGGGAGTTTTTAGTTTTAAGGAGAGTATTAGGATAGAAATAATATTTTATAAACAAAGGTTGTCATCATCAAAAAGGGGGAGATTGTTAGTCCGAGAGATGATGGTTTTGATGACAACAACCTTAGAATAGATTATAAAATATAAATACTAACATTATAAGTTTAGATATATATGTATATGCAGGATTTAACCATGCAGGTACTAAGAATGAAGACTGTACAGTATAGAGATTCAAGATATCAAGATAAAATATCAAGATAGAAGACTCATGAGTATCAAGACTATCAACAGTTCAAGATTTCAAGGATAAGTATTTTTTATTATTATTAGGAATTTTTGTTAAAACTCGTAGAAAAGCACTGGCATCTTAAAGTCCAATTTATTCGTGGAATGGAATCCACTTCGAGCCCGCTAAAGGGATGGAACCCTAAGTAGGATGGAACCTACGAAAAATCTAGTGGAACCTTTTTTGTATCCGCAAACTTTTATTCAACATGGTTTTTCAAAATTATATCCTGTTTTCAAAATGTTTTCAAAACTTTCCTTTTAAAAGATTCAAAACCCTCGATCCTGATTTTAAATAATTTTAGCCTAAAAAACATATTTATTTTCAAAGTCAAATTACTCCTGATTTTAAACTATCTTTTTAAATAATATATTTAACTTTTAAATATTTATACTTAGATTTAAATATAAAATTATACTTAAAATCTATATATATTATTCTTTATATTTACTTATGAATTTTAACTATAGTCAAGTATATTTATAAAGTTTAAAATGTTTTTATATAAGATAAAGGTTATTTTGAAAGAAAATCAAAAACACCAAAAAATCCTTTGGGATGTCGACATGCCTAGCATGACCATGTCGACATGGTGACAGTTTGATTCAAAAATTCAAATTTCAAAAGAAGTGTCTATTCGCCATAAGTCTTCATGAATGGTCATGGCTATTGTTCTTCTATAAATAAGGGTCGGTTTCAATGAATGTTCAATCATAATTTTATATTTTTCACTCCTCCTCTTCTTCCTCATTTCTTAATACATATTTTTATCATTACTCTGTCGAAATCAACATTGAATCATACTCGATTACTTCTAGTTCGATTCTCTATCACTATCTCTACAAGATTCTCAGTGCTATTCAAAGTTATAGACTTCTTTGTAATCTATTAAGCGAGAAAAGGTGTGATTGTAGCCTTGGATATCAATCAAAAGGGAAAAGGTGTGATTGTAGCCTTGGAAATAAATCATAAGGGAAAAGGTGTGATTGTAGCCTTGATAAATCAATTGTGTAAATTTGTGGCCCGGAAATCAAGTATCTCTACCCAGAGGATCGAAATTCTGGAGGGTGTACCTCGTAGCCTTGAAACCGAGGGTGTAAATGTACAATTGCTTTTGAAAGGAAATCCGTACTTGTGTTGCGGGACTGGATGTAGGGTAACTTCGAACCAGTATAAAATCTGGTGTGTTCTTTCCTTTACTGCTTTTATTTTATTTCTACATCTGTGATTGTTTCTGTAATCATATCTGTGTCTGTATATTACATACTTTTGTGTCTAAATTAACATAAGTTAAAAAGATTTAGTAATTCTTTGTTAACAATATTCACCCCCTCTCTAGTATTAACCTTAGTCTTAAGATCCGTAATCCGCATTTCTCACAGGTTGAAAGCAAGTGCAAAGCTTTTAGCTTTGTTTTATGCAGTTAATTCTAGCGTTGTCTAATCGTATTTTGAGTTGAAAGCTCATATTTGTTATATTGTTTTGTTCGAATGTATTCAAGGAAATTAATCTTTGGCTCTCCCACTCGAATCTTTATCGTGCTATTGTGCTTTTGTGGATCTCAGTTGTGCATTCGTTTGTTGTCATCTCCAGCGTATACCAGTGAGTTATTCTCACCAGACAGTTTGTACTTATATGACTTGTGAACTGATTTCATTTGAATCTGTAAAATGCATCTCCATATTATATCTACTATATTATGATTATATGATGTTCACCCATGCTTAAACACCTATTATAACATCTGTTACTGTTATATTATGTTGTTCTGTTATTTATATCACTTTATCACACTACAAGTTCCCTTTAGATTAGAATCGTTATGGGTTGAAATGATACATACCCAAACGGACTTTAGAATAAGGAAAAATCGTTATGGGCTGAAATGATAGGCCTGAACGCTTTTCAAATTATTTCAATTACTTAGGACTGCGGGTTTGAAATGATAAAACCCGGGTTTTCTTTGTAAATTATGGGTTGAAATGATATATTACCCGTATCACTTTACCTAGACTAGAAAATGAAATACAGACCCGTAGTTAAAATATGTTTTTCTAGAAATTTTAAAATATTTTAGAAATCTAAATATTATAATATTTTGATTTAAACTTAATTAACAATGATTTTGGTAAAGTATTTTGATTTTTCTGAGAATTTATAAGTGAAATAAATTAATGATAAAGTGGAAATTCGAAAAAAAAAGTTATTTTGGAAATTTTGATTTAATTATGAATGGAATGTAGACTAAATATAAAAATATGACAAATTTATGATATTTTGAGTTAAATGAATTTAAAATGATTTTTATAATATATTAATGGATTCTGAATAAGTTAAATGTGAAATAAATGAATATTGAGTTGAATTTTGAAATATAACTTAAATGGGAAAATTGTGAATTTTGTTTAAAAGTGAATTTTGAAGTTGAGTAAATAAAATGTAAAATAAGTTATATTTTGAAATTTAAACTTAAGTGTTGAGTTAAAAATTTAATTATAAAAATTGAAATTGAATGTTGGAATTTAATAGGTGAATTATTATTAAACATTGATTTTTGAAGGAAATTTAACTTTATAAAATCATGAATTTATGGAAAATTAAGTGATGGTTATAAAAGTGAAAAGTATATGATCTTATAAGCTTGAAATGGTTTAAATACAAATTTAATGGCTTGTGAAAGTATAGTGAATATTTGGAATTTAATTAACAGCATTTGTAAATGATATTATTTTCTAAAGTAGAGGATATTACAGCATTTGTAAATGATGTAGTTAATATAAATGAACTAAAGGGCTGAATTGAATTAAAGGCTATTATAGCACTTTGTATGTGCTATAATTGTTGAATTTAACTAAGGTTTTATTTGAATTAACGTAATCCTATTACAGCATTTTGAATGCCGTCTTTTGTTAAATTGAATTGTTTTAAAAGTAACTTTCTGTAGCATTTTTCTAAATGCCGCGAAAGTTGAATTTTCATTGTTTTAATAAATTTAAGTGAATGAATGAGTTTTGAAAGATTAAAATTTTGGAAATTTAATTATTTAATTATTTATATAATAAATGCATTTTTATGATTTAAAATGAAGTAATTTGTTCTGAAATATAAACTATTTTGAAATGTGTGTTGAAATGGTATTTTAAATAAATGAATGTGGTTTGGAAGATAAGATATTTCATATTTTGAAATGGATTTTGAATGATATTGAATTTTTCAATGATATTCGATTTCGAAGTACAAAATATCATGTTGAAATTTTAACCACAAGATGTATTTAGTTTATAGTTTAACTGATTCTTAAAGGATGGGTGATCCCAAGCATCCTTTAAGTTATTGTGCATTTCTACTACAGTTCACTTGAGTTAGTTTACATTATATAAGTATATATGTCCTGACTCGAGTGTTTTGTGTTTTACTTTACGCTCGAGTCAGCCTCAGTATGTACAACTTAGCTTTGGATTTCTTTCTTGGAGCTAGGAATCGCTGGAGATTCTGCTTGTCTAGTATTTGTTCTCTTTCAGTTCCAGTTTTTCTATTTCAGTTCTGGTATTTATAAACTGCTATATATTTGAGATTTCTATTGTATATGTTTTCAGACTGATATTATGTATTATGTTTTGAGAGTTTGTTATAGTAGCTTCATGAACTACTATGGTATTTTAATTTCCGCTGCGAGTTATTCTGATATTTCTGTGTCTGTGATTTTGTGACTTGTATTTCATTTGCTCCAGATTTATTTACAATGCGGTATTTTGAGCAATTCAAGTCCGGCATGTATGGATGCGAATGGATGAAAATATTGGGTTGTTACATATATTTAATCCCAAAGTATAATAGAAGTTGGCCCAATAAAAATATAAAGAAGTCTTCTTTTTCTTCTATTTTGCAGCCGATGCTTTGTTTGTTCCTATTTCGCAAAACTAGGGTTTTGTAAATTGAGGAGCCGCTTGATATTGTACAATTGCAATGATGAATACTCTTTGATATGGCTTGCCAACTGATCCCTTCGCTGATCGTTGGTTGCAGCTTCTCCAATTTTTCGAGCGTGTATACTTGGTTTAAAATTGTTATGTGGTATTCCATTTCGATTTCGATTATGCTCATCTTTGATTCAAATTACCGATTTGTTTTAGATTTAAGAGTATACCTTGGATTTTTATGATATCCCGGAATTTTTGGCAATATCAATTTAATAATCTTTATTTAAAATTAAATTGATTTGATAATACTTATTAATAATATATGAATTGGTTTAATAATCTAATTAAATAAATATTTAATTAGAGATTTTATCTTTTAAAAGCTAAATAAATGTTTATATTTATAATATATATATATATATATATTTGTAAATATATTATAGATAATTTTTGTTTTGGAATTTAATAAATTAATAAAGTTTTGTTTTCAAATTCTAATAATATATTTAGTAATTGGGAAATTATGATTTAAATTAATATTAAGTTTCTCAAAGTTATTTAAATTAATAAATATATGATTTGTAAATACTAAAGATAAATGTTAAACTTTTTAAAATTATATCTTAGCTTAATTTTTAAATTTAAATAAAAAGTTTGTTTTATTTCTTTTTAAATATTATTTGATAAATATGATATGGAAATTTTGTATATAAGTTTAAAATACAATGTAAAATATTGTTTTAATTCATTTAATAATAAAAGTGATTTATAATCTCTTTTATAAATCATTCAAATTTGTTAAATTTTTTATTTTCAAGCCATATTAATAATGTATTATTTTTCCATATAAATATAAAAAGAATTAAAATAAGAAAATAGAATTATCATTTTAGATTGAATAAGTTGATTTTAATTTGGATTTCAAAAGTTTAATTTGAATTTGGAATTTATTTTGAAATTCAAAATAATAGATTCTTAAAAATATATGAATAAGTTTTAATTTATAATTTGTTTTTTATTACATTTTCCGTACATAAGAAATTCACATATATTTATATAAGTATAAACAAATTAAGTAAAATCCTTTCTTAACATTTTAAATATAACTAATTTAAATAAGAGACATGTGTTAACATACTAAACAATCAAACTACATGTGCTAATAAAAGAATAAAGGTTCATGACAAGTGTCAATTTATTTTTATCTTTTTCTTTTATTTTAATTAATCTAATTTCAGCCCTTATAAGCATATTATTATTTTTTTCTCCTTCATTCATTTTCCTTTCTATCTTTTACTTAACTAAGAGAAACTCAAACTTCCTCTCAAAAACAAAATCTACCTCAAACAGAAATTACCAAACAAAAATCTGAAAATCCCTCAAACCAAAATGTGTAATCTCATTCTGTAACACTCCTCAAACTAAATTTCAAACTAAATCAAAAATATGAATTTCTTTTCAAACTTGAAATAAATTCCTGCAAAAATCAAATGTCTGCATTTTCAAAGCACAAAGAAATCAACCTGCATTTCTTCCTCTGGAAAATCATCGGCATGCATGTAGTTTTGGTCAGGCAGCATAAGTCACCTGGAATTCAAGCATTTTCAAACCTGCAATTTCTTCTAAAATTTGGAAAAAAATCCTGCATGCATGAAGTGTTAACTGGAAAAGCATTCAAGTTTTTGGCCATTCCAATTTCAAGATATTATCAACTGCTCTGTTCTTTTTAAGAAACAAGTGAGTAGCATTTTTTTTTGATAATCACTTAAGTTAAATCATGGTTGCCTAATTTAGTATGATTCTAGTTGTCTGATTTTTCTCTGGAAGTATGGTTGCTTGTGTGAATATTTACAAGTATATTTATATATATGGATGAATGATTTGTGCATGTATGCTGTGGTCTACAATGACTCTGTTCCCAGATTCACGTCCATTTTTTATTTGAATCCCCTATCTCTTGATCTAATTATTGTTATGAATTGAGTAACAAATAAAAATTATTTGTGTGATCATAAGTTTAAGTTTAAAATTTTAATTAAGTTAAAATAAATACAAACTTTCTCTGGAAACCAAAATGATCACGAAAACATGAGTTTGTTTAAAACTTAAATTCCTTAATTCATTAAATTAAGCTTGTGATCTGAAACCTTATATGAAAACACGATTTTTTAAATCAAAAATCATAATTTTTAGTTTGGGATTTTGAGGGCAGTTCACTTTTTATCTGGAAATGATGTTCGGGGTATTTTCTGGCGATCGGGGCAATCTGGATGGTCAGGGTTCACAATGGAGGAAGTAGAGGGATCTGGTATCTTGGCAAAAATGTCAGGTGGCGGTTTAAGGTGATGTGGTGGCGGCAGGAGGTCAACCTTATATTTAAGCCTAGTTTTTTATCAAGTTAGGAAACTGGATCGTCTCTATCTCTATGTTTGATCGAGTGTGAAGAGGCTTTGAGGGATGGTAGCTGGGTCGATGACGAGGGCATGGAAGGAGTTATAGCACTAACGGTGGTAGGAGGATGGAGATTGGAGCGTTGACAGGTTTGGGTTTGGGGTTGGTTCTGATGTTCCAGGTTTTGAAGTTGCTCCAGGTTTGAGTTCTTATACTCGATTTTGATTTCGAGTTTATTCTGTTTATCTGATGATCGTGGAATGGTGAGAGGGTGGTTGCCGATGAGATGAAGCCATGGTGAGAGGCCGGAGTTGGTCGGCGTCACGGTGCACGTGCACCGTGCATTTATTATTTTCTAGTGAAGGGTTTTGGAATGGGTGAAGTTGTTCTAGTGAAATGCTCGAGTCACTTGAGTGTTTTACCCGAAGTAAAGAGAAGTATGACTCGAAGTAAATTAGGTTCTGGGTTGGGAAAGTTTAGTTTCAGGTTTTTGAACCTGACAGTTTTCCTGTTTTTAAATTTAAATTAAAAAAATAAAAGAAGCAAAGCAAGATTTAAACAAAAGTTGAAACAAGTTAAAATATGAATTCAAAATGAATTTGAATTCTAGTTTTCAAAATAAATAAATTTTATAAAAATGGAATGTTTAACAACTAAAAATTGGTACAGTATTTTATAATGTGGTTTTAAAAATCTGAAAAATGAGATTTAAAACAAGATTATAAATTTAAGTTTAAGTCTGAATTGTATATCTAAATTCAAATTGAATTTGAATCTTAGGATTTGAAAAGAAAACAAAGTTTATAAATTCAAATGTTGTAATTAAGTTTGAATCATAAAGTATTTTATAATGAGGATTTTAAAATCTGAAATATAAGATTTGAACAGAGTGTTCAAATCTAAGTTTAGAATCTGGAATTCAAAAATGAATTTGAATCCTGGTTGAAATAAAATAAGCTTTTGAATTTAAATGTTTTAAAACAACTTTGAAAGTTTCAAAGTATGGTTTAAGTTTAAAATTGAATTTGGTTTTAAATTTCTTATAAAATTCTTTTATAAGACAAGTAAATTCTTTAACATGTAATACAAAAGTTTTTGAATTGTTTTAAAAGTTTTGTTAAAGTTAAAAATTGATTTCATTTTAAATCTTGAATTTAAAATGGAATTTAAAGGAAGATTTAAAAACAAGTTGTTTTTAAAATATCTTGCTAATGATAATTTAATCATTAATAAGATTTATGTTTATCTTAAAGTTAATTAGAACTTAATAATTTTTAATTCATTAAATGATTAAGGCAATTAAGTTTTGTAATTAATTAATAATTTGGGTTAATTAAATAAATAAAGGGTTTTATTTAATTAATTAAAGGATTAAGTAAGTTAATTAAGATCGATTAAATTGTAATTAAGAGATCATTAATTAGATAAGATTTGATTTTTCTTTAATTAATGATTTGAATTCATTAATCAAGTAATTACAAATTAATTAAGTTTTAGATTATCACTTGATTAATTAAAGAATTAGAGATTAATTAGTGGGTTTCGTAGATAATTTAATTTGTAATTAATAATGATTAATCTCAGTTAATTACTTTAGAGAAATAATTAAAGATTTGTTAATGGTTAATGAAGGTCATTAACTTAGGATTAATTAATAATTAATTAATGTGATTAATTTTAATGATTAATTGGATTAATTAATTTAAAGATAATCATTTGAGAATTGTTTAAGTGCAATTATTTAATGAAAGAAATTTAGAAATTAATTACTAATTGTAATTAATTAAGCTTATTTTAATTAATTTAAGTTAATTAATTAAGTTTAATTAATTTAAAATAATCATTGAATAATTAAGAGGTAATTACTCATGTAATTAATAGTGAATAATTACTTAGTGAAGTAAATAAGAAGATAAATTACTTGATGTAATTAAATTGAAGGATAATTGGGTAATGAAGGAGTTTTGGAAATTAATTACTTTGTGTAATTAATATGTAATTAGTATGCAGAATAATTACTTAAAGGAAGTAATTAATAATTAATTACTTAGTGTAATTAATTTAGGATTTGTTAATTAAGTTATTAGAAGATAACAAAGAGATGTAATTAATTAAATATAATTAACTACTTAATGTGATTAATCAAGAGTGATTAATCAATATGGATAATTAATAATTAATTACTTAATTTAAATTGGGAAATTATTAATAGATATAATTAGGGATCATTAATTTATATAATTAATGATGTAATTAAGGATTGATTAATAAGAACAATTAATCAATGAAGGAATTAATTTATGTAATTAATTAAGGATTAATGTAATTAATTATGATTAATTAATTAATGAAGTAATTACATGTTAATTGCTGAATTTGGTTGGAATAATTAATTTGTGGAATTAATTAGAGGTTAATTACTTGAATGTAATTAAAGGAAAATTTATCAAGGATGATTAATTAGGGTAATTTGTGGAGGGTAATTGATTGATTGATTTGTAATTAATTAATGGTTATGTAAGCAAGATTTATATGGATGAGTAATTAATTTAATTTATTTTAAATTAATTAGGGAAGAAGTAATTAATTTAATTCATTTTAAATTAATGATAGAATGGTTATTAATAAGTCATTGCTTGTGAATGTTGATTAATACTGATTACCCTGAATAGTTGAGATCTCAGATATGAGATAAGTGATGTTGTGTGATTTGGATGCTATGGTTGCATTTGAGTTGATAATATGAATTATCTGTTTGGGATGATAATATGGATTATCTGTTGTGATGATAATGCTACTTATCTATTGTGATATTGTGAATTATCTATCTGTGTGTATATAGATAATATTGAATTGAATTATTTTAAACATTAAAACAACTTAGACCTAAAAGATGGCGATTTGGATTTCGATGAGGCCAGGATCGGGTTTCCATATTTGGATATCCGAAAACCACATTGATCCAAATTAACGATAGGTCGTGAATCTCAAGTGAAGATAAAGCTTCAGCGTGCAAGGGTTATCGTCGTTAACTCTGAGGGTGATTCCAAAATGAATGTAACGAGATAATGCCTTCGGTTTCGTTCGAACGCGGAACGAACTTGTATGGATTGAATGCTTTCAGAACATTGTCAGGTGGACGATGAGCATTCTAAGAGATGTGTTCTCTAAAGGTAATCGTAGCCTCAAGCCTCATCAACTAGGAATGGCTAAAACAGGGGAGGTGCAGCAAGGTTAAGTGGGTCATGCCCAAGTAAGACGAGATTTCCCCCTGTCTAGAAGTCCATTTATATTCGGCTGTGTGGGGCGGTTGATTGCAACAACTGCGGGGTTGTCTTGTTTGGGATTGTTCAGTAAGGAATGGTTCCGGCCTTATGTTGCAGGGGATTGGGAGTGATCCTCGGTACGGTGATCTAGGCCACGTACTGCGACGGGCGGTACCCCAGTAGCCCTGCCATTGTATGGAATCCAAATTCCAATAAGTGTCGTACGTTTTAGATGTGCCCAACTATGTTGGAACATGAGATGTAAGTATTCCAGCTATTTCTGTATTTTACTTGAAAACCCTAGACATTATTATAATATCATCAGATTTCCTATCAAATGTTTTGGTTAGCGTAAGGTAAAAACTTTTCCATGTTTATGTGTGGGAAGTCTTACGTGATACCTTTTGTTTTCAAAGGTTTTTAAAGTTAAGCAACCTTAACCAGTTACTCACACCAGACCCATGTCTGACCCGGAGTTTATCTTTTGTTTTCTTAAACTCTTGGGTACTCAAATTTTTACGAGTAGCCAAGGGATTCAGGTTAGCTTTGACGAATTATAGAGGAGCAATGGAGCAGGAGGCTTCTGCGTTAGATATATAGTTTCCGCTGTGTGTTCTCTGTGTTGGTATCTCTTTTGAGTTGTAACTGAGTTGTAACAACTAGACAAGTGTTTATAACTATCTAGTATGTGTTGTGTATGCTGTGTAACTCCGATTGGTGTTGTATATTATGTAATACTTATGTTATTAATATAATTTATTCGTTCCGCTGTTGAAATTCTAGTGTTGTTTCTTCTTTCTCTTCTTTCTTTTCTCTTTTCTATCCCTTTCTTTCTTAAAGATGATACGACTTTCTGTGGAGTAAAAGTCGGGTCGTCATAGTTGGTATCAGAGCATTAGGTTGAGTGAATACCTAGACTTTGAAGTGATGTCTATCTTGAGAGAGCGTATTTGTAATTTTTATATATAACTGTATATATTTATTTCTACCTATCTGTTGGGTTACCTGTTCAGGTTTTCCAATATAGGTTATAAAGGTAGATAGATTAGTGGTGTGCATAACGCGACTACCATTAGTTGGAGTTTGAATGTTTGAGATTAGAAGTACATTTGTCGAGACTGTAGACCTAATACCGTCTCAAGTGAGCTTTGTAGTGGTGTAAGGACTTCATTGATCTCTGAAGGTAACCTGTTAAGGTTCGGAGTTCATCTTTGAAGTTGGATGAGTAGAGTTTGGATCAGTTGGCTGAGTAGAAGCGAGTGATGGCATCTTGATACCTCAGGAAGTTGTAACTGTGTGATGAGATGCAGTGACTATGGATGTTTTCGAAGATGATTTCTTTGGAAGAAGTTTAAGGAAATAGGTCTGCTTTGGTGTTGTGGCTGAGTTCAGCAGGGTGTTTCTGTTTGGTTTGAAGTCTGAGTTTCTCAAAGAGCTTTGGATTGGGAATTCTTTGGCATCTGTGTCAGCAGTGCAGCTCAGAGTGTTCTGTGTGTCGGCAATGTTTTCTGGCTTAGCGGTTTTTAAGAGGTGGAGTTCAGAAGCAGTAGAGTGGATCCATTTCTTCGATGGATTGGCAAGACCAGCGTAAGCTGTTCTGATTGGTAAAGAGAGAACAGTTTTCTTAGGATTTTAGTTTAGATTGATCGCAAAAGTGACTTGCAATAATTGAGTATTCTCTTGGATTGTTGGAGATTTTTCTGGATGATTTCAGGGAAGTCAGAGGTTGTCCGCATCTAGAGATTTAGTTTTCTTATCGACCAGGATTCCAAGTGTGGTACCGATGGTTCAACTAGTTGAAGGTTGGTTCCTTGAGATGGAGTTTGGTGAAGCAGCTCAGGATTGGAGGAATTTCTGAATTTTCTCTTGGTTATCAGAGATCTTCTAGGTTATGTTGTCCGGTTATGCTGGAGTTCTTCATCAGCATTCTTTTCTACTCCAGATCAGAGTTGTGCAGCGGAAGCAGTTTGGGAGTGCATCTGCTTTTCTTTTTCGGATATGAGAAGTTTGTTTTCTTTTGATGGTTGTGAGTGGAGTTTGTCCTTGATCTTGGTTGATCGTGGAGGATCATTCTGGTGGGTTAGGTTTGGTCTAGTTGTTTCTTGAGACATCAGCGAAGGTTAAGCTGATCAGGAAGGATGAAGGCAGCCCAGGATCGTCTGAAGAGTTTTGTGTTTCTGAATTGGGAACCTGATTTTGGATAAAGTTTTCTCCGGTTTTAGGAGCTATAAATTTTGGTAAGGTTGGGAAGCTAGCTTCGAGATGTTTTGGATTTCTTCTGTGTTCTGTTATGGATAAGTGTTTGATTTTCTGGATTGAATTGCCAGTTTAGACAACTGGGATTCGATGTGTTTCATGTATCTCTGAGGGAGTACGTGTATGATCTATTTTTGGTTTTGGAATCAGCTGTTCTAGGAGATTTGGTTGTTAAGTCAGACTTGTCTGTAGTCTGATATCTTGTTCAGTTATAGATCTAGATGAGTAGGAGCTCAGCTTAGTAGTGTTGATTGTTTGGATTTTATAGAGCGAGTACCCCGGTGTTTACTTGGGAAACTCGAGGAAACTCTATCCAGAATTTTATCTGGATAGTTAATTTTGTTTGATTGGGTGAATTGATTGTTAGCATATGTTTGATATATGCTTGTGTTTTAAAATTTAAAATCTTTAAATAGATTATTAAATTACCTTTGTTTTAAATTTCGGGGACGAAATTCTTTTAAGGGGGAAGGAATGTGATATCCCGGAATTTTTGGCATATCAATTTAATAATCTTTATTTAAAATTAAAGTGATTTGATAATATTGATTAACAATATATGAATTGGTTTAATAATCTGATTAAATAAATATTTAATTAGAGATTTTATCTTTTAAAAGCTAAATAAATGTTTCTATTTATAATATATATATATATATATATATTTGTATATATATTATAGATAATCTTTGTTTTGAAATTTAATAAATAAATAAAATTTTGTTTTCAAATTCTAATAATATATTTAGTAATTGGGAAATTATGTTTTAAATTAATATTAAGTTTCTCAAAGTTATTTAAATTAATAACTATATGATTTGTAAATACTTAAGATAAATGTTAAATTGTTTAAAATTATATCTTAGCTTAATTTTTAAATTTAAATAAAAAGTTTGTTTTATTTCTTTTTAAATATTATTCGATAAATATGATTTGGAAATTTTGTATATAAGTTAAAATACAATGTAAAATATGGTTCTAATTCATTTAATAATAAAGGTGATTTATAATCTCTTTTATAAATCTTTCAAATTTGTTAAATTTGTTATTTTCAAGCCATATTAATAATGTATTATTTTTCCATATAAATATAAAAAGAATTAAAATAAGAAAATAGAATTATCATTTTAGATTGAATAAGTTGATTTTAATTTGGATTTCAAAAGTTTAATTTGAATTTGGAATTTATTTTGAAATTCAAAATAATAGATTCTTAAAAATATTTGAATAAGTTTTAATTTACAATTTATTTTTTTATTACATTTTCCTTACATTAGAAATTCACATATATTTATATAAGTATAAACAAATTAAGTAAAATCTTTTATTAACATTTAAAATATAACTAATTTAAATAAGAGACATATGTTAACATACTAAACAATCAAACTACATGTGTTAATTAAAGAATAAAGGTTCATGCCAATTGTCAATTTATTTTTATCTTTTTCTTTTATTTTAATTAACCTAATTTCAGCCCTTATAAGCATATTATTTTTTTTCTCCTTCATTCATTTTCCTTTCTATCATTTTACTTAACTAAAAGAAACTCAAACTTCCTCTCAAAAACAAAATCTGCCTCAAACAGAAATTACCAAACAAAAATCTGAAAATCCCTCGAACCGAAATGTGTAATCTCATTCTGTAACACTCCTCAAACCTAAATTTCAAACTAAATCAAAATTCTGCATTTCTTTTCAAACCTGAAATAAATTCCTGCAAAAATCAAATGTTTGCATTTTCAAAACACAAAGAAATCAACTTGCATTTCTTCCTCTGGAAAATCACCAGCATGCATGTAGTTTTGGTCAGGTAGCATAAGTAACCTGGAATTAAAGCATTTTCAAACCTGCAATTTCTTCTAAAATTTGGAAAAAACTCCTGCATGCATGAAGTGTTAACAGGAAGCAAAAGCATTCAAGTTTTTGGCCATTCCAGTTTCAAGATATTATCAACTGCTATGTTCTTTTTAAGAAACAAGTGAGTAACATTTTTTTTGATAATCACTTAAGTAAATCTTGGTTGCCTAATTTAGTATGATTCTAATTGTCTGATTTTTCTCTAGAAGTAAGGTTGCTTGTGTGAATATTTACAAGTATATTTGTATATATGGATGAATGATTTGTGCATGTATGTTGTGGTCTGCAATGACTCTATTCCCAGATTCAAGTCCATTTTTATTTTAAATCCCCTATATCTTGATATAATTATTGTTATGAATTGAGTAACAAACAAAAATTGTTTGTGTGATCATAAGTTTAAATTTAAAATTTTAATTAAGTTAAAATAAATACAAACTTTCTCTTGAAACCAAAATGATCAGGAAAACATGAGTTTGTTTAAAATTTAAATTCCTTAATTCATTAAATTAAGCTTGTGATCTGAAACCTTATATGAAAACATGATTTTTAAATCATAATTTTTAGTTTGAGATTTTGGGGGCAGTTCACTTTTATCTGGAAATGATGTTCGGGGTATATTCTGGAGATCGGGGCAATCTGGATGGTCAGGGTTCATAATGGAGGAAGTAGAAGGATCTGGTATCTTGGCAAAAATGTCAGGTGGTGGTTTAAGGTGATGTGGTGGTGGAAGGAGGTCAACCTTATATTTAACCCTAATTTTTGATCAAGTTAGGAAATTGGATCGTCTCTGTCTCTATGTTTGATCGAGTGTGAAGAGGCTTTGAGGGATGGTAGCTGGGTCGATGGCGAGGGCATGGAAGGAGTTGCAGCACTAACGGTGGTCGGAGGAAGGAGATTGGAGCGTTGACAGGTTTGGGTTTGGGGTTGGTTCTGATGTTCCAAGTTTTGAAGTTGCTTCAGGTTTGAGTTTGTATACTCGATTTTGATTTCGAGTTTATTCTGTTAATCCGATGATCGTGGAATGGTGAGAGGGTGGTTGCCGATGAGATGAAGCCATGGTGAGAGGCCGGAGTTGATCGGCGTCACGGTGCACGTGCACCGTGCATTTTTTATTTTCTGGTGAAGGGTTTTGGAATGGGTGAAGTTGTTCTAGTGAAATGCTCGAGTCACTTGAGTGTTTTACCCGAAGTAAAGAGAAGTATGACTCGAAGTAAATTAGGTTCTGGCTCGGGAAAGTTTAGTTTCAGGTTTTTGAACCTGATAGTTTTCCTGTTTTTAAATTTAAACTAAAAAAAATAAAAGAAGCAAAGCAAGAATTAGAAAAAAATTGAAACAAGTTAAAATACGAATTCAAAATGAATTTGAATTCTAGTTTTCAAAATAAATAAATTTTATAAAAATGGAATGTTTAACAACTAAAAATTGGTACAGTATTTTATATTGTGGTTTTAAAAATCTGAAAAATGAGATTTAAAACAAGATTATGAATTTAAGTTTAAATCTAAACTGTAAATCTGAATTCAAATTGAATTTGAATATTAGGATTTGAAAAGAAAATAAAGTTTATAAATTCAAATGTTGTAATTAAGTTTGAATCATAAAGTATTTTATAATGAGGATTTTAAAATCTGAAATATAGGATTTGAACAGAGTGTTCAAATCTAAGTTTACGATCTGGAATTCAAAAATGAATTTGAATCCTGGTTGAAATAAAATAAGCTTTTGAATATAAATGTTTTAAAACAACTTTGAAAGTTTCAAAGTATGGTTTAAGTTTAAAATTGAATTTGGTTTTGAATTTCTTTTAAAATTCTTTTGTATGACAAATAGATTCTTTAACATGTAATACAAAAGTTTTTGAAATGTTTTAAAAGTTTTGTTAAAGTTAAAAATTGATTTCATTTTAAATCTTGAATTTAAAATGGAATTTAAAGGAAGATTTAAGAACAAGTTGTTTTTCAAATACCTTGCTAATGACAATTTAATCATTAATAAGATTTATGTTTATCTTAAAGTTAATTAGAACTTAATAATTTATAATTCACTAAATGATTAAGGTAATTAAGTTTTGTAATTAATTAATTAAATTAATTAATAATTTGGGTTTAAGGGTTTTATTTAATTAACTAAAGGATTAAGTAAGTTAATTAAGATTGATTAAATTGTAATTAAGAAATCATTAATTAGATAAGATTTGATTTTAGTTTAATTAATGATTTGAATTCATTAATCAAATAATTAAAAATTAATTAAGTTTTAGATTATCACTTGATTAATTAAATAATTAGAGATTAATTAATGGGTTTTATAGGTAATTTAATTTGTAATTAATAATGATTAATCTCAGTTAATTACTTTAGAGAAGTAATTAAAGATTTGTTAATGGTTAATGAAGGTCATTAACTTAGGATTATTTAATAATTAATTAATGTGATTAATTCTAATGATTAATTGGATTAATTAATTTAAAGATAATCATTTGAGAATTGTTTAAGTGTAATTATTTAATGAAAGAAATTAAGAAATTAATTACTAATTGTAATTAATTAAGCTTATTTTAATTAGTTTAAGTTAATTAATTAAGTTTAATTAATTTAAAGTAATCATTGAATAATTAAGAGGTAATTACTCATGTAATTAATAGTGAATAATTACTTAGTGAAGTAAATAAGAAGATAAATTACTTGATGTAATTAAATTGAAGGATAATTGGGTAATGAAGGAGTTTTGGAAATTAATTACTTTGTGTAATTAATATGTAATTAGTATGCAGAATAATTACTTAAAGGAAGTAATTAATAATTAATTACTTAGTGTAATTAATTTAGGATTTGTTAATTGAGTTATTTGAAGATAATAAAGAGTTGTAATTAATTAAATATAATTAATTACTTAGTGTGATTAATCAAAAGTGATTAAGCAATATGGATAATTGATAATTAATTACTTAATTTAAATAGGGTAATTATTAATAGATATAATTAGGGATCATTAATTTATATAATTAATGATGTAATTAAGGATTGATTAATAAGAACAATTAATCAATGAAGGAATTAATTTATGTAATTAATTAAGGATTAATGTAATTAATTATGATTAATTAATTAATGAAGTAATTACAGGTTAATTGCTGATTTTGGTTTGGAATAATTAATTTGTGGAATTAATTAGAGGTTAATTACTTGAATGTAATTAAAGGAAAATTTATCAAGGATGATTAATTAGGGTAATTTGTTGAGGGTAATTGATTGATTGGTTTGTAATTAATTAATGGTTATGTAAGCAAGATTTATATGGATGAGTAATTAATTTAATTTATTTTAAATTAATTAGGGAAGAAGTAATTAATTTAATTCATTTTAAATTAATTATAGAATGGTTATTAATAAGTCATTGCTTGTGAATGTTGATTAATACTGATTACCCTGAATAGTTGAGATCTCAGATATGAGATAAGTGATGTTGTGTGATTTGGATGCTATGGTTGCATTTGAGTTGATAATATGAATTATCTGTTTGGGATGATAATATGGATTATCTGTTGTGATGATAATGCTACTTATCTATTGTGATATTGTGAATTATCTATCTGTGTGTATATAGATAATATTGAATTGAATTATTTTAAACATTAAAACAACTTGGACCTAAAAGATGGCGATTTGGATTTCGATGAGACCGGGATCGGGTTTCCATATTTGGATATCCGAAAACCACATCGATCCAAATTAACAATAGGTTGTGAATCTCAAGTGAAGATGGAGATTCAGAGTGCAAGGGTTATTGTCGTTAACTCTGATGGTGATTCCAAAATGTGTGTAACGAGATAATGCCTTCGGTTTCGTTCGAACACGGAATGAACTTGTATGGATTGAATGCTTTAAGAACATCGTCAGGCGGACGATGAGCATTCTAAGAGATGTGTTCTCTAAAGGTAATCGTAGCCTCAATGTTAGGAATCGATTCTTCGACTCAAGAACGCCGACATCAACACGTCCACTGTATCAAATGCCGCACAATCGAATGTCGGAAAACCGAACTGTTATGGTAAAAAAAAGAGGTAGAACAAAAATATAGAAGAAGTAAGAAAACAGAACAGAAACAATAATAGAATCTCACAGTCGTAGCGGTACAACATATAATAGATAAACGAATAATCTTTAAAACAAAGAACTATATCGATTATTACGTTACATTATATCATCATCAGAGTGTACAACAACAATATACAACACAATAGAACAATAAAAACTTGTCCTTACAAGTGAATTCTACAGCAGAAAAGATAATATCATATACAAGTGGATGTCTCGTCATCCAGCTCGCCTTCTGAGCTCCATAGCACTCTTAAATCCAGAATGACCTGATAACCTGACTCTAGACTGCCCATGTGGAAAATTATGGGCACCCAGATTTTAGGAAGAGAACAATAAACTCCAGGTCAGTCATGGGACTGGTGTGAGAACACAAAAAAGTTATTTATCTTTTTAAAACAACCAAAACAAGGGAAGTGGAAAATTATCCGCAATGCTTTTGGAAAATGAAACTTCCATAAGGCCTCCCCGCACACACACAATGCAAATGCAAAATTGGAGGAGATTTCTCCTTATGATAGTCAAAGATGCTCACTACGCAAAACAAATCAATTTTGATATTATTATTAGTGCATAGTGATGAAAGCATTTCGAAAATAGAATATAAATCTTAGCCAGCATAGACATTCCGAACTATGCCTACTATAGCTACCATCCAAATAGTGGGGCGCCACCATAAGTGAATGGCATGTAATACAACTAAAACCATACAAGGCTCGTATTGTTTTTTTGGATTTTCCAACAAATGGTCAGGCTAAAGAACTTCCTAATGCCACATGGGATCGCCTCTAGCGGGATGTCCCGAGAACTTAACCAGCTCTCTACCAACACAAGGCCGAGTTACCTCTGTAAATAGGTAACTACTACACGAATATACCAACCCCCGGTCCTTTGGGACCTTTATCCGAGGGCCCTCGATCACCAAGCAACAACCACACAGAAAAATGAGATTGGAGCAACCACATAGGTTAAGCATCAGGGCTCCATAACTGACACCACCCTTTTCCAGAAGGAAATGACATACCCTAAAGGAGCGACCATCATAACCTTGCCGCATATTCCTGTTTTGATTATTTCCGGGATGTGAGGTCCGACGAAGTCTCGTCCACAAAGCTACGCTTTTTCACAAAGCCACGCTTTGATCAATAAATGATCAATAAATAATCCTCACACAGCAACACTCAGCATGCCACATTACCAAATTGGGAGTATATCGATGATAACCTTCAACTACATAACCTCTGAGCTCATACGTCTCAGAGAAGGGTGTTACTAAGAGAATAAATTCTCCGCCACCAACAGAAATGTATTTGAGAGAAATTTGTTTTATATCTCAAAATGTATTGTCAGATACGTAACCATACAAATCTATTCCGGGTTCGAACAGATCCGAAGGCACTTCAAAAGAAGCCCTTGCAATCCGGGTATTCACAATCCCGATCGAATTTCCCATCACAAAGGAAATCTCCATATAGTAGCTAACTGTGCAGAGACAATCGATAGGTCATCCTATCGTTTTCACAAATACCCGGTCTTCAACACCGATCTTCAATGCTATCCCTTACTTCGTATCCCTATTCGGAATGGGTAGTCCGAATAACGAGCGCAATAATTTAAAAATAAGTGTAGCATTCAATTTCAACCAATTCACAACAAATAGCCATTTAAGGGTCAATATTGATAGTCGATTATTTAGCTATCAATCAATATTCACAACATCACCCGATTTCAAATAATTTCCCAAATTATTTATTTTCAAAAATATCTTTACAAGATATAATTTCCACACTTCAACCATTTGAAAACAAATTTCAAATCACTTTTCACCTTTAGAACTTTCATTTCAAAATGGTTCATTTAAACCAATTAAATAAATCCTTATCGATTTACTTTAAATTTACGTCCCAAATTCGTAAATTTATTTCCACACTTCAAAAATAAATCAATGTATTTTCAAACAAATCTCCATTTCCTTTATATATTCCATGGTGAATTTAAATTTTCAGATATCCACTGATATACGATTCTCAAATCGATTTCAATTATTCACTTTCTATTTATCTTTAAAAGATACAATCTCAAAACATTCACTTCATATTGGAAACTTTTCCATACTTATTCAATAATAAGTAATTCACAAATCCATTTATTTTCAACATTTGGAAAATATTCAATATACTTAAATCACAATTAAGTATATATTTTATTCTTTAAGGAAAACATTTACTTAAACACATTTATTTGAGTCAAAACGAGTGTTGCGTAAAACATCGTTATGACAACCCAAAATCACTAGTGTAGGGATTCGAAATTAAGATAGATATGTAAATCCCAATACTACATAAACATTTCCTTTCGAAAATCATTTACTATAACAACGGTGCTATAGTCCACCGTTTCCTTCTATTTCTCGAAAACGTCTATTTCAACAATAAATGTTGAAATCTATGGTTTCGATACTTAACACATTTTAAAAAATCTTTAAATCATTTTAAATTCTATTTAAAATATCACTTTCCTAAAATATTTCTTTAATATACTATTCACTGTCCAAAATCATGAATATATTTCCTTTAATAAGCTATAATAATTAAACTTATCAAAACAAGTCGATTTCGGATTTATAAAACAACGTTTATAAATTCCATTTATACTTTATAACAACTTCAACTTATAAACTCACTTTATTAACAAATTCTATTCATATCCCATTTACGCGCAAAAATCCAATTTATAAGTTAGTTACTTATAAATCTTTTATTTTACAAAATCTATTCATTTTATAACTTCACAATTTATAAATCTATAGATTTCATCCACTTATGAAATCCATTTATACTTCATTTTAACACTTATAAAAACTCGTTTTATAATTCCAATATTTTAATTTATAAATATCAATTTTATAAATCATTTATATAAATCATTTATAATAATTCAAAAATCCCAATTTAAACCATTTTATAAATTAATCAACTACATATTTCAAAAATCACATTTCGGTTATATTTCACAAAAATCATGATTTTTATTACATAAAAATCTCAACATTTATTTATTTAAAATTAATCAATTTCAAAATTAAATTTTATTATGAATTCTCAACTTAAATTTTCAAAAATCACTTTTATTTATTTTCGGCATCTAACGATACCAAAAATATATTCGGCTAAAATTTAGCATTTAGTGATCTCAATCACAAAGATAATCACGCAGATTATAAATAGATCAACACACAACATTTGAAACCAATTCAATCATTTGAGGAATCCAGTTGGATCCCTCCAACCTGTTTCCCTGCATCCAAAGATGTTAGCATAATACCAATTCCGCTTCGAGACGGAATATCGCGGTATATGGGATTTATAAAATACTATCCGCTATTATGCGGCGCAATAGGGTCTCATCCGCTATAGAATGCGGGAAATCAACTCCAAGTACATATATAATGCCAATTCCATTCAAGTTGGAATTATTGTGGTATATGTGTTTAATAAATAACATCCGCTTAATATACGGCGTATAGGGTCTATTTCAATACAATAGATAATACCTATCATCCAATCACACAATCAAGCAATTTTAAATCTAACTATTTCAAATTTAAATCCAAATAATTCGATTGAGTGAGAAGTTCTCACCTTGAGTTTTCGATAACAATTGTAGCGTTTTGTTTCGAATAAAATTAAACATGCGTTTAATTTTACCCGAAATTATCACTAGCTCCAAACGACTCCAAACCAGCTCATTCCATAGTGCTCAACAAAACGAAGCCAACGCAATTCATTTCGTCCAAAACGGACCTCGTATGAAAGAGTTATGACATTTATAAGTTATACGATTTTTTTAATACAAAAATTTCTAATTTTTTATTTTATTTTACAACCTTACATCTGGACCGTTCGTTCCTGGCCTCTGAATCAAGGTCATGCTTTACTTCTTCCCCAAGCCATTATCTCACGAACGAAAGAAACCCACGGTAGCCGCCACTAAACCCTAAATGCCACGACCAACTCGACGACTTCTACCATGATCAGAGACCATGGCTTCGAAGCCCTTCGCGACTACAACCCTCGGCCACAACCACGCCAAGCTCGGCCTCCATCTTGGCACCAAAAACTGAACCCAAACGCACGACATTCGAGCTCGTTTCCCCATTGATCCACTCAATAGAAATTGATCATCACCGTTGGATCATAAGATCTCGCTGCCCTCTACAATATTGTAGTTGAAGAGTTTTTGTAATTGCTTACGGATTGGAAGAAAATTGGAGGAGAAAGAAACAAGTTTCTGGCCGTTCGAAATGTTAATGGCGGCTAAGCTCTTGAAACCCTAGGGCTTGAGTTGTGTTGCAAATGAAGATAATAGGGGTGCTTTTATATAAATTTCAACGACAACACTATTCACTCCAACTTTCTGAACCCCAAATCTCGCGCGGTGACCAACGTTTCTAGGGTCTACCCCACGTTTCGAACACAATGGAATTGGTTTCGGAGGCTAATTCGATCATCTGTGCAAGTTACGGAAATAAACGATCAAATTTTAAATTAAACCGATTAAACAAATTTCTATGCGTTTTAGTTTACCCCGGACAAACCGTAAATCCGATTGACACGAAATTTGAAACCTTACAATAATTTGACATTACGGATCCGATGAAACTTGTTTCGTCAAAATACGAGACTGTTTGAAAAATGGCTATTTTCATTCGTCGATTAAATATTAAAATATTCAATTTTCGCAAATTAACTTTTAATCCATTTTAAAAGTTCAGAAACATTGTTCTAACTCCAATATGATTTAATATAACTTTATAAATCAATTTTTTATTCTTATTAAACCCAATTTCCAATTATTTCTATAATTTTAAATATTAAATTATCGATTTAATTATCCAATTAAATCTAAATATTCAAAAAATAAATTATTTGACTTTCAAATTTTACTTGTTGATATTTAAAATCAATTAAATATCTGAATTTCAAATGACAGAAATTTTGGGTCGTTACAAACTTCCCCCCTTAAAAGAATTTCGTCCTCGAAATTACCAAGTAAGAAAAATGCCCCAAATTCATTTAAATGTTCAACTTTTCCGAAAATTCAATAGATAAACCTCTTACAAAATATTTACTAAGTTTTCAAATCCATATATAGCTATCTTTTCAAAACCAGCTATATCGTTTAACCTTTAACTTCAAATCAAAACTTAGTTTTCACAAATTTTTTTCCAAAATTTCCCGAAAACTTTCTAACACCTTAAATTTTCAAAAAAATTCACCATAACCTCCTTTGTACGGAGGAGCTTTTACAATATCACAGTAGATATAAATATATATACATCGACCCACACGGTCGGAAAACAGAAAAACAGTTCATATTTCCTATTTTTATTGCGTAGGCGTACCTTTTTAGCATATTTAAACAAAGCAGTTATTTATTTAGCATTTTGCGAAACAAAATCTCGCTAACGGTAGCCTTGGTACCTGTACTTACTCAATATAAGCACGTAAGTGACATATATAAGAAGTTATTAACATTTTACTCTTTTAAACAACTGCAACACATGCATATTAAAAGAAATGCATACTAAACAAGGTTTATAAACAACTTATATGATTTCGACATTACTTGTAATTGTTTACAACCAATTCATACACAGCGACATTCAATTATTCATTCTCAATTAGTTTACATTCACTAATTTACATTCACATTTGTTCATTTTCAATTCAATCAATTTCCATCCAATTTATATTTACTTAACTTCCAATTCGAATTTAATTACTTTAGCTTTCAATTTTTATTCATTCAATCGCATATGAATTTCTATTCAATCAATTAACAATAATCTGACAACCAATGTATAACCAACACAACCGAATTTATTCTCTTTACATTCAACATTCATATTCACTTTGTTTACCTTCAATTTGGTTTAACATTCAATTAGCCGTAAATGAATTTACACTTACATCCATTATCCTATATCAATTCATTACATTCGATTGATTAATATTCAATTCATTAGTTCAATTACTAATTTATTTTACAAATAAAGTTGAATCTCCTTTATATAACTCAAGTTCACATCCATTTAATGATTTCATTTCATTAATTCATTTTGATACCAAAATCAACTTTATTCCACATCACTTAAGTTATATTCCTTTTAAACATCATTTGTTTAACTTAACTTAATTTCCATTTCAACAACATATCAAATCCAGTTAAAATCCAATTAAAATTCCAACTCCAAAGTAAATTCTATTTAACATTTACCAAAGTCAATTTCATCACTTATTCAGATTCATACCTCGTTTTACTTAACAAAGTTGTTTAACCATTTTAATAATTGGTTTTACTTGCATCTTCACATTTAATAAGTTATACAACTTATTATTCAACTTCCAAATCTGATTTAATTTATTTAACTTCCTTTAGTTAAATTTCACATCATATATTTTATCATACTAATTCAAATTTATTTCAACTTTACTAAAGTTAAATTTTTATTATCTCATATTATAAGTTCAAAACTCATTTTACTTGTATTTATCAATTACAACTTGGATTTTAATTTTTTTTCTTTTAAATTTGTTTATCACAACAAATTTCAATTTCAATTTACTATGGTAGCACATCCATCACACAGAAACTCGAAAATGATACTGATGATGCTGCAGTCATCACCCTTATTATTTCCCAGCAACAGTAGTGAATCCAGTGCTTTAAATTCTTTCAAAAATTTCTTTTATTTACAAATCACATTTATAAACCTTGCTTATATAATTTCACTGTTTCCCTTTACTTATACAAGATTATTTCACAATTGTAATTCATTTTAATTATAATTCTATACTTATACAATTGTTGCTTTTATATAATTTATTCTTTCACAATTGTTGTTTTTATTCAGATTATTCGAACAACTTTGATTCACTTATATATTTTCTTACACTTTCAACAATCAAACAATTCAATTTTACATACACTTATTCTGAAAAATTATTCCTTTATATATAAAATATAATCGAGGTAAAATTATTTCATTTACCCAATTTAAAATGATACTATGTCGGTTTATCTCGTTTAAGAGTTTAGAAACCCCTATCGATACAGTTAGCTAGACTGCACCGACCAAAATTCATAAACAATCAACTGATAAGTCAACACAATACAAAACAATTTCATATTCACTAACAAATACGCTCTCATATCTATTATTACACTCAACTCATTCTAGAGTACTACTAACTCTATCTCTAATGAGTAATCCCCAACAGCGCCAAGGTTGTCACTTAACCAAATGCTCTGATACCACATTTTCACGAATCGATTCTTCGACTCACGAACGTCGACATCAATACGTCCACTGTATCAAATGTCGCATAATCGAATGCCGGAAAACCGAACTGTTATGTTAAAAAAAAGAGGTAGAAGAAAAAGATAGAAGAAGTAGGAAAAAAGAACAGAAACAATAATAGAATCTCACAGTCGCAGCGGTACAACATATAATAGATAAATGAATAATCTTTAAAACAAAGGACTATATCAGTTATTACATTACATTATATCATCATCAGAGTGTACAACAACAATATACAACTCAATAAAACAATGGGCAGCCGTACAAACTTGTCCTTACAAGTGAATTCTACAGCGGAAAAGAAAATTTCATATACAAGTGGTACGTCTCACCATCCAGCTCGCCTCCTGAGGTCCATAGCACTCTTAAATCCAGAATGACCCGATAACCTGACTCTAGATTGCCCGTGTGGAAAATTATGGGCACCCAGATTTTAGGAAGAGAACAATAAACTCTAGGTCAGTCATGGGATTGGTGTAAGAACTCAAAACAGTTATTTATCTTTTTAAAACAGCCACAATAAGGGAAGTGGAAAAATATCCGCAATGCTTTTGGAAAATGAAACTACCATAAGGCCTCCCCGCACACACACAATGCAAACAAAGAATTGGAGGAGATTTCTCCTTATGATAGTCAAAGATGCTTACTACGCAAAACAAATCAATTTTGATATTATTATTAGTGCATAGTGATTAAAGCATTTCGAAAATAGAATATAAATCTTAGCCAGCATAGACATTCTGAACTATGCCTACTATAGCTACCATCCAAACAGTGGGGCGCCACCATAAGTGAATGGCAGGTAATACAACTAAAACCGTACAAGGCTCGTATTGTTTCTTTGGATTTTCCAACAAATGGTCAGGCTAAGGAACTTCCTACTGCCACATGGATCGCCTCTGGCGGGACGTCCCGAGAACTTAACCAGCTCTCTGCCAACACAAGGCCGGGTTGCCTCTGTAACTAGGTAACTACTACATGAATATGCCACCCCCGGTCCTTTGGGACCTTTATCCAAGGGCCCTCGATCACCAAGCAACAACCACACAGAAAAATGAGATTGGAGCAACCACATAGGTCAAGCATCAAGGATCCATACCTGACACCACCCTTTTCCAGAAGGAAATGACATACCCTAAAGGGAGCGACCCTCATAACCTTGCCGCCTATTCCTGTTTTGACCATTTCCGGGTGTGAGATCGGACGAAGTCTCGTCCACAAAGCTACGCTTTTTCACAAAGCCACGCTTTGATCAACAAATGATCAATAAATAATCATCACACAGCAACACTCAGCATGCCACATTACCAAATTGGGAGTATATCCCTGATAACCTTCAACTACATAACCTCTGAGCTCATACGTCTCAAAGAAGGGTGTTACTAAGAAAATAAATTCTCCGCCACCAACAGAAATGTATTTGAAAGAAATCTGCTTTATATCTCAAAATGTAATGTCAGACACGTAACCATACAAGTCTGTTCCGGGTTCGAACGGAACCGAAGTCACTTCAAAAGAAGCCCTTGCAATCCGGGTATTACAATCCGATCGAATTTCCCATCACAAAGGAAATCTCCATACCGTAGCTAACGGTGCAGAGACAATCGGTAGGTCATCATATCATTTTCACAAATACCCGGTCTTTAATGCTATCCATTACGCTGTATCCCTATTTGGAATGGGTAGTCCGAATAACGAGCGCAATAATTTAAAAATAAGTGTAGCATTAAATTTCAACCAATTCACAACAAATAGCCATTTAAGGGTCAATATTGATAGTCGGTTATTTAACTATCAATCAATATTCACAACATCACCCAATTTCAAATAATTTCCCAAATTATTAATTTTCAAAAATATCTTTATAACATATAATTTCCACACTTCAACCATTTGAAAACAAATTTCAAATCACTTTTCACCTTTACAACTTTCATTTTCAAAATGGTTCATTTAAACCAATTAAATAAATCCTTACCGATTTACTTTAAATTTACGTCCCAAATTTGTAAATTTATTTCCACACTTCAAAAATAAATTAATGTTTATTTTTAAACAAATCACCCTTTCCTTTATATATTCCATGGTGAATTTAAATTTTTAGATATCCACTGATAGACGATTTTCAAATCGATTTCAATTATTCACTTTCTATTTATCTTTAAAAGATATAATCTCAAAACATTCACTTCATATTGGAAACATTTCCATACTTATTCAATAATAAGTAATTCACAAATCCATTTATTTTCAACATTTGGAAAATATTTAATATACTTAAATTACAATTAAGTATATATTTTATTCTTTAAGGAAAACATTTACTTAAACACATTTATTTGAGTCAAAACGAATGTTGCGTAAAACATCGTTACGACAACCCAAAATCACTAGTATAGGGATTCGAAATTAAGATAGATATGTAAATCCTAATACAATATAAACATTTCCTTTCGAAAATTATTTACTATAACAACGGTGTTATAGTCCACCATTTCCTTCTATTTCTCGAAAACGTCTATTTCAACAGTAAATGTTGAAATCTATGGTTTCGATACTTAACATATTTTAAAACATCCTTAAATTATTTTAAATTATATTTAAAGTATCACTTTCCAAAAATATTTCTTTAATATACTATTCACTGTCCAAAATTGTGAATATATTTCCTTTAACAAGCTATAATAATTAAACTTATCAAAACAAGTCGATTTCGGATTCATAAAACAACGTTTATAAATTCCATTTATACTTTATAACAACTTCAACTTATAAAATCACTTTATTAACAAATTCTATCCATATCCCATTTACACGTAAAAATCCAATTTATAAGTTAATTACTTATAAATCTTTTATTTTACAAAATCTATTCATTTTATAACTTCACAATTTATAAATCTATAGATTTCATCCACTTATGAAATCCATTTATACTTCATTTTAACACTTATAAAAACTCGTTTTATAATTCCAATATTTTAATTTATAAATATCAATTTTATAAATCTTTTATATAAATCATTTATAATAATTCAAAAGTCCCAATTTAAACCATTTTATAAATTAATCAACTACTTATTTCAAAAATCACATTTCGCTTATCTTTCACAAAAATCATAATTTTTATAACATAAAAATCTCAACGTTTATTTATTTAAAATTAATCAATTTCAAAATTAAAGTTTATTATGAATTCTCAGCTTAAATTTTCAAAAATCAAATTTTATCTATTTTCGGCATCTGACGATACCAAAAATATATTCGGCTAAAATTTAGCCTTTAACGATCTCAATCGCTAAGATAATTATGCAGATTATAAATAGATCAACGCACAACATTTGAAACCAATTCAATCATTTGAGGAATCCAGTTGGATCCCTCCAACCTATTTCCCTGCATCCAAAGATGTTAGCATAATACCGATTCCTCTTCGAGATGGAATATAACGGTATATGGAATTTATAAAATACTATCCGCTATTATGCGGCGCAATAGGGTTTCATCCGCTATATAATGTGGGAAATCAACTCCAAGTACATATATAATACCAATTCCATTCAAGTTGGAATTATCGTGGTATATGTCTTTAATAAATAACATCCGCTTAATATACGGCGTATAGGGTCTATTTCAATACAACAGATAATAACTATCATCCAATCACCCAATCAAGCAATTTTAAATCCAGCTATTTAAAATTTAAATTGAAACAATTCGATTGAGTGAGAAGTTCTCACCTTGAGTTTCCGATAACAGTTGTAGCGTTTTGTTCCGAATAAAATTAAACACGCGTTTAATTTTACCCGAAATTATCACTAGCTCCAAACGACTCCAAACCAGTTCCATTGCGTAGTGCGACAAATCGAAGCCAACGCAATTCGTTCCGTCCAAAACGGACCTCGTATGAAAGAGTTATGACATTTATAAGTTATACGATTTTTTAAATACAAAAATTTCTATTTTTCTTTTATTTTATTTATTGTACAACCTTACATACGGACCGTTCGTTCCTGGCCTCTAAATCAAGGCCGTGCTTTACTTCTTCCCCAACCCAGTATCTCACGAACGTAAGAAAACCACGGTAGCCGCCACTAAACCTTAAATGCCATGACCAACTCGACGACTTCTACCATGATCAGAGACCATGGCTTCTAAGCCCTTCGCGACTACAACCCTCGGCCACAACCACGCCAAGCTCGGCCTCCATCTTGGCAACGAAAACTGAACCCAAACGCATGACATTCGAGCTCGTTTCCCCATTGACCCACTCAATAGAAATTGATCATCACCGTTGGATCATAAGATCTCGCTGCCCTCTACAACATTGTAGTTGAAGAGTTTTTGTAATTGCTTACGGATTGGAAGAAAATTAGAGGAGAAAGAAACAAGTTTCTGACCGTTCGAAATGTTAATGGTGGCTGAGCTCTTGAAACCCTAGGGCTTAAGTTGTGTTGCAAATGAAGATAATAGGGGTGCTTTTATATAAATTTCAACGAAAACACTATTCACTCCAAATTTCCGAACTCCAAATCTCGCCCGGTGACCGGCGTTTCTAGGGTTTACCCCATGTTCCGGACAAAATGGAATATGTTTCGGAGGGTAATTCGATCATCTGTGCGGGTTACGGAAATAAACGATCAAATTTTAAATTAAACCGATTAAACAAATTTCTATGCGTTTTAGCTTGCCCTGGCAAATCGTAAATCCGATTGACACGAAACTTGAAACTTTACAATAATTTGACATTATGATCTGATGAAAATAGTTTCGTCGAAATCTGAGACTGTTTGAAAAATGGATATTTTCACTCGTCGATTAAATATTAAAATATTCAATTTTCGCAAATTAACTTTTAATTCAATTTTAAAAGTTCACAAACATTATTCTAACTCCAATATGATTTAATATAACTTTATAAATCAATTTTTTATTCACATTAAACCCAATTTCTAATTATTTCTGTAATTTTAAATATTAAATTATCGATTTAATTATCCAATTAAATCTAAATATTTGAAAATAAATTATTTGACTTACAAATTTTACTTGTTGATATTTAAAATCAATTAAATATCTAAATTTCAAATGACAGAAATTTTGGGTCGTTACACTCAAGCCTCATCAACCGGGAATGGCTAAAACAGGGGAGGTGCAGCAAGGTCAAGTGGGTCATGCCCAAGTAGGACAAAATTTTCCCCTATCTAGAAGTCCCTTTATATTCGGCTGTGTGGGGTGGTTGATTGCAACAACTGCCGAGGTTGTCTTGTTCGGGACTTTTTAGTAAGGAATAGTTCCGGCCTTGTGTTGCAGGGGATTGGGAGTGATCCTCGGTACGGTGATCTAGGCCACGTACTGTGACGGGCGGTACCCCAGTAGCCCTGCCATTGTATGGAATCCAAAATCCAATAAGTGCCGTACGTTTTAGATGTGCCCAACTATGTTGGAACGTGAGATATAAGCATTCCAGCTATTTCTGTATTTTACTTGAAAACCCTAGACATTATTATAATATCATCGGATTTCCTATCAAATGTTTTGGTTAGCGTAAGCTAAAAACTTTTCCATGTTTATGTGTGGGAAGTCTTACGTGATACCTTTTGTTTTCAAAGGTTTTCATAGTTAAGAAACCTTAACCTGTTACTCACACCAGATCCATGTCTGACCCGGAGTTTATCTTTTGTTTTCTTAAACTCTTGGGTACTCAAATTTTTACGAGTAGCCAAGGGATTCAGGTTAGCTTTGACGAATTATGGAGGAGCAAAGAAGCAGAAGGCTTCTGCGTTAGATATATAGTTTCCGCTTGTGACGACCCAGAAATTTTGACAAATTAAATTGGAATAAATAATTGATTTTAAAATATTTAAAGGTTAATTTTAACTTGAATTTCAAAATATCAATATTTACTTGATAATTAAATTATTGAATTGTATAGTTTAACTATTGAATCATATAATTTGAAATTGGGTAAAACGTTGAATCTGGAGTTTTAAGTCTGTTAAAAATAATTTGAAGGCTTTAGAAATTTGTAACGATGATACTGAATGTAGTAAAAGTGTTAAAACCGAATTTGGAAATTGGTTGTTCCGTTTTGAAAATATATTGTTTAAATCGATATTTAAAAATAGCCTTCCAAGGCACAGTCTTGGATTTGGACGAAACCAGCTCCATTGGATCCGTAATAGTTAGTTATTATCGGATTTCAATTTTCATAGCAATCGGAGTTTTCGTTTGACCCTGGCAGCTCAAAACGCTTAGAACTATTTTAATCGATTTAATTTAAAATTGATTGTTTTCTTCTGTAACTCGCGCATACGATCGAATTAGCTTCCGAAACACGTTTCATTGTGTTCGGAATGCGGGTAAAACCTTATAATTGCCTAATGGCATTCCTTAAGAGGGGTTCGAAATTTTATATGGCAATTAATGAGGCGTTTTGAAAATATAATAAAAATAGTCAAAAGGACAAAGATATTTTCATTAACTCGTATTCAAGAAGCTTCTTGCCTACCTATATCTAATTCCTCGTCTCCCTCACAAATGGATAAGCAGAATCGAACGGAAAAAAAAAAGAAACAATTTAATGGCCGAAGCCTATTAAAAATCAATTTTTCATCTTCAATCCAATTCTCAAATCCAAACTCGGAGATAAAATCACTTTCTTCGTTTCATATATCATGGCCGCCCCTTCTTAAAGCACATTGGAATTGAACGAACGAAGCTTTGTTCGAATCAATCCAAATCGAGAGAGGATTCTCGTTCGAATTGTCTTCGATCAAATCGAGTTGGGCAAACTCACCAAGTCTGGGCATTCGAAGTGTTCATGATCGACGAGCTCGCAAGTGGCGTTAGGGTTTGGTCGCGAGTTCGGAGGAAGGAGGGCGAGGCTGCGGCGGTTCCAGGTGTTCTCGATTTGAGCAGTGAGTGTACGAAGCGAGGTACTCGATGTCAGGGAAGCACACGCGTGTACGGGCAGGGAGGCACTTAGGGTTTTGTGACATCGCGATGGGGGATGCTCGGTGGGTCACTGTGGAGGTAAGGTAGCAGGTATTTGCATTTAAATTAATTTGATTTAAATAAATGAATAATTTTAAATATGTAAAAAAAATTATATTTCAGTAAAGAATTTTAAAACAGTTCTGTAAATATATATATATATATATATACACACATATAAATGATGTGTGATGGAATTAAATTTTATAAAACTTGTTTAAATTATCTTAGCTACTAAATTATTTATTTTAAGAAAAACATCTTAAACTAAATAATTAGTTAAGGAATTTGTAAAATGTGATGAATTATTCGGTTTTCTTGAATATTAATAAAATCATGTAAATATGTATGCAAGGTCCAAATTGGGTAGAGATGGTCGAGATTGGATGGATTTACGAATCGAAAGCAAAGGTGAGTAAATCTCACTCTGTTGGATTTTTATTTAAAATTTAAATGGTTAAATTTAAATATTTGGTTGCATGATTGAACTGATTGATGTGCACTGTGAACTGATGACTTTGGTTTTGGTTGATTCCTGAGTTGATTGTTGCTTGACTCGGAATATTCGGGTTGTAAATTGTTTAAACCTAAATCATAACTAAGTAAATGTCTCCAAATATAATAAAGGTAACGATTTGTGGTTCATTAAATTAGTAGGTAATTAAAATGAATAATTAATTAATTAAATCAATTAATGAATTTGGGTTAACTAATTAAGTTTAAATTAATTAGAGTGTCCATTGGGTGATGAAATAAGTAATTACTTAGTGCAATTAATAATGTAATTACTTGGTGTAATTAATCGAGAGATAATTAAGATAATTAATTAAGGAGAATGAATTTATTTAATGAAGTAAATAAAAAGGTGATAATTTCTGGTGGAGATAAATCAAGAATGATTTATACCGTGGTTTAAGTAATATAATTAGTTTAGATTTAGATAAATTGAAATATAATTGGAATCAATAACTTATACAATTAATGAAGTAATTAAAGATTCGATTAATTAAGATTAATTAAACCATAATATGTGACTTATGAGGATTTAATTAATATAAGTAGCTCATGATTAATGTAATTAATATAGTTAATTTATTTATGAAGTAATTAAGATTACTTATTGATTTTGGGTTAAGAATAATTAATACCGTGAAATTAATTGAAAATAAGTACTTTAATGTAATTGAAGATAATTAATCCAGTGTGATTAATTTAAATGAATAATGAAGGATTGATGAATTAATTGATTTGAAATTAATTAATATTTAATGAAGGAATCTAAGTGATTGAGATTATAAATTCAATTAGAATCAATTGAATTAATTCGGAAGTGATCAGTTTGCTTATGAATGATTGAATGGTATGGGATGTTTTGAAATAGTTGATATCTTTAATATGAAATGTTGTGTTTTCATTTGAATAAATTGGGTTCGCGACCTAACAAGGTTCACGACCTAACAAGGTTCACGACCTAAAGTGGTTCGCGACCTAAAGGTGTTCGCGACCTAACAAGGTTCACGACCTAACGGAGACGAGGTCATGCGACCTAAAGTGGTTCGCGACCTAAAGGTGTTCGCGACCTAATAGGGTTTGCGACCTAAAGGTGCACGACCTAAGGTCTTTCGACCTAGGGGTATATAGGTAACACGACCTAAAGATGTCGCGACCTAAGGGGCCAAGCGACCTAGTGGGTCATACGACCTAAAGGAAATAGGGTCCAACGACCTAAGGAAAACAAGGTCCAACGACCTAAAGGGATGGGAGTCATGCGACTTAAAGGAGTATGCGACCTAAAGAAGTGCACGAGCTAAATGAAGGCGGAACAACTCAGGGTCTAACGACCTAGGGGGGCGACCTAAGGTCTAACGACCTAAGACCGAGGAGACGTTTTCCAACAGAGGGAACGACTTAACGACCTAAGCCTAACGACCTACGACCTAAGGTCCCACGACCTAATGAGGCAGGCAAGGCCGAACGACCTAAAGTCCAACGACCTACGACCTAAATCCGAGGCGAACGAAATATGCAGGCCTTGACTTTTCCACACGCGCGAGCTAATGATTCCGAGCGACCTATACCTGGGCAGAGCGACCTAAGCTCAGGAAGTTCACCAAACAACTAAAAATTGGAGTTTTTCGCCAATCCAATCCAAACCAAATGCAAATATACATGCTAAAGTGATGGGGAATCATTCCCAACAGTCCAATATAGTTATAGACTAGAATTGTGAGATAAAAATCTCACCTTTGCTCCAAAACCCAATGAAAATGAAGAACAAAGCTTGAAGGCAAATGGAGAAGCAACCACAAGCTTGAATCCGATGTCTTCTTCTTGAATTTGGAGTTGAATGTTGGAGTTGCAATAAAACAAAGACTTTGGAGTTTTAATTTCTCATTCCATTCACCATTTTTGTTGAAGCTTTAGTGTTAGGAAATGAAATGAAGCAATGAAGAAGAAGGGGGGTGGAACTTGGGCCTAATGGGCTAAAAGTCCAAACCAAAGGCTCGAGTGAAAAAGTGGTGAAATTCCACTAACCCCAAACATATCAATGTTTATACTTAGAAGATTGCAAACGACGTTTCGAACTCAATGGAAGTGGTCTCGAGTCCTAATTTGACCGTTTGCAAAAAGTAGCTTCGGACCAAAATCCGATTAACGATAAAATATTTAAATAAAATATTTAAATATAAAAATCGATAAATATGCGGGTTGTTACAAAATTGGTTAAAGATAAAATGATTTCAAATTGGAAATTAAAGTAAATTAGTGAATGAAACTAATATGAATCAGATATATATGAAAGATTAAATTCAACATTCAAAATTTAAAGTAAATTAAGTTCGTATGGAAGTGGGGAAAACTAGTTTGAATAGAAATGGATATGAAAACTTCTATAAGGAAAGGTATGTAAAGATGTGAAAGGGCTATGATTAGATATTATTGCTAAGTATGTTATGCAGGTATTAAAAGGGGGAAAAGAAAATTGGATTTGATTCCAAAAGATAAATGTGAATTGCCCGACAAAAAGGTATGTATTTAAAATTCTGTATGAAATTAGATTGGGTTTTTAATGTAGCCACTTGGCTTTTGTTTTCTTTTTGGTATTTGGGAGCCCGTAGAGGCCTTTTGTAGTAGTACCGAGCTAGCCGCGTAAAGGAGACGCTGGCAAAAAAATTCGGAAATTTAGGGAGTTGGAAAAATTTTGAGAAAATTTTGATAATTCCGAAATTGCATTTAAATTGAAATTTAGATGATTGAGAAAAGGGGTGTTGTGTGAAACTATAGAAGGTTTTAGGAAATTGGTTAAGGAGACAGTGGGCCTTTAGTTATAGATTGTGGGTAGAACATTGAATTGTGAGTTTTGGTATAAGATAAATGGGTATCGGACCATTCTTCCTATCTAGTAATTTCGGGAACGAAATTCTTTTAAGGGGGGAGGAATGTGACGACTCGGAAATTTTGACAAATTAAATTGAATAATTAATTGATTTTAAAATATTTAAAGGTTAATTTTAACTTGAATTTCAAAATATCAATATTTACTTGATAATTAAGTTATTGAATTATATAGTTTAACTATTGAATCATATACTTTGAAATTGGGTAAAACGTTGAATCTGGAGTTTTAAGTCTGTTAAAAATAATTTGAAGGCTTATAAAATTTGTAATGATGATACTGAATGTAGTAAAAGTGTTAAAAACGAATTTGGAAATGTTTTGTTCTGTTTTGAAAATATATCGTTTAAATCGATATTTAAAAATAGCCTTCCGAGGGACAGTCTTGGATTTGGACGAAACCAGCTCCATTGGATCCGTAATATTTAGTTATTATCAGATTTCAATTTTCGTAGCAATCGGAGTTGTCGTTTGACCCTGGCAGCTCAAAACGCTTAGAACTATTTTAATCGAATTAATTTAAAATCGATCGTTTTCTTCTGTAACTCGCGCATACGATCAAATCAGCTTTTGAAACACATTTCATTGTGTTCGGAATGCGGGTAAAACCTTATAATCGCCTAACGGCATTCCTTAAGAGGGGTTCGAAATTTTATATGGCAATTAATGAGACGTTTTGAAAATATAATAAAAATTTAAAGTCAAAAGGACAAAGATATTTTCATTAACTCGTATTCAAGAAGCTTCTTGCCTACCTATATCTAATTCCTCGTCTCCCTCACAAATGGATAAGCAGAATCGAACGAAAAAAAAAGAAACAATTTAATGGCCGAAGCCTATTAAAAATCAATTTTTCATCTTCAATCCAATTCTCAAATCCAAACTCGGAGATAAAATCACTTTCTTCGTTTCATATATCATGGCCGCCCCTTCTTAAAGCACATTGGAATTGAGGGAACGAAGTTTCGTTCGAATCAATCCAAATCGAGAGAGGATTCTCGTTCGAATTGTCTTCGATCAAATCGAGTTGGGCAAACTCATCAAGTCTGGGCATTCGAAGTCGTTCATGATCGACGAGCTTGCAAGTGGCGTTAGGGTTTGGTCGAGGAAGGGGGGCGAGGCTGCGGCGGTTCCAGGTGTTCTCGATTTGAGCAGTGAGGGTACGAAGCGTGGTACTCGATGTCAGGGAAGCACACGCGCGTACGGGCAGGGAGGCGCTTGGGGTTTTGCGACATCGCGATGGGGGATGCTCGATGGGTCACTGTGGAGGTAAGGCAGCAGGTATTTTCATTTAAATTAATTTGATTTAAATAAATGAATAATTTTAAATATGTAAAAAAAAAATATTTCAGTAAAGAATTTTAAAACAGTTCTGTAAATATATATATATATATATATATAAATGATGTGTGATGGAATTAAATTTTATAAAACTTGTTTAAATTATCTTAGCTACTAAATTATTTATTTTAAGAAAAACATCCAAAACCAAATAATTAGTTAAGGAATTTTTAAAATGTGATGAATTATTCGGTTTGCTTGAATATTAATAAAATCATGTAAATATGTATGCAAGGTCCAAATTGGGTAGAGATGGTCGAGATTGGATGGATTTACGAATCGAAAGCAAAGGTGAGTAAATCTCACTATGTTGGATTTTTATTTAGAATTTAAATGGTTAAATTTAAATATTTGGTTGCATGATTGAACTGATTGATGTGCACTGTGAACTGATGACTTTGGTTTTGGTTGATTCCTAAGTTGATTGATGCTTGACTCAGAATATTCGGGTTGTAAATTGTTTAAACCTAAATCATAACTAAGTAAATGTCTCCAAAGATAATAAAGGTAACGATTTGTGGTTCATTAAATTAGTAGGTAATTAAAATGAATAATTAATTAAATCAATTAACGAATTTGGGTTAACTAATTAAGTTTAAATTAATTAGAGTGACCATTGGGTGATGTAATAAGTAATTACTTAGTGCAATTAATAATGTAATTACTTGGTGTAATTAATCGAGAGATAATTAAGATAATTAATTAAGGAGAATGAATTTATTTAATGAAGTAAATAAAAAGGTGATAATTTCTGGTGGAGATAAATCAAGTATGATTTATACCGTGGTTTAAGTAATATAATTAGTTTAGATTTAGATAAATTGAAATATAATTGGAATCAATAACTTATACAATTAATGAAGTAATTAAAGATTCGATTAATTAAGATTAATTAAACCATAATATGTGACTTATGAGGATTTAATTAATATAAGTAGCTCATGATTAATGTAATTAATATAGTTAATTTATTTATGAAGTAATTAAGATTACTTATTGATTTTGGGTTAAGAATAATTAATACCGTGAAATTAATTGAAAATAAGTACTTTAATGTAATTGAAGATAATTAATCCAGTGTGATTAATTTAAATGAATAATGAAGGATTGATGAATTAATTGATTTGAAATTAATTAATATTTAATGAAGGAATCTAAGTGATTGAGATTATAAATTCAATTAGAATCAATTGAATTAATTCGGAAGTGATCAGTTTGCTTATGAATGATTGAATGGTATGGGATGTTTTGAAATAGTTGATATCTTTAATATGAAATGTTGTGTTTTCATTTGAATAAATTGGGTTAGAATGACATGAGACTCGAAGAGGCCGGGGTCGGCTATTGGGAAATACCCGAAACCACTTTGGATTTTTTTTATAAATTGATTTGTGAAATCAATAGGCAGGAATGATATGATTTAAGTGGATTGGATTATTTTATCTAAGTTTGGTACTTAGAAATTTATATGTGAAATAAGCCTTGTCTATAGCAAATTGTGAATTGGATAAATTGAGTTAAGTTACCCCGGGTTTTATTTAAGTTGTAAGCTTTTGTATTCCATGTTAGATGAGTTTATTCACGCTGGTTTCCAGCCTGACCCGGGTGTTACTTTGGTGTAATGCTCGGGTCAGACCGAGTATTACAGATTTTCAGGTAGGTACGTTCTGGAGCTCAGGAGGCGAGCTGGATGGCAATAGCGTATAGAATATTTCCGTTGTATATATATTATTGTTAAGCTGAGACATGATAATTGTATATATATTCAGTGACTCTATATATGTAAAACTCCGCTGTATATTAATGTAACCGACAGATATAGTATTCTTTTGTAAACTGTTATTATTTATTATATTTTATCCGCTGCGAATGTTAGATGTTTGGTGATTCTGTTCTTCTTCTTCTTCTTCTTCTTCTATCTCTATCTTCTTTCTCATAACTATCTGGAATTTTCGGCTTCAAAAATTTCAGGTCGTTACAGTTGGAATCAGAGCGGAAAGGTTAAGCGAGAACCTTGGCTCTGGTGGGGATTACTCATTAAATAGAGTCTGGAGTACTCTAGAATGAGTTATATATATATATATATATATATATATATATATATATAAGCGCGTACTTGTTATTTTCTTATATAAAGATTTTAAATAAAAATACATTTTTGATATATAAAGCAATATTTCCTTCTAATAAATATTAAGGTGATTGGTTGTTAAATTATTAGAATTAAATTAAGAAGTAATATAATACAACCAAACTAAAATTAAATAAAGATAAATTTGAAATGGATTCAAACTGAAATTGAAGTCTTGAATTGGAATTAAACTAAGTAGAGATAAAAATACAACCAAATTAAATTTAATGGATTGAAAATGAAATTCTAAATCTGGTTCCAGAATTTGGAAATTTTGATTCAAAATAATGAAAAATAATAAATAAGTATTATTTGGATAACTGGGACTTGTTGCAAACAATGGGTTGTTTGAAGTTTGATTTGGGTATAAAACCAAAGGTGGTTTAAAATTTTAAAACATGGCTGGGAGGGCCAAGAAACAAATATGTATATATGTATGGATATATATATGATATCAAAGATAAATTTGAAATAAACTCTAAGAGGTTGAATTTTGATTTTCCCTGAAGTATGATGTAGAAACCCTGAGTGATATAAGTTGTGAACTTATAAGAAGGAAAGAACTTTAAAGTTTGAAGCGGGAGTTCAAATTGAGTAAGGTTGGTTGGATTAAGTAAATGGGAATTTAACTTTGGGAAGTTAAATAAGTGTAGAAAAAAGCACCCAGAATTGGAAAATTCAAGATGAAATTGAAATTTAACTTTGAAAGGTAAATGGTTGATTTGAATTGGAAATTTGTGTGATCTCAAAACGAGTTTGAGATTTAAAAATTGAAAATGGATGGACGTTTTAAAATAAATTAGACGATATCATCCTATTGTTAATAAAAATATTTAAATTGAGAATGGTATTGTATAAATATAATAAATTTGAATAATTAAATTGTAAAATAAATTTGTTTAAGAACTGGCTTCAAACTGGAAGATAAAACTTAATAATAAATTAAAATTTTAAAATAAAATTGTATTGAACTCTTATTTGAACCTTGAAATACATAAATAAAAAAATAATTTAAAATGGAATTTTGAGAATTGAACTTAGAAATTAAATTTATTAAAAACTTTTAATAAAGGTTAATTTGGTTTAAATGGTTAAACCAACCTTTGAGGATTTAACTCGAATTTATATAGTTCGAAATAGTTTAAATTCAAGATTGAAATTGAATTAGTTCAAAATTGAATTTGGTTTGAACTGATTGAAGATGTATAAGTTTAAGAAATTAAATGGGAAATTAAATTGGATTATATTGAAATGAATTGAATTTGAAATGGGTTCAATTGATAATAGTTCAAATTGATTGGAATAATATGAAATTATAATTAAAATTGAACAGGATTAAAAGCAAATAGAATTTGATTTAAATTGGGAGAGGAATCAAGATTCATTCAACTTGAATTGGGAATAAATTTCAATAGAAATTGAAGTTATTCAAGTTAGAATTGAGTCAATTAAATGGAAGTGTAAATTTACATTGGATTGTTGGGAAAGTGAACAATTGACTCTTGACTAGTTTCAATATAAATTGTTTTGATATAAACTTATTTTTCTAAGCTATCTAATATATACAACTTTTCTTTTTTAAAGCTAACTTATTTTATATTTGTTTTACCATTATTTTGGAGCTATTTAATCATTTTTCAACATTTTTCTAAACTAATGGCTATTTTTCAACTATTTCACAAACTAATTTCTATTTTATAACTATTTTGCAATTATTTGAAATTTCTGAAACTATTTAACTATTTTTCAACTATTTTACAATTAGTTAACTATTTTACAGCTATTTTGTAAACTAATAATTATTTTTCAACCACTTACCTATTTTTAAAATTTTCAAGCTATTTTCTAAATATAAATTGGTCGGAGTTCAAACTGTTATGGATTTAATACCCAACTGAGATAGGAATTGAAGTGATAATCCAAATGAGGATTAATGTAAAGGTGGATAAGTGAATGGAAAAGAAATTGATATTGAAAAGAGAAATCAATTTGGAATGTTTGATTTTGAATAAACAAAGTTATACATCTTTGTTATATGTAAGATGAAACTCCCCTTGTTAAATCTATTGCCGGAAGAAAGGATTTTTGAAGATGTTTGAAGTATAAAAGAGTTTTATACAAGATTGAAAAGATCCAAAGATTTTAAAAAAATTATATATATCTGTGTGTGTGTGTGTGTGTGTGTGTGTGTGTGTGTGTGTGTGTGTGTGTGTGTGTGTGTGTGTGTATAAAGGATCTTATGAGGATTTTATAAAAGGTTTTGAGAACCTTTGAATTTGGAAAGGCTTTTGATTTTTGAGTAAAATCAATATTGGAATTTGGAAAGCTTAATTTGAGAATTATCGATTTTGGGATAATCGATTTTGTGTAAAGAAGCTTTGTATGAGATCATACTAGGTGTATGATTTAGAGATACTATATATGTATAGTATAAAGTGTTTTGATGATGGCTCTGAGGAAAAAGGCGCTCCCTTGAAATGAACTTCTCAGGAGTGCCATCGGGTGGTGCTGCCTTGAGCCCCAAGGGGGGTTCTAAAGTTGATCCTGTGAGGAGTCCGGACAAAATTAGTTCCTGAGGATTATTGGGTAGCGAAAGTCGAGGGCGCTGATGCCTACAGAGGCATTTGGGTTATGCTGTGACGAAAGTGTAACTCGATGTCGCTGCGATCTACTGTGGGGACCATAGCGAAATCGTGTGGAGGATGAGTGCCAACAGTCTACACTTGATTTTGCCGGGAAGGCAACGCAACATCGGTAGACTGCAATCTATGGTCAAGTGTAGTAGAGAAGTTTCATTTTTGGCAGCGAAATTCGATGGCGTTGATGCCTATAGTTATATGGGTTTTTTCTGTGATAGCTACGTAACCCCAGTTGTAGCTGCGATCTGTCGTGGGTTCCATGGTGTAACCGAGGGGAGCGGAGGCCTACAGATATCTATGGATTTTGTCGGGACGGCAGCGTAACCATCGGGTTAACTGCGACCATGGATGGGGGTGATGATTTCCAGAGCATTCTCACCAAAGATATTTCCTCTATTTTCAAAAACTGTATTCAATATTTTTAATAAAATTATTTTTCAAGTATTTTCACTGGGTGTTGAAAACGGGTTTTCCAAGTACTTATAGGTTTTCAGTCCTACGCTTGATCAACGTATGACTGAATTTCTGTCAGAACAGTGATGGACTGGTTGAGACATCGAGTTATAAGAAATATTTTTTATAAAGGGCTATTTTAATAGCATTATGTGGATTTAAAGGCATTCTAAAAATTTAAAATAGAAGTGTTGGAATTTTAGGAAAAAAACTAAAAAGAAATTCCAAACTGGAATTATAAAATAAAATTGAACTTAGGAAAATTTAATGAAATGATTTTGTAATTAAAATCGAATATTGATTTAAAAATTGAAAGTATGCTAATTGGCTAAATAATTATTTGATTGAGTATATTAATAAAATTTAACTTGGGAAAATAAATGGATTGTAAATTAATAATGGAGTTTGGGAATGAATTCGAATTGTAAATAGAATTCGACTAAGATTTGATAATGAAATAAATAAAAGGAGATGTTGTAAAATAGACATAAAATAGAGTTGGATTGAAAATATGATGGTTTGAATTACAAGTAAAAAATTCAAGTGTGATTGGAATAATATGTAATGAAATTTACAAATATATTGGATATAAGAGAAGTGATTATAATAGAAATGGTTTGAGTTGCAAACAAAAACCCAAGTGTATAGAAGTAAATTGAGAATGGCCCTATATTGATAAAATAAATTCGATAACGAATTAAGTAAGTAAATTAAAATTTTTAAATAGGTTGATTGAGTTAAATAATAAATGGATGAAGCCTGATTGAATAAAAACTAAATCAAAGTTGTGATTGGAATTGGACTATTAGACTGAACCTAAATTTGGTGGTATATTAATTTGAAGTATAAATGAGATAAGTATGTGGTTGGATATTATCTTGATAAATTGAGAAGGTGAATTTAAAATTTTTTAAATTTAAAATGGATGGCCTAACTGAATTTAATGGAAATTGATTAAATGGGAATCAAATAGAAGTAAATTTAAGTTTGATGTTGGAAGAAATTAAAGTAAATTAACTTAAGTTTAAAATTTATGGAAGCTTGGCTTCGAATAAGAGTGGAATCCCATTAAATAAAAACTTGGATTGAATTAATTTGGGAAATGGTTATTAATTTATAAGTATTGGATGTCCAAGCTTAACAAATTGTTTTGAATGGAACAATTGCGGAAATGAAATGAAACGCAATGAATGGTTGGTGAATAAATTAAAAATGAAATGGAATTAATTACAGAATGAGTTGAAGAGTAATTTGAAGTAGTTATAAACTAAATAAATACTCTATTAAGCGAATATTGACGAATTGGTATAGAATAAATCATCGTATGACGTAAATAAAAGTAATTAAAAGTCTATGGGCTGATAGAGATTAAATAAATTGATTTTGAAATCAACTAAATTGAATATGAGCTTGTTTGGATTTAAAATCAATTGGATGTAAGAAATTGTGTTGCAAGCCATTAAAATTGAATGAAATGGCATATAGATTTGGTTGAAAACAATTGAATAAGCTTGAAAATCATATGAATCGCTTATGGGAAGCGTTTGGCACTTGTTGTGTATGTAATACATGTGTTTAGCTATTGAAAGCAAGTGAAATGTTAATAAATTCTCTATATATGGCACTTACATATTTAAATTGAGTAAGTACAGATACCTGAAGGACGTTTGGCTGGATTTGGATTGCACTAATTGCTAAAATAAATAAGCTGCTTGCTTAAAATGCTAAATAAGGTACGCTTACGAAATAAAAAATAGGAAATACGAACTGTTTTTGCTTTTTCCGACCGGGTGGGTCGATGTATATTTATTTATATCCCTTGTCAAATTGCAAAAGCTCCTCCGTACAAAGGAGATTCTGCCAAAAATTTTCGAAAATTTTGGGAGTTAGAAAATTTTTGAAAAAAAATTTGTGACGCCCCACCTCTATACCCACGCTAGCCAAGAACACTACGGTGTAGTGCTGTCAACTAGTGCGGAGAATAAGGCTGTTGAGGAGCGACCATCCATGTAATTTCTTATCACACGGTGGCTATAAAATAATCTTCGGAAACAAATATAGAAGTAAGCATAACATGCGAATCAATCACAGATATCCATATCATAAAGGCGAAAAGAGATATGAATATATATCACATAAAAGTGTACATCAGAGTAGTGGTCTAAAAAGATCCACGATAATACAAAAGAATAGCAACGCGTGATATACAAAAGAATACAACTATGAGTCTATATCTCAAGTGTAAACAACAAAAGCTGCTAATCTAAACAAGTAGCCAAAAGTCTGAGTAGTGAATCACTGGGGGAGGAGTCAAGCAGTAGCACCTGTAACATCTCGGTCTGACCCGAGTATTATTTATAAGAAAATAATAAACGGATCAGTCTAGCTATAAATATCAGATGACATGATATAAAATAAAAGATATGGCATAAACATAAAATATCCATACTGACATACTACTATAAGTATGCAAATAATGATCAACAGGAGATCAACCGATAAGAGATAAATCAATATCACAAGAATCTTCTCAAAGATCCAAAGAGGGCATCATACCCTAAACTTGTACTCATGACAAGTCAAAGAGATAAATTCCAGAAATCAACACAAGAAATCCAGAAATCATAAAAAGGGAAAGAGGCCTATCACATGACGGTCCGAAGACCAAGGGGAGCTACCCCGCATGTGTGAATGGAATCACACAGATTGAGGTCAAGACTAACCAAAAAGCAGAAAGGTATGTGTGAATGGAATCACACAAGTGGTGTCTAGTCTAACCTTGCAATGAAAGAGACATCGCGCAATTGCTAGTCTAATTCATAAAGCGATCATCAAGATCAATGAGAAGTGTCAATTACACTAAGCTAGTAAATATAGAAGTTTAGCCTCATGTCCCATAACCACTTGCTTAACTTAAATATTTACGAACAAACTGTAAATCTTCACTAATAAAATTGTCACAAGAGGTTCAATCGAACAAGTCCAAGAATTAACCGACGAAGCGAACGCAAGCGTTTCATACCACTTGTTTTACTAAGTCGTTTAATTAGATTTCTCATCCGAGTGAGGTAAAGGCTTGTATATACTAATAGATTGGAAAACGGTTTAAGAAAAGAGCTTTGTTATTAAAAATAGAGTTGAAATCATTTTGTTGAAAGAGGTTTGATATTTACTACTAGTATTGAACCCTTTATATTATAAAGTGACAAAACACAGAAGCAATTGTAGAAACAATCATTCACAAAAATCGCATACGGAGATGTGAATAAAATCCAAGGAAATCAGCTCAATGTTTTTCAGATAAGATCCCCTACGGAGGGGGGGTCCGGGGGGGTGGCAACCCCCCAAGGTGGGGGTGCGGGGGCAACGCCACCGCTTACGGGGTTCGACCTGCCCGGTCAGGTCGCGGGGGTCCAGGGGGCAGCGCCCCCGGCGGGTTGCGGGGTAGCGCCCCGTCCAAAACGGTACGACTTAGTGAAGACAAAATGAGGTCTAACGACCTAAGAGGGATAGAGTCGAGCGACCTAATGGTTACGACCTAGGGGTCTAAGGGGCACGACCTAGTGGTCCAGCGACCTAAAGGGTAAAGGTCATGCGACCTAAAATGGGTTCGCGACCTAACGGAGACGAGGCCATGCGACCTAAAGTGGTTCGCGACCTAAAGGTGTTCGCGACCTAACAAGGTTCACGGCCTAACGGAGACGAGGTCATGCGACCTAAAGTGGTTCGCGACCTAAAGGTGTTCGCGACCTAACAAGGTTCACGACCTAACGGAGACGAGGTCATGCGACCTAAAGTGGTTCGCGACCTAAAGGTGTTCGCGACCTAATAGGGTTTGCGACCTAAAGGTGCACGACCTAAGGTCTTTCGACCTAGGGGTATATAGGTAACACGACCTAAAGATGTCGCGACCTAAGGGGCCAAGCGACCTAGTGGGTCATACGACCTAAAGGAAATAGGGTCCAACGACCTAAGGAAAACAAGGTCCAACGACCTAAAGGGATGGGAGTCATGCGACTTAAAGGAGTATGCGACCTAAAGAAGTGCACGAGCTAAATGAAGGCGGAACAACTCAGGGTCTAACGACCTAGGGGGGGCGACCTAAGGTCTAACGACCTAAGACCGAGGAGACGTTTTCCAACAGAGGGAACGACTTAACGACCTAAGCCTAACGACCTACGACCTAAGGTCCCACGACCTAATGAGGCAGGCAAGGCCGAACGACCTAAAGTCCAACGACCTACGACCTAAATCCGAGGCGAACGAAATATGCAGGCCTTGACTTTTCCACACGCGCGAGCTAATGATTCCGAGCGACCTATACCTGGGCAGAGCGACCTAAGCTCAGGAAGTTCACCAAACAACTAAAAATTGGAGTTTTTCGCCAATCCAATCCAAACCAAATGCAAATATACATGCTAAAGTGATGGGGAATCATTCCCAACAGTCCAATATAGTTATAGACTAGAATTGTGAGATAAAAATCTCACCTTTGCTCCAAAACCCAATGAAAATGAAGAACAAAGCTTGAAGGCAAATGGAGAAGCAACCACAAGCTTGAATCCGATGTCTTCTTCTTGAATTTGGAGTTGAATGTTGGAGTTGCAATAAAACAAAGACTTTGGAGTTTTAATTTCTCATTCCATTCACCATTTTTGTTGAAGCTTTAGTGTTAGGAAATGAAATGAAGCAATGAAGAAGAAGGGGGGTGGAACTTGGGCCTAATGGGCTAAAAGTCCAAACCAAAGGCTCGAGTGAAAAAGTGGTGAAATTCCACTAACCCCAAACATATCAATGTTTATACTTAGAAGATTGCAAATGACGTTTCGAACTCAATGGAAGTGGTCTCAAGTCCTAATTTGACCGTTTGCAAAAAGTAGCTTCGGACCAAAATCCGATTAACGATAAAATATTTAAATAAAATATTTAAATATAAAAATCGATAAATATGCGGGTTGTTACAAAATTGGTTAAAGATAAAATGATTTCAAATTGGAAATTAAAGTAAATTAGTGAATGAAACTAATATGAATCAGATATATATGAAAGATTAAATTCAACATTCAAAATTTAAAGTAAATTAAGTTCGTATGGAAGTGGGGAAAACTAGTTTGAATAGAAATGGATATGAAAACTTCTATAAGGAAAGGTATGTAAAGATGTGAAAGGGCTATGATTAGATATTATTGCTAAGTATGTTATGCAGGTATTAAAAGGGGGAAAAGAAAATTGGATTTGATTCCAAAAGATAAATGTGAATTGCCCGACAAAAAGGTATGTATTTAAAATTCTGTATGAAATTAGATTGGGTTTTTAATGTAGCCACTTGGCTTTTGTTTTCTTTTTGGTATTTGGGAGCCCGTAGAGGCCTTTTGTAGTAGTACCGAGCTAGCCGCGTAAAGGAGACGCTGGCAAAAAAATTCGGAAATTTAGGGAGTTGGAAAAATTTTGAGAAAATTTTGATAATTCCGAAATTGCATTTAAATTGAAATTTAGATGATTGAGAAAAGGGGTGTTGTGTGAAACTATAGAAGGTTTTAGGAAATTGGTTAAGGAGACAGTGGGCCTTTAGTTATAGATTGTGGGTAGAACATTGAATTGTGAGTTTTGGTATAAGATAAATGGGTATCGGACCATTCTTCCTATCTAGTAATTTCGGGAACGAAATTCTTTTAAGGGGGGAGGAATGTGACGACTCGGAAATTTTGACAAATTAAATTGAATAATTAATTGATTTTAAAATATTTAAAGGTTAATTTTAACTTGAATTTCAAAATATCAATATTTACTTGATAATTAAATTATTGAATTATATAGTTTAACTATTGAATCATATACTTTGAAATTGGGTAAAACGTTGAATCTGGAGTTTTAAGTCTGTTAAAAATAATTTGAAGGCTTATAAAATTTGTAATGATGATACTGAATGTAGTAAAAGTGTTAAAAACGAATTTGGAAATGTTTTGTTCTGTTTTGAAAATATATCGTTTAAATCGATATTTAAAAATAGCCTTCCGAGGGACAGTCTTGGATTTGGACGAAACCAGCTCCATTGGATCCGTAATATTTAGTTATTATCAGATTTCAATTTTCGTAGCAATCGGAGTTGTCGTTTGACCCTGGCAGCTCAAAACGCTTAGAACTATTTTAATCGAATTAATTTAAAATCGATCGTTTTCTTCTGTAACTCGCGCATACGATCAAATCAGCTTTTGAAACACATTTCATTGTGTTCGGAATGCGGGTAAAACCTTATAATCGCCTAACGGCATTCCTTAAGAGGGGTTCGAAATTTTATATGGCAATTAATGAGACGTTTTGAAAATATAATAAAAATTTAAAGTCAAAAGGACAAAGATATTTTCATTAACTCGTATTCAAGAAGCTTCTTGCCTACCTATATCTAATTCCTCGTCTCCCTCACAAATGGATAAGCAGAATCGAACGAAAAAAAAAGAAACAATTTAATGGCCGAAGCCTATTAAAAATCAATTTTTCATCTTCAATCCAATTCTCAAATCCAAACTCGGAGATAAAATCACTTTCTTCGTTTCATATATCATGGCCGCCCCTTCTTAAAGCACATTGGAATTGAGGGAACGAAGTTTCGTTCGAATCAATCCAAATCGAGAGAGGATTCTCGTTCGAATTGTCTTCGATCAAATCGAGTTGGGCAAACTCATCAAGTCTGGGCATTCGAAGTCGTTCATGATCGACGAGCTTGCAAGTGGCGTTAGGGTTTGGTCGAGGAAGGGGGGCGAGGCTGCGGCGGTTCCAGGTGTTCTCGATTTGAGCAGTGAGGGTACGAAGCGTGGTACTCGATGTCAGGGAAGCACACGCGCGTACGGGCAGGGAGGCGCTTGGGGTTTTGCGACATCGCGATGGGGGATGCTCGATGGGTCACTGTGGAGGTAAGGCAGCAGGTATTTGCATTTAAATTAATTTGATTTAAATAAATGAATAATTTTAAATATGTAAAAAAAAAAATATTTCAGTAAAGAATTTTAAAACAGTTCTGTAAATATATATATATATATATATAAATGATGTGTGATGGAATTAAATTTTATAAAACTTGTTTAAATTATCTTAGCTACTAAATTATTTATTTTAAGAAAAACATCCAAAACCAAATAATTAGTTAAGGAATTTTTAAAATGTGATGAATTATTCGGTTTGCTTGAATATTAATAAAATCATGTAAATATGTATGCAAGGTCCAAATTGGGTAGAGATGGTCGAGATTGGATGGATTTACGAATCGAAAGCAAAGGTGAGTAAATCTCACTATGTTGGATTTTTATTTAGAATTTAAATGGTTAAATTTAAATATTTGGTTGCATGATTGAACTGATTGATGTGCACTGTGAACTGATGACTTTGGTTTTGGTTGATTCCTAAGTTGATTGATGCTTGACTCAGAATATTCGGGTTGTAAATTGTTTAAACCTAAATCATAACTAAGTAAATGTCTCCAAAGATAATAAAGGTAACGATTTGTGGTTCATTAAATTAGTAGGTAATTAAAATGAATAATTAATTAAATCAATTAACGAATTTGGGTTAACTAATTAAGTTTAAATTAATTAGAGTGACCATTGGGTGATGTAATAAGTAATTACTTAGTGCAATTAATAATGTAATTACTTGGTGTAATTAATCGAGAGATAATTAAGATAATTAATTAAGGAGAATGAATTTATTTAATGAAGTAAATAAAAAGGTGATAATTTCTGGTGGAGATAAATCAAGTATGATTTATACCGTGGTTTAAGTAATATAATTAGTTTAGATTTAGATAAATTGAAATATAATTGGAATCAATAACTTATACAATTAATGAAGTAATTAAAGATTCGATTAATTAAGATTAATTAAACCATAATATGTGACTTATGAGGATTTAATTAATATAAGTAGCTCATGATTAATGTAATTAATATAGTTAATTTATTTATGAAGTAATTAAGATTACTTATTGATTTTGGGTTAAGAATAATTAATACCGTGAAATTAATTGAAAATAAGTACTTTAATGTAATTGAAGATAATTAATCCAGTGTGATTAATTTAAATGAATAATGAAGGATTGATGAATTAATTGATTTGAAATTAATTAATATTTAATGAAGGAATCTAAGTGATTGAGATTATAAATTCAATTAGAATCAATTGAATTAATTCGGAAGTGATCAGTTTGCTTATGAATGATTGAATGGTATGGGATGTTTTGAAATAGTTGATATCTTTAATATGAAATGTTGTGTTTTCATTTGAATAAATTGGGTTAGAATGACATGAGACTCGAAGAGGCCGGGGTCGGCTATTGGGAAATACCCGAAACCACTTTGGATTTTTTTTATAAATTGATTTGTGAAATCAATAGGCAGGAATGATATGATTTAAGTGGATTGGATTATTTTATCTAAGTTTGGTACTTAGAAATTTATATGTGAAATAAGCCTTGTCTATAGCAAATTGTGAATTGGATAAATTGAGTTAAGTTACCCCGGGTTTTATTTAAGTTGTAAGCTTTTGTATTCCATGTTAGATGAGTTTATTCACGCTGGTTTCCAGCCTGACCCGGGTGTTACTTTGGTGTAATGCTCGGGTCAGACCGAGTATTACAGATTTTCAGGTAGGTACGTTCTGGAGCTCAGGAGGCGAGCTGGATGGCAATAGCGTATAGAATATTTCCGTTGTATATATATTATTGTTAAGCTGAGACATGATAATTGTATATATATTCAGTGACTCTATATATGTAAAACTCCGCTGTATATTAATGTAACCGACAGATATAGTATTCTTTTGTAAACTGTTATTATTTATTATATTTTATCCGCTGCGAATGTTAGATGTTTGGTGATTCTGTTCTTCTTCTTCTTCTTCTTCTTCTATCTCTATCTTCTTTCTCATAACTATCTGGAATTTTCGGCTTCAAAAATTTCGGGTCGTTACTCCGTTGTATGTTCTCTGTGTTGGTATCTCTTTGTTTAGTTGTAACTGAGTTGTAATAACTAGATAGGTGTTTATAACTGTCTAGTATGTGTTGTGTATGCTGTGTAACTCTGATTGGTGTTGTATATTATGTAATACTTATGTTATTAATATAATTTATTCGTTCCGCTGTTGGGATTCTAGTGTTGTTTCTTCTTTCTCTTGTTTCTTTTCTCTTTTCTATCCCTTTCTTTCTTAAAGATGATACGACTTTATGTGGAGAAAAAGTCGGGTCGTCATAATTTTTATCTTGAACTCGAATTTATTATATGCCGACGATGATTTTTGGGTTTTATAGGGATCGAACCCCTTAGTTTACGTTCGTATCAGTGAATTTGCTCAGCCATAGTTTTTCGATTTAATGCTGGTGATTACTTTGACTTGTTTATTATTTACTTTCTTGAATATAATTTAGTCGGTTCCGTTTATTTCACCCATAACTTCGGTCATTTGGAAATTTTGATAATCTTGGACTTGGTCGATTCTCTTGACTTTGTTCCAATTTTTGCTGGCTTTTACCTATTCATTTTCACCTTGGTCACCACAGCTTTAACTTTGTTAAAACTACAGTCAACAGTTATGAATTTTCGTGAATTGCTTTGTTTCTTAATTACTAGTGCATATTCACTTCTTCTGTAGTTCAACCATTGATTTATTGTTGCCTCTGGTTGTGATTTACCCGAGTCTGCTATGTGTTTGCATTGCTTCGAGTCATGTGTATTTGATTTGTGCACTTGTCTAGTGTGTACATTTGAGCACTTATAGCTTCTGATTTTCATGCTGGTGCTTTTGAACTCATATATGTGTATACATATATATGTGCATATATGTATATATGTTTATGTGGTCTTTGTGTTCCACTTGCATGCTGCCATTGAGTTCATGCTGTATTCATTAAAGTTGATGATGACTGGTATCATTTGAATGCTTATATACTTTATATACTATGTGAAATCTAGTCTGGTTTCACTTATCTGGTTTAGCTACATTCCACTCATTACATATGCATTGGTGTATGTTGAATGCATATATACTTGATGTCGCATGTATGCATGTGTGTGTGGTTCCATTTCTTTATTGATCTTGGTTGCCTTGGCGCTATGCCACTAGCCCGAACACTTGAACTTGTTTTGAGTTCAATTGATATTGATTAATTCTAGTGCATGTAGCTTCATGTTTATATGTATGGTGCTCTCTGGTCTGTTATAGTTTTTGCGTATGCATTTTTATTTGAACCGGTCTATGTTGCTCTTGATATGCTAGCTCGAGTTGCTTCGAGTTACACTAAAGCTTTTACTCTTGCATGGGTATCTTGATGCATTGCATCATGTGCTGCCTTATGTCTGACCATATGAAGTCTTTATTGTTTATCCCTCTATTTGAGGTATCTCTGATCTGATGAAGTTGTGACTTTGGTTTTCATATTGATTTGTCTTGATTGGAGTTTTGTTGCTTCGAGCCAGTTCATGTTTTAGCTGCTTTGTACTTTGGTCATCTTGTTCAAGTTGTCTTGACCCATTGGTTTATTATTCAAGTGCTTTCATGTTGTTGTTGTGGACTTGAACTATAGCCACCTTAGTTTTATATTGCTTGAGCCATACTTGTTTCTCATGCGTATATTTAAGGTGTTGTATTGCATGCACCTGAGTTGAATCCAGTTTATGGCTCGGGTTTGACCTTGTGCTCACCTGTTCCTGCAGTTTTATCAAGTTTATATCAGTGTGCATGGCCTTATGGCATGTACAATGATACACTGTGGATGACACGGGTTGTTCGTGTATGATGAATTTAAAAACAAAAATGATGACGAATAACCCAAATAACTGAGGCAAATAATATTTTCAAAATACACATTTTATTTTACACTGCACAAATATTTATTTTTCAATTTACCGCGTCAGTGTTTATTTTGCAGATAATTCAAATACTGGATTCAAGCTGGAAGAGAGTTGAAGAACAAATACGAGTGAATGAGTGATATGTAGTGAGGTGTAAATGTATGTAACAATTGTATAGTGAAAAATTATGCTGTAATTTGAAATTGTATTGTAATTGAAATTTTATACATATAGTCGGAGCTCAAATTTTGTACTATTCAAAATTGTAATAAAATATTTGTTTGAATAAAATATCTATTTGAATTCATATTCTGTGTTATTTATTTGATTCAACAAATATTAATTATGTGAAAATAAAATAGTACAATAACAAATATATTTAAATGAATATATATATATATATATATATTATCATTAAACAAAAATCATATACTAGCATATTCAATGGGAATAAATTAAATGTTGGATTCAATTTTGAAATTATCTATTATTAATTGAAATAGGTTTATTATAGAATATGAAATCAGTTTTGGTAAGCAATGTATAATCTTGGTTGTAAACAATAAGTTAATGGATGTGAATTACTAATGGATAACAATTGTTTGTTCTCACTTTAGTATTTAATCCGTTGGAATTAAATTGGTAATTAATGGAATCAAAGCAATTTAAATATTATAATTAATATGTTAAAAGATGATAGCTATAGAATATAAATGTAATAAAATGTAAACTAACGTTAATTATATTCATAAGGTAATAGTTGATTCAATAATAAGAATGAGTAAAGAATTTATTGTGATTTAAATTTTAATGAATGAATTTATTGCAATTGTAATTGAACACTAAAATTAATGTAATATTTAAACCTTGGAATTAACATGGAAAATTAAAATCTCAAATTTAATATAAAAAATGTTTGTAAAATTTCAATTTTTTGTCAAATCTAGTTAAAATTTTAATTTGAGTTGAAAATTTAAAATTTATTATTTTTTTCTAAATCTATATTGAATTCTGAGATGGTCTCCACTTTTCGTTTTGTCAAAATTGGACTCCTTTTGCTCTAAATTTGCAATGTACAGTGAAAAACTCGCATAAAATAGTAGTGTATATTATGTGTGTTTTATATAGTATTTCATATGGTATTTTCTAGTGTATTCTAATTGGTGTATGACTCTTGGGCTCTTAGGAAGTCTCTTGGGCTTCAACTGACACCTTTAATTTAGAAATATTTACTCTTCAATGTACAAACTCCTTACAAAAAGAAACTACGTACATACTTTTTTCTGTCTTATTTCTGCCTTCCTAGAACCAAAAACTTTCTCTTCCACCAATGCGCCTCCTCTCTTCTTCCAGTATCCTAAAACCCAAATCCTCCTCTGTCCCTCTCTCCTCCTCTTCTCTCTTTCCTGCTTCCCTCTCTCGTCCTCTCCTCTCTTTCCCTCTTCTCTCTCTCTCTTCCTCTCCTCCTTTGCTTAGCCGAACCTCTTCCACTAAAAAAAGAGAGAGAAAAAAGAGATGGGGAAAAAAATAGTTTTTTGCGTGTGTCATATAGCTTGAATTTTGTGTTGGTTGCTTTTGATCTCCATCTCCATCTTGTTTGAATAGTTTTCACCTTCGTTGGCCACGAAAGGTGAGAAATCAATCATGATTAATATTCGTATAAATAAGAGAATGGATACCATAGAAAATGACTTGGAAATGATTGTTTAGTTAGGAATTTTGTTAGCTTATAATTATATGATTTGATATCACTTTATATGTTCACTATATTTAACATGACATATAATATGATATGATCCACTATATGTTACATGTTTTACTATGTTAACCAAATGACATGATATGCTATTTCGACACATAATATGTTATGTTAGTAATATGTTAAATCATGTATAGGTTATGTTAGTAACATGTTAAATCACATATATGTTATGCTAATTTATTGTCACATATTTTATGCTAATTTATTGTCACATATGTTATGTAATTTATATGTCGCATATGTCATGTTAATTTATTGTCGCATATGTGATGTTAATTTATTGTCACATATGTTATGTTAATTTATATGTCACAAATGTTATGTAAAGTTATATGTCACATATGTTATGTTAAGTTATATATCACTTGTGTTATGTTAAATTATATGTTACATACGTCACCTGATATGTGTTGTATAATATGATATGTCACCTTTACATATATGTTATGTTAAATTTTATGTTACACATGTGTTATGCTATGATATATGTTATGACATGTATGATATGTTATGCATGTAATATGTTACTTATTTATTTATGTAAATCACACTGCAAGTTCCCTTTGTATGTTAGTTAGGAAGTCAATGTGGGTTGAATGATACATACCCGAACGATCCTATAGATTAGAGAAAATCGGTATGGGTTGAAACGATAAACCGAAGCGATTTTATTGATTTGGAAATTGTTAATTCACATGCGGGTTTAAATGATATATACTCGAAAAATAAAATTATTTTGTGTTGAAATGATACATACGCTATCACTTGACCATAGGATGGAAAACTATATTCTGGTACCGTTGGTCGGTTTTAAATTATTTTCTAAATGGTAAAGTATGTTTGATTTTTAAATTTGATTTTTAAATTTAATTTAACGTTTTTATTAAAAAAAAAATATTTGAAAAATAATTTATTGACATGTTTTAAAGTTTCAAATTATAAGTTAATGTATGGTTTTAAATGTAAATTTAAGGTTTTAACTTATAATTTTATTTAGTTTTAAATATATAATTTAAATAGTTTAAAATTTAATTTAATAAAATATTTAATACAGTTTTAATATATATATATATATATATTAAATTTAATTTAATTAATAAGTATAGTTTTGATTTAAGATAATAAATATAGACTTTTATAATAACTTTAATCGATAAAGATTTTGTAAAAGATTTTATAATTTTGTAAGATGTTTTATAAAGAATTTATAAAAGTTTTGTAAGAGATTTTATAAAAAAGGATTTTTTTTTCTCTTAAAATATTTTTACAAAGGATTTTTGTAATGGTTTTATATCTAAAGGATTTTATAAAGTGTTTTATAAAGAACTTGTATAAAGGGATTTGAAAGCATTTAAAGGAATTTGCATAGAACTTTATGAAAAGGGAAGAGTTGTAAACTGTTTTGGAATTTTTAAATAGTTTTATAAATGGTTTTAAATCATATAAATAGTTTATAAGTGGTTTAAGAGGGACTTATAAATTATTTTTGAAATTTATCGAAAGAAATCTACCTCGACATTTATTAATATATTTATACTTTTGGAATAAGTATATAGATATCTTGATATGAAGGTATAAACTGTTTTATGGATTTATTATTAAAAATGTTTTATAAAATGACCAAGGTGTAAAATAAGCATTTGATTGTTAAAGAGATCGGGATCGGATATTTTCATACTCTCTGCCAATACCGGAAACCACTTTAACAACTGTGCATGTGGTGGAGAATCCAGAATAAAGTAGGATGGTTTGGCAAAAGCTACTAGAATGAAGTAAGAGAACGATGATGGATAGCCTTGACTTTCTGGTCATAATTAAAATGGCTAAAACAAGAGCTATACCGGGCCAAGTGGGGTCGCTCCCCCTATCAGGCACATTTCTTCAATACCATATCTATTACTTTGTGATTGATTTTGGTGGCCACCCTTGATTTTAATTTTGGGAATGTGTCTCGAGGTGGGGGTAGTAGAAGCCATGCATTACCACCAGTCTGGGAGTGCAAAACGGTAGCATCCTACCCTGGACATTGCGTCGCATGCCTTGTCATATTTATACTGATCGTGCCCACCACGATTTTGGTTCGTGTCGCACACTATAGAGTGCCCTCTGATAGCCCTCCAGTTTATGAGGAGTTACGGTACTGTATAGACTACGCATTTAAACAAAAATGTGTCAAGGAGGATATGGGTAACACCTTAACGCTATTTTAATATTTTACTAATAGTCACTACATATATATATAGTGTATTTTACTATATATAGATAGTTTAATGGATCCTTAGGAGATGGAAAATCTTGAAACAACTCTTAAGTTATTGCACACACGTTATACACTGGATATGAGATGTAAGTTCTCATAAACATCTCTAAAACCATTACACTCATATTTACTTATTGTTGATTTAACTTACATAAAAATGTTAATCCTGACTCGAATGTTTTGTCTTTACATCATGCTCGGGTCTACATGAGCTTTTCATTATTGAAGACTATCTTTTTGGAGGACGAAGATGAAGATTTAGTATATTATTACTATTTATTATATTTATCCCACTACATCATGTTGTTCCACTACATTATCTTATTATACCTGTTGTATGTATAACTCTGATTGTATTGTAAAAGTGTAATCAAATGTTATTTATAAAACAACTTCATGAACTATTTATTTGATTATTATATTTTGTTATTCCGCTGTGAGATTCTGTGTTTTTTTTTCCCTTCTTTCTCTTATTTTCTTATTTACCCCATTGACAATCCTCGCTTTTGAATGGTTTGAGTTGACAGGTGTAGTTTACTGTCGATTTAAACCGTCTAAAAAGATGGATCGTTAAAGTTCGCATCAGAGCTTTGGTTTAGCGATAACCTTAGCTTTGTGGGGTTTGACTCATTAGTGAGAGGGTAGTAATTCCCTAGAATGAGTTTATTTGAGTGTGTGTATACATATATGAGAGAGCATACTTGTTAGTATTATAAAATATTTTATATTGTGTTTACTTATCCGCTGAGTTATTTATGAATTCTGGTCGGTGCACGGGCGCTATGTTATCGATATGGGTTTCTAAACACTTAAACGAGGAAAGTCGACATAATATTGTTTTAAAATCAGGTAAATGAAATAATTTTACCTAAATTATTTTATATATACAAATTGATGATTTTCCATGGATGTTAGTTGTTAGGAGATGAAAATATTTAGTTATCATCAATTATTGGTTGAATTAAAATAAAATGAATACTTTGTGAATTTAATTTCACGAAGCGTTCGGTATTTAAGTTTAGTTGAAATATAATTATAACAAGAATTGTTTACAATAACAAATTTGTAAATTAATGAAAGGTTTTGATAAAAAGGTAATGAAATTTATGTAAGTATATTTATAATGTAGCTTATAAAAAGAAAGGATTGAATAGTCGAGAATTTTTTAATTTAAAACCTGTTGCTTTCAAAATTGTTTTCAAAGCCTTCAAAATTAATAATATTATTTGAAAATGTTTTGACTAGAATATATTTTAAAAAGAAATTTGAAAGGAATAAAATCATTGAACTCGCTTTGGTCACTGAAAAATAATTTTGGGGATGACTACAGCATCGCCAGTATTTATTTTTGAGCTTCTAACTGAGAATTGCTATCAAAAAGAATTTCTTTTTGATTAAAATAAGTTTTGATTATGGGGGTATATTCTAAGTTTGATTTTGATGAATATATGAAAATAGTTTTGAACTTATAATTGAAAATAGTTTATAATTTATGAATTTGAATAAGAAAATAAAATTTAATTTTAAATTGGTTAAACATTTAGGTTAACTAAATCTGAATTTGAGATACGAGAAGAAAGAATCAACCTAAGAAATGTTAAATAGATCGAGTTAGTGAAACGAAAGAAATAAAATAAAGTCTAACTCAAAAAAGCTTAAATAAAAGTGAATTGCATTGAAATGAATTAGATAAGATAATGGAATAAAATTTTAAGCGAATAAATTGTATACCTTATAGATTTGAGAAATATTGAGCTAATAACAAATTTTAAATTTGTTGAATATGAATGAAGGAAAATTTTTTTTTAACTTAGATAATGTTGAATAATCTTGTAATGGATTAAAATGAAGTGAAGTTTAAAATGGCATTAAATGAATTGAATTGGATTTGATTGAAACTAGATAAATTGGTAAAGTGAATTAATTCCACATAAGCTATAAATAAATTAATGAAATCAATACGAACTTGAATTATAAGATGAAATTCAATTTGAATTATGAAGAAACTGAATGAGAATAAATGTGTGTAAGAAAATTAATGTGGGTAATTGAAAAATAAATATGAAGTGCAATTTATAAAATGTTTGCTATAGACTTAAATGGTTTATAAATGAGATTGGTATCAAAGAAATTATACTAAGTGTAATGGAATGAAATTTTACTAAAATAAGATTGTATGAAACGGAATAATATTATAAAATTGTTCATAAATTGATTTATATGGAGTAGGTTAAAAAAAAGTGAAACAACTGGAATTTCAAAAATTGAATTGAATAAATTGAATGTGAATAAAATAGATGTGAATAAATTTAAAGCAAACTAATCAAATGATAATAAAATTTGGATGTTATAAGAAATGAAGTGTATAAATTAAATATGGATATTAGATAATGTAAATTGATATAGTTATGATCTAATAGAATGAATATTAATGGTTGAATGATCTATTGTAAACCATTGTTATTACTAATTTGATTGCATATGATCATTGTATGTTGTGTATTTTTGCTTGTTTTTATAAGTAAGTTGTAATTTCTATAAACCGATATCGGAGTGGCATAATATAAGCATAGTGAAAGTTTTGTAAATAAGATTTTAATATTTTATAAGTTGATTGTTTGGTTAAAATATATCAAGTGTTAAATTTCGTACTTAATCCCTTTTCGAGGACAAAAAGTTTTCAGTGGGAAAGAATGTAACGACCCAAATTTTTTTAAAATTAAAAATATTAAATTAAATAAGATTTTGAATTTGATATTGTGAGAAATTAAATTTTATGATTTATTAATGGGAAAAATAATTAGAATATGACTTAATATTGTTGTTTGAATGTTATTGAGAACTATATTAATGTAATTTCAATCAATTGAAATAATTGTAAAGTTAATTTGGTTATAATTATAAATATGGAATAAATTAAATGTTGGATTCAATGTTGAAATTATCAATTATTAGTTGAGATAGGTTAATTATAGAATATTAAATCAATTTTGGTAAGCAATGTATAATCTTGGTTGTAAATAATAAGTTAATGGATGTGAATTACTAAGGATAACAATTATTTATTCTCACGTTAGTATTTAACCCGTTGGAATTAAATTAGTAATTAATGGAATTAATGCAATTGAAATATTATAATTAATATGGTAAAAGATTATAACTACAGAATGTTACGATCCCGTTTCTAAACCAAATTTAAATTTTGTAATTAATATAAATTCTAGAATTAAATTGTGAATTAATTTACATTTTTCAAAAATAAATGAGATATGTGTTGTGTTATATATATATATATATATATATATATATATATATATATATATATATATGTATGTATGTATGTATGTATTGTAAATAAAAATTGAATTTGAAATTCAAAAGGAAATATTGAAATCTTAAAAAATAAATTGGTTTTAAAAATAATATATATATGATTTTTATTAATTTATAATTTAAAATCATTTTTCTTTAAAGTTAAATATAAAATAAATAAAGGAAATATATTCAATTTGAAAACAGAATATACATTAATAAAACATATATATAAGTATAAAAATAAATATAATATAATATATAAATTAACATAAGACGTGCAAAATTACAAATGTAAGTAAGATAACATGAAATTTTACAAGTGTTAAAAATTTAACATATATTTAACAAGTGTAACTAATTTATCATGCATAATTGAACAAGTGTCAAATTTCTTAATTTTCTTTTATTTTCAAAAAAGTGATAAAATCAAAGCCATATATACTTCATTTGCTACTCTTCTATTTTCTTTTATGTAATTCAAAACCAAAACCTAAGTAAGTAATCAAACCAAAAAAGTAAACCCAGAAAATAGAAAACAAAACAAAACAATCTCCTCAATTTTTTTAAAAAAAACCTGAAGCAAATTCAAACAATCAAGCAGATCATCTCAAAGTCCAAAACATTTTCTAGTTTTTAATGATCAAACAAGTTCCAGTTTCAGATCAAAATTCAATTCATTTCAAACAATTTCCAGATCAAAATCAAGTTCTAGATTTTCAAATTCAAGAGCAAAAACAACTTCCAGTTCTCTATTTTCAAAAATAAGGTGAGTAAACTACTTTAAACCTGGTTTATAACTTGATATTTGTAATGAACATTTGAAGTGAAGATGCGAAATATGGGTGCATGTATACAAATATGAATATATACATTTATGCATGTCTGGGAACAGGCATATTGCCTCTACTTTTAAATTACAGGTTACAAAACCTGTTAAAAGTTCAAAATCTCTCCCTCTAATCCTCTTTAGGATCTAAGGTTTAAACAAAACATTTTTTTAATCAAGATCTAGGTTCTAAAAATATTTTTAAGTAAAATTTGAAAGTAGTTTTGACCTGGAACAAGAAAACACAATAAACTCAATACATGATGAAAATTCGATTTCTTTAATTATTTGAATTACATATATAACCTAAATCATTTTCGAAAGCGATGATTTTTAAAATTGGAATCAAGATTTTTAATTGTGTTTTGAGTGAGGAATCTCGGGTTGAACGGTTTTGGGACTTTTGGAAATTTCTTGTGACCGGCGAGGTAAGGGTTGTCGTGGTCATGGTTGGAGGAAGCCGGAGTGATGGGGATTCATGGAAAAATGGTGGGTGGATTTATCAACCACCATGGTGGCCAGACGGTGTCGATTTAGTGTTTAAACCCAAGTTTTGGTTATGGTCGGAATTCGAGTTATTGCAGCCTCGTCAATGTATCGGAGGTGATCGGAGCAGGGGGAATCGATGCGTGGTTGGTCGGCGCGGCTCTAGACATGAACGTGTGATTTCTAGTGGCCGAAAGTGGCCATGCGAGGTGGTACTTGGATGAACTATTTAGTTCCAGTTTGTATCGACATGCTCAATGTTGAGTTTGTCACCGTTTCAAGAATCTAGGTGGTCGTGGTGCTCGTGGAGGTCGTTGCTGATGTGTTGAAGGTTGGAGCGTCAGTTGGAGATGGCTAGAACACCTATGTAGGTGCATGTGTGTCTGGTTGTATCTGGGTTTGATTTGTACTATGGGTTTTGGGAAGAAAGGATGCACTCAGGTTTGCTTTTGGGGAAGAGTGGATCTGGCTCAGGTTTGTGATCGGGTATTCGTGAGTGTGTATCAAATTTTAAAATTTAAATCAAAAACAAAGAAAAGGGTGGGTTGGGTTGGACTCGAAGAAGTTTATACTTGACTCGAGGGCGAACTTGGGATTGTCTAGGGTACGTGAGGTTACAGTTTTAAAACTTTAAACAAATTAAGTTTAAGTTAATTTCTAGAATTATTCTTTTAAAATAATAATTGTTTGTTAAGTTTAGAATTAGTTAAAGTTTTAAAAATAAATTATTTTAAATTAGTAAAGTTTAAAGTGTTTTAATATATACACAACCTTTATTTTAAAGTTTATTTTAAATAAATTTAATGTTGTAATAAATTAAGGAAATGAAATGTCTTCCATTATTAATTAACTTAAGAATCTTAAGTTAATACATATGTTAATAATAAATCATTTCCAAAGTTTATTAAATAAAATTTAAATGATAATTAAAATAATGGTCTATCTTTTAATTAATTAAGATCTTAAGTAATTAAAGATTAATTAACAAAAGTAATTAAAGGATAATTACTTAAAGAATAATTAAGGTTAATTAATTAATAATTAAGGTTAATTAATTAATAATTAAGGGTTAATTAATTGATGATTAAAGTATAATTAAGTAATGATTAAGGATTTATTAATTAATAAATAAAGATTATTTAATAAATGTAATTAAAGGATAATTACTTAAATAATAATTACTTAATATAATTAATTAAAGAATAATTAAAGTTAATTAATTAATAATTAAGGTTAATTAATTAATAATTAAGGGTTAATTAATTAATGATTAAAGTAAAATTAATTAATGATTAAGAATTTATTAATTTATAATTAAGGATAATTAACCAGTAATTAAAGGATAATTAATGAAAGTAATTATGTGATTAATTAATTCAATAATTAATTAAAATGGTTTTGATTACTTAATGTTAATTAAGAAAGGTTAGGTGATTAATTCATGATGAATTAATTAATTTTGAGTTAATTAAATTAATTATAATTCATGTGATTAATCAATCTTGCTTACGAATGATAAACCTGGATTGAATTCCCTGGATTGGTTGATATCTATGATATGTGATTTTTGATATTCTGTGATATGAATTGCTTTGGATTGAGCTGTGATATCTGTGATATATTGCTGTGCAAATGTGAACTTCTGAATTGAAGTAAATTGTTTACTTAAAACAACTTGGCCTTTAAAATGGCATTTGAATTTCGATGCGACCGGAGGATGGAAATTAAATGGTTATTCGGAAACCACATCGAATCTTAAAGGTGAATCTTTTTAAAAGATTATAAATGGAAATTTATTGTGACTTATGTATCCACATGTTTTAAAATAAGCGCTCGTTATTTGGTTAAGCCGAGAGAGGACATTGAGTCATAAAACCCATTCCGAATAATGATACGATGAAATGGGATTGCATTTGAAGCAGTGGTTGAAGACCAGGTATTTTCGAGAACGAAAGGATTACCTATTGATTGTTTATGCACCGAGTTGCTCCGGTATAGATATTTCCCTATGTGATGGGGAGTCCGATTGCTATTGTGAATATCCGGATTGTAAGGACTTTTTCCTTAATTGGACAAAGTGCCTTCGGTTCCATTCAGACCCAGGATGGACGTGTATGGATGTATGTCTGACATTACCCTTTGAGATGTAAAGTTGGTTTCTATCAAATACATTTCTATTTGGTGGCAGAGAATTTATTCTCTTATCTTAACATCCTTCTCTGAGACGTACGAGCTTAAAGGTTATGTAGTTGATGGCTACTAGTGATATATTCCCAATTTGGTAATGTGGCATGCTAAGCGTTGATCATTGGTTGATCGAAGCATGGCTTTTGTGAAAAGCGTATCTTTGTGGGACGAGACTTCGTCGAACCTCCACCATGGAAATGGTCGAAACAGGAAAAGATGCAGCAAGGTTATGGGGGTTACGCCCCTCAGGGTATGTGCATTTCCTTCTGGATAAAAAGTGGTATTCTCGTATGGAGCCTAGATAATTTGCTTATGTGGTTAGTGGTGTTGAGGGCCCTCGATAAAGGTCTATTATGACCGGGGGATGACATACTCGTGACAGTTAGTTACCTTGTTATAGAGGTAACCCGGCTTTGTGTTGGCAGAGATCCGGTTAGGTTCTCAGGACGTCCCTCCAGAGGCGTACCCTTTCGGATAAAGGAAGTTCCTTAGCCTTGGCCATTTGTTGGAAATCAAATCAATCAAATATGAGCCCTTTACGGTTTTAGTTGTAGAACCTGCCATTTAATATGGTAGCTATATTAGGCATGCTATAATGGTATGTATGCTGGCTAAAATTAATATTATGCTTTTGAAATGTTTTCACACTATGCACTAATAATAATATCAAAAGGACTTTCACGTATCAAGCATGTTTGACTATCATAAGGAAAAACCTTCCCCATGTGTGCGATGGCATTGAGTATGTGCCGGGAGACCTCATGTGTGACGACCTGCCTTTCATTCCACAGAAAGATGCATCACCAATAAGAAAGAAAGAGATAGAAATAGAATAGATAGAAGAAAGAACTAAACAATATCAGAATCTCACAGCAGAAACGGAACAAAATATAATATATCACATTACTATTACATAGTCATTACATCAGACTTACACAGGTTACGCAACATTTCCACATTAGACAGTTATAAAGGCATGTCTATCCATTACATTCCAAAATACAATAGACAAAGACTTCAACACAGCGGAAAAAGATAGATATAGCTACTTCTGGACTCCTGCTCCAAGCTTCCAAAATTCATCAAGCAAAAACTTGATCACTTGGCTACTCATAAAAATTTGAGTACTCAAGAGTTTAAGAAAAAACTCCGGGTCAGACATGGGTCTGGTGTGAGTAAACGGGTTAGTTGTTTAACTTTAAAAGTCATTTGAAAACAATGGTATCATGTAAGACTTCCCACGTATAAACATGGGTAAATTTTTACCTTACGCTAACCAAAAACATTTGATAGGAAATCCAGTGATATTATAATAGGATCTAGGGTTTTCAAATAAATATTCACATAGCTAAAATTGTTAACTGATTAAATTCTAGCATATTAGCTACAAAGTGGTTACATAATCAAAACCGTAAAGGCACGTAGGGATATTGAGTTTCCATCAATGACAGGGCTACTGGGTTACCGTCCATCACAGTACGTGGTCTAAATCACCGTACCAAGGATCCACCTTAAATCCCCTGCAACACAAGGCCGAAACCATCCCTTACTGGACAGTCCGCGGTTGTAGCTAGCAACCGCCCACACAGTCGAATAAAAAGGGACTCTAGATAGGGGAAAAATCTTATCCTACTTGAGTGTGACTCACTTAGCCTTGCTACACCTCCCCTGTTTTAGCCATTATCGGTTGATGAGGCTTGAGGTTGCGATTACCTTTATAGGACACATCTTGGAATGCGCATCGTCCTCCATTGACGATGGTCCGTTAGCATTCATTCATATAAGTTTTTTATGAGTTCGAATGAAACCGAAGGCATTATCTCATTACACTCATTTTGGAACCACCCTTAGAGTTAACGACAATAACCCTTGCACATGGAATCTCCATCTCGAACCTGAAAGCACTATCTCCGTTATACTCGTATTGGAATCACCCTCTGAGTTTTAACGACAAATAGTTCTTACACTTCGAGTCTACAACTTGATCTTCACTTGAATTCACGACCTACCATTTAACTTGGATCGATATGGTTTTCGGATAATCAAATCTGATATTCGATCCCGGTCACATCGAAATCCGAACGTTTCTTAAAGGCCAAGTTGTTTAAGGTTTAAACAATTTAATTCAATTCAATACTTTGAATTTACACAACATTTATCACAGATAAATATCACACATTTATCATCAACTATATCTGATATCACATCATAGAATATCATTGATTATCATACAATAGATATCAATCAATCCAGACATTCTACACAAACAATCATCCACAAACAGAAATTATTAATCCATATCGTAATTAATTAAATTAACTTAAATTAAATTAATTACTTAAGAATTAATCTCCTAATTCTGCTCAGTCAATCATTAATTAATTACAATCATTTAATTAATGATTCCTTAATTAGTCTTCAAACCAATTAATTAATCTTTAGTCTCAAATTAATTATCCTTCAACTATTATTTGATAAACCTTAATTATTAATTAATATCCCTAATAACAAATTAATTAATCCTTAATTACTTTATAATCAATTAATTAATCTTAAATTAACTAATTAATTATCCTTTAATTGTTAACTAATAAACCTTAATTATTAATTAACAAAATTTAATTACAAATTAATTAATCCTTAATTACCAATTAAACAATCCTTAATTAATCTTTAATTTTTGATTAATTATCATTTAATTATTAATTAATAAAACCTAATTATTAATTAACAAAACTTAATTACAAATTAAGTACTTCTTAATTACTAGTTAATTAATCTCTAATTACTTAATTAATTAATCTCTAATTACTTAATTAATCAATCTCTAATTACAAATTAATCAATCTTAATTACTTAATTAATTTATCTCTAATCGTTAATTAATAATCCCTAATTATTTAATTAATGATTCTTAATTACAAATTAATTAACCTCTAATTAATTAATTATTAGCTTTAATTATAAATTATTAATTCTTAATGATTAATTAATCAAATTAATAAATTACTCTTAATTAATTGCTTAATTAGTCCCTTATCATTAATTAATTAAATTAATTAATTATACTTAAATTGCTTAATTAACTTAGTTAATCTCAACTCATTTTGAACCTAAGTTAGGTTTTAAGGTAAACCACTACCTTTATAAATTACTTGTCAATCAATTAACATTTTGAAAACATTTTATCTTTATACTTAACTTCCTTAATTAAATCATTTAATTAAGTTTTAAAATAAAATAAACATTTAACTTGATAAATTAAAGTTACCAAATCATAACTTCCTTTAAATACTTAAAACAGTATCAAGTAATAGTTTTAAAACTAATTTCAATTTAAAGTTTAAAACCTTATTTTTAAAAACCATTTTAAATCTGTTGAACCTTGCTTTGGGCCAAACCTGAAGATTACTCGGGTCAAGCCCCGAGTTTCCCTTCTTCTTTACCATTTTCAAAAAAAAAAACTCAGATTTATTTTTAAGTTAAAAAAACTTCTAATGCATCACTCACGAACTACTCGAGTATAATAAACTCGAACCGTTACCCCAAACACTCTAGTACTTCTTCGAGCAAATTCCCTTACCCAAACCCCAACATAACCCACTGACACAAACTTCACTGTGCACATGCACCGGCATCAGAGCCACCTCCACCCTCCGATGAACCCTCCGGCACATCGACCATCATTGATGCAACCCATTCCGACCATCAAAACACCATCACAAGTCCATAGATCAAATCGAGGAACACATACGAAACTGGAACAAAAACCCAAACTAGAAAACTCCTCGTCCAAGCTATTCCAACCACCATAGGTCGGGCAACTCCGGCCACACCTTGCCGACCTTCCATGCCGCCATATCCCAAAGTCGGATGCCACTCAAGTCACCCACGACACCGCAATGACCTAAAATCCAACATCAACCCAAACTAGGGTTAAAACCTAGTTCGACCTCCAACCACCGCCATGGTGGCTTATCCACCTTCCAGCTATTTTTCCCGACCTCGACCACTTCCCTACCACCTCCAGCCAAGTTCCCGACCACCCTAGATCCTTCGGCCATCAGCAATTGCTCAGAAACCAAATTCCGGTCATCCCCGAAATGCACACTCATCACAATGCTAAAAATTTTGATTTTTGTTTTAAAAATCCTAACTTTTAAAGTAGATTCAAGTTATAAACGTGAATCAATAATCCATGATGATTGATTTTAACCTATTCTTAAGTTTTCTATTGTTCTTCCTGTTTTTTTCCAGATAATTACAAATTTATTTTGCTTCAATGTAATTATAAACCTTAATCTATGTTTAAAAAAAATAAAAAAATTTGAAAACTTGAACCAAACATAGAACAGGTGGAGAGGATATCGAATTTTGATTTAATTTCAAATCTATAGCTTACGAAACAGAGAAGAACTGACATGCATAGTTCAAACACAAACAAACACATAGGAATTCACACTTTTATATACATATGCAAAGCATCACTTATCTCAAAATTTCACAAGTGGCAAACATTTATTTACTTAAACTTTTTAAATAAAAAGTTTACTCACTGTTAAAAAGGCAGAGGGCATGAAAACTGGATTTGAAAACTTGAATTGTTGAAAGCTTGTTTTACTGGAAACCTTGAATTGCTGAGACGATATAAGACTTTGATTGTGATGCAGGTTTAAGCTTGTTTGCTGATGATTCAAGACTTTTGATTTGCTTCAACTTTTCTTGCTATGTTTTGTTTTGAAAATTTTGTTACAGGTTTGTTGTTTGAGAAGGTTGCAGGCTTTGAAAAATGCTTTGAAAATTTGTTTGTAGGGTTTATGTCAAATAATTTACAGGGTTTTAAATTTGATTTGTTGTGAATGTTTTCAGGTTTGAGTTTCTTACTTTTGACAAGAGAAGATGGGAAAAAGAAATGAAGGAGAACATGGATGTTTATGTAGTGTTTATTATGATTTATTAAAATTAAAGAAAAAGAAAATAAAAATGATGACACTTGTTCAAATGGTTAACATTTGTCATTACCATTATTTAACTCCTTACACATGTTAATAAAAGGATTAAAAGTCTAACACTTGTAATTATTCATGTTTAAAATTATTTTAAAAAGATTTAAAAGCTTTTTATATTTCTAAATTAATAAATGCTTTTCTTAATTGATATAAATAAAAATATTTAAAAGAAAATAAAATAAAAACCAATTATATTCTAAATAAAATCATATATAATATATTTAATTCATTTTTGAATGTTAATATAAAACTTTTGTATTTAATAAATACTTTCCAAATTTATATAAATAAAATTCCTTTTAGAGAAAATATTATAAGACAAATTATATACTAATAAAACTTTATTCATATATTTTATATGCAATATATTTTTAAAATATTTATCTTTTAAATTCCAAATTTAAATCCAAATTTCAAATTCAAATTCAAATTTAAAAAAACAAATTTAAAATCAATTCAAATAAATATATATTAGTTTAAACAAATAAATTATTACTTTGAAAATAATAATGCTATTTAAAATCTATTTAAATTTACATATATAAACAACACATTATTATTTTATTGTTTGAAATAACAATTTTACCAATTTTAAATAATAAATAAAGGAGATTATCACATTTTAAATTTCTTGAAATTCTGGGATATCACATTCCTCCCCACTTAAAAGAATTTCATCCCCGAAATTTAAAACAAAAGATAATCCAAAATTTATACTTTATTTCAAAAATTTCAAGCATAAATATCAACCATACACTATCAACCAAACAAAAAAAATTATTCACTAAACAATTTATTCAAACAAACATCACTAGCTATCCGGACACAATTCCGGATAAGCTTTCCTAAAACTGTCCAGAGTTTCTCAAGACAAACTCTAGAATCCTTGCTCCATAGAACCTTAACTAGTTATACCAATATGATCCAGAGCTTCCTTTTACTTCGATCTATAAATCTGAACCAAATATCATGCCACACTTAAAACTAGCTCAACTATCAGATCATTATGAACTGCAGATCCCAACTAAGACGGATCATACATGTACCCTCTTAGAGATATGTGAAATACAATGTGAATACCAGCCATCCGAACTGGAAATTAAATCCTGTAGACCAAAGAACTTATCCAATCCAAACACAGAAAAAGTTTATTATACCTTGGAACTAACTTCACATTCTTACCGATCTTAATGCTTCCTTTAACCGAAGAAAAATTATCTAGAATCAAATTTCCATCTCTGAATTCTAAATTCCTCTGTCTCTTATCCAACTGTCTTTGTCTCTTGTCCGCATATTTTTCTGGTGATCCTACACTGTTCACAAACTCTTCTTGACAAGCTCTACCTACATAGATGCCTCTCGGATCAAATCTGGACCAAGAACAAGACGATCTCCTGACTTTACCCAACAGGATGGGAATCTACAAGGTCTTCCATAAAAAGCTTCATAGGGTGCCATCTTGATATTCGCTTGATAACTATACGAGAATTTCACTAAATGTAGATGGTCCTCTCAAAATCTACCAAAATCCAAAACACAAGCCCTCAGCATTTCCTCAAGAACTCTATTCAGCCTTTCAGTCGGATAGGGGATGATAGGCTGTACTCAACTCAAACTCGTGCCCAAAGCTGATAGCAAAACCTCCCAAAACTTGCTGATGAAGATAGGATCACAATCACTTAACAATGCTGTAACAACCCAGTTTTTAGCGATTACCTGAAAATATTAAATTATAACGGCGGTTATAATTAATTAGTGTAAATTAATAATTAAAGAGGAATCTAAATTGTTTATTGGAAATAAACAATATATTTGAGTATAAAAGGAGAAAATAGAATTTTGGAAACTTTATTAAGATGGTTTGAGTTAAAAAATTGAGGAAATGTGTTTTATTTAGAGTTAAAGCAATAATTTTGTTAATTATTGCTATTTACTTCTTTTAATAATTTTTAAAAGAAGTAATTAATTTTTAAAATGGGGTATCTTTAATAAAATTATGGAATTGAGTTAAAAAAATAATTTGAGCATAAAATTATATTTGAAATGAATTATAGAATTTTATTATACAAAAATGTGATTTTTGTGTAATTTATAATGTTAGATACAATGAGTTTTGTAATTAAAGAAGTAAATTTGCTATTTTATTTAAAATAGAGAAATATGATAATAGAATTTTTTAAATATATAAATAATCTTTTATTTTGAGTATAAAACATTTTATTCATCAAGAGTATGAAGTTCATAATTTTTAAAGAAGAAAAACTTGTATTATTGTGATTTTATTTGTTAATATACATGGTTAAGTGTTTAAATAAGTGAATGAATATTATCTTAAGCTAATTTTCTTTTAAATTGGATCTTAACCCATTAATCTAATCCCAACTTGGCCTGTAAGAAATGAGAAAAAGAAAACTTGTACGTATCTTTTTCTCACTTCTTCCTCTAGCCTCCAGAAGCGTGCTAATGGCTGAAACCCTATTTCCTCCTTCAATCTATGCTAAATCCACAAAATTAAAAGAAAAATTGATGACTTAAAAGGTTAAAGCAAGAGCTAAACTCAGGTAATCGATTTCTAAAACCTTCTCTTCATCAAAAAATCTATTTTTGTAATGGTAATTGTTGATTTCCTTCTCTCCTTGTTTGCATGTACCTGTTTTTAGTTTTACTGGTTTGGATACTCTGTTCTTGGCTAAAAGCATCAACATTTGGCATCTAAATCATAATTCAATCTTCATGAAGGCAATGTGAGTGTAAAACTCACAAACCCTAGCTCTTTATATGATCAAAATGTTATAATCAATGAATTACTGAAGCTGAAACAAATTTAGGCATAACTTTCTCGTTTTTTGATCCGACGTTGCTAATTTTCGATATTCCGGAAAGCTTAATTCATGTGCTACAACTTTCCTATTTTGAGTTTTTTGTAATTTTGATGTTAGCTATGTCAAAATTTAATTTTTCTACTGCAAATCCGAGAGCAAAACCAATATTTTCTCTTTCATTGAAACTGAAACGAATTTGACCTTAACTACTTCGTTTCTTAACCGATTTTGATGATCTTGGTCATTTCGAAAAGCTTAGAAACTAAGCTACAACTTTCTTTTTATTCTTTTTGCCTGATTTCGAAGTTATCTATACTAAAATTGCAATAGATTTTCGCTGTCCTGTAAATGCATAAGTTCAGGCTGAGTTTGATTTTTTTTAGTAATTTGATCATAACTTTCTTTTTTCAAATCAAAATTTAGAAATTTTAAATGTCCTGAAATCCTTGTGAAATATGCCACAACTTTTCTGTTTTGGGTTTTGAATGATTTTGAGGTTTACGTAGTGAATAAATGACTTTTTTATTGCTGGCTTGTGTTGATAGCCAGTGCACATAAATTTTTCTAAGTAGTATTTCGCTCATAACTTATTTGTTACTGATCAAAATATCAAAATGTTTGATGTTCTTCAAACCTTATGATGTAGGCTACAACTTTGTTGTTTTGATTTTTGTAAAATTTTGAAGTTTAAAAGGTGAAAAATTGACGTTTTTACTTATGGCCTGTCATTGACAGCCACAATATTCATATATTCGTCTGATTTCGACGATTTCATTTGCATTTTTTTGCAATTTTTTTATATGAAATTTGATGCTAATATTTGAACATTTTGTCCAGCAATGGATTAATCAAGTTACGATGAGATTTGAAATTAAATTAATTTAAATTCGATTTAAATTTGAATATCGGTTTGGGCCGATTAAAATTGCAAATTGATGTTTTCTTGAGTTTTAAAAAAAATTGAATAAATTCCAAAAAACCTTCTAACATCATGGTTGGAGTAATAAATGTTTTTATGTATTTTTAGAGATTTTTAATCAATTATTCGTTATTTTTAAGGCTTTTAAAAATTATTAAAATCCTTTTTAATGATGTGTTTTCTCTCACAATCTTTTAGATAAATTTCTAATTTTTTTTATAGCCCTGTTTTCTGTAACGACCCAGAATTTTAAAACAATTTAATTTGAAATATTTAATTTATTTTAAATATTTGAATGATGGTTTGAATTGAATTTCAAATTATCAGAATGAATTTAGCGATTAAATTATAAAATTTAATCTATGGAAAGTTGAATAATAATTTGATTCTTCAATTTTAAGCTGATTAAAAATATTTCAAAGGCTTGAAAAATTCATATTGATAATACTAAAGATAATAGAAGCTTCAGAATTGAATTTGAAACTGCTTTGTTCAGTTTTGAAATTTTAATCGTTTGAATCGATATTTAAAAATAGCCGTCCGAGGCACAGTCTCGGAATTCGACGAAACCAGTTCCATTGAGTCCGTAATATTGAATTATTCTCGGATTTCAAATTTCGTATTTTTCGGAGTTAATATGTGAGCACACGGTGAGTAAACGCGTTGCAATTGAATCGGATTCAATTTAAATTTAAATTTAAAACTTAGTCAAACACAACACGTTCTTCCCTAATATCATGCCTAAACTCACGCCTACGATCACGAAGAAAAGATCGTGCAGAGCATACTTCGTTCCCTTTTAAATATCCCTCTCCCACTCTGAAAATCAAATCGAGAACTCTCGTTCAAATCAAACAATGGCCGCCTTCCAAGTTAAAATCAATGCCGAGCTCTCATTTTATTTTCTTCGTCCCCCTTCTCTCCAATTCAATTTCACAATAACCGAGCTCGTTCGTTAAACAAACAAAAAATGAATGAAGTCGCTCCTTACTCGAAATCAAAATCGCAATCGTTACATGTGGTATCAGAGCATATGGTTAAGCGACAACCATGGTTCTGTTGGGTATTACTCATTAGAGATAGAGTCAGCAGTACTCTAGAATGAGTTTGAGTGTAATAATAGATATGAGCGCGTATTTGTTAGTGAATATAAAATTGTTTTGAATCGGGTAAATAAGATAATTTTGCCCAAAACTATTTTTGTATAGAGAAGAAATGATTTTCTATGAATTATTATAATATATGGTTGCATGGTTGTTAATAATATTAAATTGTTATCATTATTATATGGAATTAAATAAGAAATAAAATGGATTGAATTCAAGTAAACTAACTTGATAAATTATTAATTCATGGACTAATGAATTGGAATTTGAATTGGTTAAATTAAAGTTTAGTTGTGAGCTAAATTTGAAGATAAATTTGAATTTGTAAATAAATTCAAGTAAGTAAAGAAATAAATTGAAATTCCCTTTGTTATTAATTAAGTAAATTCGAGATGAATTGAATATGGAAATTTTGAATTGAATTCAAATGGAATTGAAATGTTAAATTGAATGAAAATGGATATGTAACTTCAATAGTGAAGTAAAAATGTATAAGAAGCATAATTGGAAAATTTGTAATGGAAAGTGCAAAATGGTTTGAATGTTGGAATTGGATATTATGAATAGCAGGATATACAGGTATTATAAAGGGATTGGATTTTGATTTTGAAGATAATTTAAATGGCTCGACAAAAAGGTACGTATTTGAATTTCAGTATGAAATTTGATGATTTTCTTCTCCAGCCACTTGGCTTTCTCTTTTCTTTTTGATTCTGAGGGGTCGTGGTGCCATTTTGTAGTCGTACCGAGCTAGCCGCGCAAAGGAGACGCTGGCGAAATTTTTCGAAAATTTAGGGTGTTAGAAAATTTTTGAGAAAATTTGAAAGTTTGAAATTTGAATTTGAATTTAAATTTGAATTGTTAGGAAAACAATGTTGTTTGAAACTTATGATTGAAGTTGGAAAGCTAGTTGAAATGATAGTGAATCTCTAGTAAAAAGATTTAGGTTAGTAAGTTGATAAAACTATTTGGATTGTGAAAAATAATAGACAGGATAAGAGCATTCTTCTTAACTTGTAATTTCGGGACGAAATTTTTTTAAGGGGGGAAGATTGTAACGACCCAGAATTTTAAAACAATTTAATTTGAAATATTTAATTTATTTTAAATATTTGAATGATGGTTTGAATTGAATTTCAAATTATCAGAATGAATTTAGCGATTAAATTATAGAATTTAATCTATGGAAAGTTGAATAATAATTTGATTCTTCAATTTTAAGCTGATTAAAAATATTTCAAAGGCTTGAAAAATTCATATTGATAATACTAAAGATAATAGAAGCTTCAGAATTGAATTTGAAACTGCTTTGTTCAGTTTTGAAATTTTAATAGTTTGAATCGATATTTAAAAATAGCCGTCCGAGGCACAGTCTCGCAATTCGACGAAACCAGTTCCATTGAGTCCGTAATATTGAATTATTCTCGGATTTCAAATTTCGTATTTTTCGGAGTTAATATGTGAGCACAGGGTGAGTAAACGCGTTGCAATTGAATCAGATTCAATTTAAATTTAAATTTAAAACTTAGTCAAACACAACACGTTCTTCCCTAATATCATGCCTAAACTCATGCCTACGATCACGAAGAAAAGATCGTGCAGAGCATACTTCGTTCCCTTTTAAATATCCCTCTCCCACTCTGAAAATCAAATCGAGAACTCTCGTTCAATTCAAACAATGGCCGCCTTCCAAGTTCAAATCAATGTCGAGCTCTCATTTTATTTTCTTCGTCCCCCTTCTCTCCAATTCAATTTCGCAATAACCGAGCTCGTTCGTTAAACAAAAAAAATGAATGAAGTCGCTCCTCACTCGAAATCAAAATCGCGGGAATTGGAAGCATCGCGTGAGGCTGGGGAGTGGAACAGCGCTCGCGGCTAGGGCACGGCGTACGATTCAAGGAGGCGCGGCTGGGGGTACTCGCGTGGATGGGGGGGACGAAGGGTAGATTTGGGGCGCGATTTCGAGGCAAAGGAAACATGATAGGTTGAAGCTCGCGCGAGGCAGTGGGCGGTGACGTCGCGATGAAGGTGAAGCATCGGCAACGATAGGCAGAGGATGTCAAAGTGAATCTAGGGCACGGCGACGCTAGGGTTTCGCGACAGTAACGACACGCGTAGGGGCGCGGCAGTGGGTTCTTCAATTTGCAGTAAGGTATTCGGTTTAATTTAATTTAATTTGAATTTATATATATACATGCAGAAAATATATGTATAACTTTTACAGTAAAAGCAGAAAAAATTCTCACTGTCTATTTATTAGCAGAAAATAAAATATATAAAGATTTGATCTTGAATCTATAAACATTGTTTTATAAGTATATGTATACATATGTAGTTTGAAAAGGAAAGAATATTTAATAATTACATTAAGGTGATTAACTCGTTAATAAGATTTATTTGATTTGTTTAGTTGCTAAAAAAAAATTATTAATGGAAATTTAGTTTGAATTAAACTTTTGGTTAATTAAATATAGCGAATGGAAATTAATTATGCAATTTGTCCAAATGTTATATAAAATAAAGATTTGAATTTATAACGAATGGTTTTGAATTTAAGTTTTGTTAAATCAAATTATTAAAAAGAAATTGTTTGAAAGCCAAAAACAATTTATTAAAAAGGGATTTAGTTTTAAAATTGTAACCTTTAGTTAAACAAATTTAATTAAAGAAAATCAGTTTGAATTTTTAATTTTTAGTTTAAAATAAAAATCATTAACTTGAAATTGAAATAATTAGTTGGATAAATTTAATTCAAGGGTAAGTTAATTAAATCTATTTAAGAAGAAAATTTAGTTTTAAAATTAAATTGTAGTTGAATAAATTTATTAAAGGAATTCTAGCTTAAGATTTAAATTCTTCGATTAGATAATTTTTAAGGAGAAAATTGGTTTAAAATTTAATCATTGGAAAATTAAATTTATTAAAAGGAAAATTTGTTCAAAATAAAACCACTGGGAAATTTACACTTATAAATGAAATTTAATTTATTCGATTGATTCGAATATTAACAAACTGTGTAAATATTTATACAAGGTATAAATCAAGAAAATCGAGTCAAGATGGGAAATGGATTGCAAAATAAAAGCAAAGGTGAGAACTTCTCACTCAAATAAATTTATAAGTTGGATTTGCAGCTATTATTGATTGCTATATTGGTTGTGATATTAGATATAGTAGGATATATCTATATATATAGCGCAATATATATATATATTGGCATATGTATATATTGCAGTTGATTGATTTCCCGCATTGTATAGCGGATGAGACCCTATTGCGCCGCCTATTAAGCGGATAATATTTTATAAATCCCATATACCGCGATATTCCACCTCGAAGTGGAATGGGTATTGTGCTAATGTCTGTGGATGCAGAGAAACAGGTTGGAGGGATCCAACTAGATTCCTCACAAATATTTATTGATTTTAGATATTGTGATATTTGATTGTTTATCATATCGATATATGATGTTTGAAAGTCGTGATTGACTATTTGATGTGTTGCATCATCGGATCCAATTTTGAAGTTTAAAAATAACGATTTTGATTTTTAAGGGATTTCTAAAGTGATTTTTGAAAGTATTCGTTATAAAAATATTTTTGGAATTGATCCACCTTAAAATAAATAAACGTTATAATTTTAATATTATAAAAATTATGATTTTTGAGAAATTCAGTTAAAAGTTGATTTTTGAAAATATGAGATTAATGATTTTATAAAATAGTTTAAATTGGGATTTCTGAATTTATTATAAAAAGTTTAAAAATAGGATTTATGAAACTTGATTATTTTATAAATCAAAATGATGGAATTATAAAGGAGTTTAAAGACGTTTTTAAAAGAATAATATAAATTGATCCATATAAAAGATTTATAAAATGGATAATTATAAATTAGAATATTTTGAATTATAAAACGAGCTTTTATAATTATGAGAATGAATTGTGAATGAATTTCATAAATGAATGAAATTTATAAGATTATAACGGTGAAGTTATAAATAGAATTTTATAAACAGTAGGTTTATAAAATTTATAAAGTTATTTAAAAGAATAGATTTGGATAAATAAATGAATCTTATAAGTTATAAGATTTATAATTATGAAGTTTAAAGGAACGATTTTGTAAACAAATAAATTATAAGCATTTAACTTATAATATGGACTTTTGGTATATAATTGAATTATAAATTGAATAGGTTAATAAAGGAAATTTATTAAAGAAATTTGATATAAAATAAATAGAAATAAAATTTATAAACATTGTTTTATAAATTCGCAAACTACTTATTTTGATAAGTAAATTGTTGTAATTTATTAATGGAGTTATATTCACATTTTAGATAGTGAATAATCCTTTAAAAATGAAACGTATAGAAATGATGAAATTTGTTAACGTAGTATATTCAAGTTTTTGAATCGTGAACAATATGTTAAAGAAATGATTTTGAATGTGATGTTTTAAATAGAATTAAAACGATCTAAAGATGTTTTAAAAAGTATTAACTATCGAAACCATAGATTTCAACATTCATTGTTGAAATAGACGTTTTCGAGAAATGGAAGGAAATAGTAGATTATAACACTGTTGTTATAATAGATGATTTCCGAAAGGAAATGTTTTGTATAGTATTGGGATTTATATATCTATTTTAATTTCGAATCCCTATACTAGTGATTTTGGGTTGTCGTAACGATGTTTTACGCAACATTCGTTTTGGCCCAAATAAATATGTTTAAGAGAATGATTTCCTTAAAGAATGAAATATATACTTAATTTCGATTAAAGTATATTGAATATTTTTCAAGTATAGAAAATAAAAAGACTTGTGAATTACTTATAAATAAATAAGTATGGAAATGCTTTTCCAATATTAAGTGAATATTTGGAATTTATCTTTTTGAAGATAAATTGAAAATGAATATTAGAAATCGAATGGAAATTGTATATTCATGAATATTTGTGGAAATATAAATTCAATATGGAATTTATAAATGGAATTTTGAAAATGAGTTTAAAAATAAATATTGATTTATTTTTAAAGAATGGAAAATATATATATCTTATAAAGATATTTTTGGGAAATAAATAATTTGGAAAATTATTTGGAATCTGGTGATGTTGGCATATCTATTGATAGTTCAATAACCGACTATCAATATTTACCTTTAAATAGGTATTTGTTGTGATTTGCTTGAAATTGAATGCCACACTTATTTTTTTTAAATAAGCGCTCACTATTCGGGTTAACCGGGAAAGGACCTTGGGGTCGTATAACCCATTCCGAATATGTGATACGTCGTTATGAATTGCATTTGAAGATCGGTGTTGAAGACCGGATATTTTCGAAAACGAAAGGGTTTCTTGTTGATTGTCTCTGCACTGGCTGATCCCCAGTATATAGATCTCCATATGTGATGGGAAATTCGAGCGTGATTAGAGATTATCCGGATTACAAGGACTTCTTTGTAAGTGCCTTCGGTTCTGTTCGATCCCGGAACAGACTTGTATGGATAGTATGTCTGACATTACAAATTGAGATATAAAGCCGATTTCTTTCAAATATATTTCTGTTGGTGGCAGAGAATTTATTCTTTTAGCTTAACACCCTTCTCTGAGACGTACGAGCTCAGAGGTTATATAGTTGAAGGTTATCAGCAATATATTCCCAATTTGGTAATGTGACATGCTGAGTGTTGCTGTGAAATGATCATTGTGTTGATTATTTGAGATAGGATCATTTGTTTGATCGTCTATCTTTGTGATCATTTCTATGATCATTTGTTGACCCAAAGCATGACTTTGTATAAAGCGTGTTTTTGTGGACGAGACTTCGTCGAGCCTCACACCCCGGAATGGTCAAAACAGGAAAGATGCAGTAAGGTTATGAGGGGTAGCTCCCTTTAGGGTATGTGCATTTCCTTCTGGAAAAGGGTGGTATCATGGTATGGAGTCCAGATACTTACTCATGTTGAAAACACTTTGTTATGATTGTGTGATGATGGTAACGAGCGCTCGGTTAAAGGTCCCAAAGGACCGGGGGATGGCATACTCGTGTCAGTTGTTACCCAGTTAGGGGTAACCCGGCCTTGTGTTGGTAGAGATCCGGTTTGGTTCTCGGGGACGTCCATCCAGAGGCGTTCTCATGTGGAAATGGGAAGTTCCTTGGCCTGATCATTCGTTGAAAATCCAAAGAAACAATACGAGACTTGTACGGTTTTAGTTGTAGAACCTGCCATCTAATGTGGTAGCTATAGTAAGCATAATATAATGGTACCTATGCTGGCTAAGATTTATATTCTACTTTCGAAATATCTTCTACACTATGCACTAATAATAATATCAAAATTGATTTGATTTTAATGTGTATCAAGCATCTTTGACTAACATAAGAAGAAATCTCCTCCAAGTCTGCGTTTGCATTGTGTGTGTGGCGGGAGGTCTTATGGTAGTCTCATTTTTAAAAGCATTGCGAATTGACTTTAAAAATATTCCTCTATTTTTGATTTTTAAAGAAAAATAAACTGTTTTAGTTCCCACACCAGTCACACGACTGACTCGGAGTTTATTGTTTTCCTTCCTAAACTCTGGGTGCCCACCAATTTCCACACGGGCAGTCAAGAGTTAGGTTTATCAGGATATTCTGGAATTCAGGAATTGTTGGAGGCAAGATGGATGGCATGGCGTAATACTAGTATAGCATTTCTTTTTCCCGCTGCACTGTTTGTTGTTGTACACTCTGATAATATGATGTAATGTAATGTAATGTAATAACTGATATAGTTCTTTGTTTAAAGATTATTCATTTATCTATTATATGTTGTTCCGCTGCGAATTGTGAGATTCTGATGTTTGTTCTGTTGTTGTTTTCTGTTCCGTTCTATTTTCTGTTTTCTTTTCTCTCTATTTTCTATCTTCTCTCTCTCTTCTACCTCTTTCTTTTTCTTTTCTTCTTTCTTAAACCCATAACATTTCGGTTTTTCGGCAACGAAAAATCGCAATCGTTACATTTTCTCTAGTAAAATCTTTTATAATTAATTTTGTTAATTTAATTACTTTGATGCTTTTTCAGACATATGAGGAAGTAAATTAAACGATTTAGTAAAAAAATACGTCGTACGGGCCATGTATTTTTGCTTTATTGCTTAATATCGAACTTGTACGATCGAAACTAGTTTGAATTGTTATTTTGAGTTGATTTAGAAGTTACCAAATTTTGGTGAAGATTATTGGTTTGAGAATTACTCTTTGAGTACATTGAACGACGAACCAATCTAGATGCATTTTGTGATGGTCGATGAAATGAGGCAATATTGATGTTAAGTTTTAATTTGCAACTACGGTTAGAAATAACCATCACGATGTTCTTTTACTTGCCTAGGAGATGAGGCAGGTTGTTATGATGGATTGATGATGATTTCGATATTTATGATGAATTTTTACTTGTCGTTGAAATGAGAAAAGTCTCGATGTCACTTAAAACTCGTCCAAATAAGAAATAAGACGAGTTAGGTATCTTACACTCGTCGACGAGATAAGGCAGTGTTTATTTGATGATGTTTTATGATGGTTTTCTAATGTGGCATCGACTAACGATTAGCAAACCAATAGGTACGAACGTATGGTATGGGACGTATGTTGATGCCTATTGGGTTCCTATTCAAGAAGTTGAGGCAAATTCACGATGTTACTAGTGCTACAGACCGAGTACTCGATTAGAGTCATCACGATGTTCATGAAGTTATTACTCGACTCCAATCATCACGATGTTATTACTCGGGTTTTTGTGACTGGGTGTCATCAAGATGTTTCCGACTATAGTCAATCAAGATGAACACGATGTTATGATGTTATATGACCCCAAGTCATCACGATGAATGGTACCAAATAATGGTAGTACTAGCAAGATGTAAATGCATGTGTTGTTTTCCATGAGGTTTTAGGTGTTTCGATTTCACTATTTTGATGATGATGCTTTAGTATGTAAGAAAAAGGCTTATTGACATACATGGTTTTATTTGTGATTTCGAATATGATGTTTTGGATTCTTTCTGGGCTCTATCAAGATGGATTTGAGACATTATATATTTATACCAATGAGATGAGGTATAAAGTATGGTAATGCTTTTATGATGAGTGTTGATAATAGATTTAAGATATATTTATATCTATACCAATGAGATGAGGTATAAATGATTATGGAGATTCCTTTATAATGAGTTTAATGATCGATTTGAGATGTATTTATATTTATACCGATGAGATGAGGTATAATAATTAAGAAGTTTCTATTAGATGAGTTTTATTTATGATGGATTCTTGAAGTTTTAATTATCTTATTAAGATTTACTTTACGGTCCATATCCTCACCCAATTCATTCGGTTATATATATAATTAGATGAACCATGTCTATCTAATATACATATTGTATTCCTCTATGCAATCAAGATAAACTATTGATGTATCACTCTAGAGATAACTTGATGTCCTACATCATTCCATTGGTAACGACGGAATGGTTTTCCCCTTATCTCTTATCATCACCTTTACTAATGATACGTTCTAGCTAGCCTGACCAGTGTGTTTTCACTCGGGTCAGACCGAGTTGTTTCAGGTGTCATCCATTGGACTTTGCTTGAAGTTGGTGTTGGATATTATCTCTTCTTTCGCTTGAGTAGTTTATTTCTTCCGCATCCTATGATGTTTTTACATTTGATTTGATGTATATGGTGTGGTCGTGTACCACCTTTATTGTATTCATATTATATTGTACTGAATGTGTATCGGTGTATATGTATATATATGATGTTGGTTACTGTTCTGTGATGTGATTTACATTCAGTTATTGTATTTTGTTCTGATAGATTCGTTAGCCACCTATAGTTTTGGATTAAGAATTTACTGGGTATGTCGATCCACTTGAGTTTAAAAAAAAATATTGCATTTATCGACGTATTCAATAGATGTTTAAGACAAAATTATAGTTATTGCCCTTAACCAGCCCTATTCTCCACTTTAGTGGACGGAATTACTTGTTAATTCTCTTTGCTAAGGTGGGTCTCGGGGTGGGGCGTTATAGTTTAGTATCAGAGCCGTGGTCAGAACAAAGTAGGATAAACACAGAATAGTACGTATATCATGATACATCAAAGTACAATACAGGTGAATCATTGTCCTTTATTCAAGCTTGCTTTCGAATCGAGCCTTGATTCTTTTTTAAGTTTTGGGATTGTTGAGATGGAATATGTCTAGGAATATAGATATATATTGTATTCCATAGTATTCCATAATAGAGTTTGATGTCATCTTATCTTATATAAAATCTTATTTGGGATTATTCTATTTTTATTTTTGTCGATATGAGTGAGTTCATATCGATGGAGCTGATTGATTTCTTTGAGCATTCTTGTTGCATTCCTTTGAGAGTTGTGAATCCTATTGAAGGGATCCACAATGATTGGTTGAGAGCATTTTGAGTTCTCTATTGGTTGCTGCTTTAGTGAGTATTTGTTTATTACTCACTACCTTGAGATGTATCTGATTTGAGATGGACTGACTTATTGGATGTAAAGTCTGATCCTTTTGTTGTTATAGGATCCTATATTTATTTAGGCATCCTAATTTGATTGGGTTATTATTTCTATCACTTTGGAATGTTAATGATGATTCCGAAGTTTCTATATTCACTCTTGAGTATCGAGATGTTGTTGATATATCTCGAATTCCAATCAAGGTGACTTTGTTGAGTTTTGTAAGTTCGTTTGGATTTTACATCCAATCGAGCAATCGAGTACTGAGGTAACCTTATTCCTGGCTCTTAGCTCTTTGGTTATCTTTCCGCGAGGATATCCACTAAGGAATGAGGTGAGTTTCTAGATTGTTCGAGTTTGATTGAGTTTATCATTCAGCTTCACTGAGTGTTCTTTTCAGATAATCAATCGATGTTATCTTTGTAGCATTACTTTGTTTGAAGTAATGATTTGTTGTTGTGTGCTTCATCTCCTTCGGTAAGAATATCTTGCTTATCCTATATCTTGATGATTTTTGGGAGTGGTTCGTGACATCGTAAGATTGACGAACACTCTATCTCCTTTTGATGATTTTGAGAATCGAGTATTCTAGGAATATCTCGATGCATTCTGTTAATGTTCTTTGGTTTGAGTTTTGAAGCTATATAAATATGTGTATTAAAGAGAAATTTGAGCTCTGAGATATAAAAAAATAAGAAAATATTTTGAGAATATATTTACATTAGTAGTATTTCTTTTATAGAAATAATTTGAGAGTGTTGGGTTGTCCATCGAGTAGTTAAGAGTTCTGGTCGATACGCCTGATCAACGTTATCGATAGAAATCTCCTAAATGCTATGATGAGGCAATCAGACTCAATGGTTTGTGTTTAAAAATTGGGATTTTGAAAATAATATTTTGAGATTAAATATTAAATTTATTTCAAACGGTAATTGCAGCCATTAATTTTAGAAACGAGTAATAGAGTGGCAAGGCAGTTTTGATCGTTTGATCAACTATGTAGCCAACAGATATATTTATTTATTAGAGATTCAGTGGCAAGGCAATTCCATTTATTTATTTTTAAATTATAAAGATGAGAATATAAATGAAATTATTTTTGAGTTGTGCTTTATTGGAAGTATATTTTAAGATTTTAGAATCTATATTGTATACATTGGATGATTTAAGAGAAGAGTTATAAGAGAATTTGAAGATTATTTTGAAATTATTTAAGTGGTTAATTTAAACCTATAATTTATTTTGAGGAATATTATTATGGATTTTAAAAAAAATTCTTTGAAAATTAATTTTGAAGTAAGAGAAGAAATTTGGACTTTTAATTTGAGTTTTAAATTACTTACTAAGTAATGTAGTAAAGAGTATGAAAATTTTCACATGTTGAAAATTGAGATTTAAAATTTAAAAGATGTTAAGATTTAAAAAATTCTAAATATCTTGTATTAAAAGATAATTCAAGCTTATATCCTTGTTCTTGAGTATATTCTATCTTTGAGCCATTATTAACGACGTGCATTTTTCGCGGTCCTTCGAGTTGGTGACCTTGTGAGAAGCCATCTTGTGATTTATCAATCTTGTCTATTGTATTTATCTTATTGTGAGGATGTTCTTTCTGTATTATTATGCGGAAAATACTGTTGATGATCTTCTTTATTGTTTAGAGTTCGGGATTGAGTGAGTTTGATCTCGACTCTATTCATAGAGTTTGGAGCAATCAATCATTTTCGATTGATTATTTGATGAGCATCTTATTGAGTTTTGATTCAAGACGGGAGATCTTCAAAATTCTTTCGAGCTGCTTGGAAAATTCGATGGAATGCTAATCACTATATTAGCATATGATGGGCCATTGAATTAACTATGTGAGTTTTTCTTTGTTTCTTTCTACCGTTCTATATTGAGAGTATGAATGGTTTGGAATTCGAGCTTGTCTTTATCCTTTGATGATTGTATCTTTTATGTTATTTACAGCTCTTTTTCTAGAAAATTACGGGGATGCAATTTTTATAAGCGGGGGAGTCTGTAACAACCCAGGTTTAAGCGATTACCTGAAAATATTAAATTATAACGGCAGTTATAATTTAATAGTGTAAACTAATAATTAAAGAGGAATTTAAATTGTTTATTGGAAATAAACAATATATTTGAGTATAAAATGAGAAAATAGAATTTTGGAAACTTTGTTAAGATGGTTTGAATTAAAAGATTGAGGAAATGTAGAGTTAAAGCAATAATGTTGTTAATTATTGCTATTTACTTCTTTTAATAATTTTTAAAAGAAGGAATTAATTTTTAAAATGGAATATCTTTAATAAAATGATGGAATTGAGTTTAAAAAATAATTTGAGCATAATATTATATTTGAAATGAGTTATAGAATTTTATTACACAAAAATGTGATTTTTGTGTAATTTATAATGTTAGATACAATGAGTTTTGTTATTAAAGATGTAAATTTTCTATTTTATTTAAAATAGAGAAATATTATAATAGAAAGTTTTAAATATACAAATAATCTTTTATTTTGAGTATAAAACATTTTATTCATCAAGAGTATGAAGTTCATAATTTTTAAAGAAAAAAAACTTGTATTATTGTGATTTTATTTGTTAACATACATGGTTAAGTGTTTAAATAAGTGAATGAACATTATCTTAAGCTAATTTTCTTTTAAATTGGACCTTAACCCATTAACCTAATCCCAACTTGGCCTGCAAGAAATGAGAAAAAGAAAACCTGTATGTATCTTTTTCTCACTTCTTCCTCTAGCCTCCAGAAGCATGCTAATGGATGAAACCCTCTTTCCTCCTTCAATCTTTGCTAAATCCATAAAATTAAAGGAAAAATTGATGACTTAAAAGGCTAAAGCAAGAGCTAAACTCAGGTAATCGATTTCTAAAACTCTTCTCTTCATCAAAAAATCTATTTTTGTAATGATAATTGTTGATTTCTTTCTCTCCTTGTTTGTATGTACCTGTTCTTAGTTTTACTGGTTTGGATGCTCTATTCTTGGCTAAAATCATCAACCTTTGGCATCTAAATCATAATTCTATCTTCATGAAGGCAAGTTGAGTGTAAAACTCACAAACCCTAGCTCTTTATGTGATCAAAATGTTATAATCAGTGAATTACTGGAGCTGAAAAAATTTAGGCATGACTTTCTTGTTTTTGATCCAATTTTGATAATTTTGGATGTTCCGGAAAACATAATTCATGTGCTACAACTTTTCTATTTTGAATTTTCTATAATTTTGATGTGAGCTATGTCAATATTTAATTTTTCTACTGCAAACCCGAGAGCAAAACCAATATTTGCTCTTTCATTGAAGCTGAAACGAATTTGACCATAACTACTTCGTTTCTTAACCGATTTTGATGATCTTAGCCATTCCAGAAAGCTTAGAAACTAAGCTACAACTTTCACTTTATTTATTTTGCCTGATTTCGAAGTTATCTATGCTAAAATTGCAATTGTTTGTCGTTGTCCTGTAAATGCATAAGTTCAGGCGGAGTTTGATGTTTTTTTTAGTAATTTGATCATAACTTTCTTGTTTCAAATTAGAATTTTGAAATTTTAGATGTTCCGAAATCCTTGTGAAATATGCCATAACTTTTCTGTTTTTGGTTTTGAATGATTTTGAGGTTTACATGGTGAATAACTGACTTATATATCGCTGGCCTGTGTTGATAGCCAGTGCACATAAATTTTCTATGTAGTATTTCGCTCATAACTTATTCGGTACTGATTAAAATATTGAAAAGCTTTATGTTATGGAAACCTTATGAGGTTGGCTACAAGTTTCATGTTTTGAGTTTTGTAAAATTTCTTAGTTTATATGGTGAAAAATTGACGTTTTTACTTATGGTATGTCATTGACAGCCACAATATTTATATGTTTGTCTGATTTCGACGATTTCATTTGTATTCTTTTGCAATTTTTTTATATGAAATTTGATGCTAATATTTGATCATTTTGTCCAGCAATGGATTAATCAAGTTAGGATGAGATTTGGATTTAAATTAATTCAAATTCGATTAAAATTTGAATATCGGTTTAGGCCGATTAAAATTGCAAATTGATGTTTTCTTGACTTTTAAAAAAATGCGAATAATATCCAAAAAAAATTCTAACATCGTGGTTGGAGTAATAAATGTTTTTATGTATTTTAGAGGTTTTTAATCATTTATTCTTTATTTTTAAGGCTTTTAAAAATTATTAAAATCCTTTTTAATGATGTGTTTTCTCTCACAATCTTTTAGGTAAATTTCTAAAATTTGTTTTATAGCCCCGTTTTCTCAAGTAAAATCTTTTATAATTAATTTTGTTTATTTTAATTACTTTGATGCTTTTTCGGACGTATGAGGAATTAAATTAAACGATTTAGTAAAAAAATGCATGGTATAGGCCATGTATTTTTGCTTTATTGCTTAATATCGGACTTGTACGATCGAAACCAATTTGAGGTGTTATTTTGAGTTGATTTAAAAGTTATCAAATTTTGGTGAAGATTATTGGTTTGAGAATTACTCTTTAAGTACATTCGACGACGAACCAATCTAGATGCATTTTGTGATGGCTGATGAAATGAGGCAATATTGATGTTAAGTTTTAATTTGCAACTATGGTTAGAAATAACCATCACGATGTTCTTTTACTTGCCTAGGAGATGAGGCAAATTGTTATGATGGATTGATGATGAATTCGATATTTATGATGAATTTTTACTTGTCGATGAAATGAGACAAGTCTCGATGTCATTTAAAACTCGTCCAAGTAAAAGATAAGACGAGTTAGGTATCTTACACTCGCCAATGAGATGAGGCAGTGTTTATTTGATGATGTTTTATGATGGTTTTCTAATGTGGCATCGCCTAACGATTAGTAAACCAAAAGGTACGAACGTATGGTATGGGACGTACGTTGACGCCTATTGGGTTCCTATTCGAGAAGTTGAGACACATTCACAATGCTACTAGTGCTACAGACCGAGTGCTCGATTGGAGTCATCACGATGTTCATGAAGTTATTACTCGACTCCAATTATCATGATGTTATTACTCGGGTTTTTGTGACAGGGTGTCATCAAGATGTTTCCGACTATAGTCAATCAAGATGATCACGATGTTATTATGTTATGTGACCCCAAGTATAATGGTAGTACTAGTCAAGATGTAAATGCACGTGCTGCTTTCCATGAGGTTTTAGGTGTTTCGATTTCACTATTTTGATGATGATGCTTTAGTATAGCCTTATGTAAGAAAAAGGCTTATTAACATACATGGTATTATTTGTGATTTCGAATATGATGTTTTGGATTCTTTTTGGGCTTTATCAAGATGGATTTGAGACATTATATATATTTATACAAATGAGATGAGGTATAAATTATGGTAATGCTTTTATGATGAGTGTTGATAATAGATTTAAAATATATTTATATCTATACCAATGAGATGGGGTATAAATGATAATGGAGATTCCTTTATAATGAGTTTAATGATGGATTTGAGATGTATTTATATTTATACCGATGAGATGAGGTATAATAATTAAGAAGTTTCTATTAGATGATTTTTATTATGATGGATTCTTGAAGTTTTAATTAACTTATGAAGATTTACTTTATGGTCCATATCCTCACCAATTTCATTCGGTTATATATATAATTAGATGAACTATGTCTATCTAATATACATATTGTATTCTTCTGTGCAATCATGATGAACCATTGATGTATCACTCTAGAGATAACTTGATGACTTATATCATTCCATTGGTAATGATGGAATGGTTTTGCCCTTATCTTTTATCATCACCTTTACTACTGATAAGTTCAAGCAAGCCTGACCCGTGTGTTTTCACTCGGGTCAGACCGAGTTGTTTCAGGTATCATCCATTGGACTTTTCTTGAAGTTGATGTTGGATATCATCTCTTCTTTTGCTTGAGTAGTTTATTTCTTCTGCATCCTATGATGTTTTTACATTTGATTCGATGTATATGGTGTGGTCGCGTACCACCTTTATTGTATTCATATTATATTGTACTGAACGTGTATCAGTGTATATGTATATATATGATGTTGGTTACTGTTCTCTGATGTGATTTACATTCAGTTATTGTATTTTGTTCTGATAGATTCGTTAGCCACCTATAGTTTTGGATTAAGCATTTACTGGGTATGTCGATCCACTTGAGTTAAAAAAAATTATATTTCATTTATCGACATATTCAATAGATGTTTAAGACAAAATTATAGATGGTCGCCCTTAACCAGCCCTATTCTCCGCTTTAGTAGACAGAATTACTTGTTAATTCTCTTTGCTAAGGTGGGTCTCGTGGTAGGGCATTACAAATGCTGACTTGAACACCACGTAGTTGGACAGTCTGTGCAAGAAAATCTCAGCCAAAGATGCTTCAGTACAGCTTGCCTTAACCAGAATAAAATGAGCGCTCTTGTTTAGCCGGTCTACAATTACCCATATTCCTTCATTTCTTTTTTGGTCCTTGGCCAACCGTCGACAAAATCCAAAGAAATCACTTCCCATTCCCACTTCAGAACTTCCAAAGGCTGCAACAAACATGCGGTCTTCTGCTGACCACCTTCACCTGCTGATGGATCGCACATCCATTGACGAAAACAGCAACATCCTTCTTCATGCTTGGCCACCAGAAGACTCTCTAACAAAACTTCTAGCTTCAAAACCTTGAAATTCGAAACACAAAACCTTCCGTTGTTCCTCAATGTTCCTTGGTCATCAATCTCAAAACTGGAATACTGACCATTTTTGACTCAATCCATCACCTCTGGCACACATAAACATCCGTGTAGACCTCAAACTCACTCTTACCATCAGGAATAGCTAGAACAAGCGCATTGGTCAGCCATTCTTTCAAATCCAAGAAAGCCTCTTCACACTTGGGTCCACTTAAACTTTGCTTCTTTTCGAGCCAACTTGGTTAAGGTGCGAAGAAATCTTAAAATAGTCCTTAATAAACTTCATGTAGTAGCTTGCCAAACCTAGAAAAAAACTGCGGACTTCCATCGGAGTCTGCGGCTGCTTCCATTCTTGAATAGAAGCTACCTTGGCTAGATCTATAGAGATACCTTCACCAGAAACAATATGCTCCAAAAATCTGACTTCCGACTCTCAAAAATGGCATTTCAAAAACATAGCTTTCGAAATATGCCTCCTCAAAGTCTCTAACACTATTCCTCCTCTTCAGACTTGGAATATACCAGAATATCATTAATGAACACAAGAACGAACTTATACCACACATCTCCAAAAACTCGGTTCATCATATCCACATAGAATCTCAAAGACTCATCTGACTAGTTCACAAAGACAACAGTTGAACCCCAACTGGAAAAAACTACGCCAGATCAAACCTTTCTCTAAGAAATCTTGGGTTTTCTACACCAACTCTTCTCTCTCCTTTGGCTCCATCCTTCTACTAGGCTGAACAATAGGTGCTGCTCTCGGAACTAAGACGATCCGAAACTCTATCTCCTAATGACGACAACCTTTCACTCCTTCGGAAACATCCAGAAAATCTCTAACCAATTCCATGGACTCTACGCCTTCTGAAGATGCCTCGCTTTTATGCAAAAGATTGCTCAAATGAAATCCAGAATCATTGCAGGTCACTTTTGTGATTCTTCCCAACTCAATCTCCGAAGATACAATCTTCTCTTCACACATCAAGACAGCCTTATACTAATCTCCATATTCAGAATAAGATCAAACCCTTTTGAAATCCAATACAAATGGGTCACCAGAAAACTATGAGGGAGATAAGAAAATATTAAGTTCTTAAACAGTACTTATCTAACTTGGTTATCCCGCCTATAGGATTAGATATAAAGATAGGACGGTCAACCAAACAAAGAGAAAGATGAAACTTCTCTCATGTTGGAAACCCGAACAGATACCCAACACATTTAGATAGGTATACAGTTGTATAAAAATTACAATTACGCGCTCTCAAGATAAATACTACTCCAGAGCCTAGGTATTATCTCAACCTACGCTCTGATACCAGCTGTGACGACCTGCCTTTCATTCCACGAAAGACGCATCATCAATAAGAAGAAAGAGGTAGAAATAGAATAGATAGAAGAAAGAACTAAACAATATCAGAATCTCACAGTGGAAACGGAACAAAATATAATATATCACATAACTATTACATAGTCATTACATCAGAGTTACACAGATTACACAACATTTCCACATTAGACAGATGTAAAGGCTTGTCTATCCATTACATTCCAAAATACAACAGACAAAGACTTCAACACATCGGAAATAGATAGATACTACGTCTGGACTCCTGCTCCAACTACCAAAATTCGTCAAGCAAAAAACTAATCACTTGGATACTCATAAAAATTTGAGTATCACGGAGTTTAAGGAAACATAAATAAACTCCGGGTCGGACATGGGTCTGGTGTGACTAAACGGGTTAAAGATGTTTAACTTTAAAAATCATTTGAAAACAGTGGTATCACGTAAGACTCCCCATATATAAACATGGGTAAATTTTTACCTTACACTAACCAACTGATAGGAAATCCAGTGATATTATAATAGGGTCTAGGGTTTTCAAATAAATATTCACATAGCTGAAATTGTTACATGATTAAATTCCAGCATACTAGCCACAAAGTGGGTTATACATTCAAAACCGTAAAGGCACGTAGGGATAATGAGTTTCCATCAATGGCGAGGCTACTTAGGTAACGTCGGTCATGGTACGTGGTCTAGATCACCACACCGAGGATCCACCCTAAATCCCCTACAACAAAAGGCCGGAACCATCTCCCACAAGACAGTCCTGAATAAGACAACCCCGCGGTTGTAGCTAGCAACCGCCCACATGGTCGAATAAAAAGGGACTCTAGACAGGGGAAAAATCTTATCCTACTTGAGCATGACTCACTTAGCCTTGATGCAACTCCTTTGTTTTAGTCATTCCCGGTTGATGAGGCTTAAGGCTACGATTACCTTTATAGGACACATCTTGGAATGTTCATCATCCTCCATTGATGATGGTCCGATAGCATTCATTCATACAAGTTCGTTCCGGGTTCGAACGAAACCGAAAGCATTATCTCGTTACACTCATTTTAGAATCACCCTTAGAGTTAAGGACAATAACCCTTGCAAACTGAATCTCTATCTCGAACCTGAAAGCACTATCTCTGTTATACTCGTATTGGAATCACCCTCAGAGTTTTAACGACAAATACTTCTTACACTTCGAGTCTTCAACTTTATCTTCACTTGAATTCACGACCTAACATTTAACTTGGATCAATATGGTTTTCGGATAATCAAATCTGATATTTGATCCCGGTCTCATCGAAATCTGAACGTTTCTTAAAGGCCAAGTGGTTTAAGGTTTAAACAATTTAATTCAATTCAATACTTTGAATTCACAAAGCATTTATCACAGATAAATATCACACATTTATCATCAACTATATCCAATATCACATCATAGAATATCATTGATTATCATACAATAGATATCAATCAATCCAAACATTCTACGTAAACAATCATCCACAAACAGGAATTATTAATCCATATCATAATTAATTAAATTAACTTAAATTAAATTAATTACTTAAGAATTAATCTCCTAATCCTGCTCAATCAATCATTAATTAATTACAATCATTTAATTAATGATTCCTTAATTACTCTTTAAACTAATTAACTAATCTTTAGTCTCAGATTAATTATCCTTCAACTATTAATTAATAAACCTTAATTATTAATTAATATCCCTAATAACAAATTAATTAACCCTTAATTACTTTATAATCAATTAATTAATCTTAATTAACTAAATAATTATACTGTAATTATTAATTAATAAACCTTAATTATTAATTAACAAAACTTGATTACAAATTAATTCATCCTTAATTACCAGTTAAACAATCCTTAATTAATCTTTAATTTGAGATTAATTATCCTTTAATTATTAATTAATAAAACCTAATTATTAATTAATAAACTTAATTACAAATTAAGTACTTCTTAATTACTAGTTAATTAATCTCTAATTACTTAATTAATCAATTTGTAATTACTTAATTAATCAATCTCTAATTACAAATCAATCTTAATTACTTAATTAATTTATCTTTAATCATTAATTAATAATCCTTAATTATCTAATTAATGATTCTTAATTACAAATTAATTAACCTCTAATTAATTATAACCTTTAATTATAAATTATTAATCCTTAATCATTAATTAATCAAATTAATAAATTACTATTAATTAATTACTTAATTTATCCCTTATCATTAATTAATTAAATTAATTAATTATACTTAAATTTGTTTATTAACTTAATTAATCTCAATTTTTTTAAAACCTATGTTAGCTTTTAAGGTAAACCATTACCTTTATAGATTACATATCAATCAATTAACATTTTTTTTTAAAAAAATTTATACTTAACTTCCTTAATTAAATCATTTAATTAAATTTTAAAATAACATAAACATTTAACTTTATAAATTAAAGGTACCAAATCATAACTTCCTTTAAATACTTAAAACATTATCATGTAATAGTTTTAAAAGTAATTTCAATTTAAATTCAAAACCTTGTTTTTAAAAACCTTTTTAAATCTGTTGAACCTTGCTTCAGGTCAAACCCGAAGATTACTCGGGTCAAGCCCAGAGCTTCCCTTCTTATTTCCCATTTTCAAAAAAAACTTAGATTTATTTTTAAGTTTAAAAAAACTGCTAGCGTATCACTCACGAACTACTCGAGTATAAAGTTGAGCCATTACCCTAAACACTCGAGTACTCCTTCGAGCAAATGCCCCTAGCGAAACCACAACATAACCCACTGACACAAACTTCACCGTGCACATGCACCGGCGTCAGAGCCGCCTCCGCCCTTCGATGAACCCTACTGCACATCGACCATCGTTGATGCAACCCATTCCAACAATCAAAACAACATCACAAGTCCACAGATCAAATCGAGGCATACAGATGAAACTGGAACAAAAACCCAAACCAGAAAAACTCCTCGTCCTAGCTATTCCGACCACTAGAGGTCGAGCAACTCCAGCCACACCTTTCCGACCTTCCACGCCACCATTTCCCAAAGTCTGATGCCACTCGAATCACCCACGATGCTGCAATGACTCAAAATCCGACCTCAGCCAAAACTAGGGTTAAAACCTAGTTCGACCTACCACCATCGCCATGGTGGCTTATCTGCCTTCCTTCTATTTTTCCCGGCCTTGACCACTTCTCTACCACCTCCAACCAAGTTCCCGACCACCCTAGATCCTTCGGCCATCAGCAATTGCTCAGAAACCAAATTCTGGTCATCCCCGAAATGCACACTCATCACAATGCTAAAAATTGTGATTTTTGTTTTGAAAATCCTAACTTTCAAGTAGATTCAAGTTATAAACATGAATCAGTAATCCATGATGATGGATTTTAACCTATTCTTAAGTTTTTTATTGTTCAACCTGTTTTTTCCAAATAATTACAAATTTAATTTGCTTAAATGTAATTATAAACCTTAATCTATGTTTAAAAATAAAAGTTGTTTGAAAACTAGAACCAAACATAGAACAAGTGGGGAGGACATTGAATTTTGATTTAATTTCAAATCTATAACTTACAAAACAGAGAAGAACTGACATGCACAGTTCAAACACAAACAAACACATAGGAATTCACACTTGTATATACATATGCAAAGCATCACTTATCTCAGAATTTTACAAGCAACAAACATTTATTTACTTAAACTTTTTAAATAAAAAGTTTACTCAATGTTTAAAAAGGCAGAGGGCTTGAAAACTTGAATTGTTTGAAAGTTTGTTTTACTGGAAACCTTGAATTGCTGAGATGATATAAGACTTTGATTGTGATGCAGGTTGAAGCTTGTTTGCTAATGATTCAAGACTTTTGATTTGCTTCAAATTTTCTTGCTACGATTTTAAAAAAAAAATTATTACAGGCTTGTTGTTTGAGAAGGTTACAGGCTTTGAAAAATGCTTTGAGAATTTGTTTGCAGGGTTTATATCAAATGATTTACAGGGTTTTTTATTTGACCTGTTGAGAATGTTTTCAGGTTTGACTTTCTTACTTTTGACAAGAGAAGATGGGAAAAATAAATGAAGGAGAAGATGGATGTTTATGTAGTGTTTATTATGATTTATTAAAATTAAAGAAAAAGAAAACAAAAAAGGATGACACTTGTTCAAATGGTTAACATTTGTCATTACCATTATTTAACTCCTTAACATGTTAATAAAAGGATTAAAAATCTAACACTTGTAATTATTCATGTTTAATGTTATTTTAAAATATTTAAAAGAATTTATATTTATTTCCTAATTAATAAGTATATTTCTAAATTAATAAATGCTTCTCTTAATTTATATAAATAATTTTTTTTAAAAGAAAATAAAATAAAAACCAGTTATATTCTAAATAAAATCATATATAATATATTTAATTCATTTTCGAATGTTAATATAAAACTTTTGTATTTAATAAATACTTTCCAAATTTATATAAATAAAATTTATTTTAGAGAAAATATTATAAGTCAAATTATATACTAATAAAAACTTAATTCATATATTTTATATGCAATATATTTTTAAAATATTTATCATTTAGATTCCAAATTTAAATCCAAATTTCAAATTCAAATTCAAATTTAAAAAAATCAAATTTAAAATCAATTCAAATAAATATATATATTAATTTAAACAAACATATTATTACTCTGAAAATAATAATGCTACTTAAAATCTATTTACATTTACGTATATAAATAACACATTATTATTTTATTGTCTGAAATAACTATTTTACCAATTTTAAATAATAAATAAAGGAGATTATCACATTTTAAATTTCTTGAAATTCCGGGATATCACATCATGGTAGTTTCATTTTCCAAAAGCATGAACAGATTTCTTTTATTTCCTTTGTTCAAACAACTATTTTATGTTTTCCCACACCGGTCCCATAACTGATCCAGAGTTTATTGGTCCCTTTTCTAAACTCTAGGTGCCCATAATTTTCCACATGGGCAGCCTAGAGTCAGGTTATCCGTGTTCTGGAGCTAGTTCAGATTGTAGATGTAGATTTTTAAAGTCTTTAGAGCTAGTGGATCTGGAAATCTTTGAAGTTTTTGGGTTTGGGGCTTTGGAGTTTTGGAAGTCCTTATTGAAGATGCAGTATGTTGGATTCTTTTGAAGACCACTGTTGATGTTAGTCCCCGTTGCGTTATCCCTCTATTGTTGTATTCCGTTGTTCTGTTGTTGTATCTGATATATATACATTGTGCTTTGATGTTGTTGGTGGTCATACGTTGTATCAAATGTTGTATCCATTTTGCATATATGAAATCATCATTTTGTTTCTGCTGTGTTGTTATCATCTAATGTGTTATAAGCTCCAGTAAACTGGACTCCAACGTTTGTATCTCCGGCATTCAAATACGGGTGATGTATTGGATGTCGATTTTCGAATGCTGAGGCCGGATCGTCACAAAGAATATGAATGTAATAAAACGTAAACTTACGGTAATTATATTCATAAGGAATAGTTGATTCAATAATAAGAATGAGAATCAAAATAAAAGAATTTATTATGATTTAAATTTTAATGAATGAATTTATTGCAATTATAGTTGAACACTGAAATTAATGTAATATTTAAACCTTGGAATTAACATGGAGAATTAAAATCTCAAATTTAATGAAAAGAAAATGTTTGTGAAATTTCAATTTTTGGTCAAATTTAGTCAATATTTGAATTTGAGTTGAAAACTTAAAATTTGAAATTTTAAAATTTATTCTTTTTTTCTAATTCTATACTGAATCTAAGATAGCCTCCACTTTTCATTTCGTTAAAATTGGGCTCCTATTGCTCTAAATTTGCAATTTACTGTGAAAAACTCGCATAAAATAACAGTGCATATTGTTTGTATTTTACATAGTATTTCATATATTATTTTCTAGTGTATTCTAATTGGTATATGACTTTTGGGCTCTTAGGAAGTCTCTTGGGCTTCAACCGACACCTTTAATTCAAAAGCCTTTACTCTTCTCCGTACAAACTCCTTATCAGGAAGAAACTACGTAAAAACTTTCTGCTATCTCATTTCTATCTTCCTCAAACTAGTAACTTTCACTTCCACCATTGCTCCTCCTCTTCTCTTCCAATATCCTAAAAATCAAATCCTTCTCTTTCTTATTCCTTTCCTCCTCTTCTCTCTTTCCCTCTTCTCTCTCTCTCCTCCTCTCTTCTCTTTCCTTCTTCCCTCTCACTCTTCCTCTCCTCCTTTTCTTGGTCGAACCTCTTCCAACAAAAAAAAGAGAAAAAAAAGAGAAGAGAAAAACAATATAGTTTGTTGAGTCATCATATTCGTGTGTGTGATAGCATGGATCTTATGTTGGTTGCTTGTGATCTCCATCTCCATCTTGCTTAAATAGTTTTCACCTTCATTAGCCACGAAAGGTGAGAAATCACTCACGATTAATACTCTTATAAATAATTGAATAGATATCATATGGAATGACTTGGAAATTTTTTTTACGTACAACATTTCACTGGGACAACATATCACAAATCACATGGCAATATATGTTCGAATCACACTACGCAAGTTTCAAACCTGTCACCTCTAGCATCAAAGTAGAATCACCTAACCACTGGGACAACGGTGTCTATTTACTTGGAAATGTTTGTTTAGCTAGGAATTTTGTTAGCTTATAATTATATGATTTGATATGATTTTATATATTCACTATGTGATATTTAACATGACATATGGTATGATATGATCCACTATATGTTACATGTTTTGCTATGTTAACCATATGATAGGATATGCTATTTCGACACATAATATGTTATGTTATGTTATGTTAGTAATATGTTAAATCACATATATGTTATGTTAGTAATATATTAAATCACATATATGTTATGTAATTTATTCACATATGTTATGCTGATTTATTGTCACATATGTCATGCTAATTTATATGTCACAAACATTATGTAAATTTACATGTAACATATGTTATGTTAAGTTATGTCACTTATGTTATGGTAAATTATATGCTACATACGTCACTTGAAATGTGTTATATAATATGATATGTTACCTTTATATATATGTTATGTTAAATTTTATGCTACATATGTGTTATGATATGATATATGTAACATCCCCTCTTTTTTGACGTTTAAAGCAGACACATATGCCGACTCAAACCATATAGAAGGGCGGATTGTTGCTGGGGTGAATAAGAAAAGCAGAGAAAGAAAAAACAAAACAGAATCTTGCAGCAGAATGACAAAATATAATAATCAAATAACTGTTCATGAAGCTGTGTACAACGTTTGATTATACTTATACAACACAGAATCATAGTTACACACATCGGAGATAAATAAATAATAATGCAGCGGAACAGTGCGATGCAGTGGAATAAATATAGTAAATAATATTAGCACAAATCTTCATCTTCGTCCTCTAGAAATAAGGTCTTCAAATCCTGAAATGCTCAGGCTGACCTAAGCGTATTGAAAAGACAAAACACTCGAGTCCGAACTAAAAGATCTTATGTAAGTTAAATCAGTGATAAATATGTGTGTGATGGCGTCAGAGATGTTTACAGGGTTTGACATCTCCTGTCCAGTATCTAACATGAGTGCAGTAACTCAAGAGATGTTCGGGATTCACATCTCCTAAGGATCCATTAAACTATCTACTATGTAGTGCAATACGCTATTATAATATGTCTACAGTAAAGTAAAGGTATTAAAATAGCGTTAAGGCTATACATTTTCCACCTTAACACATTTTATATATTCTGATAGTCTATACAGTACCGTAATCCCACCCGCACCGGGTGTCGTTAGCGGGCACTCCATAGGTATGGTACAAAACAAACTCGTAGAAGGCACGCAAGGGTAGGTGACACGGTGCAACTAGGCAATGCCAGGGTAGATATACCAATTACACTTCCAGGCTGTTGGTAACGCATAGACGCAACTATTGCCCAACTCGAAACACACTCCCGAGTATAAATCGAAGGTGGCCACCGAATAAATCACAAAGTCGGAACATAGATCGATGGAGCGTGCCCGATCGAAGGAATGACCTCACTTGGCCCGTCGATTGCTCCTGTTTTAGCCACCTTAAGCCAACTCATGGGAGTTTGGTCCACGTATATACCTCATATAGGATCGTCTCCACCATCCTACTTCATTCTGGAATCTCCACCGTGTACACAGTTGTCAAAGTGGTTTTTGATATTGGCAGACAGTATAACAATATTCGATCCCGGTCTCTTTAACAACCAATCGCTTATTACACACCGGATGGTTCTTTTATATTTCAAAAGTCAATTCGCAATTTATATCAAAATATCATATTCTCAAAACCATCACTTTTGAAATTATATTCACCTTCAAATCATATTCACTTTCAAATCATATCATTTCCAAAATCATAATTTCTTCCAAAAATCATATTTTTAAAATAGGTTAAATCCTTACTTCAAAATCCTCATTTCAATATATTATAACATTTAAAATTCCAACCTAGGTTAACGTTATTCATTTTTAAACCAATAAATTGAATTCAAACAGTTCCACTTTACTTGGTCTGGAAATATGGAAGTGGTTTAAATAATTATAAATAGTTAAAATAGTCCAAAATAGTTTAATTATAGGTAAACTACTTTTAAACTGATTTAAGATAGTTATATAGATTTAATTTAGATTAAATATAATTAAAATAGATTAAATAGTTTAAAACGGATTAATTAGATCTAAAATAAATTAAAATGATTTAACTAGTTTTTAAAATAATTTAAATGGTTTAAAATAGTTTTAATTGATTTAATATACTTCATATAGGTTAAATAGTTTTTAAATCTTAAAATCTTAAAATTTAGAATCTTAGAAATAATATAATTTAAAACAGTTTAAATTTGAAAACATGAATTTGGCATTTACATCAATTCAAGACTGTTTATTTCGTTTCAAAAAAATCAGACCATATCAATTTAATTTCTTAAAACAATTCCCTTTAAGCCAATTCACATCTCAATACAAAACTTGATTTTCCAAAAATACTTCAATTTATACAAATCAAATTTTACTTCGAAATATCATTTAATTCCATTCAAAAATTTAGGATTTTGAAATCATTTAATTTAACCAATCCGGTGTCCGTATATAATTCTCTACCATAGGGTCAAGTGATACGGATATTCATCATTTCAATCCGCAGTTTAAAATTTTATGGTTATATATCGTTTCAAACCGCAATCTTGAAATAAATAACATCCATAAAATCGTTCGACTCTATCATTTTAACCCATAACAATTTTTCCTTAATCTAAAGATCATTCGGGTACGTATCATTTCAACCCATAGTGAACTTGCGGTTTATAACGATATAAAATACAACATCCATTCATTTAATATCAACAATCAACATCCATCACAATCATCATTCAAATCAATCAATAAATATCAATTTAGAACTGATAATAGATGAAAGGTATTTAACAGGTAATATATATTCAATAATAAATTAAATAACGATTTAATTCAAATAAATTCAAATTAACTAAGATGATGATTCAAAATATACCAAACAGTCATAAATAAGTTCCTAATCACATCATAAATTAAATTTAACGAACATAAGAAATTGTAGAAGTTGTGAGTGGGTTAAAGCACTCACCTTTGATTTCAAATCGAATTTAAATTCAACTTATGTCCATAATTTGAATGGACTTAGATTCGTCCGAATTAGCGTCGAAATGTCCGGTATTTTAATATGACCCTAACGCAAGAAACCGCACGTGAAACGGACCACGTATGTAAAATTTATGAGGATTAGAACATTTGAAATTTAAATTTGAAATAAATTAAATAATAAAAAAGATACTCGAAATCATCACCTTCCTCTACGTGATTCTCGTACCGCTGCCACGAACCACAAACACGCACACAGCACCGACTGTTGACCGGCCATAACGCCACCTACAGGCCACCTTCGACCAAAGGACCCCCACCGTTGAGCTCGCCGCATCACCGCCTTCCACCTCCAACTGGTCCGATCACCTAAATCTCCCCCGGGTCGTTGCTCCTAACTTGATTTTTGAAACCTAAAATGCCAAATTCTGCCGCTATAGCCCAAAATCGGTGACACAACCACCACTATACTGAAAGATGCTATGCGGTAGGATCATATAATATGGAATAGTGGATGGTATTGGTAAATAACAATAAGCAATAAGTAAAGTAAACACCAGGATTTTATACTGGTTCGGACTTCTAGTCCTACGTCCAGTCCCTAAGCTTCACTTCAGAATTCTACTAACTAAAACCCTCTCTTAACCCAGAGGAATAGGTTTACAACTTACCCGAACAACCGAACGAGATTTCTTGCCTCAACTACCGAAGAGGACTTCAACTCAATTACTAAAAACAAATATTCGACTTGTTGTGTTCTTTTCAACACTAATGAGTCCAATGTAGTACAATATTCCTATAATCTTATCCTCAAGAACATGCAATGTGTTTGTGAAGATTTAGGAAATGTGAATTGCTATGAATCAAAAGAATGTTATAAACAAAGCAGAGATTCAAGCAATAGATTGGTGATTGCTTTGAAAACTTTTAGAGAATATAAAATATGTTCAAGAAAGTAGTGAGATTAAAGCATAAATTTTTTTTATGTTGGAGATGTTAGAACCATATATTTATATGTGTAGAAGAGATGCATTTGTTGGCTAGAGATGTAGACAAGAGATGCTTCCATTTCCATTGGAGAAAGGTTGCAACTCTTGGGAGGAAGAAGTTGTCCTTTCAGAAAAAATTCGCAGGTTTAAATTTAGTCGACTGAGCAGGGATTTCAGTCAACTGGAAATGTAAATTAAAAATTTTCAGGAACAAATTCAGTCGACTGAGCGGGGTGTTTCAGTCGACTGGAACTGTACATGTTTGTATATGTGTAACAGATTCAGTCGACTGGGCATACCTGTTCAGTCGACTGAACTTTTGATTTTCGCACAGTGAATTTTTATTCTAGAAAATGAAATTTATGAAACGTGTTCTAGTGTTTGTGCAAGCCTCTTGAGGATAGATTTTAATAATAAATCTAAACTAAGACCTATATTTAAATCATACTCATGCTATCCTCGGTCTTCATCATTCTTCCTTTAGCTTTGCACAAATCTCTTCCTTTTTGTTAAAGCACATTGTCATTGATCAAAATATAGCGTATCAACATATACGACTCCGCGTCATGGTTCCCTTCCAATCCAGTCAACAATTTCATGTGTTAACGCCAGGATCGGATTTGCCTACATCATCCCTTGGGTTATGATGTAACGACCCGTAAATTGGTTTTATTTATTTAATTAATTGAAATTTTGTGAAATTTTAAACAATAATATTTTGAAATAAAAATTTGATATTTGGAATACGTCTAGTTAAACATAGCAACTGGCAAATTTTCATCAGAAAATATAGAAGTTTATTATCTTGCGCAATTTTATTTCAATTTAAATCAGTTAATATTTGCGATAATAAATATTTTTTCAAACCTGAATATTTTTATATAGAAAATTTATAAATTATCTTCTGATTGAGACGTCATATTTCGTTTCATCAAATTTGAACAACTATTGCTTCATTTATCTTAATTCTATCATATTAGCAGCATTTTCGGTATCGATTATCGGCTATTGATCGGATGATCGCACCACTGATATCTGTGTTCCATTTTGATCGTTTCGTCGATCTGATCTCTATGGTATACTCAATTCTTTGTTTTGAAGTCTGGTTTGTTGTGGGATCGATGAAACAATTTGCAGTATCGGTACGGTTTCGAACATTTCAAATTTCCTGTGACCATTCCATTTCCACCATATATCAACCCAATAGCCACCAACCATTTATATTCCTAGAAATTCAGTTTTGGACTTTTTTATTCTCAGAGTTGTTTTCCGTTTCATTTCCGGTCACATTACTTCAATATATAGATTTATATTATATTTTATTAAAGCCTTTTTATTTTACTTTCTGCAACTTGCTTTTCTTTCCTCTTCTCCCTCTCTTGTCACAGCCTGACATGCGAGCAGTCCCTATCACCTCTTCCCCTCGTCCAACCTTCCACACTCGGTCTCCCTTCCACAATAACTTTTACTTCCTCCCTCAAGCTTCGCCGCCTCTGCACCTTCTCAACCGTGACGTGGCAGGCCACTTCGAGTACAACAATGTTTTGACTTAAAATAATTGGTGTATACTTTGATTTTTTTTTTATATATTTATGAAAACTATTGATATATATTGGTTATATATATTAAGTTATAAAATATATATACTTTTCCAGTGTTTACTTAATATAAATATCCTTAGCCATATTCTGGGATATACGTAAGTTGTAATTAGTTTATAAAATATTAGTTATATTTAGAAGAGGGAATAGGATAAATTTGTAACGATCTCGTTTTTAAACCAAATTTAATTTAGTAATTAATATAATTTTCAGAATTAATTTGTGAATTAATTTGAATTTTTTCTAAAAACAAAATAAGATTTTTGTTTGTTTATATGTATATATATATTTATATATATAAATAGATTGTAAATAGAATTTTGATTTCAAATTCAAAAATAAATGTCTTAAAAATAAATTGTATTTAACAACTCCATATTTAAAAACTAATAAAAATATGTTTTCTAATTGTAATATATATATATATATATATATATATATGTATGTATATGTATGTATGTATGTATGTATACATTGTGATTTGGAAGTTATGGTTTGAATAATAATTTTCAAAAGCTATTTAAGGGTTAAATTCTATATTTTAAAACTAATATATATATATATATATTAATGTGTAATTAGATTTTAAATCATTTTCTTTAAGATTTTATAAATATTAATAAAAGGTTTATATGCTTTCTTTTAAAAATTATACATGTATAACTATGGTTTGTATATATATAAAATACATGAATTAAAACATATGTAAATATAAAACTAATTGAAACTATAATATAAAAATTGTATAAACATGTTAAAAATATTTAATAACATGAAAATTAACACGTGTAACATAAATACATGCATTAATACAAGTGTAAGCCAAAATGAATCATGCATCAAACATTTGTAAAATTTGTAACATGCAAATATAACAAGTGTCCTAGTTTTAATTTTCTTTTCATTTTAAATTTTATAAATAAAGGGAAAAACAAAGTTATATATACCTCTCTACTTCTCCTACTCTTCTCATTTTCTTTGTCACATTCAAAAATAAAAATAAAAAGAAAACAAAACCTGAGAAATAAAAACAGAAAACAAAAACAAAACAAACCTTTCAAAATTCAAATCTGAAGCAATCAAGCAACAACCTCTTGTATTCTAAAAACCTGAAGCAAAGTTCAATTCAACTTAGTTAATCAAGCAAGGTCATCTCAGGAACAAATAGATTTCAAATCAAAGCAAAGATTCAAAGTTCAATTCAATAAACATCAAGCAGATCAAAAAATCAAAACAATTTCCAGCTCCTCTGTTTATATTTATAGGTGAGTAAACTACCTTTATAAAATCTTAAACCTATTATATCTTGTTTGTATGACATAAATACTTGAAAGTATGTGTGAAAAATGTTTGCATGAATGTAAATATGTTTGCATGTATACAAATATGTATGTATATATCTGTGCATGTCTGGAAATAAGCAAATATGCCTCTGTTCTTGATTACAGGTTTCAAAACCTGTTCAAAAACCAAAATCTCTTCCGCTGATTCTTTTTAGGGTCTAAGATATAAACAAAATATGTTTGTTCAATCAAGATCTAAGTTTAAAAAATATTTTTTAAGTAAAAATTGAAGATAGTTTTGATTGGGAAGAAGATATACAGTAAAACTTAAAAACATGTCAAAATTCGTGTGTCATGTTTTCTTGATTCACCTATATCATCCAACTCACCTTCGAAAACCATGTTTTTTAAAAATAAATTCAAGATTTTTAGGTAAGTATTGATTGAGGAATCTCGATTTGAACAAATTCGAGTGTTTCCTCAATTTCTGGTGATCGGCGAGGAGTTGGTAGTCGTAATCATGACTGAAGGAATCTTGTGCGTTAGGGATTACAAGTAAAATTCCCAGAGCACTTATCAAACACCGAGGTGACCGGACAATGTGGATTTAGGGTTTTAGACCCAGGTTTGGTCGACCTCAGTTTCCAGGTGATTTCGATGTCGACGATGTATCAGACTTGACCGGAGGTGGGGGGAACAACGCGCGGGTCTCCGGCGAAGGTTTGGTCGTAGTGCCGAGCTCTCTAGTGATCAGAGGGTCCGCACGAGGAGGTTGTCAATGATTCGTTTGTTTCAGATTGGATTCTTATGTGTTCGATTTCGATTTCGTGTTCGTCTCGAAGCTCAGGTAGTCGGAATCGAAAGGGAAGGTTGTCGTCATTGTGCTGGTGGTAGCGTCGATGGTCGGAGGTGATCGGTTCGCCTGTACATGTGCATGCATGTCAGGTTGTATCTGTGTTTTGATTTGTACTGATGGCTTTGAGAAGAAGGGGAATGGCTCAGGTGGGATATCGGGGAATTGGGTTGTTGGCTCGAGTAAGGGTTTGGGTGTGTTCGCATGGGTTAATATGATTAACAGTTTTTCAAATTTAAATCAAAAAAAGGAAGAAAAAAAGGTGGCTCGGGGAAGAGCTCGGGAAAACTTGCATTTGACTCGGGTTGGTACACGGTTTGGGCACGGGTAAGTTGTAATAGCAGTTTAAAACTTTAAAACAAATTAAGTTTTCATAATTTCTTTATTAATTTTTTTAAAATAATAATTGTTTAATTTAAGTTTGGAGTTAGTTAAAGATTTAAAATAAATTATTTTAAATTCATTAAATTTAAAGTGTTTTTATATATATAACCTTTATTTTTAAAGTTTATTTTAAATAAACTTAGTATTGTAATTAAGTTGATAATTAAGAAGATGAAATTTTTTTTATCATTGATTTAACTTAAAGGTTTTAAGTTAATAGGTTCCAAAGTTATTAAATAAGATTAAATGATAATTAAAGTAATTAATTAAGGTAAATGGTTTATCTTTTAAATAATTAAGGCCTTAAGTAATTTAAGGTTAATTAATTAATGAAAGTAATTAAGGGATAATTACTTAATGTAAGTAATTAAAGAATAATTAATTAATAATTAAAGGTTAATTATTTATAATTAAAGGATAATTAATAAATAATTAAGGGTTAATTAATTAATTATTAAAGGTAAATTAACTAATAATTAAAGATTAATTAATTTATAATTTAAGGGTAATTAATCAAATAATTAAAGGATAATTAATGAAAGTAATTACGTGGTTAATTAATTCAATAATTAATTAAAATGGTTTGTAGTTACTTAATGTTAATTAAGCTGAGTTATGTAATGTATTCATAAGTAACTAATTTATTTTAAGATAATTAGATTAATTATAATCATGTGATTAATTAATCTTGCTTATGGATGATTGGATTATATTGAATGCCTTGGATTGTTTGATATCTCTGATATGTAATATTCTGTGATATGAATTGCTTTGGATTGAGTTGTGATATCTGTGATGTATTGTTGTGCGAATGTGAAGTTCTGATTTGAATTAAAATTATTTACTTAAACAACTTGGCCTTTATGATGGCATTTGAATTTCGATGAGACCGGGAATCGGATTCCAAATGGTTATCCGAAAACCACATCGAATCTTAAAGGTGGATCTTTTGTTTCAAAGATCACAAATGTAAATTTGTATCAATATGTATTTAAAATAAGCGCTCATTACTTGATAAGCCGGGGGAGGACATTAAGTCATAAAACACATTCCGAATAATGATTCGACGGAATGGAATTGCATTTGAAGACAGTGGTTAAAGATCGGTTTTTTCAAAAATGAAAGGATTGCCTGCTGATTGTCTCTGCACCGAGTTGATCCAGTATAGAGATTTCCCTATATGAAGGTGAGCCCGGTCGGGATTAGGGATATCCGGATTTGCAAGGACTTCTTTCCTTAATTGGACGAAGTGCCTTCGATTCCATTCAAACTCAAGATGGACTTGTGTGGATGTATATCTGACATTACACCTTGAGACATAAAGCTGGTTTCTATCAAATACATTTCTGTTTGGTGGCAGAGAATTTATTCTCTTAGCTTAACACTCTTCTCTGAGACGTACGAGCTCAGAGGTTATGTGTGATGACCCGGAATTTCGGGCAATATCAATTTAATAATCTGTATTAATAATTAAAGTGATTTGATAATTTTCTTTTATAATTTTAATTTAAATTGGCAAAGTTTATTCTTTTAAAAAGTAAATAAATATTTAATTCGTATATTTTATCTTCTAAAGCTAATAAAATGTTTTCTATTTATAATGTGTATATATATATATTTGTATATATTGTAAATAGAAAATTTTTGATTTGAATTTAACAAATAAAATCATGTTTTCAAATTCTAATATATTTTGGTAATTTGGAAATTATGGTTAATTTAATATAAAACTTTTCAAAGCTATTTAAAAGTTAATTATATAGTTTTAAATTACTTAAGGTAAATGTTTAGTTGTTTAAAATATATTTTAGCTTAAATTTAGATTTAAATAAAGATTTATAAAAAGGTTTGTTTTATTTTCATTTTAAATATTGCTTGATAAATATGATATATTAATTCATTTAGTAAAATAATAATGAGATAATCTCTTTTATAATTACATAACAATAATATTAATGTGTTGTTTTTTAAATATAGATAAATAAACTTAATAATTATTTTCAAATTGAAATTGTATTGTTATATATATGTGTGTGTGTGTATAAGTTGATTTTAATTTGGTTTTTTGAATTTGATTTGAATTTGAGTTTGAACTAAATTTTGAAATTCAAAATATAGATTTCTAAAAATATTTTGAATTTTAAAAATATATGTATAAAATTTTATTTGTATATAAATTGTTTTGTAGTATTTTCTTTAATGAAATTTATATATATTTAGATAAGAATTTATAAATTAAGTATAAAGCTTATTATTAATATATTTAAAATAAATAAAATATACATATTACAAGTGTAGTTAAATCTTGACACATTAGTAACATGTGTAGGCTAATTAACAATGTAAATGACAAATGTTAAGTGTTTTAACAAGTGTCATCTTTAATTTTTGATTTTCTTTTATTTTTAAATAAATCACATTATTACCTATATAAACACATTGTTCTTACCTTCAACTTTTCTATCTTCCTCAAATTCAAAACTAAGTAAACCTGAGATGAAAATCAAAGTTCAATAACTTGTAACTCATTTTCAAAATCAAACCAAAGCCTGCATTTTCTTAAAACCTAAGATGAAAATAAAAAAGCATGCATTCTCTTCAAACCTGAGACTAAACAAAAGCAAGTTCAAAGATCAAAGCAGTCTCATTTCTTCAACAAGTTTTCAGATCCTAACATTCAAGTTTTTAAATCAAAGAAGCAAAGGCATTCAAGTTTTCAAAATCAAAACTGTTACAAAGGCTCTGTTCATCTTTGCATCTGGTGAGTAACATTTTAAAAAAAAAAGCTTAAGTATGATTATGGTTGCATGTGAATTTCTCAAACAAAATATGTTTGTGTATATATGAATTTTCTATGTATATATGGATGTATGGATGTGTGCATGCCTGTTGTATCAGTAACCTTTCTATTTTTAGTTTCAGAGCTAGAATTTTAAACAAAATTCATTATCTCTTGATTTGATCTTTGTTAGGATTTAAGTTTCAAATAAAAATTGTTTGTTTCATCATAGATTAAAGTTTAAAATTTGATTTAAGTTAAAAAGAATTTGAAATTGCTCTAGGAACTAAAAGAACAGTGCAAGTTTTATGTTATGTTAAAATTCAAACTTCTCAATTCATCAATTCAGGTACATAATCTGAATTCTTATCAAAAAATGATTTTTAAAAATAAAATCACATTTTTAAGTATTGGGATAAGGGAGAAGTTCGAGTTTGATCAGATTTTGTGTTTTCGATGATTTTTGACGATCTAGGTGATCGGGATGGTCGCGGTCATCACTGGAGGAAGTAGAATGATAGGAGAGGTCGAAAAAAATGTCAGATGGGTGAGCAAGGCACTGTAGCGGCGGCTGGTGATCAATTTATGTCTATGACCCTAGTTTTTAGGCTTGGTCGGAAAAGTGTTCATCCCATCGCCTCTGGTTGATCGAGTTCCACCAAATTGTAGGAATTGATAGTGCGGAGGTTGGCAAAGATGTGGCTGGAGGTCTAGACACTCCGTTGGTCGGAGGTGCGAGTTCGAGGGTGTTCCAAGTTTTGGTCTGTTGCTCCAGGTTTGTGCTTGAATGCTCGAATTCGATTCTAGGTGATGATCGAAGTTTGGATGATCGGGATCTGGTGTAGGGAGGTTCGTCAACATGAGGAAGGCATCGTAGATGGTCGGAGGTGGCTACTTTTCCGGTGCATGTGCATGGTAGTGGTTTGTTGCTAGCAGTTTTGTGTGGTTTTTGTCTCGAGGGAAGTCTTGGGTCAATAGGGTTTTGTCTCGAGTGAGGACTCGAGTAATTGAGAGTGGATTTGGTTTCAGTTTTAAAACTTTAAAATTTAAACCGAATTTTATAAAAAGGGTAGAAATGTGGTTTTTCTCGGGTTAATATTCGAGTAGCTTGCGTGTTGAACCCGAAGCAACTTTATAGAACATATTTTTAAAAGTTTTTTTTTATAAAAACAAGATTTTGAATTAAAATAATTTGGTTTTAAAAACTCTTATAAATCTCTTTTATATAAGATAGATGTTTCTTTAACATTTGTTTATGAGGTTTGTAAATTGATTTAAATTTTGTTAAAGTTAAATTTGTTAATCATTTTTAATTAAATTTAAACTGAAATTTAAAAGTAAGTTTTAAAGTGTAATGTTTTTAAATGAACATGTTAATGTCAGTTTAGTCATTAATAAGGAAAATACTTTATCTTAAGTTAACTAAGAGCTAATGATTTGAAATTAATTAAATTAATAAGGTAATTAAAGTATAATTAATTAATTTATGACTAAGGATTAATTAAATTAATAACTAAGGGTTGAAAGTTAATTAATTTAAAGGTTAATTAATTTGTAATTAAGGATCATCAATTAGATAATTAGAGATTATTAATTAATGATTAGAAATTTATTAATTAAGTAATTAAATATTAATTAAATTACAATTAAGCATTTATTAATTAAGTGATTAGAGATGGATTAACTGGAAATTAAGGATTAATTACCTTGTAATTAAAAATGGTTAAATAAGGCATAATTACTTAGAGAAGTAATTAAAGAATTATTAATAATTAATGTAAAGATCATTAACTAGGGATTATGAAATGATTAACTAATGTGATTAATTTAAGATAATTAATTAGATTAATTAATTAAGGATAATCATTTGTGGAATTGTTTAAGTATAATTACTTAATGAAAGTAATTAAAGGGATTAATTACTCAATGTAATTACTTAAATTAATATGATTTGTATAAGTTAATTAAATAGTTTAATTAATTTAAGACAATCACTTGATAATTTGTTAAGTATAATTACTTAATGTAATTTATAAAGTGTAATTACTTAGTGAAGTAATTAATGGTAATTGCTGGATGTAATTTATTAAAGAATGGAAGTAATTTTGCTTTAATTACTTTGGGTAATTAATAAGAAGGATAATTATTTAATGGAAGTAATTAAGGATTAACTACTTAGTGCAATTAATTAATAAAATTTATTTAGAAATTAATTAAGTAAGGTAATTAATTAAGGGTAGTTAATTACTAAATGTGATTAATCAAGGTTGATTAATAAATGTGATTAACTAAAGATTAAATTAATAAATGTGATTAATTAGAACAATAATTAATTAAGGAAGTAATAAAGGGGTCATTAATTAATATAATCAATGAAGTAATTTAGGGTTGATTAATTAAAGATAGTTAATCAATGAAGTGATTATAGAATGATTAATTAATGTAATTAATTAAGGATTAATGTAATTAATTATAGTTAATTAATTAATGAAAGTAATTAAAGGTTAAGTACTGCAAATGGTTAAGAATAATTAATTCGTGTAATTAATTAAAGGCTAATTACTTAAAGTAATTAGAGAATAATTAATCAAGGATGATTAATTAAAGATGGATAATTAGAGGATGATTAATTAATTAGTTTGTAATTAATTAATGGTTAAGTAAGCAAGATTTTAGTGTGGAAGTAATTAATTTAATTCATTTTAAATTGATTATAGATGGTGTGATTAATAAATCTTTGCTTATGGATGACTGAATGATATTGAATATCTTGGATTGTTTACTGTCTCTAAAATGAGATATGTGTTGATCTGTGATATGAGATGCTCTGGTTGAATTGTGACGATATGGATTATCTATTTATGAGATTGTGAATTATCTATCTGTGTGAATATAGATAATGAATTAAATTGTTATAACTTTAAAACAACTTGGACTTAAAATACAGCGTTTTGGATTTCAGTGAGACCGGGATCGGGTTTCCAAATTTGGATATCTGAAAACCATATCGATTCAAATTAAACGATAGGTCATGAATCTCAAGTGAATATGAAGATTCAGAGTGCAAGGGCTATTGTCGTTAACTCTGAGGGCGATTCCAAAATAAGTGTAATGAGATAGTGCCTTCGGTTTCGTTCTAACCCGGAACAAACTTGTATGGATTGAATGCTTTCAGAACATCGTTAGGTGGACAATGAGCATTCTAAGGTAGATGTGTTCTATAAAGGTAATCTTAGCCTCAAGCCTCATCAACCGGGAATGGCTAAAACAGGGGAGGTGCAGCAAGGCTAAGTGAGTCGCGCTCAAGTAGGACAAGATGTTCCCCTGTCTACAGGTCCCTTTTATTTCGGCTATGTGGGGTAGTTGATTCCAACAAATGCCGGGGTTGTCTTATTCGAGACTGTTCTGTAAGATATGGTTCCGGCCTTGTGTTGCAGGGGATTTAGGGTGGATCCTCGATACGGTGATCTAGGCCATGTACTGTGACAGACGGTACCCCAGTAGCCCTGCCGTTGTATGGAATCCAATCTCCAATAAGTGCCGTACATTTTAGTTGTGCCCAACTACGTTGGAACGTGAGATGTAAGCATTCCAGCTATTTCTGTATTTTACTTGAAAACCCTAGACCCTGTTATAATATCAATGGATTTCCTTTCAAATGTTTTGGTTATCGTAAGGTAAAACTTTTCCATGTTTATGTGTGGGAAGTCTTACGAGATACCTTTTGTTTTCAAAGGTTTTTAAAAGTAAAGCAACTTTAACCTATTACTCACACCAGACCCATATCTGACCCGGGGTTTATTTTCTATTTTCTTAAACTCTTGGGTACTCAAATTTTTACGAGTAACCAAGGGATTCAGGTTAGCTTTGACGAACTCTGGAGGAGAAATGGAGTAGGAGGCTTCAGCGTTTGTAGACATATATAGTTTTTCTGTTGTGTTGGTGTCTCTGTGTTGTATTTGAGTTGTAATGACTAGACAGGTGTTTATAACTGTCTAGTTTGGTATTTATAAGCTATGTAACTGTGATAGATGTTGTATATTATGTAATACTATATAATTAATATAATTTATTCGTTCCGCTGCTTAGATTCTGATGTTGTTTCGTTCTTTCTCCTCTATTTTTTCTCTTTTCTATTTCTTTCTTTCTTAATGATGATGTGTCTTTCTGTGGACAGAAAGGAGGGTCGTCACATTTGGTATCAGGGCATTAGGTTGAGTGAATACCTAGGCTTTAGAGTGATTTCTTTCTTGAGAGAGCGTATTTGTAATTTTGATATATATATATATATATATATATATATATATATATATATATATATTTCTACCTATTTGTTGGGTTACCTGTTCGAGGTTTCCAATATGAGTTCTAAAGGTAGAAAGGATAGTGGTGTGTGTAGCACGACTACCAATGAAGGGAGTCCGAATGTTGAGGTTGGAAGTGTATCTACCGAAGATTTAGACCCAATACCGTCTCGAGAGAGCTTTGTAGTGGTGTTAGGATATCACCAATCTCTGAAGGAAAGCTTTTTAAGGTTTAGAGTCCTTCATTGAAGTGCAAGTTTGGTTGTGCTTGTGTCAGAAATTTTATAGAGTTTGGATCTCTCGGATGAGCAGAAGCGTGTGATGGTATCTTGGCAACTTCAGGAAGAAGCAACTGCGTGGTGAGACGCAGTGCCTTTGGATGTTTCCCAAGATGTTTCTTTTGGAGCAAGTTTAAGGAAGTGTGTCTGCATCAGTGATGAGGCTAGGTTCAGCAGGGTGTTTGTGTTTGGTTTGAAGCCCGAGTTTCTTGAGGAGGTGTCTGCCCATCTCTAGGCTCCGTGTGGGATTGGATGATAGGGATTTAAGGTTCAAAGAGCTTTGGATTAGAACGTCTTTGGCATCTGTGGCAGCGTTGCAGCTCGGAGGTGTTCTGTGTGCCGACAAGAAGGTCATCTTTCAGCAGTGTTCTTGAGGTGGAGTTCAGAAGCAGCAGAGTGGATCCATTTCTGCAATTGATTCGTTAGTCAAGCATAAGCTGTTTTGATTGGTAAAGAGAGAACAGTTTCTTTGGAAATTGGTCTGAGTTAATCGTAAATGTGACTTGCGATAGTTGAGTGTTCTCTTGAGTAATCTTTTGCTTGGGATCAAGGCATCTCTAGGGAATGTAGGAGTTATCGAGTTTGTCAGAGATTTTTTCGAATGTCTTCATAGAAGTTGAGGTTTTCCATAGCATCTGGAGATTGAGTTTTCGTATCAACTAGGATTCCAGGAGTGATACCGGTGGTTCAGCTAATAGAAGGATGGCTCCTAGAGAGAGGGTTTTTGTGAAGTAGCTCAGGATTTGGTAGAACTTCTGAGTTTTCTCTTTATGGATCTGTTGAATGGTATTTTCCAGGAAGTATCGGACAAGTTTATACTTATGTTCATCATCGGTATTATCATCTACTCCAGATCAGAGTTGCGCGGCGGAAGCAAGGTGGCAGCTGTTTAGAGTGGAAGCAACCCTAGAACTTTGCAGTATTCTTGGATTAGAAGGTTTCTATAGGAAGTTTTCTCAGTATCTGAAGGCAAGATTGGCGAGTGCACCTGTTTTATCTTTTTCGGATAGGAGAAGTAAGTTCAGTCTACTGATGATTATGGAGTAGAGTTTGTGTTCATGATTTTGGTTGATCTTGAGAGGATCATTTTGTTGGGTTGTTTTTGGTCCAGTTTGTTTCAAGAGGCATCAGTGAAGGTTGAGCTGATTAGGAAGGATGAAGGAAGTCCAGGATCGTCAAAACTTTTTTATGGATAAGAGACGGAGGAATTTGGATTACGAAGACGGAAATTTGATTTTGGATAAGTTTTCTTCGATAAGGAGCTATATGCTTTGGCAAGACTAGGAGGCTAGCTCCGAGGTAACTTTGATCTTTCTGTCTTCTTGGAAGGATAAGTGCTTTGGTCTTCATGTTTGAATTTCCAGTTTGGAAGACTGGGATTCAATGTGTTTCATGTATCTCTAAGGGGGTATGTGCATGATCCATCTCTGGCTGTGGAACTAGTAGTTCAGGAGGACTTTGTAGTTGAGTAGGACTTGACATGGTCTGATATCCTGTTCAGTTTGTAGATCTAGATGAGTAGGAGCTCAGAAGCTTAGTGGTGTAGATTGTTTGGATTCAGTAGAGTAGGTATTCCAGTATTTATACCTGGGAAACTCTAGATAATGTTAGGAAGATCTATCCTGATTTGTGTCAGGATCATTAGATTTGTTTGTCTGAGTGAATTAGTGGCTATGATTGTTAGCATATGGTTAATAATATATGCTTATGGTTTAAAATTAAAATCTTTGATGGGTAATTAAGTTATCTTTGCTTTTAAGTTTCGGGGACGAAATTCTATTAAGCGGGGAAGAATGTGATGACCCGACATTTTGGGCAATATCAATTTAATAATCTATATCAATAATTGAATTGATTTGATAATTTTCTTTTATAATTTTAATTTAAATTGGCAAAGTTAATTATTTTAAAAAGAAAATAAATATTTAGTTGGTAAATTTTATCTTTTAAAGCTAATAAAATGTTTTCTATTTATAATGTATATATATTTTTATATATTGTAAATAGAAAAGTTTTGATTTGAATTTAACAAATAAAATCATGTTTTCAAATTCTAATATATTTTGGTAGTCTGGAAATTATGGTTAATTTAATATTTAACTTTTCAAACCTATTTAAAGTTAATTATATAGTTTTAAATTACTTAAGGTAAATGTTTAATTGTTTAAAATATATTTTAGCTTAAATTTAGATTTAAATAAAGATTTATAAAAGGTTTGTTTTATTTTCTTGTTAAATATTGCTTGATAAATATGATATATTAAATCATTTAGTAAAATAATAATGAGATAATCTCTTTTATAAATCATATAACAATAATATTAATGTGTTGTTTTTAAATATAGATAAATAATTTAATAATTATTTTCAAATTGAATTTGTATTGTTATATATGTATATATGTAAGTTGATTTAATTTGGATTTTTAACTTTAATTTGAATTTGAATTTGAATTTAATTTTGAAATTCAAAAGATGGATATTTTAAAATATTTTGAATTTTAAAAATATACGTATAAAATTTTATTTGTATAAATTGTTTTATAATATTTTCTTTAATGAAATATATATATATATATATATATTTAGATAAGAATTTATAAATTAAGTATAAAGCTTATTATTAACGTATTTAAAATAAATAAAATATACATATTACAAGTGTAATTAAATCATGACACATTAGTAACATGTGTTATCCCACTTTTTGGCAAAGTTGTGATACCAAAAGATTGATCGAAGACAAAAGAAAGTTCGTCTCAAAGATTGGTTGTACTTCACTTCGCTATGGATATTGATGAATTTTGTCCGAGCCCGAATCAGGCTACAATTGATAGGACATGACAAGCAAAGCCATGAAAGCCAGTGTTTCAAATCTCAAGTCAATCGGAGCTCGTATGTGCAAGTTATGATCGATTCAATCTAAGGAAAGAGCATGCCATTCGAATCCATCAGGTTCGAATCCATCGGCATGGCAACACCTCGCTCCATTCGAATCCATCAGGTTCGAATCCATCGGCATGGCAACACCTCGCTCCATTCGAATCCATCAGGTTCGAATCCATCGGGAGTTAGTCACTTCGAACCGATCTTGTTCGTATCGATCGAGTTCGAACCCATTGGGATGCCTCTGTTCGAATCGGTCACACTCGAATCCACGAACATTCGCTTGTTCGTATTCCACCAAGTCAACTAGCTTGGATGACGTGTCACTCCACGATACGAAGTCGGCAAGATCCAAGGAGACGAAGCGTTCAACCCAGAGAGAAAACCGGATCGACTCGAAGGACGCGCGCCACCTCATCACAAGACCACGTGAGCTGATGGAGTCGAACGCATCGATTCGAAGGAATCGATTCGAACTAAACAGCCAACCGAAGCACTCCAATTCAAATCGATCGTATCTCTCAAACCACGAGGCCAAATGCAATGAAATTTTCATAGTAGCTTCCATGCAAAGTAAAGATTGTTCCTGCCAAGTTTCAGCTCGATTGGATCATTTTTTATGGATTCGAAATCACTTCGAATCGATCTCAGATCGAGTCAAAACTTGGTGGGGTCGGTCGCGTGGGCTCACTCACGTGCCAGAAAAAGTCTCCTGAAGTTTGAGCGAGATATGGGCCTCCAACGCCTATAAATAGCACCCTGAAGCCTTCAGAAAAGAGGAGCTTCGGCCCTTGAACGTCCAGACTCTGCCGGATTCAATTCTACTCTTCGATATCGCTGTTGTAATCAAGTATCAGAACTATAACTTGCTGTAATTCACTGTAATCGATTGAAATCATCAAGTGAATTAATAAAGATATAAGCTTCAAAGTGGACGTAGGCAAGATCGCCGAACCACTATAAATCATGTGTTTGTGATTGTTATTTGTGAATTATTGTGATTGCTATTGCTTAGATCTGAGTTCTATATTGATTGATTGCTGATTTGTGATTATAAATGGGTGCTTTCACGATATCGGGTGTTCGTGGTCAATTTTGAAGCAAACATTTTGGTGCTTTCACTAAGAAGGCTAATACAGGAGTTCTACCAATTAGAAGTTGATTCAGAAAGTTTGAAAGTTCAGATTTGAGAAATTATGACGAGACAATCGAGCAGAAGGCCAAGGACAGAGCGAAGTGAACATCGAGGGAGTCAAGAGGCTCCCTCAGGAGCGAATCAAGCATCGGTCTTCATCACTAGGGACGAGATGGAGACAATAATGAAGAAACAAGAGGAGATGTCCAGAGTTTATTTCAGCAGATAGGACAACTTGGAACACAAAATAGAGAAGCGGATGGAGTGCAGAACGGAGCAGAACCATCCGGCATAGCACCAGGAATAGGAGGCGCACCCATGGAGAACGTTAATCCAATTTCGGAGAGAGAGAGGGGCATCTGTGCAACCCGGGAGTAGCAGAGGAGTGAACGCTCAGTCAAGGGGGAAGATCCCAGAATTCCCTTGTGAACTCGGGGGGCAGGTCGAAAGTGGTGAACAAAGATTGCATCTCGGAGACAGTGACCAGATTGGCCGAGATGGTTAGAAGGGCTATGAGAGGCAGTTTGGTAAACAAAGATTTGGAGGATGTTAATAGAAGTCCTTTTACTCCAGCAATCAGACGAGCTAGGAACCCACAGGATTTCAAGTTACCATCGCTGGACATGTATAACAGGAGAACGGACCCCACGGTTCATCTGACGAAGTATATGAGGCACATGGAAGTGCTGGGGGCATCAGAGGAGGTTATGGCGTGGTGCTTTCCATTGTACTTGGCGGATATTGCAGCATTATGGTTTAGACAACTAGAGAGTGGATCTATCGGAACATGGAATGATTTAACTGAGAGATTTATGAGGCAATTTAGGGTTCACATTACAAGACCCAAGAATGTGATGACTTTGGCAACCCTAAAGCAAAAAGCCGGAGAGACTTTGAGGAGTTATCTAACGCGATTAAATGCAACAGCAGCTTCGGTGGATCGAGCAGATCCATCTATGGTGGTGATGGCAGCTGTGTCCGGAGTAGATGACGGCACAGAGTTCAAGAATTCATTGACTAAAGATCCACCTGTGGATCTAGGAGAATTCTACGACGAGGCAGAAAAGTTTTTACGATTAGAGGATGCGAATACCGAAAGAGAAGAAGGAGAGGGAATAGAAATTTACGTGCTTAAAGACAAAAGGCCTCTCGAAAAGGACTCAGGCAAGGATAAAGGAAAATGAAAGGCTGATGTAACAACCCGCATATTTATCGATTGTGTATTTAAATATTTCATCGTTCGTCGGATTTTAGTCCGAAAAGCTACTTTTTGCATACGGTCGAATTAGGACTCGAGACCACTTCCATTGAGTTCAAAATGTCGTTTGCGACCTTTTTGAGTATAAGCTTCGATATGTTTGGAGTTAGTCAAGTTTTGCTACTTTTTCACTTTGGGTTTGAGTTTGGGTTCAGCCCTATGTTTAACTTATACTCAAATCCGAACCACTCCCCCCATTCACTCACACTTCCTCCTCTTTTCAGTTCTAAAGCATCAATGGTGGGAGAGATGGGAAATTAAAACTCCAAAACCCTAGTTTTCTTTTGCAAATCAAACTCTAGCTCCAAACTAATAGAAGAACCCATTGGTAAGCTTCTCTTCATCTTCGCCAACTCATTCTCTTAATCAATTTCAGAAATTCCTAAACCTAATTTTGGGAATGATCTTCTTTTAAGCTTAGAATCAAGCTTCTTGAGTTGGGATTGAAGGTGGTTGATCTTCCTTTGCTTTCGAGCTTCTTCTTCATTGATTTGGGTTCAAAGGTGAGATTTTTATCTCATATCTTAGTCTATAATTATCTTCGATTGTTAGGTATGAATTCCTAATACTTATTCTTGTGCAATTTATTTTGGTTTGGATTAGTTTGGTGTATATTCCAATTTTTGGTGTTTTGAAATCAAAATCTATGAAAATCCTTTTATGGATATTTGGACATTGATATTTGAGGCGTATCGAAGAGCCGTTAAGGCTGGGTTATCGCTTGGCGTAAATCCTTAGTCGTTGTCGCTCGATCGATCGCTTCCGATATTCGTTTGGCCATTTTTGGCCTAGGTTAAGGGAATTCCCTGAACCCTTGATTCAGACGTCTGAAACGTACAATTCAGACGTCTGAATATTATACTGGGAATTTTTATTCCCCGGTATTCATACGTCTGAATCTATATTTCAGACGTCTGAATTGGTTCATTTGGAACCAGAAAGGAAATAGGCTAAAAAGTGCCTATTTCAGACGTCTGAATTCAAGGATTCAGACGTCTGAATTCTGTCTTTGGAAAATATTTATTTTCCAGATTCAGACGTCTGAATCCTTGATTTCAGACGTCTGAATCTGCACTCTTTTTGCCTATTTGCCTATTTGCTTGAGAATTCCAACTTTAATCGATTCGTGTTGATTCCCTTTTGTTATTATCACTTATTATCGACTTTGATGACATCTTCTTCGTGATTTGTAGGAATATCCATTTCGATGGATTCGGTATCGATTTCTTTGGATTTTATTGACGTCTTTGAATGTGAATTTTATTGATTTCTTTGGATTTTATTGATTTCTTTGATCATGACGATCATTTTATGATTTAGACTAGCAATTGTGCGATGTCTCTTTGACTGCAAGGTTAGACTAGACCTCATCTGTGTGATTTCGACTCACACATATGGGGTAGCTCCCCATGGTCTTCGGACCGTCATGTGATAGGCCTCTTTCCCTTTTTATTATTTCTGGATTTCGTGTGTTGATTTCTGGAAATTTTATGCTTCACCTATTTTTGTGATTTCTACTGATAAGCTTTATCAATTTTTGTGCCTTGGTAAATTCATGTGTCATTGACTTGTTATGAATACAAGTTTTGGGTATGATACCCTTTTTGGATTTTTGAGAAGATTCTTGTGATATTGATTAATCTCATGTTGATTTTCAATTACATACTTATTGTTGTATGCCATTATGGTTATCATATGTTTATGCCATATCTCTTATTCTATATCATGTCATCTAATATTTATAGCTAGACTGATCCGTTTATTATTTTCTTATTAAATAATACTCGGGTCAGACCGAGATGTTACAGGTGCTTCAGCTTGACTTCTCACTTGGGATTGATTCCTCTGATCTTTTGGTTAACTACTTAGCTTGTAGTTTTTGGTTGTATACAATTTGAGATATAGACTCCTTGATATATACATATTCTTTTGTCTAGCACTTGTATCTATTCGTTTGTGATATTGTGGATCTTGTTAGACCACTACTCTGATGAACACTTTTATGTGTTATATATATTCATATCTATTTCCGTTCTTGTGATATGAATTATCTATGACTGATTTGTGTTATGTTTATTTCTATATTTGTTTCCGAAGATTATATATAGCCACTGTGTAGTAGCTTTGAGTTTGCGTCGGTATGTCGGAATTCCTCTTGAGATGAAATGCATGTTATATTTTATCTGGCATATCGGTGCTTGCACAAAGCAATTACACGGATGGTCGCTCCTCAACAGCCTTATTCTCCATGCTAGTTGACGGCATTACCCCGTAGTGTCCTTGGCTAGCGTGGGTATAGAGGTGGGGCGTCACAGCTGAGGATAGTGGTAACGGGTCAAAGCGCCTGCGGAGAGAGGCACGATTCACCACCTATTCAGAGCTGAATGAGAGTTTGGAGCGAATCTACCGAGATACCCGAGAGCAAGTTCCATACCGTAGGCCAATACGAAGGGACCCCACTGCTGACGAGAGAAAATCAGACAGATATTGCTTATTCCACGAACTGAACGGTCATAACACTAACGACTGTAGGCATCTAAAGGATGAGGTAGAATGGCACATCAGGAATGGTATGCTGCTTCAGTATGTGAGGAGACGAGCTCCAACGGTAGAGCCAGAGCGACCACCGTCTACATCAGCTAGGGGTGACCCTGAACCAGGACATCGTTTGGTTATCAATTAATTGAAATAACGATGAACAAGTAGTAAACATCTCACTAACGTGGGTTAGTCATTTACACGTGTACGAGATCACGAACGGTCCACAGGCGTGCTCTGAATGGCTATTAACCCTATCGTCGTGAGAATTTACACTTTGACATCCTTGCTTTGCTTTTGTTTCATTTTGATTTGGACATTTAGACTTGGATTGTTTGGACATTTCTATTTTTAAAACTCATCAGTTGAATGGATATTTGGTTCGGATAATTCTGAAATGGCTAAGCTACTTACACATGTACGGGGTTGCGAACGGTCCTTAGGCATGCTCTGAGATGGCGATATGCCACCCTGACCAACGATATAGGGACCCACTCGAACGTGAACATGGTATCAACAATACCAAGCCCCCCCGGGCACACTTATTCGCCTCCAATAGGCACACAAACGATCCAGGAACTCACCCGAATGTGACCCTGGCATCGATAATACCAAGCCCTCCCGGGCACACTAACTCGCCTCGAACGGCACCCGACCTCGAACGGTCACAACTCGCCTCGAATGGCACCCGACCTCGAACAGTCACAACTCGCCGCGAACGGCACAACTCGCCCCGAACGGCACAACTCACCTCACCTCAAATGGGTCGATCACGAACGGTCGTCATTTGAGGTCCACCACTTGACCGTGCACGGTCACACTTCACCTCAAATGGCTCGATCCCGAGCGATCGTCATTTGAAGTTAGGCGCTTGACCATGAACGGTCGTCGCCCTTCATCTCAAATATCTCGATCCCGAACGGTCGTTATTTGAGGTCACATAAAACTGTAAATTCCTTTGCAGGACATCAACAGGATATGAACGTCCATCTCAGGGCATTACAAAACACGCCTTCCTACCGCAAGGCATATTTTGGGGGGCAAATGTTATCCCGCTTTTTGGCAAAGCCATGATACCAAAAGATTGGTCGAAGACAAAAGAAAGTTCTTCTCAGAGATTGGTTGTACTTCACTTCGCTATGGATATTGATGAATTTTGTCCGAGCCCGGATCAGGCTATAATTGATAGGACATGACAAGCAAAGCCATGAAAGCTAGCGTTTTAAATCTCAAGTCAATCGGAGCTCGTATGTGCAAGTTATGATCGATTCAATCTAAGGAAAGAGCATGCCATTCGAATCCATCAGGTTCGAATCCATCGACATGGCAACACCTCGCTCCATTCGGATTCATCAGGTTTGAATCCATCGGGAGTTAGTCACTTCGAACCGGTCTTGTTCGTATCGATCGAGTTCGAACCCATTGGGATGCCTCTGTTCAAATCGGTCACACTCGAATCCACGAAAATTCGCTTGTTCGTATTCCACCAAGTCAACTAGCTTGGATGACGTGTCACTCCACGATACGAAGTCGGTAAGATCCAAGGAGACGAAGCGTTCAACATGGAGAGAAGACCGGATGACTCGAAGGACGTGCGCCACCTCATCACAAGACCACGTGAGCTGATGGAGTCGAAGGAATTGATTCGAACTAAACAGCCAACCGAAGCACACCAATTCGAATCGATCGTATCTCTCAAACCATGAGGACAAATGCAATGAAATTTTCACAGTAGCTTCCATGCAAAGTAAAGATTGTTCCTGCCAAGTTTCAGCTCGATTGGATCATTTTTTGATGGATTCGAAATCACTTCGAATCGATCTCAGATCGAGTCGAAACTTGGTGGGGTCGGTCGCGTGGGCCCACTAACGTGCCAGAAAAAGTCTCCCGAAGTTTGAGCGAGATCTGGGCCTCCAATGCCTATAAATAGCACCCTGAAGCCTTCATGAAAGAGGATCTTCGGCCCTTGAACGTCCAGACTCTACCGGATTCAATTCTACTCTTCGATACCGCTGTTGTAATCAAGCATCAAAACTATAACTTGCTGTAATTCGCTATAATCGATTGAAATCATCAAGTGAATTAATAAAGATATAAGCTTCAAAGTGGACGTAGGCAAGATTGCCGAACCACTATAAATCCTATGTTTGTGATTGTTATTTGTGAATTATTGTGATTGCTATTGCTTACATCTGAGTTCTATATTGATTGATTGCTAATTTGTGATTATAAACAGGTGCTTTCACGATATCGGGTGTTTGTGGTCAATTTTGACGCAAACAACATGTGTAGGCTAATTAACAATGTAAGTGACAAATGTTAAGTGTTTTAACAAGTTTCATCTTTAATTTTTTGATTTTCTTTTATTTTTGAATAAATCACATTATTACCTATATAAACACATTGTTCTTACCTTGAATTCTTTTCTGTCTTCCTTAAATTTAAAACTAAGTAAAACTCAAAACAATTTCTCAAAACAAATCTCTAATCAAATACTGCTCAAACCAGAAACAAATCAAAATTCAATAACCTGTAACTCATTTTCAAAATCAAACCAAAGCCTGCATTTTCCTAAAACCTGAGATGAAAATCAAAAAGCCTGCATTCTCTTCAAACCTGAGACTAAACAAAAGCAAGTTCAAAGATCAAAGCAGTCTCATTTCTTCAACAAGTTTTCAGATCCTAACATTCAAGTTTTTAAATCAAAGAAGCAAAGGCATTCAAGTGTTCAAAATCAAAAATGTTACAAAGGCTCTGTTAATCTTTACATCTAGTGAGTAACATGTGAAAAAAAGCTTAAGTTTGATTATAGTTGCATGTGAATTTCTCAAACAAAATATGCTTGCCTATATATGAATTTTCTATGTATATATGGATGTGTGGATGTGTGCGTGCTTGTTGTATCAGTAACCTTTATGTTTTTAGTTTCAGGGCTAGAATTTTAAACAAAATTCATTATCTCTTGATCTGATCTTTGTTAGGATTTAAATTTCAAAAAAAATTGTTTGTTTCATCATAGATTAAAGTTTAAAATTTGATTTAAGTTAAAATGAATTTGAAATTGCTCTGGGAACTAAAAGAATAGTGCAAGTTTTAATTTATGTTAAAATTCAAACTTCCAAATTCATCGATTCAGGTACATAATTTGAATTCTTATCCAAAAACATGATTTTTAAAAATAAAATCACAATTTTTAGTATTGGGATGAGGGAGCAGTTCGAGTATGATCAATGTGTTTTCGGTGATTTTTGACGATCTAGGTGATCAGGATGGTCGCGGTCGTCACTGAAGGAAGTGGAATGATCGGAGAGGTCGGAAAAAATGTCATATGGGTGAGCAAGGCACTATAGCGACGGCTGGTGATCGATTTATGTCTATAACCCTAGTTTTTAGGCTTGGTCGGAAAAGTGTTCATCCCATCGCCTCTAGTGGATCGAGTTCCACCAAATTGTGGGAATCGATAGTGGGGAGATTGGCAATGATGTGGCTGGAGGTCCAGACACACCGATGGTCGGAGGAGGGAGTTCGAGGGTTTCCAGGTTTTGATATGTTGTTCCAGGTTTGTGCTTGAATGCTCGAATTCGATTCTAGGTAAAGATCGAAGTTTGGATGATCGGGATCTAGTGTAGGGAGGTTCGTCGACATGAGGATGGCATCGTGGATGGTCGAAGGTGGCTGCTTTGCCAGTGCATGTGCACGGTGGTGGTTTGGTGTCAACAGTTTTGTATGGATTTTGTCTCGAGGGAAGTCTCGGGTCAGTTGGGTTTTGTCTCGAGTGAGGACTCGAGTAATCGAGAGTGGATTTGGTTTCAGGTTTTAAAACTTTAAAATTTAAACCAAATTTTGTAAAAAGGGTAGAAATGTGGTTTTTCTCGGGTTAATACTCGAGTATCTTGCGAGTTGAACCCGAAGCAACTTTATAGAATAGATTTTTAAAAGCTTTTTTATAAAAACAAGATTTTGAATTTAAATAATTTGGTTTTAAAAACTCTTATAAATCTCTTTTATATAAGATAAGTGTTTCTTTAACATTTGTTTATGAGGTTTGTAAATTGATTTAAATTTTTTAAAGTTAAATTTGTTAATCATTTTTAAATCTTAAATTTGAAATGAAATTTAAAAGTAAGTTTTGAAGTGTAATGTTTTTAAATGAACATGTTAACGACAATTTAGTCATTAATAAGGAAAATACATTATCTTAAGTTAATTAAGAGTTAATGATTTGAAATTAATTAAATTAATAAGGTAAATAAAGTATAATTAATTAATTTAATTAATTTATGACTAAGGATTAATTAAATTAATAACTAAGGGTTGAAAGTTAATTAATTTAAAGGTTAATTAATTTGTAATTAAGGATCATTAATTAGATAATTAGAGATTATTAATTAATGATTAGAAATTTATTAATCAAATAATTAAAGAATAATTAAATTACAATTGAGAATTCATTAATTAAGTGATTAGAGATGGATTAATTGGAAATTAAGGATTAATGACCTTTTAATTAAAAATGGTTAATTAAGGCATAATTATTTAGAGAAGTAATCAAAAATTGTTAATAGTTAATGTAAAGATCATTAACTAGGGATTATGAAATGATTAATTAATGTGATTAATTTAAGATAATTAATTAGATTAATCAATTAATTAAGGATAATCATTTGTCGAATTGGTTAAGTATAGTTACTTAATGAAAGTAATTAAAGGGATTAATTGCTCAATGTAATTACTTAATGTGATTAGTATAAGTTGATTAATTGGTTTAATTAATTTAAGATAATCACTTGATAATTTGTTAAGTATAATTACTTAATGTAATTTATAAAGTGTAATTGCTTAGTGAAGTAATTAATGGTAATTACTGGATGTAATTTATTGAAGAATGGAAGTGATTTTGCTTTAATTACTTTGTGTAATTAACAAGAAGGATAATTACTTAGTGGAAGTAATTAAGGATTAATTAATTAGTGTAATTAATTATTAAAATTTATTTAGAAGTTAATTAAGTAAAGTAATTAATTAAGGGTAGTTAATTACTGAATGTGATTAATCAAGGTTGATTAATAAATGTAATTAATTAAAGATTAATGATTAAATGTGATTAATTAGAATAATAATTAATTAAGGAAGTAATTAAGGGATCATTAATTAATATAATTAATGAAGTAACTAAGGGTTGATTAATTAAAGATAATTAATCTATGAAGTGATTATAGAAAGATTAATTAATGTAATTAATTAAGGATTAATGTAATTAATTATAGTTAATTAATTTATGAAAGTAATTAAAGGTTAATTACTGCAAATGGTGAAGGATAATTAATTTGTGTAATTAATTAAAGGCTAATTACTTAAAATGATTAGAGAATAATCAATCAAGGATGATTAATTAAAGATGGATAATTAGAGGATGATTAATTAATTAGTTTGTAATTAATTAATGGTTAAGTAAGCAAGATTTTAGTGATGGAAGCAATTAATTTAATTCATTTTAAATTAATTATAGATGGTGTGATTAATAGATCTTTTCTTATGGATGGATGAATGATATTGAATGCCTTGGATCGTTTGCTATCTTTGATATGAGATATGTGTTGATCAGTGATATGAGATGCTCTGGTTGAGTTGTGATGATATGGATTATCTATTTGTGAGATTGTGAATTATCCATCTGTGTGAATATAGACAATGAATTGAATTGTTTTAACTTTGAAATAACTTAGACTTAAAAGACGGCGTTTTGGATTTTGTTGAGACCCGGATCGAGTCTCCAAATTTGGATACCCGAAAACCACATCGATCCAAATTAAATGACAGGTCGTGAATATCAAGTGAAGATGAAGATTCAGAGTGCAAGGGCTATTGTCGTTAACTCTGAGGGTGATTCCAAAATAAGTGTATCAAGATAGTGCCTTCGGTTTCGTTCGAACCCGGAACGAACTTGTATGGATTGAATGCTTTTAGAACATCGTCAGGTGGACGATAAGCATTCTAAGATAGATGTGTTCTATAAGGTAATCGTAGCCTCAAGCCTCATCAACCAGGAATGGCTAAAACAGGTGAGCTGCAGCAAGGCTAAGTGAGTCGCGCTCAAGTAGGACAAGATGTTCCCCTGTGTACAGGTCCCTTTTATTTCGGCTGTGTGGGGCAGTTGATTGCAACAACTACTGGGGTTGTCTTGTTTGGGACTATCCAGTAAGGGATGGTTCCGACCTTGTGTAGCAGGGGATTTAGGGTGGATCCTCAGTACAGTGATCTAGGACACATACTGTGACAGGCGGTACCACAGTAGCCCAGCCATTGTATGGAATCCAGTCTCCAATAAGTGTCGTACATTTTAGTTGTGCCGAACTATGTTGTAACGTGAGATGTAAGCATTCCAGCTATTTCTGTATTTTACTTGAAAACCCTAGACCCTATTATAATATCACTAGATTTCCTATCAAATGTTTTAGTTATCGTAAGGTAAAAACTTTTCCATGTTTATGTGCGGGAAGCCTTACGAGATACCTTTTTTTCAAAGGTTTTTCAAAGTTAAGCAACTTTAACCTGTTACTCACACCAGACCCATGTCTGATCCGGAGTTTATTTTCTGTTTTCTTAAACTCATAGGTACTCAAATTTTTACGAGTAGCCAAGGGATTTAGGTTAGCTTTGACGAACTCTGGAGGTGAAATGTAGCAGGAGGATTCAGTATTTGTAGACATGTATAGTTTTTCCGCTGTGTTGGCATCTCTGTGTTTTATTTGAGTTGTAATGACTAGACAAGTGTTTATAACTATCTAGTTTGTGATGTAAGCTGTGTAACTCTGATAGATGTTGTATATTATGAAATACTATGTGATTAATATAATTTATTCGTTCCGCTGTTGAGATTCTGATGTTGTTTCGTTCTTTCTGCTCTATCTTTTCTCTTTTCTATCCCTTTCTTTCTTAATGATGATGCATAATTCTGTGGAGAGAAAGGCTGGTCGTCACATTATGTAGTTGATGGTTACTAGTGATATATTCCCAATTTAGTAATGTGGCATGCTAAGTGCTGAGAATTGGTTGATCGAAGCATGGCTTTTGTGAAAAGCGTAGCTTTGCGGGACATAACTTCATTAAACCTCACACCCCGGAAATGGTCAAAACAGGAAGGATGCAGCAAGGTTATGGGGTTCGCGACCCTTAGGGTATGTGCATTTCCTTTTGGATAAAATGTGGTATTCTGGTATGAGCCCAGATATTTTACTTATGTGGTTGTTGGTTGTTGCGGGGCCCCGAATAAAGGTTTGTTACGACCGGGGGATGACATACTCATGACAGTTAATTACCTAGTTACAGAGGTAACCTAACCTTGTGTTGGCAGAGATCCGGTTAGGTTCTCGGGGGGTCCCTCCAGAGGCGTGCCCATTCGGAAAAAGGAAGTTCCTTAGCCTTGGCCGCTTGTTGGAAATCCAATCACTCAATACGAGCCCTGTACGGTTTTAGTTGTAGAACTTGCCATTTAACATGGTGGCTATAGTAGGCATACTATAATGGTACGTATGCTGGCTAAGATTAATATTATACTTTTGAAATGTTTTTCACACTATACACTAATAATAATATCAAAGGATTTTCGCGTATCAAGCACGTTTGGCTACTATAAGATGAAACCTCCCTTATGTGTGCGACTGCATTGAGTGTATGCCGGGAGACCTTATGGTAGTTTCATTTTCCAAAAGCATGAACGGATTTCGTTTTGTAATTTATTTTTGTACAAATAACTGTTTTATGTTTTCTCACACCTGTACCATGACTGACTTGGAGTTTATTGGTCCCTTTCCTAAAATCTGGGTGCTCCTAATTTTCTACACGGGCAGCCAAGAGTCAGGTTATTAGTAGGTTCTAGAGCTAGCTTAGAAAGTAGATATGGATCTAGAAGTCTTTGGTTTCGAAGCTTTTGGTTTTGAGCTTTTTGCTTTGGAACCTTGGCAATGAAGATGCAGTCTATTGGTCCCTCTCTCTCTCTTGGAAGACCCTACTATCATGTTATCTCTCCGATATTGTGCTGTATCCCACTCTTGTCTTATGTATATTTGCTATGATATTGTTGGGAATTTGTTGTATCATATTGTATCCATATTTTATATCAATAAAAATCATTTTTGTTTCCGCTGTGTTGTTATCATCTAATGTGTTATAAGCTCCAATGAACCGAACTCCAACGTTTGAATCTCTGGCATTTGAATACGGGTGATGTATTGGATGCCGATTTTTGAACATTGAAGCCCGGGTCATCACAAAATTTATATAGTGTGGCCTTTACTGTTGGTGATCTTAAAAATCAAAATCTTACTTTTGAGTTACGTATAAATCTGTTCATCAATATATCTAAGTTATAAAGTTATGTTGGTACAGTTTTATATATATTGCTAGTTAAAATCTTATCAAATCATACTATTGTTTTAAAGCCTGCAATTCTCCTTTTCTATGTGTATAAGTTTTTTTATATATATTGTTTTAAAACATAGTTTAGACAAGGTTGACACGGTAGTATATTTATAAGTTACAGAAGAAAATATAATGTTTAGATTTTATAATAGTCCCAGCTTATATTGGGATATATATATAAGTTTATTCATTTTACTACATATTCGTTTTACAGTTTATATATGTGTGTGTGACGGAAATATATGTTACGATCTGTGGTTAAAAAGTATCAGTCATATTATACTGTATAAGATAATACAAACTTATGTATCAGTTGTATATTTTCGTGCCAGTAATAATGTTAGTTATAAATTTATATATAAGCTATATAAGTACAGGTTTTGGTCTGTGTAAATAGACATGTTATATAATGTAATCTGTTAGTATATTTTATACAAGCTATTTTGTTCTCTATTTTGCACCCTACTGTTATATATGTAGGTTTATTTTACTTTACGAAAGTTATATTTTATTTGCTGCAATTTATGTAGTAGTTTATATAATAGTATATATTGTTTACAACATTTAAGTTGGGAAGAAGATTTTATACTTTTCTTTGTTTTACATTTTCTATTATATACGTAGGTATATACATTAGCTTATATATAACATTATTGTTTATATATATAGAGGTGTAATGTTAGTGTATATATATATAAAGCAAGTTTGTATAAATTTGTTTTAAATATAAATGTTAAAGATATAAAATGTATGTAAACATTTCGTACTTTTAATAATATATATATATATATATATATATTTCAAAATATATAATGTATATATGTTTGATTTTAAATATGTGTTTTAATTTAAAACTACGATTTTGAAAACCATATATATATATATATATATATATATATATATATATATGTTTGAATATAAAATATGATTTTATATATAGTTACATGTAAGTTCACTTATACCAATTATATTCATCGATCCAATTCTGATTTGATTTCGTCTATTCCTATTAATCAGCTTTGTTCGTCAATTCGTGCCCAATCTTGCTTTGATGTGGAACTCATGCTTGGATCTGTAACCCATTTCATTGTCTAAACTTCTCTAGCCTCAGAATGTGAGCAATCACTCATGATTTATGTTCTTATATTTATTAAGTTTTAAATTTGATTTCAATTGATATGACAATTGAAATATGTTGCTGTTAGTTATTTACATTGCTATATACATGTTGTTATCTGTATATGTTCACATGTGACATCTGATACCATTATCTGTTATTTATATTGATGATATATGCCTGTTATATTATTATTATATCTGTTATCGCCCTGCAAGTTCCCTGTTTGTATAGAATTCACTGTGGGTTGAAATGATACATACCCGAACGATCTGTAGAATAGGAGAAAATCATTATGGGTTGAAATGATAGACCTAAGCGATTTTCATTGAATTGAATTTGGGATTGCGGGTTGAAATGATACATACCCGTACATAAATTTAAATTGCGGGTTGAAATGATAAATATCCGTATTACTTGACCGTAGGATAGAAAGTTATATACAGACACCGTTGGTCTATATATAGACATTTTGAAAATGATTTCTATGGTTTTGGAAAAGAAATTATGGTCTTATATAAATATTGATTTTAGATATTATATAAATGTTACTTTATATATAGTTAAATTCTTGATTTTAAGCTATGTATAAATTTGTTTTAATATAAAATAAGTTGAATAATAAGGTTTGATTTTATTAAAATATAATATGATTAATTATTTATTTAAATTATATTTTAATATAGAGTTCATAATGATTTAATGAATTAAGGTTGAGAAGATAGATTTGAAATTGGTTTGAAATGGTATTTAATTAAGAGTTATTTAATTTAATCAATTTGGAACTTATTGAAATTGAAATCTAAAGGATATGATTTTATAACTTGATTTTTGGGCTAAAGTGGTTAACGAATATTTCAAGTTTAAATAAATTGAAAAAATATTTAGTGATTTGAAATTTGGGGTTTATTTAAAATGGATTTATTGAGTGAGTATTTCAAAACTAAATAATAGTATATTGGATTTGATATATATTCGAAATTATCAAAATTTAGTTTTGAAATTGTTGTATAATTAAAGTTTTGAAAAACATTGAAATTGAAATGGTTTATTTTTGGGTTCAAATCTGTATTTGAATCGATATAATTTGGATTGGTTTATTGAGAAACTGAATTGAATTGAAATTGATGATTTGAGATTAGGTTAAATTTGAATTTTGGAATTCGAAATGACTTGGAACTGATTTGTGAAATTTGAGGAAGCTATTTTATTTTATAAAATATTTTTAAATTTTATTAAAAACTATTTATATGTTTACTTTATAAACTATTTTAATATAAACTATTTTAACTTATATATATTTTATATATAAACTATTTTACTTTACAAACTATTTTATTATATATACTATTTTAATATCTAAACTGTTTAAGTAATACCTAAACTGTTTAAGTGGTGGAAGTTATGTTTTCAAAGTTATGAATTTCAAAGTATTATGTTTTGAAAGTGTTATAATTTCAAGTGTTTGGTTTCAAAAGTGTGATAACTTTGAAAGTACTATGATTCTGGAAATGGATATATTTGAAATGGAAATGATATCGTATTTGATCTTGAAATGGAAAAGATACCATATTTTTATGGTTTTGAAATAGCAATGATATTTTGGTTTTGAAGTATAAACTATTTTGAAAAGTCCGCGGTGTTATAATAACATTTGGTTGTTAAAGAGACCGGGATCGGAAGTTGTCATACTCTCTGCCAACTTTGAAAACCACTTTAACAACTGTGTATGTGTTGGAGATTCTAGAATGAAGTAGGATAGTGGAGACGTCCTATTGAGGTATATACATGGACCCGACTCCCATGAGTTGGCATAAGGTGGTTAAACCAGGAGCGATTCTCGGGCCAATGAGGTTTCTCCTCTGATCGGACATACTCCTTCGATGCCATTTTATTACTTTGTGATTCATTTGGCCGTACCTTTGATTTTTGATTTTGGAAAGGTAGCTCGAGGTGGGTGGTAGTGGCTGCTATGCATTACCATCAGCCCGGATGTGTAATTGGTATATCTACCCTGGCATTTCCTTGTTGTGCCGTGTCACCTAACCTAGCGTGCCTTGTACGAGTTTGATTTGTGTCTTACCAATGGAGTATTTATGGTAGCCTCTCGATCTGGAGGTACGATTGTATTATATAGACTATTGACACTATAAATGTGTTAAGGTGGAAAATGTAAAGCCTTATCGCTATTTTTAAGTAAGTTTACTTTACTTTAGACATTATTATAATATCGTATATTACTACGTTGTAGATAGTTTAATGGATCCTCAAAGGATGGTTATCCCAAACATCCTTTGAGTTACTTGTATTCGACTTGATATTTCACTTGATTTGGATTTATTGAAATAAGAATGTTAATCCTGACTCGAGTGTTTTGTATTTTGCCTTACGCTCGGGTCAGACTGAGTGATACAGCTTCGAGACTCATCTTTAGAGTTGAAGCTTCGTTTGGAGATCCATCTACATCTTTCAGCTTGTAGTTATTCAGTTGATTCCAATGATGTATTCTGATCTTGTATTTGACTATTTTATTTAAGACTTCTATTGTATCTTATTTAACTCTGTTATATATATGCATGTATGCATGTATGCATGCATGTATGTATGTATGTATGTATGTATGTATGTATGTATGTATGTATAGTAGCTTCATGAACTACTATTCTTCGTTTCCGCTGCATATTGTATATTACTCCGTGTCTGTGTTTCTGTGATTTATTAATTTACTGTATATGCTATGTTTTGCCAATATAAATTAACAATCTGGTATTTTGAGCAATTCAAATCCGGCATGTGTGGATGCGAATAGTTGAAAATACCAAGCGGTTACATGTGGCATCAGAGCTTTGGTTTTAGTAAAAACTTAACATATGTAGTAAATTTGATTACAGAATCGCCTTCGTTCACGCTTAAATTCTTGCCTCTTTGATTCGATTTCCTTTGAATTTTGGAATGTTCCTCTCGATTCCATCCTTATCTCTCCCTACTTGTATTCTGGATTATCCAATAACTCCACTTCGAATGATCTCTATAATAACTCGACGGTTTCGCGAATCTTCAAATGATTTGTAAAGGGGTGAAACTGCTTTACACTAGGAATTTATTTACTGGAAATTTCTGTTTCCTCGGTTTACCTCCTGCTATGCCTTAATTTTATTTTCTGCGATCGAATGCCGATTTGCTCTACATTGATCTTATTCTTGAATTCATTGTCTACCCGGTTTAAGGTTGCCCGTAATTTATATAAACTTATCCATCTTTCTATTTTTTTATTTAATCGTCCTACCGTTGTTTTGAAGCTATCTTGGAATTAAAATTCTATTTGATTTGAGTCCATCAAATTTGAATCTCTATCCTTGTTTTGAAACCCATTCTTGTATCGTCGAGCGAGGAAGTGTATTTGTAAATTAATATTAAAATGTTATATATATATATATATATATTGTGTTGTTTGAGTTGTTGATGTTGATTTGGGTTTTTGATCGATTCGTCTGATCAATGCTACCTATAGGATTTTCAAAACACTTGAACAGAGAAAACGGACACAATATTGTTTTCAAATTTGGTAAATAAAATAAATTTTGTGTGATTATATTATACATAAGTAAATTTTCTAAAAGGCAATTGTTAAATGAATTGGTTGTTAAAATGATACTATTTGATTTTGATATTTTTTTTGTAAACTACTGATTTTTCCAACATATAAATAGAGGCAAGTTATAAAAAATGGTTTATCAATTGATTTAGAGTTTAAAATGAATTAAAATAAAGAATTTGAGAATTTAATTTCTGGTGATTTAAAACATTGGTTTTAAAGTTTTAAAATGTATATTATTAAAATTATTTTCGAATTTTAAAAGGGTTTTAATTAGTACTCTCCTATTTTATCGCTGGAAACAATTTTGGTGACGACTGTAGCATCATCGACATCCATTTTCGAGTGCCAGAGTAGAGAGGCCGTTTAGTAGTTTTGCAACACTTTTGTTTTAGAAAATGTATTTGATTTGGATTTCTTAAGTATGAATTGATTTATAAAATATATATTATATATAAGTATATGATTCTAGACTTAATTTGGTATGTATATGTTTATCTCTAAATTGTTTGAAGTCAATCGGAAATGTAATTCTTAAATTTAATATTAAGAATGATTTCAATTATAAAGTGGAATCAGAATTTTAATTAATATTTAAACTTGAAATAATTGAAATAGGAAAATTTTACTTGTATAATACTCAATTGCATTCCAATATAACTTACCAAAATTATTCAGAAGTTAACTATGTAATTGAATAATATACAGTATAAAATGGTGTTAAAGGAATTTATAAATAAATTTGAGTGGTTATAATAAGTGTAAATATACTTAATATATGTGATAAGATATATTAAGTGGGATAAATTTAATAATAATTTGGAATAAAGAAAAATTAAATTCGTTGAATAAATTATGATTATAATAAATGACCATTCAAATTTATGATTTTAGAAATTGTTAATTGAAGATAATTGGATAATGAGATAATCAATTTAGAAATAGTTAAGATTGATTTAACTTAAGTGAAATCAAATGGATTAAAGCAATTTTGAATATTAATTAATGTAAATTGAAATTTTATGGTTTAAATTTATTGTTTTCTTTTGTATTCCAAATCTATTTTCTTTTTGCTTGTTTCTATTCTCCTACCTCCTTCCTTTTTGAGGACAAAAAGTTTTGAGTGTGGGAGAGTGTAACGACCTATAAATTTTAGTGGTTTTATTTATTTAATTAATTGAAATTTTGTGAAATTTTAAACAATAAAATTTTGAAATAAAAATTTGATATTTGGAATACGTCTAGCTAAACATAGCAACTGGCAAATTTTCATCAGAAAATATAGAAGTTTATTGTCTAGTGTAATTTTATTTCAATTTAAATTAGTTAATATTTGATGATAATAAATATTTTTTCAAACCTAAACATTTTTATATAGAAAGTTTTTAAATTATCTTCTGAGTGAGACGTCATATTTCGTTTCATCAAATTTGAACTGTTATTGCTCTGTTTTTCTTACTTCTGACATATTGGCAGCATTTTGGGTACCGATTATCAACTTTTGATCGGATGATCGCACCATTGATATCTGTATACCATTTTGATCGTCTCATCGAGCTGATCTCTACGGTATACTCAATTCTGTGTTTTGAAGTCCGGTTTGCTGTGGGATCGATGAAACAATTTTCAGTATCAGTACGATTTCGAACATTTCAAATTTCTTGTGACCATTCCATTTCCACCGTATATCAACCCAATAGCCACCAACCATTTATATTCCTAGAAATTCAGTTTTAGACTTTTGTTATTCACAAAGTTGTTTTCCCTTTCATTTCCGGTCACGTTACTTCAATATATAGATTTATATTATATTTTATTAAAGCCTTTTTATTTTACTTTCTAGAACTTGCTTTTCTTTCCTCCTCTCCCTCTCTTGTCACGGCCTGACATGCGAGCAGTCCCTAGCACCTCTTCCCCTCGTTCAACCTTCCACACTCGGCCTCCCTTTCCACAATAACTTCCGCTTCCTCCCTCAAGCTTCGCCGCCTCTACACCTTCTCAGCCGTGAAGTGGCAGACCACTTCGAGCATAGCAAGGTTTTGACTTAAAACAATTGGTGTATACTTTGATTTTTTTATATTTATGAAAACCGTTGATATATATTGGTTAACTTATAATATATATATATATATATATATATATACACACACACACACACACACATTTCCGGTGTTTAGTTAATACAATATCCTTAGCCATATTTTGTGATATATGTAAGTTGTAATTAGTTTATAAAATATTAGTTATATTTAGAAGAGGGAATAGAATAAATTTATACAGTGTGGCCTTTACTGTTGGTGAGCTTATAAATCAAATTCTTAGTTTTGAGTTACGAATAAATCTGTTCATTAATATATCCAAGTTATAAAGTTATGTTGGTACCATTTTATATATTTTGCTAGTTAAAATCTTATCAACTCAAACTATTGTTTTAAAACTTGCAATTCTCCTTTTCTATGTGTATAAGTTATTTTATATATATTGTTTTAAAGTATAGTTTAGATAAGGTTGACACAGTAGTATATACATATATATAAGTTACAGAAGAACATATAATGTTTTGATTTTATAATAATCCCAACTTATATTAGGATATATATATATATATAAGTTTATACATTTACTACATATTAGTTTTACAGTTTATATGTGTGTGTGTGTGTGTGACTGGAAATATATGTTACGATCTATGGTTAAAAGGTATCAGTCATATTATATTGTATAAGTTTATGCAAACTCATGTATCAGTTGTATATTTTTGTGCCAGTAATAATGTTAGTTATAGATTTACATATAAGCTATATAAGTACTGGTTTTGGTCTTTGTAAATAGATATATTATATAATGTAATCTATTTGTATATTTTGTACAAGCTGTTTTGTTCTCTGTTTTACACCCTACTGTTATATACGTAAGTATATTTTACTTTACAAAAGTTATATTTTATTTGCTACAGTTTATGTTGTAGTTTATATAATAGTAAATATTGTTTAGAACATTTAATCTAGGAAGAAGATTTTATATGTTTCTTATTTTTTCATTTTCTATTATATACATAGGTATATATATTTGCTTATATATATATATATATGCATGAGTCTGGTTTTGTATCGATATATTACATTATTAGTTTTTATATATATAGAAGTTTAATGTTAGTTTATATGTATAAAAAAAGCAAGTTTGTATAAATTTGTTTTAAATATAAATGATAAAGATATAACATGTGTGTAAGCATTTCGTACTTTTAAGAATATATATATATATATATCAGAATATGTAATGTATATATATTTGATTTTATATACGTGTATTAATTTAAAACTATGATTTTTGAAAACCATATATATATTTAATTTGATATATGTTCGAACATAAAATATGACTTTTATATATATAGTTACATGTAAGTTCACTTATACCAATTATATTCATCGATCCAATTCTGATTTGATTTCGTCTATTCCTATTGATCAGCTTTGTTCGTCAATTCATGCCCAATCTTGCTTTGATTTGGAACTCGTGCTTGGATTCGTAACCCATTTCATTGTCTAAACTTCTCTAGCCTCGAAAAGTGAGCAATCACTCACGATTAATGTTCTTATATTTATTAAATTTGATTTCAATTGAAATGACAATTGAAATATGCTATTATTAGTTATTTACATTATTATATATATGATGTTATCTGTATATGTTGACCTATGACATCTGACACCATTATCTGTTATTTATATTGATGATATATGCCTGTTATATTATTATTATATCTGTTATTACCCTACAAGTTCCCTGTTAGTATAGAATTCACTATGGGTTGAAATGATACATACCCGAACGATCTATAGAATAGGAGAAAATCGTTATGGGTTGAAATGATAGACCCAAGCGATTTTTATTGAATTGAATTTGAGATTACGGGTTGAAATGATATATACCCGTATATAAATTTAAATTGCGGATTGAAATGATAAATATCTGTATCACTTGACCATAGGACAAAAAATTATACACAGACACCGTAGATCTATATATTGATATTTTGAAAATGATTTCCATGGTTTTGTAAAAGAAATTATGGTCTTATATAAATATTGATTTTAGATATTATATAATGTTACTTTATATATAGTTAAATTCGTGATTTTAAGCTATATATAAATTTGTTTTAATATAAAATAAGTTGAATAATAAAGTTTGATTTTATAAAAATGTAATATGGTTAAGTATTTATTTAAATTATATTTTAATATAGAGTTCATAATGATTTAATGAATTAAGGTTGAGAACATAGATTTGAAATTGGTTTGAAATGGTATTTAATTAAGAATTATTTAATTTAATCAATTTGGAACTTATTGAATTTGAAATCTAAAGGATATGATTTTATAACTTGATTTTTGGGCTAAAGTGGTTAACGAATATTTCAAGTTTAAATAAATTGAAGAAAATATAGTGATTTGAAATTTGGGATTTATTTAAATTGGATTTATTGAGTGAATATTTCAAAACTAGTATATTGGATTTGATATATATATGAAATTATCAAAAATTTAGTTTTGAAATTGTTGTATACTTAAAGTTTGGAAAAATATTGAAATTGAAATGGTTTATTTTGGGGTTCAAATCTGTTTTTGAATCGATATAATTTGGAATAGTTTATTGAGATACTGAATTAAATTGAAATTGATGATTTGAGATTAGATTAAATTTGAATTTTGGAATTCGAAATGACTTCGAATTAATTTGTGTAATTTGAGGAAGCTATTTTATTTTATAAAGTATTTTTAAATTTTATTAAAAACTATTTATATGTTTACTTTATAACCTATTTTAATATAAACTATTTTAATATAAACTATTTTAACTTTTATATATTTTATATATAAACTATTTTACTTTATAAACTATTTTATTATATAAACTATTTTAATATCTAAACTGTTTAAGCAATATCTAAACTGTTTAAGTGGTGGAAGTTATGTTTTCAAAGTTATGAATTTCAAAGTATTATGTTTTGAAAGTGTTATAATTTCAAGTGTCCGGTTTCGAAAGTGTGATAACTTTGAAAGTACTATGATTTTGGAAATGGATATATTTGAATGGAAATGATATCGTATTTGGTTTTGAAATGGAAATGACACCATATTCTTATGGTTTTGAAATGGCAATGATATTTTGGTTTTGAAGTATAAACTATTTTGAAAAGACCGTGGTGTTATAATAACGTTTGGTTGTTAATTAAAGAGATCAGGATCGAAAGTTGTCATACTCTCTGCCAACTCCAAAAACCACTTTAACAACTGTGTATGCGGTGGAGATTCCAGAATGAAGTAGGATGGTGTCAACATCCTATTGAGGTATATACGTGGACCCGACTCCCATGAGTTGGCATAAGGTGGCTAAAACAGGAGCGATTCTCAGGCCAATGTGGTAGCTCCTCTGATCAGACACACTCCTTCGATGCCATTCTATTACTTTGTGATTGATTTGGTGCGCACCTTTGTTTTTTATTTTGGGAGTGTGGCTCGAGGTGGGTGGTAGTGGCTGTTATGCATTACCACCAGCCCAGATGCGTAATTGGTATATCTACCCTGGCATTGCCTTGTTGTGCCATGTCACCTACCCTAGCACGCCTTGTACGAGTTTTGATTTGTGTTATACCTATGGAGTATTTATGGTAGCCTCCCGATCTGGAGGTACGATGTACTGTGTAGACTATTGACATTATAAATGTGTTAAGGTGGAAAATGTAAAACCTTAACGCTATTTTTAAGTAAGTTTATTTCACTTTAGACATTATTATAATATCGTATATTACTACGTAGTAGATAGTTTAACGGATCCTTAGAGGATGGTTATCCCAAACATTCTTTGAGTTACTTGTATTTCAGTTGATATTTCACTTGATTTGGATTTATTGATATATGAATGTTAATCTTGACTCGAGTGTTATGTGCTTTGCTTTGCGCTCGGGTTAGACTGAGTGATACAGCTTTTAGACTCATCTTTGGAGTTGGAGCTTCGTTTGGAGATCCATCTACATCTTTCGGCTTGTAGTTATTCAGTTGATTCCAGTGATGTATTCTGATCTTGTATTTGACTATTTTATTTGAGACTTCTATTGTATCTTATTTAACTCTGTTATATATATAGTAGCTTCATGAACTACTATTCTTTGTTTATGATGTATATTATATATTATTTTGTGTTTGTGCTTCTGTGATTTATTAATTTACTATATATGCTGAGTTTTACCAATATAAATTAACAATCTGGTATTTTGAGCAATTCAAATCTAGCATGTGTGGATACGAATGGTCGAAAATATCAGGCTGTTACATATGCGATCTAAAACTTTGACTGTGATTTGTCGATGATTGAAGCACAGTTACAGCAAAGAAACATCAAACGCTTACTCTATTCGTCGAGGGCTTTAAAACGACATATAATTCGATAAAGTTTCGAGGGGTTTGATTTTTGAAGTTGAAATTTTTAATTGAAATTGAATTGTGAAATTTAGGGTTTTTCATTTAGGGTTTATAACCAGATATATATTGGCAGCTCAGGAATGGGAACAAATGGATCGAATCGGTTTGAAAGTTGAAATGACCCAAAAAGCCTGTTCTATCTCTGTAACGAAATTAGGTTAACCCATATATCAAAATAGATGTTTTTAAATATTTTAAATTCAATGGAATAGGTTTTAAGTCCTAATTCCATCGTATGAAGAAGTTATTTTAAAATCAGCTTATTTCAAATTGATTTCAATTGATTTTAATTAAACTGATTTTTAGGCATTTCGAGCCCGTACGATCAAATGACAAGTCCAATCGTTATGAAACTTGAAATTCTACAACAATCCACTGTCACGGATCCGATGAAACTGGTTTCGTCGAAATCCAAGTCAGTGGCCAAAATGGCTATTTTCCACTTAATTAAATAAATTAATAATTAATTAATTAAATCACTTTTCGTTCAAATTTAATAGCTTACCATGTCTATCACTATGGATTTACTTAGTAAGTTATAATCTTTTAAAACAAATTTCTATATCAATTCAATGTAAATTATTTTACCCATTTATAGTGTTAAATTTCAATTGTGATTAAATCCAATTATTTATAATTAATTCCAAATAAACTGATTTGGTTCAATTTCAATACTTTTATTAAATCCATTATTACTGTATAGACATAATTAACATTTATTTTTCATTTCATTACATTAATATATTCCAATTTCCATTTTTAGTTTGTATTAACTACTCTATTTCAATTATCTTGAATTTTGTCAAATTTACACATTAATTATAACTTAAATTCCCAATTAATTATTTGTCTTAGTTCCCTTTTTTATTACTTCAATTATTACTTTACGAATAAAATTAGCATTTCTTATTCATTTTGTTACATTCACTATCTCTGTTATTGTCTTAAACTTATTAATGTAACATTAAAGTTCATTTAATTCTAATTGATTTTCCATTTTAATTTAATGGACCAAATAAACAGGTAACTTATAGCAATCGTTACTATAACTTTTAATCACACTTATGAATTCATTATTCATAAACAAATGTTACAATTCTTATATAATATTTAATTTATTTAATTACCATTAACTCTCTATTTCATACAATAATTAAATAATTACATTTGTTTCTTATATTAAATCTTATAATCAAGTATAACATTTACATTATTTCATTTATTGGAATTACATTCAAGTTATTAACAATTAACTTACATTTACACTTTTGAAATTCATTCTAGTTATTATTTCCATTAACAATTCACTAATCTTTATTCCCTTCAATATTAAACTACCAAAATTTTATTAAATTAACAAATTTAATTATTGAAAATTTATGAGTCATTACAATATATGTTATGATATGTGTGATATGTTATGCATGTGATATTTATGCAAATCACACTGCAAGTTCCCATTATATGTTAGTTAGGAAATCAATATGGGTTGAAATTACATATAACCAAACGATCTTATAGATTAGAGAAAATCGTTATGGGTTGAAATGATAAACCCGAGCGATTTTATTGATTTGGAAATTGTTGATTCGGGATGCAGGTTGAAATGATATATATCCGAGAAATTTAACTATTTTGGGTTGAAATGATACATACTCTATCACTTGACCATAGGATAGGAAACTATATATGGACACCATTGGTCGGTTTTAAATTATTTTCTAAATGGTAAAGTATGTTTGATTTATAAATTTGATTTTTAAATTTAATTTAATGATTTTATTTAAAAAATTGGAAAATAATTTATTTTATATGTTTTAAAGTTTCAAATTATAAGTTAATGTATGGTTTTAAATGTAAATTTAGGTTTTTAACTTACAATTTCATTTTAATTTCTTTTACACGATACTTATAATTTTATTTAGTTTTAAAAATATAATTTAAAAAGTTGAAAATTTAATTTAAAAAATATGTAATACAGTTTTAATATATATATATATATATATATTGAATTCAATTTAAATAATAAGTATAGTTTTGATTTAAGATAATAAATATAGACTTTTATAATAATCTTAATAGATAAAGATTTTTTAAAATATTTTAGAATTTTGTAAGTGGTTTGTAAGGAATTTATAAAAAATTTGTAAGAGATTTTATAATGGATTTTATAAAAAGAAATTTTATTTTGAAAGATTTTTATGAAGGATTTTTAATAATGGTTTTATAAAGGAGTTTATAAAGGCTCTGAAGGATTTTATAAAGGGTTTTATAAAGAACTTGTATAAAGGGATTTGAAAATGTTTAAAGGAATTTGCATAGAAGTTTATGAAAAAGGAAAGAGCTGTAAACTATTTTGAAATTTATAAATAGCTTTACAAATGGTTTAAGAGAGATTTACAAATTATTTTTGAAATTTATTGAGAGAAATCTTCCTCGGCATTTATGAATATATTTATACTTTTGGAATAAGTATATAAATATCTTGACATGATGGTATAAATTATTTTCTGGATTTATTATTAAAAATATTTTATAAAATGACCACGGTTTGAAATAAGCATTTAGTTGTTAAAGAGACCGGGGTCGGATATTGTCATACTCTCTGCCAATACCGAAAACCATTTTAACAACTATGCACGTGGTGGGGAATCCATAATAAAGTAGGATGGTTTGGAGAAAGCTACTGGAATGAATTAAGTGAACGATAATGGATAGCCTTGACTTTTGTATCATAATTAAAATGACTATAACAGGAGCTATACCGGACCAAATTGGGTCGCTTCCCCTATCGGCACATTTCTTCGACATCATATCTGACACTTTGTGATTGAATTTGGTGGCCATTCTTGATTTTTATTTTGGAAGCATGTCTCGAGGTGGGCGGTAGTAGCTGTTATGCGTTGCCAGCAGTCCAGGAGTGCAAAACGTTAGTATCCTACCCTAGGCATTTCCTCGCGTGCCTTTTCATATTTATCATGATCGTGCCCACTACGAGTTTGGTTTGCGTCATACGCTATGGAGCGCCCTCTGATAGCCCTCTAGTTTATGGAGGAATTACGGTAATGTATAGACTAGGGCATTTATATAAATGTATGTTAAGTGGGATATAAGTAACGCCTTAATGCTATTTTAATACTTTACTTTACTTATAGACACTACATATATATACCGTACTTTACTACATAGAGATAGTTTAATGTATCCTTAGGAGATGGAAAAATCCCAAAATATCTCTTAAGTTATTGCACGCACATTATACACTAAATAGGAGACGTAAAATCCCATAACATCTCTGAAGCCATTACACTCATATTTACTTATTGTTGATTTAACTTACATAAGAATGTTAATCCTGACTCGAGTGTTGTAACGACCCACCTTTTTGAACGGTTTAAATCGACAATAAACCACATATGTCTAATTCAAACCATTCAACAGGGAGGATTGTTTATGGGGTAAATAAGAAAATAATAGAAAACACATAAAAACAAAACACATGATCTCGCAGCGGAATGACAAAATATAATAATTATATAAACAGTTCATGAAGCCTTTTCACAAATGGCATTTGATTACACTTTTACAATTCAAATCAAAGCTATACATACATCAAAAAATAAACAAATAATGCAATGGAACACATGAAGCAGCGGAATAATAATAATAAACGAAAATAAGATACTGAATCTTATTCTTCGTCCTCCAGAAAATAAAATGGTCTTCAATACACTGAAAAGCTCAGACTAACCTGACCATAATGAAAAGACAAAACACTCGAGTCAGGACTAAAAGATCTTATGTAAGTCAAATCAAAATAAGTAGAATAGAAATACTACTATAATGGCTTCAGAGATGTTACTGGATTTTCATCTCCTATCAAGTGTACAACGTGGATATAATTATTTCAAATATTTCAAATAATTCGAAATACCAATCTTAATCATTTTAATTAAAATAAATCCGAAGTTTAAACCTTTCAAATAATTCAATTCCAATAAATAGTCCAAATTCAAGAAATTATATGGGTATATGTCATTTCAACCAATATCCAAAATCCAAATTTCTAACCCAATGGAAACCGCTCTAGTTATCATTTCAATCCATAGTGATAACAGATATGTATATATAAATAAACATCCAATAATCCAAAATGTCAACCAATAACATCCATCACAATCCAACATCCAAATCAGCCAACAAATCACAACAATCAATTGATTATCATTATTAGGTGTTTAACTAACAATTTATTTTCAGTATTAGTTAAATGACAATTCAATTCAATATAAATTAAATTTTAAATTAAATGACAATCTAAAAATACCAAATAACAATCAATAAATTTCTAATCACATCATAAATTAAATTTAACTAACATAAGATAATTTATTATCTGTGAGTGGGTCAAAACACTCACCTTTGATATTTAGAACACAAAAATACAAACAAAGATGCATTTTCAACAATCTTCAAACTTAGCCAAACCTATTTCATGTCATCAGGAATTCCAATATGAGTCCAACGGAAGAAACTACGCAGTATCGGAGCCCGTATGTGAAGAAATTCAGGTTATAAGGATATATTAAAAAAATACATACACATTTAATTATTTAAAATAAGAAACTTTAATAACTCAAGTTTTCGAATTTGATGTACCCAAAACAAAAGCAAGAAGTAGAAAGCCAAAACCATGAAAGCTAATTGTTCATTATTTTTAAAGGCTTCTTACAAAAGAAGGCAAGGTGATGAGAAAATGTGCGGATGTGGTTGAGGAAGAAATAGATGCTCACACTTTTTTTTGAACATATCTTCGGTAAAAATGAATTGGCAGTAACTAAGTGGAGGTATAAAGTTATGTTGACATTGAGACTTTGAGGAAAAAAACAGAGGCCTTGATGTTTGAAAAATAATGATGTTCTTGGGGAAAGAATGAGATATGATATGAAACAAAAGAAGAAAGGAAAGTAACAAACGAAATAGGTATGGAAGGGACAAATAAAATGAAGATATATGATCTAAGTAAATGCTTTGGATAATAAAATAAACGAAATGGAAGAATGAGAAAGGATGAGAATTCACGTTTCAACTACTCATAGAATTGCAATAAAACTAAAATGTGGAAATAGTAGCAGGTGTATTGAATAATAAGGAAATGAAGGGACCACTTAGGATCTAATTAATTGCATGTTCCACTCAATTAAATATAATAGTACCAGATATACTTTTTATACACCCATTTTAAACAAAATTAACATGTAATAAATAAATTTGAATATAACAACCAATGTAACGTTACACAAAATAAAAGATGATCCGGAACTCAAATTCAAGTTATACGAAATATTAATAAAATAGTATATATACCCAAATGTAATAAGAAAATATATAATAAAACATTGATTGACCCACATTGCCAAATTCCAAGGGAAAGTAATGGAAAAACACTAAAGGCTTAGGCACTCATGTTTATTCTTTTTGTTTAAAGCACGTAGAAGGTATAAATGTTGAAAGAAAGTGACAAAATAACAAGAATGAGAAGAAATAAATATGGAGGAGCGGCATGATTTGTGAAAGGAGGAGGTGAAAAAAGAATATAAAAATACGGTAAGCTTTTTAAAGAAACGATGTGGTTATGTGTTTAATAAATATAAACACCAACAGGCTAGCATGAATGATGCACGTGCATTAAATATGAATTGTTAATATTCACTAATGAGTTAATATTTTTTTTTTTGGATTTAACTTTTTTTTTTAATAAATAGCTGTACATATATAATCTCAACCAAAAGCTGTCAACACGCCTGACATGTAACCAAATCAATCCTAAAAGAAATACAACACCGAGAACTCACAACAGAGGAAAATGAAACAACCTATAAGGTAAACCAACAGACACTATCGAGTAGCAGAGGCGTAGGATCACTGGCCCTGCCACACAGCACTCCCGATGAGCTCCTGAATACCCACCGCCCATCCAACATCTTAATCGAGCTCCGGCAAGGCCACCGCCCGACGACGATGTTAAGGGACCACCAAGCACCGAGAAGCAAGCCCATCCGCCGACCCTTCAGAATGGAAGGAAGAAACGGCCGCCACCCAACAACTGTAAGGCCGACAGCTGGAAGAGAATAACAGAATTCCATGAAGCAATCTCCAAAAAGCAGAGGAACTAAGAGATAATAACCACCCCAGAAAAGCAAGAGCCTGAAAGCAATAGTCACACTGTAAGAAAACAAAGGGGGGGTAGGGGGAAGGGGAAGACGGACATGTAGGAGACTAGTAAGCCAGAACCACCAGTCTCCTAATCGGCAATCATCCTATTCCCGCTCTATTCGAAGACGGAGAGAAGAAAATAGATAAAAGGTTCACTAAGCGACCAGAACGAGCATTGACCGATCCTCTGAACGGTCGGCCCCGAAATGCCAAGAAAACATCATCTCTAACCCGCCGAATAACGGATAGGGGGTCCATAGGAATCTCGTCAAAAATTGCCTTATTCCGCGCACACCAGACATGCCAGCAAATCAGACTAGGAAGCAAGCAATGGATGATAGAGCGAAGAGATTTCCCAGAACAACCAAACCACCAAGAGGACAGCAAATCAGACGACGAGGAGATGGTGCCACCGACACCCAATAAATTACCGAAGTAATTCCAGCAGGATCTGGCACACCAGCCAACGAAAAGCAAATGATTCATCGACTCTGTTTCCCCGTTACCGCAGCACCTGCACCTGGAAACAAACGGAATGCCAATCTGCTGGAGGCTCTCATCAACCAGTAACCCATAATGGAAGGTTCGCCACATGAGGAGAGAGACCTTTTCGAACGTCCCCAATGAAGGAAAAAAGAGGAAGGACTGGATTGGGAGTTCGAGAAGAGCTCCAGGCCTTAAGAATAGAGAACGGACCACCATCCCATCCGGAGTGGCCGTTATGAGAATCAACGAACAATTTGACCGACTGCATATGCTTCCAAGTCTCACTGGCGTAGCAAGGAGAACCTGCATATCCAGAAGACTCCAATCGCCGGTACTTAGCATGAAGTAACTTCGCCCATAAGGAGTCGTTAGTACCAAACCTGTACCACAACTTACAAGCGAAAGCTGAACAGATGTCCTTCGGATTACGCAATCCTAACCCACCCTCATTCTTAGGACGGTAGATAACATCCCAAGAAACCCAGTGGTGTCGTCGATTGTCACCCTTCGGACCCCAGAAGAAAGAGGAAGCCAAAGATTGGAACGAGCGGAAAAAAGAGGAAGTAGGGGTCATAGCGGCGAAAATATGAGTACCCATAGAGCTCAGAATCGATTGGATGAGCACTAGTCTACCAGCTTGAGACAGAAGAGACGCATTCCAACGGATAATCTTTCCCCTTACTTTGTCCGTAAGAGGATCGAATAGGGCGTTAAGTTTTCTACCTCTGTATAGAACAATACCCAAATAAGGAAGGGGAAGGGAAGCAGCCCTAAACCCTGTAAAAGATTCGACCCAAGAAACTCTCACAAGGTCCATATCCTTCGCGTGAACGAAGCAACTCTTCGCAGAGTTGACTAATTGGCCCGAACACCTCTCATACAGATTAATGAACCGAATGAGGCGGCGAACAGAGGACCGATTACCATTGGAGAAAATGGCAATGTCATCCGCGAATGACAGAGAAGAGACGAGCGGACAGCCACTCGGAAGACCAAAACGCTGAATTTGACCAAATATCGTCAAAGAGTGGATGCCACGAATGAAAGCCTCGGCCGAGATAACGAATAGAGAAGGAGATAGAGGATCGCCTTGATAGATACCTCTTCCGGCTTTGAAAAAACCATTGGCTGATCCGTTAATGAGAACAGAGTACCAACAGTTGGAAATGAGTCTCCAAACCAAATCGATAAGGGTTTCAGGGAAACCGAAAGCACGGAGAAACTTGATGATGAAAAACCAGGACATACGATCGTATGCCTTTTCCATTCAAGTTTGAAAATAATGTTAGAACCCCTGACCTTACGGTCAATCTGAGAAACAAGTTCTTGGGCTAAAAGGACGTTATCAGTGATCAAACGACCTTTAACAAAACCCGCCTGAGAGGATGATATAATGTGATCACGGTAAGGAGCCAACCGAGTGGCCAGAATCTTTGAGATCACTTTGTTAGTGAAATTACAAAAGCTGATGGGGCGGAACTCCGAGCACGCCCGAGGATTATCACACTTTGGAATAAGGACCAAATTAGTGGATGACCAACTAACGGGGAGAGCGGCCCCGGAAAAGAAATGCTGAATTGCCAGGCATAAATCAGACTGGATGATGTGCCATGTAGATCGAAAGAAGGACCCGTTAAAACCATCCGGCCCACATGCACTATCTTTGCTAAGAGCGAAGGCACAGGCACGAATCTCATCTGTCGAAGGCGGGGAAGCTAAACCTTCACTTTCTTCTGCTGGAACAATCCGAGGAATGAAGGACAGGATGTCCGAGACCGGATCAAACACAGAGGGAGAACCCAGATAAGATTGAAAATGAGAAACAAGCACCTCTATGACTTCGGACGGAGTCGAAGCCACAGAATGGTCCGTTCTCACAATCTCGCGAATAGAAAGCAAATTAGCTTTCTCACGAATGAAAGAATGGAAGAATTTGGAATTCGTATCGCCTTCTACCACCCACTTGGTTGTAACGCTTCCGATTTTTCGTTGCCGAAAAACCGAATAGTTATGGGTTTAAGAAAAAGAAGATAGAAGAAGAAAGGTAGAAAAGAGAAAATAGAGGGAAGAGAAAATAGAAAATAGGACGGAACGGAAACAGAACACAACACAACAACATCAGAATCTCACAATTCGCAGCGGAACAACATATAATAGATAAATGAATAATCTTTAAACAAAGAACTATATCAGTTATTACACTTTATACATTACATTACATCATATCATCAGAGTGTACAACAACAACAACAAATAGTGCAGCGGAAAAAGAAATACTATATAAGTAATACGCCATGCCATCCAGCTTGCCTCCAGCAATTCCTGAATATCCAGAATATCCTGATAAACCTAACTCTTAACTGCCCGTGTGGAAATTGGTGGGCACCCAGAGTTTAGGAAGGAAAACAATAAACTCCAAGTCAGTCATGTGACTGGTGTGAGAACTCAAAACAGTTTATTTACTTTAAAAATCAAAATAGAGGAATATTTTTATTTCAATTCGCAATGCTTTTAAAAATGAGACTACCATAAGGCCTCCTGCACACACACACAATGCAAACGCAGAATCGGAGGAGATTTCTCCTTATGATAGTCAAAGATGCTTGATACGCATTTAAAATAACATTTGATATTATTATTAGTGCATAGTGTAGAGAAAAATTCATTTTGAAAGTAGAATATAAATCTTAGCCAACATACGACCATTATCGTATGCCTACTATAGCTACCATCCAAACAGTGGTGACCACCATAAGTGAATAGCAGGTTCTACAACTAATACCGTACAAGTTTCGTATTGGGAATTGGATTTCCAACAAATGGTCAGGCCAAGGAACTTCCCATTGCCACATGAGAATGCCTCTGGAAAGACATCCCCGAGAACCAAACCGGAACTCTGCCAACACAAGGCCGGGTTACCCCTAACTGGGTAACTACTGACACGAGCACGCCATTCCCCGATCGTAAACGACCTTTCTCACGGATCCCGAAAACCAACAACCACAAAGTAATAAATTCGTAGTAACCACATAGGTTAAATATCTGGGCTCCATACCATGATACCACCTCTATCCAGAAGGAAATGTACATACCCTAAAGGGTGCTACCCCTCATAACCTTGCCGCATCTTTCCTGTTTTAACCATTTCCGGGGTGTGAGGTTCGACGAAGTCACGTCCACAAAAACATACTTTATACAAAAGCCATGCTTTGGGTCAACAAATGATCAACACAATGATCACTAAGATAAACGATCAAATAAACGATCCTATCACAATAATCAACACAATGATCATTTCAGCATCACTCAGCATGTCACATTACCAAATTGGGAATATATCGCTGATAACTTCAACTATATAACCTCTGAGCTCGTACGTCTCAGAGAAGGGTGTTAAGCTAAAAGAATAAATTCTTCGCCACCAACAGAAATATATTTGAAAGAAATCGGCTTTATATCTCAACTTGTAATGTCAGACACACAATCCATACAAGTCTGTTCCGGGATCGAACAAAACCGAAGGCACTTACAAAGAAGTCCTTGCAATCCGGATATTCACAATCCTGATCGGATTTCCCATCACTTAGGGAGTCTCTATACCGTTGCAACTCAGTGCAGAGACAATCGATAGGTCATCCTATCGCTCTCGCAAATACCGGGTCTTCAACACCAATCTTCAATGCAATTATAACGACGTATCACATATTCGGAATGGGTTATACGACCCCATGGTCCTTTCCCCGTTAACCCGAATAGTGAGCGCTTATTCAAAAATAAGTGTAGCATTCACATTCAAACAATTCACATCAATTACCCATTCAAAGGGAAATATTGATAGTCGGCTATTGAACTATCACTGGATATGCACACATCACCAGTTTCCAAATAATTTTCCAAATTATTTATTTTCCAAAATATCTTTATTTGATATATAATTTTCACATTTCAAAATAAATCAATATTTATTTTTAGACAAATTCCACTTCCTTTATAAATTCCTTAGTGAATTGATAATTCCAACATATCAATGAATATTCAGTTTCAATTATTCATTTCAATATTTCTTTTCAATTTATCTTCAAAAAGATAAATTCTCAAAATATTCACTTTATATTGGAAAACATTTCCATACTTATTTATTCATAAGTAATTCACAAATTTTATTTATTTTCAACACTTAGAAAATATTCAATATACTTCATTAACAATTTCATCCTTTTATTCATTTTAATTCAAAGGATTTATTCACTATTCAAAAATGTGAATATTCTACGTTAATAAATTTCATCAATTCTATGCATTTTATTTCAAAGGATTATTCACAGTCAAAAAGGTGAATATAACTCCATTAATAAGTTTCAACAATTAACTTATCAAAATAAGTTGTTTGCGAATTTATAAAACAACGTTTATAAATTCCATTTCTATTTATTTATAAAAACTTCCTTTTTATAAATTCTTTTATTAGCCTATTTGATTTATAACTTAATTATAAACTAAAGGTTCATATTATAAATTAAATGCTTATAAAACGATTATTTTACAAAATCGTTCTTTGAACTTCATAATTATAAATCTTATAACTTATAAGATTCAATGATTTATTCAAAACTATTCTTTTAATAACTTCATAATTTATAAATCTTACTATTTATAAATCTCATTTATAACTTCACCGTTTATAGTTCTATAAATTTCATTCTTTAATGAAATTCATTTTCACTCCATTCAAACACTTATAAAAACTCGTTTTATAATTTCAATATCTCAATTTATAAATATCCATTTATAAATCTCTTAATATAATTCAATTTATATTATTCTTTAAAACATCTTTAATCTCCTTTATTATTTCACCATTTTGATTCATAAAATAATTAAATTTTATAAATCCTATATTTAAACTTTTCACAATAAATTCTAAAATCCCGATTTAAACTATTTATAAAATCACTAGCATCGTATTCTCAAAAATCAGCTTTTAACTGTATTTCACAAAAACCATAATTTTATAACTTTAAAAATTATAACGTTTATTTATTTAAAATGAATCAATTCCAAAAATTATTTTATAACTTATACTTTCAAAAATCACTTTGAAATCATTTTAAAATTCCAAATTTGGTCCAATGATGCTACACACCAAATAGTCAATCACGACTACAACGATATCATATATCAATATGAAAATCCATCAAATATCAAAATATCTGAAATCAAATAAAAACTGTTGAGGAATCCAGTTGGATCCCTCCAACCTGTTTTCCTGCATCCACAAACATTAGCACAATACCAATTTCGTTCCAGTACGAAATTATCGCGGTATATGTTCTTATTAAATATTATCCGCTTAATAACGGCGTAATAGGGTCTCATCCGCTAAAAAAATGCGGGGAATCAACAACTGCAATATATACATATGCCAATATATATATATATTGATATTATATATAATACCAATTTCACTGTTTATGAAATATTCGCGGTATATGTTTTTAATAAATAACATCCGCTTACTAACGGCGCATAATATCTATTTTAACAATCAATATATATCAATCAACATTCAAACATGCATTCAAATATTTTAAATCTAACTATTTAAAATAAAATCGAAACTGATTCGATTGAGTGAGAAGTTCTCACCTTGATTTTAAATTCCGTTTTAGCGATTTATTTCGAATAAAATTAAACGGACGTTTAATTTTACCCAAAATTCTCACTAACTCCAAACGACTCCAAACCAACTCCATCGCGTAGTGCTCGTCCATACGATTCCAACGCAACTGGTTTCGCATTTTTTCGACCTCGTATGAAAAAGTTATGAATTATTGAAGTTTTACACGATTTTATAATTAAAATTTACAACATTTATATATAAATTTTAAACTCACAAACATTACAGCCGTTGGATCCAACCTTGATAGCATCTGGGCCGAACGCCCCATCTCCCTTCCTTCTTCATCTTTGTGCGTGCGTCCCCTGTAAGAAGCCGAACCCATATTTAGATATTAGGGTTTTATTTATCGATCACCTCCTTGAACTTGAACCCGATCAAACACCTCCATGCTGTGCGCCTCCCCACCCTCCATGCTCGGTTCAATCATCATTGAGCTCGGTCACCAATTGTGTCTCGAAACGCGTGCGCAAGTGCAGGTCTTTGAAGACGATTTGCCGCCAATCCATCGCACCAAATCCAATCACAACCGTTCACATCCAAGATCTCACCATCCTTAACGATTCTCTAGTTTGGAGTTTGTGATAAAAGTGAATGGTTTTCGAGATCTGAGAGGGGGAAGAAGAAGAAATGCTGGCCGTTCATAATAGGGGGTGGCGGCTAGGGTTTTGATTAGGGTTAGGGTTATTTTTTTTATCAAATTATGAAGAGTAGGGCTATTTATAAGAGAACGAGCGACACTATTCATCCCGGAAATTCCGAACTCCGATTTACGCGCCGTAACCAGCGTTTCTAGGGTTTACCCCGCGTTCCGGACACAATGGAACAGGTTTCAGAAGCTAATTCGGAAGTATGTGCGAGTTATGGCTGTAAACGCTCAATTTGAATTAAACCGATTTAAGTCGATTTCTAGGCGTTTTAATTTGTACCGGACAAACGGTAAATCCAATTGACTCTAAATTTGAAACCTTACAATAATATCACATTAAGGATCCGATGAAACTAGTTTCGTCGAAATCCGAGACTTTTTGAAAAATGGCTATTTTGACTCGCCAAATTAAAATTAAAAACGATTCGATGCGTTTCGAGCTGCCACGATCAAACCGTAACTCCGATTGACACAAAAATTGAAATCCGGTAATAACTAACCATTACGGATCCAATGGAATTGGTTTCGTTCAATTCTGAGACTGTTCAAAAATTGACTATTTTACAGTCGATTATTAAATATTAAAATATTCAATTTTCACAAATTAACTTTTAATTCGATTTTAAAAGTTCTAAAATATTGTTCTAACTCCAATATGATAAAATAAAATTTTACAAATCATTTTCAATCATATTTATCTCTATTTTCAATTATTTCCATAATTTAACATATTAAATTATCGATTTAATTATCCAATTAAATCCAATAAATTCAAATAAAAATTTATTTGACTTATAAATTCACTTATTAATATTTAAAATTAATTAAATATTCATATTTTAATTTCTAAAAATTCTGGGTCGTTACAATGGTCCTCGCCTTTTGCCGAAGGTAGGAGTTCTCAATACGAAGTTCCGAAGAGAAAGCCAATTGGGCGCAAGCCCAAAGCTCCTTGTTTTCCGCCGAAGGACTCTCGTCGAGCAAAGCTTCGGCAAGAATCAGGGACTCTTCTGCCGCTCGCACACGATCGAAAATATTCCGGAAAACCAGGGAATTCCACGTCTTTAGGCAAGCCTTAAGACGCTTCAGTTTCCGAGAAAAAGCCCCCATGGGAGCAGCCTCAATGGGAGTGGACCATGATTCCTCGACCACTTGCAGAAAACTATGGTGCGAACTCCACATACTAAGATAGCGGAAAGAGGAACGACCCGTTAAAGATCGCGAAGCGCATCGTAAAACAAGAGGCGCATGATCAGAGCAAGATCGATGAAGATGGGAGATAGAGAAAGTATAAGGAAGGTTGAACCAATCAGCAGACCCAAAAATCCTATCCAACCTGGAGAGGATCCGGTTCGGACCTTCCTTATTGTTAGACCAAGTAAAAGCAGAACCAACGAAGGGGATTTCAGATAACCCAGATCTCACAATGAAAGAATTGAAATCTGTAACCGACAGACGATTGACAACCACCCCGCCTAATTTTTCAGCCTGGCTTGCAACAACATTGAAGTCGCCACCCACCACTGAAATCGAGCAACCGAAAGCAGCTAGAGACATAATGTCATCCCAAAGAGATAATCTATCTACCAGGTCACACTTGGCGTATACCGCGGAAAAAAGGAACGGATACGGGGATAAGGAAGAAGAACACAAGACAGATAATAGTTGAGACGAGTCAAAAACCGGGCGAACAGCGCATTCTTTGGACCAAAGAATCCAGATCTTTCCCGAAATATTAGATAAAGCACCTCCAAAACCTAGCGACAAAATCGCCTTGGTAATCTCGCCGGGACCTACAAAAGGTTCTAAAATAGCCACCAAGCCAATGGAATGTTTATGGACAATCCGCTTTAGCCTAGCAGAAAATGCTTCGTTGCCAATACCACGAATATTCCAGAAGAGAAAGTTTGACATGGAGCCAACACCAGTCAGAGAAAAGGAGACAAGCCAGACGAGACCGTACAGACGAAAATCAGATACGATACAAGGAGGATAGAGCAGATCTATCAATCTGCTCTGTCGCCGCTATAGAGCGAGTACGGATGGTGCGGGAGATGACGGAAGCCCCACGCGCTCGACGACGAGAGGATCTACGAAGAGGCTGACGCAAAGGTTCGGACACCGAAGCAACACCTAATCTCTCTTTCAAATTGGACAGAGGGAAAGAGGAACTGGAAGGGGCTGAGTTATCGGTAAGACGAGAAAGCCACTCGTTTATTAACGCAATTTCCTCAACAGAAAGCATCGGGATGACGATCGATAAGGCACAAGAAGAAGAAGGAAGAGAGCACCGGGAAGAGCACGAAAGAGTCAAAGGATCAGGAGAAACTGGAACAGATAGAGTATAATGAGATAATGTAGGGGAGCTAAATATACGCATCCCACGTTGCTGTAGGAACCTAACCCATGCCGGACTGCCACTGGATAGACAGCCCCACGAGACAGGTGAGGTTCGCAGGGTGGCCCTAGCAGAAATATCACCTGATCAGGTCGCAACTGACTGGTAATGTTCCAGTCTGCCCGCATAGTGAACCGCATCAGGGTACACTATGCAATCAGGAATGGAACACCGCCATAGCAAAACGACCCATACAGGGTAATTTCTCCGTAGAGACCAATGGGGACCAACCAGAAGAGATAGACTCTTAGCCACAAACGACACTGACCAGGCCTCACTTTGGCTTAGGATAAAATACCAACAGGGGGAACCACATTGTTCGCTCCAAGCGGAGATCACAATGCCAACATGACCTGACACGTCACCACACATCAGTAGGGTAACAATATCAGGGAGCACACGCCGAAGCGCGCCAAGGCTCAATACCATAAAAAACAAACCAACAGACCCAAGCCGACAATATATCAAAATCCCACTATCAACAACTAAGAGAAAATGCACAAACAAAGCACTCACCTGGCCGGCCACCAGAGCACTTACCTGCAGCTGCTCGACAAGGAAACCAACAGAAAAACCCACCAAGAATTGCACACGCAACAGCGCACCCAGCAAACAGGTTCGAGAATATCGAACACAAAGACAAGAAGGAACCACCCTTCCAAAATCAACCACAAAAGAACTCACCGCCACACCGCTACAGCCAACCCAAGAGTCAGAAATCAACAGCGAAGACATTGGGATGAGGTACATCCCATCCAGAGAGGATGGATAGGCAGAGAAGCCAACAACCAACAAATCAAACTCATCGCCATACCCATCACCACTAACACAAAATCCCAAGCCCAACTCCAACGACGCAGAGGTAACCACTGTCAAACCTCCAAGACCATCCCCAAAACCACATAACGACGAAGAACGAATCGGGGGGGAACCAACGTTACAAGTATGGTAGGGGTGATGAAATCCCCTTCCAACAAAAGATCCAAGCCACAGCTAGAATCACAAGGAACCGTGCCAACCACTAGCGACTCCTCACCACGAGGCAAAATCTCACAAGCAGCAGAGAAAATAACCGATGGAGCGAATTGGGTGATGAAATCCCTTTCGTCCAAAGAATCGATACCAGAGCAAGAGCCGCAACTCACCGTACCCACCATCAGTGCCTCCACCCCAATAGACAGTATCTCACAGTTGACAGAGAACGATAATCGTGGTTCGAATAAGCAGTTGAAATCCCTTTTCGAAACAACAGAGGAATCAACTGAGAGAGATGGCACCACCAAGGCATCATCGAACTGCCAAATACGACTACTGGGGGGAGGGAAGCACACAATACCATCATCGGAGATCGGAAGAATCTCCATAAAACAGGATTCAACCCACAAGAAACGATATCTGGCAAGATCCCCAAAAGTGGACAGGGAGTAAACCCTAATCGCAACCGAGCATTCACCAGTCAAGACCACAGAAATAGGACCAGCGGCCACCGCGCGAATGGCTTCGCCTATTGCGGCGAACGAAGGGCAGTGGCGAACGAAAGAGCCGACAAGATTGAACTCTCCTTCGCCTCCCATAAACGGCAACATAACCAACAAATCATTAGTTTTCACTAATGAGTTAATATATAAAAATGTTAACACTAAATAGAATATGATCATTTGGAAGCTTATATATGAAAAATAGCAAGTGTGAATAAGTTAATGTGCATGAACATGTGATTATTTCATGCATTGGAAACGAAAAATTAATGGACAAATTAATGCAGGCAAAGTTATAAAAAAAAGGAATGAATACTAAAAGTTGCAACATGTAAAAGTAAATGCTTAGATAAAAATACAAGAGATATATAAGAATTAGGCCAAACAAAAGTAGGTAAGAGAATGTAAAGTTAACAATAAGAATGGAAAATGAATAGACTGAGAATAAATGAAAGTTTTATGAAATAAAGTGAGAGTTTTTGTTTTTTAATGTTAATGGTTGAAATGTGAAAGTGGACAGGACGGAGAAAAAAATGAATGAGATAGTAGTTATCAAAAGCAATAAAATATGAAACATACACGAATATGAATTCATTATTCACAAACAATTGTTACAGTTCTCATATAATATTAATTTTATTCAATTACCATTAACTATCTATTTCATACAATAATTAAATATTTACATTTGTCTCTTATATTCAATTTTAAAACCAAGTATAACACTTACGTTATTTCAATTAATTGCAATCATTCAAGTTGCTCATAATTAACTTGCATTAACATTGCTACAACTCATTCTAGTTATTATTTTCCATTAATAAATAACAAATTTCTATTTCTTCAGAATTAAATTAAAAAAAATTATTAAATTAACCAATTTAAATTTTCAAAAATTTACGGGTCGCTACAAGTGTTTTGACTTTTCATTATGCTCAGGTTAGACTAAGTTTTTGAGTATTAAAGACTATCTTTCTGGAGGACAAAGATAAAGATTTAGTACATTATTACTATTTATCCCACTACATCATGTTGTTTCGCTGCATAATCATATTATACCTATTGTATGTATAACTCTGATTGTATTGTAAAAGTGTAATCAAATGTTATTTGTAAAGCAACTTCATGAATTGTTTATTTGATTATTATATTTTTCATTCCGCTGCAAGATTCTAAGTTTTATTTTTCCCTTTTTTCTCTTATTTTTTTTATTTACCCTATTGACAATCCTCCATTTTGAATGGTTTGAGTTGACAGGTGTTTTTTATTGTCGATTGAAACCGTCCAAAAAAGGTCGATCGTTACATGCTATGTTTTTATTATTGTTTTCCTCATAAACTCACGGGTACTCGATGGAGTAATTCGAGTTTATGGACTTAGACAAAAAAATTGGATGGATGAAAAAGCATGCGAAAGACGAAAGCAGAAAGGTAGTGAATAAAAGTTACTTTGATTTCCACCGTTTAAATGCTCATGTCGGCATCATCATTTAGTGGCCATGATGCTTTTTTGTGACCTATTATATTTAACCTCTACGTAGGCACATTTTGGGATGCACTAGAAGGAAAAATCTAGAGACTATTATGATATTTGTATGTAATGAAAATTATTTAGTCGTTCAGTTTACTTGGACTATCAGTCCCATATACTGTAACATCCCGCCTTTTCGCACACTTTAAACCGACACACGTGCCAATTCAAAGCATACGCAAGGGCGGATTGTTATGGGGTAAATAAGAAAAACAGAGAAGAAATAAAACAAAATAGAATCTTACAGCGGAAGGATAAAATATAATAATAAATATACAGTTCAAAACAGTTTACAAACACTTGATTTGCTTTATACAATAAATATCAGAGTTACACATACCAATACAATCAATGCAGCGGAATAGAAAGAGTGTGGTGCAATACTATATATAATAATAATACGACTCCTTCGTCTTCGTCCTTCAAAGCTAAAGTCTTCGATCCTGAAACGCTCGGACTGACCCGAGCGAATTTGAAAAGACAAAAACACTCGAGTCAGAACTAAAAGATCTTATGTGAGTTAAATTAACAGAAATAAATATGAGTGCAGTAACTCAAGAGATGCTCGGGATTTACATCTCCTAAGGATCCGTTAAACTATTTACTATGTAGTATATTGCGCTATTACAATAGTGTCTATTTGTAAAGTAAACTTACTTTTTAATAGCGTTAAGGGGTTACCCATATAGCCCTTAACACAAATAATGCCAATAGTCTATACAGTACCGTAATACCTCCTGATCGGGAAGCTACCAGAGGATACTCCATAGGTACGACACAAATAGAAACTCGTAGTAAAGGCTCGGTATGGTAGGTGACACGGCACAACTAGGCAATGCCAGGGTAGATATACCAATTGCTATCCAGGCTGGTGGAAACGCGTAGCCGCAGTTACCGCCCACCTCGGACTAACTCCCCAAAATCAAAATATAGAAGTGGCCACTGAATCAATCCAAAATCAAAGTATAATATCGAAGAGGAGGGTCCGATCAGAGGAATGACCTCATTGGCCTGAGAATCGCTCCTGTTTTAGCCACCTTATGCCAACTCACGGGAGTCGGGTCCACGTATTTACCTTACAGGAAACGTCGCCACCACCTACTTCATTCTGGAATCTCCACCGCGTACACGGTTAGTCAAAGTGGTTTTCGGTATCGACAGAGAGTATGTCCATATCCGATCCCGGTCTCTTTGCCAACCCATCGTTGTTATAACACCGCGGTCATTTAAAAATAGGTTATACTTTAAAAATCAGAATAAACATTTCCATTTTAAAATTATGAATACGATATCATTTTAAAACCCAAAACAATATGATATCCTTTATCCCAAATATAAACCTTTTCAAAAATCCAAATGCTTTAAAATTTATAACGTCTGAAAGCCAAATATCCTTTCAAAGCATAATATTTCGAAATTCATAATTTAAAACCATAACTTTTAAAACTTGAATGGTTTGGATATTCAACGGTATATGAATTAAAAGGTTTAACTTAAATGTTACTTTGTAAAGAAAATAGTTCTCATGGCTTTACAAATACATTTCTTTATTAAAGTCTAAACCAAAATTTATATTATCTCTCTCAAGTTCCAAAACCACTTCAATTTATTTATATATACGTATATCCATTTTGAGTATCAATATTTCAAACTAAAGTTGGATTTTATTCTTTCAACAAATCAATTGTTCTATTAATTAGTCTTGAATATTCATATAAAATCCATAAATAATAAGACTTCAATTTCTAGTAATAAAATATATATATTTTTCCCAATTCAAATTATACTAGAATATTCATTTCAATTTATTTTGGGAAAAATCCAATTATAAATATCATATCTTAAAATTTCCAAACTTAACATTTAAACATATGATATAAATTATTAAACTCCATTTTCTTAATTTTCTTCCATTTTTAATAAATATTTTTATACACCTTTTAATTTCAAAATTTTCAACTTCATATGTATATATATATGGAAGAAAAATATTTATACAATATAAAATTTAAGATTATTATAAATCGTATTCCATCCAAACCATAGAAATCACATTTAAATAGTTATATATATACCGCGGTGCCTGTATATAATTTTCTATCCTATGGTCAAGTGATACGGATATTTATCATTTCAATCCGCAATTTAAAAGATATAAAATTTTGCGGTTATATATCATTTCAAACCACAATCCCGAATGAAATGAAATATGCATGATAATTTGCAATTTAATGATATACAATAAACATCCATTCACCAACATCATCCATCATCCAAATCGCAATCATCAATCAATAACAATATTATATTTGATAATATATAACAGGTAATAACTGGCAATTTTATTCAATTTAAATTTAACGACCATAAATCTAACAGTTTATATTCAGTAATAAATTATATAACTGTTAACTAGCAGTTTCATGCAAACAAAAATTCTAACTGTCAATTAATACGCAATAAATAAATTAAATTAACAGTTAAATTCAATAAATGCAATTCAGCAAATATGAATGAAATAAGCATGCCAAATACTCATAAATAAATTCTATTCATTTCTAAAATTTATTTAACAAACATAAAAGCTTCTAGTAGTTGTGAGTGGGTTAAAACACTCACCTTTTGAATTTAAATCGAATTCAAATCCGATTTAAACCCAAAAATTCGACTATCTCCAAATCTGTCCAAACCAGTGTCAAAAGATCTGGAATTTAATTTCGATCCTAACAAAAAAAAATTGCGTGAAACGGAGTCCGTATGTACGAGTTATGATTATTAGAACTAACTGAAATCAAAATTAACAAAAATAAATTAAACAAAAATAAAATACCGTGCCACATGCACTCTTCCCTCGTGAAAAACGCGTATGCTTCTTCTTGATTGCTAACTTTGTTCCGTAATTTTTCTTTTATTTCGATTTACTTTAATTTTCCTCCTTATTATATGTATGTATGCATTTTTAAAAGGTTTGGAAAAAAAAAGATTTGAAAAAGAAGAATTGAAAAAGAAAATGATTAAAATAAAAACTGAAAATGGAAGAGAAAATCTAGATTTGAAAAGAAAGAAGAAGGTTTGAAATAGAAGAAAATTTGAAAAAGAAGTATATTTGAAGAGGAAGGAAAAATTAAAATCGGAGATAATAAGGAGATTTGAAGGAAAAAAAAGGAAAAAAAAAGGAAAAAAAAAGAAGATTATAATGGAGGCTGTGGTTTCATTTGCGTCATATATTATTTATAAGGTTAGAGTTAGGTTTAGGATCAAAGAGATTTGGAAAGAGAGACCGCTATTAATTAGAAATAAATGAAATGACGTTTCAGAAAATGAAGTTGGAAAATGAATGGAAAGAAATAAAGTAAATATGAACAAACTTGGTTTTGAAATATAGTAAATATGAACAACCTTTTTAAAAGTAGAAGGTATTAAAAAGAAGTAATTATTTATTAGAAAGGGAATGAATGGACTAACTCTATACTGTAAACATACTTTTAGGATTCAAATTTCAAAACAATTGTTTACTTAATGAATTTTGTTAACCCTAAACACACCAAAATTAACTTCATTAACTCAAGTAATATTCGAAATTCTACGCATTCAGGTTTTTGTCTATGCATAATAATTTTTTTATAATTACCTTAAAAATGAAAACATTTGATTTGTTTTTCCCAAAATGATCTCTAATTACCATTAAAACACCCTTTTTGTTTACCATAAAACGCGCGTTTTTTTTTTATTAAATCTATTAATTGCAATCACCGTTTTCTTTTCTTTTAATTGAAATATTTGAACTACATTAATTGCAATCACACAAAATTAAATTTTAAAACAGACAACTAAATTGCATAAAAAAAAATAGAAAAATTATTTATACATAAGAGTAATAAAGAGATTATTTTCCTATTCTTGTAATTAGTTTGTAAGCTAAACACAGTTCAAATAAACATATATTTCTTTCTTTAAAAATCAATCTTTCTATATTTTTATTTAAATTAAATTAAACCTACATTCATAGATGAAACATTCATTTTATTGATGTAAATGTTTTTTTTTTTTTTTTGAATCAAAACTTTTCTTATATTTCACAAAACATAAGCTGATTTTATTTGCACCTATTACAATTAGTATTCTCTCTCCTATTAATTTCAGTTGATTAAGTTTCAAAATGGGCTAAATGAATGTAATGATAAGTAGAACAATTACTTCCTATTAACGTAATATTTAGATGTTAAATTCTCATTTATTTTGCAATACTTCAATTAAATTAATAAATATTGCTCTCTATACTTAAATCTATATTAACAAAACGTTAGCTTTGGATTGGTAGAATTTGATTTACCGAAGTTTACTTACATAATACAAACTATATTAATTTGCCACCTATTAGTTCTTAATTATATTTTTAAGTTCGTTACCTATCCACCTTGATTAAAATTCCATCTATAAAGCAAATTTAGTTAGCCTTAACATTACTACACTAAATCTACAATCAGTTTCAATTAATATAGAATTATATCTTAAATACTTACCATTTATTTATAAATTAGGTTACCTTCCAATAAATTTTATTCCTAAGTATTTGATTGGATTGCCATCTTTACTATGTCTATTATTACTTAGCTTCAAATTCTGCAGTTTCACTTCTTAAATTCACCCTTTGCTATATTATAAATAAATTTTACATTGGTTACATTTCACATAAATGTATCATTTATTTACATTTATTACAAACTTATTTCCAATTCCAACTAAAAATCTAAATAAATGAATAGGCAACCTACCATAAACATTACCGTTACCTTTTTGTCACATACAAAATCTTTTATTACAAAAATCAATTTGTGCATATATTTTCATACTACAAATTCAATTTACTTATGTTCAAATTGTAGCCAAACCTGACTTTTAAATTATTTTATACAAAATTGGGATTTCATTAAGTTTATTAATTATTACCCTTAATTGGCATTTATCACCTTGTATTCTCGTTATCATTTCATAGATATGATTCCCAATTCCTTATTATTGACTTAAATTGGCATTACTAACATTGCATTAAACGTTGTTACTTAAATCTCTACCCAATAGTAACTAATACTCTAAATAAATACGCTTACTCCTTTCGTTATTTATTAGTTATCACAAGAAACGTTTAATCATTTCAACAACATTGTAATTTCAAATTACCTACATTGATTGTATACGTTTTCCATTATTATCATTTATTAGAATTCTATTCAACTTTCCATCTTATGCATATAGTTAACATTTCTATTGATTTTTCCTTCAAAATTTTCAGTTACTTCTTAACTTACAAAAAGGCAATGATTAATTACATTTAATCGCTATAAATTAAATGCATTGGTAACGAACAATATCTGTCACCATTATACAATTTATAACATTTGTAATTTATTCTCTACAACAATTATTACCTATCAATATTATTTCGCCCATAAATACAAACTTGCAATTGTTCTTATTATCATATTCCATTTACTGTTAACAATGTTTATTACATTATATTAGTTTAATATTTTCCTCACATTCCTCATATTCAACTCATATATAGGTAAAATTCTTTTCACCACTTAAAATCATTTGAATTAACTTGGAATTACTATAAGTAGGTTTTTAATTTATTTTTCTTCTAAATTTAATTACAACTTATTAATTCAACCAAATTAAATCCATAAAATCTACGGGTCGTTACACTCTCCCCCACTCAAAACTTTTCGTCTCCGAAAAGGAAAAAGAAGGGAGAAGGAAGAATAAAACATTACATCTTATTTCAAATATTAACTTATAAACAATAATTTACTAAATTAGTTTCCTTAAATGAGATATGCCCGTTTTATAGTCATTATAACCTTTTATACTTAAATCATTAAAGTTTGGAAAATATTCAACAAAATTCTAAGTCCAAAATTTACGAAAATTTTTGGCAGAGTCTCCTTTGTACGGAGAGACTCTGGAGAAAATATAATATCAAAATATACAAATATATTACATATATTATCAAAATATTATCCCAACACGGGCAAAATTATAAAATAGCGCTTTAAACGTAATCCGAAAACGTACCTATTTGTCGGGCAATACGCTTATTATTAGGGAACCAGAGCAGTAGCAGTGGCTTCCATAGCCTGCATTTCACTTATAAAATCTAAAAGGTTAAATATTTATTTTAAAGTGAACTATTCAAGTGGATTCAATCATTAATCAATCAAACAATTCAACAACCATCAACCTTACAAACAACATACATACACACACAAAGCAATCATTTAATCCATCAAACAAATAGTTGTTTGGGTTCAAACTTGAAATTTGTATGAAATGAAATTAACTATCAAGTGCATCCTTTACTCAACAGTCTTAGATGGAACAAAGATAGATTATTTATTCATCCAACAATTTCAAGTTCCTTACCCCACAATCATAAATCAAACGATACAATTCAAACCAACAACCAAATTAACTTATTATACATTTATTTCATGCTTCAGTGGTTTGATTTTCTTTCTTTCATTTATGGAGGGATTTCTTTATTTCTTACAATTTTCGTTTTCCATTTATTACAAAATTCATTATATTTGCATTCCAATTTATTGACTAAAGTTTATATCATCTATTTATACTACTTACCTTTACTTATATAGTAAAATTTCCAATTTAACTTAAGTTTATACAATTAATTCTCATTAATAACAGCAAATTTATTGAATACCTTTATTACCTCAAGCTTCACTTGTAAGATTTCCCCTTATATTTTCTTACTAACATTGCAACTTTTATTATATGGTAAGTTATGTATGTTTTAAGAATGTAAGTGAAAATTTACAAGTTTCTTCTCAATTCCTTTAATTAATATATATATGCTTTATAAATTACAATTCTATTACTTATTTATAGTAACCCTTTTTAATTCCCTTAAATTCTTAACCCTAAAATATCCATTCTTATAAGTAAAGGAATTTACAAATTCTTTAACTAGGGTTTGCAGTCATTTATTTATATTACCTACTTTCCATTATATTTAGCTAGTAGTATTTAATTCATACTTAAGTTAATAACCCTACACATCAATCCTTATTTATTAAAGAATTTCATTTTATTCACTTAAGTTTAAAATCACCTATTTATAATACTTACCTTTAATTTTGGTAAAATTTCAATTATAACTTAAGTTTATACCATTAAATTCTTATTTATAATAGCAATTCATTGAATACTTCATTATTTCCAAAATTTCTACTTGTATAATATTCTATTCCAATCACTTATTTAACATTTCAACTTTTAATATTTGGTAAGTTATATATGTTAAAGAAAATGCAAAAGAGATTATACAAGTTTTATCTCATCCTTTAATTATGTTCATTGTTCAATAAATCTTTACCTTTTCTTATAAGTTAAAATTTTAACTTCCTTTATAACTTAGCATTAAAGTCTCTTATTCTATTTAGGTTTCAATTCTTAATTAAATTCTGTTTCACTACCATAAATGAAACAATTAATTAATGGAAATTTTAGAAGTAAATACTGGGTTAAATTTCAATAGATAAATATACCTTTATAACTTATATACCTCTAATTATAATTAAAACAATTAAACCTTTAGTTATTTCCAAAACAAATCTGCAGTAGAATTCACTACAGTAGCCTCTCCCCTTCGAAACTCGAAAATGAAAGTCGACGATGCGGCCGCCATCACCGAAATTATTTTCCAGCGACAGAGAGGAAAGTACAAAAATTATTTTCTCCAAAATATTCTTTAAAACCATTCTTCCGAATTATACTAAATATTTATATAAGAAAATACTTATAAACAAAATTATTATATTTCATAAATCCTTTGAAAGAAAATTTTCAAAAATCCCGGACTGAAGTTCTAAAATTTCCAAATTTCATTGATTCTAATTTCAATCTTATTTTTCCTATTATTTATAAATTTTATTCCTAACAACCAATCTATTGCAACCAAATATAGATATCATTTGAAAATTTTATTTTATATATAGAAAATATAATAGGCAAAGTTATTTCACCTATATTAAAACAATATTATGTCGGTCTGTCCTATTAAGTGTTTAGAAATCCCTATTGATGTCATAGCGTCCCATGCACCAACCAGAATTTATAAATACAAAACGGAACAGATTAACACAATATCAAAATCTTTTTATAACACTAACAAATACGCTCTCTCATATATATACACTCAGCGACCCCCATAGGGTATTACTACCCTATTAACAAAGAGTCAAACCCCACAAAGCTAAGGTTTATCGCTAAAACCAAAGCTCTGATACCAAGTGTAACATCCCGCCTTTTCGCACACTTTAAACCGACACACGTGCCAATTCAAAGCATACGCAAGGGCGGATTGTTATGGGGTAAATAAGAAAAACAGAGAAGAAATAAAACAAAATAGAATCTTACAGCGGAAGGATAAAATATAATAATAAATATACAGTTCAAAACAGTTTACAAACACTTGATTTGCTTTATACAATAAATATCAGAGTTACACATACCAATACAATCAATGCAGCGGAATAGAAAGAGTGTGGTGCAATACTATATATAATAATAATACGACTCCTTCGTCTTCGTCCTTCAAAGCTAAAGTCTTCGATCCTGAAACGCTCGGACTGACCCGAGCGAATTTGAAAAGACAAAAACACTCGAGTCAGAACTAAAAGATCTTATGTGAGTTAAATTAACAGAAATAAATATGAGTGCAGTAACTCAAGAGATGCTCGGGATTTACATCTCCTAAGGATCCGTTAAACTATTTACTATGTAGTATATTGCGCTATTACAATAGTGTCTATTTGTAAAGTAAACTTACTTTTTAATAGCGTTAAGGGGTTACCCATATAGCCCTTAACACAAATAATGCCAATAGTCTATACAGTACCGTAATACCTCCTGATCGGGAAGCTACCAGAGGATACTCCATAGGTACGACACAAATAGAAACTCGTAGTAAAGGCTCGGTATGGTAGGTGACACGGCACAACTAGGCAATGCCAGGGTAGATATACCAATTGCTATCCAGGCTGGTGGAAACGCGTAGCCGTAGTTACCGCCCACCTCGGACTAACTCCCCAAAATCAAAATATAGAAGTGGCCACTGAATCAATCCAAAATCAAAGTATAATATCGAAGAGGAAGGTCCGATCAGAGGAATGACCTCATTGGCCTGAGAATCGCTCCTGTTTTAGCCACCTTATGCCAACTCACGGGAGTCGGGTCCACGTATTTACCTTACAGGAAACGTCGCCACCACCTACTTCATTCTGGAATCTCCACCGCGTACACGGTTAGTCAAAGTGGTTTTCGGTATCGACAGAGAGTATGTCCATATCCGATCCCGGTCTCTTTGCCAACCCATCGTTGTTATAACACCGCGGTCATTTAAAAATAGGTTATACTTTAAAAATCAGAATAAACATTTCCATTTTAAAATTATGAATACGATATCATTTTAAAACCCAAAACAATATGATATCCTTTATCCCAAATATAAACCTTTTCAAAAATCCAAATGCTTTAAAATTTATAACGTCTGAAAGCCAAATATCCTTTCAAAGCATAATATTTCGAAATTCATAATTTAAAACCATAACTTTTAAAACTTGAATGGTTTGGATATTCAACGGTATATGAATTAAAAGGTTTAACTTAAATGTTACTTTGTAAAGAAAATAGTTCTCATGGCTTTACAAATACATTTCTTTATTAAAGTCTAAACCAAAATTTATATTATCTCTCTCAAGTTCCAAAACCACTTCAATTTATTTATATATACGTATATCCATTTTGAGTATCAATATTTCAAACTAAAGTTGGATTTTATTCTTTCAACAAATCAATTGTTCTATTAATTAGTCTTGAATATTCATATAAAATCCATAAATAATAAGACTTCAATTTCTAGTAATAAAATATATATATTTTTCCCAATTCAAATTATACTAGAATATTCATTTCAATTTATTTTGGGAAAAATCCAATTATAAATATCATATCTTAAAATTTCCAAACTTAACATTTAAACATATGATATAAATTATTAAATTCCATTTTCTTAATTTTCTTCCATTTTTAATAAATATTTTTATACACCTTTTAATTTCAAAATTTTCAACTTCATATGTATATATATATGGAAGAAAAATACTTATACAATATAAAATTTAAGATTATTATAAATCGTATTCCATCCAAACCATAGAAATCACATTTAAATAGTTATATATATACCGCGGTGCCTGTATATAATTTTATATCCTATGGTCAAGTGATACGGATATTTATCATTTCAATCCGCAATTTAAAAGATATAAAATTTTGCGGTTATATATCATTTCAAACCACAATCCCGAATGAAATGAAATATGCATGATAATTTGCAATTTAATGATATACAATAAACATCCATTCACCAACATCATCCATCATCCAAATCGCAATCATCAATCAATAACAATATTATATTTGATAATATATAACAGGTAATAACTGGCAATTTTATTCAATTTAAATTTAACGACCATAAATCTAACAGTTTATATTCAGTAATAAATTATATAACTGTTAACTAGCAGTTTCATGCAAACACAAATTCTAACTGTCAATTAATACGCAATAAATAAATTAAATTAACAGTTAAATTCAATAAATGCAATTCAGCAGATATGAATGAAATAAGCATGCCAAATACTCATAAATAAATTCTATTCATTTCTAAAATTTATTTAACAAACATAAAAGCTTCTAGTAGTTGTGAGTGGGTTAAAACACTCACCTTTTGAATTTAAATCGAATTCAAATCCGATTTAAACCAAAAAATTCGACTATCTCCAAATCTGTCCAAACCAGTGTCAAAAGATCTGGAATTTAATTTCGATCCTAACAAAAAAAAAATTGCGTGAAACGGAGTCCGTATGTACGAGTTATGATTATTAGAACTAACTGAAATCAAAATTAACAAAAATAAATTAAACAAAAATAAAATACCGTGCCACATGCACTCTTCCCTCGTGAAAAACGCGTATGCTTCTTCTTGATTGCTAACTTTGTTCCGTAGTTTTTCTTTTATTTCGATTTACTTTAATTTTCCTCCTTATTATATGTATGTATGCATTTTTAAAAGGTTTGGAAAAAAAAGATTTGAAAAAGAAGAATTGAAAAAGAAATGATTAAAATAAAAACTGAAAATGGAAGAGAAAATCTAGATTTGAAAAGAAAGAAGAAGGTTTGAAATAGAAGAAAATTTGAAAAAGAAGTATATTTGAAGAGGAAGGAAAAATTAAAATCGGAGATAATAAGGAGATTTGAAGGAAAAAAAAGGAAAAAAAAAGGAAAAAAAGAAGAAGATTATAATGGAGGCTGTGGTTTCATTTGCGTCATATCTTATTTATAAGGTTAGAGTTAGGTTTAGGATCAAAGAGATTTGGAAAGAGAGACCGCTATTAATTAGAAATAAATGAAATGACGTTTCAGAAAATGAAGTTGGAAAATGAATGGAAAGAAATAAAGTAAATATGAACAAACTTGGTTTTGAAATATAGTAAATTGAACAACCTTTTTAAAAGTAGAAGGTATTAAAAAGAAGTAATTATTTATTAGAAAGGGAATGAATGGACTAACTCTATACTGTAAACATACTTTTAGGATTCAAATTTCAAAACAATTGTTTACTTAATGAATTTTGTTAACCCTAAACACACCAAAATTAACTTCATTAACTCAAGTAATATTCGAATTTCTACGCATTCGGGTTTTTTTCTATGCATAATAATTTTTTTATAATTACCTTAAAAATGAAAACATTTGATTTGTTTTTCCCAAAATGATCTCTAATTACCATTAAAACACCCTTTTTGTTTACCATAAAACACGCGTTTTTTTTATTAAATCTATTAATTGCAATCACCGTTTTCTTTTCTTTTAATTGAAATATTTGAACTACATTAATTGCAATCACACAAAATTAAATTTTAAAACAGACAACTAAATTGCATAAAAAAAATAGAAAAATTATTTATACATAAGAGTAATAAAGAGATTATTTTCCTATTCTTGTAATTAGTTTGTAAGCTAAACACAGTTCAAATAAACATATATTTCTTTCTTTAAAAATCAATCTTTCTATATTTTTATTTAAATTAAATTAAACCTACATTCATAGATGAAACATTCATTTTATTGATGTAAATGTTTTTTTTTTTTTGAATCAAAACTTTTCTTATATTTCACAAAACATAAGCTGCTTTTATTTGCACCTATTACAATTAGTATTCTCTCTCCTATTAATTTCTGTTGATTAAGTTTCAAAATGGGCTAAATGAATGTAATGATAAGTAGAACAATTACTTCCTATTAACGTAATATTTAGATGTTAAATTCTCATTTATTTTGCAATACTTCAATTAAATTAATAAATATTGCTCTCTATACTTAAATCTATATTAACAAAACGTTAGCTTTGGATTGGTAGAATTTGATTTACCGAAGTTTACTTACATAATACAAACTATACTAATTTGCCACCTATTAGTTCTTAATTATATTTTTAAGTTCGTTACCTATCCACCTTGATTAAAATTCCATCTATAAAGCAAATTTAGTTAGCCTTAACATTACTACACTAAATCTACAATCAGTTTCAATTAATATAGAATTATATCTTAAATACTTACCATTTATTTATAAATTAGGTTACCTTCCAATAAATTTTATTCCTAAGTATTTGATTGGATTGCCATCTTTACTATGTCTATTATTACTTAGCTTCAAATTCTGCAGTTTCACTTCTTAAATTCACCCTTTGCTATATTATAAATAAATTTTACATTGGTTACATTTCACATAAATGTATCATTTATTTACATTTATTACAAACTTATTTCCAATTCCAACTAAAAATCTAAATAAATGAATAGGCAACCTACCATAAACATTACCGTTACCTTTTTGTCACATACAAAATCTTTTATTACAAAAATCAATTTTTGCATATATTTTCATACTACAAATTCAATTTACTTATGTTCAAATTGTAGCCAAACCTGACTTTTAAATTATTTTATACAAAATTGGGATTTCATTAAGTTTATTAATTATTACCCTTAATTGGCATTTATCACCTTGTATTCTCGTTATCATTTCATAGATATGATTCCCAATTCCTTATTATTGACTTAAATTGGCATTACTAACATTGCATTAAACGTTGTTACTTAAATCTCTACCCAATAGTAACTAATACTCTAAATAAATACGCTTACTCCTTTCGTTATTTATTAGTTATCACAAGAAACGTTTAATCATTTCAACAACATTGTAATTTCAAATTACCTACATTGATTGTATACGTTTTCCATTATTATCATTTATTAGAATTCTATTCAACTTTCCATCTTATGCATATAGTTAACCTTTCTATTGATTTTTCCTTCAAAATTTTCAGTTACTTCTTAACTTACAAAAAGGCAATGATTAATTACATTTAATCGCTATAAATTAAATGCATTGGTAACGAACAATATCTGTCACCATTATACAATTTATAACATTTGTAATTTATTCTCTACAACAATTATTACCTATCAATATTATTTCGCCCATAAATACAAACTTGCAATTGTTCTTATTATCATATTCCTTTTACTGTTAACAATGTTTATTACATTATATTAGTTTAATATTTTCCTCACATTCCTCATATTCAACTCATATATAGGTAAAATTCTTTTCACCACTTAAAATCATTTGAATTAACTTCGAATTACTATAAGTAGGTTTTTAATTTATTTTTCTTCTAAATTTAATTACAACTTATTAATTCAACCAAATTAAATCCATAAAATCTACGGGTCATTACATATACTAAACCCACTTTTGTCACTTGAAAATAATACTGGTGATGACTGCACAATCATCGGCATTCATTTTCGGGTTTCAAGGAAGGGGATGTTATACCATTAAAATTTAAAAGTATTATTCATTATATTCGATATAAAACATAAATTTTAAATTTGAACATCAATTAATATATGTAAGAAAATAAGAAAAGTGAAGGAAATTTAAGACCATGATTATTTGTTAAGTATTGATGGTTACATCATAAAGTCTCTCCGGTGATTGTAGAATGATATTAATCAAAAGTGGATCGAAGAGAAAAAAACACAGTAGTTAAAATGGTCGGAGCTATTTTGTAAATTCAAACGTTAGATAACTTGCAATAAACAAAAATAGGTATGGATAAAGTAATAAAATATTTGTTATGTCCAGTTAAAATATAATCATAGTCCAAGAAGCCACTCAAAAAAAACACGATGAAAACAATAATAATTAGCATTGCATGGTTTTTGTAGTTTGGTTTTCTAAGAAAATCAATTATCAAATATATGAAACCATCGTTATTAATTCCACTATTTGTAGGAAAGAAGTGTAAGACGTTCCTTTTAACATATAAGGGGTTAAATGTGCTTGGACATAGTTTGAAGTTATTTATGTCATTTCTTATCCTTATTAAGTGTATTTAATTGGTGTTAAATAGAAAGTTAAATTTTAAGTTAAAATTTTTATCCAATAAGATTTTATTAGTAAGTGGATTAAGTTTCCCTGATTTTCGAAGTTTAATATAATTAATTAGCATTGGATTTTTTAGTGATATTTTTTACTCTTAAACAAATTTTCATCTTGGTCACATTATCTATATTTTACGGCAACTTCTTGTTGCTTTTTATTAAATGCCACGGTAGTATACGAATATTATGGGACTAATATTTATATTCAAATTTGATCTCATGTTTAAGTATCCCCATGTACACATAGTGCAAAGTAAAACTTGTAAATATTTAAATGTAGATTGTATTTGAATAGCGGGGAAGAAAAGGATGTTGAAAAACTAGAAGAGAGGTTGTGACTAATGTATATATGTAAACTATATCTCTGAGCCTGATGGACTAAAAGAGTTACAGATAATTGTAGGAGGGAGGGGCAGATGTCTATTTCTCTTTGGAACTTCAACAAGTTGTTTTTAAGTAAACTATATCTAGTACAAACCCAATTGATTACAAAGGCCGTTGTTGGAGGTTTTCAAGTTGTTGCTCTTTATAAAAATAATGTTTTATGTCTTTTCTAGTCTACTTAAGTAAGAGATGTTGTGTTTCGATACTCCAATGCAGATCTATGAATGTGCACTTCATTGATCTGTAACGGTGCCATCTTATTAAAGCTTGCGATGTGTCGGCGTTCCAATTGAACATCCCTTCGTTGCCTTCCGAAACGGGTGCATACATGGTCTTGATAATAGTTGCTTATAACAAAAAGGAATTTCAACGTTACGTGCCACTAATCCCATATATATACCACGTTATGCACCATATTTCTTACGATGTACGACTTAACGTTCAACCCACGCACTCTCAAATGTGAGCCATACCTAACAGATCTCCACCTTAACGAGCATTTCTTATAACCTTTATTTGGAGCATACTGAAGAAGCTCTACAGTTGGTCAAACTACTTCCACTTCGTTACATAATTGGTGAGGCTGCATTACCAAATCTCTACCTTAAGGCGAGTGCTTCCGCTAAAGCCATCTTGGAGCATCAGTTGTCAACGTGGAAGAGCAGGCTGCATATCTAGCAGTGGAGTCAAGCTGCTTACATATCTCTAAGCCTCAAGGAGTCCTTACTTTGGTCACTCTCGCATCATATAATGGTCCCTCAAACTATCGGCTCTGATACCATGTTGTATTTCGGCACTCCAATGCATCCCCATAAACATGCGCTTCATTGATCCATAACGACGCCATCTTAGTGAAGCTTCGAATGAGCTAGCATCCAAATTGAACGTCCCTCCATCGCCTCTCGAAAGGGGCACATATGTGGTCTTGGCAACACTTGCTTGTAACAAAATGAATTCCTAATGTTACGTGCCACTAATCTCACATATGTTCTACGTTATGCGCCATATTTCTTGTGACGTGGGACTTAAAGTTAACCTACGCGTCCTTAAATATAAGTCACACCTAACAAGAGAATGGTAAAAATAACCTTTTATGTACTTTCTAATCTCCTTAAGTAAGAGAACAAAGAAGACTAATGTTCTAAGACGTTATTAAAAGGTGGTACGGTAGAATGACAAAACCACGCATTTTCCTTATAATTTTCGTTTATTTCTAAAAGGGTGTTTTAGTAATTGCAAAAGCATCAAATGGAGGTATTTCTACTATATATAGATAATTGATAAAGGACGTTGACAAAAGGAAGTCATGAGAAATAGGCAAAAGGAAGCCATAGAAGATCAGGTTTCCAAAATAATAGTAAATCCCTTTAAAAACTTTTATTTTATAACGTTTCTTTTTTCAAGCTCTAAAGAAAATAAAAGGATCTAGATTAACTATATAATATAAACATAAGATCATAAATTTAAAAATTGAGTTTTCTCCATTCTCTTAATAGATAACAATGTGATTCACCTTTATACCAAATTATACAATAATTAATCAACAATAGTTAATCATTATTGGCTTTTTTAAGGAAATAAAAATATATAAATGGCATAAATAACCTCAAAAAAAAACACAATTTCATGCATTCACTAGAAAAAGTATGAAGCATTAAAACCATCATCCAACATTAAAACAAGTTGTGTTTCTTCAAGTGAAGGACAAACACCACTTCAACTCACAACATTTTGAAGAGCAAAATACTACATACTTGTTACTGAAAATGAATAGTGCATATCACACTTCAAACTCATGAAACATAAACTTATGAATCATTTTTCATGCTAATAAAAAGCTGCAAGAAACATAAATGAAATAATATACCGAATCATGTTTATTGATATTAACAGATCCACATTTTATGCAGAACAGTAAAGTGCATAAAACGATAATAAAAACTAAGTCAAACGAATCAAAAGTCGACCTTGTAAAGCTATTGTCAAATGTGCAGTAGGAAATTACCAACGTGTACCTATGGACAATGCCGAAGGTATTAAAGTTGAATCAAAGGATAAATAAACTAAAATCCTATGAGTAAATGACTAAAGTATGAAATCTAAGGTTAGATAAACTAAGAATACCAACCGAGGGCTGAGGGGAGTTGACGGTTAAATAGAGATCATAAGAAAAGGAAGAGATTTCAAAATTTTAAAGAGTTATTTTCACAAATAATCGAACTAAACTATAACAAGCTTCCCTTGATGATATCAAGAATGGGGACTACCGAGAGTAGCATACTTGCGGAAGGTGTAACCAGAACTAGTAACTCCTATAGACAATAATGCACGATGAGGCTTAAGATGATAGAGTTCGGGATCCGAGGCACCGATAACACTATGGCAATTAATATTAATAATTTAAAGATGATTGGTTGAAATGTTAGGTTAATAAATATCTAAGTTGTGACATCCAAAACTGAAGCGAAGGAGTAAGGCCCATGTGGCATTCAAAACCGAAAGCAAGAATAATCGAAAGTGAAGGAGCAAGAGCTGTATGGCATCTAAAACCAAAAGTGAAGGTATTAGGTCAGTGTGGTATCCAAAATATGAAATTGTTGATATAAAGCCTGAGTGGCCGCCAAGAATTATAAGGCATAAGGCCTTAGTAGCAGTCGAGAAACAACGTAATTACTATATATAGTATATAGGCATAAGGTCTTAATGGCAGCCGAACGATGATACTTCAATAATATATATTTGTATGTGTGCAGGTGCGTGTGCCTCAAATTTACGTAATGCCTTAGTAATGGAATACTTAAATTTTTCTATGATATAAACCGAGAGAATGCTCTCCATCACAACATCATAGTAGAATAGACATTTGGTAATAAACTCGCTGTTCAACCAGCTAGTTTATTGCTTGAAAAAGTAGGGGAAAGCTCGTTTCATACGTTGGCGATGTGGTCTCACTATTTTATATGCTTTGGAGTAGTATGTTATTCGCACCAGAGTTTATGTCTGGTCCATGTTTTTATTCTTGTATTCCCTATAAACTCACTGGTACTCGTTTGAGTAGGCCAAGTTTGCCAGTTTAGACAGGTTTCTTTTGGGTTAGTTGAATAATGCAAACCGGAAACGAAGCAGTAGACTTGGGTGCATTTTTTATGTTTATTTCTGTTATATCTAGTGTTAATGCCCGCATCCTCATATGTAGGACACTAATAGTTGTAGTGTACTATATTTTTGACACCGCATGGATGTGACTTTGGGATGTAAAAAATCAATTATTGGGCTACAACTTTAATAATGTGCTTCATTTTGTATATCTTCTTTGTTTACTTAAGACTGTACTACATTATAACTGATATAATCTTTGTCGTCGAAATATAATTCAACACGACTATAGCACATCGAGGTTCCATCTTTATGTATCGGGATGAGGGATGCTACGCGACTTGATTATATAGTGTGGATTTGCGTTTGGATTGGTATTGTATAGATACCTATATACATACATGCGTGTGTGATACAACATGTTGTTATAAATAAATGATTGTTATTTGATATTATACTTGTTTTCTTCCGGTGTGAGATCTAAAAGTTTATAGGTTGAAATGTTTTTGTTTCTTGTTATCATATCTCTTTTCGATTATCGAGACTTTAACATCGGCTCAAACGTCAAACTCAAAGGTCGAAAAAGGCATGTTGTTATATGTAGAAAATATATTAAACAATCAAAATGCATCAAATTAGATCAAAACTTTTCGAAACAAATACTTCTAAAAGAATCAAATATTAAAACTTTCAAAACATTTATAAAGCTATACTTCAAAATAAATACATAAGCATAATGTTTATTTAAAACAAATCACATTTATTTTGGTATGAATAGTAGAATTGTGCACTAGTAAAAGTGTTGCTCGCTTCTGTTTTTTTAGAATAAATGTTTTAAAAAGAAATCTGTTTGGACACAAACCGGTGACAAAAAATGTGACAAAAGGTAAAAATATCTTAATCATTAGATTTCTTCTAATTTCCACTTTCTATTTAGTACAAAAAGATCTGATGGTGAGGATTTGTTAAATCAAATTTTATACCTTAGTATGCGCTTCCATATTAAAAGAGGATCAGTCATCTCACATAACTGCAGTAAATGTATGCATTTGCCACTTCAGAATGCTAAAAACAATTAAATTAATCAGATCATTCAACTCTTAACCCACTAAAAAATATCTTTATGAAAAAGCTCAAATATGATCGTTACTATAAACTAGAGTAGAAAAGACTTGAATAATACTCAGTTAAGTTGCTCCTTCGTCATGAGAAAATCTAAAAAGTAAATTAATAGTGGAATCCGAAGATGACAGCGAGACGCTAATCCAGTTTGATGAAATCATAATTTTAAAAATTCAGAAACCTAGACGATCGGACAAACTTTGGAAAAAAATTAAACTTAAAATTAAACTTAAAATAAGTATTTTTGAATAAAAGAAAATTCTATGTATAACTGAATTCAATGCTAGTTTTAACCAATATTTTATGCTGTGTAAAACTGAATTTAATGGTAATTATAATCAACATGTGTAAAACTGAATTTAATGCTAATTATAATCAATACGTAAAATAATGTATAATATAATGCTAGTTATAATTAGCTTTTGATATCCTCTCTAGTTTGTCAATACAATTGGTACTAAATTAACAAAATAGTAATGGAAAAGACACTGCACTAGTTAATCATTAAGCATACTTTTCAAGAAGGCAATAATAACTAATAAGCAACCTTACTTTTCGAGTAGGCAATTAGTAAGCATACCGCCTACACGAATAGGCGGATCAGTTCTAACCTTAGCAAAACAGGGTGTATCGGTACCACGAATTCTCATCAATTATTTAGCATAACAGGCAAAGTTTTAGATTCTTAGCACTATAATCAATAAAATAAACAAAATAGTACAAAAAATCATGAGACATTATAGGTTAAAAGAAATAACAAACAAATAGTATAAAAATAAGTTTAAAATGGTAAAATAAACTCATTAGGTATCACAAATAGACATTTCACTTCGAATTCATATCAATTATTTAGCTTTAATTGACAAAACTACGATAAAATACTGTAAACAATATTGAGATTCAGCCTCCACATTAATATTCTCCACAATAATATAAGATCTCTTTTCATTATCCGTTAGTTTATAAAAGTTCAAAGTTCGTTTTGCATATTCTAAAAACAATGCCAAAACGAAGATTAAATATATAGCATAGACGGTCGTAAATTTAATCATTGAGTTTCCTCCATTATCTAACAAACATTGTAATTCACCTTCATACCTAACTAAACAATAATCAATTAACTACAGTTCATTGTAATTTTTATTCGAAGAAAATAATAATACATAGATGGCAAATGTCCAAATATAAAAACACAGTTGTTTCATGCATCCACGGGAAAAAGTGTGAAACATTAGAACCAAAATACAACACTTAAAATGTGTTGAGTTGCTTTAAGGGAAGGATGAATCACTTTTTCATCCCAATTGCATGCAAACATAAAGCTGGAAGAAACATCAAATGCAATATCCTGAATTATACTTATTAATATTAGCAAATGAACAGAACAACATAATTAACGCACCAAAGCCAAGCATATATAATATATAACCATTCAGGCTTTAGCATTTCCTACAGCTTTCACGCCCCATTGATACAAACCATGATGCTGTCGACACCTGAACGATCTCGGATGATCCGTAGGTGAACAAATGCATTTTTTACCATCTGCAACCTGCACATTTGCGCTTCTTGATTCTCCGATCACTTCACCACCTTTGATTCTTCGACCAATAAACAAAGGAAAGCCACTATGTTGGCAGCACATGATTTTGAAACTTTTGTTTTAACTTTGAAAGAAAATGAGCAGGGATTTTGAGAATTTGTAAAGGGAGGAAGCCTTTGTACGTGGAAAAGGATGGGATAGAGAATGGAATTTGATGCTTAGCTTTGGCTTGGAATATGTGATAAAATTATTTTGTGAATGTGGACAAAATATGGAGTACACTTGTCGAGAATGAAGATAAGAAGGGGTATGTAAAGTGGTTTTGAAGGGGATGCGTGTCGGCAGGTTGTGTAAGGGTGGGTACACACTGGCTTCGGTTTGATTGGTTTTGGGTTGGTCTAATGGAGAATGTGTGTGCTTGTTCCTGTGGATAAAGATAGAAATCATTAGAATAAATAAGTGGTTATAGTGGTTCTTGATAACGTAAACATGCTACAAAATAATTGGCATCATGGAAGAGGTCTCCGAGTAAATTTATTACATAGTACTGCTAGAACGTCGGGTTTCCAATATAAATTTTCGACCTTATTTCAAGGTCTTGGTACAAAACTTTCGCATAACTCCGGAAATTGCTTGAAATTGAAAGTGGCATCTTTTCGATGTCGAAGTTTACCCATGGCATCGCAAAGACGTCAGAAGTTACTACCATCTTTACAAAGTCTAGTATATAGTCTTCAGCAAATAAAGGATACCGAAGCGAAGTCAAAAATTTTCAATGTCTTTTCTATTCCATTAATGGTTTTCCATGTCATTTAGCACTTTACCGACACCACCACTTTAATCTCGTTAAATTGGACTGGATCCAACCACGTACTATTTAAACCGTTCTAATTCAGCTTTTGCTAAAATAAAACAAACGAGAAAAGACCTCGAATAGTGCATGACACTGCTTTTCTAGACTGTTGCCTCACTAGTGCATCAGTGGGTAACTGCCTCTACAATCGATGTGTTCTGCTCAAGCCTCCATTGATGTATTTCCTTGCTCCACCCTTGATCAAACCCTAAGAAAATTGGTCCAATTTGAAAGTCATTGGGTCCTGCTTCTCGACTGTGGAGCTCGATATAGGTACAAATATGAAATATTATTTTATATAATGCCAGCTTTTTATTTATTTTGTAAAAGGGTAAATATGTAATATTTATCATCTTTACTATAGAAAAATATACATCGTTCATTCGTTTCTCCGGTTTGTGTTTTTCCCCTAAAACAAAAATTAAACGTTGTCCTTTATCCAAAATATAATTCTGTTTAATAATTCCCTTAAAGTTAGATTTTAATTTGAAATGCAGCAATAGTCGACGTCGCAAACGTACATTCCACTTTAACAAGAGGTGGAGCTCTCCAAATTAACGTTTCGTGAGGAGTTGACCACTAGGAGGGCTCCACTGTTGCTGGAGTTAAAACCATTTGCTAAATTAGCTGTAAGTTTCATTCAAAGCTTATTGAGAATTTTTAGTATCATGACCTTACAAAATGATATTTGATTATGTGTGTTTTATTGTATCAGTGTATGATCATTATGTAGACACTCAAGTAGAAATTGTTTGTTTCCATAGTTATTTTATATGATCCTTACATAAATATTCATTTTAATTGTGAAACGGACATCAATATTTCTCTAATACAGTATTTATCGGATTTTATCCAAGTATTGAACGAGTTAAAAACACAATAACATTTATGACTTTTAAGTCAGTTCAACTTGGACGGTTTACAAAATTTTGATAGTTCCTCCTTTTGTTCGCCATGCATGCTTATTTGTGTATGATATATGGAATAAAGGGAAGTGCTATCGAAATTTAGTTGAATCGTCTAAATTAAAATGGCTTACAAAATGTATTATTGTTGTGTTTGTAATAGAAAGCAAGATGATCAGTCATTCAAAAAGGAAATTGTTTGTGAATTCTATTGTTTTGAAATTGTTCGTACAATCCATTATTATGAAAAAAATTATTGTGAAATATAAGATATGGTATTTTAATCAAAAGATTGTGAGTGGTGTGTTAATAACATGGTATGTCATTAATAATAAAAAATATTAATGAATGGTAATGTTAGTAAAATAATAATTATATATGATATTATATGTTGGATCAAGTGCATAAGGCCAACGAGGTAGAAGGGCAAAATTTCAAAAAAGAAAAAAAAAACCTTTTTTACTGAATAGGCACTAATCCTTTTATAGTGTTACTATGAATAATGTCGATGACATTAATATATATTAAATGTTTTATTAGATGTTTTATTATATTAATACAATAACATTTATTAGTGTGTCACATTTATAGAAATAATTTTATTTTAACTCATATTAAAATTTATTTGAAGTAATGTAATTGAAACAAATATAAAGTTTTAATTTGATTAATATTTTAAAAAATATCATTTAAAAAAACAATTACATTAATTTTGAATAATATTTATTTGAATATAATGTTTAATAAATTATATGTATTAGATATAGATAAATAATTTATAATTCATTTTCAACTGAAGGTGAAATTTAGTTGATAAAAATAATGTCATTATGTGTGTATATATATATATATATATATATATATATATATATTAGTAATAATAATTTATACATACCATATTGATAAATTAATATATAAACATCTAATTTGCAGTGTCATATACAAGGATATGATATTTTATCATGGGAAATTCTGCTTGAACACAAGTTAATGAAACAATATATCTCACCGTTGGATTGCATCCTGGTTTTAACCTCTAATGCAAGCACAATGGGATCCAACGATCAAGATTGTTGGATCGCATTTTGTGTTTTATAATTTTCCAAATAATTTCCCCATATGACTATATACTATTAAAACGTCCATTATTCATGTGTGAATTGGAGTTTGTATATGAAAGGTTACAAAGAGTACAAATTATGAAGGCAATATTGTAGTTAATAAATTATGAGGGCTCAAATAAACTTTTGCATACCTTCTTCCTTATCAAATATTGTCAAACCCTAGCCACCTACTGTATTAACCTTGTCCAATTTTTCCTACTGTTACAAATCATCGATTGAGCAGCCATTGCTTCCTCTTAACTCCACATGACGAGATCTATCAACTGGTACTATTCCCACTAAGCTCGAAGTTGATATTACAAAACCCAAATTCGGATGAAATTGCCGAGGGATGCAAGGAGCCATTATTGAAAAAGTTTTCATGCTAAACATTTTTGTCATCGTCAATTATTCAGCTTGATGTCCTTTGATCATCTCAACTATGTTGACTATCGTGGATGATGATTTGGGCATGAAATGTGCACAAGTTTATCCATGAACAGTGCAAAAAATCCTTTTTAACTAGTAAAAAACTAATTTTTAGAACAAAAGGTTTATAAAAAAATTAGAATTCGATTTTTTTAAAGTATTTTTCAAAATTTTCATCGACAATCTTATCGGTCGAATACACCTTGAGCCGTCAACTTCGCCTTGAGAGATCCTATCTCTAACTCAATGGTGAGTTTTAGATTTCACCGTTAAGACGTAATTTAGTTTTTGAGGAGTGGAAATGGATATCTTTATCTTGAGAATGAAGGAATCTAGGTGAATTTATAACTGCATTAATGGGCTATATGAAATATTTCACCCAAATCCACCATTTAGGGATGACCCATTTTAAATGAGATCTTATTTCTCTTAATTAGTTAAACCCATTTTGTTAATCCATACCCACATATATAGAATAATTGTAAAATTTTGGATTACCAAAATAAATTATATATATATATATATAATATTTATTATATTTAAACTATTAATTGGCCTAATAATTAATTAAATAAATATCAAAAGTTTACATTTTGTTATTTAATTTAGACCTCCAATAACAATTAAAAATAATAATAAAATAATTAATATAAAAATTCTATTAATTTCTCCATAATAATAATAATTTATAAAATAAATTACTTTAATAACTTAATAATAACTTATTTTCGGTCGAAAACTAAGTTGCGGTTATGGGATTCCTAGGTCTGAACTCACCAAGAGTAATATCTAAACAATTTAAATATTAAAGCCTTTACGGACTTTGCGGGAGCATAGTAATTTGGCAGGAGTACTGATGCTTGTAGATTATTTAGGTGAATCCAATTTCTTATCTATTAAAATGACACCCTTACGTAAAGATATATTATGCATGTTCTCTTTTCATCATCACTATATCTATTAGGTATCTAAAGCTCGATCAATAATCAAAATACTATTAATATTTTTGGTTAATTGTAAAGTCCAACACTAAAGTCCATAGTTCAATCCGATAACATTCACTAATAACTAAAGTGTCTTGGCCAAAGACCTTAACTTTATGTTGACTACCAATTACAGTGATGCTAACCTTCTACTTGAAGCAGACAAATCATTTCTATAATAGTGTTTCACTTCAAGTGGTTCAACTTATACCCAAATACAATCTTAACAAGATCAACATCGTCGTGTGATTGACCGTAATGAAAGCACAGTATAGAAACTTAAGATTTATAATATTCTTAAGTCAAAATACTATTGCACATCACCACGTGAGGTCTTCAATTTGATATAAAACCTATAGCAAATTCTTGGTGAGTCATTTGGCAATTGTTCCAAATAAATACACATGTATAACTCCTTGGTGCCCTTAATGGTCATGAGTAACTCATCGTCCATTATATGGAGAGCATTACATACGCTGGTCTCAACGGATATACCAATATCCAGTTCTCGATAAATCTGGACTATGAACATCTGAGGATAAATATTTATTATATTGGATTCAATACTCAGTGTTATGAACAAATTCGTTACTGCAATTGATCAAATACTTTTTTGAAGGATTCTACTTGTGTATATTTACTGTTTTTTAAAAAATTATATATATCCTAACATAACAAATAGAAAATAAAACCAAAAGCATACTTTAATTTGAACAAGATTCGGTATAAGAGTTAAGTTATATAATCAAATGAGTTAATTACCCCTAGGCACATCGATAACTCTACCAATCTCCCACTTGCACATTAGGCCAATTATAGTGTCTTATAACCGTACTCTTGATCAATTTTCATAGAAAAAGTTGAGAAAGGGACTTAATGTATGGCTCTATGATATTATTTTTTGTATCTACTTTCTTATTATGATTCTTCATTATAGATAAACTCTTTTATCAGGTGGTAATTGTCACGACCTGAAATCTAATGTTCGAAAATTGACATCAAATACCTCACTTATATTCGACTACCGAAGATTCAAACATCGAACTCCAATCGGATGGAGCTTATAACAACATTAGATGAATATAAAATAGCTAAAAACAGAACGAATATCACGCATTACATCACAGATACAACATCATCATAATATCTGTTACAACATCAGAGTATCATAATACATATATCACAACTCCAAATAGAACATCGTAATAGAGCAACAAGTGGTCATATGCCATAAAGTCTTCAAGGAAATAGAGTAAAAGTGAACTTCCAAAAACTAAGCACCTTGAGATCTAAAAGTTTTCAAAATATCTCCAAGGTAAAAGCCTCCAAACCCAAAAAGACTCCAAAATACAGCTAATGCCAAAATACGAAAAACCTGCTACTAGGCTGCTCGTGTGGAAATGATGGACACCCAGAGTTTAGAAAGGGAATAATAAACTCCATGTCAGTCATGGGACTGGTATGAGTAAACAAAGATAGTTACTATTAAATAAAACAGACTTTTAAAAAAAACCATTCATGCTTTTGAAAAATGAAACTACCATAAGGCATCTCGGCACACACACAATGCAATCACACACTTAGGAGAGATTTCCCCTTATGATAGTCAAATATGCTTAATACGAGAAAAGTTCTTTGATATTATTACTAGTTCATAGAGTGAAAACATTTTGAAAATATAATATTATCTTAGCCAGCATAGGTACCATGATACTATGCCTACTATAGCTGCCATGTTAAATGGCAGGTTCTACAACTAAAACTGTACTGGGTTCGTATTGGGAATTAGATTTCCAACAAATGGTCAAGCTAAGGAACTTCCTATGCCACACGGGTACGCCTATGGAGGGACATCCCGAGAACCTATCCGGCTTTCTGCCAACACAAGGCCAGGTTAACTCTGTAACTAGGTAACTACTACTCGAGTATGCCACCCCCCGGTCGTTTGCGACCTTTATCTAAGAGCCCTCCATCACAAAGCAACAACCACACAGTAAATGAGATTGCAGCAACCACATAGGTGAAGTATCTAGGCTCCATACCATGATACCACCTTTTCCAGAAGGAAATGACGTACCCTAAAGGGTGCGACCCTCATAACCTTGCCGCATCTTTCTTGTTTCGACCATTTTCGGGTGTGAGGTCCGATGAGCTCTCGTCCACAAAGCTATGCTTTACATGAAAGCCATGCTTTGATCATAAATGATCAATAATTGATCATCCACACAACAGCACTTAGCATGCCACACTACCAAATTGGGAGTATATCGCCGATAACCTTCAACTACATAACCTCTAAGCTCGTACGTCTCAGAGAAGGGTGTTAAGCTAAGAGAATAAATTCTCCGCCACAAACAGATATGTATTTGAAAGAAATCTGCTTTATATCTCAAAGTGTAGTGTCAGACACATAACCATACAAGTCTGTTCCAGGTTCGAACAGACCCGAAGGTACTTCGTTCAATAAAGGAAGAAGCCCTTGCCAATCCGGGTACCCCCAATTCTGATCGGACTCCCCATCACATGTGGAGATCTCTATACCGGAGCAACTCAGTGCAGAGACAATCGATAGGTTATCCTATCGTTTCAAAGACACCCGGTCTTCACCACCATCTTCAAATGCTATTAATTTCGTCGTATCACTATTCGGAATGGGTTATATGACACAAAGGTCCTCTCTTGGCTAATCCGAATGGTGAACGCTTAATTTTAAAACATGTGGGTGTATCAATTACAAGGATTCGCATTCAAGGTTCGATGTGGGTTTCAGATAACTAGTTGAAATCCGACTCCCTGTCGCATCGAAGTTTAAATATCGTTTTACGGGCAAAGGGGTTTTCACATTCATATAAGAACAAATCAAAAATCACAGTTCAGCACAAATCAATCATAGTATCACAACAGAAACATCAATCCAGTACACAACATTTGATGATAGTCAATCATCTTCAATTAAGGTGAATGTGATTAAAGTGAATTAACTATATAATTATTTTTATTAATTACTTGAAATCAATGATTAATTTTACTTAACTATGAATTAATTAAATCTTAATTGGCTTTATTAATTATTTATTCTTTAATTAATTATCTCAATTTATTAATTACATTCAAAGTGCTTTTATTAATTAACTATTCTTTAATTAATTAACTTCTAATTATAAAGTAATTACAAATCATTAATTTTTTAATCATTATTTCATCATATAATAAATTTGGTTTTTTAATTAACACTTGAATATTTGATGTACTTCTCAATTTTTATTAAGTTAATGTAAAACAATTTTTTTTATTTAAAAATATAAATTTGAAATATCTTTGAATTTTATAAATTTCAAATAATAGTTTCAATACCATTTACCTCACATTCCACTTAACAAACTATCATCTTTTATAAAGAATGCATTAAAATTTAATTAACTTAAATCATTAGAGTTTTTACCAGAAAATCATGTTACTCGATATACGCTTCGGGTCCTACCCGAGAAAAACTCCTGCTTGCTTCGGGTTTTCTCAAAAACTTACCCGTATGCTCAATTTTTCAAAACATGAAAAAAAATTCTAAGTAAATTCTCTTTTACCAAGCGCACCCACATTTCACTCGAGTTAAAACTTGAGTTACCCCACGATTCCCCCGATGCTCGCTTCGAGTTACCTATTTCTTCCCCAAACCCAACAGCACTGATACATACAACAACCCCGTGCACGTGCACCGTTGAAGCCATCGCCTGCGACCTCCAAGATCACCACCGCAGACCACCCCCGATCCTTCATTGCTACCCAAACACGAAGATACTCTGATTAACCACCAAAATGAAAACGAGCTATCTCGACCCAAATTAACACAACGGCCATCACCAAAAAAAGGCCTCGCCCCACCTCCTCTGGCCATCAGAGGCCACCAGGACTTGACCGATGCTTCATTAATGAACGACCCCGCGATTGGCACCGGTGGCACGTTGTCCAATCATCTAACGGCGACGCAGCACCATTTTTCCAAACACGAGCATAAATAAGTTTGTAACCCTAATTCAATCTCGAATTAAAAATTTAAAGATTTATAAATTCCACTTGTATTTTTCTAGTGATCTCAAACATTCAATCTAACTGTGACGACGAACTCGAGGCCCACAAATGTTTAGATCATCAGAATTTGGCAAAAGTTCAACTTTCTGATCAACTCCAATATCTCGGTGAAAACTTAATGAAAATTTTTTCATTTTGCTTTCTAAAATCATCATTTTTAAGGGGAATTCAAATAACATTACTAAAATTAAAATCTGTGAGGTTCGAATTTCTTGCTTATTTGGATTGTGACTGTGTTTTTCTCAGTTTCTAGAAAAAGGAAAACTATATGACTTTGCTTTAATTAGTTACTAAAACATATTGCAGTGTTAAAACCATACTTCAACTTGTTTGCACTCCATTTTCAGAAGAAACGAGGGAGAGAGGGATTTGGATTTTCTATGGTTTACACTGTAAACCAGAGATATATGTATGTAACTATGTTTTCACAGTCTCTAGAAAAGAAGAAACCATACCTCTTTGCTTTGATCAGTTACTAAACATAATGCATGTCCAAACATCACTTTAATTTGTTTATCCTTCAATTTCAACAGAAAACAGAGAGAAGGGGTTTGAGTTTGGCATGTTAACTCTGTAAACCAGAACTTAGAGGAACAGGGAAGGAAATAACATTCCCAGGCAAAAGAAAACACAAGCACATCAATTCATTCAAATGCAAGGACTTTTTAACATCCATTCTGGCACATATACAACAAATAATTGAATAATACAGAGGTTTACTCACCTTTGCCTGAAGACAAAAAGTTCCCGACAGTTTTCAAAAGAAGGATGAAGCCTGAATTTTTTTTCCTTTTCCTACTTTAAATCTTGAAGTTTAGATCTACAACTTGCAAGTACATATCTTTGATTGCTCTTTGTTGTATTTATTTACTTAATTCATCAATAACGGCAATTTTAAATTACTTACAGTTTGAATTCTCTTAATATAACAGAGAAAGCTTTTTTTTTCCTTTTCCTGCAACTTAAAGACCAGAAATAGATTTAAAATTTAATCTTGATTTCTCCTACAACTGATAAAATTAATTGATTAATTCTTGCTTAAATATTGTTTAGCAACTTCAAATTCAAATTTAAAAAAAAAAAGAAATTCACTTGCCTTAATTTATTTCAGATATACTGCACTGTTTCTTTGGCCAAAACTGCAGCTGCCTTGTTCAATTAATGTGCAGTTTTTGAATTGGTGTTAAAACCTGATTTTAAAATCATAATTTCATTAAACTATAAATTTTAAAAATCTACCTGAGAGATGGAGTGTAATGCTACAGCTTGATGTTTAAGGAGATTTTCAGATTTTATCTTTTGAACTGAAAGAAAGTTGGCAGTTTTCTTCCTTTCTGATTTTTTTTTCTTTTTTTCTTAAGTATTGGAGATTTAAATGCTCAATCTTTTGTTATTGTACTTTCAGAGATTTGGTGAGACTAAATAATTTGAAAATGGAAGCTGAAAAGTTTTCTATGATTTTTAATTCTATTATTTTATTCAAGCAATGATGTTGAATGCCATTTGTTAAAAAATAATCATGAGATCTCAATGCATGTTAATTTCTTTACTCCATCTCCTTTGTGTATGTTTATCATTTGTAATTTTACAAGACAAAAGATTTTTTTAATAAATTTTTATATCACATTCACTTTATAAATGAATAACCCCTTATTCCTTTGTATATATATATATATATACACACACACACACACACACACACACAATGTTAAAAGAATTGCTTTAACCAATATTTACATTATATACATTACTCCTTAATGATTTTGAAAGCCACTTGTATTTTTTAAAAACATTTACTTTAAATTTAGGTTCAAATTCCAATTCACTTGATTTATAAAAATCCATTTATGTCTACTTATATATTCACACATACCTTGAACAATTTAAATTTAATTTCAATATATATTCAATCATACTCATATAAGGATGCTATAGTAATTATAGAAAACACATCTCGACTCTTATAAGGATGTTGGCTCCTATTGTAATCTATATTACACCGTTAATATTACAGTATGTCATTAAATTTTTATATGGTGGGAACCATCCCTAGAATTCTTATTTTTTTGTGCATATACCACTTTCATTGTAGCACTATTCAAGGCGATGTCCATAACCTTTGTACTTAAATCCACCACAACTTCTCGTTTAGAGCTTTTCCAACTTAAAGCCATTCATTAAGGGTAAACATGAATTTATGATAGACTTCTTATATTTGATGGAGATTATGGAGTGCGAGTCCTAACACTCCTTCATAAGGAGTATTTTATTTCCATAAATAATTCTCTAGTATCTCTTAAATGCTCTAGAATATTCTAACTACCATTCATTTATTTTAACTTAAATTTGATATCCGCCTAGTACACCAAGTGCACAAGTGAATTCTGATCTAGCACATGACATAGCATGTATGATGATTCTTATTGCCGGTGTGTAAAGGATCTATCAATTAGGACAATCCTAACATTCTCTTATATCGAGAATAAAGGACGTCTCTTTCGAATCCTTCACCGAGAATTAATAAAATAAGCTTTTTCTCCGATTTTAACATGGCTACATCATTACCAATCAATAACAAGTTATTTTCCTATAGTATCAGAAATGTTTTAGTACCTTTGATTTTCTTTCTTATAAGCACATGCTTCCTCTACATTTTAATTGAAATCAAACTATTTGATTTCTACATTAAAATACTTGCTCAACCTCTATATACTTGTTTAAGATCATAACCTAAAATGTTCGCAAGAATTGTTATCGCTCCTAGTGATTTCGATACATTTTCGCGATGGTATGCAAATAACCTCCTCTAAATTATTATTTGGTAGTCCTACTTTAATGTCAATGTGCCAAACTCGTTGTCGTACCATGGGTTAATTTGCAAGTAGAATCTAAATGGACCAAAGCATGTTGGTTGGTGAAATTTCTATTATAACTTTAACATCTGAAATCAAAGAGGTCGTATCACATCAACATTTCTTTACGCAATTCCATATTAATCTTCTTCTTAAAGGCTCACTTGCGGTTTCTACATCTAATATTTTCAAGTACAATTTCAAAAATTAAAAAAATTCAATGTACCTGAAATCATTTTGTATTTAAAGAATCATGCCATGTGTAAAGTTTATACTTTTCGTGGCTTGTCGACAACTAAGGAGAATATTATTACTAATAATCCATTTTCTCAATATAGATAAGAAACTCATTGTTTTTCTTCAAAGTGAAAGATTCCTACTAGACATTCTAACGAGCTATGCTCTTTTGGGCTTGGCCAAATTTATATCATCTATATAATCATGCTTCCATGTTAGAATATTTTATCATATCCAATCCAACATACCACCTGTAATTTCTCTAGAGAGTAATTCTCTTAGTAGGAAGGTGATGTGTCTCAAAACAATAATTTGTTATTCAACGTGATTGAATGAATATTTAAAACATTTTACTAACTGGCTATAAACTTACGTAAAAAAGATTTATTTTTGAGTTCATAAGACTTACGTTCATAATGGAGATTGAACAATCAAGTATGTTAAAATATTTAACATAGGGTTTCTTACCATTTCATATCTAATATAGAATCATAATCTCGGTTTTAGATGAAACCATTATGAGCTTGCTCAACTTCCTAACACCCTAGTATTGGGCGGTGGCCTAGCCGGAGCTCGGTATTAGGGTGTAATGGGCAGTGGCTTTGCCGGAGCTCATTTGAGGGGTATCTTTTTCTTTTTTTTCTAGTTTTTAGATGTGCCACCTGCCAGGCATGTTGGCAGCTCCTTTTTATTTGCTATATATATAGCGCTGCATGTATGCTCTCCTCTTCTTTAGAGGATCACGTATTTTTCTAAAAAAATAAGTATATCAACTTCACTAATTATTAATCATACTTTGTCCATCATAATCTAGTTACCCTTTAACAATATATCATTATGCAACATAGGAAAGATTAACTTTGAGAGTGAATCATATTCTCTTTTCGGAAATTTTGGAACTCTTATATGAGATATTCTCCTATTCAATCAAATTGACTTGTTTTAGTTCTTTTGCACGATATATATCCTCTACTTTTATTTTATATTCTATCAATATACCTTAGATATCCAAGTTGTGCATCAAATACATATGTTCGCATTTGAGAAAATCCATTAGTGAATTTAAAGAGTTAATGAACTCTTCAAATTGATACATGCATTACTACTATCATGAAAATAAATACCACCGTAGTAAAAACAGATTTGTTTTATAATGTTTATTCATCATATTCCCACTAAAATAAAGTTGCACGTAGTTTTAGCTAAAATTAAATGCAAGTATTATTTAATAAATAATTTTTTTCTATATACCAAAGTATTTCAAAAATTGATGCATTAATTAGAAAGTGCCATATAATATGCTCCAAATATTTCTTACGTTCCAATAACAACATTCAAAATTCGAAGCTCCGTTCAAGTACTTATAATAAGTAATCTATTGCTACTGTAACTAATTGATAGCTCAAGTTTAAAATTAAGTATCTTGAGCTCAATGAAATAGATCATATAAAGTAATTTTCTATAAGAATAATACATTAGTAATAGAAATCATATTTCTTATTCCTAATGAATTGTCTACAATTTTTTTATACAATCTCATTTTCGATGTCTCCTCATGAAGCAGAGGTGACCCTTTATGGTCTCTTCATCCCAACTACACCCCAATTATGACTATTGAAGAGTTAGTAGTGCGTTACAGGAGCAATTATATAATTTTTTACACTAACTCTATAGCCAATCTTATTTGTAGTAAAGGTATTTTATTTCTATTATATACTTTGTCATATTGTAATATAATTAACTAAGCAATTAATTTAAAGTATACCAATAGAAAAATCCTTAAACAAAATGTTATGTGATTGTATTTGCAAATAGTTACAATTGTGGGTATTATTATTTTTAGTGAAAGAGTGCACATTCGTGGGTAATTAATCATGAATAAAGTAACATTTTGTTTCAAATATTCCTAAAGGTGTTCCATGAAAACATATTGATACATCCATTGAAACTAGAGTATTTAACACCCTCCAAATGTTGGGCGGTGTATCCCTCATGATTGCTGGGGGAACTAAGGGGTTACGTACTCATAGTTATTTGGTAACTATGTCATGAATTGTCATAGAGTTTCCTGTTGGTCGATAAAAACTAGGTGAAATAGGTAAATATTAACGATGTTACATAGTTCTCTTGAATAAAGAATAATGTGGAACTTCAATGTGATTGCTCCATTTTTATTATAATTAAATCATAGCATGACGATTTATTGAGTGACTATAATATGTCTGAGTTGAAGTATTAGAAGTGAAGCACTATTCAATAGACAATTCATCATCTTAGTTGTAGAGAATATTATTATGGTCAACTTTAGTTAACTCAAAGTCAAGATCTCCGACCAAAGTAGAATGGTTAGTAATAACTATTATTATTTAACTAAGGACTTTGTTAATGAAATAATCAAGCTAAATGTGGACAATATTTGAGTTTTGACTGATATAAAATTCCATATAACCTATTGTGAAGAGAATGTGTGTAAATTATTGTCACTAGTGGTACCAATTAAGATAATATAAAATTTAGTTTTACCGAAAAGATTTACAAACGATGAATTTGACAAGACTTTCATACCACCAACTAGGCTGACATGTGAATGTCAATGTTGAGCTATTTATTATTAATCACTAACTGAATTCACATCTCTGAATCATACAACCATATTTGGGAGTTCTCCAAAAATCTTCATGATTTAGTTAGTTTATAAAGTGTTATTAATTAATAATGTATGTGTTATTTATTATGGATAATGCTGGAAATCATTAGAATAAATAAGTAGTTGTGTATAACATAAATAATATAAAATAATTGGTATCCATGAAGGTGTCCTGAACAAACTTATATATACCCCAAAAATGTGTTTAATTTATTAAGATGTCCTTGGAATATTAAAATAATCATCAGTTTTTAGATTTCAAATTTTTAATGTCTTTAGCCAGAGCATTGGAATAATGTCGGAAATTATTCGAAATTGAAGTGGTGTTGGAAAGACGTCAGAAGTTACCGATGCCTAAAGTATAACGTTCAACATATAGAAAGGCAATAGAATGGCGTCAAAGTTTTTTTCGACCTTTACCATGTTATTTAAATTCATCACATTTTCCAACATCATTCAGGTACTATACTAGTTTCATATCTTTATCCCATCATAACATATCCGATGCAAAACTATAACGCCTCGTATTTTACATATCAAAGGATCTTAAATGTTTTTTAAATCCAAATTGGGTCATATAAGGCTATATTATTAGGAAATGTTGGGTAGTGACATTTTACATTCTTATAAATTTTATTAGATTATTTTGACTGTAAAAACTTATAAGACCTATACCTTTTTGTAGCAGCCTATGGATTGAAACAATTTCCTAATTGAAGATATGATTGTTTCGCTTTTGGTAGATTGGTCATAATTTGGTTTTGAACCTATGGTTTAGGAGATATGGTCGTTTGAAGTTAGATATTTTTGGAAAGATTAGCGAGTAAATAACTTAAGCCCATACTTAGCCCACTAATCCATTTTGAGATTTGAGCTAATAGCAGTTAATGGGAAAACCTCAATCTCTTTCTACTTCCTAAAATTTGTTCCAAACCTTCATCAACCATCTCCTTAGCTAAAAAGCATCATAAATCCTTATTTTAATTAGGCGAATATAGTGATTAAGAGGGTAATAGTGAAGAAGATCACTAGATTGAGGGATTGCTACATTGGCATTAGTGCTAGTGTTGTTTTGATTCTTTCTACCTTAATTTTTGTGTATTTTGACTCTTTGGTGAGTGATTTGTGTCTCTAACTATAATATAGTTTTGCTAATTTAGCATAAAAATGTGTTTTGAAGTTAATTCTAAGTGTTAATATGTATTTTTCCAATAGATCTAAATCTAACATTGATTTTAAAATGAATTTAAAGATTAAACCTTGATTTTAATTCATTTTGGGCTATTTAGTAAAACTGATCATCATTCTATATGGTCAATTTTAAATGTTTTATGATTCTTTATTTTATTGGTTGATATGGTCATTTATGTGCATTGAATTATCGATGTGCCATAGATTGCAAAATGACGAGCAGTTTACGAATCTGAATGTTTGCTTGCAAATTAGGGGAAAAGAGTGATAGAAAACATAGATTGGAATTGTTGTAGTAACTTGGTCAAATTTTGGCCAAGTGCACCATTTAGTGCTAAACGGTCAGGCACGCTTTTGACCATAATATTTTAGGAACATGCTTGGTGCATACGTGTGCACAAAGGAACATAGTGAGGGACTTGGATGATCTATTCAGGTTCAAATGATGAATGGATCCCGGTTGTAGCTTTAAAAACATGAAGAGGATGAGGTCCCTGAGCAGTATCGGTTTAAGATAAATAGTTTGAAACGTGCAGTTTGGACTTTAAGGAGTTGGGCTTGGAGCTTTTGGCCTAGAGGAATAGGACAAAAGGAGACCTTCAAGCATGATATGGTGGATTTATGGAGTTTGTATTTAGCTAAATTTGGCAAAGTACAACTCAAAATTGATCGATGCCAACCCCTAATCGATCAATGTCAATTGGTCAATCTTTGGTGAAGCTGAAGAGGACTTCATAGGGGATCATGTACAATCGGTTATGTGTTTAAAAAAGTGTAGGTTGGAAGTTATAATCACCACCAAATGGTTTTATGATGATGTAACAATGAGAGTTTAAGTTGAGAGACCTAAGGGTTTGCTTTGGGTCTAACCTGAAGAAAGTGGTGTACTGCTTCGAGGCTGATGTAGAAGTATCTAAAAGCTCTATGAAGTGTTTAGAGAATCAATGGATCGATCATGTGAGCCATTTAGTCAGAGTATCTCAAGTGAGAAGTGTTTTATAATGACCCACCATTTCAGACGATTCAAGTCGACAATAAACCACACATGTTTGACTCAAGCTACCCAAAATGATTGATTATCAATGAGGTTCGATAAAGAAATAAGACATAGCAGAATAGAACAGGTCTCGCAGCGGAAGGACAAAATATAATAATAACATAAACAGTTCATTAAGCTGTTTACAATATACATTTGATTCAATTTATAACAAAATAAGAGTTATACAATTCAACAGATGGAGTAGATAATGCAGCGGAATAATAATAGTAATTATGACCTCCGTCTTCATCTTCAAGTAAATCACGTCTTCAAAACACCGAAATAATTAGGCCAACCCGAGATGAAAACAATACGCTGGAGTTAGAATTAAAAATTCTTATGTAAATCAATATCAAATTCTAAATTAAACAATTTCACCTTTCACATTTCAATTTGATTCAAATTCACATTTCAAATTTTCAATTTAAAACAAATTTAATTTCAACCATTAAAACCTTTAAATTAATTCAAATCCGACAAATTCACATTTAATTTCAAATTCAACTTCAGGACTCAAACTTTATAAATTCAAATTAAATTGCAAATTCCAACTTTTTGATTTGCAATCAACAAAATTCAAATCAACTTCTTTAAAATTTCATTTAAAAAAAATCCAAATGATTAATTTGTAAGTTCCAATTTCATGGGAATATATAATTTTAATCCATATTTAAATGTCATAGGTTTAAAATTTCATTTAAAAAAAATCCAAATGATTAATTTGTAAGTTCCAATTTCATGGGAATATATAATTTTAATCCATATTTAAATGTCATAGGTATATATCATTTCAACATATTTCTTAGTTTAGGTATTCAATTCCAGTTATGATATAAACAATTAATATCACAATAGCAACAATATTTACTGTATAACAATATAACAACACAATGCTCCAATTATTTCAAGTTGGAGAATTTACTTAATCACTTAAGTTCAAAACTTAAGCTTTCATATACAAAAATAGTTTAATCCACTTAATTAAACATGTGTCAAAATCAATAATATCATCCAAATTAACACCATATCATCCATTAGCAGCTATTGGAATATACGTGAAATTAACATCCAAATCAACTAATTAAACATATATCACAATAATATCAGTTATCATATTTTGAGTGTTCAACTATTAATGATATTCAATTTTAATGCTAATTTATTTCTCCAAACAACAAATCGATAGATTTATCACATGATGATTTGGTTTAACTTGCAGTAGAAATTTTAGTATTTCATGAGTGGTTTTAGCACTCACCTTCAAAAGAATCTAAAAACTTGGACGAAAATGAACAACCTCGAATCCTATGCCAAGACGAATATAACACTAATACTAGTGAATGCTTTTGACCGCGTTCGATTTGGACCTCGTATGAGCAAGATATGGATTAGAGAACAATTGAGATTTATGAAGAAAATTAATTGACTTTATTTATTAGGGTTTAGACTAATTACTTTCTCCAACTACATCGTTTAAACCAACAGCCGCCGAATTCAAATGCTCGTCGCCGCCCCTTTTTGTCGCTGCCGCTTCACCGCCATCGAACGCCCCTACCAAGCCATACCTAACGCCATTAATCATGTCGCCTATCGACCCACCATCGCCAAGAAATTCGAGACCAAACGCACGCTGCTCAACCCATAAATTAAGCCGACGCCGGCCACCAACTCACGATCTAACCGCCATCGTGTTCCTCTTCCCTAGCCGAGAAATATTGCAATTAGCACCTTTTCCTAAATCAGGTTCAATTGGCTCCGATGAACATGGACCATTGGATCTAACTTGTTATTTATTTATTGTAGTGGTTAGGGTTTGAATATAATTGAATAAAATATTATAGAGCGAACTAGTCATTATATAGACAACTAACCGGCACTCTTAACATTCCAGACCATCACGATCCAAATGAGGCATGCTCAATGGCATTTCTAGCTAATTATCCATATTCTAAACAATGGAACTAGTTTTGAGGCCTAGTTCCATTAAATACAGGAGTTCACTTTTAAAATCAAATTATATTAAAATTTTATACGTTAATTAAACAAATCATTATTAAAACCAATTTAATCACTTTTAATTCTGAATTAAAATTTTTACTATCATCATTCTGATTCAAACAGAATTAAATAAACCATTGAAATCATTTTTTCACATTGATCAAAATTTAAATATTTAATAAATTCCAATATTTAATTATGAATCGTTATAAAATCCGGTTGATTACATTTTGTGGTTTTAAACTATTAATAAATTTCTTTAGAACATTTGTATGTGAAAATATTTACATATTCAAATTTATATTTCGATTACAGTATTTATTGGTTTTTAATTAGATCTGAAAAGAATAGACTTCGGTATTCCACAACTATTTAGTTTCTTCAATATTCCTTTCACAGAAAAGTTTATATATTTAAACCATTTACCCATTATTGTTTAAATTCTAATTCAAATTAGTTCTAAAATAAATGAACTTCATTTAAAAAAATTCTACATAAAATCTGTATAAATTATTCATATAGGATTAAATTCGACGTTAATTGAAAACCAATTATTTCTCATTTGAAATTTTTTAAACTAAAGTTTAAACTATGTTGATGTCAAAATAGTTCAAATTATTTTGTAAGAAAATCTTCCTAGTTATATAATCTATCAAAAATTCAATATAAAAGAATTTCAATATAAAGTCTTTCTTCTTTATATAAATTCAAATAAATCAATTTCCAAAGATATCTAAAATCAATTCTCAAAATAAAATTCTTTTTATTAACTTAAGTATTCATATCTAGATTCTCATACTTAAATGAAAACCTCCTTTTTATTATTCTCAAAACATTATTTTGTTTTCATAAAATGCTTATTCATTCATTTCAATCATAAATGAAAACATTCTTATATTCAAAATAATCAACTTATACAATATTAAATCCATTCTTGTATTTCCAAAAAATGTACATTCTAGATTAAAACATTCTTACATTAAATTCCTTAATTGCAATCCATTTCCCTTTCCTTCTTCAATTGAAAATTTTCGATAAATAAATTTTCAATTAGTTCAAATCTTACATTGCCAAACAGACCTTAATTAACGGAAACAGATAAATAGTTACATAAACAATTATAATCCTTATTTATAGTCATTCAAACACATTTGTAAATTTATAGTATCCAACACATGTTAAATTACATACTAAAAAAATGTTTTTTTTTCTAGTTTGGAATTAAAATTATCAAAAAAATATTTATGTAAATAGACTTACGTTTCCTCCATCAATCAAACATTTGTTCTGTTCATTGTTAAAACTAACATTTATTATTCTAACCCCTGGTATTATTGCATATAGACAATACCATTATATCATCTCTATCCTTAAATCACTACTATAAAATTATATTCTAATATGTTATCATCTTCTATCTTGTTGAAGTCTGTCATCTAAGAATTTTATTTAAGGTCCTAACATGTCTCCTGATATAATTGGCATTAACAAATCATAACGATTTTATTTTTTTACAATTTTTTCAAAATTTATATTAAATTTAATATTTTAAAATGGTCCAAAATTACAGGTCATTACAAGTTTATAGGACTCGATGATGATCCAATGTGGCACGTTTGATGATGTGAAGGGATGGAGTGGAGCATATCGTGATCATGGCATGATCAAGGTACTTGTGATCGAACACTGAATCCACTTGCAATGTCATGTGTCTCCAACCAACCATGGTAATGGTCGTCTGAGTTACGGTATATCCGAAGGCATCTTGGTGGTGATGTGAGACCTTGGTGATGGTCATTGTGATCGTTTTGATAACTATATGTGCTATAATTATTGTGTTTAACTCGATTACTATGTGACTAAGGTGGATAATGTGGTGTAGCTATTACATTGTTAGATACCTCAACAACTATATTGCACTTAGTGTTGTACACTCATATGACGATATTAAAGCATATATTTTGACGATGTGCTAACTTGTTGGATGTAGATAGAGATTCTCATACATTGTGTTCCTATTTACTATACCAACTTCTCTGTTATCTTTAGATTATTAATCGCTCAGACCGTACTATTGTCTAACTTATGTCTATATGCTTTGATTCTTGTTATTTTGGGTTCTTTTAAACGAATAGACTAGATAGCGGGTTCAAGATTAGAACATAGGGCTGTTTCGAGGATGAGCAACAGGCTATGCTTATCTATAGTTATATTTTAGAGTTATTGTTATTCCACTAAGCAGCGATGTAGATCTTTATCGATGCTTGACTATTATTGAGACAATATTGATTTTAGTATTTAATGTATAAACTCTATCATCTGTGTTTTATAACTGTGATGAATCTTCCGCACTCTGATTATGTAATTTATCTTAGTTATATTCGTATCTTTCCTGTTTTTATCAATGCGATTAGTATATGTTGTGCATTATGAGATGTATGATAGGTTTTTCTTTGAATTTCACTACTTTACACCTTGATAGTCTTCATACATAGGTTGGATACCATTGCAACGTACCTTACGGGTTATACATGGTACTGAAGTGTAGAACGACCATCACATTTGGTATCAAATCTTAGGTTAAGATGCACCCTAAGTTGATACAAGATCCATTAGAGATAAGGAGAAGTTATCACCTTAGAATGTATCGAGTGATATATGATAGAGTGTACTTGTTATATGTTTCGGTTTTCAAAACTATATGGTAGTATATATAGAATAAGTCTCATTGCACACAAGAGTACCTCATACAGAGCTTTCCTTTTTGGTAGACTCATCATTCTTATTGTAGATTTTGAGAATGACCCCGCAAGCTAGCAATGGAAGGACCTTTGTGTTTGGATTAGAAGATAGGGTCGGATTAGAGGCTGCTTACCCTAATATGCAAACGAAGTTCGTTGAGATGACGAGGAACATGCTAAAAAATGCCCAAGTGGGCGCTCCTAGCATCCTTGGTGGTCATGCTTCAGTGAAAGCTACTAGAGCAGACTTTGCTAACCTAAATAAAGACTATTCTAGTTTTGGTTTAAAACCATTTTTTGGAATGAAATAGATCGTGAAACTGTAAGATTGATTGGACAACTATGAGTGTATCTTTAAGGAGTTAGAGTTGGAAGACGCTACGAAGATGAAGTTGGCATCTAGGCTACTTAACGGGTGGGCAAAAGAATTGGTGGAATGCTATAAAGATCGCTACTCCTATAGATCAGCAGTAAGTTAAGAGCCTGATTCAAAGATTTGTTCATTCCCGCTACCTAGAAGTTAGTATTGTGTAGAAAGTTTGTTGACTTGAAGCAAAGAGACATTACTGTTTTGGATTATGTGGCTAAATTCGACATGCTTTCATAGTATGGCTTATCTTTTTTCAATACTTTGTTGAAAAGGATCAAGAAGTTTATTACAGACTTAGACGATTATATCAAGGAAAGACTAGTGGGTTACATTTATGAATCTTTTGAAATGATTGTTGAGAAGGACCTACAACATGAGATCATGTATCCTAAGTCCATCACTGTTGATTTTGCTCCTGAAGGGCCTATGACGCAAGTGAACAGGGAAGGCAAAAGGAAATAAAGCAACAATAAGGGAAAGAAGCAGCTCTAAGGAAAGAAAGGTAAATAAGAGACTGTATTCTTTAACTACAATAAGAATAGGCATCTCGGTAAGATTTGAAAGAACTAGAAGGATAAATATGGAAATGATTTAGTTGTGATTAGGCTGGGCATCGGAAGAAGGACTATCCCGAGCCATTGAAGATCAAGCAGGTTGTGCATGCTTATGCGTTTAACGCTAGTCGAGTGCTCTATTGGCGAAAGAGAAAGGTAATAGCATTGTTATCCAAAGTACGCATTCTATTTATGGTATACCTACTCATGTTTTTTTGATACCGGTGCATTCATTCATTTATATCTACTGACCACGTAAATAGATTAGTTTAGAAACCTGACTTAGTGGCAGACGTCTGTAGTAGTGATGAACCCTATATGTGGTTCGACCAATTAGTGTATGGTTTTCCACGACTTGGCGTCGTATAGTCATGGATGTGTGTTCTCTTAGGATTTTTTTTTATGCTTGAGTTTTTTAGGTTTAGTATCTGTGGGGATGGATTAGCTAAAGAAATACGTAGTGATTGCGAACCGTGAAAGATTGTTGGTGACGATTAGGATAGAGAATGGACATAGGGAAGAGTTGAGCTGCATGCCCTAGAATCCAGTGGTGGCTAGCTTTTTATATTTACTCAAGGTCTCTTGTAACAACCCTGATTTTTGTGATTACCTGTAAATATTAAATTATAATGGTGGTTATAATTTAATATTGAGAATTAAAAATAAATTGGAGATTTAAATTGTTTATTTGGAATAAACAATGGATTTTGGGAATAAATTGTGAAAATAAAGTTTTGAAAACTTTATTTTGGGTATTTGTGAGAATTACGAATGAAATATGATTTTATTTAGTGAGAATGTAATAATTCTAATAATTATTGCCAAATGCTTCTTTTAATAATTTTTAAAGTAAATGTTTGATTTTTACATGTGTTTATTTTAAATAAAAAGATGTGGTTTAAAAATAATTTTTAGTTATAAAAGTGATGGAAAATGGTTTGTTATATTTTATTACACAAGAAAATTATTTTTGTGTAATTTTTGGTATTAAAAATGATGTTTTATGTAACTATTTGTGTAAATTGGTTATTTAATTAAAATGAGAATTTTTGATAATAAAATATTTTTATGGTAAAATTATCTTTTTATATGTTGCAAAATATTTTATTTAACATGAAAATGTGTCTATATAAAATTTATCGAGTTAAAACTCTGTTGAAATATGTTGTTTAGAATTAATTACATAGATATATTTGTGTATATTTGTCTTTATGTGAATATTGTTTACATAGGCTAATTAATTTCTTCAGTTTTGGTCCAAAGCCCATTATCTCATAACCAGAAATTGAGAAAAGCTTTCCCTGTACGTTCATTATTTCTTCTCCTGTAAACTAAAAGAAATAGAAAGAAAAAGAAGAAACACTACAAGAAAACTGCAATTTACCTACGCCAAAATGGCGTAAGCGGGGCGTAGGTAAATACACCAACTACGTTTTACCTAAGCCAATTCTGCGTGGGTAAAACCTACATAGCTAATAAAATACCTACATCTTACCTACGCCATCCGTGGATTTATTTTCTACTCCTTTCATACACCATAATTTTTCTACGCTTTCCCCACGCTTGTTGTTCCTACGGTTTTGTTACGACATTTTTACTTCTTTAGGTACTCACGTCCTTCCTACATCATTCGTTTACCTACGTCTTCCCTACACCTAGTTTTCCTACGCTTTCCCTACGTCTTTCTTACATATTACGTTTCCTACGGTTTTTCTACGTCATTCATTTATCCACGGTTTACCTACGCATGTGTTTTTAATGTTTTTCCTACGCCATGCACACGACTTTTTGGTGCATCAATATTCCATTTACCTATGCCTTCCCTACACCTTCATTATGTCTTTTCTAAAGCAATTTTGATATATTACTATTGTATTTCATTTCGCCACATTAAATAGAAACTAAAATCTACTTATTTTATATATATATACACATTCCAACAAAAAGATTAACGACAAACCATTCATCTTTAATTCAAAAAACAAATATCTCATTCATATTACAAAGTCAAACAATATTAATCAAGTTCATATATGTTAAAATGATACCATAATATGTTCATGATACATGACATCATACAGATACCATTAAGAAAGTTTTCAATACCCTCATCCCTCACGATGATCATTTGGCTCTCCATCAAATCGCTGTCGAAGCATCTCAGCGAGTTGTTCATACTGCATCTTCAGCATTTGAATCTCCTCTTCTTGACGCTCCACCTTTTCCTCTATTTTGGCTCTAATCTGTGCTTCTCCCTTATTGATGCTATAAATGGCGTCTTTGTATTTCTGCATTTTATCAAATATTGCATCAATTTCTACATTTTAAATTAATTAAAATATTGTTTTGTTGAAAGTTTAAATACTTACTCCAGGGATATTGCCATAATATCGCCTACGGTCCTTTCTTTTAGCTATAGCACCAGTAAGCTTGTCAAATACTTCTTCCTCAACTTCATCTGAAATTACTGTGCCTTGACTTTTTAATTCTTCGATTCTAGCTTGATATTGTGCCTGTATTTATAATTTTCTAAATAAATTTAATTCTAGCTTGATATCCATGTTTACATCTAGTTCCATTTTAATTCATTTGAATTAACTTAATTTCTAGAAAATTTAAACTAGTTCAGCAAATTCCAAATGTAACCCTGACTTTAGGAAGGATCAAATGCCAGTTTTACCAATTTACGTCTATAGGCTATAGAAAACCAGAGCAGACTCACTGACAATATGGACCTGGGTAGTGATAATTTTGGTACATCCACTTATTTAAACTGACAAGGTGGAAGTTGCAGTTGAATGGTGGTTGATAATGTTTGAGGTTGGAGTTTATCTGTGGTAGAGGTGTTGTAAATGTTCAGCGATTGATGAAGGAGGGTGAATGGGTTGTACAGTTAGGGGGAGTTTGGTGATTATGTGGGTGGTTGATGTATTTGAGGGGTTTAGTGGAGTTTGATGGTTTTGGGATGTGCAGTGGAGGAGGAGTTGTTGAAGGGTGGGTTCAGAATGGATTGCAAGTTTGTAGCTATTGCGGTGAAAGGAAATTTATGTTTGGTTGGAGGTTGTGATGAAGGCATGTGAGGTAATGTATGTTCAGTGAGGTAGATGTCCAAATGTATGTTTGAGGAGGAAGTTGGGAAGTATGCTTGAAATGCAATGAATTGATATCAAAATGCAAAATGCAAAATGTAAAACCGAAATGAAACAAAGTGCAAACAGAGATTGTCAGGACCCGATTCTTCGTCTTCCGAAAATTCGACATCGACACTCACTTTATCGACTGCCGAGGAATCGAACGACGGAAAACCGAACACTGAGGGTTTTTAAAAAGAAGAAAGAAAGAAAAGAAAAAGAAAAAGATAGAAAATTTAGATAGGGAAAAGAAAATAGGAGAATAGAATGGAAGATTAGAAAATAGAGAGAAGAGAAAATAGAAAATTTTTAAAATAGAAGAAAAAAGAAGAATAGCGAGGAAACATAGAGAAAATAAAACGGAACAACAACAGAATCTCACAATTCGCAGCGGAACAACATATAATAATAAATGAATAATCTTTAAACAAAGAACTATATCAGTTATTATATTTTATACATTACATTACATCATATCATCAGAGTGTACAACATCATACAACAACAACAGTGCAGCGGAAAAGGAATACTATATAAGTAATACGCCATGCCATCCAGCTTGCCTCCAGCAACTCCAGAATATCCAGAATATCCTGATAAACCTTAACTCTTGACTGCCCGTGTGGAAATTGGTGGACACCCAGAGTTTAGGAAGGAAAACAATAAACTCCGAGTCAGTCATGTGACTGGTGTGAGAACTCAAAACAGTTTATTTATCTTTAAAATCAAAATAGAGGAATATTTTTAAAGTCAATTCGCAATGCTTTTAAAAATGAGACTACCATAAGGCCTCCCGCACACACACACAATGCAAACGCAGAATCGGAGGAGATTTCTCCTTATGATAGTCAAAGATGCTTGATACGCATTTAAAATAACATTTGATATTATTATTAGTGCATAGTGTAGGGAAAATTTCATTTCGAAAGTAGAATATAAATCTTAGCCAACATAGACATTTCGAACTATGCCTACTATAGCTAACTATGTTCAATAGCAGGTTACCGCCACATTCCATAGCAGGTTATACAACTAAAACCGTACAAGTCACGTATTGTTTCTTTGGATTTCCAACAAATGGTCAGGCCAAGGAACTTCCCATTGCCACATGAGAATACCTCTGGAAAGACATCCCCGAGAACCAAACTGGAACTCTGCCAACACAAGGCCGGGTTACCCCTAACTGGGTAACTACTGACACGAGCACGCCATTCCCCGATCGTAAACGACCTTTCTCACGGGATCCCGAAAACCAACAACCACAAAGTAATAAATTCGTAGTAACCACATAGGTTAAATATCTGGGCTCCATACCATGATACCACCTCTATCCAGAAGGAAATGTACATATCCTAAAGGGTGCTACCCCTCATAACCTTGCTGCATCTTTCCTGTTTTGACCATTTCCGGGGTGTGAGGCTCGACGAAGTCACGTCCACAAAAACATACTTTATACAAAAGCCATGCTTTGGGTCAACAAATGATCAACACAATGATCACCAAGATAGACGATCAAATAAACGATCCTATCACAATAATCAACACAATGATCATTTACAGCATCACTCAGCATATCACATTACCAAATTGGGAATATATCGCTGATAACTTCAACTATATAACCTCTGAGCTCGTACGTCTCAGAGAAGGGTGTTAAGCTAAAAGAATAAATTCTTCGCCACCAACAGAAATATATTTGAATGAAATCGGCTTTATATCTCAACTTGTAATGTCAGACACACAATCCATACAAGTCTGTTCCGGGATCGAACAAAACCGAAGGCACTTACAAAGAAGTCCTTGCAATCCGGATATTCACAATCCTGATCGGATTCACCATCACATATGGAGAACTCTATACCGGAGCAACTCGGTGTAGAGTAAATCGACAGGTCATCCTATCGCTCTCGCAAATACCGGGTCTTCAACACCGATCTTCAATGCAATTCACAACGACGTATCACATATTCAGAATGGGTTATACGACCCCATGGTCCTTTCCCGGTTAACCCGAATAGTGAGCGCTTATTCAAAAATAAGTGTAGCATTCACATTCAAACAATTCACATCAATTACCCATTCAAAGGGAAATATTGATAGTCGGTTATTGAACTATCACTGGATATGCACACATCACCAGATTCCAAAAAAATTTCCAAATTATTTATTTTCCAAAAATATCTTCACTAGATATTTAATTTCACACTTCAAAAATAAATCAATATTTATTTTCATACAAATTCCACTTTCACATATAAATTCCATAATGAATTTATATTTCAAAATATCCATGCATATACAATTTCAATTATCCATTTCAATTTATCTTCAAAAAGATAAATTCTCTAAACGTTTCATTTCACATTGGGAAAACATTTCCATACTTATTAAATAAGTAATTCACGAATTTTATTTATTTTCAACACTTAGAAAATATTCAATATACTTAAATCGAGATTAAGTATATATTTCATTCTTTAAGGAAATCATTCTCTTAAACATATTTATTTGGGCCAAAACGAATGTTACGTAAAACATCGTTACGACAACCCAAAATCACTAGTATAGGGATTCGAAATTAAAATAGATATATAAATCCCAATACTATACAAAACATTTCCTTTCGGGAATCATTTACTATAACAACAGTGTTATAGTCCATTATTTCCTTTTACTTCTCGAAAACGTCTATTTCAACAATGAATGTTGAAATCTATGGTTTCGAATCTCAACACATTTTAAAACATCGTTAGATCGTTTTATTCTGTTTAAAATATCACATTCAAAACAATTTCTTTAACATATTATTCACCATTCAAAAACGTGAATATACTTCATTAACAATTTCATCCTTTTATTCATTTTAATTCAAAGGATTATTCACTATTCAAAAATGTGAATATACTTCATTAACAATTCATCCTTTTATCCATTTTAATTCAAAGGATTATTCACTATTCAAAAATGTGAATATACTCCATTTATAGGTTTCAACAATTAACTTATCAAAATAAGTCATTTGCGAATTTATAAAACAACGTTTATAAATTCCATTTCTATTTATTTATAAAAACTTCCTTTTTATAAATTCTTTTATTAACCTATTCCAGTTTATAACTCAATTATAAACTAAAAGTTCATATTATAAGTTAAATGCTTATAAAACGATTATTTTACAAAATCGTTCTTTTAAAGACTTTCCAAATCATAAATCTTATAACTTATAAGATTCATTTATTTAACCAAATCTATTCTTCAAATAACTTCACAAATTTATAAATCTTACTATTTATAAATTTCATTTATAACTTCACCGTTTATAATTCTATAAATTTCATTCTTATAACTTCACCATTTAAATTCTATAAATTTCATTTTTAAATGAAATTCATTTTCACTTCATTCAAACACTTATAAAAACTCGTTTTATAATGTCTATATTTCAATTTATAAATATCCATTTATAAATCTCTTAATATAAATCAATTTATATTATTCTTTTAAAACGTCTTCAAATTCCTTTAAAAACTTCATCCTTTTGATTCATAAAATAATTAAATTTTATAAATCCTATATTTCAACTTTTCATAATAAATTCAAAAATCCGATTTAACTATTTTATAAAATCATTAGCATCATATTCTCAAAAATCAGTTTTTAACTATATTTCTCAAAAATCATAATTTCTATAACTTTAAAAATTATAACGTTTATTTATTTAAAATGAATCAATTCCAAAAATATAGTATTTTTTCAAAAAATCACTTTATAAATCATTTTAAAATCCCAAAATTTGGGTCCAATGATGCTACATACCAAATAGTCAATCACGACTACAACGATATCATATATCGATATGATAATCCATCAAATATCAAAATATCTGAAAATCAAATAAATACCGTTGAGGAATCCAGTTGGATCCCTCCAACCTGTTTTCCTGCATCCAAAAACATTAGCACAATACCAATTTCGCTCCAGTACGAAATTATCGCGGTACATGTTCTTATTAAATATTATCCGCTTAATAACGGCGTAATAGGGTCTCATCCGCTAAACAATGCGGGGAATCAATAACTGCAATATATACATATGCCAATATATATATATTGATATTATATATAATACCAATTTCACTGTTTATGAAATATTCGCGGTATATGTTTTTATTAAATAACATCCGCTTACTAACGGCGTATAATGTCTATTTTAACAATCACTAGATATCAATCAACATTCAAACATGCATTCAAATATTTTAAATCTAACTATTTAAAATAAAATCGAAACCGATTCGATTGAGTGAGAAATTCTCACCTTGGTTTTATTTCCGTTTTAGCGATTTATTTCGAATAAAATTAAACATACGTTTAATTTTACCCAAAATTCTCACTAACTCCAAACGACTCCAAACCAACTCCATCGCGTAGTGCTCGTCCATACGATTCCAATGCAACTGAGTTTGCATTTTTTCGACCTCGTATGAAAAAGTTATGAATTATTGAAGTTTACACGTATTTAAACAAACTAATTTCAACAATAACTTAAATATTTTAAACCCACACAAATCTGGGCCGTAGGATCTTGCTCCAACCTGATCACAGCCCTTGCACGCAACTCCCTCTTCCACGTTCTCCTTCCCAGTAACAAACACGCACACAAAACCCAACTCCATCCATACTAGGGTTAATTATTGCATCGCCTACGTCGCACTTGAACTCGATCAGGGACTTGCAACTTCTAGCTCACCTCCTCCACCATGTTCGGCCTGAACCCTGGCCAACTCGGCCTCATATGCTGCCTTGGAATGCGTGCGTGACCTGAAGCATACGGCCCCCCTTAGCTCCCTCTTCGCGACACCATATTCGATCATAACCGTTGGATCTCTAGCTCTCATCACCCTCTTCAATTCTCTAGTTGAAACCTAAGGCTAATTGTCGACGGATTTGGAGTAATCGAGGGAGGAAGGAGAAGCATTCTCAGCCTTTGGTTCTGTATATGGCGGCTAGGGTTTGATTTGTTATTTTTTTTTATTTTGTGATGGTGGTGGTCTATTTATAAAGAAAAATCGAACACTATTCATCCGGAAATTCCGAACTCCGATTTACGCGCCGTAACCAGCGTTTCTAGGGTTTACCCCGCGTTTCGGACACAATGGAACAGGTTTCGAAAGCTAATTCGGATATCTGTGCGAGTTATGGCTAGAAACGCTCAATTTGAATTAAACCGATTTAAGCGATTTTCTAGGCGTTTTAATTTGTACCGGACAAACGGTAAATCCAATTGACTTGAAATTTGAAACCTTGCAATAATATCACGTTACGGATCCGATGAAACTGGTTTCGTCGAAATCCGAGACTTTTTGAAAAATGGCTATTTTCACTCGCCAAATTAAAATTAAAAATAAATCGATGCGTTTCGAGCTGCCACGATCAAATGATAGCTCCGATTGACACGAAATTTGAAATCCAATAATAACTAACTATTACGGATCCAATGGAACTGGTTTCGTTCAATTCTGAGACTGTTCAAAAATTGACTATTTTACAGTCGATTATTAAATATTAAAATATTCAATTTTCACAGATTAACTTTTAATTCGATTTTAAAAGTTCTAAAATATCATTCTAACTTCAACATGATAAAATAAAATTTTACAAATCATTTTCAATCATATTTAACTCAATTTTCAATTATTTCCATAATTTAACATATTAAATTATCGATTTAATTATTCAATAAAATCCAATAATTCAAAATAAAATTTATTTGACTTATAAATTCACTTATTAATATTTAAAATTAATTAAATATTCAAATTTTAATTAATAAAAATTCTGGGTCGTTACAATCTTCCCCACTTAAAAGAACTTCGTCCTCGAAATTACAAGTAAGAAAAATTATATAATCTATTAATTTTCCCAAAACAAATTTAAACTTCTTTACAATACTTTACTAAGTTTTCAAATCATACTTAGTTATCTTTTCAAAAACAACTACTATTGTTTAACTTTCAATTTTAAATCAAAGTTAAAGTTTTCAAAATTTTCTCAATTTTCTCAAAATTTTTCTAACGCCTTAAATTTCCGGAAAAATTCACCATAGTCTCCTTTGCGCGGCTCGATCCGAAAAAAAAATGACAGTATACATATCACAAATATACATCTCATCAAGTAATGAGGCATCCCGCAGGGAAAAAAGTGTAAAAGTACGATATTTAATCCGAGATATGTACCTTATATTTTATTAGCAAGCATATACGGCTAATATAGCGCTAAAGCGAGCTCCAAATGCGAAGCAAACGCGATCCGCGCCTACTAATTACTCAACAAACAACATGAGAATCATGCATATAGATAATAGTATCGATATACAACATATAGCAACGTAATAACTATACATGTCAACATAGCAAATGCAACTAAACAACAAATGCAAACATCAACCTACTATCATCCATAACCAATAAATATTCATTCATATTCTCATTAATATTAATGAATTGGTTTTCAATTTAATCACATTTGATTCATATACAGTGGATGTTCTTATTAACATTCATTTTCAATTAGTTCATATTCACTAATTCATATTCAAGTTGGTTCACTTCCAAATCAAATTAAATTCTATTCAAATTTATTTACTTATAATTTGAATTCAATTACATAGCTTTCAATTTCATTAACTCTTAATGAATTATATACAATCAATCAACTAACAATTATATAACAACCAATGTATATTCATTACAACTAAATTCCTTTGCTTACAATTGGTTTAATCAAATTGATTTTTATTCAACTATTCAACTTTCTAATAACATTAGATTTTAATGAATTAACACTTATATTCATTATTTCATTTCAACTTAATTCACATTTAATTGATTAATAGTCAATCCATTCATTCAATTTAATTACAAAAGTTGAATTTCATTTTAAATAACTTAAGTTCACATTCACCACTTCACTTTATTATTTTACTTTGATACAAAAATCAATTTTTATTCAACATCTCTTAAGTTATATTCCATTTAACTTTAAATTCACTTTTACTTACAACTCATATTCATAATTATATTCATATAATTTTACTTCTTATATATATAAGTCTATTTCACAATTGTAAAACACTTTAATTATAATTCAATTCTTATAATTCTTTTTCTTATACAATTATTCTTTTATTTGGATTATTCAAACAACCAAACAATCAACTTATATACTTTAATAATTCTGAAAATTATTTCTTTATATATAAAATATAATCAAGTAAAATTATTTCATTTACCCAATTTAAAACAATATTGTGCCGAATTGTTCTATTCAAGTGTTTAGAAACCCCTTCGGCATAGTCTTGTGGACCACGCTGACGAAAGTTCATATACCACTCAATAAACCAATCATCACAATATAAAACAATTTTATATTCACTAACAAATACGCTCTCATAGCTATTATTACACTCAACTCATTCTAGAGTACTGCTAACTCTATCTCTAATGAATTATACCCAACAGAACCATGGTTGTCGCTTAACCATAAGCTCTGATACCACATTGTCAGGACCCGATTCTTCGTCTTCCGAAAATTCGACATCGACACTCACTTTATCGACTGCCGAGGAATCGAACGATGGAAAAACCAAACACTGAGGGTTTTTAAAAAGAAGAAAGAAAGAAAAGAAAAAGAAAAAGATAGAAAATTTAGATAGGGAAAAGAAAATAGGAGAATAGAATGGAAGATTAGAAAATAGAGAGAAGAGAAAATAGAAAATTTTTAAAATAGAAGAAAAAAGAAGAATAGCGAGGAAACATAGAGAAAATAAAACGGAACAACAACAGAATCTCACAATTCGCAGCGGAACAACATATAATAATAAATGAATAATCTTTAAACAAAGAACTATATCACTTATTACATTTTATACATTACATTACATCATATCATCAGAGTGTACAACATCATACAACAACAACAGTGCAGCGGAAAAGGAATACTATATAAGTAATACGCCATGCCATCCAGCTTGCCTCCAGCAACTCCAGAATATCCAGAATATCCTGATAAACCTTAACTCTTGACTGCCCGTGTGGAAATTGGTGGGCACCCAGAGTTTAGGAAGGAAAACAATAAACTCCGAGTCAGTCATGTGACTGATGTGAGAACTCAAAACAGTTTATTTATCTTTAAAATCAAAATAGAGGAATATTTTTAAAGTCAATTCGCAATGCTTTTAAAAATGAGACTACCATAAGGCCTCTCGCACACACACACAATGCAAACGCAGAATCGGAGGAGATTTCTCCTTATGATAGTCAAAGATGCTTGATACGCATTTAAAATAACATTTGATATTATTATTAGTGCATAGTGTAGGGAAAAATTCATTTCGAAAGTAGAATATAAATCTTAGCCAATATAGACATTTCGAACTATGCCTACTATAGCTAACTATGTTCAATAGCAGGTTACCGCCACATTCCATAGCAGGTTATACAACTAAAATCGTACAAGTCACGTATTGTTTCTTTGGATTTCCAACAAATGGTCAGGCCAAGGAACTTCCCATTGCCACATGAGAATGCCTCTGGAAAGACATCCCCGAGAACCAAACCGGAACTCTGCCAACACAAGGCCGGGTTACCCCTAACTGGTTAACTACTGACACGAGCACGCCATTCCCCGATCGTAAACGACCTTTCTCACGGGATCCCGAAAACCAACAACCACAAAGTAATAAATTCGTAGTAACCACATAGGTTAAATATCTGGGCTCCATACCATGATACCACCTCTATCCAGAAGGAAATGTACATACCCTAAAGGGTGCTACCCCTCATAACCTTGCTGCATCTTTCCTGTTTTGACCATTTCCGGGGTGTGAGGCTCGACGAAGTCACGTCCACAAAAACATACTTTATACAAAAGCCATGCTTTGGGTCAACAAATGATCAACACAATGATCACCAAGATAGACGATCAAATAAACGATCCTATCACAATAATCAACACAATGATCATTTACAGCATCACTCAGCATATCACATTACCAAATTGGGAATATATCGCTGATAACTTCAACTATATAACCTCTGAGCTCGTACGTCTCAGAGAAGGGTGTTAAGCTAAAAGAATAAATTCTTCGCCACCAACAGAAATATATTTGAATGAAATCGGCTTTATATCTCAACTTGTAATGTCAGACACACAATCCATACAAGTCTGTTCCGGGATCGAACAAAACCGAAGGCACTTACAAAGAAGTCCTTGCAATCCGGATATTCACAATCCTGGTCGGATTCACCATCACATATGGAGAACTCTATACCGGAGCAACTCGGTGCAGAGTAAATCGACAGGTCATCCTATCGCTCTCGCAAATACCGGGTCTTCAACACCGATCTTCAATGCAATTCACAACGACGTATCACATATTCGGAATGGGTTATACGACCCCATGGTCCTTTCCCGGTTAACCCGAATAGTGAGCGCTTATTCAAAAATAAGTGTAGCATTCACATTCAAACAATTCTCATCAATTACCCATTCAAAGGGAAATATTGATAGTCGGTTATTGAACTATCACTGGATATGCACACATCACCAGATTCCAAAAAAATTTCCAAATTATTTATTTTCCAAAAATATCTTCACTAGATATATAATTTCACACTTTAAAAATAAATCAACATTTATTTTCATACAAATTCCACTTTCACATATAAATTCCATAATGAATTTATATTTCAAAATATCCATGCATATACAATTTCAATTATCCATTTCAATTTATCTTCAAAAAGATAAATTCTCTAAACGTTTCATTTCACATTGGAAAAACATTTCCATACTTATTAAATAAGTAATTCACGAATTTTATTTATTTTCAACACTTAGAAAATATTCAATATACTTAAATCGAGATTAAGTATATATTTCATTCTTTAAGGAAATCATTCTCTTAAACATATTTATTTGGGCCAAAACGAATGTTATGTAAAACATCGTTACGACAACCCAAAATCACTAGTATAGGGATTCGAAATTAAAATAGATATATAAATCCCAATACTATACAAAACATTTCCTTTCGGGAATCATTTACTATAACAACAGTGTTATAGTCCATTATTTCCTTTTACTTCTCGAAAACGTCTATTTCAACAATGAATGTTGAAATCTATGGTTTCGAATCTCAACACATTTTAAAACATTGTTAGATCGTTTTATTCTGTTTAAAATATCACATTCAAAACAATTTCTTTAACATATTATTCACCATTCAAAAACGTGAATATACTTCATTAACAATTTCATCCTTTTATTCATTTTAATTCAAAGGATTATTCACTATTCAAAAATGTGAATATACTTCATTAACAATTTCATCCTTTTATCCATTTTAATTCAAAGGATTATTCACTATTCAAAAATGTGAATATACTCCATTTATAGGTTTCAACAATTAACTTATCAAAATAAGTCATTTGCGAATTTATAAAACAACGTTTATAAATTCCATTTCTATTTATTTATAAAAACTTCCTTTTTATAAATTCTTTTATTAACCTATTCCAGTTTATAACTCAATTATAAACTAAAAGTTCATATTATAAGTTAAATGCTTATAAAACGATTATTTTACAAAATCGTTCTTTTAAAGACTTTCCAAATCATAAATCTTATAACTTATAAGATTCATTTATTTAACCAAATCTATTCTTCAAATAACTTCACAAATTTATAAATCTTACTATTTATAAATTTCATTTATAACTTCACCGTTTATAATTCTATAAATTTCATTCTTATAACTTCACCATTTAAATTCTATAAATTTCATTTTTAAATGAAATTCATTTTCACTTCATTCAAACACTTATAAAAACTCGTTTTATAATGTCTATATTTCAATTTATAAATATCCATTTATAAATCTCTTAATACAAATCAATTTATATTATTCTTTTAAAACGTCTTCAAATTCCTTTAAAAACTTCATCCTTTTGATTCATAAAATAATTAAATTTTATAAATCCTATATTTCAACTTTTCATAATAAATTCAAAAATTCTGATTTAACTATTTTATAAAATCATTAGCATCATATTCTCAAAAATCAGTTTTTAACTATATTTCTCAAAAATCATAATTTCTATAACTTTAAAAATTATAACGTTTATTTATTTAAAATGAATCAATTCCAAAAATATAGTATATTTTCAAAAAATCACTTTATAAATCATTTTAAAATCCCAAAATTTGGGTCCAATGATGCTACATACCAAATAGTCAATCACGACTACAACGATATCATATATCGATATGATAATCCATCAAATATCAAAATATCTGAAAATCAAATAAATACCGTTGAGGAATCCAGTTGGATCCCTCCAACCTGTTTTCCTGCATCCAAAAACATTAGCACAATACCAATTTCGCTCCAGTACGAAATTATCGCGGTACATGTTCTTATTAAATATTATCCGCTTAATAACGGCGTAATAGGGTCTCATCCGCTAAACAATGCGGGGAATCAATAACTGCAATATATACATATGCCAATATATATATTGATATTATATATAATACCAATTTCACTGTTTATGAAATATTCGCGGTATATGTTTTTATTAAATAACATCCGCTTACTAACGGCGTATAATGTCTATTTTAACAATCAATAGATATCAATCAACATTCAAACATGCATTCAAATATTTTAAATCTAACTATTTAAAATAAAATCGAAACCGATTCGATTGAGTGAGAAATTCTCACCTTGGTTTTATTTCCGTTTTAGCGATTTATTTCGAATAAAATTAAACGGACGTTTAATTTTACCCAAAATTCTCACTAACTCCAAACGACTCCAAACCAACTCCATCGCGTAGTGCTCGTCCATACGATTCCAACGCAACTGAGTTTGCATTTTTTCGACCTCGTATGAAAAAGTTATGAATTATTGAAGTTTACACGTATTTAAACAAACTAATTTCAACAATAACTTAAATATTTTAAACCCACACAAATCTGGGCCGTAGGATCTTGCTCCAACCTGATCACAGCCCTTGCACGCAACTCCCTCTTCCGCGTTCTCCTTCCCAGTAACAAACACGCACACAAAACCCAACTCCATCCATACTAGGGTTAATTATTGCATCGCCTACGTCGCACTTGAACTCGATCAGGGACTTGCAACTTCTAGCTCACCTCCTCCACCATGTTCGGCCTGAACCCTGGCCAACTCGGCCTCATATGCTGCCTTGGAATGCGTGCGTGACCTGAAGCATACGGCCCCCCCTAGCTCCCTCTTCGCGACACCATATTCGATCATAACCGTTGAATCTCTAGCTCTCATCGCCCTCTTCAATTCTCTAGTTGAAACCTAAGGCTAATTGTCGACGGATTTGGAGTAATCGAGGGAGGAAGGAGAAGCATTCTCAGCCTTTGGTTCTGTATATGGCGGCTAGGGTTTGATTTGTTATTTTTTTTTTATTTTGTGATGGTGGTGGTCTATTTATAAAGAAAAATCGAACACTATTCATCCGGAAATTCCGAACTCCGATTTACGCGCCGTAACCAGCGTTTCTAGGGTTTACCCCGCGTTCCGGACACAATGGAACAGGTTTCGAAAGCTAATTCGGACATCTGTGCGAGTTATGGCTATAAACGCTCAATTTGAATTAAACCGATTTAAGCGATTTTCTAGGCGTTTTAATTTGTACCGGACAAACGGTAAATCCAATTGACTTGAAATTTGAAACCTTGCAATAATATCACATTACGGATCCGATGAAACTGGTTTCGTCGAAATCCGAGACTTTTTGAAAAATGGCTATTTTCACTCGCCAAATTGAAATTAAAAATAAATCGATGCGTTTCGAGCTGCCACGATCAAATGATAGCTCCGATTGACACGAAATTTGAAATCCAGTAATAACTAACTATTACGGATCCAATGGAACTAGTTTCGTTCAATTCTGAGACTGTTCAAAAATTGACTATTTTACAGTCGATTATTAAATATTAAAATATTCAATTTTCACAGATTAACTTTTAATTCGATTTTAAAAGTTCTAAAATATCATTCTAACTTCAACATGATAAAATAAAATTTTACAAATCATTTTCAATCATATTTAACTCAATTTTCAATTATTTCCATAATTTAACATATTAAATTATCGATTTAATTATTCAATAAAATCCAATAATTCAAAATAAAATTTATTTGACTTATAAATTCACTTATTAATATTTAAAATTAATTAAATATTCAAATTTTAATTAATAAAAATTCTGGGTCGTTACAGAGATGAAAAAAATGTAAATAATGGTAGGCAACACTTCGTATGAAATTGGGATGCTCAAAAACTATAATGAACACTTTGGATTAAATGACAGTTTCAACTTGAAATGCTCAAATTGTTTGCAGCACTCAAACTGAAAAACAGAAATATGGTATGAACAGTGAATGCAAAGAAATAGTGTACTGCAAGATGTAATGAAAAGAGAACAGAAATGCACAGATACAACTGAATGTACAGATACAACTATATGCAATTTAACAGTAGAAACAAAAATGTAATCAATGAATGTTGTTTGTGAAATGCACAGGAACAGTGAAAGAATGAAATGAGGTTTGATAGAAATGAAAGGAAGGAAACAAATTTTTGTACTAGCTTACTAGGTAGCTGAAATTTAAGTACATGATCAACTTAACATGAGAAAGGTAAGATTTGCAGGCAATGTTGATAGAGTTGTGCACATGCACAGTGCACAATTTTGAATTGGCAGTGGCATGTTGGTTGGCAACTATTTGTTGTAAATGATCAAACAACCCAAGTTCTTCTAGGCTATGAAATCTACAAACTTCAAACTAATTAACTAAGTGCATTTACTTTAGGTGTATGTTATACGCACATATTAAACTATTAACCAGTTATTAAAACTAAGCTGTAAGAATCACTTGCTGCAAATTCCATCGATGCTTCATCAATCCATCCACTAGTGTTAGATCCGTTGTCTGAAGTGACCTTGTGAGCCCTACAATACACTTCCCAAGTAGTTGGCTCCCTATTAAGTTCATCGGTCTAGAAAATAAAGATAAAAATAGAGTAAAATTGTCATAAGTTGATGTAAATTAAAGTTAGAACAAGATTTTAGAGATCAAACCAAATCGTTTCGATAATCCGCAAAGGATCTCGAATCACCACAATGTCACTTTTGGTTCTGAGCCTTGGAGTTTGCAGCTTTTTCTGCCTGAGCTTTTACTTCTGGAAGCTCTCAATATCCCAAAAACTATTCATATATCTCCTGGGGTAGGTTCGGATGCTTCTTCCCTGACTCTTTCACACTGTGAATCCAGTCCTCATACTTCAAACTTGCTTTTCTATTCCATATCTGCTTCACAATTGCTGGTGAAGCATCATCTATCCATTGAAATGACTCCTGTACATGTAGTGGAAAATGTAATGACCAAAAAATTAGATGTAACACAAATACACTAATATTATTTTACCAGAAACTCCTGAAACATCACTTTCTTAACATCATCGGGTACACTTTTAAGATTGGGCCAAAAATCGTCAACCCGTGCTAACAAACCGACTCGAAGAGCATAAGATGTAGCCCTGGAAGTGAACTCATATCTGAAACGTATAAATGTAAAGCATGAATATACATTACTTAAACTGTTTGTATGAGATATATCATTCAAGCACGATAGTGGTTTTTGACAATGGATACAATTTGATAATGCCTAATAAAAGTAAAATTTACAAATTGAGAAGAAAAGTAATGGTAGTAAAACTGTTGTTCATAGAGATTGAAGTTTTTATTTGTCCGAGTAATAGGTTTAGCAGAGAAGGTTCATGTTAAAATAGATTGGAGTTTGGATGAAGAGCACTTTTAGCAAATATCAATCAGTTCATAAGGTTCACTTTGAGAAGAGCTTGGTAAGAAGCAGCAACACCTGGTTCTTTTGACAGATATTTGGTAATGTCAAAATATAAATCTAGAATAAATTTCATTGTGTCCGCCTCAAATCTTTTTCATATAGCTCACAAAAGAAAACATCAATTACTTATTTTGCATGAATTCTTACCCAACATTGGCTTGCCAGAAAACTCCGACCCTTGTTACAGAGGAGGAGTCCGACAAGGATGCATTAGTCGATAGATTGGCAGCATCAACTTCAAGGGAAGTAGGATGAACAATGGGAGACATGATATGCTGCTCTGCTGCCTGTGATCCCGATCCATCTTGACCACTAGGAGATGCACTAGGTTGTATTGCGATAGATGTATTGTTGCAAGAAAGAGGTAGATCAGGTCGTTTCTTGGAATGACGATGATGATCAACTCGAGTAGACATGTCTGTTAAATGCAATTACTATAATATAGAGAAATACATATGATTTGAAGAATTAAATGTACAACAAACCAATTAAACAACATGAACAGAAGACTAAATACCCAAAGATAACTAAACATACAAGAGTGATTTGAAGTAAAAATTCATACTAGTAGAAAAATCAAACAAGTATATTAATGAAAGCATGCTACCAACTGTGCAGCTAATGCGCTCGGTAGATTCAAAGCGGTGGAGGTGCAAAAAGTCATAGCGGGGATACATCAAGGATATAGCGGGATATAGCAGATGGCTCTAAAATAGCATATAAAACTCGTACTTAATGTTTTTAAAAATATATAAATGGCAACTAAATGAAAAATTATCATCCAATTGAATTATAAATACATAAATAATTTTAAATAAAAACATGTGCGAATATACTTTAAATAAATGAAAAACTGTTAATGACATAATTGAATTTGGTAGAACATCAGAGTATTTTCATTTCTGAAAATATATTAAAAATTAAATCAAATAAATTAGTTTCATAATTTTGTAATGTATAAATGCATTTTTTCAACTCATTTTATTAAAAAAGATATAGCGGGAACAGCGGAATATAGCGGAAATAACGGGATATAGCGGAAATAGCGGGGATTGATGCAGAAAGGCTATATTCTGGGACTATATGGAAAAATCGTAGCGGTAGAAATCCGCTATGAGATATAGTGGGGTTGTAGCGGGGTAATAGCGGGGCATTAACTACACAAGCTACCAATCAACATTATCATCATAACATCAATTATTTACACTAACATATTCATCTTCACATTCATCAACTTCGACACCTTCACCAACTTCAATATCATTTTCATCAGCTTCGTTATCATAATCAACTTCGACATCATCATCAACCTCTACTCCATCAAGTACTTCATTATGAAGTGGTCCGATGTCGTCAATGTCTTCAGTGATTTGCAGTAGTCCATTATGGTTCAAATCATTCTGATATGGTTGATCTTCGCTTACGATCATGTTCGAATTGAATGACCATCTTGGCTTTGTTTTAACGACAACCCACAATCCACTTTATTGTTGTTTATAGCAGGATATTGTGCATAATAAACTTGAGTCGCTTGCATCGCTAACACAAATGGATCTTAACCTTGGTATCGTCTTTTGTGATTTATTTCAATAAGTAGATAATCTTTATGTGCACGACGTATTCCTACATCTTTTCTATTGTCGAACCATTCACATTTGAACAAAAAGGTTTTAAGCACTAGAGCCATCGAGTAAGTAAGTTCAATTATTTCCTGTAACATGCCATACTAATCTTCAAGATCATCATCCCCGTTGCCTCCTTTAACACACACCCCACTGTAGTAAGTAGTTTTATTTGCTCCAAATTCAGTTGTGTGAAATTTATAGCCGTTAATGTACATAATTGGACATTTTCTATACTTCATCATAGGACCAAATGCAAGTTTTGCATAACAAACATCAGCGATTCCATTGTCATCAACCTATTAAAATAAATTCACATACATTATAATATTATATATATTTACGATATAAAATGCGATTAATATATGATAAATCATGCTCACATATTTCTTAAACCATTTCTCAAATCCTTTACTGGGCTCAACATCAGGATTTGCTTCTTTAAATTGACTATTGGACGATTAAAATTCCCAAGGAAAATTTATAGTATAAAACTTAAATCATTTTAATTGATTGAAGTTGTGTTACATACCAAATAAGATTTGATAGCTCTTCATAATTAAGAAGCACGGTTGATTTAGCTAAAGTAAAATCTTTAATTGTCTGAAACCCTTCATCTTTCCATTTACCATATAGACGTCCCCATTTCTGAAAGATGGATGAGATATATCAGATGAACCATCCATATCATCCTTATTACGGTGGCCGCTGTTAGAAATCTTGATATGGCCTTCAAAATAGTAATTGAAAAATGTGGATGCTTCTTTAGTAATGTATGCTTGGCAAATTGAACCTTCAACGCGTGCTTTTTGTTTCACCTTTTTTTAAGGCGACCAAGATACCTTAATATGAAAACATGAAATATTAAATATAACATTCTCATAATGATATGATGAAAATATGAAAAAAAGTCCACCTTAGTTAAATATATAACTCTCAAAAGGACACATCCATCCATATTGTACCGGTCCTCGCATTAAAGCTTCAGTTGATAGATGTACAGGTAGATGTTCCACGCTATCAAAAACTCCGGGAGAAAATATTTTTCCAATTTATATGATAACTTCGGTACGTCTTTCTCTAGTTTCTCCAAATGAGCTTTAATACGAGTAGTCGAACATAAATCTTTATACATTAAGCTAAGCTCAGTCATGGGCATCCAAACCTTTTGCGGTAATAGCTCCTGAAAACTATCGGAAATAGAGTCTCAATAAATACATGACAATCGTGACTTCATTCCCGATGGTTAAAGGTCCTTCATGTCAACATGTCGTTTCATATTAGAAGCAATTCCATCTGGTAACTTCAAATTTTCTACCCATTCTAATACTTTTTTACGACGAATATTTTCCAAATCATAACAAGCTAAACGTTTGAAATTCGGACATTCATTATCAATTTTTAGTTCAGGACGATTGCAGTAGAATGCAATATCCTTCCTTGACTTCAAATCATCTTTTGTTTTTCCCTTAACATTCATAATTGTGTTAAAGTAGTTCTCAAACACATTTTTCTCATTATGCATTACGTCCAGATTGTGCCGAAGTTTCAGATTCTTCCAATATGGTAACACCCAAAATAACTTTGTTTGCACCAATTATGAATTTTTCCTTTACCAGGGATTTTTGGCACTCTTCCTATCTCATGTATTTTAGGATAATTTTGCACGATCTTATACACTTGTTCACTACTCAGAATGTCAGCTGGCTTTAAGTAATAGTTATATTTGCCATGATGTTTTTCTTATCAAATCTTAAACGATCGTTTGGATGCAAAAACGACGATGACGATCCCACCAAAACTGTTTGCCGCCATATTTTAATCGAAAGGATTCTGTCAAATCCATACAGATAGGACAAGCGAACTTGCCGCTAGTACTCCAGCCAGAAAGCATCCCATATGCTGGAAAATCAATTGTTGTCCATAATAAAGAAGCAAACATTCTAAAATTTTTTCCTTGACACGTCATAAGTAACAACGCCATCTATCCATAGTTTTTTCAGCTCATTAACTAAAGGTTGCATATATACATCTATTCCGTTTTGGGATTCTTTGGTCCGGGAACAATCATGGCTAAAAACATATATGAATTCTTCATAAACATCCACGGAGGTATATTATAAGGTGTTACAATAACTGGCCATGTCGAATAACGTTTTCCGAATGAAGTAAAAGGCGCAAAACCATCCGTACACAAACCAAATCGGACATTTCATGATTCTTTAGGAAAATCGGGATAAACTTTATCAAAATGTTACCATGCCTCGCCATCAGAAGGATGGCATAAAATCCCTTCCCCTCGTTGTCATTCATTTTGCCATCGCATGTGTTTTGCGGCAGCATAAGATGCATATAACCTTTATAATCTAGGTGTAAGCGGAAAATAATGCATATGAGTGAAAGGTACACCTTTTCCATTGTTTTTTGTAGACTTATATCTTTTTTTATTGCAGAATTTATAATTCGTAAGGTTTTTATCTTCCTTCCAGTATATCATGCATCCACCTGGGCATGTGTTAATTTTTTCATATGGCAAACCAAATGCAGATACTTCCTTTTTTAATGAATACCAATTACATGCTAACACATTGTCAGATGGAAGCAATGTATTCAGATTTTATAGTGATTAATCTCTATGTAGCCGACAAATGTGTCATTGTACAACCTTTATAAAGCGGTCATTTCGATGCTTCTAACAAATCAAAAAACTTTTTAGCTTCCGAGTCAAGTTCTTTCGCATCATGTTCATCAGTCCACATACTTGGACCAGCAACATCATGGACCATTTCTGACATTCTGTCTCCCATACTATAGTCATCAAAATTAGCATCAATGGTTTCGGTTGCATCTTCAACTATGACTATCGAATCATGCTTTGTCACCGATTCACCGTGATATCTCCACACGTAATAATTTGGCATAAAACCATAATTATGCAAATGAAAAGTTATACTTTCATAATCTTGAAGTTTCATGCAATGACATTTCTTACACGGACATCGAATTTCTTTCATCTTTGTTTTATTACAAGACGCCACTTTTAGAAATGCTTCCACACCGTTTCTAAAATGCAATGATATTGATCATCTTTTCCAACCAGGCTCATACATCAAAGTTCGAACTTTCATATAATCCATCTTTTACTATATAATTAGAAATAAATTAAATTATATTTACTTTTACTGCAATAATTAGAATATGCATTCATAATCTTGAACTTCAATTTTCATACTAACAATATTTCTGTTAATGTAACTTCAAAATTTTACATTTTCATATTGCCATTTTTGAAACAGAGTTTTGAAAATGGAAATGGAAATGCTTGAGGTACAGGCGAAACTTCAGTACTTAAATAAGATCATGACAACGGTCGTCAAATAAAACTGAGAATGGATTTACGCATTCAACCAAGTTTAGTGACCCGTTTAAAAATAATTGAATGAACCTCTACAATTATTTTAACGAATCAGATATATATAATCCATAAACTGTTTTGTTTATTTGCAGTCACATGATCACATTATATTCAAAAGGTTGTATTCTTTATGAAGCTGCGAAATCATAATCAAGCAAATTTGAAAACAACATTCATAGAAGGCAAAATCTTTGTACTAAATAATTGGTACGATAGTACTTATAATCATTCGAAATAACTAACTTGCTTTTCAGTTTGAATTCATGGATATCTTGACTCTAGCCAATCATTAACTTCTTATTCCTTATTCCAAAATATTATTTTGATTCTCCCCTTGGAAGTTTCAAAATAATAGTGTCAATAGTTTAAACATTATCCTATTGCTAATATCCTGCATTTTGAGCTTAGGCCAAGGCCCCACATGAAATTTTTAATTTTCTTTACAAAAGTCAACTTACAAGTTTTGGTCCCAGCTAAATTCAAAAATTCTGCCTTATGTAAACTAAGTGTTGCTATATTGGCTCACCATATATCCTTGCATTCATATATCCTGCCACCACATATCACATATCACAAAATCACTCCACATATCCTGTCATCATCACACAACACACCACCCTCTCCTCTGCATACTATTTCCATGCCCACATCTGCCTGTTGCCATATCAAACTTGATGATCTCAAAATTCACTCCCTGTTGCCACATCATCTCTTCACCACATTCAATCCTCACAAACTGATAAGATCTCCACACATCAAAAAAGTCACAAACACTTCACTGCCTGTACACAACATCACTGACCAGCCACTGCCTCTATCCAACACTCCACCATCTCATACTCAACTGACCACCATAAAAATCATCCCGCACCAACTCTGTACATCATATATACATCAACACTCCATATATATATATATATATATATATATATATATATAGACACACACACCTGCCTTCCCCCATACTGATCAACACTCCATACATACATCAACTTCCCCTGTCATAAAACACTGCCATTCAACTGCTTACTCCCTCTTCCAACCATAACATATACAACTCCTTCACATTTCTACTGCCTCACATTGTCCTCCCTGACAAACTCCATACAACTTTTCAGACCAATTCATCAAAACTGCACCATCGCCCATACCCACCATCTTCAAATATAACCATATTCATACATCCGTACCAACTCGCTTTAGTTTAGTTCACCAAACAACTCATTTCAGATCAACACACTACTGCCTTACACAACCCTATATGCACTTCTTCATATACAGTGCACACTATCATCATTTCAACAGCAACATATCCATCATCCCCCTCCAGTACCACCCCACCGCATCTTCTCCATCCATCAACACTGTCATTACTTGCGTCATAGCATAATTACCACTCCATCATTCAACGATCATCGAATGCCCAATACTTCATACAAGCGAACATCTCCATTGTAACCACTACTGCCTCCTATTCACCACCCCATACTATTCCACCTGCATAATTTCAACCCCCACACTTTCATCACAAAATACCCAAACAACTACAATTCTGCCTTCCATCTCTACAACTCATCAAAAAACCAACCCTCAACGAATCACTACCCCTAAAGCAATTCACACCCCTACTACAACCAACATCTTTCCCATCAACTCTAGCCAAGTACCGTTCAATATTTCAGTATATTACCCACCACTTGAAAAATATTTCAGTACCGGTATGTAATCTTTTTTATATTTTCATGTCCAGTTGTGCTATGATTTATAGGTACTTGGTAATGGTAATATTATGTGGTATATTCGAACAATAACGTTGTTTAAAAGACTATAGATTCCATAAAATCTGATTTGTAACATAAGCTAGCTCCTTTCTTGGTAGCAGATACTTAGATATAGGTAAAAATTTCTGTAAACCACGTATAAGAATATTTTTAGATGGAAACTTCATAAATTTTGTTAAATAATAAAAGTATCCAAGTATTACAAGAAACTAACGTTTCAAGTTGTTTTTTTTCTTCCAAAGGAATCAAAATTTACACAAAAAAGAAACATTTACACAAAATTAATTAAACTATTATACATATACTCATTTCATCAAGCTCGTCACAGCAGAGGCTAGGGTTTGGCTGGAAAATTGGATCGACAAGCTTGGCACAGCCGAGGCTAGGGCCGTAGGCAGGCAGAAGGAAGAAGAAGGGTAGCGAGGCGGTTGGTGGCTTGGCGGCGCAGGCAAGTGGTGCTGCAGCGGCGATATTTTTTTCTCGTCGCCTGTTTGAAGAAGAGATCGACGATTATAGATTAGGTTTTTTTTTCTGTTGAATAATTGGGGTTAAGAGAATACGTACACGGAAACGTATATTTTTGTTGTACTGCAAAGGTGTAGAGGAATTCCTACACCTTTCTTACGCCAGTCAGTATTTGTAGAAAATTAACAGAGGCATGGAAATGACGTATGAGATTATCTACGTCTTTTCTACGTTATAATTTTGGTGTAGGGGATTTCCTACATATTTCCTACGCCTCTATTATTTTTCTACATATTGAAGTTGGCGTAGGAAAAGAGTAGAAAATTTTCTTACGTAGGAAATTTTACGTAGGAAATTGAAGTATTTTCTAGTAGTGAAACTTTACCATTTTCTGAATCTAAGCCAAATCTCATTTTCTCTTCAATTTAATTGTTGTTCTTAATTAAATCAAAGAGAATGAGAATTACAATAGGTAATCTACTCTAAACTAAAGTATTTCATCAAAACTCCATCTTGTGAAATTGAATTGTTTGTAACATTGTTTTTTTGGTCTGCAAGTTTCTATTTTGCTCATTTACAGGTTGTTGAAGCCAATTCCATCTCAAAGCTTGCATCTTTTAGCTAAAAATACGAATTTTGCTTTTCTTTTGCAAGGTGAGTTGCTTCTTACAAAATGCTAGCTGAAGCAAAGCTTTGAAATGCCAAAAACTGTGAAAATTTTGCTTCTGTATCTTGTTTTCTATACTCAGTTTTGTTTCTGTGATAAACTGATTTGGGTTACCACTTTATATGACATTTTCTCTCAATTTCTGCAATGAAATGCTACCAAAATTTTTTTTGATGGTATTTCATGTGTTGTAGATTAAGTGTGCAAAATTTTAGGGAAAAACTCTTTTGTTTGATACCTGAAAACTGCTACGCAAAATCAATACAAAGCCTAGAAATCACCTGCACAACATTGCGACCAGAAGGTCGACCCCAGACTTTAGTCGACCCTATGGTCGACCTATGGGTGTTAAAAGACGACATCCAAGTGTACCTAGGCATTGAATTGTTCTGCACTGTATATGTTTGGTTCTGACTTCTTTTTAAATCAGGTTTCAAACTTCGACTTCATGTTTTTGAGATAATTCTAAGCGTCTTTCATGGCTATGATGCATATCAATAGGCTAGACAAGATTTTAGTGAATTTGAGATTCATAATGAATCGTTTTTTAGTTGAATTTGAATGTCGGTTTTTGAGAATTTTTGATATCTTTCTTTGATTTTGAGCATAGGTTTTCTAAATAATTTTGAAATAATTTTCACAACAAATTGGCTTTTGAAATAATTATTATATAATATTTTTAAATTATTTTCAAGCTACTAAATCTATGTATTCACTATAATAGGGGAATTTTAAGGTTTGTTTTCCAGAAATGATTTCAAAAAATTGTTTTAAAAGCTTGTTTTCTCAAACAACTTATTTTCCATATAAAATACACGTTTTGCTCTATTCGAGCGAATGAGAAGGAAAATTAAATGATTGGGTAAGACACATGGTATGGGACACGTGCGTTTATCTTTTCAGTTAATTGCTAACTTGTTCGTTTGATTGTTTTGACCTCCGGGTCGTATTTACCAATGAGATGAGGCAAATATTTTTATACTGCTTTCTGGTATGGCATTGGCTAGTGGTTAGTAAACTGATTAGTGAGAACGTGTGGTATGAGACACACTGTTAACACTTTTCGGACTCCTATCTGACAGTCCATGACACATTTGTCTAAGGGACGTACTTGCCAGTACTAGACCTTCGTGTCATTTGTCCTTCGAGATGTTTGTCTAAGAGACGTATTTGTCTATTAAGGCATATTTTTCCTTCGGGATGTTCTTCTAAGAGACAAATTTATTTTTCCTTTGGGATGTTATCCTTTGGGATTTTCGTCTAAGAGACGTGGCGTCTTATTTTGAGAGAGCAGTACTTAGTGGGCTTCGTCCATAAGCACGTGCTATATCTTTGAGATGATTTCATTGATTTCTTTGTGATTTTCCAGGTGCATCGCCTTTTTACATTATTGGCCATTTGAGCCATTTGAGACATTATATATGGGGATTACATCTTTGTAATATGAACTCCTTATCGAGTTCTATAATAGAGGTTTGGGTTTGCCAGCACTTGGCATTTATATGAGATTTATAATCTCCTTTTAGGATATATATATACATATATATATTTGTGTGTGTGTGTTTGCAATCTTTGGTGTATTTTGAGATTTGATATTTCTCTATTTTTGAGAATATATTATGATTGCCATTTTGGCGAGTTTAAGTTTTAAGATCTCCTATCTAGGAGGTATGGTTTAGAGAAACCATTATAGTTACTTTTAGGATTTCGCCGATGATATAAGGTGTTTATTATTTTTAGTGTTTATCGATGAGTTCCTCTTGCGAGGACATACACATAGTGAAATTACCTTATTTGAAGCAGTGACATGCTCTTACTATTGTTTCTTCTCATTCAAGAGGATACCTTCCCCTTTACCTTATGCTTTATATTATCACTTATGCATTACTAATCAAATGTTTTAGCTAGATTGACCCATGTATTTTATACTCGGGTTAGATCAAATTGTTTCCGATTAGATACATGCTTTTGGACTTTGCTTTGATGCTTCCCCTTGGATATCATCTTATCCCTTTTGTGTAGCTTATAGCCTTTTTGTTTGACTCTGATATGTGTATATTGTTTTGACTCGTTGTATATAGTTTGATATTTTTGCCACTTATGATGTATAATTTTGTATCATACTAGGATGTATCGGTGTATATGTATATATATATATATATATATCTACTGTCTGATGTTTTGTGATGTGCTGTGCATTCAGTTGTTGTATTTATTCCGATGGATCCATTAGCCACTGTAATTTTGTATTAAGCATTTATTGAATATGTCGATTACCTGTGGTATAAATTTTTTTATAGCATTAATCGACGTATTTAATAGATGTTTAAGACAAAGCTATAGATGGTCTCTCCTAACTAGCCTTATACTCTGCATTACCAGATAGTATTACCCAATAATACTCTTTGTTAATGTGGGTCTTAAAGTGGGGCGTCACAACTTGGTTTCAGAGCTAAGTTCAGAACAAAATATGATAAACACAAAACATAACATATATTATGGTACATCCAAGTGCAGCGTAAGTGTTGCAAATTCCCTAATCGTCATATCCTTGACCTTTTCGTGTCCTTTGGGTAGATATAATTTGGGAATACTTCTACGAATGCATTTTAATTCAGTAGTCTTCCATAATTGAATAAGTGATATCTACCATATGAATAATCTTTATCTTATCTTAAACTTGCAAGCTAATGGATGGAAGAGGCAAAGGATGTCGTTCAAATGCTGGGCAGTCTAGTGGCTCGCATTCGGACGTAGTCCATATCTCCGTCGAGCAGTTTATGGAGTTATTTAGGAGCATTCAGCCTCCAGCTCCTACTACATCGTCTCCTACGTGCAGTTTGCTTTTGCGCATGTATAGTGATTTCTCCCATATCGGAGGCAAGCCATTCAAAAGCTTCGGTCTATATTAGAGGTCCAGGCTTGGTTTCGCACGTGCGAGCGCATCTTCTTTCACATGGATCTTTCTGACCACCACCGAGTTCTTGTAGCGTAGCGTGTGCTGCAAGAGCATGCCCTTGACTGGTACAAGCTTTTCATTGCCAAGCTTGATGAGTCCACTCTCACTTGGGTCCAGTTTAGGGAACGATTCGAGTTCAAGTTCGTCTCCAAATTAGGGAAATACTTTTTAGCCCGCCGCTTCCTCAAGTTGAAGCAATGGAAATCTTCCATTTTTGATTATGTATTTTCATTCGAGGCCTTATCCAAATATGGTCTCAAATATATCAACACCTTATATAAGAAGAATTTGTAGTTTGTTTCTGGTTTAAAGAAGTATCTGAAGAAGTCTTTGATGCTCTAGCTCAAGTTATCTTTCAAGGAGTTAGTTGACTTGGCGCTTTAACTCAAAGCCGTTGAGAAAGAGAGAGATAGTAGCGATGAGACCGAGGTTCATAAGAACCCCACTAAGAAGAAGTTTCCATTTCAGAAGTCCAAGTCTTTTCCTCAGAAGAAGAAGTTTGTTGGTTCTAATTCTCAGCCACATGGAGCACCTCCTACTCAAAAGTGGTGTTTCAACTATGGCTCTTCCGATCCTATGATTCATGACTGTCCTAAGCCTCTTATTTGCTGCTATTACAAGAAGGAGGGTCATCGAGTCTCCACTTGTCCTATTGCTTCGAATAATACCCAGCATGACAAGCTGAATGTAATGGATGCTTCTGGAGGGTCTTTTCAGCTCAGAGGTACATCTCCTTCTATTCTTAAATGTTCTTTGTTGTTTCGTGACTGTTTTATTCGAGTTCTCTTTGATAAGGGTGCATTGCATTCATTCTTATAAAAGGAGCTCGTCGATGCTATTCCTTTAGATGTTTCTTGCCTTGTTACTTCATAGAGGATTGCGAATCCTATCGGTGGATCTGAACCCTTAGCATGCTTTATGAGGATGTTGAGATTATTTTGTGTGGCTTTTCTTTCTGTGCGAATCTGCGCGTTATTTCTTTTCTAGGTTTTGATATGATTTTGGGATGGAATGGCTAGTTCGGTACGATGCCAGGATTCTTTGTTCAAAAAGAGTTTTATATCTTCGACATCCTAATTCGTCTACTCATCTCTCGCTTGTTCTTCAGAACATTGATGATAATTTCGAAGCATTTTTGTTTTCTCTCGACTCACGAGATAATGATGACATATCTCGTATTCATGTTGTTTGTGACTTCACTGATGTGTTTGAGCCTGTTTCGGTTTTGCCACCTAAGCGGGCTATCGAGTTTTGCATCGATCTCATTCCAGGCATGCAGCTAGTTAGTCGTCCTCCCATGAGGATGTCTACAAAGGAAAATAAGGAACTCAAGAAACAGTTGGTCCAGTCTAGTTCTTCACCATGGGGTATTATGGTCGTCTTCATGAAGAAGTCTGATGGTACTCTTAGGCTCTGCATCAATTATTGCAAGCTTAATGAGGTAACCATCAAGAATAAGTATACGTTGCCTAGGATTGACAATATGTTCGACCAATTGAGTGATGCTAAGGTCTTTCTTAGTTCGACCTTTCCACTGATTTTCATCAGTTAGGAGTTGCGGAGAACAACATTCCTCTTACCACATTCCGCATTGTTGTGGTTCTTATGAGTGGCGCGTTATGCCGTTCGGTTTAACGAACGCTCCTGTTTTCTTTGTCGATCTTATGAATCGAGTATTCTGGAATATCTCGATAAGTTCATCCTTGTGTTTATTGATGACATTCCTGTCTACTCCAAGTCTAAAGCCGATCATGCTCACCATTTGGGGATTGCCTTGAGTACTCTTTATCAGCTCAACTCAAAGCCAAATTCTCCAAGTGCCACTTTTGGGAGAATAAGGTGAATTTCTTAGGACACATTGTATCTTCCAAAGGCATTTCGGTCGATCCATCTAAGAAGACATTCAAAACTAGAAGAGGCCTTAGAATGTTTCTGAGATTCGTAGCTTGTTTGGATTGGCGGGTTATTACCATCAATTCATCAAGGATTTTTCCCTCATCATGCTTCCTCTGACTAGCCTTACCAGGAAAGTTGTTCAATTCACTTGGTATGATAAATGTGAAGCTTATTTTCAGTGGTTGAAGGATCTTCTCACTAATGCTCCTATTCTTTGGTTCCCGAAGGGAATCATGATCTCATTGTCTACACCGATGCTAGTAGCTGTGGCTTCGGTGTTGTGCTTATGTAGAGAGATTGGGTATTTGCTTATGCTTCTAGGCAACTACGACCGCATGAAGTTCGCTATGCCACCCATGATCTAGAGTTAGCCGCTATAGTTTTCGCCTTGAAGATTTGGCGACATTTTCTTTTAGGCGAGCGCTTCATTCTCTATACCAATCACAAACCATTGAAGTATCTGTTCACCCAGATGGAGGTTAATATGTGGCAACAACGTTGGCTCGAGTTCATTGCCTCTTATGACTTAGATATCTAGTACACTCCTAGAAAGGGAAACTGAGTATTGATGCGTTAAGTTGCAAACACTCGATAAGTGTTTCTATGTTTCTAGCTGAATGGGATGTTTTAGAGACTCTATCTCCTCATGATATTCATGATCGTGATCCATCTTCTGATTCACCTATCTTATTATTCAGTTTGGAAGCTAGACCCAGCTTATTAAATCGCTTTTCCCATGCTCAGCGGCAAGATCCAGATCTTGTGCGTCTTATTCAGCTATGTAAGTCTGAATCTCGTGACGAGGAGTTGAGGGATTTCAGCATTGATATTTATGGTTGTCTTCGTAAGAAGAACCAATTGGTTGTGCCTTGTGATTCTGATATTAGGCCGGACATTCTTGACGATTATCACCGTTCTAAGTATACTATTCATCCCGGCAGTAGCAAGATGTATGCCGATATGAGACGATTATATTATTGGAAAGGCATGAATGATAATGTGGCAAGTTATGTGAGAAATTACATGACTTGTCAACTCATCAAAGCCGAACATCCGTGCCCTAGTGGTCTTTTTCAGCCTCTTGAGGTCCCGTTATGGAAATGGGATCAGATTTCTATGGATTTCATTAATGGCCTACCTCGTTCGAGATTGGGCCATAGCAGTATTTGGGTTATCGTTGATTGCTTGACAAATGTGCTCATTTTATTCCAATTAAATCTAATAGGAAAACTTCTCATCTAGCCAAGCTTCATATTAAGGAAATCGTGAGACTTCATGGTATTCCTAGTTCTATTGTTTGTGACCGTAATCCACTCTTCACGTGTCATTTCTGGCGGAGTCTTCAGGAAGCTTTAGAAACAAAGCTTAATTTCAGCATAGCATATCTTCTGCAGTCTGATGGATAGACTGAATAGGTGAATCGTATTCTTGAGGATCTTCTCCGTGCTTGCATTTTGGATTTTGGTGGTAGTTGGGAGGACCACTTACCGCTTATAGAGTTCTCCTACAACAACATCTTTCATTCTAGTATCAGTATGGCTCCTTTCGAAGCCCTATATGGAAGGCCATGTCAATCACCTTCATATTGGTTGGAATCCAAGGAGAAACTGATTTTAAGCCTCGATTCTATTCGTGAAGCTTCAGAGAATATTATTCTTATCCGTCGAAAATGAAAGAGGCACATGGCTATCAGAATCCTATATGGACAATTGTAGGAAGCCTCTCGAGTTCTCTATTGTTGATTTTGTGTATATCTGTATATCTCCCTTGAAGGGGGTAATATATTTCAGTAAGACTATGAAATTGGCTCCTCGCTTTATAGGACCGTTTCTAATTACTGAACGTATTGGCACTGTTGCACACAAAGTTTCACTTCCAGCTCATCTATCTGGCATTCATGACGTGTTTCACGTCTCTCTGCTTAGGAAGTGTCTTCAAGAGTCGGATTCTATAATCGATTCTCTTGATTTGCAAGAGCCTGAGATCTCACCTGATCTATCCATTATGCAGTAGCCTATTTGTGTTCCAGCTTTAGAGGTGATATGCCTTTGAAATAAGGACATGCCATCCGTGAAAGTTCAATGGTCCACAAATCCCAAGGACTGCACTTGGAAAACAAAAGAATTTATCAAGCGATCCTAGCATAGTTTTTTATCTTCTCATAGTGTTGGTGAGAGTATTTAAACTCAAGCTTATTTATCTCTTTTGCTTGATGAGATAATTATGTTGAATACAGCTCTTCTCTAGAAATTGCGAGGAAGCAATTTTTATAAGGGGGAGTCTGTAATAACCCTGGTTTTGGTGATTGCCTATAAATATTAAATTATAATGGTGGTTATAATTTAATATTGAGAATTAAAAATAAATTGGAGATTTAAATTATTTATTTCGAATAAGCAATGGATTTTCAAAATTAAATGTGAAAATAAAGTTTCGAAAATTTTAACTTGGGTATTTGTGAGAATTATGAATGAAATATGATTTTATTTAGTGAAAATGCAATAATTCTAGTAATTATTGCCAAATGCTTCTTTTAATAATTTTTAAAGGAAATGTTTGATTTTTAAATGTGTTTATTTTAAATAAAAAGATGAACTTTGGTTTAAAAATAAGTTTTACTCATAAAAGTGATGGAAAATGTTTTGTTATATTTTATTACAGAAGAAAATTATTTTTGTGCAATTTTTGGTATTAAAAATGATGTTTTATGTAACTATTCGTGTAAACTGGTTATTTAATTAAAAATGAGAATTTTTTACAATAAAAATATTTTTGTGGTAAAATTACCTTTTTATGTGTTGTAAAATATTTTATTTAACATGAAAACGTGTTTACATAAATTTATTGAGTTAAAATTCTGTTGAAATATGTTGTTTAGATCTAATTACATAATATATTTGTGTATATTTGTCTCTTTATGTGAAAATTTTGTACATAGCCTAATTAATTTCTTTAGTTTTGGGTCCAAAGACTATTATCTCATAACTAGAAAATGAGAAAAGCTTTCCATGTACGTTCATTATTTCTTCTCTTGTAAATTAAAAGAAACAGAAAGAAAAAGAAGAAACTTTACCATTTTCTCAATCTAATCCAAATCTCATTTTCTCTTCAATTTAATTGCTGTTTTTTAATCAAATCAAAGAGAATTATAATAGCTAATCTACTCAAAACTAAAGTCTTTCATCAAAACTCCATCTTGTGAAATTGGACTATCTATAACATTGGTCTTTTGGCCTGCATGTTTCTATTTTGCTCATTTACAAGTTGTTGAAGCCAAATTCATCTCAAAGCTTGCATCTTTCAACTGAAAATCTGGATTTTCTTTTCATTTTCATGGTGAGTTGCTGCTCACAAAATGCTAGCTGAAGCAAATCTTTGAAATGCCAAAAACTGTGAGAATTTTGCTTCTGTACCTTGTTATCTATACTCAGTTTTGTTTTTGTGATAAACTGATTTGGTTACCACTTTGCATGTCATTTTCTCTCAATTCCTATAGTGAAATGCTGTCGATTTTCTTCTGTTTATATTTCACGTGTTGTAGATTAAGTATACAAAATTTCAGTGCAAAACTTTTTCGTTTGATACCTGAAAACTACTCTGCAAAATCAATATGAAGCCTGGAAATCACCTGCACAACATCGCGACCAGAAAGTCGACCCCAAACTTCCCTAGGTCGACCTATAGGTCGATCCAGAAGCCCCCTAGACTAACCCTAGGGTGGAGCTAAGGGTGCTAAAAGTTGACACCCAAGTCGACCTGTAGGTCGACATGGGCATTGAATTGTCCTGCCCTGTCTATTTTTGGTTCTGACTTCTTTTTCAATCCGGTTTTCGACTTATACTTCATGTTTTTATTATAGTTCTTTATCCGTTTCATGGCTATGATGCCTATCAGTAGGCTAGCCAAGAATTGAGTGAATTTGAGAAACCAAGTGAATCATTTTTGAGTTGAATTCGAATGTCGATTTTTGAGAATTTTCAATGTTTTTCTTTGATTTCAAGCACGAATTTTCCAAATAAATTTTAAAACAAACTAGCATTTAAAATAATTATTATATAATATCTTAAAATTATTTCCAACCTATAAAATCTATATATTCCCTATAATAATATAGTTTTAAGGTTTATTTTCCAAAAACGGTTTCGAAAATTTGTTTTAAAAGCTTGTTTTCTCAAACAACCTATTTTCTATATAAAATACAAGTTTTTGCACTATTCGAGCGAATGAGAAGAAGAATTAAACGATTGGGTAAAACACAAGATATGGGATACGTGCATTTATCTTTATGATTAATTTCAAACTTATCCGTTTTATTGTTTTGACCTTCGGGTCGTATTTGCCGATGAGATGAGGCAAACATTTTTTTACTGCTTTCTGGTATGGCGTTGACTAGTGATTAGTAAACTGTCTAGTAGAACATATGGTATGGGACACACTTTTAACACTTTTTAGATTCTTATTTGAAAGTTTATGACATAGTTGTCTAAGAGACGTATTTGCCAATACTAGACCTTCGGGTCATTTGTCCTTCGGGATGTTTGTCTAAGAGACGTATTTGTCCATTGAGACGTATTTGTCCTTCGAGATGTTTATCTAAGAGACCTATTTATTTGTCCTTCGAGACTTTTTTTGAAGAGACGTGGCGCCTTATTTTGAGAGAACAGTACTTGGTGGGCTTCGACCATAAGCATGTGCCATATCTTTGAGATGATTACATTGATTTCTTTATGATTTTCCAGTTGTATCGCCTTTTTACATTATTGGCCATTTAAGCCATTCAAGACGTTATATATGGCGATTACATCTTTGGAATTTGAACTCCTTATCAAGTTCTATATTTGAGATTTGGACTTGCGGCGTTTATATGAGATTTATAATATCCTTTTAGGAGATTTTTGGTGTATTTTGAGATTTGAGATTTCTCTATTTTGAGAATATATTGTAAACGCCATTTTGACGAGTTTGAGTTTTGAGATCTCCTATTTAGGAGATATGGTTTAGAGAAACCATTATAGTTGCTTTTGGGATTTCGCTGATGATATGAGGTGTTTATTATACTTTGTGTTTATCGATGAGTTACCTCTTTCGAGGACATACATTTAGTGAAATTACCTTATTTGAAGTAATGACATGCTCTTACTATTGTTTCTTCTCATTCGAGAGGATACCTTGCCCTTTACCTTATGCTTTATATTATTACTTATCTATTGCTAATCAGATGTTTTAGCTAGACTGACCCATGTATTTTATACTCGGGTCAGACCAAGTTGTTTCTGATTAAATACCTGCTTTTGGACTTTGCTTTGATGCTTCCGCTTGGATATCAGCTTATCCCTTTTTGTGTAGCTTACAGCCTTTTTTCTTGACTCTGATATGTGTATATTGTTTTGACTCATTGTATATAGTGTGGTACTTATACCACTAATGATGTATAATTTTGTATCCTATGGGGATGTATCAATGTATAAAGGTAGAAGCACCGTTAACCGACTTAAGGAAGAAGAATAAGATTTCTACGTAAGGCATGCAATGCGAGTATGCATTCTTGAGCCTGAAAGAGAGGTAGCAGTGTACCGGTGCAAGTCATTCTATGTGGAAATGATAAGTTGACTGTGTACATCAATGCTTATGGTATCAGATTAGGCGCAGTGTAGATGTAAAATGGCAAGGTTGTCGCATATGTTAGTCGGCAGTTGAAACCAGATGAGAGGAAATACCCAAACGGTGATTTAGATTTACTAGCAACTATGCTTGCATTGAAGAATGGAGTCACTGCCTACTTGAAGAGAGGTTAGAGTTATTCATCGACTATAAATCATCGAAGTAGCTCTTCTAACAGTGGATGTTGACCTTCTTAGGCTTGGGAGCAATGTTCCTAGAGTAAAAGAAGCTTGAGTATATTGCTAGTTATGACTTCTGACCTCGATGTGAGCTGGAGCAAGGGATATTAGAGAGCTTGACCATTAGGACTAACCTGATAGAATGGATATGTACTTGCTAGAAATGTGATAGCGGGCAAGCGAAGATCATAACTAAGATCGAAGGAGTAGAATCAGAAGAGATGAAGTAGTCGAGACTCAACCGATATTGTTGGCTCTATAAAGAGGTAGGTTGTTTATACCTAATGTCAATAGTTTGAGGAATGAGGTGGTGCGTGAGTGTCATCATCCAAGATTAACTATATGTCCTAGAGGCAATAAAATGTAACATGGTATGAAGCAGGAATTTTAGCAGGATGGGATGAATAAGGAGATCGAGGAATTCATCTCAAAGCATTTAATGACCAACCATTTCGAACCATTCAAATCGACAATAATCCATGCAAGTCAGACTTAAATTGCTCAAAACAACAGATTATTTTTTAATATTTGGAAAAACTTAGCATATACATTAAATAAATCAATCATAGAATTACAGACATAAAGTTTACAACAATAAGCAGTGTAATAGATAAATAGTAGTTCATGAAGCTACTATAACATCATAGTTTGAAACAAATACAACAGAAATCCCAAATACAAAGAAGTCTCCAATACAAAAGCAAATGAAAAGTCTAAACATAAATAACTGGAAATAACTGAAATATCATAAAGCTGAATAGATAAAGATAGATCTCTAAGCGATGCTCCAAGCTCCAAAGGTGAGTCTCAAATGTTATGTACCCAGGCCCTAGCATAAGGCAAAACATAAAACACTCTAGTCAAGATTAACATTCTTATGCAAGTAAATCAAATCAAGTGAAATATCCGAGTGAAATGTAGTATAACGTAATGGAAGTTTGGGATTCCATCATTTAACGATCCGTGGAACTATCTACATACATAGTACAATACGCCACATAGATAATGTCTACAGTAAAGTAAAATTTTAAAATAGCAATAAGGCATTACCCATATCCCTCTCAACACACTTTTATATAAATGTCGTAGTCTACACAGTATTGTAAACTCCACCAAACCGATGGGCTATTAGGAAGCACTCCATAGGTGTGAAACAAACCAAACTCGTAGTGGGCGCGATAAGGCATATGACAAGGCACAAGAGATAATGCCCAGGGTAGGATACTAATGTTTTGCACTCCCAGACTGGTGGTAACGCATAGCAGCTACAACCGCCCATCTCAACACACTCCCATAATGTAACGCCAGCGGATTTTCGTTCTTCGAAAATTCGACATCGATACTCACTTTATCGACTGCCGAGAAATCGAAGGCTGAAAACCGAGATGTTATGGGTTTTTTAAAAAGAATTTAAGAAAAGAAAAAGAAAGAAGAGTAGATAAGAAGATAGAATAAGAAAAATAGAGGGAAAAGAAGATAGACAATTTTTTTTAGAAAACAGAGAATTAGAAAAACAGAAGATAGAAAATTTTAAAAATAGAACGGAACAGAAAGAAATAACAGAACAACATCAGAATCTCACAATTCGCAGCGGAACAACATATAATAATGAATGAATAATCTTTAAACAAAGAACTATATCAGTTATTACATTACATCACATTTCATTACATCATATCATCAGAGTGTACAACAACATACAACAACAACAGTGCAGCGGAAAAGAAATACTATATAAATAATACGCCATGCCATCCAGCTTGCCTCCAGCAACTCCAGAATATCCAGAATATCTTGATAAACCTAACTCTTGACTGCCCGTGTGGAAATTGGTGGGCACCCAGAGTTTAGGAAGGAAAACAATAAACTCCGAGTCAGTCATGTGACTGGTGTGAGAACTCAAAACAGTTTATTTACTTTAAAATCAAAATAGAATAATATTTTTAAAACAATTCGCAATGCTTTTAAAAATGAGACTACCATAAGACCTCCTGCCACACACACAATGCAAACGCAGACTTGGAGAAGATTTCTCCTTATGATAGTCAAACATGCTTGATACGCATTTAAAAAGAGCATTTGATATTATTATTAGTGCATAGTGTAGGAAAAATTCATTTCGAAAGTAGAATATAAATCTTAGCCAGCATAGGTACCATTATATTATGCCTACTAATAGCTACCATATTAGATGGCAGGTTCTACAACTAAAACCATACAAGTCACGTATTGTTTCTTTCGATTTCCAACGAATGATCAGGCCAAGGAACTTCCCATTGCCACATGAGAATGCCTCTGGATGGACATCCCCGAGAACCAAACCGGATCTCTACCAACACAAGGCCGGGTTACTCCTAACTGAGTAACAACTGACCGAATATGCCATCCCCCGGTCCTTTGGGACCTTTTACCGAGCGCTCGTAATCAATTCACACAATCATAAAGTGTTTTCAACTTGAGTAAGTATCTGGGCTCCATACCATGACACCACCCTTTTCCAGAAGGAAATGGACACATCCTAAAGGGTGCTACCCCTCATAACCTTGCTGCTTCTTTCCTGTTTTGACCATTCACGGGGTGTGAGGCTCGACGAATTCACGTCCACAAAAACATACTTTATACAAAAGCCATTCTTTGGGTCAACAAATAATCAACACAATGATCACAAGGATAGACGATCAAATAAACGATCCTATCACAAATAATCAACACAATGATCATTTCAGCATCACTCAGCATGTCACATTACCAAATTGGGAATATATCGCTGATAACATTCAACTACATAACCTCTGAGCACGTACGTCTCAGAGAAGGGTGTTAAGCAAAGAATAAATTCTCCGCCACTAACAGAAATATATTTGAAAGAAATCGGCTTTATATCTCAAATTGTAATGTCAGACATACAATCCATACAAGTCTGTTCCGGGCTCGAACAGAACCGAAGGCACTTACAAAGAAGTCCTTGCAATCCGGATATTCACAATCCTGATCGGATTCACCATCACATATGGAGAACTCAATACCGTAGCTACTCGGTGCAGAGTCAATCGATAGTTCATCCTATCGCTCTCGCAAATATCCGGTCTTCAACACCGATCTTCAAATGCGATTCACAACGACGTATCACATATTCGGAATGGGTTATACGACCCCATGGTCCTTTCCCGGTTAACCCGAATAGTGAGCGCTTATTCAAAAATAAGTGTGCATTCAAATTCAAACAATTCACATCAAATACCCATTCAAAGGGAAATATTGATAGTCGGTTATTGAACTATCAATTGATATGCATACATCACCAGATTCCAAATAATTTTCCAAATTATTTATTTTCCAAAATATCTTTACAAGATATATATAATTTCAACACTTCAAAAATAAATCAATATTTATTTTTAACAAGTTCCACTTTCACATATAAATTCCATAATGAATTTATATTTCAAAATATCATGCATATACAATTTCAACTATCCATTTCAATTTATCTTCAAAAGATAAATTCTAAATATTCACTTCATATTGGAAAACATTTCCATACTTATTAAAAATAAGTAATCGACAAATCTTTTTATTTTCAACCTTTGAAAATATTCAATATACTTAAATCGAATTAAGTATATATTTCATTCTTTAAGGGAAATCATTCTCTTAAACATTTTTATTTGGGCCAAAACGAATGTTGCGTAAAACATCGTTACAACAACCCAAAATCACTAGTATAGGGATTCGAAATTAAAATAGATATATAAATCCCAATATTATTCTAAACATTTCCTTTCGGAAATCATTTACTATAACAACAGTGTTATAGTCCACCATTTCCTTTTATTTCACGAAACATCTATTTCAACAATGAATGTTGAAATCTATGGTTTCGAATCTCAACACCTTTTAAAACATCGTTAGATCGTTTTAATTCTATTTAAAATATCACATTCAAAACATTTCTTTAACGTCTTATTCACTATTCAAAAACGTGAATATACTATGTTCACAAATTCCATTATTTCTATTCTTTTTAACTTAAAGGATTATTCACTGTTTACAACGTGAATATAACTCCATTAATAGGTTATAACAATTAACTTATCGAAATAAGTCGTTTGCGGATTTATAAAACAACGTTTATAAATTCCGTTTCTATTTATTTATAAAAACTTCTTTTTTATAAATTCCTTTATTAACCTATTTGATTTCATATCTCAATTATAAACTAAAAGTTCATATTATAAGTCAATTGCTTATAAAATGATTATTTTACAAAATCGTTCTTCTAAAGACTTTCCAAACCATAAATCTTATAACTTATAAGATTTATTTATTTAACAAAATTTATTCTTCAAATAACTTCACAAATTTATAAATCTTACTATTTATAAATTTCATTTATAACTTCACAGTTTATAATTCTATAAATTTCATTCTATTATGAAATTCATTCTCACATCATTCAAACACTTATAAAAACTCGTTTTATAATGTCCATATTTCAATTTATAAATATCCATTTATAAATCTCTTAATATAAATTAATTTATATTATTCTTTTAAAACGTCTTTAAATTCCTTTATAATTCCACCATCTTGATTTATAAAATAATCAAATTTTATAAATCCTATTTTTAACTTTTATAATATATTCAAAAATCCAATTTAACTATTTTATAAAATCATTAACCCATATTTCTCAAAAATCAGCTTTTAACTATATTTCACAAAAATTATAATTTTTATAACTTTAAGAATTATAAAGTTCATTTATTTAAAATGGATCAATTCCAAAATATTTTATCTTTTCAAAAATTACTTTAAAAACATTTTTAAAATACCAGAAATTTGGTCCAATGATGCTACACACCAAATAGTCAATCACGACTAACAACGATATCATATATCGATATGATAATCCATCAAATATCAAAATATCTGAAATCAAATAAAACTGTTGAGGAATCCAGTTGGATCCCTCCAACCTGTTTTCCTGCATCCAAAAACATTAGCACAATACCAATTTCGCTCCAGTACGAAATTATCGCGGTACATGTTTTTATTAAATATTATCTGCTTACTAACGGCGTAATAGGGTCTCATCCGCTAAACAAAAAATGCGGGAAATCAATCAACTGCAATATATACATATGCCAATATATATATATTGATATTATATATAATACCAATTTCACTGTTTATGAAATATTCGCGGTATATGTTTTTATTAAATAACATCCGCTTACTAACGGCGCATAATGTCTATTTTAACAATCAATAATTTACAGTCATCATTCAAACATGCATTCAAATATTTTAAATCTAACTATTTAAAATAAAATCGAAACTGATTCGATTGAATGAGAAATTCTCACCTTGATTTTAAATCCCGTTTCAGCTTTTATTTCGAATAAAATTAAACGCGCGTTTAATTTTACCCGAAATTCTCACTAACTCCAAACGACTCCAAACTAACTCCATCGCGTAGTGCTCGTCCATACGATTCCAACGCAACTGAGTTTGCATTTTTTCGACCTCGTATGAAAAAGATATGATTTTTACAAGATTGTACACGTTTTATATAAACAAATTTCAACATAAACTAACTAATTTATAACCTAAAGCAATCCAGGCCCTCAGATCTTGCTCCAACCTCATCACCACCGTGCATAGCTTCTTCCCCCTTGCGTTCTCATCTCCAGGAACGAATATGAGGCCGAACCCATAATATGTAATTAGGGTTAAATATTGCAAACTCCACGCTCAACGAAACTCGATCACACAACCACCATCGCGTAGAGCACGACGCAAGCTACCCTCACCATCCTTGGCCTGAAGCTCGGCCTCATCTACATGCGTGCGCACGTCCCCTAACAGCCCACGAACGGCCACGTTTTGCTCACTCCCTGTTGCTCCAAACTCCATCAAATCCGTATGGATTTCAAGATCTTGCGAAGCTCTACAAGTTTCATTTAGGAGTCGAGGCTTGAAGATGCATGGATTGAGAGATTTTGAGGGAGGAAGGAAATTGAATTCTGGCCATTCATCTATAGGTGGCGGCTGCAGTTTTAATTTAGGGTTTAGGATATTTTTTTTTTTTTTTTTTAATTTTGTGAAGAGAGAGGTGTATTTATAGAAAGAGCTAGCGTAAACACTATTCATCCCGGGAATTCCGAACTCCGGTTTAGACGCCGTAACCAGCGTACCTAGGGTTTATCCCGCGTTCCGGACACAATGGAACAGGTTTCGGAAGCTAATTCGGAAGTATGTGCGAGTTATGGCTGAAAACGTTCGATTTAAATTAAACCGATTTAAATCGATTTCTAGGCGTTTTAATTCGTACAGGACAAACGGTAAATCCAATTGACTTGAAATTTGAAACCTTACAATAATATCACATTACGGATCCGATGAAACTGGTTTCGTCGAAATCCGAGACTTTTTGAAAAATGGCTATTTTGACTCGCCAAATTTAAATTAAAAATAATTCGATGCGTTTCGAGCTGCCACGATCAAACGATAACTCCGATTGACACGAAAATTGAAATCCGATAATAACTAACTATTACGGATCCAATGGAACTGGTTTCGTTCAATTCTGAGACTGTTCAAAAATTGACTATTTTACAGTCGATTATTTAATATTAAAATATTCAATTTTCACAGATTAACTTTTAATTCGATTTTAAAAGTTCTAAAATATCGTTCTAACTTCAATATGATTAAATAAAATTTTACAAATCATTTTCAATCATATTTAACTATATTTTCAATTATTTCCATAATTTAACATATTAAATTATCGATTTAATTATTCAATTAAATCCAAAAATTCAAATAAAAATTTATTTGACTTAAAAATTCACTTATAAATATTTAAAATTAATTAAATATTCAAATTTTAATTTCTAAAAATTCTGGGTCGTTACACATAATCAAAGGTGCACCCAATTAAATCACAAAGTAATAGAATGGTTTCGAAGAATCATGCTCGATCGAAGGTGCGACCTCACTTGGCCTGGTATAGCTCCAGTTTTAGTCATATCAAGCTGACCGTTGGGGGTCAGTGCTACGTTCGTACCTCATACAGATGTACACCAAACCATCCCACTTTGTTTTGAATTCTCCACTATGTACGCCGTTGTTACAGTAGTTTTCAGTATTGGCAAAGAGTATGACAATATCCAATCTCGGTCACTTTAACAACCAAACGCTTATTTTACACCGTAGTCATTTTCATTTCAAATAGTTCATACTTCATATCAAAATATCGTATTCATTTCAAAATCATATCACTTTCGAAATCATATTCACTTTCGAAATCATATCACTTTCAAAATCATTATTCAATTTAAATCATATTAATTTCCAAAATAATAACCACAAAATAGGTTAAACCATCATATCAAAGTATTCACATTTAAATCCACTAAATCTAAATCATAATAGTTCCAACATAAACAGTTTGAATTTTGAAAGTAGTTTATTTATTGGAATAGTTATACCTTAAAAATAATTTATATTTAAAAACAAGTTATAGATTAAAATAGTTTATATAACAAAAATAGTTTATATATTCAAAAGAATTTATATTAATTTTCAAATTATATCGATTTCAAATCCAGGTTTGAACTATAAATTTAAACCACTTCCAATTCAATAGGTTTCAAAGTTTAAATATTCACAATAACTCGATTTGATAAACTCCATTTATTTTTCAAAATTCAAATTAAATTTAATTTAAATTTGAAAATATCCACTTAATCATTTTTAATGACATTTAAATAAAATCTCAAATTAAAATTTAAAATCAATATTAAATATTAAATATTCGACTTCAGTTTTTATTTAAATTTGAAAATATCCATTTAATTTGCCTTTAAATTAAATCAAGCTATAAAATCAAAATCTCAAAATCTCAAAATCAATAAGTTTCAAATCAATTTTTATTGAAATACAATTCTTGAACAAATAAAATTTCAAATCAATTTCAGTTCATCTTTCTAAACTTAATTTATTAAAGTTATTACAAAATCTATGTTTTTTAAATATTAATATAATTTTAAATAAATACTTAAACATATTCTATATATATTAGTCAAATTAAATTCATATTAAATTTTATTATATTAATTATTAAACTAAATCATAATATTATTGTTTAATCTATTTTATATATTATTTTATATATTTTAAAAGTAATAAAGTTATAAGTAAATTTTATAATTTACATTTTAGAACTTAACTTATAATTTTAAAATTTCCATAACATATAATTTAAATCTAAAATTTACACATGTTAAAATAAATATCTTTATATTATATTTTAAAATCAAAACTCATACATTTCCTTTTCAAAATTTTGGAAATCAATTAAGAATAGAGCAACGGTGTCCGTAGATAGTTTTCTAACCGATGTTCAAATGATATGGATATTTACCATTTCAATCCGCAATAATTAAAATTTTATAGATATATTCATTTTACCCGTAATCCCAAAATTTCAAAATCAATAAAACCGTTTGGGTTTATCATTTAAACCCATAATGATTTTCTCTAATCTATAATATCGTTAAAGTATGTATCATTTCAACCCATGGAGATTTCCTAAACTAACAGAGAACTTGAAGTGCAAGAACAATAAATAATAATATGAAATAGCATAACATATCGATTACAACATGTATCAAAATTAACAATTTAAATATATTTACAACATTTCATGGTGTCACAGGTAAACAATTCTAAATATTAACATATCATATTTAACTATCAAATCACAAAAAAATTCAAATTTTACAACATATTTAAATCGTTATTTCATGTGAAATCAATTTACTAAGCATATGAATGTTAATCGTGAGTGATCACTAAATGGGTACGGATAAGCATGGATCGACAACGGGACAACGACAAAGCAAAGAAACAACTGCTGTAAATCCAAACGGCGAGCACACATGGAAAGGCAAAGCAAATAACTACACGAATTTAGTGAATCAAAAATATATATACAATATATTTTCTTTTTCCTTTTTATTATATAGATAACAGAGATGGGAAGGCTCACGTGCGATGCACGGCTAGCTGATGGCTGACTGTGGAATACTTGCGTGGCTAATAAAGAGGTTAGGCAGTGGTCGAGCATGAAGGTAAGAGGGGGTTGCTATGGCTATGGGGAATGGAGGCAGCATACTGGGTATTGGGTTCGGGTAATGGAAGTGGAGTTTCGGTGGTTGCTGTTAGGTGCAGGTCAAGTGGAGTGGGAGGATGTGAAGGGTGTGGGCTGGTCTCAGCATTCGAGAGGGAAGGTTTGGGGTCTGGTGGCTATCGCGCTCAAAGGCGGATGAAGGAGGTAGGTTGTCAGGGGATGGGCTGTTGGAGCGTTGTTGCAGGAAGATGCTTGGCGGGCTGACGTGTGAGTGGCAATGGGCGGCGGCTATGTAGATATGATGGGTAGTGTGGAGTGGAGGGTTGTTTGGAGGGAGATGGAAGGGTTTGCGAGGCGGAGGCGGTGATTAGGGTGGGAACGGATGAGAAAGCTTCGGCTGTGTTATGGTGGGCTCGATGATGCGGCAATGGGAAGATTCATAAGCAAAAGAAGATGCAGGGTTTCAATGAAAATACACAAATGCTTATATTTTTTCAAAGCAATAAGCAGAATGAAAATAGAAAAGGAGAGGAGAAAAACGAACCAGATATATAAAACAAAGCTAGGGGAGTAGCAAAAGGTCAGGCATGAATTCCGGAATAACTAACAGCAAATGGCTACTTGTTTTCAACTGGTAGATATTTGAATGTTTACATGAAACTAAAAGCTCAAAATGGGTACCGATACGACTAACCATTTCGCAGATTCCACCACGTACCGGATGCCAAAATGCACAAACGAATATACTGCAGAAATCAACACACGAGACGAATAGAATGGCACAAAGATAGGAACGACATGATCCACCTATCAAAACTCGATATTCGTTGCCGAAAATGCTGCTAAAACGCAGAAAATAAGATAAATGAAGGTAGAGCAGTCCAATTCAACGAAACAAAATACGAAGTCATACTCAGAAAATGTTTTAAAATTTTCTTATGTAATAATATTCAGATTTCAAAAATATTTAATTTCCATCATATTTAACCAATTTTAAATTTTAAATAAAAATTTCACAACCGAATGAACTTTCATATTTTCGGATGAAAATATGATACTTTCTACGTTTAAATAGATATATTCCAAATATAAAAAATTTATTGCTTAAATCTTATCGTTTAATTTCTAGAAAAAATTAGTTAATTGCGTTATTTACACCGTTAAAATTTCCAAGTCGTTACACTCTCCTCCACTCAAAAATTTTCGTCCCCGGAAAGAAAAGAGATAGAGGAATAGAAGCAACAGAAAGGAAATATAGATTTGAAACACATAGTACCATATAAAACAATTAATTCAAAACCATATAAATTTCATCTTTTTAAATCTTATTACCTACATTTATATTGTATACTGTTCATATACCATATTACATTTTAACCTTTTGAATATTTCGAGTAAGTTATATATATATACACATATGTATATATATATTAGAATGCTATTGAGTATTATACAAATAAATTTTTATCTCAGTTCAAATTTTTTAAGTTGTTTCAATTCCATTTCTCATTTTAGACACTCCAATTATTTAAATTTTTTGCTTCATTTCAATAATTGAAAACCATCTCTTAACATAAAATTAAGAGTTAAATTTTTGATTTCCATTCAAAACATCTTAAAATAAATACATACATACATATACATATACATATACATATACATATACATATACATATACATATACATATACATATACATATACATATACATATACATATACATATACATATACATATACATATACATATATATATATATATATATATATATATATATATTGTACATCAAATCATACTCAAGCAATTCAAATCCAACCCATTTTCCAAATAAAAAAGTGTAGCAAAGCTACTAAGTGGTTTCCCGACTTTGAGACTCGAAAATGAACGTCGATGATGCTGCAGTCATCATTGACATTATTTTTCAACGACATGAGACGAGAGTATTGACTTGATTCTTTTTGAAGTCTTTGGAAATAATTTCCATTTGAAAATACTTAAAATAATATATTTTACAAAACTTTGAAAACCAAATTTTGGAAAGCGCCGAAAATTAAATTCTCAAATCCTTAATTTAAATTCATTTCATTTCATTTGCAAATCAGATTTATAACCATGGTTTTTAAAAATCTCATCTCCTTATAACATATAACAATAGTTAATGGTTTAGGAATGTTGACAAAACAATAAATGATTATCTAGTACTATCATTTCTTACAACCAGTTCATTTAACTATCTAATTTCAGAAAATTATACTTTTATATATAAAATATAGTCATACATAAAATTATTTCATTTACCAATTTCGAAAACAATATTGTGTCAATTTGCTTTGTTCAAGTGTTTTGGAATTCCTATCAATAGCTTTAGCTAGACGACTCAATTGAAACCTGAAATTCAAATTTAACAAATCAACCAATACAATGTAAAACATTTTGATATCAATTACAAATATGTTCCTTCATAGGGTGATTCAAGAATGGATAGAGATTCAAATTTAGAGGGACCCTAATGAAGGAGAGCTCTAACTAAGAAGATAGGCTCGTAAGTAAGATAAGATAATTACCAAAGAGGAAAGATGGATAAACTTACATTAATCGTGGCGACCTTAACCAAGTCAGCCGAGAATCCATTTTCAGAAACAATGCGTCCAAGAAATCGAACTTCATCCCTCTAGAAATCACATTTATAAAATTTGGCTTTCAACTGATGACTCTTAAGAGTTTGGAGAACATAACTCAAATGAGATTCATACTCCTCCACAGTCTTAGAAAGACGAGAATATCATCAACCAAAACCAGGACAAACTTGTTGAGAACATCGCAGAATACGCGGTTCATAGATGAACTAAGTAGACAGGAGCATTGGTTAATCCATAAGGCATGAGTATCCATTCATAGGAATAATTCTCTATTTGGAAAGCTATCCTGAAAATGCTCTCCTCGGCTATACGAAACTAGTGAAAATCGATAGCAAGATCCAGCTAAGAGAATACTTTAGCTTCGTAGAGCTGATCAAACATATCACCGGTATGAGGCATAAGATATCTATTCTTAAGAGTAAGCTTGTTTAACTCTCTATAATCAACACACATCCTCAAAGAACCATCAGATTTGGTAACAAAGACCACGGCTACTCCCCGTTCAGAAAAACTCTACCTAATCAAACCCTTGAAAAACAAGTCTTCAATCTGCTTCCTTAACTCGACTTTCTCTCTAGGTGCCATCCATCTAGGAAGAAGAACAACAGGTCGAGCTCCAGAAATAAGATCGACGTGGCATTCAATTTCTCGCTTAGGAGGAAGAGAAGCGACTTCACTAAAGACATCCGAAAAGTGTTGGACAACAGCGGTGGATTCGAAATCACTAGGCTGAGCATCTAGCGAAAAGATAAAACTGCCTGCATAATCCTCAGGCATTTGACATACGATCATAGGAGAATCACCTAGTCGTCTACTAGAGGAACGATTCAGACTTTGTAAAAAACAACTGCGTCATAATGCTTGAACCAATCACCTCCATGTTAGATATCAAATGCATCAAAACTGAGGACATAGAAATCTTCGATGAATCGACGCCTGTTGTAAAGAAGTTTCACCCCTCTACAAATCATACTAAGATTGGCAGGACAGCTGATGGGATTAGTCACACAGAAGGATGAAGTTTCCAATTGAGGTTGCAAGATGTGCTTAAATTTATTACAGAGATCAATAGAAATAAAGCTACGGAATGCTTCAGTATCAAGAAGAACACGATAGAAAAGACAAGAATGGATTTTAGAACAAAGGCAAAGATCCAAAATTCAAAAGAAATCCAAATCAAAGAGGATCCTAACAAAGAATTTCAAGCTCAAACGAAGATAACTCTGTAATTAATTCCAGTCATTCTGGGATATTACTACCCTATCTCTAATGAGTTTTTACTCCATATGATAAGTTCTGCCTATACTATAGCTCTGATACCAACTTTAACAACCCGCCATTTTGAACCATTCAAATCGACAATAATACATACATGTCAGACTTGAGTTGCTCAAAACAACAGATTGTTATTTTATGTTTGGCTAAATTTAGCATATACAGTAAATAAATCAATCGCAGAATCACAGACACAGAGTTTTACAATAATAAGTAGAGGAATAGATAAATAGTAGTTCATGCAGCTACTATAACATCAGAGCCTAAAAAAAAAATACAACAGAGATTCCAAATACAAAGAAGTCTCCAATACAAAAGAAAATGACGAGTCTGAACATAAATAACTGGAAGTAACTGAAAGCTGAACAGATAAAGATAGATCTCCAAGCGAAGATCCAAGCTCCAAAGGTGAGTCTTAAAGCTGTGATACTTAGACTAACTTGAGCATAAAGCAAAATACAAAACACACGAGTCAGGATTAACAATCTTATGCAAGTAAATCAACTCAAATGAAATGTCCAAGTGAAATGCAATATAACTTAATGGATGTTTAGGATTCCATCCTTTAAGGATCCATGGAACTATCTACATATATAGTATAATACGCCACATAGATAATGTCTCTAGTAAAGTAAAATATTAAAATAGCGTTAAGGCGTTACCATAACCCATTAACACATTTTTATATAAATGTTGTAGTCTATATAGTATTATAAACTCCACCAAAGTGGTGGGCTATCAGGGAGCACTCCATAGGTACAACACAAACCAAACTCATAGTAGGCATGATAAGACATATGATAAGGCACGCGAGGCAATGCCCAGGGTAGGATACTACCGTTGTGCACACTCAGACTGGTGGTAATGCATAGCAGCTACTACAGCCCACCTCGAGACACATTCCCATAATCAAAGGTGCACCCAATCAAATGACAATGTAAAAGAATGGTTTTGAAGAAGCATGCTCGATCGGAGATGCAACCTCACTTGGCCCGTATAGCTCTTGTTTTAGTCGTATCAAACTGACCCGCGGGGGTCAAGGTTGCTTTCACACCTCATACAGACGTTCGCCAAACAATCCTACTTTGTTCTTGATTCCCCACCATGTACACAGTTGTTAAAGTGGTTTTTGGTATTGGCAAAGAGTATGAAAATATCCCATACTGGTCTATTTAACAACCAAACTCTTATTTCACATCGTGGTCATTTTTATTTCAAACAGTTCATACCTTATATCAAAATATCATATTCATTTCAAAATTATATCACTTTCGAAATACTATTCACTTTCGAAATCATATCACTTTCAAAATCATTATTCACTTTAAATCATCTTCATTTCCAAAACCGTAACCATAAAATAGGTTACCATCATATAAAAATAATCGCATTGAAATCCATTAAATCTAAATCATAATGGTTCCAACTTAAATAGTTTGAATATTGAAAGTAGTTTTTTTATTGGAATGGTTATACATTAAAAATAGTTTATATTTAAAAATAGGTTATAGATTAAAATAGTTTATATATTAAAAACAATTTATGTATTCAAAAGAGTTTATATCGATTTCAAAGTCAGGTTTGAACTACAAATTTAAACCACTTCCAATTCAGTAGGTTTCAAAGTTTAAATATTCAAACAATTTACAATAACTCAATTTTATAAATTTCATTTATTTTTCAAAATTCAACTTTAATTTTATTAAATTTGAAAAATCCACTTAATAATTTTTCATAACATTTAAATAAAATCTCAAATTACAAATTTAAATCAATAATAAATATTAAATTTCAATTTTATTAAAATTTGAAAATATTCAATTAATATGCCTTTAAATTAAATCAAGTTATAAAATCATACCTTCCAAAATCTCAAAATGAATAAGTTTCAAATATATTTATATTTAAACACAATTCTTAAAGAAATAAAATTTCAAATCAATTTCATTTCATCTTTCCAACCTTAACTTATTAAAGTTATTACAAAATCTATATTTTTTAAATATTAATATAATTTTAAATAAATACTTAAACATATTCTATATATTAGTTAAACTAAACTCTTATTAAATTTTGTTATATTAATTATTAAATTAAATCATATTACTATTAAATCTATTTTAAATCTTACTTTATATATTTTAAGAATAATAAAGTTATAAGTAAAATTTTATAATTTACATTTTAAAACTTAACTTATAATTTTAAAATTTCCAAAACGTATAATTTAAAATCTGAATTTTACACATGTTAAAATAAAAATCTTTATATTATATTTTAAAATCAAAACTCATACATTTCCTTTTCAAAATTTTGGAAATCATTTAAAAATAGACCAACGGTGTTCGTATATAATTTTCAAACTTATGGTCAAGTGATACAGATATTTGTCATTTCAATTTGCAATAATTAAAACTTTACGGGCACATATCATTTCAACCCATAATCCCAAAATTTCAAAGTTAATAAAATCGATTGGGTTTATCATTTTTACCAATAACGATTTTCCCTAATCTATAATATCATTCAAGTGTGTATCATTTCAACCCATAGAGATTTCCTAAACTAACAGGTAACTTGCAGTGTAAGGACAATAAAATAATAATATGAAATAGCATAACATATCAATTACAACATATATCAAAACTAATAATTTAGATATATTTACATAATATCATGGTGTCATAGGTCAACAATTCTAAATATTGACACATCAAATTTAACGATCAAATCACTAACAAATTCAAAATTTACGAAATATTTGAATCGTCTTTTCATGTGAAATTAATTTTCTAAGCATATGAATGTTAATCGTGAGTGATCGCTCACCTTTCGAGGCTAAAGAAACAACGAAAATGAAAGCAAATGGACACGGACAAGCACAAAGATAAGCAACAAACCACCAAACGAATACGGATAGTCACGGATCGAACATGGGATAACAACAAAGCAAAGCAACAAGTGCTGTAAATTCGGACAGCGAGCACAAGGGAAAGCAAATAACTACACAAATTCGATGAATAAACAATATATATATATAATATATTCTTTTTCCCTTTTTTATATAGATAATAGAGAAGGGAAAGGCTCGCCTGCGATGCTCGGATAGATGAAGGCTAGCTGTGGAATACTTGCTCGGCTAATGGAGAGGTCGGGCAATGGTCGAGCACAAAGGAAAGAGGGGATTTCTGCGGCTACGGGGAGTGGAGGCAGCAGACTGCGTGTCAGGTTCGGGCGATTGAAATGGAGTTTCGGTGGCTACTGTAGGTGCAGGTCTAGTGGAGTGGGAGGTTGCGAAGGGTGTAGGTTGGACTCAGCGTTCGAGAGGGTAGGCTTGGGGTTTGGTGGTCGTCGCTCTCGGAGGAAGATGAAGGAGGTAGTAGGTTATGGGATGGGCTATTGGAGCGTGGTTGGAGGAAGATGCTTAGATGGCTGATGTGTGAGGGGCAGTAGGCAGCAGCTGTATGGAGGTGATGGGTGTTGTGGGGTGGCGGGTTGTTTAGAGGGAGATGAAAGGGTTTGCAAGGCAGAGGCGGCGATTAGGCTGGGAAGGGATGAGCAAGCTTCGGCTGTGATATGGTGGGCTCGGTGATGTGGAAATGGGAAGACTCACATGCAAAAGAAGATGTAGGGTTTCAATGCAAATATACGAATGCTTATATTTTATTTCAGAGCAACGAATAGAATTAAAGAAGAAGAGGAGGGGAGGGAAACAAACCAGATATGTAAATCAAAACTGGGGGAATGCAAAAGGTCAGGCACGAATTCCGGAATAATTAAAAGAAAATGGCCGTTTGCTTTCAACCAGTAGATAATTGAATGGCTAGAAGGAAACCAAAAGCTCAAAATGGGTACCGATACGGCCGTTCCACAAATTCCGCCGCGTACCGGACGCTATAATGGACAAATGAATATAGAATGGTGATCTATACGATGAGACAAACAGAATGGTAAAATTAATGGCATGACTCACCTATCAAAACTCGACATTCGCTATTGAAAATGATGCTAAAACACGGAAAATAAGATAAACGGAGCTAGAGTAGTCCAAATTCAGCGAAACGAAATACGATGTCACACTTAGAAAAAGTTTTAAAATTTTCTTATGTTAGAATATTCAGATTTCAAAAATATTTAATTTTTGTCATATTTAACTAATTTTAGATTTTAAATAGAAATTTCACAATTGAACAAACTTTCATATTTTTTGATGAAAATATGATACTTGCTACATTTAAATAGATGTATTCCAAATATCAAGTTCTCATTGCTAAAATCTTATTTTTCTATTTTCAAAAAAATTTAGTTACTTATTTAAACCGTTAAAATTTTTGGGTCGTTATAAAGTGTATGAACTGCGAGTTGATGAAAGATGAGAAAAAGAAGCCCAGTGGTTCCTGCAACCACTTGAAGTTCCCATGTGGAAATGGGAATCGATATCATTAGACTTCATTGATGGACTGCCAAGGACTAGAGGACGGTACGATAGCATCTGAGTCATAGTTGATAGATTAAAGATTGCTCGATTCATACCCATAAAGTGTAAAAGGATGCAACCCAATCGGTTAGGTTGTATATGAAGTTGGTAGTATGATCCCATGGTGTGTCGAAGAGTAGTGTAAGCGATGAAGACCATTTATTTACTGCCAGATTTTGGAAGAGCATAGAAGAGGTTTTGGGGACAGAGCTTCAGTTGGGTATGGCTTATCACCCACAAACCGATGGGAAGACAAGTTGGTGAATTATATCTTAGATCTCTTGGGAGCTTGTATGCTTGAAATTAGAGCCTCCTAGGGTTATTGTTGAGTTCGCAGGTGTGCATAATGTGATCCATGTTTCTCATTTGTGGAAGTTTTTGCACATCTCAAGCATAAATGTTACACTGAATCAACTAGATGATATCAAGATTGAACCAAAAGCATTAAGACATTAGAGGCCATTTTGTATTGTTGGACATGGTACGAAGCATCTTAGGACGTAGATGGTGAAGACTGTATAGGCTTAATGGGGTTAAAAGAGAGAGAAGTTGCACTGAAGAGACCAAGGAGAGCATGAGGACTTGTAACATTCCTGAAAATTCACCAAGTTTAGTTTGGCAATTAAATTAATTTTTTAAAATAAATTGTGAATTAATTAGAGATTTCTAGGATAAATAAATAATTTTTTGATTATAAATAGAAATTTAATTTGAAATTTAAGCAGAAGTATCTTACAAATAAATAATTTACTTAGGGAAAATAAATGTATTAAAAATAAAATAGAAATTAAAAGCTTTGAGATTAATGAAAAGTTAATGATAGTTGTTTTCTAAATTTTTTATTATATTAATATTTGGAAGGTGTAATAAATTTCAAAAGATTTATTTTTAAGATTTAATTCTCTTATATAAATAAATGTGACTATTTGTTAATATGAAATCAAAATATTTAAATCATTCTTTTCTTTTTAAAAGTTGTACAAAAATAATTAATAAAAAAATGTATGAATGTAAATTGTATAAATATATATGTAAATAAAAATAGTGAACTAAATTAAAAGTTGCAATGTGAAAATTAATTGGGCTAAAATTTTGTTTGTGTAAGTATCAATATAAAAGGAAACATAAACATTTTACAAATGTAAACATTGAATTTGAATTTAAATTGCATAATTATATTTATGAATATATAAATAGACATAAATAGATTTTTAGTTCAAGTGAATTGGAAACTTGAATCTAAATTTAAAATAAATGTTTTAGAAAAAATATTTGGTTTTTGAAAATTGTTAGGTTGTAATTTATATTTTATATAGTATAAATATAAAGATTAAGTAAGAAAGGGGTATGTTTATTTATAAAATAAATATGATATAAAAATTTATTAAAAATTATTTTTTCTTGTAAAATTACAAATGATAAACATATAAAAACGGGATGGAGTAAAGAATTAACATATATAAGGGAGGAATTTTTTTTTACAAGTTTTACAATGTAATTAGAAGAATGAACAAATGGAGTCCAATATATTTAATTGAATAAAATAATGAAATTTAAAATTATAGAAACTTTTGAGCTCCCTCATAGGCAATAATTTAGCTTCTCACAAAATCTGAAAATACAGTAACATAGATTTGAGCATTTCAAACCCCAACACCCAAAGAAAAAATATATGAAAACTACCATCATCTTCTCAGATCTGAAACAAAGTTTAAAAATAAAAAAATCATCAGAAAAAGAAAGAAGAAAACTTCAACCTGAAATTGCAGATCATAAACAAACTCAATCAAAGCAAAAGAATTCAAAGCAACATCATCTCAAGAAATTAGCATGCAAGATAAAATCTTCAACCAGAAAGGAATTAAGATCAACCTGATAAAGTAAATGCAAATTCAAAGATCAAGACTTCAGGATTAATTCGAAGTCATCAAGCTAATGATCAACTCAAATGAATTTAGATTGAAACAAGCAGGCAACAATAACTTTCCAAATTTCAGGTCAAAAACATGCCCTCTGTTCTTCTCTGTACTGTGCACTCAGGTGAGCAAACCATCTAACCCTGATTTTAACTTGATGTTTTCTGAGGTATGATATGAAATATGGTTGAATGATGGTGTGAACTACCTGTAAGTTTGAATTGCAGGTTGGAACAGACATGAACGTCTGTTCTGGATTTTACAGGTTTTAGACTTTTTAAAGTAAATAAAATATAGAAGAAAATCTAAAGCCTAATTCTCTGATTCAATTTCAGGCTTCGTGATCTGAATGAAATGGGTTTGCATCATCAAGAACTAGGGGCTAGAAATATTTTTGAAAAAAACAGTTAATTTAGTATTATCTGGAAATTCAAAATATGCTGAGAAAAGAATCATATAAATGTTAAAACTTGATATTCGTAATATATTGTTTTGATATTATAATTCGATTTGTATTAAAAATATGATTTTTAAAAATCATTTCATGATTTTTAAGTATATAATCATCGAGAAATTGTAGGTTGAACAGAAATCATATTTTTGTCAAAATCAAATCAACGGCGAACTTTTATGGGTCAGGCCTTACGTCGAAGGCGGCTCGAGCATTGTAGATTAATGGAAAAATAAAATAATAATTATCGTTCGCCATGGCAATGATTGTAGAGGGAATAGGGTTTTGGAAATGGTTTTATTTGACAGAGTTTGGGAGGAAAATTCATCAATGGGAATGAACTATAGTCGATCGGACTTGGTGGAAGCTCTGTGTTGGTCGAAGGTAAAAACCTGGGTGAAATGGCGAGGTGATGGTGGCAAAGATCGTCGGCACATGGTGGTTTCCAGAAAAGGGGTGGTTCCAGTTTTTGAGTTGACCGACTCGATTTCGCCCTCGAGTTTGATTCAGGTTTCTGGGTGTTTAGGTTAGTTCGTGGTGTCGTTGACGATTCCGGGGTGGTCGCGACAGTGAGTGGAGGCGTTCGAAGCGACGGTGTATGTGCACCGTGCACTGTGTGCCTGTGGGTTTTTGATGTTGGGATGAAGAAGTTGGGGATGAAGCTCGAAGATGGACTCGAGAATTCTAAGGTGTTGCTCGAGTTTACTATCGGGTCAGTTGCAAGCTTTTACAATATACAGTAATTTTTGAAAGGGAAACTTAAAAAATATTAAAGGGATTAGCTCGGGAAGTCTCGAAGAAGATGACGTTTTAGCACGGGGCGAACTCGAAGGGATCCACGAATAACCCCAAGTCAAGCTTGGGTTTAATTAAACTGTCACCAGATTTCAAGCCTTAAAAAAAAGTTGTTTTCAAGTTTTAAAATGCATCAGTTCTTTTAGTTACAATTTTTTTTTAATTTAACAAAGTTTTAAAACACATTTAAACTAAACAAGTTTCCAAAGGAAAGTAAAAGGAGTTTCAAATTTTAAAGACAAGTTTCAACGTTTTAGATGTTAAAGCAAATATTTTGAAATCGTTTTGTTTCTAAATTGTCAACTTAAAGGTTAAGTTAACTTATATAATTAAGGGTAACTGATGAATGGTTAGAAGTTTAATAAATCAAGAAATTAAGGAATAACTAATTAAAGAATGATTAATTTCTTATAAGTAACTACTTAATGAAGGTAATTAAAGATGAATAATAAATAATTTTAAAGATTTATAAATCAAGTATTTAAAGGTTAGTTAATTTAAAGAAAAATTAATTAATGTGATTAATTAACAAAGGTAATTAATTTGGAAAAAATTAATTAATTAAAAGTAGATTAATTTATGAAAGTGATTGAAGAATCATTATTAATTAAGGATTAATTTATCAATCATTGTAATTAATCAAAGATAATTAGTTATTAACATAAGGTTAATCGATTTATAATTAAGGATTTATTAATTAACATAATTAATAAATAAAGATTAAATTAATGAAAAAAATTAAAGGTAATTAATTGTTTAAAGATAATTACTTGATTAAAAGTGATTAATTAATGATCAAAGGTGGATTAATCAAGTGATAAAACTTGATCTAAGGTTAGGGATAGTCACTTATCGTAACAAATTAGGGACAATTAATTTAATGGCAGTTAATTAATTAAGAGTTAATTAATTAATTAAAGATAATTAATTAAATGGTGAATTAAATAATTAAAGGTTAATTATTTAATAACTAAAGGTTGATTAATTGTAATTAAAGGTTAATTAATTTATTATTAATGGTTAATTAATAAATAATTAAAGAATAATTAATCAAAATGGTTTGTAAATTATTAGTGTTAGGTAACCAAGATTAGTAATAAATCTGATTTGAATTAATCAGACAATTAACTGATTTTACTTATGGATGTTTGGATTCTATTAGATGATTGAATTGTTTGATATCCCTGATATGTGATGCTATGTTTTGATTTGAGCTGTGTTAATTATCTATGAAATATATCTGTGATCTGTGAATGAAAGACAAGCGTTATAGTTTATACCACTTATCAAATATATTGCTGTATTTGAATCTGTGCTGATTGATGATGTTGCACTTTTATTATGTAAAACCCCTGGACCACACTTATACACACACAAATATGGATTGCACGTGGAAATGGGTTAAGTCACAGATTTTGAAATAGTTTTAAAGATTGAATTTTTGAATCCAAAAATAGTTTGGGAATTGAAAGCTTTTGAAAATGAATTTCAATTTTTTTTTTTGAATAACTTCATTAAGTTTTGAAATTTAAATAATTTGATTTAAATTTTAATTCAATATTTGAAATCGAATTCTATGATTTGGAAACTATGGTTTTAAAAAGGTTATTCAGCATATAAATGTGTTTATATGGGTTTTTAAACCATTTTAAAATGTTGTTTAGGGAATTTTAATTTAACCCAAAGATTTTAACTTGTATAAATAAAATCGGATTTTTCCAAAATAAAAATTATTTGCTTTCAAATAATGAAAGCTTTCACATAAGAAATGAATGTCCAATTTGTGTTAAAAAGATTTCAAGTTTAAAATGAAAATAGTTTTCCCAGTTATGAATAAATCTTTGGAAATGGGTTTGAAAGCTATAAGTTAAATCTTTAATTTAAAGATTAGATGAGTTAATCCAATTGAAATGGAAATTGTTTTGAAATCTATGAATAGATCTTTGTGAAAATAGGTGAACTTTGTGAAAAGAATCTTTTTGTTAAAAGATTTGAAATGGTAATTTGTTTAGATCATTTGAAGAAAGCTTTGGATTTTTAAGTTGTGACTTAACTGAAATCCCATATCCATATAATTTTAAATATTACGCTCGTTATTTGGTTTAGCCGAGAGAGGACCTTGTGTCATATAACCCATTCTGAATAGTGATACGACATTATGGATTGCATTTGAAGACCGGTGTTAAAGACCGGGTGTCTTCGAGAACGATAGGATAACCTGTCGATTGACACTGCACTGAGTTGCTCCGGTATAAAGTTCTCCCTAAGTGACGGGAAGTCCGATCAGAATTGTGGATACACGGATTGCAAGGGATTCTTCGGAAGTGCCTTCAATTCTGTTCGAACCCGGAACAGACTTGAATGGTTGTATGTCTGACATTACACTTTGAGATATTAAATTGATGTTTATCAAATACATTTCTTCTTGGTGGCGGAGAATTTATTCCCTTAGCTTAACCCCCTTCTCTGAGTCATACGAGCTCAGAGGTTATGTAGTTGATAGTTATCAGTGATATACTCCCAAATTTGGTAGTGTGGCATGCTGAGTGCTGCTGTGTACCATTTGTTGATCAAAGCATGGCTTTTGTATAAAGCGTAGCTTTGTGGATGAGACTGCATCAGGACCTCACACCTCGAAAATGGTCGAAACAGGAAAGATGCGGTAAGGTTATGAGGGTCGCTCCCTTTAGGGTGTGTCATTCCCTTCTGGAAAAGGGTGGTATCATGGTATGGAGACCAGATACTTATTCATGTGGACACTAAAAATCTATTACTTTGTGATTACATTGTGGTTGTTGGATTAGAGGTACCTCGGATAAAGGTCCTAAAGGACCGGGGATGGCATGCTCGAGTAGTAGTTATCTAGTTACAGAGGTAACCCGGCCTTGTGTTGGCAGAGATCCGGTTAGGTTCTCGGGACGTCCCGCCAGAGGCGTACCCATATGGTAGTACGAAGTTCCTTAGCCCGACCATTTGTTGGAAAATCCAATTTCAATACGCGCCTTGTACTGTTTTAGTTGTAGAACCTGCCATTTACTTATGGTGGTCACCACTGTTTAGATGGTAGCTATAGTAGGCATAGTTTGGAATGTCTATGTTGGCTGGGATTAATATTATACTTTTGAAATGGTTTTGTACACTATGCACTAGTAATAATATCAAAGAAATTTTCTCGCATCAAGCATATTTGACTATCATACAGAGAAATCTCCTCCAATTCCGAGTTTGCATTGTGTGTGTGGCCGGAGGCCTTATGGTAGTTTCATTTTCTAAAAAGCATTGCGGATTTAAATTTAAAATCCTTTGTTGTCTGTTTTAAAAGATAAAATGTTTTTGTTTGCTCATACCAGTCCCATGACTAACTTGGAGTTTATTGTTCCTTTCCTAAACTCTAGGTGCCCACAATTTTCCTACACGGGCAGTCCAGAGTTGGGTTTTTCAGATAGTCAGGTTTAGTTGATTATTTGGAGCTGGTTCAGTCTTTGGATCAGGACTGCACTTGCTTATCTTTGTGCATCGTTATTGGGAGTTCGAGCTATTTCTGGATTGATGCCTTGGTGATGGAGATTGCCGATACTGGAGTTCTCCTTTGAAGACTACTTTCTCTATTGGAGATATTGTCCCACTGCTAGTGTTATCTTTTCCTTCCGCTGCTATTGTCTTGTATCATATCTCTGATGTATATTGACATCTATTGTATCATCTGTTGTATCTTATTGTATCAAATACTGTATTGATGTTGTATTTTGATATATTCTTTTTCCTCCGCTGTGTTATACTTAATGTGTCATAAGCTCCGGCGAACCAGATTCGACGTTTGGATCTGCGACATTTGAATACGAGTGTCATATTCGATGCCGATTTTCGAAGGTCGAGTCAGGGTCATTTCAATTGCTATCAAAGCTGAAGGTTAAAACTTTAGCTTAGGAGTATAACACATTAAGTAACTCATTAGAAATAGGTTGAAATATACCATAGAACGAGTATATCCCTTGGATATCCATTCGAATGCCTCAGTAAATTCTCTTACTATCCACTGATAGTGAGTATGAGTGCAAGAAGAGAACGAGATAGGGGACAGGGGAATACGACTACAAATGGTCGATACCCTACAATAGCAGTAACAATTTTCTCTATCAATCTCATTTGATTTGATTTCCGAATTCTTTTGATAGCTTCGTGACAGCTCCATGAAGAAGATTCAATGTGATGGTGGCCCTACGAATCATTGTAGAAAATTCATACTTCGTATCTTCATCGGTTTCTTATCAGCTTGTCGTTCTAAACTCTAATGAAATTTAAAAATTTAAATAAATTGGAAATTTCAAATTGATTTAAAAATTGGTTAACAAATATAAGGACACATTTGAATTGTATCAATCAAACGATATCGGTTAAAACCAAATTTGAAATATTGTTTCTTGTGTGGACCCAAGTCCGAAGAGGGGCAAGTTGGTATATACTTTGGGGTTGTTCCGACCTAAGTAGGAATTCATGTCTAGTGTTTGAGAAATATGGAAGACTAAATCCATTTATCTATTGTCTAGGTCCCGATATATTTTATGAACGATTAGTTATCCCCTCGAACTAATCAATGCCCTTGCATATTCGTAGACCGGTGAACCCGAATATCTTGTGAAATAATTGTATGAGTTTGTTCTTATATTGTTGATATTCTGACTTAGTAAACCGAATGCAGAATAAATATTTCGATCTGATCTGATCAATCATTTCTCAATCTATCATCTATTCTTTCTTGTCTCCCTTGTAAATTTCGGGGACGAAATTTTTTTCGGGGGGGGGGGGGGGGGGGGGGGGTGAGGGAATCTGTAACATTCCTAAAAATTCACCAAGTTTAGTTTGGCATTTAAATTAGTTTTTGAAAATAAATTGTGCATCAATTAGAGATTTCTAGGATAAATAAATAATTTTTTGATTATAAATAGAAATTTAATTTGAAATTTAAGCAGAAGTATCTTACAAATAAATATTGTATTTAGGAAAAATAAATGCATTAAAAATAAAATAGAAATTAAAAGCTTTGTTTTCTAAAATTTTAATTATATTAATCTTTGGAAGGTGTAATAAATTTCAAAAGATTTATTTTTAATATTTAATTCTCTAATGTAAATAAATGTGACTATTTATTAATATGAAATCAAAATATTTAAATCATTATTTTCTTTTTAAAAGTTATACAAAAATAAATAATAAAAAATGTATGAACGTAAATTGTATAAATATATATGTATATAAAAACAGTGAACTAAATTAAATGTTGCAATGTCAAAATTAATTGGGATAAAATTTTGTTGTGTAATATAAATATAAAAGGAAACATAAATATTTTATAGTTTAAACATTGAATTTGAATTTAAATTGCATAATTATGTGTATGAATATATAAATGACATAAATATATTTTTAGTTCAAGTGAATTGGAAATTTGAATCTAAATTTAAAATAAATGTTTTCGAAAAAATATTTGGTTTTTGAAAATCATTAAGTTGTAATTTATATTTTATATAATGTAAATATAAAGATTAAGTAAGAAAGGGGTATGTTTATTTATAAAATAATTATGATATAAAAATTTATTAAAAATTCTTTTATCTTGTAAAATTACAAATGATAAACATATAAAAAGGGGATGGAGTAAAGAATTAACATATATGAGGGTGGAAATTTTTTTTTACAAGTGTTACAATGTAATGAGAAGAATGAACAAATGGCATCCAATATATCTAATTGAATAAAATAATGAAATTTAAAATTATAGAAACTTTTGAGCTCCCCATATGCAATAATTTAGCTTCTCACCAAATCTTAAAATGTAGTAACATAGATTTAGGCGTTTCAAACCATCTGAAAACAACTATCATCTTCTCTTCTCAGATCGGAAACAAAGTTTAAAACTAAAAAAAAATCATCAGAAAAAAAAAGAAAAAAAAAACTTCAACCTAGAATTGCAGATCACAAACAAACTCAACCAAAGCAACATCATCTCAGGAAATTAGCACGCAAGATAAAATCTTCAACCGGAAAGGAGTTAAGATCAACCTGGTCAAGTAAATGCAAATTCAATGATCAAGACTTCATGATTAATTCGAAGTCATCAAGCTAAAGATCAACTCAAATGAATTTAAATTGAAACAAGCAGGCAAAAATAACTTTCCAGATTTCAGATCAAAAGCATGCCCTCTGTTCTTCTCTGTACTGTGCACTCAGGTGGGCAAACCATCTAACCCTGATTTTAACTTGATGTTTTTTGGGGTATGATATGAAATATGGTTGAATGATAGTGTGAACTTGCCTGCATGCTTGAATATATAGATTGAATTGTGCAGGTTGGAACAGACATGAATGTCTATTCTGGATTTTACAGGTTTTAGACCTGTTAAAGTAAATAAAATATAGAAGAAAATCTAAAACCTACTTCTCTGATTCAATTTCAGGCTTCGCGATCTGAATGAAATAGGTTTGCATCATCAAGAACTAGGGGCTAGAAATATTTTTGAATTTTTTTATTTAGTATTATCTGGAAATTCAAAATATACACAGAAAAAAATCATATACATATTAAAACTTGATAATCATAATATATTGTTTTGATATTATAATTCGATTTGTATTAGAAAAATATGATTTTTAAAAATCATTTCACGATTTTTAAGTATATAATCATCGAGAAATTTTTGGTTGAACAAAAATCACATTTTTTTCAAAATCAAATCAACGACGAACTTTTGCGGGTCAGGCCTGACGTCGAAGGTGGCTCGAGCATTGTAGATTAATGGAAAATTAAAAATAATAATTATCGTTCGCTATGGCGAATGATTGTAGAGGGAATATTGGAAATGGATTTATATGATTGAGTTTGCAAGGAAAATTCATCAATGGGAATGAACTATAGTCGATCGGACTTGGTGGAATCTCTGCGTGGGTCGAAGGTGAAAACCTGGGTGAAATGGCGAGGTTGATGGTGGCATAGATCTTCGGCACGTGGTGGTTTCCTGATGAGGGGTGGTTCCAGTTTTTGGGTTGAGCAACTCGCTTTCACCCTCGAGTTTGATTCAGGTTTCTGGGTGTTTAGGTTAGTTTATGGTGTCGTTGACGATCCGAGGGTGGTCGCGATAGTGACTGGAGGCGTTCGAAGCAACAGTGTACGTGCACCGTGCACTTGTGTGCCTGGGGGTTTTTGATGTTGGGAAGAAGAAGTTGGGGATGAAGCTCGAAGACGGACTCGAGAATTCTAAGGTGTTGCTGGAGTTTACTATCGGGTCAGTTGCAAGCTTTTAGGATATACAGTAATTTTTGAAAGGGAAACTTAAAGAAAAAACAGGGGTTAACTTGGGAAGTCTCGAAGCAGATGTCGTTTTAGCACGGGGCGAACTTGAAGGGATCCACGAATAACCCGAAGTCGAGCTTGGGTTTGATTAACCTGTTACCAGATTTCAAGCCTAAACAAAAAGATGTTTTCAAGTTTTAAAATGCATCAGTTCTTTTAGTTATAAAAATATATTTTTAATTTAACAAAGTTTTAAAACATATTTAAACTAAACAAGTTTCCAAAGGAAAGTAAATGGAGTTTCAAATTTTAAAAATAAGTTTCAACGTTTTAAATGTTAAAGCAAATATTTTGAAATCATTTTGTTTCTAAATTGTCAACTTAAAGGTTAAGTTAACTTATATAATTAAGGGTAATTAATGAATGATTAGAAGTTTAATAAATCAAGAAATTAAGGAATAACTAATTTTGGAATGATTAATTTCTTAAAAGTAATTACTTAATGAAGATAATTAAAGATGAATAATAAATGGTTTTAAAGATTTATAAATCAAAAATTTAAAGGTTAGTTAATTTAAAGAATAATTAATTAATAAATGTAATTAATTTGGAAATAATTAATTAATTAAAACTAGGTTGCTTTATGAAAATGATTGAAGAATCATTATTAATTAAGGATTAATTTATCAATCATTGTAATTAATCAAAGATAATTAATTATTAACATAAGGTTAATCAATTTATGATTAAGGATTTATTAATTAATATATTTAATAAATAAAGATTAAATTAATGAAAAACAATTAAAGGTAATTAATTGTTTAAAGATAATCTTAATTAAAAGTGATTAATTAATGATCAAAGGTGGATTAATCAAGTGATAAAAATTGATTTAAGATTAGGGATAGTCACTTAACGTAACAAATTAGGGACATTTAATTTAATGGTAATTAATTAATTAAGAGTTAATTAATTAATTAAAGATAATTAATTAAATGGCGAATTAATTAAAGGTTGATTAATTATAATTAAAGGTTAATTAATTTATTATTAATGGTTAATTAATAAATGATTAAAGAATAATTAATCAAAATGATTTGTAAATTATTAGTGTTAGGTAACCAAGATTAGTAATAAATCTGATTTGAATTAATCAGACAATTAACTGATTTTACTTATGGATGTTTAGATTCTATTAGATGATTGAATTGTTTGATATCCCTGATATGTGATGCTATGTTTTGATTTGGGCTATGTTAATTATCTATGATATATATCTGTGATCTGTGAATGAAAGACAAGCGTTATAGTTTATACCGCTTATCAAATATATTACTGTATTTGAATCTGTGCTGATTGATGATGTTGCACTTTTATTATGTAAAACCCCTGGACCACACTTATACACACACAAATATGGATTGCACGTGGAAATGGGTTAAGTCACAGATTTTGAAATAGTTTTAAAGATCAAAATTTTGAATCCAATATTAGTTCTGGAATTGAAAGCTTTTGAAAATGAATTCAAAAATAAAATTTATTTTGATTAACTTGATTGAGTTTTGAAATTTAAATAATTTGATTTAAATTTGAATTCAATATTTGAAATCGAATTCTATGATTTGGAAACTATGGTTTTAAAAAGGTTATTCAACTTATAAATGTGTTTATATAGGTTTTAAAACCATTTTAAAAGTGTTGTTTTGGGAACTTGAATTTAACCCAAAGATTTTAACTTGTATAAATAAAATCGGAATTTTCCAAAATAAAAACTATTTGTTTTCAAATAATGAACGCTTTCACATAAGAAATGAACGTGCAATTTGTGTTAAAAAGATTTCAAGTTTAAAATGAAAATAGTTTTCCCAGTTATGAATAAATCTTTGGAAATGGTTTTGAAAGCTATAAGTTAAATCTTTAATTAAAGATTAGATGAGTTAATCCAATTGAAATGGAAATTGTTTTGAAATCTATGAATAGATATTTGTGAAACTAGGTGAACTTTGTGAAACGAATATTTTTGTTAAAAGATTTGAAATGGTAATTTGTTTGAACCATTTAAAGAAAGCTTTGGATTTTTAAGTTGTGACTTAACTGAAATGCCATATCCATATATTTTTAAATATTGCGCTCATTATTCGGTTTAGCCGAGAGAGGACCTTGTGTCATATAACCCGTTTTGAATAGTGATACGACGTTATGGATTGCATTTGAAGACCGGTGTTGAAGACCGGGTGTCTTCGAGAATGATAGGATAACCTGTCGATTGACTCTGCACTGAGTTGCTTCGGTATAAAGTTCTTCGTAAGTGATGGGAAGTCCAATCGGAATTGTGGATACCCGGATTGCAAGGGCTTCTTCGGAAGTGCCTTCGGTTCTGTTCGAACCCGGGATAGCCTTGTATGGTTGTATGTCTAACACTACACTTTGAGATATTAAATTGATGTCTATCAAATACATTTCTGCTTGGTGGTGGAGAATTTATTCTCTTAGCTTAACACCCTTCTCTGAGACATACGAGCTCAGAGGTTATGTAGTTGATAGTTATCAGTGATATACTCCCAAATTTGGTGGTGTGGCATGCTGAGTGATGACGTGTACCATTTGCTGATCAAAGCATGGCTTTTGTATAAAGTGTAGCTTTGTGGACGAGTCTGCACCAGGACCTTACACCCCAGAAATGGTCGAAACAGGAAAGATGCGGCAAGGTTATGAGGGTCTCTCCCTTTAGGGTGTGTCGTTCCTTTTGGGAAAGGTTGGTATCATGGTATGAAGCCCACACACTTACTCTTATGGACACTGCAAATATATTACTTTGTGATTGCTTTGTGGTTGTTGGATTAGAGGTACCTCGGATAAAGGTCCCAAAGGACCGGGGGATGGCATGCTTGAGTTGTAGTTACCTAGTTACAGAGGTAACCCGACCTTGTGTTGGTAGAGATCCGGTTAGGTTCTCGGGATGTCCCGCTAGAGGCGTACCCATGTGGCAGTAGGAAGCTCCATTGCTTGACCATTTGTTGGAAAATCCAATCTTCAATACGCCCCATGTATGGTTTTATTTGTAGAACTTGCCATTTACTTATGGTGGTCACCACTGTTTAGATGGTAGTTATAATAGGCATAGTTCGGAATGACTATGCTGGCTAGGATTAATATTATACTTTTGAAATGGTTTTTCTACACTATGCACTAGTAATAATATCAAAGAAATTTTCTCGTATCAAGCATATTTGACTATCATAAGGAGAAATCTCCTTCAATTCTGCATTTGCATTACGTGTGTGGCGGAAGGCCTTATGGTAGTTTCATTTTCTAAAAAGCATTGCGGATTTAAATTTAAAATCCTTTGTTGTCTATTTTAAAAGATAAATTGTTTTTGTTTGCTCATACTAGTCCCATGACTGACTTGGAATTTATTGTTCCTTTCCTAAACTCTGGGTGCCCAAAATTTTCCCACACGGGAAGTCTAGAGTTGGGTTTTTCAAATAGTTAGGTTTAGTAGATTATCTGGAGCTAGTTCAATCTTTGTATAGGTTTTTGGAATTAAATTTTAAGAGATATGACCATTTTTCGATAGATTAGTGAATAATTAACTTAAGCCCATATTTAGCCCATTAACCCATTTCTTCATTTAAGCTAATAGGAGGTGATGGGGCAACCCCTATTCACTTTACCTCATCCTAAAATCAATTTAAAAACTCCATGAACACATCCTTAGCCAAAAAGCATCATAAGTCCTTATATCAATTAGTCAAACATAGTGATTATGAAGGTAATTAGGAAAGAAAGCTATTGGATATCAAGATTGTCGCTTTGGGATTTGTGCAAGTGTTGTTTTGATTATTTCTACCTTGAATTTTATGCATTTTGACCCTTTGATCGTTGATTTTTGTCTCTCTCTCTATGCTTTGTTAGCTAATATGGTACCAAAATGTGTTTTTAAGGTGATTTTAAATGTTAAAACATGTTTATGACATATCTAAACCTAACATTGACTGTAAAATGAATTTAAAAGATAAAAAGTTGATTTTAATTCATTTTTGGTATTTGCGTAAACCAATCACCATTTTTCCATATCTCTAATTAAAGATGTTATAAATGCTCGATTATTTATTTTATCGGTTTGTTTATGCTTATAAATAGTTGCTTGGATATATGTATAATCCATTTGAATGCATTGAGTGATCGACATGCTAGAGATCACAAAACAATGAGTGATTTTTAAATTGGAGCATCTACTTACAAAATAGGGTAAAAGAGGGATGGAAAACCAATGATGGAAGCTGGTGTAGTAACTTGGCCAATTTTTGTCCATGTGCTCCATTCGGTGCCAAATGGTCTAGCATTGTTCAGACCTGAACGGTTTAGGTTCATAGTAGTGAAAAAGTGTGGACAAGGGAATGTGGTGTGGTAATTTGATAATCTCTTTGGGCTAAATCGATGAACGATTTCAAACTTTACCTTAGGAAACAAAAAGCGGATGAGACCCCCAAATGATATTAGTTGAAGAAAGAAGACATGAGGAGATCTTCTGGCATGCTATGGTGGAGTTTTGGAGTTTGTACCTAGCAAGATTTTGCTAAACATGATTCAAAATGATTCGATATCGACCCCTAACCGTTGGGTACCAGTCGGTCCATCTTTGGTTAAGTTAAAGAGGACTTCATAGGGATCATATGCAACCGTTCAAACATTCAAGTAAATTTTCCATTAGAATTCATATCCACTACCAAATGGTTTTATGTAATGTGATGTGATTTTAAGTTGAGTGAACTAAGGGATTACTTTGGGTATGATCTATTGACAGTAGGATGATGTTTCGAGGTTGGTGTAGAAGCATCCTATGAACTTTATGGAGTGTTCCGAGCATCGACATATCAATAATGTGAGTCATTTTGACTAATTACTTCAAGTGATAATTATTCATAGGACTTAGTGATTACCCAAGGAGGCAATGTTGACGATGTAAAGTGATGGAGTGGAACATCAAGCATTATACTATGGAGTTGTATGCTGAAGGGATCATTATAACTATGGATGTGATGTGTATTTCATGTGGCAAGAATTTGTGAGGGTACTCTTGTTCATGGCGGTACCTTAGTGATGATACGTAATCGAACACTGATTCCGATTATAATGTTGTGTGTCACTAAACTTAATGATGGTAGTCAGAGTAATCATATATCAAAAGGTATCTTGGTGGTGATGCAAGACCAAGGTTATGGTCTTTTTGATTTTTTTGATTATTACGTGTTCTATGATTATCGTATTTGACTCGATTATTATGTGATTGGGATGGATATCATGTGAAGTTGGTATTGCTATGTTAGATACATCGAAATCCATATTGTATTCGGTATTATACACATATTCGATGATAGTGTAGCATATACTATGATTATATGCTAACTTGTTGGATGTAGGGACATGGCTGGTATGGATTCTCATATTAGGTGTTCCTTTGTACTATATCAACTTCTATAGTATCTTGAGATTATTTATCGCTTAGACCAAAATATTGTCTGACTTGACATTTTATGCTTTGCTTCATATTATCTTGGATGCTCTTAAATGAGTAAACTAAACAACACGTCTGAGATTAGTTCATGGATCTATTCAGAGGACAAGAAATAGGCTAGCACTAATATACACTTATATTTTAGAGCGTATTGTTATTCCATTGTGCATCACTATTGAGCTTTGTATCTGCTTGACTATTATAGAGATAGTAAGTGAGTTTGTTATTTGATGTCTAAATTCTATTATCTATGCTATATAACTATGATGAACCTACCATGCTTCGATTCTATGGTTTATCTTCGTTATATTACCGTCTCGGCTATTTTGTATATATGTGATTATTATATGTTATTCTATACGATATGAGATATACAACAAGTTTTTTTGAATGCACAATTTTACACCTTTACAACCATCCTATATAGGTCAGGTATCATTGCAGTACACTCTATATGTTATATTGGGTACCATAGGAGTAGTGTTCATTGCAAAACCCTTGCTCTTCAGGTCTTTCCTAAATTAGCTGTTCCTAGATTAAAAATTAAAAAACAACCCAAATCGCGCATGACACTCCTCTTCTAAGCCTCCACCATCATAGTGCGTGCTTTATCACGTAACTTCCTCTATCATCGTGCTCTACTCAAGCCTCCACCATCATGATTCCTTTCTCCAACCTCGACCATACCCTAGCAAAATTGGCCCCATTTGTCATTATTGTCCCACACTTCCACTACCCAGCATGATTTGGGTATAATATAATTTGTTATATGAATTAAAACTAGTGACTATTAAAGGAATTGATGTTTAAGGGGAAAATTTCGAATTAAGGATTTTTTTCAAAAGGGAATTTTTTTTAATTTGGTTATTTCGTACTTATATTATTCATTGTCGAAATATCATTATAAAATTTTTATTTGTATAGTCAAAAAATAAAAACTGAAATATGGATATATAAAATTTAAAAGTAAACTTGCATAAAAATTGAAACTAAATTTTAAAATAAAATTTCAAAAGCAAAATTAAAAAATTAAATTTTGTGGAAAATTCAACCGGTCAATTAGCGAAGTGGTCATTCTATGGCCCTACTAGATAGATTGTTGAAGATTCAGAAGATAATTTCCCCTTCACCAACATGTACGGCTTGGATAATTTACTATTGGATAGTTATCCTATTTTATCAAACTTACATGACCAAGTAATCAAGGTTAATCAGTTCAAATTTGAGTAAATTTGGTTCAAAGAGAGTGGATTTGAAGATCTTGTTATCTCAAAATGGAAATCGATGGACAATTATCATTTTGGTATTGTAACAAAAATATTATTTTAAAATTAAGGGAATTAAGAGAATATCTTGAAAATTTAAATTTCAATGTATTTGCAAACATTATGTAACAACCCTGGATTTTTGGCCCCGTTTATTTTAATAAATGTTTAATCTAATTAAATATAAAATGTGAATTGATCATATTTAAATGAATATGATTTTGGAATTTTTGCTATTTATTTATATAAATTGTATTTTGAAAAGGAGATTGATTTGGAAATTTAAAATAAAATCTCCTAAGAATATTTAAAGTAAAATTTAACTTGTGTATCTATGGAAAATATTTTCTTGTTATAAATATATAAATGCAATATATAGAAAATAATGTACAAAATAAAATCAAAGCTTGTTAATGTAAAATATAAATATAGAAATAAGTAAAAATGTAAGTCAAACACATGAATATAACTTAAATACAAACAAATGTATAAAGTTAATATAAGTCACCATATTGATTTTAAATTAAATATTGTTAGTCATAGTCAAAATACAAATATGAATACAAATGGAAATAAATCTAAAGATAAGTATAAATAAGTAAATCATATTGTACACCATTGATATATTGTTAGCTGAAAGTACAAGTAAATATAAGTAAGTAATTTATGAAATATAACTTAAATGTTGATAGCTAAAATACAAAATAAAAATGAAAATAAAGGTAAATGAATAAGTTTGTAAGCAAAGAATAGAACAAGAACAAAGCATAAAATAAGATAAAATAAAGTCAAATGTAAAGTGAAAACATGATACATATGTATGAATATTTTGCAAGCTGGAAAATAACATAATAACAAAACAAATATTTACTTACAAAATATCTTCATACATATTTGATCAAGTATTGCTGTGTAATCATGTGTGCAGAAGAGTCAAAGTTTACAAATCAACTACAAACATTTTAATACACATAATATCTTCACTCATAAAGCCCAAATGTTTACCCGCAGATTCAAACTAAAAATAACTATACACAATAACATTTTTATAAGTATATAACTACTTAAGATACAAGAGAAGATTTTTAATACAAAACAAATTATCTTCATAAACAAAGCTTCTCACACAAGTCAAACTTTGACATGCAAAGGTACAATCTTCATACAAATATCTTTACAGTATAAACATATTAATAATTATGCAAATATATTATGAAGCAAAGCATTAATTATCATCAACTCATCCACTCTTTTGTTCAAAACAAATATTACAAATCTTTTCTTCACAGTAATTAAAGTCTGCCCATATCAGAACAAATAATAGCTACACCAGAAAGCACCTCCCTTCATTCACCTACTGTTTCTTTTGTATATATATACATACATCTTTAGTTCGTTCAGTAAAATATATTAGTAAACCTGAAAATAAAAAGAAGAAAGAGGAACAGAAAAGAGCTAAAGACACCTTCAAGTTTCATATAATCAATATCAAATTATTCTTTGTTCAGGAATTAGGTGCAGGTGAGTAAACATCAAGATTTAAATTTGTAGTTTATTTAAATTCAATAAAGATGATTCATTTATTTTATGGAATGGAATGAGTTTGATTGGTGAGTAGGAATCTGTGAATATTTGGGGTTATGCTCCGTTGCTTCTCTGTGATGGATGCGGATCACATAGTTTGTTTAAAACACTCAAGTTATTCTTATTTAAATCTTTGTTAGCTTGTTTTATCAACAAACAAGATGTTGAGAACATTAAACAAGATTTTGGAAACAAATTAAAACAAGATTAAGGAAAATATTTTACTGAAGGCTATGTGTACAGGAAATCAAGCAAGAAATTATTAAATTTAATTATGTAAAAGCTAATCCAAGTTTGTAACTTGAATGCATACTGGAATTTATGATTTTTAAAACTACAACAATGATTTTTAGTATGGGATTTAAAGAGCAGATCATGTTTGAAACAAAATTGAATTTTTACCAATTTCTCTCAAATGAATCATTTAAATTTATTGAAACTTGAGTTGAAGCAAGTTTGTATGTCTGTGAGTTTGGGAAAAATGTTGTATAATTTTCCTAATTCAAGAATTAAACAAATGAATTCAATGTAGGGTTTTGTATCAGTTTTTTAACACTGTAGTAAGGTATCGAGTGCATCATCTATGTGTGACCGAGCTGCACGAAATTCAGTGGGTTGATGGGTTAGTGTGGCGTTGTCGTGTGGGTGAAGCTGCGACAACTCCGGTGACATGATTGATGATCGCGAGCGAATTGGCCGAAGGCCTTGTTTTGCTTTTTTCCCATGAAACTGTAAATTTTTTATTTTGATTATTTGAGGATGATCTAGGGTTGGATTTCGCGTTATTACGTGATTTGGGGTTTGCATGGGTGGTTGGCGTTCGCCGGTGACGAATCGTGCCGCCGTGCATGTGTACGGCGAGGAGGAGGGTCGTCTGAGTTATCGTGTTCAACATACTCGAGTCGTGCTCGAGTGAAATAGTGAAAGCTTCGGGTTTTTGTTTGTTTTATGGCGTTTTCGAAGTAAAAGATTACCTGATGCTTTGTGTATGCTCAGTTAAAACTTTAACCACAGAAATAAATAAAAAAAGAGAAGAAGAAAAGGGATAGAGAAAGAAGAAGAGGGACGCACGGGTAGTGACGTGGGGAAAATAAGTTGGAACTCGGGTTGTCACTCGAGAAACCTGGGTATATGACTCGGCCCAATACTTTATGAATTAGCTTACTGTACTCTAAGCTATTTGTTTATAAAGGTGAACTACAAATTGAATTGTGTTGACAAGCTTTTGCTGTGTGACTTGATTTCAAATTTATTAAGAAGTTTTAAAAAAGTAAGGGGGTTAATTAATTAAAATTTGAAAGTGAACTAAAATTTATAATTAATTTATAATGATGATTAAATTATTAGTGAAGATTAAATAAGAATTTGTAAGTGTAAACCCATTTGTAATTAAAGAATTTAATTAATCATTGAAAGTTAATAACTTAACGAATCATAGTTAACTAATTAAATAATTAATTAAGGATTAAACGATTAAGTTAATTAATAATTAATGATCAATTAAGCAATTTGTAATAATTAAATTTGTAATTAAGTTTTACAAATCAATAATTGAGGTTATTGATTAATAATTAAGAATTAATTATTGATTAATTAAGTAATTAACAGATAATAATTGGATAATTAAGTTTTATTATTAAAGATATTAATTAATGATTAGGGAATAGTTAATTAAGTAATTAAAGTTAAGTCACTGGATTAAGGAAGTAGTTAAATAATAGTATGAAATAAAATAATTACGTAATTAAGACTTAATATTAAATTAAGAAATCATTAATTAGATGATTTGAAATGAAATAGGTAATTAATTGTTAATTATGATGAATTAAATAGAGTTAAGTGATTAACTCTCAGGTGATTAATTCTAAATTGAATTAATTATAAATAAGATTTAAAGGTAATTGCTTATGGACTGTTGTGTTAAATATCTGATTGTGATATTTATGTGATGATATTCTGTGATGCTCTGTGATATGTTATGTTATACCTATGATGCTTGTATATGTTTTATCTGTGATAAATGCTATGTTAATTCTATTGTTGAACTTAAATTATTAAAACTGTTTAAGTTGATTAGACAACTTGGCCTTTAAAATGGCGTTTGGATTCGATGAGACCGGGATCGGGAATCCAATTGATATTCCGAAAACCACATCGATCCAATTTAAACGATAGGTCGTGAATTCTGAAATGAAGATCGAGATGGTGCTTCCAGAATGCAAGGGTTATCGTCGTTGACTCTGAGGGTGATTCCAAAATGAGTGTGACGAGATAATGCCTTTGGTTTCGTTCGAACCCGGAACGAACTTGTATGGATTGAATGCTTTCAGCACATCGTCAGGCGGACGATGAGCATTCTAAGTGATATGGTCTACAAAGGTAATCGCAGCCTCAAGCCTCATCAACCGGGAATGGTTAAAACAGGGGAGATGCAGCAAGGTTAGGTGGGTCATGCCCAAGCAGGAAAAGATATTTCCCCTGTCTAGATGTCCCTTTTTATTTCGGCTGTGTGGGCGGTTGCTAGCTACAACCGCGGGGTTTATCTTGTTTAGGACTGTTCAGTAAGGAATGGTTCCGGCCTTGTGTTGTAGGGGGTCGGGAGTGATCCTCGGTACGGTGATCTAGGCCCCGTACTGTGACTGGCGGTACCCCAGTAGCCCTGCCACTGTTGGAAATCCATTTTCCCCACGAGACCCTACGGTTTTGATTTGTATTACCTAATTTTATGGCTAGTAGCTGGAATTTAATTGATGTAACAATTTCGGCTATTTTCTATTTGCTTGAAAACCCTAGACACTATTATAATATCACTGGATTTCCTATGAAATGTTTTGGTTAGCGTAAGGTAAAAACTTACCCGTATTTATTTGTGGGGAGTCTTACATGATACCTTTATTTTCAAATGTTTTTTCAAAGTTAAACAATTTAAACCGTTTACTCATACCAGACCCATGTCTGACCTGGAGTTTATATTTTGTTTTTCATAAACTCTTGGGTACTCAAATTTTTATGAGTAGCCAAGTGATAGGTTTCAGACTTTGATTTCTGGAGGAGCTTGGAGCAGGAGTTTCCAGACGTATGTAGCTATCTATCTAGTTCCGCTGTGTTATTCGATGTGTACTGTATCTTTGATGTATATAGTGATAGATGTATGTATGACTGTCATATATATTGATATTGTATAACTCTGATATATGTAAAACTATGAAATATATATGTGATATATTATATTTTGTTCCGTTCCGCTGTGAGATTCTGATATTGTTGTTCTTTCTTTCTCTTTCCTTTCTATTTCTATCCTTTCTTTCTTAATGATGATACGTCTTTCTGGTAGTAGAAGGGCGGGTCGTCACAGTTGGTATCAGAGCGTAGGTTAGGTGATTAACCTTGGCTCTGGAAGGAATTACTCATAGAATAGAGTCTGTAGTACTCTAAATGAGTTTGAGTGTAATTGATATGAGCGCGTATTTGTTAGTGGATATAAAATTTGTTTTTATATTGTGTTGACTTATCTGTTGAGTGTTTATGGATTCTGGTCGATGTGTGGGACGCCATTTCATCGATAGGGATTTCTAAACTCTTAAACAAGGTAGACCGACACAGTATTGTTTTTAAAGTAGGGTATATGAAATAATTTTACCCAAAACTATATTTTGATATTAAAGAAATATTTTTCTGAAATTATTATATATATTTGAATGTTTGGTTGTTAATACTAAAACCAAATAAATTTTTTAAATTGGAATGGTTTATAACCAAATAAAATTATCTAAGTATGGCTTAAATAAAAAGGAATATAACTAAAATTTAATTAAAACAGAACTGAAATCGCGGAAATTTAAAAGGTGTTTAAATGAATTTAAACAAAGGATTTGGGAATTTGCAATCTTGGGAATGTTTGAAATATTTTTCCAAAGATTTGAAGGCAATAATGGAATATTGTTTTGGGAAAATTATTATTGAATGGAAATTGTTTGGAAAGAATTTGTGGAAGTAAGGAAACACTGAACTCACTTCAGTCACTGGAAAATAATCCTGATGATGATGGCCACACCATCAGTATTCATTTTCGAGTTTCTAAAGTGATGGATTGCCACCAGGATAGTTGGTCATGATATTGTTTGGGGTTGTTCGAGTCGCTTTCCAAATATGGGGTTGAATACATCAACACCCCTTTAAAGAAGAACCAGAGGTTCGTCTATGGCTTAAACAGAAATCTCAAGAAGCCATTACTTCTAAAGTTAGAAGTTTCTTTCGACCAACTCATTGATATTACTCTTCGCCTTAAAGAGGCTGATAGGGAGAATGATGTTGAAGTGGTGGGTTCCAAACCAAACTTCAACAACAAGAAAAGGCCAAACAAATTCAAAGGCCCATATCCCAATAAGAAAGGGAAGCAAGCAACCTCTGTGGCAAAGACTTCTTCCTTTGGTCATGGGGAATGCTATAATTGTGGTTCAAAGGACCATTATGCAAACAAGTGCCCAAAGTCTCTCTCTTGTCGCTAATGCAAGGTTCCCGGTCATGTTATATCTTCATGCCCCAAGCTTCAGGGCAAGAAGGAGGGAAAGTTGAATGTTGCTCAAGCCCCTGGAAACACATCTCGTGGCCAAGGTATTTCTCATTCTATTCTGGATGGAATTATTTTATTTCGTGATCATCCTATTCGAGTTCTTCGATACGGGTGCATCCCATTCTTTTATATCAAAAGAACTTGTTGATACCTTTTCTTTGGATGTTATGTGTTTAATGACTTCTTTGAGAATTGCGAATCCGGTCGGTGGATCCGCAACAATCAGTTTATTGTGTAAAGATGTCGAGATTATTTTGTGTGGTTTTTCTTTCCTAGCCGATTTGCATGTCATGCGTTATTTAGGGTTTGGTATGATTTTGGGAATGGATTGGCTTAACCGTTATGAAACTCATATCCTATGTCCCGAGCGGACTATTCATCTTTGACATCCTCAATCTGTTAATCAGGTTTCTGTTATTCTTAAAGATTCGGATTCTGCTTTGGTCGCATCTTTATATTCTTTAAACCCTCGTGATGACGATGATGATGGTGAGGGTGATATTATTTCTCTTATTCACGTCGTTCATGAATTTTCCGACATATTCGAGCCCGTTTTAGGATTACCACCTAAGCGAGCAATTGAGTTCAGAATTAATCTTATTCCTGGAGCTCAACCTATCACTCGTCCTCCTTATCGTTTGTCCAATAAAGAAAATGAGGAGATGCGCATACAATTATCCGATTTGGAAACGAAGCAATTTATTCGCTCTAGTTCCTCGCCTTGGGGAGCTTCAGCTATTTTTGTGAAGAAACCGATGGTACACTTAGGATTTGCGTTGACTACCGCAAGCTTAATGATCTTACTATCAAAAATAAATATCCTTTACCTCGGATTGATGATCTATTCGATCAACTTAGTGGTGCTAGAGTCTTTTCACAATTAGACTTAGCTACTGGATTTCATCAGCTTCGTATTGCAGAGGATAGCATTCCTTTGACATCGTTCCGAACTCGTTATGGATCTTATGAATGCTTGTTATGCCATTTGGTTTAACGAATGCTCCGGCTTATTTCGTTGACCTTATGAATAGAGTTTTCAAAGACTTCCTCGATCGTTTTGTTCTCATCTTTATTGATGATATTCTTGTGTATTCAAAAACCGAGGAGGAACATGAGAAGCATCTTCGGATTGTGTTGGAAACTCTCAGAAGTAGTCAATTGAAAGCAAAATTTTCTAAATGTCATTTTTGGCAATCTCGTGTGAAGTTTCTCGGTCATATTATTTCCGAATCCGGAATTTCTGTGGATCCTTCAAAGATTGAAGCGATTCAAAGTTGGAAGAAACCTGAGAGTGTGACTGAAATCCGCAGCTTTCTCGGATTGGCGGGCTATTACCGTCGTTTTATTAAAGACTTTTCTAAGATTGTCGTGCCTCTCACTAGCTTAACGAAGAAAGGTATTAAATACATTTGGTCGGAAAAATGTGAAACTTCTTTTCAGAAGCTAAAAGAACTCCTTTCAGATGCTCCTATTCTTGTTATTCCCGAGGCGAATCAAGATTTCGTTGTTTATACCGATGCTAGTCGCGTTGGTTTGGGTGCCGTTCTTATGCAAAGAGAATGTGTTATTGCTTATGCTTCTAAGCAATTGAAGCCTGCTGAGACTAGGTATGCCACTCATGATTTAGAGCTCGCGGCTATTGTTTTTGCCCTTCGTATTTGGCGTCATTATCTTTTAGGAGAGAAATTTTTTCTTTATACCGATCATAAATCCTTGAAGTATTTATTCTCTCAAAAGGAACTTAATTTGCGTCAACAGCGTTGGCTCTAATTTCGTGCACCATATGATCTTGATAATATTTATACTCCCGGTAAGGGTAATCGTGTCGCCGATGCCCTTAGTCGTAAACAGCAAGCTGTTGTTTCTATGATGATATCCGAATGGAACGATCTCGAGATTTTATCCACTTGCGAAATTCGAGACCGTGTTCCCGATTTATGTTCATCTCTTGTTTTATGTTGCCTTGAGGCTCATCCTTCTCTTTTTGACCGCATTCTTGAAGCTCAAAGGCTAGATCCCGAATTGGCTCTTCTTGGCCAAAATATTTAGGGTAAGATTGATATTGAAAGTTTGAAAGACTTTGATATTGATTTTCGTGGCGGCATTCGAAAATTTGGTAGACTTATTGTACCAAATATTGGTGATCTTCGTAAAGATATTTTAGAAGATTCCCATCATTCTAAATTTACCATTCATCCCGGTAGTAGTAAAATGTACGCGGATATGAAGCGACTTTATTATTGGGAGGGAATGAAACTTGACATCGCTAACTTCGTTAAGCGTTGCATGACTTGCCAACTCGTTAAGGCCGAGCATCAAAGGCCCGGTGGGCTATTGCAACCTTTAGAAATTCCAATTTGGAAGTGGGACAATATTTCCATGGATTTTATAGATGGCCTTCCCTGTTCTCGTTCGGGTCATGATAGCTTATGGGTGATTGTAGATAGGCTTACTAAATCTGCCCATTTTATTCCCATTTGGTCTAACCGAACCGTTCCTCTTTTGGCCAAGCTCTTTATCAAAGAGATTATTAAATTGCATGGAGATCCTACTTCTATTGTTAGCGACCGTGATCCATTGTTTACTAGTGGATTTTGGAAGAGTCTTCAAAAAGCTTTGGGAACGAAGCTTAATTTTAGCACCGCTTATCATCCTCAGTCCGATGGACAAACCGAGCGTGTGAATCAAACTCTTGAAGACCTTCTTCGTGCTTGTGTGCTTGATTTTGGTGGAAGTTGGGAAGATCATATTTCACTTTTTGAATTTTCCTATAATAATAGCTTCCAATCTAGTATTGGTATGGCACCTTTCGAGGCACTCTATGGAAGGCCATGCCGATCTCCTTCTTGTTGGCTTGAGGCCGGTGAGAAACTGGTTTTAGGTCCAGATTTAATTCGTGATTCCACAGAAAAGATTGAACTTATTCGACATAGGATGAAAGAAGCCCAGAGTAGACAAAAATCCTATGCCGATAACTGAAGAAGGAAGTTAGAATTTTCTATGGGAGATCTTGTGTTTATTCGTGTTTCACCTATGAAGGGTGTTGTACGTTTCAGTCGATCGGGAAAATTAGCGCCTCGATATATTGGGCCATTTCCTATCACTGAACGTATTGGTTCCGTGGCTTATCGCCTTTTATTACCGGCTCAATTTTCAGCTTTCCATGACGTGTTTCACGTTTCTCAACTTCGGAAGTGTCTTCGAGATTCCGATTCTGTTCTTGAGCCCGGTGTTGTGGAAGAAATTGAAGTTTTGCCTAATTTAACTTATGAGCAGCATCCTATTCGAATTATTGCTTCGGAGGTCAAACGCCTTCGAAATAAAGATGTCCCGCTTATGAAAGTTCAATGGTCTTCAAATCCTAAGGATTGTTCTTGGGAGTCTAGAGAGTTCGTCGAGCGAACACATCTGGACTTACTTTCTCGTGCTCTTTGAGGTGAACTTCTTATTTCAAATTTCTTTTGTGTTGAATATGCTTTTATGGTTGTTACTTTATATTCTCTTCTTGAATATTGCGTGGACGCAATTTCTTTAAGGAGGGGAGTCTGTAACAACCCGCATATTTGTTGATTTTATATTTAAATATTTTATTTAAATATTTTATCGATACTCGGAATTTAGTCCGAAAAGCTACTTTTTGCATACGGTCGAATTAGGACTCGGGACCATTCCCATTGAGTTTAAAATGCCGTTTGCGACCTTTTTGAGTATAAGCTTCGATATGTTTGGAGAAAGTAGAATTTTGCTACTTTTCACTTGGGCTTTGGGTTTAGGTTGGGTTCAGCCCTATGTTCTAACTTAATACCCCAAACTGAAACCCCCCCTCTCCATTCACTCCCTCTTCCTCTAATTTCAGTTCTAAAGAGATTAATGGTGGAAGAGATTGGGAAATAGAAATCCAAAACCCTAGTTTCCATTAGCAAATCCATCTTCTTGCTCCAAACTCAAGTGAACCCATTGGTAAGCTCTTTCTTCTTCTTCTCCAACTCATTCTCTCTTTGATTTCAGAAATTTCCTAAACCTAATTTAGGAAATGTTTCTCTTTTAAGCTTAGATTGAAGCTTCTTGAGTTGAATTTGAAGAGTGGTTGATTCTCATTTTCTTTCAAGCTTCTTCTTCAATCGTTTGGGTTCAAAGGTGAGATTTTTATCTCACATCTATGCTTATATTTATCTTCGAATGTTAGGTATGAATTCCTATCACTTATTCATGTGCATTTGCTTTTGGTTTGGATTGATTTGGAGAATATTCCAATTTTTGGTGTTTTGAGTTCAATTTGTTAAAAACCCTAACTTTGATGTTTGAACATGTGTTTGGTGATGCATCGAGGAGCATATAGGGCCGGGTAGTTGATTGGCATAATCTCTTAGAGCCGTTGCTCGAGAGAATGCAATTTGGTCGAGGTTGGACCTCAATTGGATGGACTGGGAGGGGACTGGCAACAGGTCCGGTCGACCGAGCCCTGCTGTCGGCCGACCGACCTGCTGCCAAGTGCATAAGCACTTCTCTGTTTAAGGTTCGGTCGACCGAGCACAGGGTTCGCCCGCCCGACCTGCTTCCCGAGGAATTTTGAGAACAGGGTCCGGTCGACAGAGCTCTAAAGCCGGCCGACCGACCTGCTGCATTTTTGCCTATTTCGCCTAGTTGTTTGAATTTCCAACTTTAATCGATTCGTGTTGTTACCTATGTGTTGTTATCATTTGTTATGACTTTGATGACTCCTTTTTAGGGATTTTTGAATATCCATTTTGATGGATTCTTTATCGGTTTCGTTGGATTTTTATTCACGTCTCCGTATGTGAATTTTAGTGATTGATTGTTCCTACAATCTTCTTCGTGATTTGTCACTTTAAAAATATAAAGGTTTCTATACTAGTAGTAAATATCAAAAATCTTTCTTCAAATGATTTCAACACTATTTTAGTACAAAGCTCGCTTCTTAAACCGTTTTCCAATCTATTAGTATATACAAACCTTTACCTCACTCGTATGAGAAATCTAATTAAACGACTTAGTAAAACGAGTGGTATGAAACGCTTGCGTTTACTTCGTCGTTAATTCTTGGACTTGTTCGATTGAATCCCTTGTGACAATTTTATAGTGGAGATCTACAGTTTGTTCGTAAATATTTAAGTTAAGCAAGTGGTTATGGGACATGAAGCTAAACTCATATATTTACTAGCTTAGTGTAACGCCCCGGAAATTTACGACTTTCGAAAATTCAACATCGATACTCACTTTATCGACTGCCGAGAAATCGAAGGCCGGAAACCCGAAATGTTATGGTTTAAGAAAAAGAAAAAAAAATAGAAGAAGAGAGAAGAAGGTAGAAAATAGAGAGGAAAGAAAATAGAAAGAGCAGAAAGAAAATAGAACATAGAACGGAACAGAAAACAACTGAACAACATCAGAATCTCACAATTCGCAGCGGAACAACATATAATAATAAATGAATAATCTTTAAACAAAGAACTATATCAGTTATTACATTTTATACATTACATTTCATTACATCATATCAACAGAGTGTACAACAACAACAAACAGTGCAGCGGAAAAGAAATACTATATAAACTAGTAATACGCCATGCCATCCAGCTTGCCTCCAGCAACTCCAGAATATCCAGAATATCCTGATAAACCTAACTCTTGACTGCCCGTGTGGAAATTGGTGGGCACCCAGAGTTTGGGAAGGAAAACAATAAACTCCGAGTCAGTCATGTGACTGGTGTGAGAACTCAAAACAGTTTATTTATCTTTAAAATCAAAATAGAGGAATATTTTTAAAGTCAATTCGCAATGTTTTTAAAAATGAGACTACCATAAGACCTCCCGCCACACACACAATGCAAACGCAGACTTGGAGGAGATTTCTTCTTATGTTAGTCAAAGATGCTTGATACGCATTAAAAAAGAATATTTGATATTATTACTAGTGCATAGTGTATAAAACGATTTCGAAAGTAGAATATAAATCTTAGCCAGCATAGGTACCATTATATTATGCCTACTATAGCTACTTCCTAAGGAAGCAGGTTCTACAACTAAAACCGTACAAGTCTCGTATTGTTTCTTTGGATTTCCAACGAATGATCAGGCCAAGGAACTTCCCATTGCCACATGAGAATGCCTCTGGATGGACATCCCCGAGAACCAAACCGGATCTCTACCAACACAAGGCCGGGTTACCCCTAACTGAGTAACAACTGACCGAATATGCCATCCCCCGGTCCTTTGGGACCTTTCACCGAGCGCTCGTAATCAATTCACACAATCATAAAGTATTTTCAACATGAGTAAGTATCTGGGCTCCATACCATGATACCACCCTTTTCCAGAAGGAAATGCACACATCCTAAAGGGCACTACTCCTCATAACCTTGCTGCATCTTTCCTGTTTTGACCATTCACGGGGTGTGAGGCTCGACGAAGTCACGTCCACAAAAACATACTTTATACAAAAGCCATGCTTTAGGTCAACAAATGATCATAGAAATGATCACTAAGATAGACGATCAAATAAACGATCCTATCACAAATAATCAACACAATGATCATTTACAACAACACTCAGCATGTCACATTACCAAATTGGGAATATATCGCTGATAACCATCAACTATATAACCTCTGAGCTCGTACGTCTCAGAGAAGGGTGTTAAGCTAAAAGAATAAATTCTTCGCCACCAACAGAAATATATTTGAATGAAATCGGCTTTATATCTCAATTTGTAATGTCAGACATACAATCCATACAAGTCTGTTCCGGGCTCGAACAAAACCGAAGGCACTTACAAAGAAGTCCTTGCAATCCGGATATTCACAATCCTGATCGGATTCACGATCACATATGGAGAACTCAATACCGGAGCAACTCAGTGCAGAGTCAATCGACAGGTCATCCTATCGCTCTCGCAAATATCCGGTCTTCAACACCGATCTTCAAATGCAATTCATAACGACGTATCACATATTCGGAATGGGTTATACGACCCCATGGTCCTTTCCCGGTTAACCCGAATAGTGAGCGCTTATTCAAAAATAAGTGTGGCATTCAAATTCAAACAAATCACATCAATTACCCATTCAAAGGTAAATATTGATAGTCGGTTATTGAACTATCAATGGATATGCACACATCACCAGTTTCCAAATAATTTTCCAAATAATTTATTTTCCAAAAATATCTTTACTAGATATATAATTTCACACTTCAAAAATAAATCAATATTTATTTTTAAACCAATTCCACTTTCTTTTATAAATTCCTTAGTGAATTTATAATCCAAAATATCTATGGATATTCGATTTCAATCATTCATTTCAATTTATCTTCAAAAGATAAATTCTCTAAACGTTTCATTTCACATTGGAAAAACATTTCCATACTTATTTAATAAGTAATTCTCAATCCATTTATTTTCCACACTTGGAAAATATTCAATATACTTAAATCGAAATTAAGTATATATTTCATTCTTTAAGGAAATCATTCTCTTAAACATATTTATTTGGGCCAAAACAAATGTTACGTAAAACATCGTTACGACAACCCAAAATCACTAGTATAGGGATTCGAAATTAAAATAAATATATAAATCCCAATACTATACAAAACATTTCCTTTCGGAAATCATTTACTATAACAACAGTGTTATAGTCCACTATTTCCTTTTATTTCTTGAAAACGTCTATTTCAACAATGAATGTTGAAATCTATGGTTTCGAATCTTAACATATTTAAAACATCGTTAGATCGTTTTAATTCTATTTAAAACATCACATTCAAAACAATTTTCTTTAACATATTATTCGCTATTCAAAAACGTGAATAAACTACGTTAACCATTTTCATCCTTTCTATTCATTTTATTTTAAAGTATTATTCACAGTCAAAAACGTGAATATAACTCCATTAATAGGTTACAACAATTTACTTATCAAAATAAGTCATTGCGAATTTATAAAACAACGTTTATAAATTCTATTTCTATTTATTTTATAACAACTTCCTTTATAAATCTCCTTTATTAGCCTATTCGATTTATATCTCAATTATGAACTAAAAGTCCATATTATAAGTTAAATGCTTATAAAACGATTATTTACAAAATCGTTCCTTTTAAACTTCATAATTATAAATCTTATAATTTATAAGATTTCAATTATTTATCCAAATATATCCTTTAATAACTTCACAAAATTTATAAATCTTACTATTTATAAATTTCATTTATAACTTCACCATTTATAATTTTATAAATTCCATTCATTTACAAAATTCATTTTCACTTCATTCAAACACTTATAAAAACTCGTTTTATAATGTCAATATTTCAATTTATAAATATCCATTTATAAATCTCTTAATATAAATCAATTTATATTTTTCTTTAAAACGTCTTTAAATTCCTTTATAATTTCACCATTTTTATTCACAAAATAATTAAATTTTATAAATCCTATATTTCAACTTTTTATAATAAATTCAGAAATCCAATTTAAACTATTTTATAAACTCATTAACCCCATATCTTCAAAAATCAGCCTTTTACTATATTTCTCAAAAATCATAATTTTTGTAACATTAAAAATTATACGTTTATTTATTTTAAAATGAATCAATTCCCAAAATATTTTATAAACGTATACTTTCAAAAATCACTTTGAAATCATTTTAAAATTCCAAATTTGGTCCAATGATGCTACACACCAAATAGTCAATCACGACAACAACGGTATCATATATCGATATGATAATCCATCAAATATCAAAATATCTGAAATCAAATAAATACTGTTGAGGAATCCAGTTGGATCCCTCCAACCTGTTTTCCTGCATCTAAAAACATTAGCACAATACCAATTTCGCTCCAGTACGAAATTATCGCGGTATATGTTTTTATTAAATATTATCTGCTTAATAGACGGCGCAATAGGGTCTCATCCGCTAAACAAAAAATGCGGGAAATCAATAACTCCAATATATACATATGCCAATATATATATATTGCTATTATATATAATACCAATTTCACTGTTTATGAAATATTCGCGGTATATGTTTTTAATAAATAACATCCGCTTACTAATGGCGTATAATGTCTATTTTAAAAATCAATAGATAAAAATCATCATTCAAACATGCATTCAAATATTTTAAATCTAACTATTTAAAATAAAATCGAAATTGATTCGATTGAGTGAGAAGTTCTCACCTTGGTTTTATTTCCGGTTTCGACGTTCGTTTCGAATAAAATTAAACGAACGTTTAATTTTACCCGAAATTCCAATGAGCTCCGATCGACTCCAAACTGGCTCCATAGCGAAGTGCTCGACGATACGATTCCAACGCTGCTGGTTTCGCGCAATTCGGACCTCGAATGACAAAGATACATCGTTTTAAACATCATACAATTTTAATAATAATAATATTTACATTTTCCTTATAAATTTTATAACCTAATCTACATCAACCGTTGCTTTCTGCTTGACAAAATCGTGACCGCCCTTCTTGCTTTCTTCCCCGCATGGCTCCCAGGTGACAAACGACCAAACCCATAGAATACTCACAAACCCTAATACACGCACCCCCCCAAACGACGACGAAACCCGATCATCTCGCCACCATTCGAAGCGCCTTCTCCACCCTGATGCTCGGCCAAAGCCTTGTGACACTCGGCCCTATATCTAGCTTGAAAAACGTGTGCAAAGTTCACGCGTTCAACTGCAAATTGCCGTCGATCGACTCAATATTATCCGATCATCACCGTTGAGAACGTAGAGCTCGTGATGCTCTACATCTTTGCTGTTGGAAGTTGCTTGAATTAATGAGTGGATTCGAAGAAATTGAGGGAGGAAGTGTGGAAGTTTTCGGCCATCCATTCTATGGTGGCGGCTGGCATATAGAACTAGGGTTTATATTTTTTTCTATTTTCTTGTGAATATTGAGCTATTTATAGAGAATTTTCGAACACTATTCATCCGGGAATTCCGAACTCCGATTTACGTGCCGTAACCAGCGTTTCTAGGGTTTACCTCGAATTCCGGACACAATGGAATAGGTTTCGAAAGCTAATTCGATCATATGTGAGAGATATGGCAACAAACGATCGATTTAAATTAAACCGATTTAAACGATTTTCTAGGCGTTTTAATTTGTACCGGACAAACGGTAAATCCAATTGACACGAAATTTGAAACCTTACAATAATATCACATTACAGATCCGATGAAACTGGTTTCGTTTAAATCCGAGACTGTTTGAAAAATGGCTATTTTAACTCGCCAAATTAAAATTAAGAATAATTCGATGCGTTTCGAGCTGCCACGATCAAACGATAGCTCCGATTGACACGAAAACTGAAATCTGGTAATAACTAACTATTACGGATCCAATGGAACTGGTTTCATTCAATTCTGAGACTGTTCAAAAATTGACTATTTTCACTAGTCGGTTTTAATATTAAAATATTCAATTTTTACAAATAAACTTTTAATTCGATTTTTAAAAGCTCTAAAATATTGTTCTAACTCCAATATGATAAAATAAAATTTTACAAATCATTCTCAATCATATTTAACTCGATTTTCAATTATTTCCATAATTTAACATATTAAATTATCGATTTAATTATTCAATTAAATCCAGTAATTCAAATAAAAATTTATTTGACTTATAAATTCACTTATTAATATTTAAAATTAATTAAATATTCAATTTTTTTATTAATTAAAATTCTGGGTCGTTACATTAGTGTAATTGACACTTTTTGTTAATCCTGACGATCATCTTTGTGATTTAGACTAGCAATGCGCGATGTCTCTTAGTCTGCGAGGGAGACTAAACCCCGTTTTGTGGAGTTTCGACTCAAATTGGTGGGGTAGCAACCCATGGTCTTCGGGCCGTTTGTGGAGCTTCGGCTCAATTTATGATGGTTAGCAACCATGGAATTAGTGTTCCGTTTGTGATACGCGTGTTGGCGAGCTTTATGCTCCCGTTTGTGATACGCGTGTTGGCGAGCTTTATGCTCCCGTTTGTGATAGGCCTCCCCCCTCTTTGTGATTTCTGGATTTCTTGAGATGATTTCTAGAATTTGTGTTTCACCAATTTTCGTGATTTCCATTGATAAGCTTTATCGATATTTGTGCATTGGTGAATTTGTGCGTCATTGACTTTTGTGATTTCTAGATTTCGTGTGTTGAATTCTGGAATTTGTGTGTCATTGACTTTTGTGATTGACATTGATATTACCGTCAATATTTATGGTTTGGTGAACTAAATTAGGAGTATGACGTTTCTGTGATTCTTGTATAGATTTTGTGACACTGAATAATCACTTGATGATTTTCAACTGCTTATATATCACAGCTTGGCATTGTGATTATTATGTGTTTAGTTATATCTCTTATTCTATATCGTTCCATCTGAAATTTATAGTTATACTGATCCGTTTATTATTTTCTTATTAAATAATACTCGGGTCAGACCGAGATGTTACAGGTGCTTCTGCTTGACTTCTCCCCAGGGATTCATTACTCTGACTTTTGGCAAACTACTTAGATTAGTAGTTTATTTTGTTATATACACTTGAGATATAGACTCATAGTCATATTCTTTTGTATAGCACGTGTTGCTAATCTTTTGTATTATTGTGGATCTTTTTGACCACTACTCTGATATACACTTCCACGTGTTAATTATATATTCATATCTTCTTCCGCCTTTGTGATATGAATTATCTGTGACTAATTTATGTTATGTTTATTTCTGTATTTGTTTCCAAAGATATTATAGCCACTGTGTAGTAGCTTTGAGTTTGTGTCGGTATGTCGGATTTCCTCCTGATAAAGTATTGCATGTTATACTATCTGACATATCGATGCTCGCACAAAGCAGTTACACGGATGGTCGCTCCTCAACAGCCTTATTCTCCGCGCTAGTCGACAGCATTCACTGTAATGTTCTTGTCTAGCGTGGGTATAGAGGTGGGGCGTCACATGGTCAGCCTATAGACAGATGCATGAAGATGACTTAGGCTAGTAAGAGACCGTGAGAGCTAAAACTCCAGAAGCCGAGATTTCTTGCGAATAGTTTAGGAAGAGATTCGAGGCTTAGATTATCACAAAGGCATAGAGGTGTGTTTTGTTAAGATAGTTCCTCGATCTCAAATAAGGAAATCATTATGTTGAATAGTACATTTAGAGGTCAACGCCTTAACGAAGTATGAACAAGAGTTGAATAACACCGGATGAAGAAGAATGAGAGATTTATTAGGATTTTAAAGCAAGGTCTTGATCATAAGGTGACGGTGCACCTAGTATCTTATAACGACCCGTGAATTTCGTTAATTAAATTTGTCATATTAATAAGATTTTGGAACTAAATTTATAAGAAATATAATTGTTATAATTTGTAATGCAGTAAATGTAAGAATTAACCTACGAAATATTGTATTGATTAAAATAGACTTAATTGAAAAGGGTTAAATTGAATAAATCCTATTTATTTGAACCTAATTTATTGGTATGCAAATTTGTAATAAATGAGTTAATTTAATAAGATTTTTATTCAATTTAGAAGAAATAAAAGTCTTAAAATTTTATATTGGAGCGAATGTAGTAACTAGATGAAGCAATTGTAACTCAATGTTAACAATTTAATATATATAAGGCAATAAATTGAAAAAATATAAATTATCATACTGGGTTATAAGTTTAATATAAGAAAAAAAATGGAAATATGAATTTGTGAATTATAAAAAAAATAACCAGAATGGAATTCAAATTTGTTATAATAATGGAAAGTGTTAATTGTTGCTCTTGAGCATAAAAATTTAAAATAAGTAATTTAAAGCAAACATTTAATTAACCAATGCAATAAGATTTTTAAATATAGTAACGGAGGTGAATGAATACTTAATAGAAATGGGTTATTTTGTAAAGTAATTAATAGAATGCAAAATTTAATATTGTAAGTTTAATAGAGTGTATAGTATTTAAAACCCCTAATTAACGTGTTTAATTGGTAGGAATACACATTTAAAAACCGTAACATCTATTCAAATTTAAATGTGAATAGACGTATATTAATGCAATGAGATCAAATTTGCATTTTATATTGAATAATAATCTGGATTAAAGTTACAGTTGATGTAATAATGGATGGAACCGAGGAAAATTAGTCAAGTGTAAAACATTAATTTATATGGGTAATAAGTTGCAAATATTGAATTCAATCAGTGAAGCAATAATAATGAATAGTGATTAATTCAAAATTTATAACTTGGGAATAATGTAGATTAATATCGTTAGTTATTTAGGGTAGTGACTAAAATGGGAAATCCATTGGTAATTAATGATAATAGTGTTGGTATAAGCTAATAAATTTCAATGTCAATGCAATACCAATTAATGGATTGAATGTGATTGCGAAATTGGAATTAGATAAGTGTAGTAACTAATTCAGGGCAAATAAATTTATGGAACAAATGTTAAGATCGTAACCGATGGTAATTAATAATTGAAGATAGTGTAAATTCCATTTATAATATGACTATAGGTAAATGAAAAGATTGTAAATCAAGATTTGTTTATTTATTTGAATATAAAGAACTAAGGTAATTGAGTTTTTGCAATTAAGTAAAATTAAACATTTATTATTACGTTAATTGAAAATTTAGTTGAAATTAAAAATATTTATTTATGTTAATTTCATCCATTTGGCTATAATGGATGGAATAATAAGAATGAAGATTTAATTCAATGAAATTTTGGAAACTTAATTGATAATTTCTAAATTTAATAAAATTGAAAATTTGATACTGAAATGGGAAGTTAATTAACTTTAAATTGTCTTTTAATTGGTTTAAAACATTTTAAATGATTGGGAAATAATAAAGGTGATAAAATTTGTCAAATTTTAGATTTAAAAGAAAATTGGATTGTATTAATGAATTTTAATTTATTTAATTAATATAAAAATAGCCATTTTGTCCACTAACTCGGATTTCGATGAAACAAGTTTCATTGGATCTGTAACGGTGAATTATAATAGTGTTTCAAGTTTCGTAGCGACCGGACTTGTCGTTTGATCGTACAAACTCGAAACGCCTTTAAATTTATGCAATTGAAATCAATTTGAAAAATACTGTTTTTAGCATAACTTCTTTATACGATGCAATTTGAACCTGAAACCTTTTCCATTGCATTGAAAATATTTTAAAACACCTATTTTGATATATGGGTTGACCCAATTTCGTTCCGGAGTCAGAACGGGCTTTTTGGGGCATTTTATCGTCAGCACGTATATTTAACCCGTTCCATTTACTCTTTTCCAACTTCTCTATAAATATCCTATTATAAATCCTAGTTCTCTATTTTTGCATTTGTCTATACCTATATCTTCTTCTCTCTCCTCCTCAATGGCAGACAAACGAATTCTAGATGCAATTTCAAATCAGATCCAAAGCTAAAATTTCAAAGTCCTCAGAAAAATACGAAAAAAATATATGTTGAAGCTCTCGACTAGCGTAATTCACTGGTGGTGTTCGTTTTTCTATTCAGTTTGTCATTTGATCAGTAAAATTCAAACAATTCTCGGCCGTTCATCGCAAGTTGATGAACGTTGTCGGATCGACAAACCATTTCTAGGTTTTGTAGAGTGAACGATGGGGACTTCATCGGCATGCTTCATTTCACGATTCAACGGTTAGATCGATGGCTAAAATTCAATTTGGGTTCAAATGTGTTGGTGGCGGCTGTGGAATTTGCAGCGAATGGCGACGTGGAGGTGTCGCGCGTGGCGACTGGGGGGCGCCTTGCGTGGGGGGCAGTCGCGGTGGTCGAATTTTAGGCGGCGGCGATGTGATTTTTGGCTTGCATGCAGCGTGCTTTTTGTAGATGGGAGCGTGAGGGAGATAGGATCGTATTGAAATTCCGGACATGATGACGCTGGTTTGGACGAATTCTGAGATGGTCAAATTTTGGGGTTTGAATTGGATTTAAATTCAATTTAAATTCCAAAGGTGAGTGTTTTAACCCACTCACAACTTCTAAAATTTCTTATGTTGTTAATTGATATATGATGTGATTTTAAATTTATTTATGGTTGTTTGGCACATTTTTATCATCATCTCAGTTAAATTGCATTTATTCAAATTAAATTTTTATTAAATTTTTATTTTGCATATAAATTTGACAGTTAAATTTATTTAGTATTGTATATAAATTGCTAGTTAAATTTATTTATTATTGCATATAAACTACCAGTTAAACAGTCATTAATTTATTATTGAATATAAATTATTCGTTGATACCTGTTATATTTTATATGCTCTCTATTGATGTTTGTTTAAATTGGATGATGATTTTAATAAATGGTTGATGTTTGATATGATGGATGAATGGATGCTGTATTTATATTGTATAAACTGCAAGTTATTACGTATTTTCATTTAATTCAGGATTGCGGTTTGAAATGATATACAACCGCATTTTTATTTTTAAATTGCGGCTTGAAATGATAAATATCCGTATCACTTGACCATATGATAGAAAATTTTATACACGCACCGCAGTATATATATAATTATTTTTGAAATGATTTTCGATGGTTTTGGAAAGAATACGGTTTAATAAATATTAAATTTTGATATATATATATATAGTAATTTTTTTTGAATTTAGCTATGTATAAATTTGTTTTGAATTTTAAAATAAGCTAAATATTGAAGTTGATTTCGTTTATATAATATGGTTAAGAATATATTTGAAATTCTATTGTATATAGTGTTTATAATAACTCAAATAAAAGTAAGGTTGAAGATAAATGTGAATATGATTTGAATTAAAGTATTTAAGAATTTTCCTCGAAAATTTGTTTTGAAACGTAAATAAATTAAGATTTGAAAGGTATGATCTTATAACTTGATTTTTGATTTGAGGATTTAAACGAATATCAAATTAATTTAAAGAATATTATCAAGTTAATTTAATTAAAAGAATATCCTGTTATTGAAGTCTAAGGGTTTTACTTGAATAATATTTGTTTAGTAAGTAAATATTTCAAGTTAAATAATAGGAATTGGATTTGATATATATTAAATTATCCAAGAATCCATATTGAAATAGTGGATCATTTGAAGATTTAAACATATGAACTATAAAGTTTTGAAATATAGAATATTTAAGCTTTGAAATATATGGGAATTAAAATGGTTTATTTGGAGGTTCAAAATTGATATTGGGAATTTATGTTGAAATTTAAAGAAGCTATTTATTTTATAAAGTAATATAGTATTTGAACCATTAAGTATTGAAAGTTATGTTTCAAAGCTATGGGTTCAAGGCATATATATTTGAAAAATTATGATTTTGGGATAGAGATATTCATAAAATAAAAACGATATCATATTGATTTGGGTTTTAAAAATATAAATGATATCGTATTTATATGGTTTGAAAGAGATATTATATTCTGGTTTTACAGTATAAATTATTTTGAAAAACCGTGGTGTTATAATAACGATTGGTTGTTGAAGAGACCGGGATTGGAAGTTGTCATACTCTCTGCCAGCCCCGAAAACCACTTTGATAACCGTGTACGTGGTGGAGATTCCAGAATGAAGTAGGATGGCGGCGGCGTTTCCTTTGAGGTAAATACGTGGACCCGACTCCCGTGAATTGCATAAGGTGGCTAAAAGAGGAGCGATTCTCGCGCTAAGGGGGTTAGCGTCCTTTATCGGATACTCCTCTTTGATATTATACTCCGACTTTGGATTGATTCGGTGGCCACTTTTGATTTCTTTGATTTTAGAGGGGAGTTTGTCCGAGGTGGGAGGTAGTAGCTGCCACGCGTTACCACCAGCCCGAATGCGTAATTGGTATATCTACCCTGGCATTGCCTAGTTGTGCCGTGTCACCTACCCTAGCACGTTTTCTACGAGTTTCTATTTGTGTCATACCTATGGTGTATCCTCTGGTAGCCTCCCGATCAGGAGGTATTACGGTACTGTATAGACTATTAGCATTATTTGTGTTAAGGGCTTTATAGGTAACCCCTTAACACTATTTAAAAGTGAGTTTATTTTACAATTAGACACTATTATAATAGCAAAATATACTACATAGTAAATAGTTTAACGGATCCTTAAGAGATGTGAATCCCGAGCATCTTTTGAGTTACTGCACTCATATTTACTTCTCTTAATTTAACTTACATAAGATCTTTTAGTTCTGACGCAAGTGTTTTGTCTTTTCAATTCGCTTGGGTCAATCCGAGCGTTTCAGGATCGAAGACTTTAGCTCTGGAGGACGAAGATGGAGATTTCTATTATTATTATTTATTATATTCAACTACACTCATATTGTTCCGCTGCATTGTTATATTGGTATGTGAACTCTGATGTTTATTGTACAAAGAAGAATCAAATGTTTTGTAAACAGTTTTATGAAATGTATATTTATTATTATATTTTATCTACCACTGTGAGATTCTGTTTAGTTTCTTTTTATATCTTTTCTTCTCTGTATTTTCTTATTTACCCCATAACCATCCGCCCTTCCGTATGGGTTGAATTGGCATGTGTGTCGATTTAAAGCGTGCGAAAAGGCGGGATGTTACAATGTGGTATCAGGGCTTTGGTTTAGCGATAAACCGTAGCTTTATGGGGTTTGACTCTTTACTAATAGGGTAGTAATACCCTATGGGAGTCGTTGAGCGTATGTATGAGAGAGCGTATTTGTTAGTGTTATAAAAAGATTTTAATATTGTGTTAATTTGTTCCGTTTTGTATTTATAAATTCTGATTGGTGCATGGGATGCTATGACATCAATAGGGATTTCTAAACACTTAATAGGACAGACCGACGCAATATTTGTTTTAATATAGGTACTATTATATTCTATATATATGTAAAGTAAATTTTATAAATGACATATATATATATATATATATATTTGGTTGCAATATATTGGTTGTTAGGTAATGGAATTTATAGATAATAGTTGAAATAAGATTTAAAATAAATAAATAAAATTGGAAACTTAAAGCTTTAGTTTCGGGATTTTTGGAAATTTCTTTGAATGATTTTGAAATATTATAATAATATTATTAAAAGAAGTATTTTCTGATATAAATATTTCAATATAATTTGAAGGAAATGTTTTAAAGAAATTTTGGAAAAAATTTAAGTTTTGAACTTCCCTCTTTGTCGTTGGAAAATAATTTCTGTGATGAGTGCACGCATCATCGACATTCATTTTCGAGTTTCATAGTGGGAAGGCCACTATAGTAGTTTTCTGCAGAGTTGTTTTGATAAACAAATATAAATTTCAAATTTTTTTAAATATAATTTGATATATATAAATTTGTAAGAGTATATTTATCTATTATCTTTATAATGATTTGAAATTAAAGGCTATATTTAAATTCTTAAGTTTCCGTTATTTTACAGTTTCAATTAGTGTGGTAAAATGGAAGTTAATTAATAATTGGAGCCTTTAATCAAAATAAGTAATTTAATGCTAGGTTATGAATGAAAATAAAGGTAATTTGAAATTGTAACTTATAAAACAAAGATGAAATTATTGAACCATTAATTAATTAAAAGAATAAAAAATTTAAAAAAATGGTTTTCCAAACCTTATTAATTTAAGTATAAAAAGATTTAATAGTTACAAATTGATATTTTATTTAAATTATTAAATTTTGGAAAATTTATTTGTGTATATATATCTAATATTCTAAGTAAAATATATTGTTTTCTTAATTCTTCTTTTCCCTTCTTTTCCTTTTCGGGGACGAAAAGTTTTGGGTGAGGGAGAGTGTAATGACCCATGAATTTCGTTAATTAAATTTGTCATACTAATAAGATTTTGGAATTAAATTTATAATAAATATAATTGTTATAATTTGTAATGCAGTAAATGTAAGAATTCACCTATGAAATATTGTATTGATTAAAATAGACTTAATTTAAAAGGGTTAAATTGAATAAATCCTATTTATTGGAACCTAATTTATTGGTATACAAATTTGTAATAAATGAGTTAATTTAATAAGATTTTTATTCAATTTAGAAGAAATAAAAGTCTTAAAATTTTATATTGGAGCGAATGTAGTAATTAGATGAAGCAACTGTAATTAAATGTTAATAATTTAATATTTATAGGGCAATAAATTAAAATAATATAAATTGTCATACTGGATTATAAGTTTAATATAAGAAAAAAATGGAAATATGAATTTTTGAATTATAAAAAAAACCGGAATGGAATTCAAATTTGTTATAATAATGGAAAGTGTTAATTGTTGCTCTTGAGCTTAAAAATTTAAAATAAGTAATTTAAAGCAAACATTTAATTAACCAATGCAATAAGATTTTTAAATATAGTAATAGAGGTGAGTGAAAACTTAATAGAAATGGGTTATTTTGTAAAGTAATTAATAGAATGTAAAATTTAATGTTGTAAGTTTAATAGAGTGTATAGTATTTAAAACCCTTAATTAACGTGTTTAATTGGTAGAAATACACATTTAAAAAACATAACATCTATTCAAATTTAAATGTGAATAGACGTATATTAATGCAATGAGATCAAATTTGCATTTTATATTGAATAATAATCTGGATTAAAGTAACATTTGACGTAATAAAGGATGGAACCGAGGAAAATTAGTTAAGTGTAAAACCTTAATTTATATGGGTAATAAATTGCAAATATTGAATTTAATCAGTGAAGCAATAATAATGAATAGTGATTAATTCAAAATTTGTAACTTGGAAATAATGTAGATTAATATACGTTAGTTATTTAGGGTAGTGACTAAAATGGGAAATCCATTGGCAATTAATGATAATAGTGTTGGTATAAGCTAATAAATTTAAATGTCAATGCAATACCAATTAATGGATTGAATGTGATTACGAAATTGGAATTAGATAAATGCAGTAACTAATTCAGGGCAAATAAATTTATGGAACAAATGTTAAGATCGTAACCGATGGTAATTAATAATTGAAGATGGTGTAAATTCCATTTATAATATGACTATAGGTAAATGAAAAGATTATAAATCAAGATTTGTTTATTTATTTGAATATAAAGAATTAAGGTAATTGAGTTTTTGCAATTAAGTAAAATTAAACATTTATTATTACTTTAATTGAAAATTTAGTTGAAATTGAAAATATTTATGTATGTTAATTTCATCCATTTGGCTATAATGGATGGAATAATAAGAATGAAGATTTAATTCAATGAAATTTTGGAAACTTAATTGATAATTTCTAAATTTAATAAAATTGAAAATTTGACACCGAAATGGGAAGTTTCAAGTTTCGTAGCAATCGGACTTGTCGTTTGATCGTACGGACTCGAAACGCCTTAAAATTAATGCAATTGAAATCAATTGAAATCAATTTGGAAAATATTGTTTTTAGCCTAACTTCTTTATAAGATGCAATTTGAACCTGAAACCTTTTCCATTGTATTTAAAATATTTTAAAACACCTATTTTGATATATGGGTTGACTCAATTACATTCCGGAGTCGGAACGGGCTTTTTGGGCCATTTTGTCGTCAGTACATATATTCAACCTGATCCATTTATTCTTTTCCAACTTCTTTATAAATATCCGGTTATAAACTCTAGCTCTCTATTTTTGCATTTGTCTATACCTATATCTTCTTCTCTCTCCTCCTCAATGACAGCCAAACGAATTCTAGATCCAATTTCAAATCAGATCCAAAGCTAATATTTCAAAGTCCTAAGAAAAATCCGGAAAAATATATGTTGAAGCTCTCGACTAGCGTAATTCACTAGTGGTATTCATTTTTCGATTTAATTTGTCGTTTGATCAGTAAAATTCAAACAATTCTCGGCCATTCATCGCACGTCGATGAACGTTGTCGGATCAACAAACCATTTCTGCGTTTTGTAGAGTGGACGATGGGGAGTTCATCGGCATGCTTCGTTTCGCGATTCGACGGTTAGATCGACAGCTAAAATTCGATTTGGGTTCAAATGTGTTGGCGGTGGCTATGGAGTTTGCAGGGATTGGCGACGTGGAGGTGTCGCACGTGGCGACTGGGGGGCGCCTCGCGTGGGGGTGGGTGGGGCAGTCGCGGTGGTCGAATTTTGGGCGAAGGTGATGTGATTTGTGGTTTGCGTCCAGCGTGCATTCTGTAGATGGGAGCGTGAGGGAGAAAGGTACAGGTCGCGAGGGTTTTGGGAGGAAACATAAGCGATGACGTGGAAGGTAATAGAGATTTAAAGTGTTCTTTTTTTAATTTATTTTTATTTAAATTTAAAACACATTTATCGCTATAACTTTTGCGTACGAACTCCGTTTTATGTGCGGTTTTTTTTGTTAGGATCGTATTGAAATTTCGGACTTGATGACGCTTGTTTGGACGAATTCTGAGACGGTCAAATTTGAAGGTTTAAATTGGATTTAAATTCAATTTAAATTCCAAAGGTGAGTGCTTTAACCCACTCACAACGTCTAAAATTTCTTATGTTGTTAAATTGATATATGATGTGATTTTAAATTTACTTATGGTTGTTTGGAATATTTTTATCATCATCTCAGTTAAATCGCATTTATTCAAATTAAATTATTATATAAATTTTTATTTTGCATATAAATTTGACAGTTAAATTTATTTAGTATTGCATATAAATTGCTAGTTAAATTTATTTATTATTGCATATAAACTGCCAGTTAAACAGTCATTAATTTATTATTTAATATAAATTCTTTGTTGAAACCTGTTATATTTTATATGCTCTCTGTTAATGTTTGTTTAAATTAGACGATGATTTTAATAAATGGTTGATGTTTGATATGATGGATGAATGGATGTTGTATTTATGTTGTATAAACTGCAAGTTATTATGCATTTTCATTTCATTCGGGATTGCGGTTTATAATGATATACAACCGCATTTTTAATTTTAAATTGCAGATTGAAATGACAAATATCCGTATCACTTGACCATATGATAGAAAATTTTATACACGCACCGCGGTATATATATATATATAATTATTTTTGAAATGATTTTCGATGGTTTTGGAAAGAATAAGGTTTAATAAATATTAAATTTTGATATATATAGTAAATTTTTTTGAATTTAGCTATGTATAAATTTGTTTCAAATATTAAAATAAGCTAAATATTGAAGTTGATTTCGTTTATATAATATGGTTAAGAATATATTTGAAATTCTATTGTATATAGAGTTTATAATAACTCAAATAAAAGTAATGTAACGACCTAGAATTTCTGTCAATTAAAATTTGTATATTTAATTGATTTTAAATATTAATAAGTGAAACTTATAAGTCGAATAAATTTTATTTCGAATATCTGGATTTAATTGCATAATTAAATCGATAATTTAATATTGGAAATTACAGAAATAATTGAAAATTGGGTTCAATAATATTGAAAATGATTTGAAATTTTTTATTATATCATATTGGAGTTATAATAATGTTATAGAACTTTTAAAATCGAATTAAAAGTTAATTTGTGGAAATTGAATATTTTAATATTTAAATCGACTAGTAAAAATAGCCATTTTTCAAACAGTCTCGGATTTCGACGAAACCAGTTTCATCCGATCCATAATGTTATATTATTTCAAGGTTTTAAATTTTGTGTCACTCGGATTTATGGTTTGTCAGGGGCAAACCAAAACGCATTGAAATCGGTTTAATTTAAATTTGATCGTTTATTGCCGTAACTCACACAGATGATCGAATTGGCTCCCAAAACACGTTCCATTGTGTCCAAAACGCGGGGTAAACCCTAGAAACGCCGGTCACCACGCGAGATTTGGAGTTCGGAAAATTTCGAGTGAATAGTAATTTGGAAATTTACTATAAAAGCCCATGTTTATTCACAATTTTCAACACAACTCAAAACCCTAGTTCAGCCGCCACCTTCATTTTCCATGGCTAAAAATGGCCAATGATCTTCCTCAATTTTCTACCACTCCATCGATTATTTCCTGAAAGCTCCAACTACAACATTGTAGAGAACCTCGAGCTCTACACGATCAACGGTGATGATGGAGAATAGTGCTACGGATTGTCGGCAAAGCTCGTCCAAAGGCCGCACGTTCGACACGACTTTCGAGGGGAAATAAAGGGTCGAGCTTCATGAGCTTCTGGCCGAAGGTGGAGTTCATTTAGGGCTTCCAAACGTCAGTCTCTGATTGAAGTATAGATGAACGTGGTGGTCGTGATTTTAAACCCTAGTTAGTGTATTTTGGGTTCGGTTTTGTTCGTGGTCACCTGGAGCAAATGCGTAAAGGAGAAGGGGGAAGCATGGCCGTGATTTTCTTGATTTGATCGTGCGGCCAAAAATGTGTAGGGTTTGAAAAAAATTTAAAAGAAATATAAATAACTATATTATTAAATCGTACAAACTTTGAAAACTTATATCCTTTTGATACGAGGTCGAAAATTCCTAAAACGAGTTGCGTTGGCTTCGTTTTGACGAGCACTGCGTAATGGAACTGGATTGGAGTCGTTTGGAGCTAGTAAAAATTTCAGGTAAAATTAAACGCGTGTTTAATTTTATTCGAAATAAAACGCGAAAACTGAATTGAAAGCAAGGTGAGAACTTCTCACTCAATTAAATAGTTTCGATTTAAATTTTAAATAGTTAGATTTAAAATTGCTTGATTGTACGATTGAATGATAAATTATTATCTGTTGTATAGTACTAGACATTATACGCCGTATATTAAGCGGATGTTATTTATTAAAAACATATACCGCGATAATTTCACTGCAAAGTGAAATTGGTATTATATATGTACTTGGATTTGATTTTTCCGCATTATATAGCGGATGAGACCCTATTGCGCCGCATAATAGCGGATAATATTTTATAAATCCCATATACCGCGATATTCCGTATTGGAACGGAATTGGTATTGTGCTAACATCTGTGGATGCAGGAAAACAGGTTGGAGGGATCCAATTGGATTCCTCACCAGTATTTATTTGATTGCAGATATTGTGATATGTGTTGATTATCATGTACTGATATATGATGTTTTTGTTGTCGTGATTGACTATTTGGTGCTGTTGCATCATCGGATCCATTTTTGAAGTTTATAAATAAAGATTTTGATTTTTAAGGGATTTTTAAAGTGATTTTTGAAATTATACGTTTTATTAAAACATTGAATTGATTCATCTTGAATAAAATAAACGTTAAAATTTTAAAGTTATAAAAATGATGATTTTTGAGAAATATAACCGAAATGTGATTTTTGAAATAAATAGTTGATTAAATTTATAAAATGCTTTAAATTGAGATTTTTAAATTATTATAAACGGTGTTTATAAAAGATTTATAAAATTGATATTTATAAATTAAAAATATAGGAATTATAAAACGAGTTTTATTAAGTATTAAAATAAAGTATTAATGGGTTTCATAAGTGAATGAAATTGATAGATTTATAAATTGTGAAGTTATAAAATAAATAGATTTTGTAAAATAGAAAATTATAAATAATTCACTTTAAAATTGGATTTTTTGGCATTTAAATGAGATTTAGATGGAATTGGTTAACAAGGGATGTTTATAACTTGAAGTTTTTATAATATATTAATGTGAATTTATAAACATTGATTTATAAATTCAAGATTGATTGAATTTGATAAGTAAATTTTTATAGCTTATTAAAGGAGTATATTCACGATTTTGGGACAGTGGATAATTTTTGAATTGATTATGTAAAAGTGTTGAATTTGATTAATGATTTATATTCACGATTTTGAATAGTGAATGATATATAAAATGGATATGTTTTGGGAAAGTGATATTTTAAATGGAATTAAAATGATTTGAAGTTGTTTTAAAATGTATTAAGTGTCGAAACCATAGATTTCAACATTCATTGTTGAAATAGACGTTTTCGAGAAATAAGGAAAAGATGGACTATAACACTGTTGTTATAGTAAATGATTTTCGAAAGGAAAAGTTTTGTATAGTATTGGGGTATATATATCTATCTAAATTTTGAATCCCTATACTAGTGATTTTGGGTCGTCGTAACGATGTTTTACGCAACATTCGTTTTGACTCAAACAAATGTGTTAAGAGAACGTTTTCTTTAAAGAATGAAATATATGCTTAATTTCGATTTAAGTATATTGAAGTTTTGGAGAAGTGATATTATAAAAGAAGTTAATTGTTTTAAAAGATGTTTTAAAATGTATTATGAATCGAAACCATAGATTTCAACATTCATTGTTGAAATAGACGTTTTCGAGAAAGAGAAGGAAATGGTGGACTATAGCACTGTTGTTATAGTAAATGGTTTCCGAAAGGAAATGTTTTATATAGTATTGGGATTTATATATCTATCTTAATTTTGAATTCCTATACTAATGATTTATGGTTGTCGTAACGATGTTTTACGCAACATTCGTTTTGACCCAACTAAATTTGTTTGAAAGGATGTTTTCCTTAGAAAATAAAATACATACTTAACTGTGATTTAAGTATATTGAATATTTTCAAATGTTGAAAATAAATAGATTTGTGAATTACGTATTATTAAATAAGTATGGAAATATTTTTCCAATATGAAATGAACGTTTTGGGAATTATCCTTTTAAAGATAAATTGAAAATGAATATTAGAAATCGATTTGAAAATCGTATATCCATAGATATTTTGGAAATCTAAATTCACTATGGAATTATAAAAGAAAGGGAAATTTGTTTAAAAATAAATATTGATTTATTTTTGAAGTGTGGAAATTATATATCTTGTAAAGATATTTTTTGGAAAATAAATAATTTGGGAAATTATTTGGAATCTAGTGAGGTTGAGCATGCCTATTGATAGTTAAATAACCGACTATCAATATTTACCTTTAAATAGGTATTTGTTGTGATTTGCTTGAATTTAAATGCTACACTTATTTTCGAAATAAGCGCTCACTATTCAGGTTAGTCGGGAATGGACCTTGGGGTCGTATAACCCATTCCGAATATGTGATACGTCGCTATGGATTGCATTTGAAGACCGATGTTGAAGACCGGATATTTTTGAAAACGGAAGGATTACCGCCGAATGACTCGGCATCGGCTGATCCCCGATATAGAGGTTTTATCACCCTTAGTGACGAGAAGTCCGGACGTGGTTAGTGAATATCCGGATTGTAAGGGCTTCTTTGGAAGTGCCTTCGGTTCCGTTCAATCTCGGAACGGACTTGTGTAAATGTGTGTCTGACGTTACAATTTGAGATGTAAAGCTGGTTTCTATCAAATATATTTCTGTTAGTTGAGGAGAATTTATTCTCTTAGCTTAACACCCTTCTCTGAGACGTACGAGCTCAGAGGTTATGTAGTTGATGGTTACTAGTGACACATTCCCAAATTGGTAATGTGGCATACGAAGTGCTGTTGAGAATTTGTTGAACAAAGCACAGCTTTCGTATAAAGCGTGGCTTTGTGGACGACACTTCGTCGGACCCCACACCCCGAAAATGGTCAAAACAGGAAGGATGCGGCAAGGTTATTAGGGTGTAGCGCCCCTTTAGTGTATGTCATTCCTTCTGGATAAAGATGGTATCATGGTATGAAGCCCAGATACTTAACCTATGTTGTTGCTGCAAATTTATTACTTTATGGTTGTTGGAATCGAGGATCCTCGGATATAGATCGGTTACGATCGGGGAATGACATATTCGTGTCAGTAGTTACCCAGTTTGAAGCGTAACCCAGCCTTGTGTTGGAAGAGATCCGGTTAGGTTCTCGGGTCATCTTTCAAGAGGCGTACCCATGTGGCATTGGGAAGTTCCTTGGCCTGACCATTTATTGGAAATCCAAAGAAACAATACGATCTTGTACGGTTTTAGTTGTAGAACCTATCATTCACTTATGGTGGCACCCCACTGTTTGGATGGTAGCTATAGTAGGCATAAGTGCGAAATGCCTATGCTGGCTAAGATTTATATCTTTACTTTCGAAATGATTTTTCCTACACTATGCACTAGTAATAATATCAAATGTTTCTTTTTAATGCGTATCAAGCATCTTTGACTATCATAAGGAGAAATCTTTTCCGATTCTTCGTTTGCATTGTGTGTGTGGGGGGAAGGCCTTATGGTAGTCTCATTTTCTAAAAAGCATTGCGAATCTATTTTAAAATTATCCAGTTCTTTGTTTTAAAAATAAACTGTTTTAGTTCTCACACCAGTCACATGACTGACTCGGAGTTTATTGTTTTCCTTCCTAAACTCTGGGTGCCCACCAATTTCCATACGGGCAGTCTAGAGTCAGGTTATCAGGATATTCTGGAATTCAGGAGTTGCTGAAGGCAAGCTGGATGGCATAGCGTATTCAGTAGTATATAGTATTTCTTTTCTATTGTTTGTTGTTGTTGTACACTCTGATAATGTGACGTAATGTGATGTGATGTGATGCAATGTAATAACTGATATAGTTCTTTGTTTAAAGATTATTCATTTATCTATTATATGTTGTTCCGCTGCGATTGTGAGATTCTGATATTGTTCTGTTGTTTCATTTTTTCCTGTTCTATCTTTTTCTTTCTTCTTCTATCTTCTACCTCTTCTTTAACCCTAACGGTATGGTTTTCCGGCATTCGATTGCTCGGCAGTTGATACAGTGAACGTATTGATGTCGGTTTTCGAGCGTCGAAAAGTCGCAACGTTACATTTGGTATCAGAGCATATGGTTAAGCGACAATCATGGCTCTGTTGGGAATTACTCATTAGAGATAGAGTCAGTAGTACTCTAGAATGAGTGTGAGTGTAATAATAGATACGAGCGCGTATTTGTTAGTGAATATAAATTGTTTTATATTGTGATGATGGATTTGTTAAGTGGTATATGGATTCTGGTCAACACGAGTAATTAACGTTGTTGATAGGGATCTCTAAACACTTGTACAGAACAATTTGACACGATATCATTTTAAAATAGGGTAAATGAAATAATTTTACCTTGATTATATTTTATATATAAAGGAATAATTTTTCAGGATTATTAAATTGTATACGAATTGATTGTTTGGTTGTTGAATAAGTTAAATAAAAACAGCAGCTGTAAAAGAATTAATTGTATAAGCAAATGAATTATAAGTATGAAATTATAATTAAAATGATTTACAATTGTGAAATAATCTTATATATAAGTAGTGAAATTATATAAGTAAAAGATTTATAAATGTGATTTATAATCTAAAAAAAAAATTCCAGAGAAGTGTTTTGAAAGGATTTGATATTTTGGAAAATTGTTTTGGAGAAGTTAAAGCTCTAAAGTCTTTTCGGTCGCTGGAAAATAATTCCAATGATGATCGCGACATCATTGGTGTTCATTTTCGGGTCGTTGGAAAAGACTCTGAAATCATATTTAATATACTATGGGAATGATAAATGAATTGATAACTTATACAATTTGAATTTTGATAGAATAAATTTAACTTAAAGGATGGAGTTAAATTAATGGAAGTATAAGTGAATCAATAAAAAAATCCAAGTGGTAATTATTGAATATAAGTTGTATAACTTATGAAATGAGAAAATGAAAGTGAAACAAATTGTTAAAAATGGTTAAAAATTTGGTTAAGAAAACAAAATCTGAATTTGATAATGATATGAGATAATAAATTTGACTTGCTAAAGGTTAAATAAAATTTTCTTCAGAATTGGAATCTGAATTGAATTTATAAGTGGAAACTTAAGTTAAGTTAAACAAATGATATTTGAAAGAGAATATAACTTAAGTGAAGTGGAATGAAGTTGATTTTGGTGTTGAAGTAAATTAATAAGTGAATTAATGAAATGAAGTCATTAAGAATATGGACGTGAGTTATATAAAAGAAATTTAACCTTATTTGTTAAATAAATTAGCAATTGAATTGATAAATGGATGAAATATTAATCAATCGAATGTAAAAGGATTGATATGGGATAATGAATGTGTTAATTCATTTAAGCTAATTAAAAGTGTTGGACCAAATTGAATGTAAATTAAATAATTTGGTTATGTTTAGTATACATTGGTTGTTATTTGATTGTTAATTGATTGTATATAAATTCATTAAGTGTTAATGAAATTGAATTAGCAAAAATTGGAAGCTAAAGTGATTGAGTTCAATGTGATTATATGTAAATTTGAATAGAATCAAATTTGATTTGAATTGAAAGTGAACTAATTGAATAACAAATGAATGTTAGTAAACTCCAATTTTAATGAATCAAATGTGATTAAATGGAAAACCAATTCAATGAATATTAATGAGAAGTGAACGTATATTGATTTGGTTATGGATTTGTTGGATGTTTATTGGTTGGATTGTTGTTTGATGGTTGCATTTGTTAATTGAATGCATTGCTATGTTGGCACATGTAGTTGTTATGTTACTATATGATGTATATTGATATTATTTTCATATATACATCTTTCTCATTGGTTTGTTGAGTGTTTAGTAGGTGCGGATTGCGCTTGCTTCGCATTTGGAGCTCGCTTTCGCGCTATATTAGCTGTATATGCTCGCTAATAAAATAAAAGGTACATATCTCGGATTAAATATCGTACTTTTACACTTTTTCCATGAGAGATGCCTCATCACTTGATGAGATGTATATTTGTGATATATATACTGTCATTTTCGGATCGAGCCGTGCAAAGGAGACTCTGGCGAATTTTTCCGAAAATTTAAGGCGTTAGAATATTTTTGAGAAAATTGAAATTTTTTTGAAAACTAAGTTGGATTTGGAAACTTAGCAAAGATTTTGTAAGAAGTTTAACTATGAATTTTGGGAAAGTTAAATACTTAAGAGATTTGAAAAATCCAATTTGAACGGTTTGTTTTGGAAAGTCAATGGATTCTGTAACTTTTTCTTACTTGGTAATTTCGAGGACGAAATTCTTTTAAGGGGGAAAGTTTGTAACGACCCAGAATTTTTGTCAATTAAATTTATATATTTAATTGATTTTGTATATTAATAGTGAAATTTATAAGTCGAATAAATTTTATTTCGAATATCTGGATTTAATTGCATAATTAAATCAAAAATTTAATATTGGAAATTACAGAAATAATTGAAAATTTGGTTTAATATGATTGAAAATGATTTAAATTTTTTTATTATATCATATTGGGGTTATAATAATGTTATAGAACTTTTAAAATCGAATTAAAAGTTAATTTGTGGAAATTGAATATTTTAATATTTAAATCGACTAGTTAAAATAGCCATTTTTCAAACGGTTTCGGATTTCGACGAAAATATTTTAATCGCATCCATAATGTTATATTATTGCAAGGTTTCAAATTTCGTGTTAATCGGATTTACGGTTTGTCCGGGGCGAGCCAAAACGCATAGAAATCGGTTTAAATCGATTCAATTTAAATTTGATCGTTTATTGCCGTAACTCACACAGATGATTGAATTGGCTCCCGAAACACGTTTCATTGTGTCCGAAACGCGGGGCAAACCCTAGAAACGCCAGTCACCGTGTGAGATTTGGAGTTCGGAAAATTTCGAGTGAATAGTAATTTGGAAATTTCCTATAAAAGCCCATGTTTATTCACAATTTTCAACACAACTCAAAACCCTAGTTCAGCCGCCACCTTCATTTTCCATGGCCGAAAATGGCCAATGATCTTCCTCAATTTTCTTCCAGTCCATCGATTATTTCCAGAAAGCTCCAACTACAACATTGTAGAGAACCTCGAGCTCTACACGATCAATGGTGATGATGGAGAATAGTGCTACGGAATGTCGGCAAAGCTCGTCCAAAGGCCGCACGTTCGACACGACTTTCGAGGGGAAATACAGGGTCGAGCTTCATGAGCTTCTGGCCGAAGGCGGAGTTCATCTAGGCTTCCAAACGGCAGTCTCTAATCGAAGTATAGATGAACATGGTGGTCATGATTTTTAACCCTAGTTAGTGTTTTTTGGGTTCGGTTTTGTTCGTGGTCACCTGGAGCAAATGCGTGAGGGAGAAGGGGGAAGCACGGCCGTGATTTTCTTGATTTGATCGTGCGGCCCGAAATGTGTAGGGTTTGAATTTTTTTTAAAAGAAATATAAATAATTATATTATTAAATCGTACAAACTTTGAAAACTTATATCCTTTTGATACGAGGTCGAAAATTCCTAAAACGAGTTGCGTTGGCTTCGTTTTGACGAGCACTGCGTAATGGAACTGGATTGGAGTCGTTTGGAGCTAGTAAAAATTTCAGGTAAAATTAAACGCGTGTTTAATTTTATTCGAAATAAAACACGAAAATTGAATTGAAAGCAAGGTGAGAACTTCTCACTCAATTGAATAGTCTCGATTTAAACTTTAAATAGTTAGATTTAAAATTGCTTGATTGTATGATTGAATGATAAATTATTATTTGTTGTATAGTACTAGACATTATACGTCGTATATTAAGCGGATGTTATTTATTAAAAACATATACCGCGATAATTTCACTGCAAAGTGAAATTGGTATTATATATGTACTTGGAGTTGATTTTCCCGCATTATATAGCGGATGAGACCCTATTGCGCCGCATAATAGCGGATAATATTTTATAAATCCCATATACCGCGATATTCCGTATTGGAACGGAATTGGTATTGTGCTAACATCTGTGGATGCAGGAAAACAAGTTGGAGGGATCCAATTGGATTCCTCACCAGTATTTATTTGATTGCAGATATTGTGATATGTGTTGATTATCATATACTGATATATGATGTCTTTGTTGTCGTGATTGACTATTTGGTGCTGTTGCATCATCGGATCCATTTTTGAAGTTTATAAATAAAGATTTTGATTTTTAAGGGATTTTTAAAGTGATTTTTGAAACTATACGTTTTATTAAAACATTGAATTGATTCATCTTGAATAAAATAAACGTTAAAATTTTAAAGTTATAAAAATGATGATTTTTGAGAAATATAACCGAAATGTGATTTTTGAAATAAATAGTTGATTAAATTTATAAAATGGTTTAAATTGAGATTTTTAAATTATTATAAACGGTTTATATAAAAGATTTATAAAATTGATATTTATAAATTAAAAATATAGGAATTATAAAACGAGTTTTATTAAGTATTAAAATGAAGTATTAATGGGTTTCATAAGTGAATGAAATTGATAGATTTATAAATTGTGAAGTTATAAAATAAATATATTTTGTAAAATATAAAATTATAAATAATTAACTTTAAAATTGGATTTTTTGGCATTTAAATGAGATTTAGATGGAATTGGTTAACAAGGGATGTTTATAACTTGAAGATTTTATAATATATTAATGTGAATTTATAAACATTGATTTATAAATTCAAGATTGATTGAATTTGATAAGTAAATTTTTATAGCTTATTAAAGGAGTATATTCACGATTTTGGGACAGTGGATAATTTTTGAATTGATTATGTAAAAGTGTTGAATTTGGTTAATGATTTATATTCACGATTTTGAACAGTGAATGATATATAAAATGGATATGTTTTGAGAAAGTGATATTTTAAATGGAATTAAAATGATTTGAAGTTGTTTTAAAATATATTAAGTGTCGAAAGCATAGATTTCAACATTCATTGTTGAACTAGACGTTTTCGAGAAATAAGGAAAAGATGGACTATAACAATGTTGTTATAGTAAATGATTTTCGAAAGGAAAAGTTTTGTATAGTATTGGGGTATATATATCTATCTAAATTTTGAATCCCTATACTAGTGATTTTGGGTCGTTGTAACGATGTTTTACGCAACATTCGTTTTGACTCAAACAAATGTGTTAAGAGAACGTTTTCTTTAAAGAATGAAATATATACTTAATTTCGGTTTAAGTATATTGAAGTTTTGGAGAAGTGATATTATAAAAGAAGTTAATTGTTTTAAAAGATGTTTTAAAATGTATTATGAATCAAAATCATAGATTTCAACATTCATTGTTGAAATAGACGTTTTCGAGAAAGAGAAGGAAATGGTGGACTATAACACTGTTGTTATAGTAAATGGTTTCCGAAAGGAAATGTTTTATATAGTATTGGGATTTATATATCTACCTTAATTTCGAATCCCTATACTAGTGATTTTGTATTGTCGTAACGATGTTTTACGCAACATTCGTTTTGACCTAACTAGATGTGTTTGAAAGGATGTTTTCCTTAGAAAATAAAATACATACTTAACTGTGATTTAAGTATATTGAATATTTTCAAATGTTGAAAATAAATATATTTGTCAATTACTTATTATTAAATAAGTATGGAAATATTTTTCCAATATGAAATGAACGTTTTGGGAATTATCTTTTTAAAGATAAATTGAAAATGAATATTAGAAGTCGATTTGAAAATCGTATATTCATAGATATTTTGGAAATGTAAATTCACTATAGAATTTATAAAAGAAAGGAAAATTTGTTTAAAAATAAATATTGATTTATTTTTGAAGTGTAACGACCCTAGGTTTTAATTTAATTTAAATTGATAATTAAATGAAATTCTGAATAAAATTGTAAGGGAAATTGATTATAAATGGAAGCGAGTTTCCCCGAGTTCAAATATATTCTATATAAATCATTTAAATTTTTAAATATTATATATATGTATGTATATATGTGAATATATATATATATGTATATTTGGGTATATATGAGTCAATTTGAAATTATAAAATCTTGAGTGTATATATATATTTTGATTTGAATTTAAATCTTAGATGAATGGTTTAATAAATATTTGGGTTATAAAATAATTAAGAAATATATATATATATAGTAACTCATAAATAAATTTTAACGACATGTTAAAATAGAAGTTATTCATACTATAAAGTAATAAGACAAAGCAGTGGAACAAAACGTATATATGAATTAACTTGCAAAACAAACCAGCTATATTTAAACATTAAAACAAAATGTGTGAGCAAATAAAATGAAGAAGCAAGACAAGAAAACAAGTAAACATATAAACGAAGTATTCAAACAAAAGAAATAACATACAAAGTAGAAACCACATATTTATAAAATTATGTAAAATATAAAACAAAAGAAAGAAACAAAATAGAATATATTGGTACATATATAAGTTAAAGTTTATAACCAATAACAAAACAAATATATAAGTATGCAATTCAAATATAATGCAAGGAAGAAATAAAGTAAAGTGATTAAAGCATAACAACACAACATTTATAGAATTTTTTTTTTTTTCATTATAAAATAGAAGATTAACAAAATCACTGTAGCCACCAAGTATACAATATGCAGGTATAAAGGAACAAAACAAAATATGCATGTACACTTAAAAACAAAACTGAAAGCCAACAATAAAGTAAACAAGAAGCAAAGAACTGTACATACATGATTCAAATAGTGTGAAGTTGTAAACCCAATAGCACATGCATTAAATGCCACATCTCCTCAGCATGACTTGATGACATCTTCTCAGCCGAAATGGGATAATTTTATCAATAAACAAATGTAGAACAAATAAAGAAGCAAGCCTATACCCTGTACAACACTGTCTCTCTTAATATACATCTACTTCATTTCATTTTATTCAAACCAATCTTAGTAAGCTAACTGAAAAAAAAATGTAAAAGCAAATAGCAAAACCAAAAGAAAAAGAAAACATCACCATTTACAAAATCAAACATCATTCAATTCAAAGCAAAACAGGATTCAAAAAGAAAATTCAAACTGCTGTTTCAACTGGAAGTTCTGAGCTCGCTTTACTGGAAAACAGGTGAGCAACTATTTCTTTTCAACTTTTAACATGCTTCAATATTCTGATGCTTGTAAGTAACCTTGAAATCAGATGAGAAGTTTGCTGATATGTGTTGTATGAAATAATTGATGTGCTCTGTGCCCTGTTCATTTTCTGAAAACCAAAGTGAGTAACCTTACACTTTTAAAAATCTTTGAGTAGACTCTTGTTTATGTAGTGGTCTGGAAAGTATGTGCTTCCTATATATATAAATGTTTGGCAACCTCTCTGTATATTGATATATGAATGTGTGTATATGTGTATTTGCATTCCCTGTAACATTCTGTTACCAAAATTTCAAGCTAAAGACTTATTTGAAAATCAATATCTCTTGATCCAATCTATATTTGGGTTTAAGTATTAAATGAAACATGTTAGTTAAACCATAGAGTTTAATTTAAAAACTTGTTTAAGTTAAAAACAAAGTAGTATCGTTCTGGAAATACAACATCACAGTATGAACTTAATATAAGTCAAAAATTCAAACATCTTGATTTTTAAATTCAGGGATGTAAATTGACTCCTCAACAAAAAATATGAATTTTAAAACTAAAATGGCGTGTTTTAGTTGAGTAGGCAGGGAGCAGTTCATTGTTGAACTGAAAACGTAAATATGTGTAAATCTGGTGATCTCTGGGATTGGTGAGGTTGGAGTTTCTTCTGGAGGAAGAGAAGTGAACGGTAAGGCCAGGAAAATTGGAAGGAAGTTGATCAGTAGCCGAAGGTGACAATGGTGGCTAGTTTTATTTTCTAAACCTAGTTTTAGCTGAGTGGAGTTTTTTGGTCTGTTCGAACGCCACAAGGCATCGAGTTCAACGTGGGTTTGGGAATGCGTAGAGGGATGGTAGGTGAAGTCGTGGCCGGTGGTGGTGATTCTCTGGTGGTCGGAGGAGCGAGGGCGCGCTGTTGACAGGTATGGGAGGAGATGGGTTCGAGCGTTTCCAGGTTTTAAGTTTTAGGTCGAATTCGTTTTTCAAAGAACAACGATGTTCACGTGGATGGTAATCGAATGTAGGGGTGGTATGCGATTTGCTGGCGATGAGGGAGTTCATCGGAGTTGCCCCGATGGTGGTGCACGTGCACAGTGGCATGGTGTATTGTTTGGGTTTAACTGTTGGGTTGTTGGGAGAAGAAGGGTGGAAGCTCGAAGTTTACTTCGGGTACGTGATGTTTTGGCTCGAAGCAGGAATTTGGTTTTAAGTGAAATACTTATAAATTTTTTTTTTTATTAAATTCTGGGTCACTCGGGTAGATTTCTGGAAAATCTCGAAGTAGGTATGTGTTTTCTGAGGGTTGGACTCGAAGCAGGGAAGGTAGTGGCTCGGGTAGATGTGGTAACAGACTTCAAAGCTGTTTTGTTTCGAAATTTAAAACTAAATTTAAATTTTATAAACCAAGGTTTAAATTGGGTGTTGAAACAAAGTACAAACACAAATTCAAGTTCAGATTTGAAATGAAATAACGTTTTATACATTTGAATGAATTAAATTAGATTTAAATGTTAAAGTATTTTTTTTTTTTGATGTGAATTCAAGAGAAAGAATTTGATTTTTTTTTTACTCTTGAAATTTCTTTATAACAAAAATATTACTTTAACATGAGAAATTAAAAGTTAGAAATTATTTGGATTTTTAAACTTTATTAAAGATAAATTGGTAATTATTTTAAAGCTTGAAATTTAATTTGAAATCTAGAAGAGGATTTGAAAACAATGTTCCAAACACATTGTAAATAATAATTTAATCATAAGTATGAATGAGCTATACTTTAAGTAATAAATATTTAATGATTTATAATTAAGTTAATTAAAATGAATAATTTAATTATTTAATTTATTAATGATTGGATTAATTAAAGAAGAAATTTAACGGTTGAAGAAATTAAATGGTGATTGAGGGTTATCAATTAAATATTAATTTATGATTACGGATTTTTAATTAAATATTAATTAATGATTAAAATTGATTAATCAAGTGATTAAGCAAAAATTCATGTAAGGATAATTTGATAAATTTTTAATGATTAATTTATATTAACAAATTAATGATAATCATTATGAAATTGTGTAGGTGTAATTACTGTATGGTAAGTAATTAAAGGTTTAATTTCTTAAAATAATTAACTAAGGAGTCAATTAATTATGAAATTGGTTTAAAGGTAAATTTAATTAATATGATAAATTAAGAATAATTTAAATTAATTAAAGTGTTTGATAAATTAATTTATATCAAATGATTGGAATTAATAAATCAGGATTGGATAATAAATTCATAAGTAATTAAATTTATTTACTTGGAAATAAATTGAATTGATTAGGATTAAACGATTAATTGATCCTGTTTATAAATGATTATCAAATGCTTGACCGTACTTATGAATGATTGTATTGTATGAGATGCCTTGAATTGATTATCCTATCTGATTTGTGATATTTTGTTCTATAGATTGAACTGTGTATATTTATTGCATCTGTACATTATCTGTGAATCTGTGAATGGACGATGAGCGTTATAGTTTATATCGCTTATCAACTATATTTCTGTGTTTTAGTCTGTGATGATTGATGATGTGGCACTTTTATTGTATTAAACCCCTGGACCACACTCATACACACACAATTATGGATTTCACGAGGAAATCGATTAAGTCGCAGATTTTTGAAATAGTTTTAAATTTGAATTTTTAAATTCAAATGTTTTGGAAATGGAATCGGAATAAATGTGAAAAGCTTTTAGAATGAAATTTCAAAATAAAATTTATTATTTTTAAATTACTTGATTAAGTTTTGGAATTTAAATAAGTTGATTTAAATTTAAATTCAATACTTGAAATTGAATTCTGTAATTTGAAATTAGGGATTAATGATATTATACTAGTCATGAGTTAAACCATTTTTAAAGTATTATTTTTGGGAATTTGAATTTAACTCAAGGATTTCAACTCGTATAAATGAATCAGATTTCCAAAATGAAAACTGTTGTTTTCAAATGATAAACACTTTTAGATAAGAACTGAGATTCCAGTTAATTAGGGGAATTTCAAGATTGAATAGAGAAATGATTTTTCCTAAGTTATAAATGAATTCATTTTTTTGAAAGCTATGAATTAAATCTGTTTATTTTTAACAGATTTAAATTGATGATTTGTTTAAATCAAATTGAAATGAAATTGTTTTGAAGGCTATAAGTTAAATCCTTGATTTAAAGATTTAACGAGTTAATCGAATTGAAATGAAAATTGATTTGGAAAATCTGTGAATGAATCTTTTGTTTAAAAGATTAAAATGTGAAAATTGTTTAAACCGTTAAAGGTTGTGAAAATGAATCTTTTTGTTAAAGATTGAAAATGGTAATTGGTTTAAACCATTTGAAAAGGAAAGTTTTGAATTATTAAGTTGTGACTTAATTGAAATCCCAATATCCATATATTTTAAAAATATCGTGCTCACTATTCGGTTTAGCCGGGAAAGGACCTTTGTGTCGTATAACCCATTCCAAATAAGTGATTCGACGTTATGGATAGCATTTAAAGACCGGTGATGAAGACCGGGTATTTGCGAAAGTGATAGGATGACCTATCGATTGTCTCTGCACTGGGTAGCTCCTGGTATAGAGATTCCCTAAGTGATGGGAAGTCCGATCGGGATTGTGAATATCCGGGTTGCAAGGACTTCTTTGTAAGTGCCTTCGGTTCTGTTCGATTCCAGAACAGACTTGTATGGATTGTATGTCTGACATTACAAGTTGAGATATAAAGCAGATTTCTTTCAAATATATTTCTGTTGGTGGCGGAGAATTTATTCTTTTAGCTTAACACCCTTCTCTGAGACGTACGAGCTCAGAGGTTATATAGTTGAAGTTATCAGCGATATATTCCCAATTTGGTAATATGACATGCTGAGTGTTGCTGTAAATGATCATTGTGTTGATTATTGTGATAGGATCGTTTATTTGATCGTCTATCTTAGTGATCATTGTGTTGATCATTTGTTGACCCAAAGCATGGCTTTTGTATAAAGTATGTTTTTGTGGACGTGAGTTCGTCGAGCCTCACACCCCGGAAATGGTCAAAACAGGAAAGATGCGGCAAGGTTATGAGGGGTAGCACCCTTTAGGGTATGTACATTTCCTTCTGGATAGAGGTGGTATCATGGTATGGAGCCCAGATATTTAACCTATGTGGTTACTGCGAATTTATTACTTTGTGGTTGTTGGTTTTCGGGATCCCGTGAGAAAGGTCGTTTACGATCGGGGAATGGCGTGCTCGTGTCAGTAGTTACCCAGTTAGGGGTAACCCGGCCTTGTGTTGGCAGAGTTCCGGTTTGGTTCTCGGGGATGTCTTTCCAGAGGCATTCTCATGTGGCAATGGGAAGTTCCTTGGCCTGACCATTTGTTGGAAATCAAAAGAAACAATACGAAACTTGTACGGTATTAGTTGTAGAACCTATCATTCACTTATGGTGTCGCAACACTGTTTGGATGGTAGCTATAGTAGGCATAGTTCGAAATGTCTATGTTGGCTAAGATTTATATCTTTACTTTCGAAATGATTTTCACTACACTATGCACTAGTAATAATATCAAATGTTCTTTTTAATGCGTATCAAGCATCTTTGACTATCATAAGGAGAAATCTCCTCCGATTCTGCGTTTGCATTGTGTGTGTGTGCGGGAGGCCTTATGGTAGTCTCATTTTTCAAAAGCATTGCGAATTGACTTTAAAAAATCTTTTGTTGAATGTTTTAAAAGATAAACTTTTTTTGTTGCTCACACCAGCCCCACGACTGATCCGGAGTTTATCGTTTCTTTCCTAAACTCTGGGTGCTCATTATTTTCTACACGAGCAGTCTAGAGTTGGGTTTTACAGATAGTTAGATATAGTGGATTATCTGGAGTTAGTTCAGTCTTTGGATTACACCAGTCTTGCTTAGCTTGATGCATCATTATTGGGAGTTCGAGCTATTACTGGATGGATTCTTGGAAATGGAGTTGCAGTTATTTTTGGAGTTCTTCCTTGAAGACTATTTTAGAGTTATATTGTTCCGTATGTTAGATGTCATCTATTTTCTTTTCCGCTGCTATTTATTGTATCATATCTCTGATGTATATTGATATCTATTGGATCATCTGTTGTATCAGATATTGTATCAAAGCTGTATATCAATGTATTATTCTTTTATTCCGCTGTGTTATATACTTAATGATTATTATAAGCTCCGGCGAATCGGATTTGAACGGTCGAATCTATGGCATTCGAATACGATTTGAAGTATGAATGTCGATTTTCGAGCGGGCAAAATTCGAGTCGTTACATGAAGTGTGGAAATTATATATCTTGTAAAGATATTTTTTGGAAAATAAATAATTTGGGAAATTATTTGGAATCTGGTGATGTTGAGCATGCCTATTGATAGTTAAATAACCGACTGTCAATATTTACCTTTAAATACGTATTTGTTGTGATTTGCTTGAATTTGAACGCTACACTTATTTTCAAAATAAGCGCTCACTATTCGGGTTAGCCGGGAAACGACCTTGGGGTCGTATAACCCATTCCGAATATGTGATACGTCGTTATGGATTGCATTTGAAGACCGGTGTTGAAGACCGGATATTTTTGAAAATTTAAGGATTACCGTCGAATGACTCTGCATAGGGCTGATCCCCGATATAGAGGTTTTATCACCCTTAGTGACGGGAAGTCCGGACGTGATTAGTGAATATTCGGATTGCAAGGGCTTCTTTGGAAGTGCCTTCGGTTCCGTTCGATCCCGGAACAGACTTGTATGGATGTGTCTCTGATGTTACAATTTGAGATGTAAAGCTGGTTTCTATCAAATATATTTCTGTTGGTGGCGGAGAATTTATTCTCTTAGCTTAACACCTTCTCTAAAACGTACGAGCTTAGAGGTTATGTAGTTGATGGTTACTAGTGATACATTCCCAAATTGGCAATATGACATACGAAGTGTTGTTGAGCATTTGTTGAATAAAGCACAGCTTTTATATAAAGCGTGGCTTTGTGGACGAGACTTCATCGGACCTCACACCCCGGAAATGGACAAAACAGGAAGGATGCGGCAAGGTTATTAGGGGGTCGCGCCCCTTTAGTGTATGTCATTCCTTCTGGATAGAGGTGGTATCATGGTATGGAGCCTAGATACTTAACCTATGTTGTTGATGCAAATTTATTACTTTGTGGTTGGGAATTGAGGATCCTCGGATATAGATCGGTTACGATCGGGGAATGACATATTCGTGTCAATAGTTACCTAGTTTGAAGGGTAACCCGGCTTTGTGTTGGCAGAGATCCGGTTAGGTTCTCGAGTCGTCTTTCCAGAGGCGTACCCATGTGGCAATGGCAAGTTCCTTGGCCTGACCATTTGTTGGAAATTCCAAAGAAACAATACGATCTTGTACGGTTTTAGTTGTAGAACTTATCATTCACTTATGGTGGCGCCCCACTGTTTGGATGGTAGCTGTAGTAGGCATAAGTGCGAAATGCCTATGCTGGCTAAGATTTATATCTTTAGTTTCAAAATGATTTTTCCTACACTATGCACTAGTAATAATATCAAATGTTTCTTTTTAATGCGTATCAAGCATCTTTGACTATCATAAGGAGAAATCTCCTCCGATTCTGCGTTTGCATTGTGTGTGTGCGGGAGGCCTTATGGTAGTCTCATTTTCTAAAAAGCATTGCTAATCTATTTTACAATTATCCTATTCTTTGTTTTAAAAATAAATTGTTTTAGTTTTCACACCAGTCACATGACTAACTCAGAATTTATTGTTTCCCTTCCTAAACTCTGGGTGCCCACCAATTTCCACACGGGCAGTCTAGAGTCAGGTTATCAGGATTCTGGAATTCAGGAGTTGCTGGAGGCAAGGTGGATGGCATGGCGTATTCACTAGTATATAGTATTTATTTTCCACTGTTTGTTGTTGTTGTTGTTGTACACTCTGATAATGTGATGTAATCTGATGTGATGTAATGTAATAACTTATATAGTTCTTTCTTTAAAGATTATTCATTTATCTATTATATGTTGTTCCGCTGCGATTGTGAGATTCTGATATTGTTTTGTTGTTTCTTTTTGTCATGTTCTATCTTTTTCTTTCTTCTTCTATCTTCTACCTCTTCTTTAACCCTAACGGTACGGTTTTCCGGCATTCGATTGCTCGGCAGTTGATACAATGTATTGATGTCGGTTTTCAAGCGTCGAGAAGTCGCAACATTACAAGTAAGGTTGAACATAAATGTGAATATGATTTGAATTAAAGTATTTAAGAATTTTCCTCGAAAATTTATTTTGAAATGTAAATAAATTAAGATTTGAAAGGTACGATCTTATAACTTGATTTTTGATTTGAGGATTTAAACGAATATCAAATTAATTTAGAGAATATTATCAAGTTAATTTAATTAAAAGAATATCCTATTATTGAAGTTTAAGGGTTTTACCTGAATAATATTTGTTTAGTTAGTAAATATTTCAAAGTCAAATAATAGGAATTGGATTTGCTATATATTAAATTATCAAAGAATCCATATTGAAATAGTGGAATATTTAAAGATTTAAATATATGAACTATAAAGTTTTGAAATATAGAATATTTAAGCTTTGAAATATATAGGAATTAAAATGGTTTATTTGGAGGTTCAAAATTGATATTGGGAATTTATTGTGAAATTTAAAGAAGCTGTTTATTTTATAAAGTAATATAGTATTTGAACCATTAAGTATTAAAAGTTATGTTTCAAAGCTATGGGTTCAAGTTATATGTATTTGAAAAATATTATGATTTTGGGAAAGAGATATTTATAAAATAAAAATGATATCATATTGATTTGGGTTTTAAAAATATGAATGATATCGTATTTATATGGTTTGAAAGAGATATTATATTCTGGTTTTAAAGTATAAATTAATTTGAAAAACCACGGTGTTATAATAACGATTGGTTGTTGAAGAGACCGGATCAGAAGTTGTCTACTCTCTACCAACCCCGAAAACCACTTTAACAACCGTGTACGCGGTGGAGATTCCAGAATGTAGTAGGATGGTGGCGGCGTTTCCTTTGAGGTAAATACGTGGACCCGACTCCCGTTAGTTGGCATAAGGTGGCTAAAACAGGAGCAATTCTCGGGCCAAGGAGGTCAGCGCCCTTTATCGGATACTCCTTTTCGATATTATACTCTGACTTTGGATTGATTCGGTGGCCACTTTTGATTTCTTTTATTTTAGGGGGGAGTTTGTCCGAGGTGGGCGGTAGTCGCTACTGCGTTACCACCAACTTGGATGCGTAATTGGTATATCTACCCTGGCATTGCCTAGTTGTGCCGTGTCACCTACCTTAGCGCGGCTTCTACGAGTTTCTATTTGTGTCGTACCTGTGGAGTATCCTCTGGTAGCCTCCCGATCAGGAGATATTACGGTACTGTATAGACTATTGGCATTATTTGTGTTAAGGGCTATATGGGTAACCCCTTAACGCTATTTAAAAGTAAGTTTATTTTACAATTAGACACTATTATAATAGCGAAATATACTACATAGTAAATAGTTTAACGGATCCTTAAGAGATGTGAATCCCGAGCATATTTTGAGTTACTCCACTCATATTTACTTCTCTTAATTTAACTTACATAAGATCTTTTAGTTCTGACTCGCGTGTTTTGTCTTTTCAATTCGCTCGGGTCAGTCCGAGCATTTCAGGATCGAAGACTTTAGCTCCGGAGGACGAAGACGGAGATTTCTATTATTATTATTTATTATATTCCACAACACTCATATTGTTCCGCTGCATTGTTATATTGGTATGTAAACTCTGATATTTATTGTATAAAGAAGAATCAAATGTTTTGTAAACAGTTTTATGAATTGTATATTTATTATTATATTTTATCTTTCCGCTTTGAGATTCTGTTTAGTTCCTTTTTTTTCTCTTTTCATCTCTGTATTTTATTATTTACCCCATAACAATCTGCCCTTCCGTATGGTTTGAATTGGCACGTGTGTCGATTTAAAGCGTGCGAAAAGGCGGGATGTTACATATCTCCTTTCAATTTTTTATGGATACGACCAGCCGATATGGTAGTATGTATTTAGAATAAAAGAGAGTGGAGGGAAAGCCTTGGCCAGAACAAAATAGTTGGTTCACTCCTTACCAGAAGGGAAAGAAGGTGATGCAACCGAAGGGGAGGCTCTGGAAGGGGGAAGTCAAATGAACTTTAAAAAATTACTTGTTACAAATGTAGATAGAAGGGGCATTATGCATCAAAGTGTTTACAACCAGCTATAGTAGCCAAGGTAAATTTCTTCTACTATGGTTGACTGGGCAATAAGATAAAGGACTGCCCGAAGATAAATCAGACAAGGCCGTTTCACATGGACGGGCTGAGAGTAGACCTTCTGCTAGGAAGAAAGGAAAAAAAATGTTTGTTGGAAGGTATGATTTCTATTGCAAGTTTATCAGTTAGAGTTTTCTTTATTGTTGGGTTTACACACTCTTTTATTTTCAATGATGTGGTTGATATAGTAGGATTGAATGTTATCTACTTAGTTACTTCTTCTTGCATAGTTAATCTGATCGATGGTTATGTCACTCTCAAGTTAAGGTGAATTGACCTAGAGTTTAATTTATACAACCATTTAGTGTAACCTCTTTCTGTTTTACATCGAGAGGTATGGAGTAATTATGGGTATGGATTAGTGAGTGTAGTATGACATCTAAATTATTGCCTTGAAAGAACCGTTATTATACGAGACTAGAAGGGAGGCGGCAGAGTTTCAAAATCTTTGAATGAGGGGAATAAAAGATCTGTGATTTCGTTGTGTGCCTTAGCATGTCCGAAAAAGAAGTGGATAGAGTTTTGCATTGACTTGGTGCTAAGGCACAGCCTATTTTTAGGCCACCTAGAAGAATGCCGCCTAAGAACATAGAGGATTTAAAGAAGTAGTTTTTGGAACTTGGGTATCAAAGTTTCGTTAGGCCGAGTATTTCACAATGGGATGCTTCTATGGTATTTGTAAGCAAGTTAGATGGATCAATTCGGACGTATGTTGATTATAGGAAGCTGAATGGGATAACAGCGAAGAATCATTGTCCACTACCAGATATAGACGATTTATTTGATCATTTAAGTGGAGCTAGAGTATCTCTTAGTTATATTTGCCTACAAGATTCCATCAATGAATAATGGCTAAGGAGAGTATCCTTTGACCGCATATAGGAAAAAGTGTGGTTCATATGAATAGTTGGTTATGCCTTTGGATTAACCAATGCATCGACTTGGATCTTATGAATAGTGTCCTTCGCAATCAGTTGGGTAGATTTGTGTGGGTCTTCGTGGATGATATTTCGGTATATGTTAAGGATGAGCGAGGCCATGAAGTTCATCTTTGATTGGTAATAAAGACCTTGAAATAACTCAGGTTAAGGCAAAGTTTTCCAAGTGTCATTTATGGAAACCTAAAGTAAAGTTCCTAGGCCACGTGGTTTTCGAAGAATGAATGAATGGTAGATTCTTCGAAAGCCAAGATTGTGAATGTTTGGAGGATATTTGAGATAGTTGCCAAGATAATAAGTTTGTTAGGGTTGGCTGGATACCATCAGAGATTTATTAAGGACTTCTCTAGAATTTGGTGGCATTACCTTTTTAGGGGAAAGGTTTGAGTTGTATACTAGTCATAAGTCCTTGAGAAATTTTCTCTCTCAAAAATAGTGAACATGAGACAACAAAGATGTTTAAATTTCTTGGCATCATATTATTTTAAAACAGCATACACCTCTAGGAAGGAAAATAAAATTGCCAATGCCTTTAGCCAAAAGCAGTAGAATTGTGTTGGTGTGATCAAAGAGTGGATTGTCTTGGAGACGTTAGCTTCTGGTGATGTCAAGTTTCGATCGTAAGTTGGTCCGAGTCAAAATTAGGAAGGTTGTCTTCCTTAGACGTTCATCCAATACTCATATAGAGGATTTCCAAAAGGCAGTAGGCATATCCACTATGTGCCAAAAGGATTAATGGCTTAAATAATAGTGCCAAGACCTAAGAGTTGAAAGATTTCAGTATTAACAAGAAGGGTTAGCTTTAGTAGAAGGGAAGATTATTTGTCGAAATAATGAGGACATTTGGAAGCCGATCTTGGATGAATGCCATCATTCCTAGTTTGTTATTCACCTAGAAGGCACCATGATGTAACATGGCTTGAAGCAAAGCTTCTACTAGAAAGGAATGGAGAGAGAGATTGAAGAATGTGTGGGGGGGGGGGGGGGGAGGATGCCTCACATGCCAATAAGTTAAAGCAGAACATCAGAAGCCAAGTAGTTTTTTGCAGTCTTTGAAAGTTCCTGTTTGGCTTTATATTAAGTTTTGATGGATTTGATTGATGGTTTCCAAGGATGGGAGCAGATACGAGGGTATATGGGTTATAGTTGATAGATTAACAAGGAGTGCCCATTTCATTCCACTAAAGTCTACAAGAACGGTAGCCTGGTTTGCCAAAATGTATTTTTAGACTATAGTGGGAATCAATGGAATTCTATATACTACATCGAGTTATCGAGACTCATTGTTTACCAGTGAGTTTTGGTGAATCCTACAGAGTGCATCGGGCTAGGTGTTATGTTGAGTATCACTTACCTTCCCCAAGCAGAGGCCAGACTTAAATGGTCAACCGATTTTGGAAGATTTATTAATAGCCTATGCATTAAACTTCAATAGTTCTTGAGATGATCACCTACACAGTACAATTTTCATACAACAACAGTTACTAATCCAGTATTGGAATGACACCTTTTGAAGCGTTGTATAAAAGGCCTTGTAAGTCACCAGTAAGTTGTTGTGAAATGGGAGACAAACTCGTGTTAGGTATGAATCTGGTAAGAGAAGCTTTAGAGATGGTTGAATTGATTAGGCAATGGATGAAAAATGCCCAATCTAGGAAAAAGAGATATTTTGATAGAGGTGCAAATACCTTGTTTGATTCGATGGACCATTTATTTCTTAAAGATTCGCCTATGAGAGGTTTATGAGGTCTGGAAAACCCAGAAAGTTGGCATCGAGATATGTTGGTCCATTTTGGATACCTGATAGGATTAGTGAAGTAGCTTATAAAGTCGATCTACCAAGTGCTTATGTTGAAGTCTATAATATGTTTCATGCGTTACATTTTACTGAAGTGTATTTGAGCTCCCAAGGATGTTGCTGATCCTAGAGTAATTGAAAACTTGGTTGTTGAACTAGACATAACCTTTGCAAGAAAACCTATTCAAATTATGGACTAAAATGTAAAGAAGCTTAGGAACAAGGATGTAAATCTTGTTTGGATCTAGTGGAGTGAGGATTGGGATGATTGTACTTGGAAAACAAACGACAAATTCATGAGGGCTTATCCCAAGTTGTTTGTTTTGCGTAGCATGTATGCTTGCTAGGTTCAGTTTAATATATATATATATATATGTATGTATGTATGTATGTATGTATGTATGTATGATATTACTGGTTGATTTTGGTATGTATTGGTTGAAGCACTAATGCTTTTTTTATTGGGTCGCTCAAGTGAAGAACTCATGGGTGTGCAAATTAGTGTAGGCATAAGAAACCCTAAAGTTTATTGTTTTGAATTTTGAGGATGAAATTCCAATAAGGGGAAGCCTATAACTCCTCATAAATTAATAAATAATTAATTGTAGGAACTAAAAATTCAAAACACTGAAAAATTTGAATATCCATAGGATGCTTGGTTACTCATTATAGATGAAGAAAGTAATATAAGGAAAATCCTAGTTGAAAATCTAAGTTAATAGGAAGTCAATGCAACCGCTAGAGCTAACCATACTATGAAAATAAGGGATGATAGGCCATCACCCAATTGCTTTCTTAGATTAAAGATAATCGCCTCTTTTTTTCAATTCATTACACCTATAACTAGAAATAAAAATTTGAGCTTTTTAATGGTGCTTGCAGACGAAATAAAAAGAAGAAGAAAAAGGAAGGATTAAAGCTAAGGGAAACGTAATGACGCATAAATTTTAACGATTTTTATAATGTAATTAACTAAATTTTTGCTTGAAAATAAATAATTAAATTTTGAAATTAAATTTTTGCATTTGATACGCGTCTATCTAAATGTAGCAAATGTCAGATTTTCATCAGATAATATGAAAGTTTATTTTGTTGTTTATTTTTACAAATTTTAAATCAGTTAATTTGATGAAAATAAAATATTTCCAAAATCTGAATATATTTATATAATAAAGTTTTAAATCATTTTCTGAGTGAGATGTCATATTTCGTATCACCAAATTTGGACTTCTCTAACCCCGTTTATCTTATTTTCGGAGTTTTAGCAACATTTTGTAGTGATTATCGACTTTTGATAGGATAATCGTATCATTGATATCTATATACCATTCTGTTCGACTTGTCGTGCTGATCTCCATAATATATTCTTTTGAGTATTTCGGCGTCTGGTGCACGACGGAATCTGTGAAATAGTAAACTGTAACGGTATCCATTTTGTGTCTTTTTATTTCTTATGTCCTTTCATTATCTGCCATGTAAAACCAAATAGTCACCAGCTTTAAATATTCTTCGAAATTCAACCTATATGACTTTTACTATTCTCACTTTTCCTAATAATCTGCAGGTTGATAGATTCAAATGTTATAATTAAGTTTGTATATTTATCTATTTTATAACATATCTTTTTTTTATAAATCTGAAAAGGAGATTTTAAAACTGTATATTAAATTTAAATTTTTGAACCTGAATCTGAAAACATAATTTGAATTCTTGATTGAAATGAAATGAGATTTTAATTTGAATGTTATAAAATCGCTTGAATATTTAAAGTATAATTTAAATTTTATTTGAGTATGGGTTAAACTACTTATAAAATCCCTTAAGTACTTCTTTAATATGAAATAAAAAGTGTTTAATAATTGAATCTTGTTTAGTTTGATTTCATTTTAATTTAATTTAAAATGTAATTTAGAGGAATTTAAAAGCAATTTGTTTTAAATTACTTTGAAAATGATATTTAAATCATTTATGAGATTAATGGTTTTCATTAAAATTGTTTTGAACTTAATAATTTATTATTTGAACAAGGTAATTAAGATTTTAATTTAATTAATTAATAATTAGAGTATTAATTAAATAATTAGGGCTTTATTTAATTAGTAAAAAGATTAAGTAAGTAAATTAAACTTGATTAAAGTGTGATTTAGAAATTAATTAAATAAGAGTTGATTAATTTAATTAATTAATTGAATTAATAAATCAAGTAATTATTAATTAATTAAGTTTTAACTATCACTTGATTAATTAATAATTAGAAATTAATTAATGAGTTTCTTTAAATAAATAAAGAATTAATATTGATTAGCTTAATTTCTTTGGAAAAGTAACTAAAGCTTTGTTATTTGTTAATGAAGTTCATTAACTTAATATTATTTTATAATTAATTAATGTAATTAATTTTAATGACTAATTGTATTAATTAATTTAAAGATAATCATTTGAGAATTATTTAAGTATAATCACTTAATGAAAGTAATTAAGAAAATTAATTACTGATTGTAATTAATTAAGTTGTTGATTAATTAAGTTAATTAATTAACTTTAATTAATTTAATTTAATCACTGGTTGATTTGAGAAGTAATTACAAATGTAATTAAAAATGAATAATTACTAAATGAAGTAATTAAGAAAATAAATTACTAGATCTAATTTAATTAAAGGAGTTTTGGAAATTAATTACTTAGTGTAGTTAATATGTAATTTATATATTGTATAATTACTTAAGTAAGTAATAATTAATTACTTAGTGAAATTAATTTAGGTTTTGTTCATTGAGTTATTTGAAATGATTTAGAAATGTAATTAATTTAATGTAATTACTTAAGGTGGTTAACCAAGAATGATTAATCAATGGAGATAACTGATAATTAATTTAATGAAGTTATTTTAAATAAAATAATTTGAGATCATTAATTTATACAATTAATGATATAATTAAGGATTAATCAATGAAGGTATTAGTTAATTAATTAAGGATTAATTAATGAAGTAATTACAGGTTAATTACTGAATTCGGTTTGGATTAATTAATTTGTGAATTAATTGAAAGATAATTACTTAAATGTAATTAAAGGATAACTAATCAAGATGATTAATTAGGGTAATTTAATTAAGGGTAATTAATTATTTGATTTGTAATTAATAAAGGAATATGTAAGCAAGATTTATATGGATAAATAATCAATTTAATTCATTTTAAATTAATTTAAGGAAGAAGTAATTAATTTAATTCATTTTAAATTAATTATAGATTGGATTGATAAGTCATTGCTTATGAATGATGATTGATATTTGTTACCCTGGATGGTTAAGATCTCAGTTATGAGATATATGATGTTGTGTGATTTGGATGTTATGGTTGCATTGAGTTGATAATATGAATTATCTGTTTGAGTTGATAATATAGATTATCTGTTGTAATTGTTAGAATAGATTATCTATTGAGATGTTGAGAATTATCTATCTGTGTGTATATAGATAATGTTGAATTGAATTGTTTTAAACTTTAAAACAACTTGGACCTAAAAGACACGCTTTGGATTTCGATGAGACGGGGATCGGGTTTCCATATTTGGATATCCGAAAACCATATCGATCCAAATTAACGGTAGGTCGTGAATCTTATGTGAAGAGTGAAGACTCGAGGTGTAAGGGCTATACGTCAGTATAACTATGTGGGTGATTCCGTAATGAGTTGATGGAATAATGCTTATAGATTCGAGATGGTGATTCAGAGTGCAAGGGTTATCGTCGTTAACTCTGAGGGTGATTCCAAAATGAGTGTAACGAGATAATGCCTTCGGCTTCGTTCGAACCCGGAACGAACTTGTATGGATTGAATGCTTTCAGAACATCGTCAAGGGGACGACAAGCATTCTAAGAGATGTGTTCTCTAAAGGTAATCGTAGCCTCAAGCCTCATCAACCGGGAATGGCTAAAACAGGGGAGGTGCAGCAAGGCTTCGTGGGTAGCTTCCACTGGAAAGCGAGATTGATCCCTGTCTAGAAATCCCTTTATATTCGGCTTTGTGGGCAGTTGGTTGCAAAAAACTGCGGGGTTGTCTTGTTTGGAACTGTTCAGTAAGGAATGGTTCCGGCCTTGTGTTGCAGGGGAGTGGGAGTACTCCTCGGTACGGTGATCTAGGCCACGTACTATGACGGGCGGTACCCCAGTAGCCCTGCCATTGTATGGAACCCAAAATCCAATAAGTGCCAACGGTTTTGATTGTATTACCCACTTTTGTGGCTAGTAGCTGGAATTTAATGAATGTAACAATTTCGGCTATTTCATATTTACTCGAAAACCCTAGACCTATTATAATATCACTGGATTTCCTATCAAATGTTTTGGTTAGCGTAAGGTAAAAACTTTTCCATGTTTATGTGTGGTAAGTCTTACGTGAAACCTTTCTTTTTAAAAGGTTTTTGAAAGTTAAGCAACTTTAACCTGTTACTCACACCAGACCTATGTCTGACCCGGAGTTTATCTTTTGTTTTCATAAACTCTTGGGTACTCAAATTTTTACGAGTAGCCAAGGGATTCAGGTTAGCTTTGACGAATAATGGAGGAGCAATGGAGCAGGAGGCTTCTGTGTTGTAGATATTTAGTTCCGCAGTGTGTTCTCTGAGTTGTGATTGTATTATGTTGTAAATACTAGACAGGTGTTTATAACTGTCTAGTATATGTGATGTGTATGTTGTGTATCTCTGATTGGTATTGTATATTATGTAAATATTTATGTTGTTAATATAATTTATTCGTTCCGCTGTTGAGATTCTTGTATTGTTTCTTCTTTCTCTTCTTTCTTTTCTTCTTCTATCCCTTTCTTTCTTAATTGATGATGCGATTTTCCGGGAGTGGAAAGTCGGGTCGTGTAACAGCCCGCAAATCCGTACCCCTCGAATCAACATTATTTCTACCCTAATTGACTCAAGTGGAACAGAAATACGAACCATTGAGGTTAAAGAAAAAGAGATAGAAGAAGAAGAAACTAAACAATATCAGAATCTCACAGTCGCAGCGGAATAAAATATAATAGTAACTATAGAACTTTACACAAAATGAAATCTATATCTGTTTATACAACATACCATCAGTGTACCTCATACATCAATCAACACATAACAGACATACCATACAATCATAGCATAGCAACGGATATATATATAGATAGAATAGTACGTCTCGGACTCCAGCTCCTCTCCTGCTCCATAGCAACCTATCGTGAACAATAATACTCGGTCTGACCCGAGCATTATAATGAAATAACACCCGAGTCAGTCTGGAATACCAGCTGATAATAATGCACACAATTGATTATTAAAGTTTCAAAAATCCTTTTGAAAACAAAAGCATCTCGTAAGACCACGCCACAAATAAACATGTCGGGTTTTTACCTTACGATAGCTAAAACACTTTTCATAGAAATCCTCTGATATTATAATAGGGTCTATTTACAAATACTTATAAAATAGCCGAAATTGTTACATTCATTAAATTCCAGCTACTAGCCACCGAAGTGGGTAATACAAACAAAACTCGTAAAAGGCTCGTAGGGAAAATGGATTTCCATCAATGACTAGGCACTGGGGTACCACCTGTCACAGTACGTGGTCTAGATCACAGTACCGAGGACTACTCCCTTCGTCCCCTGCAACACAAGACCGGAATCACCTATGGGCAATTCCGAATAAGATCACCCCGCGGTTGGGATCAGCAACCGCACCACTAAGCCGAAATAAAAAGGAACCTCTAGACAGGGATGACCTTACTCTCCAGTGGGGGCTACCCACGAAGCCTTGCTGCATATCCCCTGATTTTCAGTCATTCCCGGTTGGTGAGGCTTGAGGCTTAACGTTACCATTAGAACGTTTCACTTAGAATGCCCATCGTCCGCTGACGATGTCACGAAGCATTCGTCCATACAAGTCCGTCCCGGGTTCGAACGGAACCGAAGGCACTATTCCTACTACATCCATTTTGGAAATATCCTCAGGATTAGTAGCGACTAGCCCTTGCACTTCACTGCTCCATCTTCGACTCCGAAAAACGTTTATCGCACGAAAACGTACAAACCGGATCGAAGTGGTTTTCGAGAAATAAATCTCGATCCCGGTCTCTTCGAAACGATCAACGCATTTGTCCAATATTGATAGTCGGTGATTTAACTATCAATTAATATGCATAAACATCCATAGCATCCATCACACAATAAATAATTCCCAAATTATTTATTTATCTCAAATATCTTTTTAAAGATATATTACCAAATTTCCAAATCTCATTTGAAAACACTTTCCCAAAATTCCCCATTTACAAGGTAAATCCGTTACCATATATTTCCATTGGAAAATATCCAAGTTCAAAACAGTTTAGATTTTAAAACAGTTAAACATTTAAATTTAAAATATACTTTAAAATAGATAATTTACTAATTCTTTACTCAAAATAAAATTTCAAAATATTTAAAGTATAACTAATTATAAGATATAACTTAATTTAAAATAAGGTTTAGTGATACTATACATTAAAAATAGAGTTGTAAAAAGATTAACTCTTATTTCAATATACTTAGGTCAAAACTAGCTTTTAAAACAAATCCATTTGTAAACATAATTATTAAGATATTTATAAAATTTTACTATTGCTAATTTATAAATAATCACTTTAAAATAATAATTTTCAAAACATTCTTTAAACCAGTTTAAGATTTTAAAACTTTCTTTTTATAAAATCAATTTAAAACTTGAACTTGGTTTTTCCCAAGAAAATCTCATTCCTACTAAATCATCACAGAAATCCTTCTCACGATTTCTGTCCATTTATTTACTTTAGTTTTATGGTTTTATAACATAAATTTATTTCCCAAATCTTCAACTAAGAACATTTATCTTTAATTATCCTTCCAGATTTTACAACTTCCAATTTCCATTCTAAATAGATTTCAAATTTTAATCCTTTAAAATTCATTATTAACCATATCTTTTATTTCTCTAAATTCAATTCATCCATTTATAATTAACTTTGGATTTATAAATTTATCCAACAACATTTCTATACAAATTCATTTCAGTTTTCCATCCAAATCAGGTTTCAAACATTTATATTCTCTAAACTTCTTATTTAACAATTTCTCAATTTCTTTAAAACCCAATTTAATTTCTTCATAATTTAAACTGCAATTTCTTTTATAATCAATATTCTGGGTTTATAGTTTAAACCACAATATCACAATGCAATTCAACTCCAAATTTATCAATCTCAATATATAAACAGGTATCATAATCAAATAATTACTATATTGTGAGGAATCCCGTTGGATCCCTCCAACCTGTTTTCCCTGCATCCACAAATATTAGCACAACAGTATATATATCAATTCAATTTGATAATAACTAACATATTCAGCTAAACATCCAAACAACCAATCAATACTAACTGTCTACTTTACTAGTATCCAGATGTGAGTGAGAATAACTCACCTTGAGTTTCGGCGAGCGTTCGAAATTTAAATTAAACCGGACGGTGTCCGATTTAACTTAAATTCTTACTTGCCCGGAATAGATCCGGATCTGCTCCATCGCGTAGTACGTTCTTCTGCGATTCCGGCGATACAAAATTTGTCCGAATCTGATTACGTATGAAATGGTTACGAATTTACAAAGTTTTCGGAAACAAATTCGAATCTATTTTCAATTTCCCCCTATTTAAAAAAAAAATTACCAGAAAACAAAACCCGGCCCGCCCCCTTCTTCACCTACACGAACGTGATACCCAGAACGAAGAACCCACCCACACCGAAGTAGGGTTCAAAACTGCTGCAACTCCAAGGCCATCTAGCTCGATCGGAGCTCGCCATCTCGAAGCCCACTACGATGCTCACCCACGTCCCCAACAGCTCGGAGCTCGGCTGCTCCTTCTGCGCACGATTCCAGTGCGAACGGCGACGCCATCGGCGACGAAATCTCCCCCTTCGTGGATCGAAACACCATCACCACCGTCCATCTAGAAGAGCTCGGCGAGCTCGACGATTAAGCAGTTGGAAGATTTCACGATTACGCGATGGATTAGAAGCAAATTGAAGAAGAAGATCGGAAGCTCGTCGCCATAGAAATAAAAGAGGCCGGCGGCTCCTAATTCTGCTAGGGTTTGCAAACTTTTAAGTTATATAATATAAATAAATAATATTTTATTAATATAAATTCTCGTTAAAAACGTTTTTGCAAACGACACCCGATTCTCACGTTCCGACAGACCACCCTGGGGTTTTTCAACGTTCTGGACACAATGGAATAGGTTTCGTAAGCTAATTTGATCGTATGCACGGGTTACGGAATTAAACGTTCAATTTCAAATTAAATCGATTAAAACGATTTCGATGCGTTTCGAGCTGCCGGGGTCAAACGACAACTCCGATTGCTACGAAAATTGAAATCCGGTAATAACTAACTATTACGGATCCAATGAAACTGATTTCGTCAAATTCCGAGACTATGCCCCGGAAGGCTATTTTAACTCGTCAATTTAATTAAGCGATTTTCGAAATTATCGGAATCACTCCAAAACTCCACTTTTAAAATTTTATTAACTTAACAATAATTCATATAACATTTATAAACACATTAAAAATCATTCTGGCCCATTCCGGACTTAAATCGAATTAATTGCATTTTAACAATATTAAATTCATTTTAAATTAATATAAATTCCCAAATATTAATTTATCAACTTTAAAATTCTTCCAAAAATTCCATAATATCAATTATGTCCAATTGAACTTAAAAACACATTTAAACATCATTTTTATAACAAATTCACATCTAATCCCCATATTCTCTCAGTCCAATACTTAATTATTATTATTCAATTTCTAATTTAATTTCCCGTATTTGAAATTTCGACTAATTTTATTAACTTAACCAAAGTCATCTATCTCTAAATTCAAATTATAATTCACACTCAACATTTAAAATGAATTAAATGTTCAATTTGAATAGCCTAAAAATACGGGATGTTACATTCCTCCCTCCTTATAAAAATTTCGTCCCCGAAATTTGCATAAGGTAGAACATACTCTCAAACCCATTTACTTACCCCATTTGCTTAGTTAAAAGTATATATACACTTCACAAAATCCTTTTTGCTCAATTCCCAACCCTATCTGCTTTACTTATCTCTAAAGCTTAAATTTTTAACTTATAACTTTCCAAGTTAATTAACTTTTCCCAAAACCCAAAAATTTTCTAACTCCCAAAATTTCCGGAAAATTTTGGCAGAGTCTCCCCTGTACGGAGGAGCTTCTGCGATATCGCAGGATACACAAATATATATACATCGGCCCACACGGCCGGAAACCAAAATATAACACAAGATATATATCTTTTCCAATTTTATTAGCGTAGGCGTACCTTTTAGCAATTTTAATAGCAAGTAGCTAATATATAATGCATACACGCGCTTCAAACCCTCTCGAACGCCTCGCATTCCTGCACTTACTCAACATACTCATTAGTTACAAGATATGTGCATTTTAATCAACATTTTCCAATATAAAAGCAATCCAACATATCTATGGCATAATCCAAACCAAACAAATTTCAAAATTTACTAATATTAACCATCTTTTACCAACAATTCAAGATTTTAAATCATCTTTCCAATTATCTATTCAAGTCCAACATTATTTACTTTCACTTGAATGATTTATACTCAAATCAACCATATACAATTCATATTTATTTCAATATGGTTAACGTATGCTTCACTAATAGAATTATATTCCAATTCAATTCTAAATGGATTTACAAACCAATTTCATTTTCAAATTTGAAGCATTTACATTTCTATAATAATCCATTTCCATCCATATCCAAAGTCACTTAAGAAATTCCTATTCCAATTAATTCAAAAACCAATTCAATGTTGAATACACTAAGACAACTCATTCATATTCACTTCAATATTATGAATATGTGCTTTAATTCATTTATATGCAACATTATCTAAATTTGATTCACAATCAAATTCTTATTTCCAATTTGAAGCACTCACATTCCTTTTATGCCTATGTCCATTCAAATGCGAAATTACTTCATTAGGTTGTATTTATCTAATTAATTTAAAACCATCTTTATTTTCAGTTTGGAACAATTGCATTTCTTTTATGATTCACTTGTATTAATATACAAAATTACTTAATACAATTCCAATCTATTTACCATTATTCAAATATCCATTCTCTTAAGTTTAATGACAGTTTCTATGCAGGTTGTGGTTATTCAAACAAATAACCAATTCTTAAGCTTATACCATTTAAAATTAATTTCAGATTAGACTTTTCTTAATTTTATTCAATTCTGCATAATTCTCCATCCAAGCATCCTTATTCTACTACAATTATTAAATCAATTCTTATTCTCACCCTCTCCAAATTTATTTTACATCTTAAGTTTATCTTTATTATTCCATCTTGGATTTATTTACAACTTGAACATTCTTGCTTTATCACCATTATCAAAATTAAATCTCAACCTTATATTTCCAATTCATTTTCCATATAGGTTTATATTAATACCATTCAACTCCGGTTTTATATACAACTCTTATATCCATATTACATAATTTAATTAAACCCATTCCACTTACAATTCAAATTTATTATCCAAACAAAATTACAAAGCTTAACCACAATTACCATTCAGCTTGCTTAAGTTCTTTCCACAAGATTTTCATTATCTTGTCGTATCAATTTTATTTCCATTTGATTCTCATCCAATCAAATTTCAATTTATTTACAAATTTAATGCTCTTTGTTTAGTTATCCAATCCAAGTTAAGTTTATTTTATTAACAAAGAGACCATTTAAATTATTTCCCTCATTTGAATTTTATTTACAATTCAAATCATCATAAATATATTCATATTCCATTATTCATTCACACTTCTTTAAATAGAACCTATATTGCTTCCAATATTATTTATTTCTCAACTGAAATTTAATTTTCAATTCCATTATCAAAATAAATTTCAGTTCACATTCATATGTTCAAGACTTATTTGCTAACTTAAGAACATCCACCTTTTATATTCTCACTTTACTTCATTACTCTTTACATTTCATTTATGGACAAATTTTGAATTTGTCACTCCATTCAACCTTTTCCATTAACAAATTATAATTTCACTTCTATTCAAGAGTTTAAATTTAATTCGAATTTCAAAATTCACAAATTTTAATTCTCCAAATACAAGTTCAAAATTTGTTTACTAAGTGAAGTTCATTCACTCCTTTTATATTCCCCTTATCTTATCTCAATTCACATTCATTTGAGATTAGATTTTTTTAAATTCACCATTCCATTTCATTATTTCTCATTGTGATTATAATTTCTATTTCTATTTTATAAGTTCACCAACTTATTTATTTTAAAGCTCATATTGCTCATTTTAATTCTTTTACAATTTATAATCACAAATTCCAAATTCACATATATATATCACTAAATCCTTAAGGATATAAATTTCCTTAATTTAATTTTTTTGCAACTTCAAATCCACAATCTCAAATTATAAGTATAATACTTAATAGCTTATGGGTATAATCCAATACTCAATGACCCACAATCTCAAAATCAACTTACCTTTTAATTTAATCCAAATCAATTTTATTTTAAGTCCAACTTATTTACTTATCCAAGTAAAATTCAAATTTCAATTTACTTCAATATATTTTATTCACCTTTAATTACTCAAATTAAATTTTAATTCCAAGATTTAAGATTTTCATTTCTTCCTTCTTATTAATATTACTTTACATAATAAGTTTAATAGTTAATTCATTTCACTTATCCAAGTTAAATTCAAATTCCAATTCTCAATTTTATTTAACTTATCCCAAATTAAATTCAACTTTCCATTCATTTTAATAATTTCATTTACCTCTATTTACTCAAGTCAAATTTTAATTTTATGACTAAAATTTCATTTTCCTATCTTACTTAAATCAACTTCACCATACAAGTTATGGTTGATTCATTTTACCTTCACATCTTTATTTAATTAAAATTTTCCAGAATTCAATTGCCCGGTTTTTATTTCAAAATCATTTTGAAATATATCAAATATCTGTACCCATTTGGTATATCAAATCACATCTCCATGTTTTCCAAACCAATTTGGTTGTACCCAAAACAATTTGTTCATATTCCAAAACAAATTCTCATTTTTGAAATATCCAAAACAACCGTTATCCCCAACAAATCCAAACAATACCATAACCAATTACTAGGGAAGCAATCCATCACTTTAGAAACTCGAAAATGAATTCTAATGATGTGGCCAGCATCATCAGGATTATTTTCCAGCGACTGCAGTGAGTTCAATGCTTCTTACTTTCCCAAATTTATTTCAAAACAGTTGCCATTCAAAAATATTACCCAAAACAACATTCCATTATTGCCTTCAAACATATTGGAAAACATTCCCAAACTTTTATTTTCAATACATTTAAAATCCTTTCCAAAACTTCCGGGTTTTAAATTCTGGTTTAATTCAAATTTTAATTTCACTTTCTCTTTTTACAACTTATTTAACTAATTATATTTGGTTGTAGACCATTTTAATATCTTTATTCTTTTAGCTTATTATTTCAAATTTTGATCAATTGTTAGAATCTTATTTGATTTAGTATCAACATCCAACAAACATCCTATATATAATAAGCTAGAAAATTATTTCTTTTATATCAAAATAAAGTTTTGGGTAAAATTATTTCATTTACCCATTTTAAAAACAATACTATGTCGGTTTATCTTGTTAAGAGTTTAGAAACCCCTATCGATACGGTTGTACTTCCCGCATCGACCAGAATTCATAAACACTCAACCGATAAGTCAACACAGTATAAAAACAATTTTATAAGCACTAACAAGTACGCTCTCATAGCTATAAATACGCTCAGCTCATTATAGAGTACCATTGACTCTATTAAATGAGTAATCACCCCACCAAAGCCTAGGTTGTCGCCAACCTAAGCTCTGATACCAAGTGTAACAGCCCGCAAATCCGTACCCCTTGAATCAACATTATTTCTACCCTAATTGACTCAAGTGGAACAGAAATACGAACCATTGAGGTTAAAGAAAAAGAGATAGAAGAAGAAGAAACTAAACAATATCAGAATCTCACAGTCGCAGCGGAATAAAATATAATAGTAACTATAGAACTTTACACAAAATGAAATCTATATCTGTTTATACAACATACCATCAGTGTACCTCATACATCAATCAACACATAACAGACATACCATACAATCATAGCATAGCAACGGATATATATATAGATAGAATAGTACGTCTCGGACTCCAGCTCCTCTCCTGCTCCATAGCAACCTATCCTGAACAATAATACTCGGTCTGGCCCGAGCATTATAATGAAATAACACCCGAGTCAGTCTGGAATACCAGCTGATAATAATGCACACAATTGATTATTAAAGTTTCAAAAATCCTTTTGAAAACAAAAGCATCTCGTAAGACCACGCCACAAATAAACATGTCGGGTTTTTACCTTACGATAGCTAAAACACTTTTCATAGAAATCCTTTGATATTATAATAGGGTCTATTTACAAATACTTATAAAATAGCCGAAATTGTTACATTCATTAAATTCCAGCTACTAGCCACCGAAGTGGGTAATACAAACAAAACTCGTAAAAGGCTCGTAGGGAAAATGGATTTCCATCAATGACTAGGCACTGGGGTACCACCTGTCACAGTACGTGGTCTAGATCACAGTACCGAGGACTACTCCCTTCGTCCCCTGCAACACAAGACCGGAATCACCTATGGGCAATTCCGAATAAGATCACCCCGCGGTTGGGATCAGCAACCGCACCACTAAGCCGAAATAAAAAGGAACCTCTAGACAGGGATGACCTTACTCTCCAGTGGGGGCTACCCACGAAGCCTTGCTGCATATCCCCTGATTTTCAGTCATTCCCGGTTGGTGAGGCTTGAGGCTTAACGTTACCATTAGAACGTTTCACTTAGAATGCCCATCGTCCGCTGACGATGTCACGAAGCATTCGTCCATACAAGTCCGTCCCGGGTTCGAACGGAACCGAAGGCACTATTCCTACTACATCCATTTTGGAAATATCCTCAGGATTAGTAGCGACTAGCCCTTGCACTTCACTGCTCCATCTTCGACTCCGAAAAACGTTTATCGCACGAAAACGTACAAACCGGATCGAAGTGGTTTTCGAGAAATAAATCTCGATCCCGGTCTCTTCGAAACGATCAACGCATTTGTCCAATATTGATAGTCGGTGATTTAACTATCAATTAATATGCATAAACATCCATAGCATCCATCACACAATAAATAATTCCCAAATTATTTATTTATCTCAAATATCTTTTTAAAGATATATTACCAAATTTCCAAATCTCATTTGAAAACACTTTCCCAAAATTCCCCATTTACAAGGTAAATCCGTTACCATATATTTCCATTGGAAAATATCCAAGTTCAAAACAGTTTAGATTTTAAAACAGTTAAACATTTAAATTTAAAATGTACTTTAGAATAGATAATTTACTAATTCTTTACTCAAAATAAAATTTCAAAATATTTAAAGTATAACTAATTATAAGATATAACTTAATTTAAAATAAGGTTTAGTGATACTATACATTAAAAATAGAGTTGTAAAAAGATTAACTCTTATTTCAATATACTTAGGTCAAAACTAGCTTTTAAAACAAATCCATTTGTAAACATAATTATTAAGATATTTATAAAATTTTACTATTGCTAATTTATAAATAATCACTTTAAAATAATAATTTTCAAAACATTCTTTAAACCAGTTTAAGATTTTAAAACTTTCTTTTTATAAAATCAATTTAAAACTTGAACTTGGTTTTTCCCAAGAAAATCTCATTCCTACTAAATCATCACAGAAATCCTTCTCACGATTTCTGTCCATTTATTTACTTTAGTTTTATGGTTTTATAACATAAATTTATTTCCCAAATCTTCAACTAAGAACATTTATCTTTAATTATCCTTCCAGATTTTACAACTTCCAATTTCCATTCTAAATAGATTTCAAATTTTAATCCTTTAAAATTCATTATTAACCATATCTTTTATTTCTCTAAATTCAATTCATCCATTTATAATTAACTTTGGATTTATAAATTTATCCAACAACATTTCTATACAAATTCATTTCAGTTTTCCATCCAAATCAGGTTTCAAACATTTATATTCTCTAAACTTCTTATTTAACAATTTCTCAATTTCTTTAAAACCCAATTTAATTTCTTCATAATTTAAACTGCAATTTCTTTTATAATCAATATTCTGGGTTTATAGTTTAAACCACAATATCACAATGCAATTCAACTCCAAATTTATCAATCTCAATATATAAACAGGTATCATAATCAAATAATTACTATATTGTGAGGAATCCCGTTGGATCCCTCCAACCTGTTTTCCCTGCATCCACAAATATTAGCACAACAGTATATATATCAATTCAATTTGATAATAACTAACATATTCAGCTAAACATCCAAACAACCAATCAATACTAACTGTCTACTTTACTAGTATCCAGATGTGAGTGAGAATAACTCACCTTGAGTTTCGGCGAGCGTTCAAAATTTAAATTAAACCGGACGGTGTCCGATTTAACTTAAATTCTTACTTGCCCGGAATAGATCCGGATCTGCTCCATCGCGTAGTACGTTCTTCTGCGATTCCGGCGATACAAAATTTGTCCGAATCTGATTACGTATGAAATGGTTACGAATTTACAAAGTTTTCGGAAACAAATTCGAATCTATTTTCAATTTCCCCCTATTTAAAAAAAAAAAATTACCAGAAAACAAAACCCGGCCCGCCCCCTTCTTCACCTACACGAACGTGATACCCAGAACGAAGAACCCACCCACACCGAAGTAGGGTTCGAAACTGCTGCAACTCCAAGGCCATCTAGCTCGATCGGAGCTCGCCATCTCGAAGCCCACTACGATGCTCACCCACGTCCCCAACAGCTTGGAGCTCGGCTGCTCCTTCTGCGCACGATTCCAGTGCGAACGGCGACGCCATCGGCGACGAAATCTCCCCCTTCGTGGATCGAAACACCATCACCACCGTCCATCTAGAAGAGCTCGGCGAGCTCGACGATTAAGCAGTTGAAAGATTTCACGATTACGCGATGGATTAGAAATAAATTGAAGAAGAAGATCGGAAGCTCGTGGCCATAGAAATAAAAGAGGCCGGCGGCTCCTAATTCTGCTAGGGTTTGCAAACTTTTAAGTTATATAATATAAATAAATAATATTTTATTAATATAAATTCTCGTTAAAAACGTTTTTGCAAACGACACCCGATTCTCACGTTCCGACAGACCACCCTGGGGTTTTTCAACGTTCTGGACACAATGGAATAGGTTTCGTAAGCTAATTTGATCGTATGCACGGGTTACGGAATTAAACGTTCAATTTCAAATTAAATCGATTAAAACGATTTCGATGCGTTTCGAGCTGCCGGGGTCAAACGACAACTCCGATTGCTACGAAAATTGAAATCCGGTAATAACTAACTATTACGGATCCAATGAAACTGATTTCGTCAAATTCCGAGACTATGCCCCGGAAGGCTATTTTAACTCGTCAATTTAATTAAGCGATTTTCGAAATTATCGGAATCACTCCAAAACTCCACTTTTAAAATTTTATTAACTTAACAATAATTCATATAACATTTATAAACACATTAAAAATCATTCTGGCCCATTCCGGACTTAAATCGAATTAATTGCATTTTAACAATATTAAATTCATTTTAAATTAATATAAATTCCCAAATATTAATTTATCAACTTTAAAATTCTTCCAAAAATTCCATAATATCAATTATGTCCAATTGAACTTAAAAACACATTTAAACATCATTTTTATAACAAATTCACATCTAATCCTCATATTCTCTCAGTCCAATACTTAATTATTATTATTCAATTTCTAATTTAATTTCCCGTATTTGAAATTTCGACTAATTTTATTAACTTAACCAAAGTCATCTATCTCTAAATTCAAATTATAATTCACACTCAACATTTAAAATGAATTAAATGTTCAATTTGAATAGCCTAAAAATACGGGATGTTACAGGTCGTCTCATAAACCAAATATGGAAATTGAACAATCAAATTTCTAAATTGTGTTGATTATTACTGTAATTTCCTATTTTTGTAATAATTACTTAGTATAAACACTTGAAACCATTTTTAAAATTAATATCTTGTTGATTGATACACTTTTTATTTAAACATCATTAGCTGAAAGAGATTAGAGGAAGAGATTTTGGATTTTGAACAAGTTTTGAAACCTGTAGGAAAAAACAGAGACAAATATGCCTGTTCCTAGACATGCACACACAAATCCTTTATATATACAGACATGCAAGCACATTTTTACATCCATACTTCAAGGATTGTCACATGCTAATCCAGATATAAAAGGTTTAAGATTTTATCAAGGTAGTTTACTCACCTGTTTGATGTTTGAATAGAGAGCCTGGAATATGTTTGAATTTGCAACTTTGAAACTAGAAATGCTTTTGCAAACTGGAACTTGATGTTAGATCTAAAACTTATAGTTGAATTTGAGATGATCTTTGCTTCTTTGATTATGATATGCTTGCTGATCTGATCTTGTATTTAGCTTCGGGTTTGAAATTGTTGTTTGATCTGAAATCTTATTCAGGCTTTAATTTTTTTTTTAAAGTGATTTTTGATTTTGAACTTGAATCTGATTTGCTTTAAATTTTAATCTCAGGTTCCATTTTGATTTTTTGGTTTATAGATTTTGAAAAATATGAAAGAAAATGAAGGAGTAGGAGAGAAGATGTGTATATGTAGCTTATTTTCATTTTATTCATTAATTTAAAATTAAAAAGAACTAATGACACTTGTTGATTTGCAAGATAAAATAGCTAACACTTGTTTAGGCATGTTATAATTTTTTACACTTATTTAATTTATGATATTAATACTTTTTATTAATACGTTCCTTTATTTATATTTATGTTATATGTTTAATTTTAAAAGAAAATGTATTAAATATTTTATTAAATCTTATTTTTAAGCATAAGCTATTCTATCTTAAATTAATAAATATTTATCTATAGTGTTTTTAAAATTTAGAACTTTTAAATCCAATTTATTTTTAAGATATTTATATTTTAATTTCAAATCAAAATTCTATTTACAACCTATATATATATATGTATATATAAACAAACAAACACATCTCTTATTTTGTGACCATCCAGAATTTTCAAATATTTGAAATTGGTATATTTATTTAATTTTAAATATTTGAAAATTAGTTTAACTTGAATTTCAAATATCTCCACCCATTTGATAATTAAAATTTTGAATTGAATTTCTGGGAATTAGGAAAAATATTAAATGTTGAGTTTTAAGCTTATTAAAAATATTTCAAAGGGCTTATAAAATTTATATTGATAGTACTGAAGATAATAAATGGGACAAAATTGAATTTAACAGTAGTTTGTTTAGTTTTAGAAATATGTCATTTAAAACGATATTTAAAACAGCCTTCCGAGGCATAGTCTCGGATTTCGACGAAACCAGTTCCACTGGATACGTAATAGTGTATTATTATCGGATTTCAATTTTCATAGTGTTTGGAGTGATCGTTTGGCCATACGGTAGATAAAAGCGCTGAAATGTATATTGAAAATTCAATATTAAACTGGATCCAAAAAGCTATCTTCTCCATACGATCGAGTTAGGGCTCGAAACCTTTTCTTTTACGTTCAGAATAGGGTATAACATTATAAATGCCTAGCGGCACGCCTCGATTGGAGATTGAGATTTTGAGTTGCGTAAATCGAGATAATTTAAATTTAAATTTAAATACATATATTTTTTTCTTTAATTCACTAATAGACTCATCCACCACCTATCCACCCTAAGGACACGTTGCCTGCATCCTTCAACACGTGTTTCCTTTTTCCCGTTTCCCTTTAAAAACACAAGACCAAACTTTTTTCCTTTCTTCCTTTAGTTCAGATCCAAAATGAAATAAACATTCTTTTAAAACAATAAGGGTCGCCTGTTAATTCCTCTTTCGAATCAAAGTCAAATCCCCTTCTTTGGTTCCTCTACAGATTGCTCCTCTTTAAAAAAAATTAATACTAGGCACGATTTCGAAATACAGTGTGGCGTCATGTCGAACTAGAGGCAATAGGATTCGTGGCACGTGGAAGTGTTGAGGGGACGAGGTCGTGGAGGAGCCAATATGGTTTTGCTCGCGATGGTGTTCGAGGACGCAGTGGTTCTCAAGGAATCGAAGCGAAGACAATGGTCTACTCGAGCATCATGTTCGATCTACTGACGGTACACTTGCTTAGAACTATGACGCGATTTGATCGTTCTCGAGATTTGGGAAGGCTTGGCTTGTTTGTTGAAGGTGCGGCGGTATGCTGGGGATGGTAGCAGTTGCTCTTGATTCGTTTTCCTGCGTGTATTAGGTAATTTAATTTTCGAAATAACTTTAAATTCATTGTTACTCAAATTTTACTCTTCAAATTAAATCAGCTATATATATGCATATATATGTATATAAATGTAAACAGCAAGGCATATTTTACATTAAGTTATAAAATTTCTGTTTTAATTTAAATGAACTATACGGGTATATAAACAGAAATATATATATATATATATATATAGATTGGATTTTTGATTTACAGTAAAGAAGAAGTGTGTACGTGTGTATATATATGTATGCATGCCTAATTATTATATTTATAGATGAACAAAAAAATATTTATAAATAAGATATTAAAAGGAAAATTTTGAATTGTAAAAGTTGAAAGGATTTATATAATTTAGATTTTTATGGAATCTATATAATTATATATACGCAATTTCAAAGTGAAAAGAAATAAAATATATATTTTTTAGATCTTCTAGTTTATTTTAAAAATTGTATTTTAGTGATTAATTTGTTTAATAAACATATTTAATTTATTATAGTTACAAAAAGGTTTCAAAAAGGGAATTTTTGGTTAAAATAAAATTATTAGCTAATTTATTTTAACTACAGAAAGATTCTTTAAAAAAGGAGGCATAATTATTTAGGAAAATTGAATTGTTAACTAATTAATTTATTAAAGGAATTTAGTTCTAAATCAGATATTTAGTTAATTAAATCTATGGAATTAATTGTTCGATCAATTAAAATATTAATAACCGTATAAATGTTTATACAAGGGCAAAATCTGAAAGGAAGCAAGCCGGATTGGAAATGGGTTGCATGCAAAGTTAAAGTTGAGTTAATCTCACTCATCTGGATTTCCTTTTTAAATTTAAATAGTAAATTTAAATCATTGTTTGTTTGCTTAATTGATAATTTAATATCAGTTTGGATGTGGTATGTTATATAGTAGTGTGTATATATATTGGAGTGATTGGTTTCTCGCATTATATAACGGATGAGACCCTATGCGCCCCGCATAATCACGGATGACCCTTTATACCGCAATATCCCACCTTGAAGTGGGATTGGTATTTTAAATTATTGTGCTAACATTTGTGGATGTAGGGAAACAGGTTGGAGGGATCCAACTAGATTCCTCGAAATTATTTAGATTGTTTTAATATTCTGTGATATGGTTTATTTGATAATATGTGATAAATTATATTGGTAATTAAAAATATTTGATGCTATGGTTTGATTGAATATATTTGGGTATAATAAGTTATCATATATATATATATATATATATATATATATGATTTTTGAAGGGAAATAAAAAGGAGAATACTTAAGTAAATAATTATAGAGGTTTGGGTAAATGAATTGGATAAGGATAAAAGTTGATTTTTAAATTCAAATAAATATATTCCAAGTATGGAAAAGGAGATTTTGACTAAATAGGAATAAATGAATTTTTTAAACTTAGGTGTTATTATTTAAAGGAATGAAGAATTTATTTTAAATTTAAGATTTAAACTTGTTTGGAAAAGATAAAAAAGAAATTTGGAAAAGTATGAAAATGGTATTTTCAGTTTAAATATTTTCGAAATATTTTCCACACTATGCACTAATAATAATATCAAAAAGATTTTGCCTATCAAGCATGTTTGACTATCATAAGGAGAAATCTCCTCCAAGCGTCTAATTGCATTGTGTGTGTGGCGGGAGGCCTTATGGTAGTTTCATTTTCCAAAAGCATAACAGATTTCTTTTCCTTTTCTTTTTGTGCAAATAACTGTTTTAAGATCTCACTTCAGTCCCATGACTGGGCTGGAGTTTATTGTTCCCTTTCTAAACTCTAGGTGCCCATAATTTTCCACATAGGCAGCCTAGAGTCATATTATCAGTTGTTCTGGAACAAAGTCAGGAAAGTATGTTGTGAAGATCAGGATACAAGCTGGATGGCGTGACATATCACTTATATTATGTAGTATCCGATGCATATGGTTTGCAGCAAATTCAATTTCCATATGGGCAAGTTATTATAACTGCCAATGTTGTGTTTTTGTTGTAGTAATACTCTGATGATATAATGTATAAACTGATATAGTTCTTATGTTTAAAGATTATTCATTTATCTATTATATATTATTCCGCTGTGAATGTGAGATTCTGATATTGTTTCTGTTTTCTTCTTCTACCTTCTTCTTCTTTAACCCTAATAGTTTGATTTTCCGACGTTCGATTGTTCAGCATTTGATACAGTGGACGTATTGATATCGACTTTCGAAAGTCAAAAAATTGAGTCATTACATTGTGGTATTAGAGCAATTGGTTAAGCTATAACCTTGGCACTGATGGGGATTACTCATCAGTGATAGAGTCAGTAGTACACTAGAATGTGTAACGACCCGTAAATTTTCGATGTTTAAATTTTGTTACTTTAATAATATTTTATGAGTTAATATTTAAGGAAATAAGAATTTGCAATTTAATAATGGAATAATAACTAAATTAAAATGAAACAATGGTAATACAACTTAATTGTCAATAATTTTAATAAAACTCTAATCCATTGTATTTAAACCTGTTATGCTTGGTTATTGCGTGCATTGATTATAGTGGGATGTAAAAGGTAATAAAGTAATGTGAAATAATTGGTTATAAAGAATAAACTTACAAATGTATTTAGTCAATAGCAATTAAATGTAATCAAACATTACCTTATGTAAGTTAAGATAATAACTAAAATTTTTGAATGTAAAATCAATAGAAATGTTAATTATATGCATAAGATGGCAATTGATTTAATAAAAAATTTGAAACCAATATAAATAAATGAATTGGAATATTACATGTGTATAAGTGACTAAATCTCAGCATAATGGAAACAAAAAAGTTAACGCAAAGAAAAGATGAAATTAGAATTATATAGCTGATTTGAACATTTGTTGAAATTAATAAACTTTTGAATGTAATTAAAAGTTAATGGTAACAATGGTTATGAGTTATCTATTTATTTCGTTCATAAAATTTAGTTTGAAATCAATTGCAGTTAATTTATTTAGTTAATGCAAATTAATGTAGATTAATTTGCTAATCGAAGAATGTTAATTCAATAGGATGTGACCAATGAAAATTTTAATCTAATACTACGTTAAGGTTAATTTTGGTAATTAAATAAAAGCATAAGTATTTAAGAACTGGAACGGTTGCTTGATAATAGGGAATTCATGAGTGAAATTAAATGCATAATAACACTAATGTAAGTTACATGTTTATTTCGTTTAATAATAAAATTGAAAATCAATTAGAGTAAAGAAACCTTAATGTTACATTAATAAGATGAATGCAATAACTAAATTAGTGCACACACTATTAATTGAAACAGATTTTAAAGTAGGATTGATTGAAATTAGTAGATTGGAAAATGAATTAAGAGTTATGTTAACTAATGAAGAATACGTAATAAATTGTAAAATTTTACAGTCAATATCAGTTAAGTAAAATTTTAATATTTATGGTTGAAAATAAACGTTACTTTAAGGATTAATAATGTAATTAATAAAAGGATTATTTTAAGAAATTGAAATAAATACTATAATTGGTGAATTAATTTACTTTAAAATTTAGATGGGAATTGGTTTTAAAGAATTATAAATTAATAAATAATACAAGATGATAAAATCTATGAATTATAGAATTTGGATTTAAATAGTGGTTTAATTTATTTAATTTATAATAACTGGACTAATTACAAATGAATGAAATTAAATATTCAATTATTACATAAATTGAAAATTTAGCTTAAATTGGAGATTTTTAATGTATAGGTATGGAGACAATGTTTATTTCATCCAATTGACATAATGAATTAAATAATAAAATGAAAAAAGAATTTAATAGAATTAATTTTTAAATTTTGAATTTAATGAAATTGAGGATTTATATTGAAATTTATAAATTAATCTTCTCTAAATTGACATTTAAATTTGGTTTAAATCATTGTAAATGATTGGAAAAATTTTAAATGATCAGAATTGGCAATTATCAAATTTAAATTGAAAAATTGATTAAATTGACTAAATTTTTTTATTTAGTTAATATAAAAATAGCCATTTTTGCCACTAACTTGGATTTCGATGGAACCAGTTTCATCGGATCCGTGTCGATGAATTTTTGTAGGATTTCATGTTTCGTAGCGATCAGACTTGTCGTTTGATCGTACAAACGCGAAACGCCTTGAAATTGATTTAATTGAAATCAATTGAAATCAATTTGAAAACATTGGTTTTAGCATAACTTCTTCATACGATGGAATTTGGACTTGAAACTTGTTTCATTGCATTTAAAATATTTTAAAACATGTATTTTGATATATGGATTGACCCAATTTCGTTCCAGAGTCAGAACGGGTTTTTTGGGCCAATTATCGTTTAGCACGTTTATAATTCGGATCCATCTGTCTATTCCAACTTTTTTCTATAAATACCCTGCTAAACCATAGCCTACATCTATTCTCATTTGTATGCGCGTAAAATTTCATCAGCTCCTCCTCTTCCTCAATGGATGCAAACCCTAGATCCAATTTCAAATTCAAAAATCTAATGAAAATTCAAACACTTCAAAAAAATTCGAAAAAATTATAGAATTGAAGATTTCATCGATACGAATCTACGCGCAGCTTCTGCTTTTGAAATTGATGCTCGAGTCAACTTGAAATCTCGGTCAAAGCCCTGAATTTCGAAACCCTAAGTAAGAATCTGGGGCTTTTCGATTTTGGCCTAAATCGGAGAAATTGGAAACTAGGTATCGAGGAGCTCGTCGAAGGGAGTTGATTCGTGATTGTTTACTGACCTGGAAGCTATTAGGGTGGTCAGAATTTGGAGTTGTAGGGCTAAAAACGTGCGGCGGTAAGGGGTCCATAGGCCTCGGCGTGGTGGCCGTAGGCACGCGTGGTGGTGGCAAGGACGGCGGCATCCTCGGTTTTGGGTGGTTCGCCCTGTAGTAGCGGCGATCCTTGGTCAACGGCAAGAGTTGTGGCCGCTGAGCTTCGTTAGGGTTCGAACGTGATGGCCTGGGAGCTTTCGATCAAAACGCGTGAGAGAGAGGGAGGAATAAGTGTGGTGACGTATCATTTTAGTTAGGTAAGTTTTGTTTGTTTTAATTTAATTTTGTTTCCATACAATTTAACTGGAATAACTTTCATACACGAACTCGGTTTCACACGCGGTTTTCTCCGCTACATTCGTATTTGAGTTCCAGAGATTTTGTCGCTGGTTTGGACGGATTTGGAGACTGTAGCAACCCGCATATTTATCGAGTTTGTATTTAAATATTTTATTAAATATTAACTCGTTAATCGGATTTTGGTCCGAAAAGCTACTTTTTGCAAACGGTCAAATTAGGACTCGAGACCACTTCCATAGAGTTCGAAATGCCGTTTACAACTTTTTTAAGTATAAACATCGATAGGTTTGGAGTTAGTGAAATTTCACTAACTTTTCCCGCTTTGGACTTTGGGTTTAGTTTAGCCTATTAAGCCCAAGTTCCAACCCTCTTCTCCTCACTCTTCATAAATTTCCTAACTAATCAAGCTTTGGCATTAATGGTGGAGGGAATGGGAAATTAAAATTCCAAAACTCAAATTCAATTGCAATCCATCTTTCTACTCCAAATTCAAGAAGAAGACATTGGATTCAAGCTTCTTGTGCTTAGATAGAAGAAGGATTGATTCTTGCTTGCTTAAAACTTCATTTTCACTGATATTTGGTGCAAAGGTGAGATTTTTAACTCACATTCTTGTGTATAACTATCTTGGGTTGTTGGGAATGATTCCCTATCACTTTAGCATGAATATTTGCTTTTGGTTTGGATTGGATTGGCGAAAAACTCCGATTTTTGGCATTTTGGCGAAATTTCTACATTTAGGTCGTTCTGGCCATTTTTAGGTCGTTCGGAGTTAGATCGTGTGGGTCTTAGGTCATAGGTCGCGTACAAGATAGCTCCTAGATCGTTCTGACCACTTTTCGTGTGTTCGGAGTTAGGTCGTTCACGACCTAGTACTTAGGTCGCTCGTGAGTTGGTGGCGTAGGTCGTAGGTCGTTTACTTAGGTCGTTAGGCCTTGTGTGTGGAGTTAGGTCGCCTGCTTTCCTTAGATCGTAAGTCGCGTGTGCTTTAGATCGCGCACTTTCTTAGGACGCGAACCCTTTTAGGTCGTTGACCACGCTAGGTCGCTTGGCCTCTTCACTGCTTAGGTCGTTAAACCCTTCCTCTTTTGGGTCGCTTCCTTTTATTTCTTAGGTCGTTGTGGCCTTAGGTCGTGATATTTATAGGTCGCGGAAAAGTTAGGTCGCTCGACCCATGTTGCCGTTAGGTCGCTCGATCCTTGTTGCCGATAGGTCGCGTGCTTTCTTAAGTCGCGTACCTTTAGGTCGCGTGTCCCCTCTACCTCGTTAGGTCGCAAAGAATTTTAGGTCGCTCGACCTCCTTACCCACCAGGTCGCGCACTTAGTTAGGTCGCTCAGCCATTGTGTTAGGTCGCGTGAACCCTTAGGTCGTTAGACCTCATTTTGCTTTAGGTTGTAGGCCTCTTACCTTCACTTAGGTCGTACCTTGGGGGGTTGCCACCCCCCCTGGACCCCCCCCCCCCCCCCCGTAGGGGATCTTATCTGAAAAACATTGAGCTGATTTTCTTGGATTTTATTCACATCTCCGTATGCGATCTTTGTGACTGATTGTTTCTACAATTGCTTCTGTGTTTTGTCACTTTATAATATAAAGGTTTCAATACTAGTAGTAAATATCAAAACTCTTTTAACAAACAATTTCAACTCTATTTTTAATAACTAAGCTCTTTTCTTAAACCGTTTTCCAATCTATTAGTATATACAAACCTTTACCTCACTCGGATGAGAAATCTAATTAAACGACTTAGTAAAACAAGTGGTATGAAACGCTTGCGTTCACTTCGTCGGTTAATTCTTGGACTTGTTCGATTGAACCTCTTGTTACAATTTTATTAGTGAAGATTTACAGTTTGTTCGTAAATATTTAAGTCAAGCAAGTGGTTATGGGACATGAAGCTAAACTTCTATATTTACTAGCTTAGTGTAATTGACACTTCTCGTTGATCATGACGATCATTCTGATGATTTAGACTAGCAACTGTACGATGTCTCTTGTTGCGAGGTTAGACTAGACACCACTTGTGTGATTCCACTCACACATACCTTTTTGCTTTTTGGTTAGTCTGGACCTTAATCTGTGTGATTCCATTCACACATGTGGGGTAGCTCCCCTTGGTCTTCGGACCGTCATGTGATAGGCCTCTTTCTCTTTTCTATGATTTCTGGACTTCTTGCATTGATTTCTAGAATTTATGTCATTGACTTGTTATGAGTACAAGTTTGGGGTATGATGCCCTTTCCGAATCTTTGAGAAGATTCTTGTGATATTGATTATCTCTTATTGATTGATCTTCTGTTGATCATTATTTACATACTTATAGTGGTATGTCATTATGGATGTTTATGTTTATGCCATATCTTTTATGTTATATCATGTCATCTGATATTTATAGCTAGACTGACCCGTTTATTATTTTCTTAAATAATACTCGGGTCAGACCGAGATGTTACAGGTGCTTCTGCTTGACTTCTTCCCAGGGATTCATCACTCTGACTTTTGGCAAACTGTTTAGGTTAGCAGTTTTTGTTGTATACACTTGAGATATAGACTCATAGTTGTATTCTTTTGTATAGCACGTGTTGCTATTCTTTTTATTATCGTGGATCTTACTGACCACTACTCTGATGTACACTTTCATGTGTTAGTTATATATTCATATCTTCTTCCGCCTTTGTGATATGGATATCTGTGACTGATTTGTGATATGATTATTTCTATGTTTGTTTTCGAAGATTATTTATAGGCACCGTGTGATAAGAAATTACATGGATGGTCGCTCCTCAACAGCCTTATTCTCCGTGCTAGTTGACAGCACTACTCCGGAGTGTTCTTGGCTAGCGTGGGTATAGAGGTGGGGCGTCACAGAGACTGTCAAATTTTTGGGTTTAAATTGAATTTAAATTCGAAAGGCGAGTGTTTTAGCCCACTCACTTTAAGATTTTTTATGTTTGTTAAATTGATTTATGATGTGTTTAAAAATTTATTTATAGCTGTTCGGCATATATTTCATCATTATCTCAGTTAAATTGCATTCATTTAATTTACTTGTTATTTAATTCATTATTGCATATAAAATGACAGTTAAATTGCTAGTTAAATTTAATATTGCATATAAACTGATAATTAAATTATTAGTTAATTTATTGTGCATATAAACTACCAGTTAATTTATCAGTTAATTTATTTTGCATAAGAAACTGCCAGTAAATGCCTGTTATTTATTACGTGTTATATATTGATGTATTGTTTGAATTTGATGATGATTTTGATAAATGGTTGATGGATGATATTGGATGAATGGATGCTGTATTGTACATTGTTATAAACTGCAAGTTATTATGCATTTTCATCTAATTCGGGATTGCGGTTTGAAATGATATACAACCGCATATTTATTTTTAAATTGCGGATTGAAATGACAAATATCCGTATCACTTGACCATAGGATAGAAAATTTTATACAGGCACCGCGGTATATATATATGTGTGTGTGTATATATATATACATATGATTATTTTTGAAATAATTTTTCTATGGTTTTGCAAAGGAATATACGGGTCACATAAATATTGATTTTGATGTTATATAAACATCAAATTTAAAATTTGATTTTGGCTATATATATATATATATATGCTTTGAAATAAAATAAGCCCAATTTTAAAGTTGATTATTTATATAATATGGTTTAATGAATATTGATTTTTGAGATTATATAATTGTTACTTTTATATATATAGTTAAATTCATGTCTTTAACTATGTATGAATTTTGGTGAATAGCAAATAGTTTAATAATGAAGTTGATTTTTATTAAAAAATACGATTAAGTGATAAAATCATACTTTAATATAAAAGTTATGAAGATTTACAATAAATTAAGATTTGAAGGTAAATTGGAGATTTATTTGAAATTGGGAGGTATTTAAGAATTTAACTCCATAAGTTGATGTAAATGTATTAAATTTGGAATTTTAAAAGATATGATATTTATAACTGGATTTTCCAAGTTTGAATGAAATGAATATTTCTAGTATAAATAAATTGAAGGAAATATTTAGTTATTTGAAATTTGAGTTTATTTGAATGATTTTGAATTTATTGTGCAAATATTTCAAAACTAAATAATAGGACATTGAAAGTTTGAAATATGTGGAAATCTAAATGGTTTATTTGGGAATTCAAATTGATTTGAGAAATTAAAATGCTAATTTACTTTATAAAGTAATTTATATTTAAACCACGTAAGTATTGAAAATCTTGTTTCGAAGCTATGGGTTTAAAGTATATATTTTGAAGTATTATGATTTTTGAAAACATATATTTGAAATAAAAATGATATCATATTTATTTGGGTTTCAAAACAGAAATGATATCGTATTTATATGGTTTTGAAATGGATAGTATATTCTGGTTTAAAGTATAAATTATTTTGAAATAAGCGCGGTGTTATAATAACGCTTGGTTGTTGAAGAGACCGGGATCAGAAGTTGTCATACTCTCTACCAACTCCGAAAACCACTTTAACAACCATGTACGCGGTGGAGATTCCAGAATGAAGTAGGATGGTGGGGGCGTTTCCTTTAAGGTAAATACGTGGACTCAACTCTCGTGAGTGGCATAAGGTGGATAAAACAAGAGCGATTCTCGGGCCAATTAAGGTAGCACCTTTGATCGGACACATCCCTTCGATTTTATAGTTTGACTTTTGGATTGATTCGGTGGCCACTTTGATTTTTCTTTTCGGGGGTGTGGCTCGAGGTGGGCGGTGGCTGCGGCTACGCGTTACCACCAGCCCGGATGCATAATTGGTATATCTATAATGGCATTGTCTAGTTGTGCCGTGTCACCTACCCTATCCTGCCTT